>CM066040.1:65514274-66814156 GCA_033557465.1 Ichthyophis bannanicus
CAGGCAAAGGGCTCGAGATCCTACTACAGAGTTACAACTATCCAAACACCCGCCCCTAAGTGTCAAAAGATAGCAAGAAGCGCACTCTGAGCAATTTTACTTGTCAAACGTCTCTAATGCATTTTCCAGGTGTTTTCTGCGGATTAACAAAATTATAACAAAAGTCCCCCCTCTTTCTCTCCTCTCCAACCCCTCCTCTGCCTCTGTCCCCTTACCCCCGCTCCCATATGGGCCAGGGAAAATCTCCAATCATTACACCCATAGCTCATTTCCCAACAGTGCTTCGCCTTACTGGCAGCCCCCTTCTCCCATGGTAGAGCCCACCTAGAGTCCTATCAAAACCTTTATTCCTGCTTCCTCCTCCGCCAATCGTAAAGTCCGGTGGCATGTAGCAATGGGCGGTCTACCAGATAAGGTGAAATCGTGACCAGGCTTTGCCCCCCAAAAACCGGGGCTGTCTACGTTCTCAAATGCAAGAGCTCTCTCCTAACTGTTACCTCGCCCATGCCTTTTGAGTAATGGCACCCATTCTGAACAGGCAGTGGTGCAAGCAGGACTGCTTGCTAATTGCAATGTGTGCCTTCGAGTCAGGCTCTGACCCCTGGGCGAGCCCAGAACATTCTCCTGGGTTTTCTTGGCAATGTGTCACCGGAAGTTATAGTAGAATTGCCTAGGCCTTTCTTCCCGATTGTGCAATGGAGGGGTTAAGTGACTTGCCCAAGGTCCACAAGGAGTGCTAGAGGGGATGTCGAACCCGGTTTGTTTGTTGTACAAAGCCAGTGTTCTAACCACTAGGCGCACTCCCTCCAGGAAACTATTTCTCATAGAGCTGCCAAGTGCGGCGCTGCACCCATGGGTCCCGGGAGGCTGGCACATGACACAGGCACCATATAGGTGTTGAAGGTCTATACCTTTCCCCACCCAGTATGGTCAATTTGGCCCCACCCCACCGCCTCCCAATAATACTACTTGGATAATTGGGGCAAGACCAATTAGCGAATTGAAGTTAAAAGTGCCCCACCTACCCTATACAGAGACCACACATATCTGACTCCAACAGGGCCCATCCTGAACGCTCCCCACCTCAGAAAAAATAGGGACTCGCGACAGAGCCGCTTCTTTGAATTGCAGGTCCCGGGAGTGCACCGCTTCCGAGAGCTCGCACACCTTTCGGAAGGCTACCTCCCCACCAGATCCACCGTCAGATCTTGACAAAACCGTCCTTACGCCCAGCGCTCCGCCAAAGAGAGCAATCCTGCTCCCATTTCCCGCAGGAAGCCAGTTCCTCCCTCCAACTTTATTTATTTATTTATGTATTTAGCTATTTCTTCTATCCCATACCGCCCCTTTGCCAGAGATCCGGTGTGGCGGTTTACATGGGAACAAGGGTCAACAAAATATTTGGTATACTAATGTATACATTACATGTGAAATCAGAGATTTTTTTTTAACTTTATACAGATAATAGTTATTAACATGAGATTTTATAACAATTGTAAATCTTTATACAACATACACTCGTTGCATTACTTTGTTAAAACTGATTTACATTTGTATATACATTAATAAGTTTCTGTAATCGTAGTGTTGATTCTAGTGTTGATCAGAGTTTTTTCTACCTTGTTATAGGTAGTCCAGAGTTTTCTACTCTTTCATATGGTGGATTGTGTGTGGAGGAATTTATTTCCTTTTTTAAACTTCCTAGTGGCGGTGCTCTCCTGAAATTTCACCAGCACATTCCAAAGACTTTGCTCTCGAGATAACAGCACAGCCCTCTCGGGCAGGCTGAGCACGTAGTGTCGTACCTGTAGATAATATTAAAACGACGCTGCGGCAGAGTATAACGCCGCGACAGCGTTTGAAAGGACAACAGCTGATCCATGGTCTCCATGCGTAAATGGCTAACATACTCGACACCCGCCTGCACGCAGGCCTTGCCCAGCCCACCCACAGTACCCGGCCGAAATTGGGCGATTACCCACGTGGGGTAGGCAGTCAGTGATACCCCAATGGAGCCCGCGAAGCCAGCACAGACACCGCCCACGCCACACGTAATGTGCGCAGATAGCAGGAGGCCCTCCAGGCCTGCGGTAACATCGCCCCCCACAGTGCAGCAGAAACGTTCTATGCCAATTCTCAGAGAATTGATCTATGAGAGTAACTGGAATCCGCTCCCGCGTTCCCCATCACTAAATCGCTCAGACGCCGCACTACATAGCAAAGATTATAAGTTCTCAAGGAAGTCAGTCCAACTCCCCCCTCACTTACCGGGCGCATAAGCGTTTCCAGCGCAATGCGTGCCCTTCGGGACTTCCAGAGGAAGCGAACCGATCTGTTTATGTAACTCCCGCAGATCACGTCTGTGGAGCCATAGCTGCAAATTCCTCAGCAAGTACAACCAGCGGGCCATTCGATCATTCTCACTAATGCCACCTGTCCCATTAAAGAAAGCGGGAGGTCCTTCCACCTCTGCAGTTTCGCCATCGTAGAATAAACCCTGAAAGCCAAACCTCCGCAGAACCGCAAACATATATCGCCAGGACACCCTATCAAATGCCTTCTCCGAGTCCAAACTGACAAGAATCAGTGGATCCTGCGCCTGCGAAGACTGCTCCATACCCAGCAACACTCTACTGATGTTAACACAAGCCTCCCTACCTTTCACAAAGCCCGCCTGATGAGATCCCACCAGTCCAGGAAGGAATAGTTGGAGCCGAGCTGCGAGCACGGACGCAAAGAGCTTCTGATCAACATTGATCAATGAAATCGGCCTATAGGAAGCAGGATCTTCAGGGTCCTTTCCCTGCTTTTGGGAGAAGTATGATGCTGGCGGTACGCATGTCTCTCGGGAAGGTGCCAAGCTCCTTGGCCTCCTCATATACGGCTGCAAGCGTGGGCACCACCTCTCGCTCCAGCATCTTATAAGCTTCATATGATAGCCGTCCGGGCCGGCGCCGTATGAGGGGGGCCCACTTTGATCGCCCTTTGAATCTCTTCCCCCATCATAGGGTGATTCAGCACCGCCCTTTGCTCTTCTGAGAGCATCGGGAGCGAGACTCGCTCCAGGAATTCATCCATTAGAGACGCTTCACCCTCCTCCGACGTATAGAGCCTCTCATAGAAGGAGCGGAAGACGTGGACTATCTGCTCAGATCACGTGGAACGCTTTCCTACCTCATCCCGGATCACCGCCACCACGCGGGGTCCTGCCCTCTCCCTTACCAACCTCACCAGCAGCTTCCCCGATCTATCACCATAACGGAAGAACTGATGGCGGTAGTATTGTTGGGACTGAATCGCTCGTTCCTGAAACAAGTCATTCAGCCGCTTTTGGGTCTCGATGTAACCACGGATTCCAGCAGAGTGCCGCAGGGCCAGGTCCTTGTCCCTACAGAGCTCCCCCGTCAGTCTTAACACCTCTTCATTAATCCTCTTACGTTTCCGCAACCACATAAGCTATGATATGCCCGCGAAGCACTGCCTTCCCGGCCTCCCAAAAGGAAGCCACCGAGCTGACCGTCCCCTCGTTGAATTCCACAAATTCAGCCCAATGCTTGGTCACATAATCGCGGAAGTCCGGTCTATTCCATAGATGGCTAGGGAAGAGCCATTTGCCATGTCCTGCCCCCTCACTCCGCAAGACCATACTGACCATGGCATGATCAGATACAATAATCGGCCCTATCTCCGCCTCGAGCACTTTCCCAAACCAGGGTTTCGATACCAGAATATAATCAATGCGCGACCACGTTTGATGAGCGCACGACAGATGTGTGTAGTCTCTGCTCCCTTGGTGAAGCACCCTCCAGACATCAACCAGCTCCCCCAAATCACAGAGGTAGCCCACTCCCCTGGAATGCCAGCCCCTCCCCGGTTGAGGGCGAGATCGATCTAAGAGGGGGTCATGTGGGCAATTATAATCTCCCGCAAGAATGACCGGTACCTTTGGGGACCCCAGAATCTTGGCCAAGATAGATTTGAAAAATTCATGATCATAAGTATTAGGGGCATATACATTCCCAAGGAACAGTTCCTCGCCCTGAATCTTAACGTGGGCGAAGAGATATCTACCCCCGGGGTCCTCCTCCACCGTAAGCACCTCACAAGGTAGATTCTTATGGATCAAAATGGCTACCCCTTTATGTCTTGTGTTGGAAGAAGCGGACAGGACCGTTCCCACCCAATCATGGCGCAGTTTGGCATGTTCAGTGGCCGTTAAGTGCGTCTCCTGCAAGAGGGCCACCTGAGCCCTCCCTCTCTTTAAGGCTTGCAGAATTTTAGTGCGTTTCACCGGTGTTGTGATCCCCCCCACATTCCAGGACACCAATTTTAGGTCATGGGGGCGCTGCTGCACTTCGACTCCCAAAGCCTGTAGATAAAACATGACATTTGTGGTGCAGGGCAGCCCAGCCTCCACCCCACCACCATGCACAACCAGCCCATATCTGGGGGAGCCCTCACTCTATGCTCGCCCACCCTGTCGGGAGATGCATTCCAGTGACAACTCCACCAGCCCTGGACATCCCTGGCCCCCTCCCATCCCCCCCTTCCCTCCCCCTCTCCCCCCCCCTTCTGCCCCTTCCCCTCCCCCCTGCTCCCTAGACGTTCTTGGTCCCCATACCCTCTTAAAATCTTTCTAATCATAACCCTCAGTTCCCGATACTGACGCCTAGGTCTAAGCAATGCATCAGGGTGGCCACAGCCACAGCAAACCCCCCCACCCCCACAACAATCACTCGATATCCCAACTTACATATCACTGTAAAGCATTAAACAACTAAGGAAAAAAAAAAAGAAAAGAAAGAGACAACAGACAATAAACACTCAGTCCAAACAGCACCAGAAGTCAAATGGAAACCATGGGTCCCTGCCAGGCCCCAGCCGGCCAGGATGTGGAGCAGGTCTCTCAGCTGGGATGGCTGGTCCAGGGGGGCCAAGGGTCAGACCCCGCAGCCAAACCTCCGGCGTAGCTACCATCGCAGTCCTCGCCAGAAAGGGGCCCAGAGCATCCAACTCCCCGCTCATGGTACAGGCAGTTGCGCCACAAACTGCTTCGCCAGGCCCGCCTGCTCAAAAGTGTGGGTCTTCCCCCTGAATGGTGATGCACAGCGTGGCCGGGAAAGCCAGGGTGAAGCGGGCCTTCCGCTGGAACAGCTCAGCGCATATAGGCGCAAACTCTCTCCTTTTTGCTGCCACCAGTGCGGAGTAGTCTTGGAACATGAGTATTTTCTGATTGTCAAGCATCAGTGCAGGAGCTTTCCGGTAAGCTTGTAGGATCACGGACTTGTACTGAAAGTTGAGAACTCTCAAAATCACCGCTCTAGGCCAATCTCCCCCCTCTCGGCGTGCCCCCAGGCGGTGCGCCTGCTCGATTTTGAAGTGGCCCCGCAGATCATCCAGCCCTAAGGCCTCGGGCAGCCAGGTCTCCAGAAAGGGTAGCAAGTCCCGGTCAGCTTTCTCCTCTCCAATGCCAATGAGCCGCAAGTTATTGCGCCTCGAGCGGTTTTCCAAGTCGTCCAATTTTAATTGTATTTCTTGCAGTAGCTGCTTGTGCTTAGCCAGTTCTCTCTCGCGACTGCCCTCCTCCTCCTCTATACTGGCAACCCGGTGCTCCAGCTCCTCGACCCGTTTGCCGAAGTCTGCCAGGGATTCCTCCACTCCATCAAGCTTTTTCAGCACGAGGTCAAATTTCGGGTCTAGCAGCTTAACTACTTCCTTCGCTAATTCCGCCGGGGCCGAATCCTTGCTGTCTCCGCCCGGCGAGGACGGCTGCTGCAACGCCGATGCGGAAGGCCCAGCCTTCGGAAGTTTCTCTCGCTCTCTCTTCGGCGCGAGCGGCATTGCTAGTCCGCTCTGATGTCCCACCTTGGACGGCCTGCACTCCCGTAGACACTGATGGGGGTTGGAGGGGAAACTTAGAAGATTAAAGCATGTATTTAGCAGATTATTAGCTGTGGCTGCCCGAGAGCGAGCGGGAAGCGTCCGCGCTCACTCACGCATCACGTGACCTCCATCCCTCGAGGTACGGTCTTAGATCATCGTAGAGCTCCCTAATAGCCCCTGTGCTCAGGCAGTAGAGGGAGATGACCTGGTCCTCACGCATGCCCTGGAGCTGGGCCCTGGGCCTGTAGAGGTGAGGCTGGTGGAGCCGCACCTCAGCACGTCTCCTGCCCAGTGCGGGTACAGCCCCTGCCCGGCCTGCCCCCACAGCTGCAGGTCTGAGTTGCAGCGGGTCCACACCCATGCCCCGTGCCACAGCCCTATTGACACCATCTCCCCCATCAGGGAACCGCAGCCCCTCCTCAGTGTCCTCCTCAACCACAACAATCAGGAACGCTGCCATACACACAACAGCTACAGATGCACAATGACACACAAACACTGACACCCACCTCACTGACGAAGACACAGAGCCAGACACAAGACAAAGAACACTCACACACACAGTGACTATACACAAAGAAAACGTCCTCTAGCACTCCTCAAACCTCACAACCATGTCACAGACTTTCTCCTACAGAAACCCCTCAATGTGTCCCAAGTAAGCATGTATATTTAAATGCCAAACTTACGTTGCGCGCGGGTGGTGGCTACGTGCGTTGCGCATGCGCACGGTATTACACATGCATTGTGCGTATGTCACACACGTATGCGCTACATCATACACAGCGCCTGGGTGGCGCATGCACAATGCGCGTTGCGCATGTGCCACCCAGGCACTGTGTATGGCGTAGCGCATACGCGTGTGTCGTATGCACAATGCATGTGTGGTACCGCGCGCATGCACAATGCACGTTACGCCATACAAAATGATAAATACATCTGCAGATAAGAGGGAAGGTGTGCATTTATAGTGGAGCCCAGATAGTGCCAGGGGCCAGTGAGAGCTGCAGTACATTGTGAGTGGGAGTGGTGGTGTAGAGTGAGAGGGGTAGGGGAGGGGCATGTGGCAGAGCGGAGGAGGGTGAGGGGAGGGAGCCAGGAGAGACAGGTCAGGAGCAGGCAGCAGGGAGGGCAGGTGGGTACAAGAAGCAGGTGTGAGGTGGAGGCCAGTGGTCGGGGGTGGGAGAATATGGAGAGTCAGCACAGGGCAGGTGTGGCGGAGGAGGAGGGTGTGCGTGTCCAGCAGGACACAGAGATCCCTGAAAGGCCGGCAGAGGAGGCTGCTGGGCCATCGTGTGGCTCACAGCGCACACACGAACCACCTGTCGCTAAGCGCAAGCAGCAACCAGTGCCGTCATTACAAAGGAGGAGGGCTGTTCGGTTCAACCCTCAAGAGAACCATCTCCTCCTGGCAAGTGTCCTGGAAAACTACGATGTCCTGTATGGACAGCACAGCAGTACCACCACCATGGCAACATGGACACGTGTCTGGGAGGAGGTTCAGGAGGCTGTATCGCAGGCAGGGGGACCTCACCGAGACCTTGAAAGCCTTCGTAAGAGGATGAGTGACATAAAACATGGTGTGCGTGCCCACATGGCCGCTGAGTGGCAACATGCTGCGGGCACAGGTGGGGGGCCCCTTTACCCCCACACTAACACCACTAGAGCAGGAGCTGGCTGATCGGCTCGGTCCCGTATACCTGCATGGCCTGCCGGAAGCACTGGACACCATACATCCCAGGGCAGGTAGGTACACACATCACATCCTGCTGTCACAAAGGCATGATGTGACAGCACTCTGCCTATGTGGCCCGCATCCTATTCCCCCCCCAACCTGGTGGCATACATCATCCCCATCCCTCATCCCCAGGCCCACAGGTGTCCCCTGCACCAGCACAGCCCCTGACATCTGCATGGGCCAGTCACCCACCCGTAGATGGTGCCAACAACACCCCCTACCAACCCCTGTCTGCCCAGTATGCACAACTCTTGCACGTCCCACACCTCTCACACCTGTTCCTGCACTGACTGACACAATGTGGAGCACCCCTGTTCACGAATTGGCACCTGGTGACTGCAGCATCACAGTGCTGCGTGTGCTTGGCAGTGCCTCCGCAAGGCCAGGTAACAGTAGTGGCAGAAGTATGTGGCACACGCACAGGGAATGGCCAAGCACACATCACATGTGGGGTGCATGTACCACACAGGTGTACATAGTTGCAAGGACCAATCCAAGCTCTGTTGTGTATGTCGCCCCACAATGCAGGTGACTACAGCATCATGGAGCCACCCGAGGAGTGCGAAGTGCCCGAGACCCAGGATGGTGAGGAGCCAGAGGCTATGATGTCTGCAGATGACAGCAGCAATGGCAACGGCACACCTGGGGCAGGCATGCACCCAGAGGGGTTGGACATGCTCCTGGGCACGGCAGACACTGTGGAGGCCAGCTACACCACCGAACATGGCCATGCGGGTGCCAACAGGGGGGAGACCCAACACCCCGGTCAGGCCCAGGGTTCGGCAGGCCAACCCACCCCATGCATGGCAACTGCATTGGAGGGGCTGCGTCTCCACACTGCATCAGCGAGCCGCGATGCTGAAGGTGGGTAAGAGCATATACAGGAATCCCCATGGGGGTTGTCCACAGATGCACCAAGGGACTGCATGTTGGCAACATAGCAGGGCGAGAGCCAGGGGGGGAGGGGTTTGACAGGTGCCCTGTGCATTCCAAACCTGTGTAGCATGGCGTCACAGGGGTCAGCATGTGTAAGGGGCACAGAACTATGTACGCTGTTCCCCAGACACATACCCCAAGCAAGCGCAACACAGAGCAATGTAGTTAATCACCTGTAGCAGGTGACCTCCGGGAACAGCAGGGATACATCTCCACATGTGGTTATTGTCAGTAGCAAGGGAGCCTGCATGGGACCGCTCACCAGCGGCCAATGTGAAAGCCTTTGGGAGCATCCCACAGCACCAGCGTGCTGTCGTCCAGCCTTTCCCAAATGCCGCACCCCTGTTGAGCATCAAAGGCTGGTACAAAATGAGAGAGAGAGATAGGGCAAGGGAGAGAGAGGGAGAGAGTGATACAACTCCGGGGGGAGGTGGGTGGCCAATACAGACTCATACCTGCTGTTCCCAGAGATCACCTGTTACAAGTGCGTGGTCTGCAATGTGTAGGGTGCCCAGATGTCCTGGACCTATCAGGGTTTTCATGTGTTCATGAGGCATGTCCTGACTCTGGGAATGCCCGGATCGTGACCTGCCATCTGAGCTATCATCCTGATCTTCCCGGAGGTGTTGTAAACCTTCAGAGTATGTATGTTACAGATGCTACCAGTGATCCGTAAGATGGAACATCTCAATCAGGTCTGTGTTTATAAGCCACGATGTAGGGTAGCATAGATGTCTTCCATGGCGTCCCGCACAACTGTGGACATAGCAATGTGCGTATGTGGTCTTTTGGTTGCGCAGATCCATCAAATGCTGTGCTCTGTAATGGTTGTGTAGCAAAATGTTTGTGATCCCTATGTCAAACGGGGCTGTGGAAGGAGAGTATGTTCTCTGTGCAGACAGCAGTGGGTGGTTGCGAGGTCTCACTTGCACGGTACAACAGTGAACTGCATCATAGACTGTCCTGAGCGTGTAGCAAAGGTATCTGGGCACCCTAGCAATGTGTGACAACAATGTTGGCTGGACAGCCCCAGAGTTATACACATGTGTGCCTATGCCCCTCACGTCCCCTCACCTATGTTAGATGGCCACTGTGCAGGGTGCATATGGATGGATCATGCTGCAACACAGGTATCTGGGGGCTCTTTGTGTCCCACGACCCATCATTGGGCCCCATGAAATGCTTGGGAATGGCTCATGGGACACAGAGGTCTGACCATGGTCATGTGTTGCGATATGTGCCCTGCATGGGTGTGTGACAGACTGATCCTGTGGGATATGGCTGACATGTACATGTGTGACAGTTGCCTTTGCAGGGGGTATAGCACATATCATCGTGTTCTCCACCCATAGGCACTCATCAGGCGCTGGAGCAGATAAGGACTGAGGTCAGCCGGAACACGGCGGAGCTGCACCAGCTGCGGACAGCAGCGGAACGAATTGCCACTGCATTGGAGGCCATGGTCGCAAGGATGCCACAGCCAGCACCAGCCCCAGAGGCTGCACCACCAACACAGCAGATGAGGGGTGGTTTGGGCCATGGGCGACGGGGGCGGCCACGCAGGAAGTGACCTGTAGGTGTGGTCTAGTGGTTGGGGCAACGTACGTCAGGCCGTATGGTTGTGGTTGAAACTCCCAGTGGGGATAGCTACCCTGGGTCAGTTGGACTGGGGTTACAAGGCACACAGGTGCTCCATGTGGACCTGGGCAAGCCGCATAACCCTCCATAGCCCCTGTTCTCTGTAAAATAGGTAATTCCACCTCATAATGCCCTGTGCAAGGTACAGTCAGGTTGCTAAATGTACACTGCAGTGATTCTGATTGGAACAGTGCATATGTGAGTGTGTTGGACATTAAACACATTGAAACAACATCTGTTCATGTGCATGTTTGACAGGGTAGACAGGTCGCTATCCCTGTTGACCTGTAACTGCCTTGCAGTCGTGATTTATGTGGACATATAGTATACGTACGACACACCGACTGCAACTGGGGCAATGGACGTAACACATCACATACTCCTACAAATACATACATGTCTGACCTATGATATCCTGTGTGCGGGTCTCAGATGTGTGGCAATGTGCTACCCCATGTGGTGTGCACCTCATTTTGTTCCCCTGCCCTCATGTGGATCACCCATGCCCCTTGGTGGTGGGGTGTCTGTACTGCCGGCTATCACTGCACAGCGGTCACCACATGTCCTGTGTGGGATGGACTGTGCCAGGTCTCAGCACCAGGACCTCATCGTGGGTTGATAGCCATCCAAACCTGTTGCACATGACATATGTCATGGTGCTGCATGTCTGGTGTTGGGAGCTGTTGCCGTCTCCCATCCCTGATACCCCCCACTTTGGTCGGACATGTGTGAACATTCTCCCTGCCCGCAACATGGCCTACGTGGCTGCTCTCCAACATTGACTTGCATGTGGCACGGACAGATAGGGGTGGCTCACATAGGTTGGCTGCGCATATATGCATGCACATAACATCACCCACTGACGTTCCCTGTGACATGCATTGTCCTGGGCTGTACTCGAGGCCATCCCCCTGAGCAACTCCTGGGTTCAGCAGCACATCCTAACCTCCGTGCACAGACATAGCTATTTGCGGGTTCTGCTATTGGCACACCAGCATGCTGCACCATATATCGTTCCCGCACATTGCCCACAGTATGCCCGTGCTTAGGTACTATTGGACATGCTCCATATTGCCACATCTCTGTCTCAGCCGTGGACTCACACGCCTACGCACATGGCCAGCCCCCACACCTGTGTGTGGAGAGGGTCCATGTATGACACCCATGCACATACCGTGCATACACATACCTATCTACACACGTCCCATGCTAATGTCCATTGTCCATCAGTAACAGAAACACATGACCATTCGTATGTTTTCCAAAAACTGTATTAACAACAACGGTGCAAATTAACACAAATATCAAAACTGTTTATATCTGATCATCTGTTGTCCCAGACATAGTCATTCCCACCCAGTGTGGTGTGTCCATTATAGTGCAGCCCATGTCACCAGGACCCAGCTGTCCTGTTGGGTCATGGGGACAGGACAGCACAGGGCACGTGTGTGGGTGCCCCAGGGGCCGTCACACACTCCTGGGACGCCCATCAGTGGATGGTGTCTGAGAGGCAGCAGCCGTGCCTGCCACAGGCTGCCTCTCGGTGACCAAACGCAGGACGGACCCTGCCAGCACACGCACGGTGCGTTCCATGGGCCCCAGTCATTGGGGAACACAAGGAGAAAGAGTGATGATGACACAATTGCTTATTCCAAATGCCTTTATTGAAGTTCCCCAACTTCCAAATGCCTTTATTGAAGTTACCCAACTTCAATAAAGGCATTTGGAATAAGCAATTGTGTCATCGTCACTCTTGCTCCTTGTGTTTCCTGATCGGTACTGCAAGAGCCGCTGCTCTCTTTGTGCCTCCCCAGTCGTTGGGCCATGCCATCCATTGCCATGGACAGGTCATGTACACACCTACGACCACATACACACATGGTGCCAGGTGTGTCTGTGTTGGTGTGTGCATGGGCCCTGTCCGTGGCAATGGGTGACGAGGGCACAACCAGCCGGGCACCATTTCCACCCACATGTGTGTGCTGGCAGGGTCCCACAGTGCCCTGTGCTGTCCCGTGCTCCACCCAGACCTCCCCTCCCTCAGCAAACCCCGCCTCCCAGTCCACCCCCACCTTCGCCCCTAGGCCCTCCCACCCACCCTGAGCAGACCCCTCACTCCCCTCCCTCCCCCTCCGACATGACCCACACACATTCGGTTGCCCCCCTCCCCACCCCCCACCTCCACCATTCCCCCGTTGCCCAGTTCAGACACAGGGGCCTCTGCTGCCTCCTCCCCAGGCCCCCCCTTCTCCTCACCCACCTCTGCCTCCATGGGCAGCTCCATTGGCCCCTCCTCCTCCTCCCCCTTCCTCCTCCACGTCCGCTGCCGCTGACACCACCGCTGCTGCCTCCGCATCCTCATCTTTCTCCTCCTCCGCCTCCCCCTTGTGCCTTCTCTGGCAGGTGGACCGTGGCTGGTTCTGCGTGGCCTGCGCATGTGTCTGAGCTGTGTGGTCCTCCTCTGTGGGACATGACAGTTATTAGCACACATGTATGTGACGCACATGACACTTTGAACAGTTTGGCCCTACAGGGCCTGGTGGGCCACTGTGACCCCATCTAATGAGTCACAGAGGTTGTGACACTCACCTCCCCACTGTGACACTGGCCGCCTTCGTACACGCTCCAAGTGGCCAGGATAACGGAGCCTCATCTCCCTGGCCTTCTTCCGTAGATCTTCTACCTAGTGGGGGGAGACAATGGGAGGGTACATTACTGCCATATCAACCTGGTGTGTGGTCCACAGATGTGACACGTCTTTGTGCAGGGCATCGTGCTGCTCCTGCTCCTCTGCTCAGTGTGACCTGTACCAACAGTTGCTGCTGCCCCCACATGTGTGGCCATGTGTGCAGTCACACGTATGTGTCCCGTGCATCACACCCTGGATGCACCATACCCTGTCCCTACCATCTCCCTGCACAACATGGCAGCAGCATGCCACCTGTGGCATGGCTAGGCTGGTGTTTCAAGGGGACCTCACCAACCCCTTGTGTGTTCTGGCAAACACATGAGTATTTGCCTGACCTGAACATATCAGCCGACTAGATATGTTGCCACAAACTGGGTACACAGCAATGACATATGGATGTGTTTCGCACCATATCTATCAGGTCTCATCGCCCCCAGGGGTGGGCTGCTGCACACCACATCCACAGCTGCACCTACCATACATTCAGGATACAGACCTGACCTGTTCTATGAGCCATGGGCCTCAGGGGGATGGGGCACATGTCTGTCAGGACACAGCATCACCTACCACAATATCTGGATGCCATACCCACGTTTGCTGACAGGTCTCAGGCCCCCTGGGGACAGGGTGTCCTAGCACACATCTTCTGCGACACACACCATAGCAGCAGGACGACTAACTGGATGCGTTCAACAGGTCTCCAGACTCTTGGGATGCAGGTGGATTATATGATATCAGGAACAGCATACACCATTTCACCAGGGTGACTGACAGCCCACTGTGATGAGCCCTCAGGACTCCTGGGGATGGGGCAGATGTGTTAAACTGCATTGGCACAAACAGCCATATCACCAGGGTGACTGACAGCCCACTTTGATGGGCCCTCAGGACTCCTGGGGATGGGGCAGATGTGTTAAACTGGAAAGGCACAAACAGCCATATCACCAGGGTGACTGACAGACCACTTTGATGGGCCCTCAGGACTCCTGGGGATGGGGCAGATGTGTTAAACTGGAAAGGCACAAACAGCCATATCACCAGGGTGACTGACAGCCCACTTTAATGGGCCCTCAGGACCCCTGGGGATAGGGCAGATGTGTTAAACTGCATTGGCACAAACAGCCATATCACCAGGGTGACTGACAGCCCACTTTGCATATCACCAGGGTGACTGACAGCCCACTTTGATGGGCCCTCAGGACTCCTCGGGATAGGGGGAATTGGACAACAGCAACAGTGGCATAACCATACCTCCAGGGGGGCTGGGGACCCATTGTTTTACACTCCCAGGGCAACTGGAGTGGGCAGATGGTTTAGACTGCTGGAGCACATACATCCATATCACTAGGGGGACTGGCAGACCATTTGTGGCAGGTCTCATGGCCCCTGGGGGTAGGGCAGATGTGTGACCCTGCAAATGCAGAACCCACCATA
This sequence comes from Ichthyophis bannanicus, assembly GCA_033557465.1. Classification (NCBI taxonomy): domain Eukaryota; kingdom Metazoa; phylum Chordata; class Amphibia; order Gymnophiona; family Ichthyophiidae; genus Ichthyophis; species Ichthyophis bannanicus. Next base: position 65,528,593 of record CM066040.1, read on the forward strand.
CCAGACTGATGATTACGGAACCTCCCTAGGCAGATGTGTGGGCTACCTTTGTTACGGTGTGTTTTAGCACTTCAGTTACAGCAGCTGACATGACACCAGGAGGGCATCTGGGACTCTGTGCACAGGTCAGTAGCCCCCTGGATAACGGGCAAACCACTAAGGTGTGATACATAGACAATATAGCACGTGGGTGTCACGAATACACATAATTGGGATAGAATACTTTCACAAAGCTGCATGCACAGCTACAATTGACACTGGATATATATATGGCTACACTGACCTGTCCCCATATACTTACCTCACGTGGGTAGTCCGCCACATGGTTGTACCGACATGTGAGACGCTTCCAGGCCCTCCGTACTCTCACCAGGTCCTGCCGCCTGGAGGATCCAGGGAACAGCCTGTGCTGCCTTGGCTCAATCAGCTGTGGTAGGTAGCGCAGGTCATGGTTGGTGAATGCAGGTTTCCTTGACATGGTGGCCATTCTCACCTGCACACTACTCAGGGACGCAGACATGCACGTACTCACGCACGCGCATGTGCACCGCAATGCGCATGCGCGTGTTGACGCAGCGCGTGTTGACGCAGCGCGCGTTGATATGGCTGCGCTGCAGCACATGCTGATACGCCCGCGTCGCAGCACGCGCTGACACGCCCCGCGACGCACAGGCCTACATGCGGCAACACGTGCATGAGAGCAGTGCATTTATTCCTGTCTCTGCTACAACTAGTATACAGGATCTAGTGTTGCCAACAATCTACGTACTGCTCTATGCTGCAGACACACATAGCAGTGATTTGTCAGACATTTAAAAACAATGTTTGCTATGTTATATTTCCTCAGGTCTTTGCCACACTTAAGTCTTGAACTGATAGCCACTGGCTCTCAGGGCATTGTTCTCACCGGTGTGCTATGCCCTTTCACATAGCAATGGGTGGCTCAACACATAAACAAAGGGTGTGTGTTTAATAATCCGTGTTGATGTGTGCCCAGCAGAACTGTGCAGGATGTCATAAGGGAGGGGGGAGCGTTAGGGTCCAGATGTCGGGACCACACAATAGCTTGCATGGCGCACATTATCACATGATCGAGGGAGGTGTGACATGTTCATTTATTTATTTACATTCTCTTATATACCGCGCTATTCTGCATCAGTGCGGTTTACATTGAACAAACTGAAATTACATTGAACAGGGCATTATAACTTGGAGATAACTATTTTACAGGGAACATGGACTATGGAGGGTTAAGTGGCTTGCCCAAGACCACAAGGAGCACCTGTGGGACATGTACATTAATTGTAGGTCGGGGTGCTGACATACAAGCATTGTGGCAGAGGTGTGGCACATTGGTTAACGGACTGCCTGATGGTACAGGGGTCATGGGCTCGATCCCCCAGTGCAGCTCTTGCATGGGACATTGCCCTTTACGTCTCAGCAGTGGTTTGTGAGAGTGTTTCGTTATATTTTCATTTGTGCTGCCCACAAACACACCCTCACTGTGCCTTAACCTACGGTGCCACAGTAGTCACCCTATGGGGCACTCCAGAGACCACATTATAAGGTGCACTGCCCACCAAGGCACCTTATAATGTTCCCTATGGGGCGCCCCATGGAGCGCTGTCGAGGGTGCCATATGAGGGACCTTCAGGCTACAGCACTGAGGGTGTTTTTGCTGGCCGCACTAATCAAACATTAAACAACGCTATGCCTCAGACAGCCCTATCAACTGACCCCACTGTGGGTTCACACCCATTACCTCTGCCACACAGACAGTAATGTACCAGTGGGCTACAGCTGTATGGCCACACCCGGGCCCCTGGCAGGCTACAGAAGGACTGCAGGTCTCCACACCAACTGCTGTGGTTATCAGGTTAGGGTTAACCCACACATACCCATGATGCACTGCACATGCATATCAGCAGTCCACAAAAGATCACAGGATGGGATATGCACCCCCACAGCACCTCGGCCAGGTTGGGGGTACTGACAGTGTGCACCCCCACAGCACCTCAGCCTGGTAGGGGGTGGTAACCATGTGTGTTACTGGCACAGAGTGACTACAGACCGTCACATTGTGTGTGTACAGTGCCCACCCTGAGGGTGACATGGGGCACCCAGCACCATGTCCACAGCCCCAGACATAGCTGGGATACGCTATGCTGTAGGTCGCCGTCAGTGACAGTGTGAGATAGGGTGTCCTTGCAGACACACCTCAGAATACACCTCCATCCATATCGGTTTCCCAGTCACATCTAGCCCTTGTGGACTATGATGCACCAAGAATAGTGCATATTCTGTGTGGGTGCCATGGCCACATGGTTTCTGTGACAGGGGGGCGGGGCACCTGTATGGGCCCATTGGCAGATTATGTCGTACCACCCAAACTGCCCTCTGGGGCTCAGGAACTCCCACTGACAGCTCCACATTCCTGCGATGGTGTCGGTAGAGGGGACCATCTACCTCAATCCAGCTAGGGCTACACACAACCTTGGGGGCAGTCCTGTACTCAGCCATACAGCAACAGGGGACAGACAGTAGGGCTGGAAATGTTCTGCTGCCCCCCACAACTATCTGACATTCACCAGCAGTGGGCACAGTGAGTCCCCAGCCACCACACCCTGCAAGGTGTCCCAGCCATACACATACTAACTGCAAACAATGTGCGAGCTAGTCCATAGTGCATATCACTGGGGAAGATGTGTACACCCAAAACTGGGATGTGTGCACATCCACCAAGCAGTTAGGTCAGTGATTGGTCCCCGGAAAAGGGGACCCATATATATCACTTAAATGACATACTATGTGGCACTATGGGGGAACCTACCATGCCGTGGTCAGTGCTCAGTCAAGGTGGGTGTGCCTTTCCAGCAGGACCTGCTGTGGACACTCTGTCCATGCAGGTGGTTGCCAGACTCTACAATGTCCCACACATTGTCCTGAGCCCTGTGCTGATGCATCCTGCCCAGGCAGCCCTGTCCACGCTTTACCCACAGTACCTTGCTCCTCATTATGCACATCGGCAAACTAACACTAGGCACAGTGCAAACAGTGTGGGCTACGAATGGTGTGGGCAACCACCACACACTGGATGGACATACACACACTCCCACACCTATGATGGCACTGTGCAAATAGAGGCTCTTGGCAGCCCTGGCCACCTCACCAGTCCTGGGCACAGTACAGGCATGGCTATGGTACACGATACTGTTGTGGTCACTCCCCAGGGTGGTAAACAATGTCATACACCAGATCTGATACACACTCCACACACATCAGAGAGGTTGGTATGATACAGCTAAAGGGAAGATTCTGGTTAACTTCGGGATTCCTATCCGACAGTGATCTTAGCAACCTTTTGATATATGTGTGCCATATTGCCAGGTTTAGTGTGGCATTGCTACCGTATGCTGGGGCTGATATTGGGGGCTTCACACAGGGCTCGCCATCCTGCTGCTACAGGTGGATTTGGATGATGGGGTCTGTGGGTGCAGGTGTGTCTGCCCCTGTTGGCCACTGCTCTGGGAGGGGGTTCCCAAATCCAGTCCTGGTTTTCCACAGACTATTCAGGTTTTCATGCTGTCCCTCATGTATATGCATGAGGTACATCTGCATACCATGGAGGTGGCACATGGGACTGCAGCACAGTCATTTTTATTGCTGACAACATGACTCCTGCATGGTGTGTCCCCCTCCAGGACTGCATTAGGGAGACTCTGCTCTAGGTACTGCACATGTGTATGGTGTCTGTGCTCTGTGGGGTAAAATATGGGCGTTTGACGCATGGTTCTGTTCTCTACACTAAAGGTTCAGTCTTTACTTCCACGGTTTATTACTGCGTAAAATATGGGGACTGGGTTGTCAGGGGCCATGGCTGGGGTTTGAACCTGTGACCTCTTGCTCTTGAACACACTGTCTGTGTGTGCTGCGCCACACTGTGGCTACAGAGGCACTGTATTCCCTAGAGATGCCATGGCTGTTTGTCAGCCAGAGCCTGTCTGTTGCAGTGCACGGCACCCACCTGAGCAGGGCTAGGCCACAGTCTGCTGTGGGCAGCGGCCACTGCCCCCTCCACCACCAGTACCCCTCCACCACCATGCTGACATGTCCTCATATTGGCAATAGCATTACACCTGCATGGTGTGTGGCCCTGCAGGACTGCACTTGGGAGACTCTGCTCTAGGTACTGCGCATGTGTATGGTGTTTGTGCTCTGTGGGGTAAAATATGGGCAACTGACACATGGTTCTGTTCTCGGCACTATAGGTTTGGTCTTTACTTCCACGGTATATTACTGCGTAAAATATGGGGACTGGGTTGTCAGGGGCCATGGCTGGGGTTTGAACCTGTGACCTCTTGCTCTTGCACACACTGTCTGTGTGTGCTGCACCACACAGGCACTGCATTCCCTAGAGATGCCATGGCTGTTTGTCAACCAGAGCCAGTCTGTTGCTGTGCACCGCACCCACCTGAACAGGGTTCGGCCACGGTGCAGCTGGCACTTCCCCCTCCACCACCAGTACCCCTCTGCCACCATGCTGACATGCCCTTCTGCTGGTGGTGCGCAGTCTCATGCCATCCAGTGTGCAGGTAGGCGGCTGCCTATGGTGCGTGTTCTGGGGTAGGGGTGCCTGCATAGACGTCCACGCTTCCCCCAACACCGCCTGCCAATGTTCGGTGCCCTTGGAGGTACCTGCTGGGTACTATCCCCTGTGACACTGTGATAAACACTCTCGTGCCCATGTTGGGCCCTCATCAGTTGCTGTCTGGCTGCTGTACAGTTTCAGCATTCCTAAGTGCCACCTAGGCATCTGCCTTGTCCGCACTGTGCCCCAGCTGCACCACAGCATGTGCCGCCTTCAGCCCTCTGTATCCCCTTTCCCAGCATCTGTCCAGTTGCCCATTCCGACATGCCCACCCTGCTGTTGTGGAACATGGGCATGCCATAGGAAACCTGTCCAATGGAGAGGGAAACCCTGATCAGTGCTATTTCACTGTGGGATCATTCACCTTGTATGGGGACGGAGCGTAGACCCTTCCAAAATTCATATTTTTGGGGGGGGGGGCTTTCTTGGGAGTGTTTTTTGATGTTTTCCATTACTATCACTATTGCCCAGCTTGATTATGATTTTTTTTAATTTTGTTGGGGTCATTTTCAATGTTTATTTGCACTTTTGTTCCGTGCACATGTATCACACTTATCACTTTTTTGTAGGTTTCCCTGGTTTTGCTGTACATTGCTGACAGAAATGGTTTCTTTTCCCTTTAAATCAGCTCTAACGCGAGGTTTTCACTTGCGTTAGTTTTGGCCTCGGATTTCACATCGTTAGTGTGCGGGGAGCCTCTCCCCTCCCACTCTCCACCCATTGACCCCTTCTCTCCGCCCCTGGGGAGCCTTCCTCCACCCTCCGGGAGCCTTTCTCCGCCTTCAGTGCTTGTTTGCGCCGCTGCACGTGTGAGCGCGCGCTAAGGCACATTTGTGCCCCGTAAAGCGTCATTATCGCGCGCTAAGGTACCTTAGCGCGCGATAATTGCACAGCGCGCACGTTAAGAAGGTTTAGTAAACATACCCCTTAGTCTTAAATGGGCTACAATGTAGCTTCATTGCATGTCTCTTAGTCTTTCTACTTCTTGATGGAGTAAACAATCGATCTATATTTACCGGTTCCAATCCATTCATTAGTAGCTGCATACTAACCACATAGTGATGCTACTGTCCAGCGAACCTAGATATTCAACGCAGGAAATTCATTAAGTTCCAGCACTGAATATCCCCATAAGTAAGACAAAAGCTAAGCAAACAACATGTAAGAGAGCACTATCTCTGTATGCTCTGTCACTATGGAATGAGCTACCTAAGAGCTATAAAGGACCTCTCAGACTACAGGAAAGCAATAAAAACCTCTCTCTTCATGGAGTACTTTGGACCCACTTAAGAAATATATTCTAAAATCCTCACTGTGTTGACTGTTAGCTATCCCCTACATTTTCCACTCTCCCCCCCCCCCCCACGACATAAAAGTCTTGTAAACCCTTCCCAACATGACAACCTTGCTCACCCCTCCAACTTTCCCAGGCAGCTGGTCCTTACTGTCACTTGATGCCTTGATTTTAATACAGCATTTGCATAATTACATATATATTCTTCTGGTATCTACTCTATAGCTACTATCCCTTAAGCCTTTGGGCATCCCCTATATAATATTCCCAGTTGATTGACCCTGTTCAATGTATATTTCTTGGTTCATGTTATAATGTAAACCGCTTTGAATCTGTGATAAGGCGGTATAAAAACCTGTTAAATAAATAAATACATATCAGGATACAGTTAAAGTGGTGGTAGCTAGGCTAATGCTATTTCTGAAATGGTAGTCTAATGATTTTATTCCCATATTTCTTCTTGGTTTAGGTTAATGGAGAAAGATAGCATTTGGCCAGTTTCATTCCTTATGTGCCCTATTCCCAGCACTGTGCACAAAAGCTTCATTTATATTCTTGTACTGTAATGGCTATCTGCTTAACATTTGTTTCATCCCTTTTCCTTTTCTGAGTGCCCAAGGGCTATGTTTTTTTGACATTCTTGGATGAGGGAACACATGTTGCTAATCATCAGGCTTGTTGAATCCAATAAAGATTACTGCTGCTTAACTTGAAATTGGTTTGTCAACTTAAGCCATATTTAGGGGGAAAGGAATTATGGATGATAGCACAGTCATTACTATTAAGCACGCTTGATTATTGCAACGTGTTTGTGGGGCTTAAAGGAAAGTAGTTAAAAAACTTGCGTATTACATTAAATAGAATAGCTGGGTTTTTATTAAGAGGCAAGAAATGTGGAAGTGCTTGACGGTCGAAAAATCTATACTGGCTTCCTGTAAGCAAGATGTATCATCTTACATTACTAGTGCGGAAAAGGATAGGAGCCAATGAAGTGACTTGAGACTTTGTTTACCTCAAGATGAATCAATCTCAGTTCCTTAATGTATTCCTGAGGAGGATAACCAGCTGCACCTGAAAGAGAATATGGGCACCTCCTTCCCTTTAATAGGTTTAAAAGCCTATAAAGATAAGATTACCCCTGGGGTGGTTGTTAGGGAAAGATGACTTAATAAAAGCTGGCTTCCTACACAGTGCCCTGACCTGTGTGTTTAAGATAAGTATAGTATTTAAGGTTATAAGAAATGGAAAACAACTACAATTTGAAAAATAGGTCATGAGGATTAAATCCTAGAAAATTCCATGCCTCCCTCTGTAATTTACTGGAAATCCCAAGTACTACCTTTATTCATAAGGCAAAAATAGACACTGAAGGCCCTCAGTATGATCATCCTGAGTGCTTGAACTCCTTGCCACTTATTTAAGAGAGGAAACTAATTTATTGAGTTTTAGAACGGCGATAAAATCGATACTGCTTCCTATTGAAGAATGAAGTGATTGTGTGGCACACTTAAGACTAATCGGAGAAAACATTTTTTTTACTCAATGTGTAATCAAACTCTGGAATTTGTTAACGGAAGATGTAGTGTAGTTGTGTTCAAAACAGGTGTGGATGAGTTCCTGGAGGAAAAGTCCATAAAACATTAGAGAGGATAGGGAAATCCACTGCTTACCTCTGGGACAAGCCACATGAAATGTGTATACCTTTGGGAACCCAGCAGGTTCTTTTTACCACAATACATACTAAATAGTGATGAAATGTAAATGCATGCAATGCAGCTCTATATTGAATATAATGAACAACACAGCTTGAAATTAACCTTGTAAGCTAAGTTATTCATGTTATAAGGATTTTTCACATATACATGCCAATAGAAGTGCATTTAAAATACATTTTGTAAACCTTTTTCAATGGCTTTTATAAAATTAGGTTGGCTTTAACATGTGTGTGGTGTAAGCTAACATGTACTTGTAGTGTGGGTCTTACTAGGGGTTGGTCTGAACAGAGAGCAGGCAGTGTCACAAAGTATATGCATGGATTATAAATTATGCTAATCTATGCATGTACTTGTGTTCACGCGGACAATTTAAAAGGTGGCATATTGTTTTTTATAAGCATAAAGAAAGCAGTCAACATCTACCCCACTCTCATATCCTGACCCAACTTACCACACACTCCAATACCCAAATCCAACTTAAACCTACTCTGATCTCCCTCCATCCAACTTGCCTCCCAATCCCCCATCCCTAACTCACTTGGAACCTATCATAGGTCTCCCTGATAAGTAGGGGGGGAAGGGAGAAGGCAGGAGCATTCCCCAGATGCCCTAGCAGCTCCGTGCTTCAAAGTAGCCAGAGATCCCTGACAGTGATTGTGCAGTACTACCACTAAGAAACTTGTCAAATAACAGTCACTCTATCAATACATGGGGGTTTTTTGTAGGTTAGTAGACTTGTTTTCCCATGCAAATAAACTGGATAGAAAATATGAATAGGCACTTCAGTAACAAGAATGGATGAAAAAGGATAGCTATACTTCTGGAGATACGACTAACTCTTCGGCAAAAACCATCCCACGAAGATGTCTATGCATTTCGTCTTTTGCAGAATTTCTGAGTTAATGAACAGCTTTGACTGATGTTGAAGCACAGCAGCTCATTAACTCAAAATCTTTCACAAACAGAAGCCTATGACAAAATTTACCACTTGTGAGGATGCTGTTATGTGAATATATGTGCAAACATGTCATGCATGCAATAAACCTCTTAAAAGTCCAAAATGTTGCCATTTTCTCACATTTTGGAATATTTTTCTTTTTGAATACATATAAGCCTTTGCTCATGAAAGCAAAAATTGCAGCTTAGTGTACTTGATTCTATGCTTGAAAATTGCTCATGACGTCTACCAATAGAGAAAATGGGCAGGATGAGATTCAGGACTTGTTTTCTAGGAAAAAATAGCAGAACAGATCCGAGTTCTATTACTCTAGAACAGTAGAGGTGAGATACTCCAGTCCTTCCCTTCCAAGTAGCCTACAGTAAACAGGAGGGGAGGGAGCAAGCATGGAATATCGTAGGAACAGACACTCTGTTCCCCAATTCAGCCCCTGTTGTCTTGTTGCTCCTGCCCGTCTTGCCCTAGTAATCTGTTATATATGGTTTTTTTTTATTTTATATTTATGCAATTTAAACAAAATGCACTAGTATCCACTTGATTTAAGTAACAAGAGTATAAAAAGGAAAAACACATTTTTCGAAAGGTAACAAAATAGATACTAAATCAACTCACTGTATCCTTAGAACACAAATAATTTGGAAGCAGGGTGGAGATAAAAGAACAGGGATATCAAAAACAAGAAACAATCCTCCCAGTCCCTTGGTCAGACCATGCAGCCATCTCGTTCTCCATTCATACCACATTCCAACAAGTAAAACAAAGAAACACCCCTGCCTGCAACCCGGAGGTTCCGGAACTTCAACAACGAACATTTCATCAAGACAGTCAGCCTACAACTAGACCTCATTAAATCAACAAATTCAGATCTAGATAAGATGATAATGATCTGGAATGATTCATTATCCTCAGCAGCACTTGCACCCCCACGGAAAATAGTACTGAAACATCGCAACAGTGGCTCATTGTTCTCCATATCCCTACAAAAACCACAAAAGCAACATATGTCGCCTCAAACTGAAATGGAGGAACACCACAGACTCTTCACTCCAGAATTCATACATTGATCAACTTAAAATCTACAACAATGAAACCATAAATAGAAAATGGGAATCGATCAAACCTCAAAAACACCCAGCCCTGAAATCAACGCCAAGAGTGGAGGAGTGGCCTAGTGGTTGAGGGCAAGGTACTTCAGGCCGGAAGGTCGGGGGTTCAAATCCCACTAGAGGACAGCAGCCTTGGGCCAGAAGGACTGGGGTTTCTAGTCCCACAGGTGCTCCTTGTGGTCTTGGACAAGCCACTTAACCCTCCATAGCCCATGCTCCCTGTAAAATAGTTATCTCCAAGTTATAATGCCCTGTTCGATATAATTTCAGTTTGTTCAATGTAAACCACACTGATGCAGAATAGTGCGGTATATAAGAGAACATAAATAAATAAGAAGATATAGGGGCTTTTTACAAAGCCACGGTAGCGGTTTCTGATTGTTTCAATGGGACCGTGGCTCCGATAACAATCGGAAACCGCTACCGCAGCTTTGTAAACAAGCCCCATAGTCTCAATTTGAACTTCCATCATTCAAAAATATAGAGCACACAATACAAAACCTTACCACCACATCATCAGCTCTAGACCCATGCCCATTTATGTGGATAAAAATTATCTCCTAGGTTGTGTGCTTATAGCCCTGTTTTCTGATTAATTGTTAAACTGTTTGTTTTTTCTTCAATATTGCAGTTGTACTCTCTTAACCTGGACTGGACTCCCATTTTCTTTATTCTCTGAATTCTTTATGTACCTAATTGTTTACCATTGTTTCGAGAGAGTGTCTTGTATTACATTTGATGATTTTTTTTTATGGAATTTTAGTCAAAATACAAAGACCAAATTACACCTAAGTACCTAATGACCATAATACATACTTCACTGCCACTAGACATTATGCCAACAGCGATGAAACAATCTTGTATTCGACTCCTTCTCAAAAGCACAAAACTGGACCCAATCAGTCCTAAAACAACTTCAGGATCATCTCAACACAACCAACATGGTTTCAGACAGTTCCATGGAGTTGAAACACTTATAACATCTCTCCTAAATACCATCACAACCTGCCTGCAACATACCAAGAATGGCTTTGTCTTCCTCAACATCGCCACTGCTTTTGACTCCATCTCGCACCATCTACTGCTGCAACGACTCCAAGACATTGGTCTCCATGACACCACCCTCAACTGGTTCCGCTCATATCTGGTCTCTCAGAAACATCAAATATGAATTGTCAATAAATCCTCAAATCCATTCCCCCAGTATACAAGTGTACCTAAAGGTTCTAGCCTATCATCCCTGCTATTCAATATCTACATCCAACCACTTTGTCAGATCTTTAAAGCACACAATATACTATATCAACTCTTCACTGATAATATAATGTTCTTCACCCCCATTAACATGAGATGCTTCTTGCAGCAACCAAGCTCTCCAGCAGAGGAGAAGATGGGTGCCAACAGAATGTCAATGGTTGGACACAAGTCACCAGGGCCTGCAAAATCACCAATCCAACTTCTCCAGCCCTTGAATTGAAGAACCATTATGCAGCCCTGGAAGTGTAGGAGGTGAAAGCATCCCTGGAAAGGGAAGAACCAGAGCTCAAGTACCCCAAAGTTGCAGAATCAGTGACCAGAAGGAAACGAAGGGTAGTGGTGGTTGGAGACTCTCTTCTGAGGGGTACTGAGGCGTCCATCTGCCGACCAGACTTGATGTCCAGTTTGTTCAATGTAAACCACACTGATGCAGAATAGCACAGTATATAAGAGAATGTAAATAAATAAGAAGATATAGGGGCTTTTTACAAAGCCACGGTAGCGGTTTCCGATTGTTTCAATGGGGCCGTGGCTCCGATAACGATCGGAAACCGCTACCGCAGCTTTGTAAACAAGCCCCATATTCTCAATGTGAACTTCCATCATTCAAAAATATAGAGCACACAATACAAAACCTTACCACCATATCATCATCTCTAGACCCATGCCCATTTACGTGGATAAAAATTATATCCTAAGTTGTGTGCTTATAGCCCTGTTTTCTGATTAATTGTTAAACTGTTTGTTTTTTCTTCAATATTGCAGTTGTACTCTCTTAACTTGGACTGTACTGACAATATTGCAGTTGTACTCTCTTAACTATGCTGTCTGCCTGGTGCCAAATCCAAGATGTTACGGAGAGTTTGCTGAGACTCATCAAGCCCACTGACTATTACCCAATGTTGCTAATCCATGTTGGAACAAATGATACTGCCAGGTATACCTCGGAACGTATCAAAAGTGACTTCATGGCTCTGGGACAGAGGGTGAAGCAGTTAGGTGCACAGGTGGTGTTCTCTTCAATCCTCCCTTTTGAGGGTAAAGGCCAAGGCAGAGAGGCTCGCATCCTGGAGATGAATGCATGGCTGCGTGGATGGTGTCATCGAGAGCGTTTTGGTTTCCTAGACCATGGGATGCTGTTCCAAGGGTTGCAGAGCAGAGATGGCATCCATCTGTCCAAGAAAGGTCAGCACATCTTCAGTAGTAGACTGGCTAATCTACTGAAGAGAGCTTTAAACTAGATTCGTTAGGGATGGGTGAAGAAAGCCCCCAGGTAAGTGAAAGCCCCCAGGTAGGTGATACATTAAATAACTTTATGGAAATGGGTAACAGGGGTAACATATGGAAAGCAGTGTGTATAAATGCCCGTAGCATGGGAAATAGGATCCCTGATGTTGAAGCTTTGGTGGGAGTGGCTGACTTGGATTTAGTGGCAGTTACAGAAACATGGTTCACAGAAAACCATGATTGGTATGTAACTATACCTGGCTATACTTTATTCAGAGAGGACATGGTAGGAAGTAGGGGAGGAGGAGTGGCACTATATGTAAAAACTACTATTAAAGCTTTGGAATTACAGAGCTTAAAAGGGAGAGGGGAGGCATTGTGGGTTAAACTAGAAAGAGGGAAAGAGAAATCTATTTACATTGGTGTGATATACAGACCTCCCTCACAAGAGGAAGAGGTGGACAGAGAGTTAATTGAAGACATGCGCAACATTGCTAGGAAAGGGGAAGTGCTACTGATAGGAGATTTCAATATGCCAGATGTTGATTGGCACATTCCTCCTGCAGTATCATCTAGAAGTAAGGAAATCCTGGATTCTCTACAGGGAGAACTATTCAGGCAATTGGTAACAGACCCCACATGTGAAGGGGCCATAATGGACTTGGTGCTTACCAATGGTGAAAGTGTTTCTGATGTTGTAGTGGGAGATCAAGATGGTGTGGTTCAGTATTAGGACTAGGGTTGTTAGAATCCATTCAAAGGCGAGGATCTTAGACTTTAGGAAGACTAACTTTGCGACGATTGGCCAATACCTCAGGGCATCGTTAGTTGGATGGGAACAGCTGAGGGATGTAGAAAAACAGTGGGAAAAACTGAAAGGGGATATTTTAAGGGCAACCAACCTTTTTGTTAAAATGGTAAATAATGGTAAAAGGAAAAGGAGACCGCTATGGTTTTCGAAAGAAGTAGCTGAAAAAGTGAAGAAAAAGAGGGAGGCCTTCATGAAATACAAGAGATCACAGAGAGAGGAAGACAGGCATCTGTATTTGGAAAAACTTAGAGAAGCTAGCAAAGTAATCAAGAAGGCAAAGATTCAAAAGGAGGAGGAAATAGCCAATGCAATAAATGGGGGGATAAGACATTTTTCAGATATATTAGTGAGAAGAGGAAAGGCAAGAGTGGTATTGTCAGACTCAAGGGTGCAGGGGAGGAATATGTAGAAGCTGATAAGGATAAAGTGGAATTGCTTAACAAATATTTTTGTTCTCTGTTCACAGTTGAAGAACCAGGAGCAGGACCTCAGAAAACACCCACAAATAGGAACAGAAGCAAAGGACATCTTGAACAATTTTCAAAAGACTGTGTTTGTGAGAAACTATCTCAACTTAAAGTAGACAAAGCGATGGGACCGGATGGGATATACCCGAGAATACTGAGGGAACTTGGGGACGTTCTAGCAGCTCCACTGACTGACCTTTTCAATGCCTCGTTGGAGTCTGGAATGGTGCCAAAGGACTGGAGAGCGGCTCATGTGGTGCCTTTACACAAAAGTGGAAGTAAGGATGTGGTTGACAACTACAGGCCGGTTAGTTTAACTTCAGTGGTGAGTAAATTATTGGAAACGCTGCTGAAAGAGAAAATAGTGAGGTTTCTGGAGTCCAATGGATTACAGGATCCGAGGCAGCATGGATTCACCAGAGGCAGGTCTTGTCAGACAAATCTGATTGATTTCTTTGACTGGGTGACCAGGGAGTTGGACCGAGGGAGAGCGCTAGATGTGGTGTATTTAGATTTCAGTAAAGCCTTTGACACTGTTCCTCACAGGCAACTTATAAACAAACTGAGCACCATAGGGATGGACCCTAAAGTTACTGCTTGGGTTAGAAATTGGTTAAGAACATAACATAAGATAAGAACATAAGATATGCCATACTGGGTCAGACCAAGGTCCTTCAAGTCCAGTATCCTGTTTCCAACAGTGGCCAATCTAGGTCACACGTACCTAGCAGTTTCCCCAAAAGACACAGGTTCCGCAATGCTTGTACTGGGTCAAGCATTGATATCCTGGGTCCCTTCTTAATAATGGTTTATGGACCTTTCCTCCAGGAACTTGTCCAAACCTTTTTTAAACCCAGCTACACTAACAGCCTTTACTACATCCTCCAGTAACAAATTCCAGAATTTGATTACACGTTGAGTGAAAAAATATTTTGTTTTATTAGTATTAAATAGTTTACCCTGTAGCTTCATTGCATGTCCCCTAGTCTTTCTATATTCTGATAACGTAAGCAATCGATCTACGTTTACCCGTTCCTGGTTGGGTGGGAGGCGACAAAGAGTACAAGTAAATGGAGCTCACTCTGAGGAGAAGGAAGTTATCAGTGGTGTACCCCAGGGATCTGCCCTTGGTCCGATTCTTTTTTATTTATTATTTATTTATTTATTTATTTATTACAATTTCTTATATACCGCACTAGTGTCAGCGCGGTTTACATACAACAAAATGACCATAACAAACTGTTTGGCTTCACATAGAACAGGAGAAAACAACTTGGATAACATGCTTCTGCTTTACATAGAACAGGAGTAATAACTTGGATAAACGGGGTATGCAAACTAAACTACTTACATATGTACAATGAGATCGAGTATTGGGAATTCAGTGTGAACATGTGTACAATAGAGTTGATATGTTAACTTGAGGGGGTGAGGGAGAGGCACTTATGTAGGGGTAGGGTTAATCTGGTAGTATTGAGTAAATAAATGGGATTTGAGAGCCTTTCTGAATTGTGTTAAGTCAGTAATCGCACGGATGCCTGGTGGTAATGCGTTCCAACATTTTGGGGCATAGATACTGAATGCCCTGTTAGATGTTGCGGTTGTGTACTTTGTTGAAGCCTTTGGAATTACTAGCACATTTGTAGATGAGGATCTCCTTGTTCTGTTGGGAGGAGCGGGCTGGATGATGTTGGTTAATGAGGGGGAGGTGATGCCATGGATGGATTTGAAGGTGAGTAACAAAGATTTGAATGTAAGCCTTCCTTGTACGGGGAGCCAATGAAGTTGTATTAGGATAGGCGTTATATGGTCGCATCTTGCTGCTCCTACTAAGATTCTAGCTGCGGCATTCATGGCAAGTTGCAACGGATTTAGAGATGATTGAGGGAGACCTTGGAGAATAGCGTTGGCAAAGTCAAAGTGTGGCAAGATAAGGGCTTGGTATATTGTCCGGAAGTCTTCAGGGCTTAGAAGGGATTGCAGGTGTCTGAGTGACCGGATTTTGAAATATACGGCTCTGACTATGTTGGATATATGGGTTTTCATATCTAGTCGTTGATCGAGGGTGACCATCTTTGTTAGTGATATAGCGGAAGGGCTTTCAGGTAATGTTTGCCTCTTTGCGGATGATACCAAAATCTGCAATAGAGTAGAAACCCAGGAAGGGGTAGATAACATGAGAAGGGATCTAGCTAAGCTTGAAGAATGGTCTAGAATTTGGCAGCTCGGATTTAATGTTAAAAAATGTAAGGTCATGCATTTGGGCTGCAGCAATCCAAGGGAGCAATATTGTATAGGGGGTGAAGTACTTTTGTCCACTAAAGAAGAGCGGGACCTAGGCGTGTCTGATGATCTTAAAGTAGCTAAACAGGTAGAAAAGGCGACGGCAAAAGCTAGAAGGATGCTTGGGTGCATATGGAGAGGAATGGCTAGCAGAAAAAAAGGAGGTGATAATGCCTCTGTATAAGTCTTTGGTGCTACCTCATTTGGAGTATAGTGTGCAATTCTGGAGACCGCACCTTCAAAAGGATGTGAACAGGATGGAGTTGGTACAGAGGGTGGCTACTAAAATGATTAGTGGTCTTCATTATAAAGCATATGAGGACAGACTGAAGGATCTTAATATGTACAAGGATCTTAATATGTACACCTTAGAGGAAAGGCAGGATAGAGGTGATTTGATTGAGATGTTTAAATACCTCCGTGGCATAAATGTTCAGGGAGAGAGCCTCTTTCAATTGAAAGCAACTTCTGCTACAAGGGGACATGGGATGAGGGTGAAGGGAGATAGATTCAGGAGTGATATGCGGAAATATTTCTTTACGGAAAAAGTAGTGGATCCCTGGAATAGTCTCCCAGTGGAGGTGGTAGAGATGAGGACAGTAACTGAATTCAAAAAAGCATGGGACAAACACAGAGGATCTCTAAAGGTAAAAAGGGGACTGTTGTAGTTGCTATGGAAGGACAGACTAGATAGGCCATGTGGTCTTTTTCTGTCGTCATATTTCTATGTTTCTATGTAATCTCCATTACAGAGGATTCCAGGAAGTTAGTCAAGTCCTGCAAATCACCACATTCTCCTGATGAATCTTGCATACTCTTCCCAGGGGGTAGATAATAAATCTTATTAACCAAAGACAAAGAACTATCTGGTATTACAATACTTCCCATAGGTATGTCTTAAAGAGTTCCATCAATGACAAATTAGATATAATAGGAAAATTTAGCAAACACAGGTTTAGACCACGTAGCTTGTTTTCAAACTGTTTTAGCTTCTGATGAATTAGGACCTTATCCTTAACTAGTTGATCTATCATTTATCTAGAGTCTTTAGCATCCTTCCCTAATGTAATAAACTTCTCTTTGAATTCCTTATGTAAAGTGTCTTGCTGCAGTGAAATATGCGCAACAGATTGAACTAATGCATTAATGTCCAAAGAACATTTAGAAACTGTTCCTTCCAGTTGAATGTACCATGGGATGATGTTCCAAGGGCTGCAGAGCAGAGATGGCATCGATCTGTCCAAGAAGGGTCGGCATGTCTTCAGAGCAGACTGGCTAACCTACTGAAGAGGGCTTTAAACTAGATTCGTTGGGGATGGGTGAAGAAAGCCCCCAGATAAGTGAAATATTAAATACCTTTATAGAAATAGGTAAAAGGGGTAACATCTGGAAAACAGTGTCTACAAATGCCCGTAGCATGGGAAATAAGATCCCAGATGTTGAAGTTTTAATGGGAGAAGCTGACTTGGATTTAGTGGCAGTTACAGAGACATGGTTCACGGACAACCATGACTGGGACAAGGTAGGAAGAAGGGGAGGAGGAGTGACACTATACGTAAAAAATAATATTAAAGCTATGGAAATACAGGGCTTAAAAGGGAGAGAGGAGATAAAGTGTGGGTTAAACTAGGAAGAGGGAAAGAGAAATCAGTTTGTATTGGTGTGATATACAGACCTCCATCACAGGGAGAAGACGTGGATGGAGATTTAATCAAAGCATACACAGGATTGCCAGGAAAGAGGAAGTGCTATTCATAGGGGATTTCAATATGCCGGATGTGGATTGGCACATCCCTGCTGCAGTATCATCTAGAAGTAAAGAGATCCTGGACCCTCTACAGGAAGAACCACTTAGGCAACTGGTAACAGAACCCCCACACAGAACCCATACTGGACTTGGTGCTTACCAATGGGGAAAGTGTTTCTGTTATAGTGGGAGATCATCTCATATCCAGTGATCACCAGTATTAGGAGTAGGGCTGCTAAAATCCATTCAAAAGCGAGGGTCTTAGACTTTAGGACAACTAACTTTGCCAAGATGGGACAATACCTCAAGGAGTTGGGAACAGCTGGGGGATGTAGAAAAACAGTGGTCAAAACTGAAAAGGGATATTTTAAGGCAACCAACCTTTTGGTTAGAATGGTAAATAAAGGTAAAAGGAAAAGTATGCTGCTATGTTTCTCAAAAGTGGTAACTGAAAGGGTGAAGAAAAAGAGAGAGGCCTTCATGAATTACAAGAGATCATAGAAAGAGGAAGACAGGCATCTACATTTGGATAAACTTAGAGAAGCTAGCAAAGTAGTCAGGAAAGCAAAGATACAAAAAGAAGAGGAAATAGCCAATGCAAAAAATAGGGGGATGAGACATTTTTCAGATATGTTAGTGAGAGGAGGAAGGGGAAAAGTGGTATTGTCAGATTAAAGGGTGAAGGGGAGGAATATGTAGAAGCTGATGAGGATAACATGAAATTGCTTAACAAATATTTCTGTTCTACAGGATGGCCCAAAAAAAAGAGAGAACATCTCCTAAATTAAAAGCTTAAATAGTTTACTTATTGACCTTTTTTTTAGCTATATAAAGTCTTTATTTCGACAATTTCTGATTGCCATCTTTTTTTTTTTTTGTCAACCGTTTACATCTGTCTTTTTGAATTTTTAAATAACTTATATGCTACGAGATGTTCTCACTTTCTTTGGGCCACCCTGTATATTCACAGATGAAGGGCTGGGAGCAGGACCTCAGGCAACACCTTCAAACAGGAACAAAAGCGAGGGGCATCTCAATCGATTTTCAGAGGACTGTGTTCGTAAGAAACTAGCTAAACTAAAAGTGGACAAAGTGATGGGACCAGATGGGATATATCAGAGAATACTGAAGGGATTTGGGGACATTCTAGCAAATCCACTGACTGACCTTTTCGATGCCTCTTTGGAGTCGGGGGTGGTGCCAGAGGAGTGGAGAGAGGTACATGTGGTCCCTTTACAAAAAAATTGAAGGAAGGATGTAGTTGAAAACTGCAGGCTGGTTAGTTTAACCTCGATGGTGAGTAAATTATTGGAAATGCTGCTGAAAGAGGAAATAGTGAGGTTTCTGGAGTCCAACGGATTACCAAATCCAAGGCAGCATGGATTCACCAGAGGTAGGTCTTGTCAGACAAATAAGATTGATTTCTTTGACTGGGTGACCAGGGAGGTGGACTGAAGAAGAGCCCTAGATGTGACGTATCTAGATTTCAGTAAAGCGTTTGACACTGTGCCACACAGGCAACTTATAAACAAACTGAGCATCCTAGGGATGGACCCTAAATTTACTGCTTAGGTTAGAAATTGGTTGAATTGAAGGCAACAAAGGGTACAGGTAAATGGAGTTCGCTTTGAGGAGAAGGAGGTTACCAATGGAGTGCTGAAGGGATTTGTCCTTGGTCCGATTCTTTTTAACATCTTTGTTAGTGATAGTGCAGAAGGGCTGTTGGGTAAGGTTTGCCTCTTTGCAGATGATACCAAAATCAGCAACAGAGTAGATGCCCAGGAAGGTGTAGATAACATAAGGATGGATCTAGCTAAGTTTGAAGAATGGTCTAGAATTTGGTAGCTGAGACATAATGCTAAAAAATATAGGGTTATGCATTTGGGCTGCAACAATCCAAGGGAGCAGTACAGTACAGGGGGTGACCTTCTTTCATGGATAGAAGTACAACAGAATCTAGGTGTGATTGTGTCTGATGATTTCAAAGTAGCTAAACAGGTAGAAAAGGCAATGGAGAAAGCTAGAAAGATGCTTGAATGCATAGGGAGAGGAATGGCCAGTAGAAGAAAGGAGGTGAAAGTGCCTCTGTTAAGTCTTTGGTGCGACCTCATTTGGAGTAGTGTGTGCAATTCTGGTGATCACACCTTCAAAAGGATATAAACAGGTTGGAGTTGGTGAAGAGGGTGACTACTAAAATGGTTAGTGGTCTTCATTATAAAGCATATGAGGACAGACCTAAGGACCTTAATATGTATACTTTAGAGGAAAGGCGGGACAGAGGTGATATGATTGAGACGTTTAAATAACTCTGTGGCATAAATGCACAGGAAGAGAGCCTCTTTCAATTGAAAGCAAGCTCTGCTTCGAGGGGACATAGGATGTGGGTGAAAGGGGATAGACTCAGGAGTAATATGCGGAAATATGTTTTTATAGAAAGAGTGCTAGATGCGTGGAATAGTCTCCCAGTGGAGGTGGTAGAGAGAGGAGAGTATCCAAATTCAAAAAAAGATGGGACAAACACAGAGGATTTCTAAAGGATAAAAGGGGAAGGGCAGACTAGATAGGCATGTGATCTTTTTCTGCTGTCATGTTTCTATATTAAATAGAGTTCAATGATACCTCCGGAGGGTCTTTGCTTGTCTTAGTCATAGGGAGAGCCTCCAGTTGATTTTTCCTCTCCGGAACCAAGGTGGAGACTCCAGTCCCCACAACAGTGCTGCTCCCCATCAAGTCAGAGTTAACATTGGGCCTTCCCTCTGTGTCAGGGGCTAAGGGGGTTTAATACGAGGTGGGGTCCCCTGAACTCAGTCCTGTTCCCTCCATTCTGAAGGCAGACGTGTAGTTGTTAGAAAGGGAGCTCGGCAGACCTTGCTCCATACTCTCCGAGGAACCAAAAAGATGTGGCCATGGTTCAGATGGTAGTTTCTGCTTGAAGATGGGGGTCTCCCCCGCGACAGCCCACTCAGCTGAGCCCTTAACAGTTCTTTCCATCGCAAGGGCCTTGAGGAGCAACGTCTCAATCTTTTTCTGGTCAGCTTGAGAGGAACAAGTCTTAGCCGGCTTGACTGGGCCCTTTCCTTTCCATTTAGGAGCAATAGGAAAGTTTTGATAAGGTAAAGTGCAATAGGAAAGTTTTGATAAGGTAAAGTGCAGAGCAGCTCAAGTGAGGGACTCTCGCAGTGATGCCATCTTAGACTCCCACCCAGGCCTAATGTCCCCCTAATCTGTTAGATTTTTTGAAGGTGTGAATAAACATGTAGATAAAGGTGATTCGGGTCATACTAACAGAAAACCTTTGACAAGGTCCCTCATGGGAGACTCTTGGTGAAATTAAAAAGTCATGGGATTGGAGGCAGTGTAGTATTGTGGATCAGGAACTGGTTAAAAGATAGAAAGCAGAGAGTAGGGCTAAATGACCAATTTTCTCAATGGAGAAAGGTGAATATTGGAGTACCCCATAGATCTGTGCTGGACCTGCTGCTTTTTAACAAATTCATAAATGAGTTGGAAATGGGAATAACAAATAAGGTGATCAAATTTGCAGATGACACAAAATTATTCAAAGTTGTTAAATCACAAGAGAATTGTGAAAACTTGCAAGAGGACAATGATAAACTGGATGACTGGGCATCCAAATGGCAGACAGGGCCGGCTCGTCCACTAGGCAAGCTAGACAGCCGCCCAGGATAACAGACCTTTGTGGGCTGTATGGCACACATGGCCTGCCACCACCCTGCATGCTGGGCTGTGCCACTACCCCCTGCTGCTGCTGATTCCGGTGGCTAGGCTCGGTGGCACTGGACCGCAACAAGCCATTTATTTCGGCACACATGTCTAGGCTATGCAAGCCATTTCATTGTTTCAGGATTCCACTGAAGGTACAATAGTTGACGTGGAAGGTTTAAAAGGTAAATGGAAGTCAGCAAGGTGGAATATGATATGGACTGAGTTATACATGTGTTCCCTTTTGGAGTATATAAAGACACAAACTATACCGAGGGGGTTACATATTGATAAAGCCCCACATACGTTTATAGATAATGATTCATTTATCAAATGATGGGTGGCTATACTTATCAAATACTCTATAGATTTGAGACTAGTACTAATTGATTCACTGTAAGCTCAGCTTGATGATCATACAAAAGCAACCGAGACATTATCACAGTGATTAGGCATGCAGGAAGCATCAGTGAAATTGGATACTCTAATTGAGGAATCCCAGCAGGAATTAAATCAATATCAATCAGCAGAGGAAAATTAAAAAATTCAGGTGAGATCAGGCTGATTATAAGTCCAATCAAGTCTACTCATATCTTTCTCAACAAGAGGATCGATTAAAGGTTGAATTACCACCCAAAGTATCATCGGAGGGGGAAGAGATTGATGAGAGATATTTAAATAAAAGGTTTCCCCAACAATGGGGAAACATTTCAAGCCATCGGGGGAGAAGGGGCAACAATTGCCTGATTACCAGCTGGTTCAGCAGACAGAATCAACAGTAACTAATCTGTCTTCAGTTGAGCAGATGCCTGATCAAGATTCTCTTTTAAATAAAGGTTATTGTTTGTGCCGATGAATTGGCATGATCCTTTTCAAACTTCATGTTTTTCGGCTCATTTGGAATCTGCAAATTAAGTTATTTTTTTGCAAATAAGAACAAACAGCAGTCATCTGCAGTATCATCTTTCTTTTGTCCCAAATCTAACTGGGTGCCCTCAGGACGTTAGATGCCCGTATTGCTACCTTCAGGGACCTGTTACTACGAGACTTGGAAACTTTAGAATCCCGAAGGCAAAATACTTGGAAATATTATAATCTGACCTTTAAGCAACATCAAGCATTTCAAGTTAACAAATCAACATGATCTGGTAAAAAAGTCAGCCGATTGTCATTGAACATAAAGATCAGTATCATGTGGAAGTAATGCGTCAGCTAGCAGATAAATGCTATTACAGACAAATAGAGGCTGATTTAACAGCAGCACTGCAAAGTCAGATTTTTCAAATTATGCATGAGGCTTTTCAAAATGGGGCTCTCATGGCCCATGAATATAAATTCTTGCAGGTACTGAATCCTAGGGTCCACATAACAAATTGCAGTCATCCCTTCGGTGTCCCATAGCATCTAGTAAGGCATCAGCATTAGAACCATTATCTGTTTTTTTAGATTCTGCAAACCTGGGTAAAGGAGGCCAAGTCTTACCTACCAAATTCTTCAGATTTCCTTAAAATATCATGTGTAAGTGGAGGGTTGGATTCCTGCATAATGGTCACATTTGATATTGTGACATTATACACAAATAACCCCCAGGGGAGCTTTTTAGCATTGATTCAGAAGATTCTGTCACAGCGATCTGACACAGAACGAGCTCCATCAAAGTTTCTGCTGAAAACAGCTGAGCTAGTGATCACCAGGAACTATTTTCGTTTTGGTTATGCTTTCTATTTCCAGATACAGGATGTCTCCATGGGGGCCACAGTGGCACCTAGTGTTGCCAATCTGTACATATTGAATTTTGAAGAAGAGTTTTTGTACCCTTCTGAGTGGTTTTCCCACAAACGTTTTTGGGTACGATTTATTAATGACATTTTTAGTATTTTGAGTGGAAGGGAGACCTTATTATAGGATTTCTCCCACTGTTTAAACATGCAAGTCTCAAATTTACAGGACACTATGACATGGTCTACTACACGGGTATCCTTTTTAGATGTGTCAGTCATATTAAATGAGGATACCCTGAATTCAGTGTTATATAGAAAACCAGTAGATCACAATAAGCTTCTACATTTTGAGTCTCATCACACTCATAAATTGAAACGTGCTCTTCCAATAGGTCAATGTTTGCACATATGGCACTTATGTTCAGAAGATGATTTTCAAACTCAGGCTAAAGGATTAATGGAAAGATTAAGGCAACAGGGGGGTATCCTAAAAAAGTAATATGCCATGCCTATCTAAGATCTAAGTATGCTAATCACACATTATTATTACTGAAACAACATTCAGAGGATATAGATAAACAGGTATGTGTGCTTCAGTACACTGAACAATCACAACAACTTGTTCATATAATCTTCAAACATTGGCACATTTTAACATTACATTGAATATTCCAAAATGGACCATCATTGCCTTCATTTGAGCCCATAATCTAAAGACATTTTAGTTCATACTGACTTTTTGCACCAGAGTCCCAGTATACAGCATCAAGGACAACACTCACCATGTGGACATTGCGGTATGTGATCTACGACTTCGGCCACTCAAACATGGATAGATCCAGAGTCGGGCAAAACATAAATTTTGAAATTGTCAACCACTTGTCAGTTTATGTAGGTCATATATTTGTTTGTATGTCCCTGCCAAAAGGTGTATGTGGGCTGGACAATTTGTCAAGTGAAATTATGACTCACGGAACAGAAGTCTCGTTTATTCAATCAAATAGCATCAGCGCCGACAGTGAAACACTGTCTGGATTTACAACATCAGTGGCAACATTTGCAAAGGCTAGTAATTATTAAGGACACTAGCCTTGGGAAGACTGAACAACATCTAGCCTGGCTGGAGCAGAAGTGGATGTTCACCTTTAATATCATTCAAACAATGGAGTTAAATAAGTCCTTGGACTGGGTTACAGCAAGTTAGTTTGAATGGATGCAGTTTGCTTTTCTGCCGTTTCACTTCCATTTAAACAGCCTTGAGTGAAGGCTGTGCATTCCTGAGAGCTTTTGGTCCACTGCTGTTTGACACTTCCTGAAGCAGCCCTAGTAAAATACGGGTGAAACTCAAGTCGACTTATGTCTTACAGTTCTTTGTTTTTTTAGCAACTTTGGAGAGTGATCGGAGTAAAATCTAAAAGTTCTTTTAAATGCATTGAACAATTGTAAAAATAGCAATGTGAATACTGAAGCCTATAAATGAAATGGGGGCAATTTTAATGTGCTGGATTTGGTAGTGTAATAGCTGCCTTTGATTATCGATTTAACCCTAGTTCTGAGGCTCCTCCCCTTTCCATTCCAAGAGGAAGTAATTTCTTTCCTCCTAAAGTTATCCATCTATGATACATTGCTTCCCTTGTTTTCTTTGTTATATGAGTCAGTATGAGGGGGGTATGGAGTTTTTTATACTTCTGGTAGGCTTCTGTGTGCGGCTCAGCATGGTGGGGGGAGGGTGACATTGCACACAGGTGGGAGTGGCAGAAACCCTTGCACCAGCCCTGATGGCAGATGAAATTTTATATGAACAAGTGCAAAGTTATGCACTTAGGAAAGAACAACCCTAAGTATAGTTACATGATGCAAGATTCCACATTAGGAACCACCACCCAGGAAAAGGTTTTAGAGTTCATCATGGATAATACATGAAAATCCTCCACCCAGTGTACAGCGGCAGCCAAGAAAGCAAACAGAAAGACCCGGCTGCGAATTAACGCGGCCGGGCACAGGCACGCGGTGGCGAGCCGAGGGCTGGGGGGAGGGGCGGGGGGACGGCCGAGGGGGGAGGCGGGCAAAGAGCCGCATTGAAAAGAGCGCACCCGGCGTGGGCGCGGCCTCTTTGCCGCTCACCCCCCTCCTCCTTCCTGGAGGAAGCCTCTGCATAGTAATTCTATCCTAGTTGAGAAATGCCGAGGAGGGAGACACCAAAGGCGTCCAGGCCACGAGGCGCCAAGGTGGTACCGAAGGCGGCAGTGGCATCAAAAGCACGAGCAGCGGCCGGTCCAAACACGAGAGGGACACAGAGGGCTAGCCGCGAAGCAACTGCCCCCGCTGCAGCAGCGAAACCTCGTCACAGTACTAGGAAGAAGGCGCCACAGCAACTGGAGAACTCTGCCCCGCCACAGAACCAAGAACTAGACGACCTGCTCCAGATGGTCCGGGATCAGGTTACGCAGCACGGCCTGAACTCAGTTAAACAACGGCTGGGAGCACCAGGCTCTACGAACTATGAAGTGCCATCGACGAACGGCAGCGCGACCACACCCAACTCAGCACATGGTAGGTCGGGGTGCAGAAAGGGGGCGGCAGAGCTCTCAAAGTCCTCATCGGACAAGTCCAGTTCGGACAGTGAAAGGGACATAGAATGGGCAGATGTGATGCGCTATGCATTAAAGAAAGTTAAGCGGAAGAAGAGCTCAAAACAATCCAATCCCCTCAGACAGGCTTGGTCGGGGCAAAGTCAGAGGGGCGAGGATGGCACATGCACGCCAGCGGGAGCGGCCCAAAGAACGCAGATGGATTGGCATGACACCAGCCGTGACCCACGCTGCGGGGTGAGCTCCCTGGCCGTGTCGGTACCCAAAAAGATAAAGAAGAGAATTTGGAGGAGGGAGTATATCGACATATTCTTTCTCCTGCTCAGGGACCAGGATGATGAGTCCACTAGTGGAAAAGATAGGGATAAAAGAAGCGAGAGGGAGCGGAAACATAAAATTCCCAAATCCATTAATAATTGGGTGACTGCATTCCACGTCTTTATGAGCGTGGTGATGGAAAAAGAACCCGAAGCAGGGCCATACCTGGCCCGGTACCTGGACACGATCACCAGGGCACATAAACAATACGATGGATGGGCCTGGCTGAACTACGATGTGAAGTTCAGGAGTATTATGGCCGATGATCCCACCCTAGCATGGCACCATAGGATCCTGGACATGTGGACGGAGGAAATGGCGCCCAACAGGCCATGGTGTCAGGATGGGCTGCAGCATCCGCAGTCAAGCACACAATGGCAACAGCCCTTTCAGAACATACAATGGCGGCAGGCCAATCAGTTCTCGGGGAAACGGCCATGCCGACAGTTCAACGCAGGGAGTTGTACATGGCAGCCGTGTAAATTCAAGCATGCCTGCGTAGTATGTGGAAATGGACACCCCGCCTTCACATGCAGGGTTTCAAGGGAGGCCAAGCCTTTCAGAGCAATACAGCAACGTTCCACCGAAGGGGTTGGCTCCAACACCCATCAGACTTGAGCCTATGCGGCCATGGCTTAGAGCATACCCTAAGCGGGAAATAGCTATCAGTATAGCAGATGGCTTTTCTCAGGGTTTCTGCATCCCATCCCTAATTTTGATGAAAAAAGCACAAACGAGCTTACTTAGTAACCCACCATCTGTACAGAAGCACAATGAGATCGCCCTCAGCAAGATAGCTAAAGAATTGGGTATGGGGAGGGTAGCTGGTCCTTTCCAGTCGCTCCTATTCAAGGACATGGTAGTCTCCCCATTGGGGGTCATACCCAAAAAGGAGCCGGGACAATTCCGGTTAATCCATAACTTATCATACCCGGAGGGACAGTCAGTCAATGATTATATTGATCCGGCATTATGCTCGGTCAAATATGCAACCATGGATCAGGCAATTAGGCTCATACGAAGCAAGGGGCCGCAAGCACAACTAGCGAAGGCGGACATCGAGTCTGCATTCCGGTTATTGCCGGTGCACCCTGAATCGTTTCCAATGCTGGGATTCACGTTCAATGGGGAGTTCTATTATGACAAATGTTTGCCCATGGGATGCGCAATATCATGCGCCTATTTCGAACAATTTAGTTCGTTCTTACACTGGGTAGTTGAAGACCTAGCCGGCCCCAATACGGTTGTGCATTACCTAGACGATTTTCTATTCGTTGGGAAAGATCGTGATGATTGCAAAAGGATATTGGATATCTTTGAGCAGACGGCGCGAGCATTTGTGATCCCCTTGGCAAAAGAAAAGACAGATGGCCCGAAAGGGATCATCACATTCCTGGGTATACAATTAGATGTGCCGGCACACAGGTCGCGCCTGCCAGCCGAAAAAGTGCTGAAGTTGAGAAAAGATATGCAAGTTCTGCACAGCCGGCGAAAAGCGACACTCCAACAATTTCAGTCAATGCTGGGATTACTATGCTTTGCATGCAGGGTGATACCCATGGGGAGAGTGTTCTGCCGTCGCATCACTTGGGCAACAAAAGGTATCGCCAAGAGATACCATCGCATCAAGGTCACCAAGGAAATACGGGAGGACCTACAGGTCTGGCTTCAATTCCTTCACACCTTCAATGGCCTTGCATTTTGGCAAGCGCCCCCCGTATCTAATGCCGAACTCGAATTCTTCACCGATGCCTCGGGGGGGATTGGTTTCGGCATATACTATAAAGGGGCATGGTGCTCTGAGACTTGGCCCATGGAGTGGCAGGCGGATGGAACCACCAGGGATATCACTTTCCTGGAGCTTTTCCCGCTACTGGTAGCCCTCAGTATCTGGGCCCCGGAGCTCGCCAACAGAGCAATCACCTTCCATATTGATAACCTAGCTGTGGTGTGGGCGGTGAACAGGATGAGAGCTAAGACGTCTAAGGTGGTTACATTATTAAGGCGAATTGTATTGCTGTGCCTGGCGCATAACATAACCATTAGAGCTGAGCACATTGAGGGCATGAACAATAACATTGCCGATGCTCTTTCTCATTCTAAGATCTGGCTTTTTCACCAGCTAGCACCCGAGGTCGACGCGGACAAGACAGCAGTGCCCGATCAAGTCTGGGAGTATGGTCCACCGAGATATGGGAGCTTCTGTTAGGCGCCTTAGCGGAAAATACCCGGCGCAGATACCTAGCGGCATGGGAACACTATCAAACATTTTGCAGAGTGAATTTCATACGACAGGAGGACATCTTAAAAGTAGCAACGATTCTGCAATGGATTATGCATTGCAAAAGCAATGGCTTCACAAAAGCTGCAGTGCAAGCCCGTCTAGCGGCTGTATCCTTTTTCGCAAAGGCTATGGGAAAAAAGAGCCCCAAGGCCGAGTTCATCATAAAGAAGGTGATGCGAGGCTGGTCCTTGGGCCAACCCCGGAAAGTAGACAAGCGCCGCCCGATCTCTCATCATATGCTCCAACAACTCATGGTAACAACTAGCCAAGTATGTTACGATGAGTACGAGGCGCGCCTGTTCCGATGCTCATTTTCCTGGGCCTTTTACGGAGCATTTCGGGTAGGGGAGCTAGTCGCATCCTCAGCATCGGAGCGAAGGATGGCCCGCGGAGGTATGGAAAAGCGCGACGTGTGCATACGCACTAGAGCAATAGTGCTGCAGTTGCGCAGATCCAAGACCGACGCGGAGGGGAAAGGGGCGCAGGTGGTGCTGTCGGCAATTCACCATGACCCTTCATGCCCACTAAAAAATGCGTTAGCCTACCAACAGGTACAGGCGCACTCAGAAAACCACTGGTTCGTACATGCGAATGGTGCCCCCTTAACACGTTTCCAATTTATCAGAGTACTCAAGCTAGTAATTGAACGAACAGGACGGGATGCAAGCTTATACGGTTCGCACTCCTTTCGCATTGGAGCTGCTTCAACGGCAGCCAGCATCGGGATGTCCCGAGAACAGATAATGACGATAGGCCGATGGCGCTCGGATAGATACAAATTGTATATACGTCCAGCGCTGTGAGGCCAGTGGGGGCTCATATAAAAAAAAAAATGTTGTTACGGACAAGGAACTAGAGGTGGGGATAAGGAGAATGTGAAACATTTTGTGTACATACAAAGCGAATGATCATTTGTTGGATAAGTGCTGCGGTAATCATATTTTCTGATTGTGCTCCATGCAGGAATAAGCTACCACCTGTGGCCGCGGGAAGTGTGGATATGTGGCCATTCATTTGTTCACTGGGCACAAAAGAGGACACGGTCTAGACCACAGGGGTTGAATCTGGGGCTACCAAGTGCAGACGTTGCCGTAGTGTGGCTGGGACGCAGGGGTATGGTGTGGGACCAGCTAATGCCGTCCTTGCTCCTAAGGAGGAGATCTATCGGGAACCCAGCAATGATTGTGATCCACTTGGGGGGCAACGACCTGGCATCCACGCGCAGCGTCGAGCTCACCAAGAGGATGCAAGGCGACCTCCTAACCCTGGCAAACACATTTCCCGGGACGCTATTGGCATGGTCACACATCATACCGCGGCGAGTGTGGAGAGGCGAGAACTCGCATAAGGCATTGGAGAGGACCAGACGGAAAGTGAACAGATGGATGGCCCGCTTCATGGGGGCCATAGGGGGATGCAGCATTGCGCACAACCTCATAGAGGAGAGATGCCCAGGATTGTATCGCGCAGATGGTGTGCACCTGTCAGACATTGGAATGGACATTTTTCTCTGCGACATACAAGATGCGGTGGAATGGCTATGGAAGAAGCAAGTGTTGGCCACAGCGGCGCGTTGATCGGTGGGGCCCCGTCAACAAGCGAGGAGTCGCTGTTGGCGGGGTTGGCGGCAGAAACGCACCCGGTGAGAGAGAACACAGCCTAGGCCTTAAGTAAAGGGGGAGAGGTACTGGAGAGATACACGGACCTACCCCCGGAGAGAGGGAGATGGTGA
Source organism: Ichthyophis bannanicus (assembly GCA_033557465.1). NCBI lineage: Eukaryota > Metazoa > Chordata > Amphibia > Gymnophiona > Ichthyophiidae > Ichthyophis > Ichthyophis bannanicus. The sequence continues at coordinate 65,558,475 of CM066040.1, forward strand.
CAAGAACACCGCGCAGAGAGCCCCCCCCCCTGCCTTGCTTTGACGGCGGGCAAAGGGGGGGGTAAGGAAGAAAGGTTGCCAAGTCTGCTCGAACGGCAGACGTAACAGCCTTTCGACGGAAGGATACGAAAAGACTAAGGGACTGAGAGAAGCTTTCACGGCAAAAGAGTTACCTCCTGCTATGTACAAAGTCTGTAGGATATTGGCTGTGTCTCTCGAGGGGGGCAAAAAGAAAGAGGTGATAAGGAATTTGTAGACTGTGTTTTTGTTGATCGTGACGTGCATGCTGTGGCCAACAGTTGTCTGTACTGTTAATAACCCTTGTTGTCAATAAATCGAAATAGTTTGGTGAAAGAAACTCCATGGTGTAACGTGGTGACTCACTGGAAGGAGGGGGAGGGGGGAGGAAGGGGAAGGGGGAGGGTCACGGGTAAGGGGAGAGGGGGCCCGAGGCGGTCATGCCAGTTGCGTGGCTGTGCTAGTAATCATAAGGAAAGGAATGGAGAATATAACCAAGGATATTATAATGCCTCTGCATTGTTTCTTGGTGTGACTGCACCTTGAATATTGTGTGCAATTCTGGTCGCCATATCTTTAAAAGGATATAACAGAATTAAAAGGCAGAGAGAAGAACCACCAAAATGGTAAAGGGGATGGAAGTATATCCCTATGAGCAAAGGCTTAAATGAGTAGGGCTCTTTAACTCTTTTACTAGTACAGAACACTGCTGCCTGTATTATTGTTGGCGCTTCAAAACAAGACCATATAACTCCTATCCTACATGATCTGCACTGGCTACCAATCTCTTCACGGGCAAAATATAAATCGGCGCTCACCATCTTCAAAATTAAAAATAACATGTCGGCAGGAATACTACAAGAGCTCATCGGCAGCAAAATAAAAGACCTGACAGGAACAGCACCAAAAACACCATACCAACCCCTAGTCTGTTCACAAAAACTAATAAATCCACATCTATAAGGGCTTTCTCTCTTGCTGCCCCCGCTATTTGGAATGCACTTCCTGAAAAACTAAGATCCACAACTGACCTAAAAGATTTCCGGAAGTTACTTAAAACCTCCCTATTCATTGAACAATTCAATGAAGACCCCCAATCAAACTGATCATCACATGGCACCGGGTACTCTCCTTAGAAACTCCTATGAGATTGTTTAAGTTTTAAGATACTGTTTACAAGAGATTGTAAGTTTGAGGTTTTGATGTTACTGTTTACAACTCAAGTTCTATGTGAATGTTCTATGTGAAAGTTAATGTAAACCGCTTTGATTATAAAAAAAGCCGGTATATAAAAATTATTAAATAAATAAACTTGGAAAGAGAGGGTTGAGGGGAGACATGATAGAGGTCTATAAATTAATTAATGGAGTCTAACGGGTAAACATAGAGCCATCGTTTACTCTCTCAAAAAAGTAGAAAGACTAAGGGACATGCAATGAAGCTACAATTTAACCCATTTAAGACCAATAAGAGAAAATATCTTTTCACTCAACACGTAATCAAACTCTGGAATTCATCACCAGAGGATGTAGTAAAAATTTTAGCTAGGTTTAAAAAGGGTTTGTGCAAGTTCCTGGAGGAAAAATCCATAAACCATTATTAAAGAGGACAAGAGAAATCTACTGCTTACCCCAGAATAAGCAATGTGGAATCTGTATACCTTTTTGGGAACCTGACAGGTACTTGTGACCTGGATTGGCCACTGTTGGACACAGGATACTGGGCTTGATGAACATTGGCCTGATCCAGTATGACATTTCCTATGTTCCTCCTCACTCCCTCCCTCAGCTCCTCAGTTCCACACAGTAGCAAGATAGGCTGGAAGACCTTAAACAGTGGTGTCAATTTCATTTTAATGTCTGCAGTGGGGAAAAATATAGTTTTAGTGGGTTGACTGAGCAGTTCCCCTTAGATATTATGGTCAACTGGGAAGGGTTACATATGCAAATGACATTAACTGTATTTATGATTCTACATCTATATTTCTACAGATCTACATCTATAATTAAATACGGTAGCACTTGCTATTTCAGACTGTATAAATATGTAGACAAAAATTAAACTGAAATTCATGAGGCCAGACTCTTCAAGCAGTACAATACCAGAGAAATAGAAACAGATTAATTTCCTCCTGTACCGTGCAAAATATAAAGATAGTCAGGGCTCAATTTTTAGACAAAAAAAGTAGAAGAACTGTGGGTGGGGCCACAGCTGGAAGTGACCTTTGGGAGCAGGACCAAGGCCAGAAGTGTTTGCATACTTTTGTTTACAGCATAGGTTAACAAACTACGAATCTGATTAGGCTATCTGGCAGGCTGAAACTAAACACGTAACTTACCTGAATAGTGGCTCAATATGGCCACTATCTGGATAATTTTCTGGCTTACCCTTGTTCCTCCCCTTACAGGAATCACAAATATATGGATAATATCTGGCCATTTACAATTTAAACAGCATATGAAACCCTCCCAGATTCACCAATGAAACTCTCCCAACAACAGATGCAGAGCATTCGTAGGAGTTTTCACATTACAACTCAGTAAACAAAAAAAGATTCCATTCAAATTCTAGTCTCACATCAGTGACACCACCAAATCCTTCCACTGCCAAATATTGTGCATCGTAATACAAAACCATGCAAATGGACGATCAACATAAGCACAAATCCAAGAACTCAACCCGCACCAACCTTACCTATGAAAAATCAACACTACAAATATTCTAGAACACCAGTAACCTCCAGCTAGAAAAAGAATAAATTGAACTACTACAGATTCCCATACAGAAACATAGACCATTACCGAGTGAAGAATAAGAACTACAAATTAGAAAAAAAAAATATGCAGACAAAAATTAAAATGGAAAACCACCCAAACAGATACTGAGCTGTGGAACACTGAAGAAAGAGAAACAAAACTGCACTTCTGAAAAATGCACATTATCAAAACGGGCATATTTCATTCTCTAAAAACTACCACTCTTTCATACCTGTTGTCTCTCTTTTCCACTTCCTTGTTAGGTTTTTATCTTAGGACTTTGAGGATCTCATTTCCATTTTCTGTTTCTTTAGACTCCCTATCTTTATCCTTTTCTTCCCTACATCTATCTCCAACATGGATTCTTTTGTTTCATCTTTTTTTTCTTCTGTTTCTCTCATCTGCCTTTTACCTTAACTATAGATTCACGCCATCTCTCCCTCTCCCTCCTTCAGTCCTTAACCTTCCTCTTTTCACCTTTTACCTTATCAGCTTTCAATTTCCTATCCTTACTTCCCTTTTCCTTCCATTCCCCACCTTTCTCATTACTTCGCCAGCCTCCTAGGTCTTCATCTTTCATCCATTTTCTAGTCCCCCATTTCCTCCATCTGTACACAAGTCCTTTCCATCCTCATCTACCACATTTTGCCTTTCATCCCCTAATCAGTCCCAGATCATTCCGTAGCACCCATCCTCTCTTTACCTCCAGGCCCTTTATTATTTATCTTTCCCACTTCCAGGTTTCCATTCACTCTTTCACCTCCCCCATTTCTATCTTCTCTCACTTCCTTCAAGGTAGACAGATTCCTTCATGTGGCTCCCACCCATTCCATAACACTATGACCACTCCCCAATCCTTCCTCAGCCTTCAAACCTTCTACCCTCCCCGTATTACTGCACTTGGTCTAAAAGTGCTACTCATACCCCTCACCCAATCACCTTGTCCCCACTGTCATCCTAATCTCTGGACAATTTCTTAGTCCCCAGTATTCCTTCAGGCAACTTCAAATCCCTATTTTTCCATCCTACCCAGTCCCTGAGTTGTAATCACAATCCTACCCAAGCCCTGAGCCCTCACACTTACACATCCAGTACCTAGACTATGTTAGTCTTTCTTCTGTTTTCTCACCCATTCTTAGATTCTCCACCTAAGTCCAAGTCCCTGCTTTCCCTCATTCCAATGTACCCATGTTCACCCATCTACTGCCTCTATTTGTCCTTCTTAACCCAGATCTGATCTTACCTTCCCTGGTTAAGACTTTGCTTCTTCCCCAAACCCCACAATATCTATTCTCCTCTCCCTTCTTGCTCCCTCGGCATCTTCTTTTTCCCAACTTGACCCCAACATATGCCCCCCACTAGCATCTTTTCAGTACCAGGTCCCTCAGCCCTAAAATTAACCCTATTCCAGCCCCAGTCACTTTCCAGTCCCAGTCCCCCTCCAGTATAAGCCCATTTCCATTTGCAACCCATTTCTATTTCCAGTCTCCCCAGCTCCAGTAACAGCCCATTTCCATTTTCAATCCTCCTCCAACCCCAGTATCAGCTCCCCTCCCAGCACTGACCGTCTTCCAGTCCCAATCCTCTCTACCACCATCATTCCATTTCTAATGCCCAACCTCTTTCCAATCTCTCCCTCCCTCATCCTACAACAGCCCCTAGTCCCAGATTCCCACTCCATCAGATCTGTTCAATAGCCACCTCCTCCTCCACATCACTCCCATCTCCCTATTGCTCTTTATCTTTTGTCCAGATTGAGAAGGCATATAAAAGAGCCCCATTTGTTAACCGGGAGTTGCTATTACAGTATCAGCCCCAACAAGAAGATTGTTTAACTTGTGTATTACCGCACACTCAAAGGGTATGTTGAGATTATCAAAGTTAATGAGGAGTTACTGGTAGTTGTTAACAATCCACAGGGTGTTCGATGACCCCTAATTTTAGCATATACACACAGTTTTCATGGCAGTAGAATTGAAAGGCTAGTTGTATACATTTGTAAGCCTGTTATAAAGTCCAACTAACTCCGACATATATTTGAATATACTCCGATACCAAAAGAATTATTGCTGTGAGTGGCCCCGAACCTCTGCAGCATAAGATAAGTTGTATTCTACCTGGTAACAATATCCTGAATGAGGTGGTTTGCAGATGCCCCCGCTTCTCACATGCTCATGACTACCCTTCATATTCCAGTGGAAATATCCTCCTATTTTTCAGCACTTCACGATCAATAGCTTCAGGACCAGGTTGCCATATCCCTTGCTTACCTACCCTAGTGGTGTGACGACTGGGTGCAGCAAATGTGTAAAGTATCTGATACCATAAAAGCCCCATCTCTGTCTTAAGCATATTTATTCCTCCATCTTTATCCTTATTTCATTTCTGGATATACCGCCTTGGCCAAAGCATACAGGAGGTTCACAACATACAGTAAAATGACTGCAAAGAGAGAAAAGAAAATGAACGCCATAACTGACAGGACACTGGAGGCAAAGGACAGAAAGGAGACACTTAGAAGAAAAAAGAGAAGTTGAGAGGAAAAACCTACAAAACAGCCAGGAACCATGGTTCTCTCTCCCTCCTGCCTAGCTACCAGCCCTACAACATTCCTCTTATTTCTTCTAAGATATGGGCCAAGATATGGCTATCATCCATCACCTGTGTGTGTAGCACAGCCTATCTGTACCTTCTCATCATACAATCCCACTATGCCCACAGCCTCTCTCTGCCTCATCCAACTACCATCAGTGTGCTTTCAGGGAGAAGTAAGTTTGTGTATTATTTTAACTAGTCTAGATGTCATTGGTGAAATACATGCTAGTAACCATTGCCTTGGCCAACCCCACTTGCATCTGGACACACAATTGACTACAGGAGATGAGGATCACCCATCTACTAAAAATTGTTCTGAAAAGGGGCTAAGCGATGTAGTAGCCCCTTAAACCTACCTGCAAGGAATGGTCATCCAGGGCAATCATCTACATAGTAACATAGTAAATGACAGCAGATAAAGACCAGCATGATCCATCTAGTCTGCCCAGCAAGACGGCAAGAGTAGGTGCACCTGTCGCTCTGTGCAGGCCACCCCTCCCCATGTCTTTGTTTAGGGGTAAACCCACCACTCCATGTAAGACACCCCTATTTGTTGAGACGTTATATGGTTCAGAAGTTAGATGGTACCGTTTATCTTGTTTTTATCCTATTGCTGTAAAGGGATCCACTGTGTTTGTCCCATGCCTTTTTGAATTCCATCACCGTGTTTTCCCCCACCACTTCCATCGGGAGGGCATTCCAAGCATCCAGCACCCTTTCAGTGAAAAAATATTTCCTGACATTGCCTTTCAATTTACCACCTTGCAGCTTCATGTTATGCCCTCTAGTTTTACAGTTTCCCCGTCTTTGGAAGAGGTTTGTTTGTTCATCATTTCTCTTTAAGTATTTAAAGGTCTGAATCATATCTCCCCTGTCCCTCCTCTCCTCCAAAGTGTACATATTTAGGTCTTCAAGTCTCTTCTCATAAGGCTTCTGATGCAGGTTCCAAATCATTTTGGTTGCTTTCCTCTGAAAAGTTTCCAGTCTTTTTACATCTTTTGCAAGATACGGTCTCCAAAACTGAATACAGTATTCCAAATGAGGCCTCACCAGTGACTTATACAGTGGCATAAGTACCTCTTCCTTTCTGCTGGTAATCCCTCTTTGTATGCAGCCCAACATCCTCCTGGCTTTTGCCACCGCCTTGTCGCACTGTTTTGCCACCTTGAGATCATCAGAGATAATCACACCAAGGTCTTTCTCCTGAACCGTGCATACCAACCTCTCGCCCCCTATCGCGTACATTTCCCTTGGATTTCTGCTACCCAAGTGCATGACACTGCACTTTTTCGCATTAAATCGTAGTTGCCAAGCATTAGACCAGTCTTCCAGCTTTTGTAGATCTTTCCTCATGTTAACCACTTCCTCGGGGGAGTCCACTCTGTTGCAAATTTTTGTGTCGTCTACAAAAAGACAGACTTTTCCATTCAGTCCTTCAGCAATATCACTCACAAATGCATTGAACAGTGCCGGGCCCGGAACCGAACCCCGCTAATCACCTTCCTCTCATCCGAGTGAGCTCCATGTACAATCACCTTCTGTCGTCTGTCAGTCAACCAATCTGCATCTTCAATTCTATTTTCCGTGGGACAGTGCTGCCAAATACTACTCCATCTCCTCCATAGTAACTTCCTTATATACCCATCAAGGCCATATACCTGCCATCTTGCAGGGGGAAGAAACTAGGGTTTAGCTTGGGAAACAGATTCCCCCTTTTCTGTAGCTGTCCTGCTGAAGCTACTTACAGAGTATGATGAAGTCTACAGCCTAAGATCAGCGCTTTCCCTTAATCTTGGGAGGAAATGGTGTTATTTATGCAAATGATGCCATATATTACTCTTCCGAGAGATGGCCCATTATTTTTTCTTCACTAGTGGCCTTCCAATATTGCACGTATTCTGTAAAATGTAGATATGAACTATTCTGAAGAGTTTCCACACTTCTCTGCTTCTCTGAGGGTAGCTACTAATGTTGCTACTGAAGTATAAGATGGGGCAGAGGCCAGAGCAGTATGAAAGGTCAGGGGAACCAGGTCCACTCGCTACTGCCTGCTCTATGGGTGGGTTTCTCTTGGCCCTAACCACCTCCTTCAGAACTTAGACCTGGCTACCTTTCACCAGTTAGCATACTATTAGCATTTTCAGAGCCACTTTAGCTATGAAACTCACTATCTGATGATGCTACCAGTAATCCCTCATATGAGGATTTGTCAGATTCTGTATGTGCCAAAATCAACTATGTACACTTTTCATCAGGGATCAGGGTGTGTCTGCTGCTGTGCTCGGTTAGCTTTACCTGCTGCTGCTGCTTTCCTGTCTCGTCCAGTCTGCATTTCGTTGCCCCTCTGTGGAGACGGATGCAGTCAAGTACTCTTACAGCGACGTTCCATCTGTCAGTATTCTCTTCCTATAGAAATCTCTCTTTAGCTTGGTTGTTGTATGGGGCGTTTGTACTCAAGATTGTTCTCTCTCACTGTACTGGAACTGCTGCTGACCTTGGATGTTTCAACTATTTTTCCTCTTTTGGCTCCACCATCTATGCCTAATCCACCCAAGAATTACGACTTGAGGAGAAGAGAGTGTAAGCTCCATAGAGTAGTGATCATCTCTCTTACATCTCTCTGTACAGTGCTACATTCATCTGGTAGTGCTTCATGAATTGTAAGTAGTTGTAGTAGTAAATGAATGGCTGCCTGCCTTTACTTATGTCTCTTGTCTGTCTGTACTCTGTGTTCCTTTTCTGTGGAGTCACAGCCTAAAAGATTTTTAGAGCTGCTTCTGAGACAGATTCATTGAGGACTGTCTCAGCATGTTAAAACCCAATAAGTCTGCAATAAGCTCAAATCACAAGCCATACACAGAGTACTGCCTTTACAAAGTCACTTTTTTCCCCTTCACAGACAGTTTTGTCTGTCCAGATCTGTCATCTCAGTCTGTAAACAAGCAGATAGCCTGCCCTGCAGCCACTAACAGCCTCGACAAGCCTAATCCAGATCCTGCTCGATTATCACCTAAATGGACAACCAGGATTTGGATTAGGCTTGTTAAATGTCTCTTATAGGTTACTTAATCATGGTTTCACAGAATTTCTGACACAAGAATATATCAAAAGAAAAATATTTGGAGTAAATCTCTACAGCAGGAGTCAATAAAAAAAATCCAGTTAGAATTTTCCATACAGCTCCAGAGCAAACAAACTTTGGGCCAATCAAGAAATGGGAAGGAAGAGCATCAGCAGAGTTAAGAGCGTACTTGCTAAAACTAGCTCATACTGAAATGTGATGGCTCTGCTGCAAGATGCTTGCCTTCTAACTCCAAGGTTAGTGGTTTGAGACAAGCCTGTGATGAAACTGGTGAGGAATTTTGGATTTTTCAATGTTGTTTTTGGATTAAAAGCAATATGAAATATTTACCATGTCATTTCAAAAGAATATACTGTTCATTCCTAGTAATTTACACATCATGGCCTCTTTAAATGAATCACCATTGTAAAAGTACAAGTTAATTTCATGGTGTGTACTTTTACTGTGGGTGTGCACAGAGGTGGAGTTTGGACAGGGTGCAGGCAGAGCACACTAGTACACACACAGATTATGAAATATAATAATTTGTGTGTGTACTTGCAAAATATAGGTGTGCTTATTTACATCAGCTGTAAGACTGGCATAAATGATCTTAACTTAGAAGAAAAGTACTCACCTATTCTTCTTTATAAAACAGGCTTAAACAGGTGCATTGTGGCTGTCTTAAACTACGTGCCTGGCATTTAAGATCCAACAAATTTCAGCTTCTGGATGGAGCAGCCTTTGCAGAACAAAGTTTCATATCACACATAAAACAGGAGAATCAAGATACTTACCAAGATATCTGACATCTTGCTTTTGCTTTATAAAACAGGAGCTTCTGCATGTCCAGTCACGTAGCGTTAAAGATAAAATGAGTTCTAACATAGGAAACCGCAGAAAGTCTAATGAAGGCTTCAACATTCTTGCCCTGTCTCTGCTGAATTTAATGTACACCTAAATCAGGAAAGTCTTAGAACTCTAACTATGTTATTTGTTGTTGGAGATTGACAGTGTCTTAAACTCAATCTTTAACATTTATAAAATGCCCTTTTCTAATGCATATGGTGCATGAACACTATGCTTTATTAAGGATATACGAGTTTAAGTCAATAAGAAATGGATAAATAACAGCAGAAGCAGCACAAAAAAAATATCAGGGGCGACAGATGACTAATACACATTTACTTATTTATTTAACAACTTTTTTATACCACGGTATCTACCAGTCACAGCGGTGTACAGGGAACAATTAGAACAAGTAACATTACATAGAGCATACCTTTATGGAAATGGGTAAAAGGGGCAACATCTGGAAAGCAGTGTCTATAAAAGCTCGTAACACGGGAAATAAGATCCCAGACATTGAAGCTTTAATGGGAGAGGCTGACTTGGATTTAGTGGCAGTTACAGAAACATGGTTCACAGAAAACCATGACTGGGATGTAACTATATCAGGCTATACTTTATTCAGAAAGGACAGGGTAGGAAGAAGGGGAGGAGGCGTGGCACTATATGTAAAAACTACTATTAAAGCTTTGACATTGCTCCATGGACAAGCAGGAATGAAGTCCTGATGTATGGGTTACATCACCGACAGATCCCCTTCAGTTTCTACTGTAAACTTTTGGCGGCTTCACTGTACCTGCATGCCTGTCTTTCTGCCTGCTGCAGCACCATCTTTTCCGGTCTTCATTTTCCATGGAGTCCCACAGACGTGACTTGTTCATTTCATTTTTTCCCCTTTGGGGGATGCTTTTCGCTTGTATTTAACTTTCCTGCCCGTTGTTGGTAGCATTGGGTCCATCAATCACGGTTCTTCCTTGGTTCTGGTGCTTTTTTGGTACTTTTATTTCCCCATTGTTTTTCCCATGACCTGGCTGGGCCTCTGGTTGCAATCAAGCCATTTGATTTTACCATGGCTATCTTCCCAGACATGTCCGAAAAACTGGCCAGCAGATTCAAGAAATGCACCAAATGTGCCCGGACTATTTCCATCACCGACAAGCATAAGAGATGCCTTCAGAGTCTGGGTCTTGATCACTAGCGCTCTTCTTGTAAATTGTGCTCACAAATGACAAGGAGGTGTCTGAAGGGTTGAGAGAAGCAGAGAGAATCCCTCTTTGGCCAGAAGCCTGATTCAGTGTCTTCAGCACTAGCATCGATGTCTCCCCTTGGTTCCATTGAGCGGTTCCTGGGCTCATTCAGAGCAGAGGGCCTGTAATGCCTTGGAGCATCTGCTGTCAGCCAGTCTCCACTTAGAATCAAAGACCTTGACTTCATCAACACTGAAGGGGAATCTTTCCAAGCACCAGGTGAAGACCCTTGTGCATCGGCATCGGAGCCTTTCCAATGCGATGTCAAACGTGATGGCTGTGAATGGCCCACCAATGTGCCCCAGAGAGAGGAATCAATCGAAAGGTATCGACTGTCTGCTGATGATAGACACCATTCCAATATCCCTGCAGGGATGCCAGGGGCATTGGTTGAAGCTGCTCAGGCCCCAAGACCTTCAGACATGGCAGCCATGAAAGAACATCTTCAGGTGCTTGAGGCTCATATCATTTTGATGCTAGAGAAACAGCTGGCTGGTCCTTAGGTGCTCAAGGCATCATCATCAACCATTGTTCATACTTGCACACTTTACCCATACCGTATTTATACTGTTCTATAATTATATCTATTTACCATGTAGTTAATCAAAAATGCCATGTACATAGTTAATCCTACTTTCCACCACGTTTTTTGTATATAGTTAACCCTGTTTACCGCCAAGTTTTTTGTACCCTGTTCATTGTAAAAAAACAATGCTGACTTATCATTGTGTTTGAATTGTTCATTTGTAAACCACACTGATTAAAAGCGCAGTATATAAGAAATAAAAATAAATAAATAAAATAAATTGTGCAGCCAATCCTCAAAACGCATGCCCTGCCTCTGGAGGCATCAACATCGGGACATCGGAGAGATTAGACGCTGGCTTCTGGTGGGGCTATCTCTCTCTCTCAAGTGGATCAGGTTCCAATGTCCCAACAAAGCTGTGAAAGCACTCGCATCATCGCTCCTGTTGATGCATCTACTCCGATTGGAGTCAGAGGAAGCTCTGGGCTGAGTCTCAGATATACTCTGATTTCCTCTCAAAGTCTGACTCTGATGGCTGCATTATCAATGTGGAATTGGAGAACCTGTTGGAGGCTATGTCCCTTGAGCTTCTCTTAGAGCCCTCCCTTCCACATGAACGGTGGAAGTCTCCTCTAAAGAACATGTCCTTCCAGGACTTTATGAGGGATATGGCTAAGGGCATCCTGTTTTCCCTGGAGATGGAGATTAAACCCAGGGTGGAGGAGCTCCTCCAGTACTCCTAGGCTCCTAAGGAAGTAGTGCCAATGATAGTGCACCATATCCTTCAAAGGCTGCAAATGAGGATGTGGTAGGAGGTTGGACTATGTACCGGATTCAGTAAAGCACTTGGCTTTGAGAAGCCTTAGCTTTTGCAAAACTCCTTGATGGTTAAGTCCATCATTAAGAGGATTGGGAGCACCAAGACTCACTTCTCAACATTCTCAAGTAGGGAAGCTTGGACATAGGACTCCTTCAGCAGGAGGTGCTTCCAGAGTTCCATGCTCATGAAATGAATGCTCTCTTACCAGCTCTACATGAGCATGTTTCTGAAGGACATCATGCATGATCTTGCTGACCTATGCACGTTCCTCCCTCTGGAGAAACTGGAGGTTCATTGTAACCTGGTAGGCCATGGCAAAGACTGCTCAAAGTTTATGGTCATTGCGATGTATGATGCCTTTGAGATGGTCTCTAGAGTGGCAGCTGTGAGTATTGGAGCCCGCTGCCTTGCCTGGCTTCAGTCTTCCAACCTGCCCCACAGCCCAAGCTGGGGACAGAGTTTTAACTGGTTCCTTCAGAGCATTGCCAGTCTATCAGTGACCACAGAGGGGAATCCTTCGGTCGGGGGACAGCTCACTCTCTTAGCCCACAGGTGAACAGTTATCACGTCGGATATGTGGGTGCTACAAATAGTCCAAAACGGCTAAATGCTGCACTTTGCCGAACTGCCACCTCATTGTCCCCAGAGAATTTTTCCCTTCGACCCTCTGCATCAAAACCTTCTTCAGGGGGAAATGTTCACCCTATCAGACGGCTGCCTGGGTGAGAATCTTCACAGTCTTGGCAAGTGCATATATCTATATGATTTGCAAGGGATTGTGGGCAATGTAGTTCATTCACACCAGACACAGCTGCTGACAATAATTTAGTTGTACTGAAGTGTTAAAGCCAATAAGATATTTATTTATGGGGTTATTTCTCCCAACACAGATATGCTTGGTAGCACATAAATCAGGTTACTTGCTTTCAGTATAAAACTTGAAAAAAACAAAATCAGGAAAACAACCTTTAAACTTGTCAGGCAATTAAAGCAAAAGAAATAAGACCTGGTTGGTACAAACTGGTCTTTTCTGTAGGCACTAGCTAATGTTTTCTTAGCATATATCAAACAACAAACCAAAAGCCACAAAGAAAGGAAAAAAACTATTCTTTTCAGGTTAACTTCTGATAACTTCCCACATAGATTCAGAAGTGATTCTCTCCTAGCTTACAAGCAATTAGGTCAGGCTCAATTGCTAGCAGTTATCCAGCTGAAACCCCTTAGCTGGCTTGCTTTCTACTGTGTGGGTCAAATCCTGCTTCAGGAGCTTTTCTGAGTAGATTAAAGAACAAGTTTGTATTTCTTTGTGATGGTTGCTGTACTTTGTAACAGAAAATCACCAAAGGAGTTTAGACAGAGAGCAGTCCATGTAAACAGATTCTTCATCTGCTATCATTCCCCCTTCTTCAACAAGCATGGGTTCAATATCATGGATTGGCACAGATGAATGTCCCAATGGAGCACTTTCAGGAGAATACTTGTTTCCCTGCTGTCTTTCAAGGTTATAGCTAGGGCATAGATCAGTGTTCATACCTGAGCTTCCATTGCTGTTAGAGTTCCTCTCTATATAGCCTGGCCAGTATGTAGTCCAGTTCTTATGTCCAGCCTTCCAATCCAGATCCCTGGACACTGGATCTCTCTTCACATACCTTCTGGCACGGGTCTTAGGGTCCCTTCCACGTGCAGCCATCTCCCTCACAGGTAGCGTCTGGAGATTCCTAGCTCTGCAGCACCATTCCTCTGGCTTTCCCCAGTCCAATGGTGTATGCTGGCCCTTGAAATGCCTCCCAGTATACGTACTGCTCTGGACTCTTCTAGACCTCTCAAAGGCTTTTCTCTTCCTTCTTCCAAAGGGTTTCTTTCCCTCTCTGTCCGTCCGGTTTGGCTTCTGCTTCTGATGATCCTTCAGATGAAACTGATGATCAAGCTCAAGCTGATTCTCAGGATAATGAGGATAATTCTCTGTAGAATAAACTCTACCTTTATTCTGCCTAGATGAGTGCTCCCCCCTAATACAGCGCAGCTGTGCTGAATCAGGCCCTGCCCTTTGAGATGAGTGCTTAGGGATTACCTCATAGCCCTCCTGATTGAACACACGTTTCCCCACTTCAGCTCCTCTAATGGCTGTTGGAAACCTGGTGCATTCTGGGACTGGTAGTCTTTTATGGGAAAATTCTGTTTTCTTATTTCTACCAGAACTGACAGGTTGCTTGTTCAGAGTCACTTCACCTTTTCTATAGCTCCTTCCTGAGCTATGATAAGCTTCCTTATCACAACCCTCCTGGTCAATATTTTCATCAAGCCCATACCTTAGGAACAGATCGAACATGATAGACAGCATTAACCTGTACATAATCTGAAATGTAGATACTTAAATCCCACCCCCTCAAGATCTTGTTTGCTTATTATATATAGTTTCATATCAATATCACAATCTGTAGATAGTTAAGATCCCCTAGAGCCTTGTTTGCATGTTGTATATAGTTTCATGCCACTGTTACAATGTATCTGCAATTGTTCAATGTAAACTGCCTTGACCAGGAGAAAGGCAGTATATAAATAAAGCTAAATAAATAAACAAACAAGGATTTTTTTTTCATTTTGTGTTTATCAAAATTTCAAAGTACACTCCAAACCAGAAATAACAAGGGAAAAAAATAGAAAATATCAAAGGAAAATGTACAACATAATCCTGTTGACAAAGTACACCATAAACTAAACAAAATATTAGCCCACCTGAAAAAGGAAAAGTAGGATCCAAGCAAAGGAAAAAGAAAAATGTCCACAAATAAACATTCCTGAGGCATGCAGCCCTCAGACATTAACAACTCCCAGTGGGCTTCCAGTGATACCTGGGGGACAAGAGACTGGGCATTTAAATCCTCTCTAGCCACAATAAACTGATTTGATTGTTGAGGTTCATAAAACACAAATTTATTTTCCTCACAAACAATCAGACAAACAGGAAAATGTAACATGAAGCTAAGACCAAAGGCCAAAGCCCTGGGCCTTAAGGACCCCTGGCACCGTTTCTGAGTAAATCTAGACAAATCAGAAAATATACGAACTTTAGAATCTAAAAACAATTTATTCATTGAGCGGAAATACAATTTAAACACAGCATTGTGGTCAAACTCCAAGGCAAAGGTTAACACTAAAGTAGCCCTCTGTGTAACCATCTCCAGGGAGGACTCAAGGAACTTCATAATGTTTAACACTCCAGAGCCCCCCTGGCCATCAGAATAGCCTAAGCCTCCCGAGGCTAAATATTGAGCCCTGACGAGAGAGGGAAGAGAGCCAAAGTCCATTCCTAAACCCTCAATCAAATACTTCTTAACCATGTCCATAGCTGATATTTTCCATCATTTTCCAGATTGCCTGGTGCCTCTCCTGCCTCCATTGGTCTCCCGTATCCTCTCCAGCGAAGCTCCGCCTCCCGGACGTGATGCGGACGCGTGCAACGCGTCCGCGTCATTTTCCAGGTACCCAACTCCATTTAAAGCCTCCCGGAGCAGTGTTCTGCGCCGTGGGCGCGCGCCGAAGGAGCACGCACAAGGAGCAGGCTGTGCTCCTTGGGCGAGCTCCTTGGGGAGACGACTGGGGCGATCAGCTGCACCATCTTTCCTCACCTGGACCCTTTGGTCCCTGGCTGTTCCCTCCCTCATTTTCGCTGCCTCCTTTAGTCTCTGGCCACTTCTCCCCTCTCTCTCATTGCCTCACACTGCTTCTGGTTTTTCTCTTCAGTTTTTCCAATTCCACGTTACCCGTTCCTGCCGTTGCGCCTTCTGGCCCTCTAGTGCATGCCATGGCTGCCATCCCCGTCCACTGGGGTTACCGTCCTTTCTCTCCGCCTCTCGCCCTCTCTGGCTCCCTGGCACGCAACCCCCTTAACCTTCTTCCCTGTTCCTCCCGCCTGGCCCCTTCCGCCCCTGCTCCTTCTCTCTCATTGCATTCCACGGTTGCTCCCCTCATTACGCTTTCTCTGGCCCTTCTTAACTGCCGCTCCATCCGTTCAAAGACCCATTTAGTTCACGACCTCCTGACCCAACACTCCTTGGATGCCCTCTTTATCACGGAATCCTGGCTCCGTGAGGGGGAGGACGCCCTCCTCCATCAATGTCTTCCGCCCGGTTACTCCGCTCTCCATATCCCTCGTCTCCGTCGCTCTGGCGGCGGAGTGGCACTCATCTTTAAGTCTCCTCTCTCCTTTACTCTGGTCTCACCTCCTCCCGCCTTCCCTGAATCTCTCCTAATACGCTCTGATTCCTCCCCTCCCATCTATTTTCTTCTCCTATACGTCCCCCCTTCCCTGCGCCCCGATCTCTGGGACTCCCTGTTGAGTACATTGTCCGACTCTGCCCTCCTTTCTCCCTATCTGGTTGTTTTGGGCGATCTCAACGCCCATCTTGATTCCCCCTCCCGCTCTCGCGACAAGGTTCTCTCTTCCCTGTTTTCCGATCTATCCTTCATCCAACACATCCTTTGCCCTACTCATGCCTCTGGACCATCCCTGGACCTTATTCTTACCCTCGGCCCCTCCCCTTACCTCCCCTCTCATATTCACTCTATTCCCGTCCCCTGGTCTGATCACCTCTGCCTTTTTTTCTCCTTCCCTTTTCCTTCCCCAGGACCGATCAGTCCCTCTCCTTCTGCTGTTCCGTCTCTTAGACGACGCTTTACCCCCATCTCCTTGCTTTCCTTCCCTCCAGCAAGTTCACTATTTCCTCCGGAATTCCCCTCCTTCCCCATCGTTCAACAAGTAGACCTCTGGTCCTCCTCTCTCTCGGCCGCTCTCGACACCGTACCTCCCTATCGTCCGATGGTTCCCCGTCCCTCTTCCCACCATCCCTGGTACCACTCCGGTCTCCTTCTTTTCCGCTCCAATCTTCGCCGTGCGGAGCGCCTCTGGAGGAAGCTCTGTACCCCTGCCTCTCACTCAGCATATCAACTTGCCCATCTTTCCTACCGTTCTGCGATCCTCTCGACTAAGCACTCCCATTACTCTCGCCTTATCTCCACCTCGTCGAACTCCGCTAGACGCCTTTTCCTCGTCCTCAAATCTATTTCCTCTACCTCCTCTCTTCCTACTATTCCCTCAAATCCCCCCTAGTCCCTCCACCCTTGCTTCCTTCTTTTCCAACAAGATCCTCTCCCTCCGCTCCTCTTTCTCCGCCTGCCCTCTTCCCCTACCCCCCCCCTTCCTCTCTCTCCTCCCTCTCCCCATCTGTACCCCCCATCCCCCTCTCGTACGTTTCCCCACAGTTGGTGTTCCTTTTCTCCCATTTTCTCCTCTGAACTCATAGAGGCTATCTCGTCTGCCCATCAAACTACCTGTCCCCTCGACCCTTTGCCTTCTACCTGGCTGCTCAATCCCGACATCTCCCTTGTGCCCTTTATCCTTTCTATCTTTAATTCCAGTCTCTCCTCCGGTCTCTTCCCTTCCCGTTGGAAACATGCTATTGTCCGTCCCATCCTGAAGAAGCCTACTCTTGACCCTGCCTCTCCCGCTAACTGGCGCCCCGTTTCCAACCTCCCTTTCTTGTCCAAAGTCCTCAAAAAGCTTGTCTTTTCTCAATTGGCCTCCCACCTAGATTCCACCCACGCCCTTCACCCCCGCCAATCTGGCTTCCGCACTGGTCATAGTACCGAAACCGTCCTCACAGCCTTGCTTTCTGACCTCCACCATTCTCACGACCGTGGTGACATCTCTCTCGTGGTTTCCCTGGATCTGTCCTCTGCATTTGATGTGGTCGATCACCGCACTCTTCTGTCTCGTCTGTTCAACTTTGGTGTCCATGGCACTGTCCTTCAGTGGTTCTGTTCTTTTCTATCCTGTCACACTTTTTCAGTCCACTCTGGTACTTCGGCCTCTCACCCTTCCCCCTCCATATGTGGCGTTCCTCAGGGCTCTATTCTTGCTCCCTTACTTTTCAATGCCTTTCTTGCCCCTTTGGCCCTGCTTATTCAACAGTCTGCTCTCTCCTTCTACATTTACGCCGATGACATCCTCCTGGTCCACCACACCTCCCCCTCTGCCCCTGATCTTGGTCCGCTCAACCTCTGTCTTTCCTCTATCGCCTCTTGGTTCGAGTCTAATTTTCTGCATGCCAAGCCTGCCAAATCCTCCGCACTCTGGGTTTCCTTTGGTCTTCCGCCCCCCCAGCTGCTACCTGTCATGGGCCCTCACTCTATCCCCCTGGTACCTTCCCTCCTCTACTTGGGCGTTACCTTGGACCCGTCCCTTTCTTTTCATGAACACATCTCCTCCGTCGTTCGTTCCTCTTTTTTCCACCTTCGTCGTGTCAAGGCCGTTCGTTCCATTCTTCCCCCGTCCTCAGTCGTCACTCTCGTTCTGTCCTTGGTTATCTCTCGTCTTGACTACTGTAATGTTATCTATGCTGGCCTTCCTTCTTTTCAACTTCATCGTCTCCAACTCATTCAAAATGCCGCCGCCCGTCTTGTCATCCTGTCTTCTATTCGCTCTCACATGTCCCCCTGTCTTCTCTCCCTGCACTGGCTCCCAATTAAGTTCCGGTTTATTTTCAAGCTACTAATTCTCACCCACAGGGCTCTCCACGCTGATACCCCCCAGTATCTAGCCAACATTATTCGTTTTCAGCCTTCCTCCCGTCTTCTTCGTTCGTCTCTCAGTAATCGCCTTTTCCTCCCCTCTCCTACACAGGCCCACCTGGAGTCCACCCGACGTTCCGCCTTCTTTTTCTTAGGTCCCGCCCTCTGGAACTCTCTTCCTCTCCAACTTTGCACTGAACTGTCCTATACTCATTTCAAAGCCCTCCTCAAGACACATCTCTTCTGTCAGGCCTTTGATCTTCCTCCCCCTGCTGATGGTGCCTCATCCCCTAGTCGTACCCCCCATCCCCCTTGATTTCCGCATGTTTCTCCCCCCTTTCCCTTTCCTCTCCCGCCTGCCCCTCTACAGGCCTCCTCTGTCTTCTATCTGTCTTGCTGTCCCTCTCTGTCCTATTGTTTTGGGCGTTCCTTTCTTTCTTTATTTCCAGTAGCTGTCATTTTTGTCATTGTACACCGCCCTGATGCTTCGGCCTGGGCGGTTTATCAAGTGTCTAAATAAAGATAAAGATAAAGAAAGGGGTGATCTGGGAAAGTATAAGTTGTTACGTCGAACCTGGTTCTCCAGGTACTCCATACGCCTTCCAAGAACAGACTGATCCTTCACCAGAGCTTCTCCCAAAGTCTGCACAGAACTCACTTTGGACTCAAGCAGGTCACATTGATTTGAATATTGTCCCAAAGCCTGCGATTGAGGCACAACCAACTGTGAAACTGCAACAAAGTTACCCACCAGTCTTGAAGAAAAGTTCTGCATAGAAGAATTTAGTCCCTGAATCACGTCCCACAGCAACTTTAGCATCACCGAAGCCGGTCTCTGCAACCCCGAAAACATCAAACCAGCGGTTTCCAAACTTCCCTGCGCGATGGCATCAACACTCTGTAGATGTCCAATTGAAGAAACACCCGCAGGTGCAGCAGCACGGGAGGAGTACACTGCTCCAGAACCACCTCCGGGTGGAGGATCCCCCTCAGCCACTTCAGACACCGGGGCCACCAGCAGACCCGTAGCTCCCATGCTGCTGAACCTTGGGGGTGGCGTATGTTCAGTCAGGCTCAACGAAGCTCCTTCTTCACTGGTGCCCATCAAACACCTGGTGGGCTGGACCTGGGAGAAGATGTTGAGGGAAACTCTGAACACCTCCAGCATAGCCTGGCAAACTGGTTGGGGAAAGGAGCCCTTTAGTTGACAGGTTTTCCCTTTCCTTTTGCCCATATTGCAGGCAACAAGGTACACCAAACGCCAAAATAACCGCGGTGGGAACAGAGTGTCTCCAGACACAGCCGCTCACAGCACCATCTTGAATCCCTGTCTAAACAGGGATTTTACTCCAGGCACTTTCTGGTCTCTCTCTTTGCCCCTACAGTTTGGAACTCATCACAGCCTGATCTGAGAGGGTGCTCAGATCAAAAAGACTTTTGTAAGAGACTGAAAACATTTCTGTTCCAAGAGTTCAACAACTCCACACCTCGAGAATCCATCCAGTGAACTAGATCAAACACCCACTCAAAATCTCAGGGTGTCCGCAATGTATAAAGCTAACTGACTTTAGTAAGAATGTTCTTTTGTATATAGTTATTATGACCTTGTAATTCTAATCAAGTATTGTTAACATGTTAATACTAATACATTCCGCTTCATTGTATTACAGCTTGCATCTTCATGCACTGTTCACTTCCTTGGCTATATGTAAACTGCTACGAATGGTAAGAAAGGTGGTATAAGAATGTTTAAATAAATAAATAAAAAGGGGGGGGGGAGAGGAGGGGGGTGTTTTGGTTCATCCTGGACCTCAGTGATCTCAATACCTACCTGGTGTGAGAAAAGTTCAAGATGGCCTCTCTGGTGATCCTGCTCCCTTATTTTCAGAAAGACAATTGACTATGCTCTTTGGATCTAAAGGATGCATATATCTATATACCGATCCATCCTACCCACTGAAAATATCTCAGATTCATCCGGAGAGGATAGCACTTTCAGTACAGAGTGTTACCTTTTGGAGTGGCTTTAGCACCTTGAGTCTTTACAAAGTGCTTTGCAGTGGTTGTGGCCTACCTCCATATTCTGGGGGGTTTGTCTTCCTATACTTGGATGACTGGCTCATAAAAAGCACCATCCAGATGGAGTCTGGCATTCAACGCAGTTGACCATATAGGTGCTAGAGTTGATGGATTTCATTATCAATTACCCAAGTCCCACCTTAAGCCCTCCCAATGACTGGAGCTCATTAGAGCTCTCTCTGACATGACTCAGGGAAATGTCTTTCTCCCATTGGATCAACTCCAGAGATTGATGGCACTGGTCTGCAATACCCATCATATTCAGCAAACTACAGCTTGCAGATGCTGACCATTCTCAGCTACATGGTCTCCATAGTGTGCATCACTCCTCTGGCTCATCTGTTAATGAGAAAAGGTCAGTGGGCACTGAGTGGAAGCAGGCCACCAGCTGCCTCTGGGACCAGGTGGCAGTCACCATATCCCTTGTCCAGTCCCTGCATTGGTTGTTGGATCCTCAGAACCTGCTCAGGGGTCTCTCAGGCATAACCACAGAAGACTCTGACTACATACACATTCATGCTAGGATATGGGGCGATCTAGATAGTCTCCACACTCAAGGCATCTGGTCCGCACAAGAGAGCCTGCACTAGATCAATATCTTGGAGCTACAAGACATAGTGAATGACCTTAGGGGCTTTCTGGGATCACCTGGCCAATCAGATTATTCTGATTAAGGCTGACAATCAGATGGCGATGTTCTATGTAAACAAGCAGGGGGCACGGGGTCATATCTCCTGTGCTAGGAGGCAGCATAGTTGTGGAAGTTTGACATCACCCAGGGTATGGAATTAAGGGACATGTATCTGCCAGGGGAGCAGAATATCCTCGTGGACCAGCTGAGCTACATCCTCCAGCCGCACAAGTGGACTCTGGACAGGGCTGTTGTCGCCCAGATCTTCCAGAAATGGGGTACCCTCTTGATATATCTGTTTGCCATTCAGCACAACTCACAAGTGAATCAGTTCTGATCCAGAGTCACCTTGTATGGCAGGCTAACTCCAGATGCTTTCCTCCTGCATTGAGGGGAGGGCCTTCTATATGCATATCCTCCCATATCTCTCATACTAAAGATCCCACTGAAGCTCCAGACAGACAGGGTGTCAATGATCCTCGTGACATATTGGCCCTGGCAGCTGTTGTTTCTCCTTCTGCTTCAATTCCCTATGGTTGGGCTCTGCCCCGGAACTTATCTTGCAAGAGTACCCCAGCATCAGATCCTTGACTATCACCGCGAGTATTTTGGGAGGCTAGTCCTGTCAAAATTTAACCTGCCTGATGGGTAACAGATGTTTTGTTGGCATTTCAGAGGGCCTTGATGAGAAAGTCTTATGCTTTCAAATGGAAGAGATTTTCTTCCAGGTGAGCTGCACAGCCACAGGATCCCTTTACTTTTTCTGTTGACAGGCTCCTTGAGCATCTCTTACATCTACCTGCAGCCACTCTGCTCGATAATACATGCTCACAACATCAACTGCCATATCTATGCAGACGACATAATGCTTTATGGACCCATCACAACTACAAACCCAACAAACAGTCACCTTCTGACTGCTTCATTGATGTCTCTAGCTGGCTATAAGAGAACAACCTATCCATCAACATTAAAAAAAAACAGAAGCCCTCATTGTGACCAAGGACCAAAACTTCACCCCACCGCCACACCTCACCTTGGGAACTACCCAAATACAAGTTCAACCCCACATAAAATATTTGGGAATCATCATTGATCAAGCGCTTACATTTCAACAACAGATTAAAAAGACTACCAGGAGATAAACGTTCTGGAGCTCTGAGGAAATGGCCGCAGATTAGTGCAGCTCCGTGTTCAATTCCCTTTGCTGTTTGGCCAACGGCATGAAAGTATAAGAAAATGCCTCGAAGTAATTGAGGAGTGGGAGGAAAGTAGGGAGCTGTAGTTTCCTAGCTGTGATTGTGTTTTGACAGCTTTGCTGAGTTTCAGATGGCCCCGATGATTGTTTAACGGCTCCGCTGAGATACTCAACTGCGATCACACTTTAACTGCTGTGCTGAGACTGGAGATGGCTTTGATGTGTCTAATGAAGTTACTTAAAATTTGGAATGAAGCGACCCCGATGAAGAGATATTACTAATGGTAATATATTTGAAGCGCTTTATTAGAAGAATCAAAAAAGAGAGATTCGGAGAGCTTGGATGATTCGGTGCGGTTAATCTGACAGGAAAAAGGAAGAAGGAAACAGGCAATAATGATTTGAAGTTTAATCTGGCAAATAGAGGATGATGAAAAGATGAAAAAAGTTATTGTTAACACGTAATTGCTGTCTTTAGATCTGATCTTTTCATATGTATGCTGTGTTTCAATATGTATGCTGTTTACATTGTTTCAATATGTTTGCAATTTACAATGTTTCATTATGTAAGCTGATTACAATGTTTTAACATGTATGGTATTTAAAACGAATAAAAAGATTTAATCATAAAACGACTACCAGTACAATATACTACAAAGTAAAGACGGTACAACGGCTCAGACCACTCATCAACCCACAGGACTTCAGAGCAGTCATGCAGGCTATAACTCTCCCCCACCTGGACTACTGTAATGCAATTTGTCACGGACTACCTGCCACCCACACCAACTCCCTATGGACTGCCTTAAACACCACAGCAAAAATCATCCAGAAGGTGAAAAAACACGATCACATCACCCCAGTCCTAAGAGAACTTCACATCCTGCCTCTTGAAGCAAGGATCAGAAACAAAAACAAGAAGCGGCAGATTCAACACCCAATGATTTTATTATAACCAAATAAGTGGCCTGAGCCCAACACAGGCCGTGTTTCGTATGTCACTTCATCAGGGGCTATCAGGACACACTAAAAAATAAAATTATAAAACCACATTAATATAATTAAACCTAAAAACGATAAACACACAGAAAAGTGGGATTAAAATAAGAAATGTAACGTAAATATGCAATACATATAAAATAAAGGCGAAATCGGACTATATCAGATAACTTAGGTCTCAAAAAAACATAATAAAATTTAAGAGACAATCAAAAATAATCAATTAAAATCATAAAAAAACTTATACAATCACTTAAAAAATAATCCTGATGTATTAAACCAACTGCTCTATAGATGAGAAGACATATAAATTTATATACATACAAATATATGAATTATATAAAAAGTTAAATAAATAAATAATTAAAAGTATAAATGCTAATTGGAATACAAAATAACAATAAAATCACCAAAACATTTATAATTGTACAAGCATATACAACAAAAGTGTAAAAAATAAATAATGAATAATAAATAATAACTATATGCAACCTGAAAATAGGAAGGGATGAGGAGACTAAAGGAGTAGGTCAGATTAAGAACTAATTATATAAATACTGGATAAATCACATACCATAGAGTAGAACATTACCTGTGGGTATGATGTGCCTAGACTTCACCAGGCTCAAAGGAGACAATGGAAGTCGCTATTATCAGAAAAACTTCTAAAAAATGAAGCATACGCCAGAATATATAACTGATTTCTATGAATTATTTTCAAGTATGGCACTTTAAAAAAGGTGATAAACAATAAATAATAAAGATCAATATATCTTAGTTTAAAAACATAAAAGGTATAAGGTACTGACCCCATAAAAATATAAATATATAAATATATTTCTGGTTATTACTGCCCCATTAAAAAAATCATGAACGTAAACATGAGCCAACAATAAGAGTATACAACGATTAAATGAATAAAAGATCATTCGGGAAAAATTAAAACCTGTGACAAAGCATTTGAACTGTACGCGCCCTCCCTCTGGAACTCCCTTCCAAACCAGATCCGAAAAAACAGAGACCTCTCCACATTCCAGAAACAGTTAAACATCCTGTTTCATGAATATCTTGGATCTGAAACAGACATCTCTCACGGACTGCTCACCCAGACCCCCTGACCCCTCTCCTCTGCTACCAACTAAGAGACTTATGTCAACTGTCTAGCTCTGTTACTTTCTGTTCAGATCATCAATGTTGTCCCCCCTGGTGATGGCCCCCCCTCACTGTCAAGTTGATTACTGTCCTCCCCCCCTTTTTTTTGTCAAACCGCTTTGACCCGGTGAAAAGCGGGATATAAATGCAGCTAAATAAATAAATAAAATATCTCAGAATTGGGTCTCAAGTCTCTCTGTCAGTGTCCACCTCATTATAATTGAGGCCTACCATCGTTATTTGGAGGGAAAGTCCATATCGATTCAGCCTTTGGTGGTGCGCTTCATGCAATGCTTACTCCTTTCCAGACCTCCCTTCAAGCCTCCAGTGGTGGCTTGGGGCCTCCATGTGGTTCTCATGTTGGCTCCTTTTGAGCTGCTCAACTCCTGTCCTTTGAAGTTCTTGACCTGAAGATCTTGTTCCTGGTGGCAGTTACTTCAGTATGCTGTGTTAATGAGCTCCAGGCTCTAGTGGTTCATCTGCCATACACCACGTTCTTTCATAATAGAGTGGTCCTTCACACTCATGCTCGATTCCTCCCAAAGTTGGTATTGGCTTTCCATCTTAATCGGTTAGTCAAAATGCCAACTTTCTTTCTGTGGACTCATGCCCATAGAGGGGAAGCAGCCTTCCACATGCTGGACTGCAAGCAAGCCTTGGCCTTCTACTTCAGCGGACAAAGGTCCACCAAAAGTCCATTCAGCTATTTGTCTCTTTTGCCCTCTGCAAGCTAGGGGCTGCCATTTCCAAATGCACTCTTTCAATCTGGCTGGCAGATTGCATCTTTTTTGCTTATGCCCAGGCTGGTCTGAGTCTTGATGGTCATGTCACAGTTCACAATGTCAGAGCTATGGCTGCATCGGTGATCTGCAGGGCTGCAACATGGTCTTCTATCCACACATTCACATCTCACTACTATCTGGATGGGTATTCCTGACATGACAGCAATTTCAGCCAATCTGTACTCCGGCATTTGCTTGGGGAGTAGAATCCAATTCCATTCCTCCAAGGCCCTACATCAAGGATACCAAAAAAAAAAAAAAAGGACAAACTTCAGAGCATGAATGTTCATGAATGAAACTGTATGGTGAAAAAGCTGAATCAGATGAGTTCCCCCTTGGGGACTACCAATGCTATACATAGTTGATTCTCCAGTTTTTATTTCAGTTGCCCCTGTTGGGCTTTTCAGCCTCCTCAGTTTTCAGTAGCTTATAACTTGTGAGCCTCATACAGAAGGACCTCATTCCTGCTTGTGCACAGAGAAAAGGTAATTACTCACCTGTAGCAGGTGTTCTCCATGAACAGCAAGAATAAATCCTCACAACCCTCCCGCCTCCCTGAGGAGTTGTCTTCTGCTACAGCTTTGTTATCATACCGGGGAAGATAGTACTGTGACAGATGGGAAGACAGGCGTGCAGGCATGGTGAAACCTCCTAATAGCTTCCCATAGAAGCTGGGGAACGTTCCTGCATGGGGCTTCGTCGGTGACATTACTCATATGCGAGGACATATTCCTGCTGTCCATGGAGAACACCTGAGTAGCTACCTTTTCCCAAAAGTGGCCAGTTGCACACTGCCTATCCCCATGGATAAGTAGTGGTTGTCTCTCGATATGCCTTAATAGCTGTTTATGGACTCTCCTCCAGGAATTTGTCCAAACCTTTTTTATACCATCTGCTTTTATCACATCCGCTGACAATGAGTTCCAAAGACTATATGTAGAGAGAAAACATATTTTCTCCTTTGTTTTAAATACATTACTTTGTAGGTTCATAGTGTGTCCTCTGGTCCTTGTAGTTTTTGAGAGAGTAAACAATTGATTTGTATCTGCACATTCCATGCCACTCAGAATTTTATAGACCTCTATCATATCTCTCATTAGCTGTCTATTCTCCAGACTGAAGATCCCTAACCTCTTTAACCTTTCCTCATTGGAGAGTTCTTTCAACCCTTTTATCATTTTGATCACCCTTCTTTTTACCTTTTCAAATGCTGCTATATCTTTCTTAAGATGCGGGCAACAGCACTGTCCACAATAATGAAGGCAGGGTCATATTATGGAGCAATACAGAGGCATTATGGTCTCATTTGTTTTATTCTTTATTTCTTTCCTAATCATGCCTAATATTCGGTTTGCTTTTTAGGCCACTGCCACACACTGAACAGATGATTTCAAAGTACTGTCTACGGTCACGCCCAGATCATTTTCCTCGGGTGGAGACTCCTAACTTGGAACCTAGCAGTGTGTGCCTATTGTTTCGAGTTCTTCTTTCCTATAAGCATAATTTTGCAGCTGTTCACATTAAATTTCATCTGCTATTTGGATGCTCAGTCTCCCAGTCTCACAGGTCCTCCTGCAGTTTTCCACAATGCACATGCAAATGAACAACTCTGAATAATTTGGCATCATCTGTATATTTAATCGTTTTTGGGATGTCCTTGATATAATGAGTTTCCATAGTCCAGTATACAATTGCTGTAATACTTCAAATGGGAGTGCCATCAATGCCCATTGCTAGCCGTCACCACTGAATTTTGCATCTGGATATTCATTCCTGGGGTCATATCTGGCCAGCACATTGAATAGCTGGATTAGCTGGATAGTGCTGCAGCTAAAGGCAGCGGCGATATTCAGCCACTGCCCAGTTAGCTAAAGCAGCAAACGTTAAGCAAGCCTTTCAGGTGCCGAACTTTCACCACTTTGGAATAACTGGCTAGTGGCTGAACTTTTTTCTAAGCCACTAGGTGGCTTGAGTCACATCTTATCTTACAGGCCAAGAACAAATTATCACAGTTACGAAAAACAATGTTTCAAAACCTGGTCTCTATCAGGATCAAGGACAAGGTTAACCATCAATATTGCAAGCTTGGCTGTATTCAACATCATCCTGGAAACAGTTTGCCTATCTTCTTAACAAAAGGAGGTAAATAATATGCCTTGTCAAGAGGCCTCTGGAATCAAACAAGCACATTTTTGCACCTTAGTTGTCGTCTGGAGCAGGTATAGGCTTGGACATGTCAACAACCAGGCCCAGATGTGCTTGTGCCATTTTGAAATCATATTGTGACCTCTGGGCCAACCTCAGAGTTAGTGCAAGATGTTGGCACCCTAGGCAAACCTTACGTCTTATTCCTCCCTGATGTCAGAATCTATTTCGTTTCAAATGCCCTGCTCTGAGTCATTCCCAGAAGCTGTTACCCTAGCCAGCTGTGGTGGCCTTCATCTCAACTGCACTGCCCAGTCCATGTCTTCACCATTCATCCATGTTACATGGATGTGATCACGCTGGAACATCTGTGTACTCGGTTTTCTAAAATGAGTATGGGGATATTTCTGATTTACACATCTCAATGCATGATTTCAGATGTCCAAACAATGAACAGAGTTTCTAAAATGACCTCCTTAGTCACCGTGAATTCTATAGATCATGTAAACAGCAAGGATCAAAGAGAGCAGGCCTGTAATATTCCTTCTAAATTCAAGCTCTTGTGAAATATAGCTATTACCCAACACTGTAGTATGTGGACCTGGCATAACACCTGGACATAATTTAAGAAAGAACCATCTGACTTAAGGAGATGCAATAGTGGAAACAAGTACTATCTAATGCCTTTTCAGCATCCAGTGATTTGAATGCTGCTAAGGAGTTCTTAATGTAATGTAATTAAATTTTTGAAGAACACATCAAATCACTATTAAGGACTGGTATATATGTTTTACATTCTTTGAAATTATTTTGATCATTGTCCTATTTAATGAGATCCTTAAGGGAACTTTATGAAACCCCTTATTCAGCAGGAAGAAATTCTCTCTCACAATATTCTAGAATAACCCGTTAGGAGTCCATTCTTCCTGGTGATTTTCCTACCTTTAGTTTCTGACTTTAATTCATAACTTCCAATTCTATAAAGGGAACATCCAATAATGAGTTTCTTTTCAGTTAGTCTTGGCATTTGTTTTATCTGTATAGATCAGTAAAGTTTTGTCCATCTCCTCCAACTTTGAGGAGTAGAGTTTCATAAGAACATAGGAACATAATATATACCATACTGGGTCAGACCAAGGTCCATCAAGCCCAGTATCCTGTTTCCAACAGTGGCCAATCTAGGTCATACGTACCTACCAGTATCCCCAAGAGACACAGGTTCCACAATGCTTGTATTGGGTCAAGCATTGATATCCTGGGTCTCTTTTTAATAATGGTTTATGGACCTTTCCTCCAGGAACTTGTCCAAACCTTTTTTAAACCCAGCTACACTAACAGCCCTTATTAATCCTCCGGTAACAAATTTCAGAGTTTGATTACACGTTGAGTGAAAAAATATTTTCTCTTATTTGTCTTAAATAGTTTACCCTGTAGCTTCATTACATGTCCCCTAGTCTTTCTGTATTCTGATAGCATAAACAATCGATCTATGTTTACCCGTTCCACTCCATTCAATAATTTATAGACCTCTATCATATCTCCCCTCAGCCGTCTCTTTTCCAGGTTGAAGAGCCCTAACCTTTGTAGCCTCTCTTCATAGGAGTAGCCTTCCATCCCATTTACCATATTGGTGGCTCTTCTCTGTACCTTTTCTAATAACGCTATATCCTTTTTAAGATACGGCGACCAGAATTGCACACAATATTCAAAGTGCGGTCGTACCATGGAACGAAACAGAGGCATTATAATATCCTTTGATTTATTTTCCATTTCTTTCCTTATGATACCTAGCATTCTATTTGTTTCTTGGCCGCCACTGCACACTGGGCGGAGGGTTTTAACATGTTATCCACGATGACTCCAGGTGATGTAAAACCCTCTCGCACTGAGGAAGTTCCTCCAGGGCCATGTGCCCATGAGGGAAGGGTTAGGACAGCCGTTATAGTTGGTGATTCGATAATTAGGCATGTAGATAGCTGGGTGGCTGGTGGACGTGAGGATCGCCTGGTAACATGCCTGCCTGGTGCGAAAGTAGCAGACCTCACGCGCCACCTAGATAAGGTCTTAGATAGTGCTGGGGAGGAGTCTTCTGTCTTGGTACATGTCGGTACCAATGACATAGGAAAATGTGGTAGGGAGGTTCTGGAGGGTAAATTTAGGCTTTTAGGTAGGAAGTTGAAATCCAGAACTTCCAGGGTAGCATTTTTTATTTTATTTTATTTATTTAATAGTTTCTTCTATACCGCCCCTTCCAGAGATCAAGGGCGGTTTACATTGAACAGTTAACAAATTTTGTATACTTCTGTATACTTTACATGGAACATGGTATTAACTATATGGAACATGGTTTTAACTATATACAGATAATAATACATAAAAGCATAACAGAACTAAATTACAAAAGGTTATTTACAAGAGCAGTAAAAACAACAGATTGGGTAAGACTTTTGCGTGTTGGGTAAAGTGTGTAAGTAATGTAGTGTAAGGTTTTCTTGTGTTAGTCGTTTGTCCTATCTTGGGTGCTGTGGATGTGTATTTGTGATTGTTGGGGAGAGGTTCTCTGTTGATAGGGGATTTCAAAATGGTTTGTGAAAAGGTAGGTTTTAAGTTCTTTTTTGAATTGATAAAGGTCTTTTATCATGTGAATGGTTAGTGGTAGATCGTTCCAGAGAGTGGGGGCAGCGAAGGAGAAGGCCCTATCACTTGTAGTTACTTTAGTTTTTCTGATGGTTGTTTTTATGTTGAGGGAATGGATTGCGTTTTGTCTGCGCATTCTAGTTTCTGTTGGGGGGTGTATTAGGGTAGACAAGTGTGAGGGAGAGATTTTATTAAGGAGTTTGAAGGTAGTTAGGAGGATTTTGTATTTTATTCGGCTACTTATAGGGAGCCAATGCAAGTCTAACAGTATTGGGGTGACATGGTCTGTTACTTTAGCTTTTGTGATCATCTTGGCGCATATGTTTTGGGTTCTTTGTAGTAGGTAGATGCTCTTTAGCGGTAAACCAATTAGGAGACTATTACAATAGTCAAAGTGGGGGGTGATGAGGGTATTGACTACTGATCTAAAATCATGTGTGTCAAGTAGGGGTCTTAGGTGCTGTATTGTCTTGAGTTTATAGAATATCGTTTTTACTGTCTGTTTTATGTGGGGAAGCATGGTGAGGGAGTGGTCTAATATTAGTCCCAGGTACTTTACCTCCTTTTAAACAGGTATAGGTGTGTTGTTGATTGAGATTGTTGCTGGGTAATTGTAATCGGTGTCTGGCTTTCTCGTTACGAACATTGCTTCTGTCTTTTTGAGGTTGATGCTTAGATGGTTGTCTTTGAGCCATATGGTGGTCTCATTCATGCATATGAGTAGGTTGTCATAGTTGGGGTTGTTAGAGTTTATGGGGATGGCAAGCATAATGTCATCCGCATAAATAAAATGGTTGATTTTATGTTTTTTGAATATATTTGTAATGAGTTGTAAGTACAGGTTGAAAAGGAGGGCGGATAGGGCTGAGACTTGGGGGATACCCTGACCTTGAGGGAAAGTTTCAGATGTTTCTTGACCCATTTGTACCCGTATTAATCTATGTGCGATGTATGACTTGAACCATTCAAGGACAGTCCCTCCTATTTTTAAATTTTCTAGTCTGTTGATGAGTGTGTTGTGATTGATGCTGTCAAATGCGGCAGATAGATCTATGAAGAGGAGTAGGAAACCTTGGTTATTGTCATTAGTGCCTCTGATGAGGAGGTCCATCAGAGCGATTAGGAGAGTTTCAACTCCATGGAAGGGGCGAAATCCGAACTGATGAGAGTCAAGGAGTTTGTGTTCATCAATATGGTCCTGTAATTGGAGTTGTATGGTTTTTTCTATTATTTTGGCAATGAGTGGTATGCTAGCTATTGGTCTGTACGAGTTTGGGTCTTTTGGGTCTAGTTTGTTGTTTTTTATGATAGGGCGGATCGAGGAGAGTTTTAAGGTGTTGGGCATAATGCCTTGAGATAGTGATTGGTTCACTATGTATTCTATGTTTTCTGCAAGAAAGTCCTTAGTAGCTTTGATCCATGATACCGGGCATGGGTCGAGTGGGGAGGTTGTGGTGTTGATCATTGTAATAATTTTAAGCAGGTGATTTCGTTCAACCATGTGAAAGGTTGTCCATTGGTAGTTATTGTCGTTATTTGATTTTATTATGGTTGGGGTATGGGGTTTTTCCTTTAGTTTTTCAGCAAAGTGTGATGCTAGGGTTTTTACATTTATCTTGTCCTGGTTAGGTTCTGGGTTGTGTATTTTTGTTAGTGTTTTCACAATTGAGAAGAGTTCTCTTGGTCGGTTAAGGGCGAGATTTATTACTTTGGCATAGTAGTCCCTTTTTGATTTGTTGATTGCATTTTTATAGCTATTAAGTATGTTTATGTATTTGGTTTTGTTATCATTTGATCTTGTTTTTCTCCAGATTCTTTCCTGTTTTCGTAGTTGCTTTTTTAGTAGGGCAAGGTCTTTTGTGAACCATTTTTCTGAAATGCTTCCTGTTCCACGCGCAGGACCCAAAAGGCAGGCAGAGCTCCGGAGTCTCAATACGTGGATGAGACAATGGTGCAGAGATGAGGGTTTTGGATTTGTTAGGAACTGGGGAACATTCTGGGGAAAGGAGGGGCTCTTCCGAAGGATGGAACCAGGCTGCTGGCATTAACCTTTAAAAAGGAGATAGAGCAGCTTTTAAACTAGATATTAGGGGAAAGCCGACAGTCGCCCAAGAGCGGATGGTTCGGAAGAATGTATCTTTGAAGGATACTATCAAAAGCAGAGAGGTCCCACAAAAGAGTAAAGTAGCCCAAATGCCCTCAAGTATGGAGCAGACAGAGCTTAAAGATCCCAAATTACCCATATCTAACAATAGCCAAATTAATATGAATAAAATACATTCTCTAAAATGCTTGTATGCAAATGCTAGACATCTAAAAAATAAGATGGGAGAGTTAGAATATATAGCACTAAATGAAAGGTTAGATATGATTGGAATATCAGAGACATGGTGGAAGGAGGACAACCAGTGGGACACTGTGATACCTGGGTACAAACTATATTGTAATGATAGAGCTGACCAAATTGGTGGAGGGGTTGCTCTCTATGTTAGAGAGGGCATTGTGTCAGAAAGGATTAAAGTTTTGCAGGAAACAAAATCTGCTGTAGAATCTATATGGATTGAAATTCCATGTAAAAGGGGGAAGGCAATGGCAGTGGGGGTGTACTATTGAGCGCCTTGCAAGAATGACCAAATGGATGATGAAATGCGCAAAGAAATCAAGGAAGCTAACAAAGGTTACAGTGCAGTAATAATAATGGGTGATTTCAACCACCCCGATATCGACTGGGTCAGTGTCACGTCAGGACATGCTAGGGAGATAAAGTTCCTAGATGAAATAAATTACTGCTTCATGGAGCAGCTGGTTCATGAACCGACCAGAGGGGAAGCCTATTAGACCTAGTCCTTAGTGGAACACCAGATCTAGTGCAAGAGATAAGGTTGTTGGGGCCACTTGGCAATAGTGATCATAGCATGATCGCCTTTGATTTAATTAGTGGAGGAGGGATAGTAAGGAAATCCACAGTACTACCTTTTAACTTTCGAAAGGGAGACTATGATAAAATGAGGAAAACAGTTAAGAAAAAACTAAAAGGAGCAGTTGCAAAGGTTAAAGACGTACATCAGGCTTGGCTGTTGTTGAAAAATACTATCTTGGAAGCCCAGACCAGCTGTATTCCATGCTTTAAGAAAAGTGGAAGGAAGTCCAAAAAACTGCCAGCATGGTTTAAAGGTGAGGTCAGAGAGGCTGTTGTTGCCAAAAAAGCATCTTTCAGGAAATTGAAAAAAGAGCCAAACGACGAAACCTGGAAACAGCACAAGCACTGGCAAGTCAAATGCAAGGCATTGATAAGGCAGGCAAAGGGAGAATTTGAGAAGAAGCTTGCTGCGGAAGCAAAAACACGAAGTAAAGACCTTTTCAAGTACATTCGTAGCAAAAAAACCTGTGAGAGAGTCAGTTGGTCCATTAGATGATAAAGGGGTTAAAGGAGCACTAAGAGGCAACAAGGCGATAGCGGAGAGACTGAATGAATTCTTTGCTTCAGTCTTTAGTGAGGAAGATGTAGGGATGTTACCCATGACTGAAGTGGTATTTAAAGGTGCGGAAGAATTGAAGGAAATATCGATACATTGGGAAGATGTATTACAACTATTAGATAAACTGAAGAGTAGTAAATCACCTAGGCCGGATGGTATACATCCAAGGGTGTTGAAAGAACTGAAATATGAGGTTGCAGACCTGCTATCAGTAATCTGTGAACTATCATTAAAATCATCTCTAATACCTGAAGATTGGAGGATCGCCAATGTAACACCAATTTTTAAAAAGGGTTCCAGGGGTGATCCTGGAAACTACAGACCGGTGAGCCTGACATCAGTACCGGGAAAAATGGTAGAAACCATCATAAAGAATAAAATTACTCAGCATGTAGATAGTCATGACCTAATGGGAGACAGCCAACATGGCTTTAGACAAGGAAGATCTTGTCTTACTAATCTGTTATGTTTTTTTGAAGGAGTGAATAATCAGGTGGACAAAGGTGAGTCAGTTGATATTGTGTATCTGGACTTTCAGAAAGCCTCTGACAAGGTCCCTCATCAGAGACTTTTGGCAAAACTAAAGAGTCATGGGATAGGAGGCAGTGTACTACTATGGATCAGGAACTGGTAAAAAGATAGAAAGCAGAGGGTAGGGCTAAATGGCCAATTTTCCCAATGGAGAAAGGTGAATAGTGGTGTACCCCAGGGATCTGTGTTGGGTCCGCTGCTTTTTGACATATTCATAAATGACCTGGAAAGTGGAATAACGAGTGAGGTTATCAAATTTGCAGATGACACAAAACTATTTAAAGTTGTTAAAACCCAAGAGGACTGTGGAAAATTGCAAGAGGATCTTGATAAATTGGAAGACTGGGCATCAAAATGGCAGATGAAATTTAATGTGGACAAGTGCAAGGTTATGCACCTAGGGAAGAACAACCCAAACTACACAATGCAAGGTTCCACATTAGGAACCACCACCCAGGAAAAAGATTTAGGCGTCATTGTGGATACCATGTTAA
Organism: Ichthyophis bannanicus; assembly: GCA_033557465.1. Lineage (NCBI taxonomy): Eukaryota > Metazoa > Chordata > Amphibia > Gymnophiona > Ichthyophiidae > Ichthyophis > Ichthyophis bannanicus. Next base: position 65,593,044 of record CM066040.1, read on the forward strand.
AACCCTCGGCGCAGTGTGCAGCAGCGGCCAAAAGAGCAAATAGAATGCTAGGTATGATAAGGAAAGGAATGGAAAATAAAACAAAATATATTATAATGCCTCTATATCGTTCCATGGTGAGACCGCACTTTGAATATTGTGTGCAATTCTGGTCGCCGTATCTTAAAAAGGATATAGCGATTTTAGAAAAGGTTCAGAGAAGAGCCAACAAAATGGTAAAGGGGATGGAAGGATACTCCTATGAAGAAAGGCTAAAAAGGTTAGGGCTCTTTAACCTGGAAAAGAGACGGCTGAGGGGAGATATGATAGAAGTCTATAAATTAATGAACGGAGTGGAACGGGTAAACGTAGATCGATTGTTTACTTTATCAGAATATAGAAAGACTAGGGGACATGCAATGAAGTTACAGGGTAAACTATTTAAGACTAATAAAAGAAAATATTTTTTCACTCAACGTGTAATCAAACTCTGGAATTTGTTAACGGAGGAAGTAATAAAGGCTGTTAGTGTAGCTGGGTTTAAAAAAGGTTTGGACAAGTTCCTGGAGGAAAGGTCCATAAACCATTATGAAGAAGGGACCCAGGATATCAATGCTTGAACCAATACAAGCATTGTGGAACCTGTGTCCCTTGGGGAAACTGCTAGGTACGTATGACCTAGATTGGCCACTGTTGGAAACAGAATACTGGGCTTGATGGACCTTGGTCTGACCCAGTATGGCATATCTTATGTTCTTATGTTCTTATGTTATGACTCCTAAATCTTTTTCCTGGGTGGTGGTTCCCAATGTGGAACCTTGCATTGTGTAGCCATAGTGTGGGTTGTTCTTTCCTAGGTGCATAACTTTGCACTTGTCCACATTAAATTTCATCTGCCATTTGGATGCCCAGTCTTCCAATTTATCCAGATCCTCCTGCAGAATGCTTTCCAAATACTGTTTAAAAGAATTGGCTTTTTCTTCCGCATTGAATGTTAGGGTCATTTTTACAGGTCCGATATTCTTCTGGGCAGGCTATGTACTGCTATAGCACATAGCCCTGCTTGACGACCCTTAACCCCGGCATGCAATATTACTGCTGCTCGTTTAGGGACTGTCACCACCTTCGTTCCTCTCTGGAATGCCCCTGACACGCCCCAATGCCAAGCAGTTAGCATGATGGCATATAAGGGAGAAGAGAGGAGATATTCACCAGCACTAACCATGTTAGTGCCATTGAATATCCTTTCAGTGGCAGTTACATGATTTTCGAATATCGGGCCCTTAACGTTTTGGTCTATTACTCTTTTAAATTGGCCCAGCAAGCATTGTGCTTGCCTTCCCTCTGAATTCTAGGTAGCTGATTTTAGTAAAACACAACAGACATACAACTAAAGGATTTCTCCCTACTGCCATCAACTTTTTATATGTGAAGGCACTAATGGTACATTTGTGTTGCTGCTGCAATTCCTCTGTCAATTTATGCAGCTCAAGTGTTTCTCAGAGTTTCACTTTCTTCTCCCTGGCAGCCTCCTCAGTAATTTCCCTTTCATGAATGCTTTGCTAGTGGCCTACAATCAATCAATGAGCACATCCTGTCCAGCATTTTTACTTACAAATTAGTCCAAGCATTTATGATTTCGTGCGCACAGGGATTTTAATATCATGGGTATTCGTTTCTTAGATACAATAGAACCCCCTAGTGTGGTCTGAGTCTACTAGAGACTGACAGGCTGATATTCAGCATTGACAGTCAGGTACCTTTTTTTTTTTTTTTTTTAAAGACAGCCACGTACTATTAAAACACCTGGCTGCCACCGTTTTAATTAAATCAGATTTTAGTGCTGGATTCCATCGAGCATCCGGAACTCAATAGCTCGTTTCAATGGGCAGCACTATTGATGAAGGTAATGGGTTGGAGAAGGCTTAACTCAGCCAGGAATGTCACAAAGATTCTATCCCGGCACCTAGACAGGATGTCAAGATGAATACTGAAATCACAAGTAGCTCAGAAAATGAGATGAATAGCTCAGATAGGAATTGGTAGAGTACATGTACTACTACTGCTACTACTAATCATTTGTATAGTGCTACCGGGCATATGCAGAACTGTTCATGTATATGTAAGAGACAGTCCCTGCTCAAAAGGAGACTAGGGTGGAGGCGGAGCCAGCCTAGGTTTAAGACGGCTGCGTAGGAGACTTCCTCCCCCAGACCCCGTCGATTAATCCTGTCTTCACGGTTTCGGAAGGTGAAGTGGAGTGTTTGGTGGCTTTCCTTGGCTTGGCTTCTATGTCCTGCAGCAAACAGACCAGGCTTGATTTTTGTCAGCCCGCAGAGCTCCGGCTCTAAAAGATCAAAATTGGATCCACTATCCCCTCTTAAGATGGTGCCGCAACAAGATTCATTGGAGGGTATGTCTGAAATCCTAAAAGAGATTTGGGCGTTGCGCAAACGAGTGGAGGCAAACTGAGAATATTTGAATGATCTGCAAATAGATTTAAAGGAGATGAAAGAGCAAATTTTAGCGCTTACAACTAGAAGGGAGCTGATGTTGCGGGGGGGGGGGGGACTAGAAGGGGATGGGGCTGTGGGAGTGAGGATGGAGAGGATAACAGATACTTTTTTTAGGAGGGAAGAAAAATCTATGATTGGCCAGGTATTGGGAGAGTAGTTGGGGATTGAAGATGGAAGGGTGAAAGTTGAGTGGATGAAAAAGAAATAGAGAAAGAGATGGAGGAAAGAGCAAAAGGGGAAAGATCAGTATGTTAAAGCAGATGCAGAGAGAGAATGGAAAAAAACTAGAAGAAAGGACAAATATACAGCAGACAATGGAGAGTTAGCAGAAGACACGAAAAAAATAGAAGAAAGTGACTGGAGCAATCACAACTGGAAAATAAAATGCCCAAACAACAAAAGTCGAAAAATACTTTATTTTGAATTTATAAACTGGAATATGTCAGCTCTGGGAAATGTGCATCATTAACGTCTTTGCGTTTTGTTTAGTAGAAGAGGAAATTAATTTATAGTTAAATTTCTCCAATGTTGTTGTACACTCCAAGTTTGGCTTTTGGGATTCACAGTTTAATTATTGCCTTCATATTTCTAAATTGTGATCCCTTGTTCTTTGTGTGGTGATGGTCTATGTTCTGCATGTGTAACCGAGCTGAGGTATTCTGTTCATATAATTTCTATTTGACAGTCCAACTTGTTCTCTTTCCCCCAGTGAGATGTATTGGTATTCTTTGAGATGTATTGGTTTAATATTTGCAGTGTTGCCTTTTGATAGGTAGGGTTTGGTGCTTTGTGAGTCCTGGTAGTGCTGTTATGATATGGTGGGTTTGCTAGGGGTCACCAGCTTTTAGAAGAGGGTAATTTTCAGTGGCCATAAGCCTTTAAATTGATTTTCAAAGGAAAATTCGCTGTAGAATATCCCCTGTTAAAATCCCATAGGCCGCAGTGCTGCTGAATCTCTTTTAACTTGAATAGCAGTGTTGGTAAAAGGTATGCAGGTTAAGACAGTGAAAAGAAGGCATGGAGGTTTGAAAATGGAGTGGTTGGGGCAAGGTACTTCAGGCCAGAAGGTCGGGGGTTCAAATCCCACTAGAAGACAGCAACCTTGGGCCGGAAGGACTGGGGTTTCTAGTCCCACAGGTGCTCCTTGTGGTCTTGGGCAAGCCACTTAGCCCTCCATAGCCCATGTTCCCTGTAAAATAGTTATCTCCAAGTTATAATGCCCTGTTCACTGTAATTTCAGTTTGTTCAATGTAAACCGCACTGATGCAGAATAGCGCGGTATATAAGAGAATGTAAATAAATAAAATAAAATGCACACTTGTTTTTCTTGACCTCCTGTGTCTTACCCCATGGCCACCTCTTTTCCCTACTAAGGGCTTGGGGGGGGGGGGGAAGGAATAATCCGTTAAGTGTCTTTTCTGTGGGAAATATCTCGTTTAATCATAATGAATGTTTACTTCATTGGCATACAAGTAAGCATGACCAAAAAATATACATTCAGCAATAGCTGACAAAATAGAGATGTGAAGAGCAAATTCTAATTTTCTTATTCTTTTTCTTTTTTTACCGATATGTTAATATTTTGACCTGAGCTTAGATCAAAATTCAATCTTGACTTAAAGTTTTTGTGCATGCCTCAATGTGAGTTTGAAAGTAACTGATGATAGCCAGCTCTTATGTTAGTTTGACAGTTTCTTTTGAAGATGCGAAATGCATAATGCATGAGGTGCTGTGATTTCTAAAACTAAATTGCTTTTCACAGAGAGTTTGGCTTCCCTGTGGTAACATGAACATTTCAGCCCGAGGGAGAAGGCACAGTGAAGCATATCATTTTCAAAATGCTTATATCGTACGTCTTCATTATGAATAGCTACAATTTATTGAAAAGCGCAATATTATTAAACTATTGTAATAATACATTTGAAATAGTAAAAAATGATCAATTAGCAAAAACGTTGGGGAGATAGAAACGCTTTAAAACTAGATCATGAGAGAAAACAACAGTAGCTTGGGAGCGCCTGGTTTGGAGTGAAGCATTTTTGAAGGCTACTAACAAAAAAGGGAAGTTAGGGCATCCTGATAGAGATGTTGCAACAAAAGCAATAGCAGCCCAGGTGGCAGAGATGAAAGACTCTAAATTATCCCTATCAAATGCTAGGCATTTGATACAAAGAAAAAATCATATTCTGAAATGGCTACTTGCAAATGCTATAAGTTTAAAAAAATAAGATTGGAGAATTAGAATGTAGGACATTGAATGAAAAGGTAGATACAACTTTTTTTTCAGAGACCTGATGGGAAGGAGGATAATCACCAGCGGGACACTGTCATACCAGGGCACATATTATATTGCAGTGATAAGGTAAATTATACTGGGAGAGTGGTTGCACTATAAGGTAAAGATTACATTGATTCAAACAAGATACAAGCTCTGTAGGAAACAATGTGTTATTGAATCTTTATCGATAAATTCCATACATGAAGAGGAGCATAATGGTGCGGGTATACTACCATCCACCTGGCCAAAAAAAACAGACAGATGATCAAATCCTAACAGAAAGTATGGAAGCTACCTAATTTGGCAAGATAATAATTATGAGCGATTTCAATTACTGTGATACAGACTGGGTAAAAGGTCATATCAGGACAGGCTATGGAGGTAGTTTCCTAATGAAATACATGACTGCTTCATGGGACAGCTAGTCCGGGAACTAGCAGGAAGGGGAAAATAAGATTTTTAAACAAGATAATGATGGTGGGACCAATTGGCCGTAGTATCAAAATGCAATTAAATTTGAAACAACTGGAAGGGGACACTAAAGAAAACTAATGTGCTAGCATTTAACTTTCAAATGGAAGGCCATTTATTTATTTAACAGGGTTTCTATACCACTTTTCACTGGGTCAAAGCGCTATACATGGAACAGAGAACAATGGTCAGTTACATAGAACAAAAATGAACTATATACAGATTATATAGAACATTTAATTCTATACAATAGGGATCAGTTATGTGGGTCATTGATTATATACTTATGTTTTCACTATTATCGGTAGATACAGCAGAGGGGGGGGGTGTTATGTAGTGGGGCTGAAATGCTCAGAGAAGAGGCAAGTCTTTAGTTGTTTACAGAAGGTGAGGAGGTGGGTGATGTTTCTTATTGCATCCAGTAGTGTGTTCCAAATGGACGGTGCATATAGCTGAAAGACTCGCCTGCAGGCTTGTTGGTTGTATTTAGTTGTAGCGTGGGGGATGAGAAGTGTGTTCTTAGTAGCAGATCATCTGGATCTCTAAGATTGTTGATTTTGGAGCATGGGGTGGGAAAGGATGGCTTTGTGAGTCAATAGGAGAGGGTCTTGTATTTTATCCGGATGGTTAGAAGTAACCAGTGAGCTGTTTGAGGTTGAGTATGATGTTGTGTTTTCTTGCTCCTAGGAGGATGTGGGCTGTTATGTGTAGAGAAGTGCTTAAAGGAAGTAGGGTAGATTGTGGGAGGTCATGATAGATGGAATTGCAGTAGTCCAGGTGTGGCAGAATAATGGTTTGGAGTGCTGAGAGGGAATCTGGAGGTTCGAGGAGAGGTCAGAGACATTGCAGGGTATTTACTTTTACAATTTTGCTTTGGCGGTTGCATTTGCTCTTTGAAGGGGAAGCGTTGATCGAGTGTAATGCCAAGGTATTTCACTTCTGGTTGAACTTTTATTTGTGTGTTTAGTGTTAGGGAAGTTGAAGTTGTATCTACCTTTTCATTCAATGCTCTACATTCTAAGTCTCCAATCTTATTTTTTAAACTTACAGCATTTGCATGTAGACATGTCAGAGTATGATCTTTCTTTGTATTTATTGTCTGCCTAACATTTAATAGGAATAATTTATAATCTTTCATCTCTGCCACCTGGACTGCTTTTGCCTTTGTTGCAACTTCTCTATCAGGCAAATGCTATGAAATGAGTTTTACCTACAGCAGTGAGCGGTATAAGCCCAGTGGGCATCAGCGGATGTCAGAGGAAAGCAAGCAGAGAAGCTGCAGGGTGGTTGGAGGCCCCCCTGACTAATGCTATTTTCCCAGTATCTAGGTCAGATCATTCATAAGAACATAAATAGTGACACCTGTGCCACAATCTGTAAGCATCAGACAGGTAAGGTTTCCCTATAATTAAAAGGCACACAGAAACCGGGGTAGATGATGTCTCCTAGAGAGCGACAAGCAGGGTAGGAACTCTATGTTTCCCCATGAATACTCTTCCCTGATTAAAGAGGAAGATAACAATAGAGGAACATTAAATTACTAAAGGGATAGGAGCTGAGAAGGAATTAGTTAATGCACAGGACATAACTTAAAATGATCATAACTCATAAATCATTATATGAAGTTGTATTAATAAAATAAATGTGCAATATATTTTAAATTACAATAAAATTGAATTTACCTTACCACATAGGTCTATGTTTGTTTTGTTTCAGTTTTTTGTTACACTCCGTTAAAATTATCAGAAAAACAGTTGGTAGAGGTAAGACTCGGATATCTTAAATGTCTCAGTGTTCATGTGAGCTCAAATAATTGTTAAATAATGTTCATAGGGAGGATGATACTCATCACATCTGATGAAAGGTAGTTTGCTGGGGCCTGTAAAAGTCTTTTTCAGAGCTTCCGTTCTACACTCCTCCGGAGCTTCAATGGTGGCAGCTACTTCTAATTTACTTAACAGTCATCTTATCAATAAGCAGTTGACTCATTTTTTTTCACTTAAGGATTCAAAACCTCTTTTCTCTACTAGTATTTCCCCTGAACCTCCTCATTTAATACCAAAATAATTACACTAAAAAGGAAAATATGCAAGCTTGCTTATAAAAAATAATGATGATTTTTATTTCAAAAGAAACAAAAGAAGCTATATACCAACATTCCCTCCCTTCATTTGTAAAGCTTTCCTATATGAACTCTCTTTAAAGCCTCTTTAATATCCCCTTTCTAAATTATCTAAAAACCTATTTATCCTTGTTAAATGTGCTTTCCTTATTTGCCAATTTATTCAGCTATGCCAAGAGAAAAGTTTATATTTTTCCAAAAGAACTGCCAATTTCCTTTTACAGTATATCCCCTTTTTAATTTTTGTTAGTAAACTTCTATGTTCTTCTGTAACCCACTTTTAATTACTTCTGCTGTTTTTCCTAGCCAAACTTCATAAACCTCTCTAAGGAGGGAAGAAAATATATTTTTTAAAGCCTAAAATCTTACTATTTTCTTTCTTTGAGGTCTCTTTTTCAGCCTCTCAATCTCTCCCTGAATCTTAAATTTTTTACTGTTAAGCTTTTCCTCAAACCTACCTGTTCTTCTCAAATTGAATCCTTTAAACCACTTTATCTTATTCCTCCATCAGTCCTCTTCATTCAAATTAACTCATAATACATTAAATTTTCCAAAATTCACTCAAATCAAAATCTCCAATCTCATTTCATGTCATGCACATCTTTTTACAATCATACCCACACACACCAACTTCCAAAAGAAGCCAGTCTTACCAAAATTCTGTCTTCTGTAAGGCCATGGGACAGGGTCTCTGGGAGGCCGAGCCGGTGCGGGGACCCTGCAGGCAGCAGCAGGGAGGCCATAGCGAGGTGGTGGGCCGCAGAGGCGGGCAGCATGCTGGCGTCGGCAGGGGAGTCTGGATTCATTGGCTCCCCTGCGTGCATGTGTGCAAAGGGAGCCAATGAGGAGGAAGCGGCTGCCGGGAGGCGGGGGAGGGCCCGAGTGACGGCTTGCTGCTCGTCACGTCGGCCATCTCCCTGCCTGCCTGCCTTGTGATAAGGAAGCTTATCATAGTTCAGGCAGAAATAATACAAGAGGTGAATTGGCTCTGACTAAGCAACCTGTGCTGGCTGGTAGAAGCACTAAAACAGCTTGTTTACCTAAAAGACTACCAGACCCAGAATGCACTAGTTTACAGAAAGCCTCTAGGAGAGCTGAAGTAGGGAAACGTGTGCCTAATCAGAGAAGCAATGATGTAATCCCTAATCACACATCTCCTAGGGCAGGGCTTAATTCAGAACACCTGGAGTGTGCTAGGGTGGAGTGGCCACGTAGGCACTTTAAAGCTAGAAGAAATTCATCAGACAGACAGGAAGAGAACGTGGAGCAGTAACGGAGACAGCAAGAGCTGGAGAAGGAGAGACGGATCGTGAACAGAAGGAAGAACAGCAAGACGTCCAGAAGGTCTAAGAGAGGAGCCCAAGGCAGTACATATGTTGGGAGAGATTCCTGAGGCAAACATTCTTCATTGGACTGGAGGAAGCCAGAGGCTTGGAGATATACAGCCAGGAACCCTCAGACAGCACCTGTAAAGGAGACGGCTGCATCTACAGAAAGAAGGAGCTCTAATACCTATTTAAGGAGGTATGGGAAAAGGGACCTGAAGTCCAGAGATTCTGACTGAAGAGCTGGGCACAGAAGCTTTGCTATCTACTGGCCAAAATACCCATAGAGGAAGCCTAATGACAACGTGATCTCAGGTATGAACTCTGATCTGTTCCCTAGCTTTGCACAAGGAAGACAGCAGGGAAACAGTTTCTATCCTGGTAGAGATCAATTAGAGAAATCCTCTGAGCCAGTGTATGAAAGTGATCCTATGATATTTCAAGAGCAAGGGGAAATATCAAATGAGGAAGTTGAATGTATGGATTGTTCTCTTTCTAAGCTGCTGTTCTAAAGTAATCCTCAGATAAAGATCAAACAACAAAAGGAACTGTACTGTTTTTTTAGCTTCCCAGAAAAGTTTCTTAGAGAGAAAGCTTTGGGGAAAGTGGAACCACGTGGAGAGTGGACCAGCTACTGTTTGCAGTTGATTAAGCACCTGTGATTAAGGCAAGGCACAAGCTTCTTCTCTGTGTGAAAGTAAGAAAGCTGTTTTTTTTTGATAAAGAGAATTTTCCTTTTGGTTTATCTTTCATTTCAGCACTGCTAAGAAAGTTTATTAGCAGGGGCTAGAAGAAAGACCTTTTCTGTTCCATCAAGGTCTTTAATAAGTTGTTGCATAAGTAATTCAGTTGCCTTATTTGTTTTGTTTCCTGAATAAAACTCCTGGAGAAGTTATCCTGTTGATGTTACCAAGCATGTCTGTGTGAGGAAATAACACCCCATAAATAAACTCTGATTTTTGCTTTACACTCGAGCAACTACAATTCTTTATTCTTGTTAAACGGCTAGTTTTTTGTGAATGAACTACAACATCCACAATCCTTTGCAAGTCAAGAAAATTCATAGCCTTGCCAAGATGGTGGAATTTTCACAACAAGCATACGTACCTAGCAGTTTCCTCAAAAGACACAGGTTCTGCAATGCTTGTACTGGGTCAAGCATTGATATCCTGGGTCCCTTCTTAATAATGGTTTATGGACCTTTCCTCCAGGAACTTGTCCAAACCTTTTTTAAACCCAGCTACACTAAACAGCCTTTACTACATCCTCTGGTAACAAATTCCAGAGTTTGATTACACGTTGAGTGAAAAAATATTTTCTTTTATTAGTCTTAAATAGTTTACCCTGTAGCTTGTCCCCTAGTCTTTCTATATTCTGATAAGGTAAACAATCGGTCTACGTTTACCCATTCCACTCCGTTCATTAATTTATAGACTTCTATCATATCTCCCCTCAGCCGTCTCTTTTCCAGGTTAAAGAGCTCTAACCTTTTTAGCCTTTCTTCATAGGAGTATCCTTCCATCCCCTTTACCATTTTGGTGGCTCTTCTCTGAACCTTTTCTAATAACTCTATATCCTTTTTAAGATACGGCGACCAGAATTGCACACAATATTCAAGGTGCGGTCTCACCATGGAACGGATATAGAGGCATTATAATATCTTTTGTTTTATTTTCCATTCCTTTCCTTATGATACCTATCATTCTATTTGCTCTCTTGGCTGCCGCTGCACACTGGGCCGAGGGTTTTAACATGTTATCCACAATGACGCTTAAATCTTTTTCCTGGGTGGTGGTTCCTAATCAGGAACTTTGCATCATGTAACCATAGTTTGGGTTGTTCTTCCCTAGGTGCATAATTTTGCACTTGTCCACATTAAATTTCATCTACCATTTAGATGCCCAGTCTTCTAATTTATCAAGATCCTCTTGCAATTTTTCACAATCCTCTTGGGTTTTAACAACTTTAAATAGTTTTGTCTCATCTGCAAATTTGATAACCTCACTCGTTATTCCACTTTCCAGGTCATTTATGAATATGTCAAAAATCAGCTGACCCAGCACAGATCCCTGATTCAAATTTTGGCCAAAATATACAATAAAATTTCAATAAACATATTTTTCAGCTTGGCAGCCTCCCCTCTACCAATCCCAATTATTAAATTTACAAAAAAACCCACTTTCAATTTTTTTTTTCAGGTTTATTTAAAATTACTCTCCATTTTTTTTCTTTTGTAAATAGTTTTTATTGAGTTTCAACAACAAAACACACACCGAAATAGTAAACGATTAATATGCCCAACCCACCCCCTTATCCCCTCCCCCACCCCACTCCCATTCCCTCATGCCCCCCCCCGCCTCCTTGTGGATCCCTACCCTCAAAAGGCATTAACATTCAATCAAACTAGGAATGACCCACTGTAGTCTTAAGAGCCCTCACCCGCATTACCCCACTCGAGCCCTAGACACATAAGCATCAAGAAACCACCATTTACATTTACCCAAAACCGGAGGCATGCCACCAGTCCCACAGCCATACCGTGGTCTCCGGGTAGAACGCTGGGTAACGCCAGTCTCATGCACCCGTTTATATTTAGCATAAGTGCAGACTAGAGCCCACCAGTGATGGCTATCCAGCTGCGATGAGTCCTTCCAATGAGTCAATATCACTTTCAAAGCCACTGCCATCAAAAAGTTAAATAAAAAAGCCTTCTCATGAGTTAAGCCCGGTATCTCAGCTTGGGAACGAAGAATCACTACCTTCCAAGACAACATTGCCTGTAATTCCAAGATAGTTAGAATTTTGCCCCAGACCTGTGCCCAGTAGTGCTGAACGTGAGGACAGTCAAAAAACATATGTTTCAAAGAGCCCGGCGTTTGCCCACAGGACCAACATCTATTACCAACTTTCGGATCCCACTTAGAGAGCCGAACAGGGGTAATACAAGCCCTGTGGATCAAAAAAAATAGGGATTGAGTCAGCGCTGCAGCATGGGATACCCTGTTGACCCTGGACCATACCTTTCCCCAAACAGCTTGGGGAATCTCAGAGCCTAGATCCCGTTCCCATTTTACTCTCACCCCTTCCAAGTGAGAAGGAACCCGATCCCGTAGACCCGCATAAAAATTTGACGCAACCCCCTTTCGGCTCACACAGCTGTCCACCGCCCCCTGCAGACCCCAACTCATATCCAGAGACTGAGCCGTTACCCCTGCCTTGGCAAAACAATACCTCAATTGGATCCATTGAAACTGACAGCACCCTGGCAGCTTAAATTCTCGCTGCAAATCACCAAAAGATTTCCAAGACTGCGCCGAGACAAGCTGCCCCACTTTCCATATACCCGCCTCTTGCCATTGTTTCCAAGAAATTACTCTCTTGTTAATTTTAAGACGGGGATTATGCCACACAGCCATTAGAGCCGAGGGGGGATTGTCGGGACCCAAGACAAGGGCCAACTCCTGAAAAGCCTCCTGAGTAGCTACAATCACACTACCCGCCGGGCAAGAATCAGAGAATCTCATACCTGCCACTAAATCTATTGGGACAGGAGCCACTCTCCTCCTTTCAACCTCCAACCACACAGGGGGGGCGTCCCCATTACTCACATCCAACCACCGCGCCCCTTGTTTAAGCCGAAATGCCTGATGGTATAATTTGAAATCAGGAAACTGGACCCCACCCCTCTCCTTGGTAGCTTTTAACTTACGAGTGGCAATTCTAGGAGGTTTCCCCTGCCAGAGAAAATTTATCAATACCCGCTCAATGGAACTATAAACCTTTGACGGAAAGACCACCGGGAGCATCTCCAACACATAATTCACCTTGGGAACCAACACCATCTTAATGGATTCCAGTCGCCCCCACCACGAAAGGAACAAGGGGGACCAATGTAACGTGAATTCCTGCACTACCTCGTGTAAAACCGTGGAATTGACCCGCACCGTTTCTTCCAGACTGGGGCAGTAGCGAACCCCCAAGTATTTAATCCCAGACGCAACCCATTGAAACGGAAAAGATGCTAACAGATGCGGACCAGTCAACTTGTTCATAGGGAACGCCACCGACTTAGACCAGTTAATTTTATAACCTGACAGCTTAGAATAGCTATCTATTATCGCCAACACCCGGCCTATAGACTCAGGAAGAACAAATAGGAGGAGATCGTCTGCATAAGCGGAAATTTTAATCTGCATATCCGCAACTACAATCCCATGCACCCCCTGAGATTGCCAAATCAACATCGCTAGTGGCTCCAATGCCAAGTTAAAAAGCAAGGGGGAAAGCGGGCACCCCTGCCTAGTACCCCTAAGAAGCTGCAATGGCTGAGACAAAACCTGATTGGCCCAAATGCGCGCCACCGGGTTAGTATATAAGACCTGCACCATACCAATAAACCTATCACCAAATCCAAACCACTTTAAAACTCGAAAGAGAAAAGCCCATTCCAAGCGATCAAAGGCCTTCTCAGCATCCAATGAGGCCAACCACTGGAAAGTCACAACATTCCGCTACCCCCTGAAGATTTAACAGGAGCCGGGTATTATCTGCCGTAGAACGGCCAGCCATAAATCCACACTGATCGGGATGTATAAGAGATGCCATCACCCTTGCAAGCCTACTGGCTAAGATAGAAGAGTAAATCTTATAGTCCGCGTTTAATAACGAGATGGGGCGGTAGTTACTAACCTCTAGGGGGTCTCTCCCGGGCTTCTCTAGCACAATAATTGTGGCCTCGCTGAAAGAACCCACTGCCGCCCCGGGTACAGACAAAAGTTGGAAATAGTCCAATAAATAAGGGGCAAGCTCTGTCCGAAACGTCTGATAGAATTCAGAGGGGATACCGTCTGGTCCAACCGCTTTGCCCCCTGCCACCCCCTCTAGAGCCTCTAGTACTTCCGAGTAAGTGATCGCCTTTTCCAGCTCTGCGAGTTGAGGGGGAGAGAGAGACGGATGGATTAACCCTCCCAACAAAGCCTGAAAGCCCTCCTCACTGTCCAGGATGTCAGACGAGTATAATTTAGCATAAAAGGCACGAAACTCCGCTGCAATCTTCCCATTATCAACCACCACTGCCTTCTGAACATTCCTCAACGCCGCAATCCGAGCTTTCGCAACCCGGGGCTTAAGTGTATTTGCTAACAATCTCCCAGCCTTGTTGCCCTCTAAGTAATAGGCCGACTGCTGTCCCCCTAAAAGCCTCATTGTGTCCTCATGCAACAGCTGATTATACTGGAACCTCAGCTTTTGTAGGTGGAGAAGCACACTCGGGTCAGCCCTCGCCGCCAATAGCCTTTCACCCGCCTTAATCTGAGTGCCGAGGGCTGCGAGCAGTCTCCCACTGATCCGCTTCAGTTTAATGGAATAGCTCGTGATTTTCGCCCGCATAGACGCCTTAAAGGCTTCCCACCACGCCCAGACAGGGGTATCACCCACTTGATTAAAATCGAAAAAGGCTTTAATTTCCTGCTTCACAAAAGCACAAAAGTCCACATCCGCCAACAGAGCCCTATCAAAAAAGAACCGCGGATTCACAACTTGTTTCACTGTCCCTGCCAGGGTCAACGACACAGCAGCATGGTCTGAAATATGCATAGGACTTATGTCAGCCCCTTCCACAATCGGAATTAAGGACTTGGAAATGAGCAGAAAATCAATTCGGGAATGCGACTTGTGTGGGAGAGAAAAAAACGAGAAACCTCGCTTCTGGGGGTGCATCAGTCGCCAAATATCCACAAGCCCCTCAGCCTCCATCATCGAGGCAACCACTGCCGTGGCCCGGTGAGGCCTCCGCCTTCTAAAGGGGTGACAATCAATCAATGGATCCAAAATGAGGTTGAAGTCCCCTCCCAGAATAATGTCCCCAGCCGCACACCCATGGACCACCTCCGCTAATTTATGAAAAACCCCACATCATCAGTATTTGGAGCATAAATGTTGAGAATCGCCAGTGCCCTACCATTTACTTGCACCAAGGCCAACGCCCACCGTCCATCCAAACTTGCCTGGGAAGAAACAATGGTCGGCATCAGCGCCCTCCGAATCAAAGTGATCACCCCATTCTTCTTCTGCCATGCAGCAGCGTGACTAACCACATCGTATCCTTTGGACCCTAACTTGAGGGCCTCCGCCGAGGACAAATGAGATTCTTGCAAAAGAACCACGTCCGCCCTTTCCTTTTTACAATAAACCAAGATCTTTTTACGTTTTATTGGGTTATTAATGCCCTTTACGTTCAGCGAGAGCACTTTAAGTGTACCCATGATCCAAACTAAGGACAGGGCACAGGTCTGATTGAGGAAGGCAGAACATTCTTCGAACCCTTAATGCACACACATTTCCCACCATATGAAAAACCCTAGGGACCCAACAAGGAGGCAACCATTTCACCCAATTAGGGACCAATACTGGGTAAGCCAATGCTAGAAGAAGCCCCCCCTCCCATCCCGTCCCCTGATAACCAAAGTACCCCACCATGCCCACCATAACAAACTAAAACCCAGCCACCCCTTGGTTCAATACACCCCCCTAACATCCCCATACATAGCCATATTACAACTTCCTATAGCCCTTCCAAATACCACAAACACTACACCCCCCCTGCGCCACCCCCCAACAGAACAATCATCCACAGCACACAACCCCCCAAACATACTCCCAACAGATATCCATAAGGACCCCACAGAACGCCTCTGTACAAGATAGCAAACAAAGTTCAGTCTGCCCAAGACAGGCTCATCTCATAACTGCCACCTCTTGCTCATCAATAAAGGCCCGCAACAGAGCTGGATCCTCGAAGGACCGGGTCTGGTTGTGTAGAGTGACCCTTAGACGAGCAGGGAAAAATAAGCCATAGCGTGCCTGCAGAAGCCGGAGTCGTGGCCGGAACGCCAATAGCTGTTTTCTTCGATCCACCGTGGCTTTATGAAAGTCCGGATAGAACCCGATCTGCTGCTCATCCAGTTTTACCGGAGCTGCCGCCCTCGCCACGGCCAGGATCTGGGCTGCTTGAGTGTGCCTCAGCACACATATGATAATTGGGCGCGGAGCTCTTACATTGGGACCTGGATGGGAGGGAATCCGGTGAGCCCGCTCAATCTCAAAAGGCATACTGAAATTGATCTTCAATACTTTAGGGATCATCTGTTCCAGGAACAATTTCATATTAGCGCCCTCCGACCCTTCAGGCACACCAACAATGCACACATTATTTCTGCGGGACCTGTTGTTTAGCTCCTCTAGGTTCCTCTCCAAGGCCATAATGCGCTTTTGATTAGCTGAAACTTCTTGGAGACGCTCCTCATGCACCTCCAACTTAACTTCCAGGCCCGAGAGCTTTTCAGTGAGCCCAGCAATCTGCCCTTTCAGTTCTTTTAACTCACCCAAATCCGCCTGTACGCTGCAGAGCGAGTCCCCGTTGGCTGCCACCATGTCTCGTACTGCTCGCAGTTCCGCCAGCAATTCCTGCATGGACGGAGGGGTTTCCCGTGAAGCCGCCATTTTTTGCGGCGAGGGAGGGTCCGGCTTCTGCCTTTTAATTTTATTTATTTATTTATTTAACAGTTCTTCTATACCGCTCTATTTTAGATCAGAGCGGTTTACATTTAACATCAACTATACAACACAGGCACTTTGAGTTGTATTTACAATAAACAGGGAGATCAACTTGGAAATAACTGGGGGGAAACTATGTATATTGTGTAATTATTAACATTGTATTACACTGGTACCTGATTTCAGGCAGAACATATCTACATCTTATTTACACTGGGAGTCTGAATTCTAGTTCAGAGGGTACTTCTTAGAGATCGGTTGGTTATCCTTTTTCATGCTGAGTCTGCTTGTTTAGTTGGGGTGAGTGATTGTCTGAGGGGCAATAAGTATGCTTACTAAGGCTGGATTCAGGGTAGTATGTGGTGAACAGGTGCTGCTTTAATGCCTTCCTGAATTGGGTTAGGTGAGTGATGTTTCGAATAGAGGTGGGGAGAGCATTCCATGCTCTGGGAGCATAGATTGTAAAGGCCCTATTTGTTGTTGCTTTTGTGCATGTCGTCATTACTTTTGGGACCTCTAGGGTGTTTTGCATCATGGGTCTTCTGCTTCTGTTCGGTGGTACCTTATGTATCATCTTGCTGATAGTTGTGGGGGTCAAAGTGTTTAAGGCTTTAAAGGTTAAGGTTAGAACTTTATGCAGGGTTCTTGCTTGAACCGGTAACCAATGGAGGTTCATCAGTACTGGCGTTATGTGATCTCTCCGTGAGGCCCCTGTTAGTACTCTTGCAGCAGTGTTCATTGCAAGCTGGAGAGGGGCTTGCGTTGCTTGAGGTAGACCGTGAAGAATTACGTTGGCATAGTCGAAATGTGGTAATATTAATGCCTGGTAGATCGATCGGTAGTCGCTGAAGTCAAGTAGCGGTCGGAGATGTTTTAAGGTCCTTATTTTCATATATACTGTTTTTACTGTGTTTTTTATGTGGGTTTTCAGATCCAGATGTTGATCCAGTGTAACGCCAAGGTAGCGGATGGTGGGTTTGGTTTTTAGTTCTGTGTTGCCGATTTTTAAAGAGAGTGGAGGGGTGAAGTCCTGGTTCCTTGAGATGAAAAGGACATCTGTTTTGTTGTAGTTGATTCTCATGTTTTGTGTGCTGAACCATTCTGCTACTGCCTCAAAACATCTTGTTAGAGGGGAGAGGTCTGGTTGGTTGGTCCTGAATGGGATGTATAGAAGGATGTCGTCAGCGTAGGCTAGACAGTTGACCTTGAATGCACGTGCTAGGGCACATATGGGCTGCATGTAGATGTTAAACATCAATGCAGATAGTGACGAGCCCTGTGGTACACCCTGGTTTTGTAAAAATGGTTCCGAGGTTGTAGAGCCTGACCTTACATGTTGCCATCTATTAGTCAAGTATGACTTGCACCACTTTAGGGCTGTTCCCTGAATTCCTTTCTCGCTGAGGCGTTGTATGAGGATCTCGTGGCTAACCGAGTCGAAGGCCGCTGCTATGTCAAGGAATATGAGGGCGAATCCTTGATGAATTTTGTCGGTTCCAGAGACTAGGTGATCAAATAGGTTGGTGAGGAGGGTTTCCACCCCATGCGCTTCTCTGAACCCATGTTGGGCAGGATCGAGTGGGGCTTCAGTATCAATATGCTGTTGGATTTGGCGCTGTACTAACTTTTCAATTATTTTGGCAAGCATGGGGATACTTGAAATTGGTCTGTATGATTCCACTTTCGTTGGGTCCATCTTGTTATTTTTTAGCAGTGGTCTGATTGATGTTTGTTTCAGACTTTGTGGAAACGATCCGGTTGTAAGGGATTGGTTTATTATTTCGCTCAGATATTGGCTTAAGTCACATCGTAACTCCTTTATCCATAAAGCAGGGCATGGGTCATTGGGTGCGGTAGTGGGGTTGATAGCAGCGATAATGTCTTCAATCTCTCTGCGTGATATTTTTTCAAATTTGGATAGCGGTGATGGTTGGGGCAAGTTATGTTGAGAGCTGTTTTCAGCGGAGCTCGGAGTTGCACCAGCCTGGGTCACTTCAGGTTGTAGGTAGTTGGTTGCAGATGCAGTAGTCTGGATCATTTTTGACTGTAAGTAGTTGGAGTATGCCTGAGGGTGTGGCATCTGTGACTGGTCTGCGGGAGGTTCTCTTATGAGAGATTTCACTATATTGAAGAGGTCGTGGGGCTTGTTTAGTGACCGCTTCAAGATGTCAGAATGATATTGTTTTCGCTTTTTTGATAATTCGTCACGGTGTGCTCTTAGGTGAGCCATGTAAGTATCTTGTGCTTCAGTAGAGTGAGACCGACGCCATCTTCTCTCAAGCCTGCGCAGGCACTTGAGTGAATCTCGGAGGTCTTTGGTATACCATGGTGCGTGCACTCGTTTCTTTGTTGTTTTTTTATGTGTGGCTGGTATGCATGCGATGGTCTTGAGGCTCTCGTCCCAGGTGGACACCATTTTGTCTAGGTCATGTGGTATGTTGTTGAGGAGTGGGAGGATCTTCTCTCGAAGCTCTTCTTTATCAAAGGGGCGGAAGTGCTTCAAAGAGGTTTCGTGGACAGAGTTGGCTTTGTTGGAGTTTTTATTGTGTGTTTTAATAGGTATCTGGAATTGGAGCAGACTATGGTCAGACCATGGTACAGGAGTTACGGTTGGTGGCATTGGTTGGGTGGTATCTTTATCTGTCTGTGGGGCAAAGATCAAGTCAAGTTTGTTTCCCTTGACGTGGGTGGGATTATTGACTAGTTGATCGTAACCTAGCTCTTGTAACGCTTCTAGGAAAGCAGAGGCTTGAGATTCCTGTAGCGTAGGCAGGTTGAAATCACCTAGGATCCAGTTCTGGGATCGAGGTCTGTTTGAGTTGCAGGCGAGGCCCATTATCGTTGCAAGGTCTTATGAAGATGGTGTTGGTGCTCGGTACAGTAGGTTGATCGTGCAGGTGTCATTTGTTATGGTGAGGGAGTCCAGGTGGACTGTGCTGGTTGCGTTGCACATCTGGAAGCCTAGGCAAGTTTTGGCCAGGATGAGTGTTCCTCCTCCTCTCTGATTGGTTCGATGGCATGTGTAGACTGAGAAACCTGTGGGTAACAACTGGTTGATGATGGCATTGTCGCATTCTGATAGCCAGGTTTCTGTGACCATGATGATATCAAGATCATGGGTCGAGACCAGATCGGTAATTATTGGCCATTTTGTACGTATTGACCTTGCGTTGATGAGTGCACATTTCAGGGCATGATGGTGTTGCTGACGGTCCAAATGTGACTTCTTGAGATGTTGAAGTGAGTTAATGCCCGAATTCGCTCCCGGGCCGTATTCCAATCGCGTGGGCTTGCCGCTGGACATCTCCTACCACACTTAGACCCACTTAGGCTTGGCTGGCACTATTAGAAGCAGGGTAAGATCAGGATTAAATCGCCGGGAAGGACGAGGATAAGATTTAAGCGGCCATCTTCCTTGCTGTTGGCTCCGCCCCCCAAAATTACTCTCCATTTAAGAACAACCCATCTCTTTTATATAGTGACTGGTCATAAGAGCGCATAATAAAAAAGCGCAGACAAAATAGCGTAGACAAATGAGCATGCTGACAATGCAGCACGTAACAAAATGGCGCCGACAAAATGGCAGAAATCAGCGCAGACAAAGCAGTGGAAGCCGACAAAACAGCAGAAGTTGACAGAACTGCGATGCCATTAAATGATTCAATGTCAAGACGCATATTTATGAAGGTAAGTTTAAATGTTGGAATCATGGCTCAAGTAAATATGACATTGTGAATTGTTTCCATCTGGTTCTGCAGAAAGAAGAACAACAATGATAGTTCATGGAGGCTACCACTATAGAAAAGATCAAGTTAACAAAAATGGAAGCAGCACATGGAGATGCGCAAGAACAGGTTGCAAGGGATAAGTCAAAGTTACAAATCCACTTATAGCCATTAAAAAAGAGCATGGGTGCCCCAAATCCTGGGGAGATTGAAACTTTACGAGCTGAGAATTTTGATGCATCAAAGAACAAAAATATCAACTAAAAAACCTCAGCAAGTAATACAGCATACTACTAATGGAATTTCGCTAGAGGCAGAAACTTATCTTCCAGAAAATGTGTCTTCACAGTGAACCATTCAATGGCAATGGAAATGACAACAGCTGCCATACACAAATCCTCAGCTTGAAAAAAATAACATTCCAGATGCTTTTAAAACAATGGCAAGAGACAAGAATTTCATCCTGTGGGATTTGGGGATTAATGGTTTGCTGATGGAACATTTAAAGTGTCATTGACAATATGACTGTTCCTGTCATTTATGCCTTATGTGACAAAAAGGAGCAGACATACACTAGATTGCTCACAAAAGTTATTGAACTGCAACCCTTGTTAAATCCGGATATTCTTATCGTTGACTTTGAAAAGGTAAATTTTAATGCATTGACTTCTACCTTTCCAAGAGCACAGATTAAAAGCTGTTTATTCCATCTTGGGCAGTGTTTGTGGAGTAAACCTCAACAATGTGATCTAGCTAGCAGATAACGTGATGAAGAGGAGTTTCACATTCCCTCGAAAATTATTTTAGTGCTGAGTTTCGTGCCCATTGCTGATGTTGTTCAATGTTTGAAGAGCTGGTGGACTATCATTCTGAGGATTTGGCACCTCTTACTGACTACTAGGAAGACAATTATATCGGGCGTTAGTGTCGTCACCCTCGCAGCATACCGTTTTCCCACTTGCAATATGGAATGTACATGGTCTTGTCTTCGTTCTCTTGCGTAATCTGTACATTGATCAAGAAGCAACAGTTCGAACGGAACAAGGAGAAACAGAATGGTTTAAAATAAGCAAAGGTGTAAGACAAGGCTGCATACTTTCCCCCTACCTGTTTAATTTATATGCAGAACAAATCATCAGAGAAGCAGGACTGTATGAAGACAACAGAGGTGTGAAGATTGGTGGAAGACTCATCAACAACCTTCGCTATGCTGATGATACCACATTACTGGCTGAAAGCGAAGATGATCTGAAACATTTGCTTCTCACAATCAAAGAACATAGTCTCAAAATGGGCCTGCACCTTAATGTAAAGAAGACAAAGATCATGACAACTGGCATAATCAACAGGTTCATCGTTGAAGGAGAAGAAATTGAAATTGTGAACAACTTTAACCTACTTGGATCAACTATCAATAAAGAAGCAACAAGCAGTCAAGAAATCAGACGACGCATTGCTCTTGGCAGAATGGCTATGAAAGACCTAGATAAGATTCTCAAGAGCAGAGATGTGTCTCTCCATACAAAGATTCGACTTGTTCAAGCCATGGTATTTTCAATAACATCATATGGATGTGAAAGCTGGACAGTGAAAAAGACAGACAGGAAGAAAATTGATGCCTTTGAATTATGGTGCTGGCGGCGAATACTGTGTATACCATGGACTGCCCGAAGAACAAACCAGTCGGTACTAGAGGAGATCAAACCTAAGCTTTCTTTAGAAGCTCAGATGACAAGACTTCGACTTTCATACTTCGGACACATCATGCGAAGAGAGAGATCATTAGAGAAAGACATCATGCTTGGCAAGATAGAAGGTCAACGCAAAAGAGGAAGGCCAGCAATGAGATGGATCGCTACAATAACAGCAGCTACGGGTACCAGTCTGTCGTCAATGAGCCGCCTGACTGAAGACCGAACACAATTTAGGATAGCTATCCAGAGGGTCGCCATGAGTCGACTCCGACTCGACGGCACTTAACAACAACAACATGGTCTTGTCACGGAACATTTACCACATACCAACAACTCTGTGGAAGCACGGCACCGCGCTTTTCAAAGAACTATTGATTGCCACCATCCTCCATTCTTTAGACTTCTTGAGCAATTTCAAAATGAACAGGATCACTATGAAATTCTTATACAGCATTTGTTCGTAGAAAAGCAGCATCAAAGAATAAATATATATGGCTCAATAGGAGCTTTGAAATATTGATCAAAAATTATGAAAGCATATCCTTAACAGAATTTTTACATGGAATAGCCCATAATATTGATATTTAGTATACTGCCTTTACTTAACCAGGATCATGCTGCAATTCTTATACAGTGTTTTTATGTGGCAATGTCTGTAACATTGATATGTGGTTATGGTGAACTTTTCCTTACTGTTAATTTCCTTTCCTGGAGTCCTGCTAGACCAGTACAGAAAAGTGGGTTAAGCCCCCTGCTAACAGATGTAGAGACAGAGAAAGTAAGAAGAGCCAAAGCTGTGCCATCACTCCTGCTAGGGGGCTCCTCAGTACTGACATATCAAGCAATGGAGACAAGCAGCCTGCTGTAGAGAATCCAGCTCCTTTACAATAGAGTTAACTATATACAGAATTAACTATATACATGCAGCCATAAATACCTATATACAGCTATAGCGTTAGCTAATGTTCCGAAATGCTGCAAACACAATATACACAGACTGCAGGGGTGGGTGCTGGACTGGTCTAGCAGGACTCCAGGAAAGGAAATGGTAAGGAAAATTTCACCTTCTAGATCGTTCAGCTAGACCAGTCCAGACAAATGGGATCCCTTGTTGGGCGGGACAAAAACGCAGTAAAAAGCAACTGTGATCCGAAGCGTGCAGCCTCTCACGCTTGAATGTCAAGCCGGTAGTGCCATGCAAATGTGGACCAGGAAGACCACGTCACCACCCTACATATGTCCAAGGGAGTTACGAAGGCAGACTCCGCTCAAGAAGTGGCCTGTGCGTGTGTGGAATGCGCTTTGAGTCCTGGGGGAACAGGCCGGTGGCACAGAATTTAGATCAAGATCACTGTGTCGTGAATCCACCTGCCCAGCATCACTTTGGATGCTGCTTGTCTTCACCGAGGTCTGAAGAAGAGGATGAAGAGGTGATTGGACAGCCTAAAGGAGTTCGTAACCTTAAGTTAGCGCAGGAGCACTCAGCAGACATCGATATACCAGAGAGCCCTGTTCTCTGCCGTGCACGCTTTGGAAGAGAAGCCGGAAGAGAAAGGATCTGATTAATGTGAAAGGACCAGAGTGCCTTAGACAAGAAGGACAGGACAGTCTGCAAACTAATATCTTCTGAGGAAAAGGAGAGATAGAGGTCGCAGCAAGACAAAGCCTGTAACTCTGATGATGCAAAGCTCTTTAATAATTTGAGAGATAAGGCCTGGTACCTCATCCCTCCAAAAGAGCCCAACTACCAATGACTAAGAATCCTGTTCCAGAAGAGACAGTTCCCCTTCTTCTGCCTCTGAGGCAGAGTGAGAGGAAGCCCCGGTGGGGATAATCCCCAAGTCGTCATCCTCCCAGGGCAGCTCATTGAGGGACTGAGGAGGCGGCTCCATTCAGTTCCACTTCTGGGACCCGCCTGACTGTAAAGGAACTGGCTATGAAGTGGGAAACCCCAGCCCCCTTCCACCCACCCCCCACCAATGATTCCAAGTATGCTGAAATAACATGGTAAATTTGATGGCTGCAGGATCAAGGGATTGTTGCTGCGGCAGAGGCAACGGAGGGGGAAGCAGCTCTGTTGCATGAACTGCCTGTGTGGGCAGAGAAGATTGGTCTTGTGGAGGTGTAGGGCCCTCTGGAGCAAGCTGAACATTAGACGGATTGCCTGTATCCCCTGAAGTGAATGGCAATATTAACGCTCTGCGCTTTTTTCCACAGGCTAGGCACCTCGGGAGTGTTGACGGTAAGGCAGGCCAAGTGAAAGGGTGAGTCAAGATGGCAGCAGCAAAAAGGGCATGAAAATGAAAACAGCAACTTCAAGACAGAAACACAGCAGTGGGAGGAGCCCACAGCCGTGAACTCACTGTTAGGTGCAGTGGCTCTGGTGCCGCTGGAGAGTGCGAGAGGCAGCATGCTTGCCGGGAGGCTGTGAGCCAGTGATTCACTGCCAGAAAGGTCCTTGATGCTAGAGGAACATGGGCGACAGGGGGGGGGGGGTGGAGAGGAACCCGGAGGCTACGTCACTGTGCACAGCGTGCTCAGGCAAGGTAATACCAGCTAAGCCTGTCTACCTAAACTACTGATGATTAGCAACACTGAACTGAAAAGGAAAGTAAAGTAAATGAAAACGCTGAAATAAAAGAACCACTAGACACTAGGAAAGATGAAATTAGGCTTACCTGCTAATTGTAGTTCCTGGAGTGGACACAGGCTAGTCCCGAAACCTCTGGGTTCCCCATCTCATGTAGCAGCTTGGAGACTGAGAAACTCCTCCTTTTTGTGACATCACTGGTATATCCTCTCTGGATCCGCCTCGAGTCACCAGTTACCTACTGACAAAGCAGACTCACCGGAGCAACAAGTAAGAATTAAGAACAAAAGTAAACTAACTATAACTGCTCCAGCCCCTTAAACAAACTGTGACTTTAGCCTGATCAGACCACACCCCCGTCCCAAAGGAGGGAAAGTGCACCCGAAAACCGTAGCCCGCTGTCGCTAAAGGACCTTGTAAACCCAGAAGCTATGCAAGTACTGTCATAACTTACCGGTAATTCACCTGCAACGCTTCAGGCTCCTCGGACCGCGAAACACTTGGGAGGGATACGGGACTAGCCTGTGTCCACTCCAGGAACTACAATTAGCAGGTAAGCCCAATTTCATCTTCCTGATCGTGTTCACAGGCTAGTCCCAAAACCTCTGGGTTAGTACCAGAGCAGTGAAGAAACTCTTCAAGGACGGGGAGGGGCATGCAAACCAGCCTGAAGCACAGCCGCTCCGAAACAGACTTCCTCCCTCCGTTGTAGGTCCAACCGATAATGCTTCACAAAAGAATTCAAAGACGACCAGGTCGCTGCTCTACAAATCTCCCCTGGAGACACCGACCGACGCTCTGCCCAAGAAGCGGCCTGCGCCCTGGTAGAGTGGGCTCGCAGGCCCGCCGGCA
Source organism: Ichthyophis bannanicus (assembly GCA_033557465.1). Taxonomy (NCBI): domain Eukaryota; kingdom Metazoa; phylum Chordata; class Amphibia; order Gymnophiona; family Ichthyophiidae; genus Ichthyophis; species Ichthyophis bannanicus. The sequence continues at coordinate 65,618,150 of CM066040.1, forward strand.
CCGGCTTCCCCTTCAAGACATATGCCGATGCAATGGCTTCCTTAATCCACCTAGAAATAGACGCTTTGGACGCCGCCTCGCCCTTTCTCCGACCTGTGAAAAGCACAAAGAGCCTCTCCGACTTCCGAAAAGCCTCCGTTCGCCGAACGTACTTCTTTAAGGCTCGACCAACGTCAAAGAGATGCAGCCTCTCCGCCGCCGCCCTGCGGGCACTCCCTGAAAAGGCCGGCAACGAGATGTCCTGACTCACATGGAAGGGCGACACGACCTTTGGAAGGAAAGCCGGCACCGTCCGCAGCACCACCTTTGACGCAAAGAAGGAGAGGTAGGGCTCCTGACACGACAGGGCTTGCAGCTCAGAGATCCGTCTAGCGGAACACACCGCCACCAAAATGATCACCTTCAGCGTGAGGTCCTTGAGGGTCGCCCGAGACAGAGGCTCAAAGGGTTCGCGCTCGAGCGCTTCCAACATGAACGGGAGGTGCCACTGGGGTACGATCTGGCGAGACGGGGGGCGTAGGATGGAGACCGCCCGTAAAAAGCGCTTGACATCTGTCTGAGAACCAAGTGATTGACCTCCCACTCTGCCCCTGTAACAGGACACGGCAGCTACCTGCACACGCAGGGACGCGGCTGCTAACCCCTTATCAAAACCATCTTGTAGGAACTTCAAGATATGAGGTACAGAGGCTTTTAAAGGCGTGCACCCCTCCGCTCCGCACCAGGACTCAAAGATCCTCCAAATACGAACGTAGGCCAACGATGTAGACCTCCTACGGGCCTTCAACAAGGTCGCAATGACCGCCGACGAGTGACCCCGGGAGCTCAGCCGTGCCCGCTCAAGAGCCAGGCCATAAGCGAGAACCGATCCACGTGCGGCATGAACAGGGGACCCTGGGACAGAAGATCCGCCCTGGCCGGAAGGTGCCACGGCTTTGCTACCAACAACCTCACCAGGTCCCCGTACCAGGGTCTGCGAGGCCAGTCCGGGGCTATCAGAATGACCTGCCCCCGGAACCTTTCTATGCACTGCAGTACGTGGCCGATCAGGACCCACGGCGGAAAGACGTATAGCAACTGACCCACTGGCCAGACCTGAATGAGAGCGTCCAGGCCTTCCGACATTCTCTCTCTCCGTCTGCTGAAAAAACGACTTGCCTTTGCCGAGGCGAAGGTCGCCATGAGATCCATGACCGGCTCGCCCCACCTGCGGATCACCATCTGGAAGACTTCGGGATGTAGAACCCACTCTCCCGGGTCCACCCTTACCCGGCTGAGGAAATCGGCCTGAACGTTGTCCACCCCGGCTACGTGCGCCGCCGAGAGATCCAGCAGGTGGGTTTCCGCCCAACTGCATAGCTCTCCGGCTTCTTCCTCGAGCGCCACGCTGCTGGTTCCCCCTTGTTTGTTGACATAGGCCACCGCCATCGCATTGTTGGAAAACACCCGGACTGCCTTCCCGTCGAGGACCGAGTGAAAACTCCGCAACGCCAGAGTTACTGCTCTCAGCTCTAATCTGTTGATCGGCCACAGCCGCTCCTGAGCACTCCACTGTCCTTGCGAGAAACTGCCCTGGCAGTGGGCTCCCCAGCTGAGGAGACTGGCATCGGTCGTCAGAGGAACCCAGGCTGGGGACTCCAGGTCCTTCCCGCGCTCCAGCGAGTCGGGAATTAGCCACCACCGCAGGGCCTGCCGAACCTCCTCTGGGCATGGGAGCCTCTGGGACAGAGAGTCCCGCTGATGCGACCAGCGCCGAAGAAGCGCTCCCTGAAAGGGTCTCATGTGCGCCCTCGCCCACGGCACTGTTTCGATGGTCGCCGCCATGGTGCCCAGCAGCTGCAGGTAAAGCCAGGCCGTTGGCGATCCGAACGTCAAGAACTTGGCGACTAGCCCCCGCAGGACCTGTGCCCGCTGCTCCGTGAGGAAAATTTTTCCTACCCGCAAGTCGAACCGGGCCCCCAGGTATTCCAGATTCTGCAATGGTACTAAGCGACTCTTGGAAGTATTGACTATCCATCCTAGCCCTTCGAGGAAGGCTACCACTCTGGCCGTCGCCGTCACGCTCTCTGCATGAGACTTCGCTCTGATCAACCAATCATTTAGATAGGGATGCACTAGAATGCCTTCTTTCCGTAAGGCCGCCGCTACCACTACCATGACCTTCGTGAAAATTTGTGGGGCCGTCGCCAGGCCAAAGGGTAGCGCCCGGAACTGGAAGTGGCCAAAGGGAAGCGCGAACCGGAGGAACCTGTGGTGGTCCGGACGTATGGGAATGTGAAGGTAGGCCTCGGACAGATCTAGCGAGGTGAGAAACTCTCCCCTCTGCACCGCCACGATAACGGATCGCAGCGTTTCCATGTGAAAGTGGGACACCCGGAGGCAGCGATTCACGCCCTTGAGATCTAGAATAGGCCGCACCCCGCCGTCTTTTTTCGGGACAACGAAGTAAATGGAGTACCGACCGCTGCCGCATTGTTCTGGTGGAACCAGAACTATGGCCCGGAGTGCCAGCAGCTTTTGTACGGTCTCCCGAAGGACCCCCCGTTTGGCGAGCGACCTGCCGGGGGACCGCACAAAGAACTCTCTCACGGGGCGCAGGAACTCCAGCGTATAGCCCTCTCGGCTGACCTCCAGAACCCACTGATCTGACGTGATTTGGGCCCAGGCAGGATAAAACTCCTGCAAACGCCCCCCTACGGCAAGTGGGGGCGGCTGGGCCCCCCTTATCTCATTGTGGTTTCTTGGAGGGGAAGGAGGACGATGAGGCCGCCCCAAAGCCCCGACCCGCTCCCTGAAACCCCCGGAAGTCTTGAGACTGGTTAGAGAAACGACCGCGAGGGAAGGAACTGAAGCGTTGTGAGCGGAACCGGCGAAAATCCCGCTGTTGACCTCTGCCCGTCGGGATTGTCCGCCCGGTCCTGGGCTTGTCCTCAGGTAACCTGCCCCCTTTGGACTCTCCAAGATCCTTAACCAACTTCTCTAGGTCTTCCCCAAAGAGCAGGCGGCCCTTAAAGGGAAGTTTACTTAACCGAGCTTTGGAGGAGGTATTCGCCGCCCAGTTACGTAGACACAGGTAGCGGCGCGCTGCCACCGCCGACGCCATACTCTTGGACAAACCGCGCATGAGATCATAATGGATATCCGCCAGGTAAGCCGCTCCTGATTCCAACCTGAACGCCTCCTCCGACAATCCGCTTCCCTGACCATCATGCACCCGTTGAGACCAGCGCAAGCAGGCTCTGGCCACCCAGGCCCCGCATATAGAGGCCTGAAGCGACAGTGCATTGACATCAAACACCTGTCTTAGCAGCACATCCAACTTTCTGTCCTGAGAGTCCTTAAGGGCTGCACTACCCTCAACCGGGATGGTAGTCTTCTTAGTCACTGCGGAGACAGCCGCGTCCATCTTCGGTGATCTAAACACCTTCTTGTCCGGCTCTGCCAGAGGATACAGACGTCCCATGACTCACGCCCCTCTCAACGGAGCCTCTGGGGTATTCCATTCTTCCTGGATCATCTCGCGAAACACCCGGTGGACTGGAAAAACACTCTGGCTTTTCCGGAAGACCTGCAACAAAGGATCCTCCAGGGTTTCATCCTCTTGTGATCCCGGAACCGGTATGTTTAACACCTTCAAGGCCTCCACGATTAGAGCTGGCAATTCCTCTCTTCTGAAGACCCTTACCACTCGGGCTTGATCCACGCTTTCAGCCAGCTCACCTTCCTCCAGCTCTTCTTCTAAATCCAGACTTAAACCTTCTTCGTCCGACACGGGTCCCTCAGAGGCCAACGACTGCTCTGCGACATTCCCTTCACCACGCGGCCTCTTAAACCCGTGTGGAAGGTCTTCCAGTGGCCCCTGAGTAGCGGGCCGCTTCACCGTGCGCCCGCCTGCCGTAGCTTTCGGCTGCTGCGCGCTACCTATTGCGGACTGCTGCAGCAATAAAAGAAAATCTGGAGAGAAAATGGAGGCCAGCTGCTGAGGCCAGGCCACCGGCGACGCAGCGAGCTCCACCGCGGATGAGGGCCCTGCCACCGGCTCCTCCTGTGGACCCTCGGAAGCCTGCGAGGTCGAGGGCAGTGCGCCAGGTCCTGACGCTTCCTCTCTCTCCTGTTCCGACCCAGACGCATCCCTCACACATTACTTACAAACCCCCGACTCTGTGGCCTTCTTAGAGCCACACACTACACACAGGGGTTTTGAGGGCATGATACAACAAAGAATCCCAGAAAAACTGGGGGCTGATCAAAATTACCCCCGCAGGATGAGTAGGCAAGATCCGGGCTCCGGGCCTGCCTAATAGCTCGTGTAGCCCGAAAAAACTGAATTACCCACTGGCGTTTATTTGTTGTTTTTTTTTTAAATATCTTACCCTAAGGCAAGACCTCTGCGCCTGGCACTGTGAGTCAAAGGCACGCTTTGGGGATTCCCCCGCAAACTCCCGGAAGGAACCCCGTCCTGCCCGCCCGGGCCCCGGCGCCTGAAAATGCCGAACGCACGCGGCGCAAGGCCTGAAGCCTCGTTCGCGCCAAAACCGCACTGTCGGCCTATCGCACAGGAGTGCGCGGCTTCTTAACTTCGCCGTCGGCAGGACGCTCTAGCCCGGCCAAGTCCGCCTGCCGCCGACTCCTGGAGCATGACTCCGTACCAGGGGGGGGTCCTCTGGCGCTCTGAATGCTGATAGTCCTCCTACCTAGTGCAGTCTCTGTCGATCTGCCAGGCACGCTTGCAGGCAAACCTCTGCTTGACGCCGGCAGGATCTTAGGCACCGCTCCTACTAAGGCAGTTAACACTGGAGCTGCTTCTCTCCTAGCGATAAAGCTGAGCAGAGATCCCGAAGGCCCGAAGGGAGACAGGAAAGTGGTAGGAGGGACCCAGAGAAGAGGTCAGGCCTGACAGGATTTAAAGGCACAGACACCCAAAGCCCAGGTCTCCTATTTCTTAATATTTTTTTTTTTTTTAACCCAAAATATATTTCTTAAATTCAAACTACTCTATTCCTAATTGTTTCTCCAGTGAGCCCAACCTCTGGGCTCACATCCATCCAGCTGCTTGGAGACTGAGGTAACTGGTGACTCGAGGCGGATCCAGAGAGGATATACCAGTGATGTCACAAAAAGGAGGAGTTTCTCAGTCTCCAAGCTGCTACATGAGATGGGGAACCCTGAGGTTTCGGGACTAGCCTGTGAACACGATCAGGAACCTAGGATTTTGCCAAGGGTCCCTGTGACCCAAAACCACCACCAAGCCTCACTGGTTCTCTTAGCCAAGAGCTAGCCTAGATGTGCTCTACCAGTCAAATACACCCTTGGGATCATGATGGTCCAGCGATTAAGAAAGATCCATTGAGAAGGCTGAAGGCCAGAGGAGAGAAGAAACACATCCAACATCTGCTGAGACAGAGAAAGTACTGGGGGCCCCCTAGCTGTGCCTGGGGTTTATGCCAGCTTTGGCTCTTCTTACCTTCTCTGTCTCGACATCTGCTGGCAGGGGGACGTAACCCACTTGTCTGGACGGATCTAGATGGACAATCTGGAAACTGCCTTTAATTGAACGGATAATGCAATTCGTATTATACAGTGTTTTTACGTGGTAATGTCTATAATATTCATATGTGGCTATATTGCCTTTAATTGACCAGGCTCATGCTGCAATTCTTATACAGTATTTTTACGTGTCAATACTGATATGTGGTCATACTGCTTTCAATGAAATACAATAAAGATTACGTGGTTTTATCATATGCTGTCTTGACTTGCACTTATTTGACACCGCACTGTATTGCTATGCATTTACTTGACGGCTTGCTGTTTTGTTGGTGCTGTTTGGTTGGTACTGTTTTGCTGTGCGCTTTTTTGTTATGGTGCCTTTTTAAATAAAGTCAACCATTTGCCTGTACACAGCAGATACAATTGGACCCTATTTTCATTATTAGGGCTCCCCAGTCCAACCATCATAATCGCACTCCATATGCCTGCCAATATTATTTATTTATAATTTTCTTTCTTTTATATTGGAGTTCCATGCCTGTCTTCTCCCCTGCAACTTTAAATTGTTTATTTATTTAGCACCCAGATCTGGCATTCTGGGGGGCAGCCCTCTTCACCTCTGGGGTTTTCGCCAAGCCCCAAGGTGTCATTCCAAGACCCCCTTGACCTTTCCACCAATACCTGGCCTCTCAACAGCCCACTTTATCTTTTGGATCATCGGCCCCAATTCCCCTGCCATTTTATGTCACTCCAGGCCTTGCCCAAATGTCCCAGAGTGTTTGCCGTCATTCATGGGTCTGTTCCCCTTTCATCAGGTAAGATCGTAGGCACCCGAGACCCCCCGTCAAACAACATTGGGAAGCTATGGACTTCTGCGATCCTCTCTGATGCCCCAGACTGCCTCCCTATGTGATCAGGGACAGTTTCCAAACCCACAGCAGTTCCCGGTCTAGGGTTGCCAACTGGCCAGTTTTCAGCCGGCCTGGCCGGTTTTTCCATGGCCAGCGCAGAGGCAAAACCAGCCCTTAAAAAGCCGGTTTTTTGCTCTGGCCGCAAGATCGGGAGCGGCCAGAGCAAAAAACCCGGCTTTTCTCCCAACCCGGAGGGCTTCAGAGGGAGCCGGGGAAGCCCGCGCGAGGCCCCGGCTCCCTCTGTACAGCCGCCAGCGTGAAGAGCCTTTTCCTTCACGCTGGCGGCTGTTCCTGTGAAGCCGCGATTGGTGGGAAAGGTTAAAGGCAATGGCCCTTTAACCTTTCCCAGCATTCGCGGCTTCACAGGAACAGCCGCCAGCGTGAAGGAAAAGGCTCTTCACGCTGGCGGCTGTACAAAGGGAGCCTGGGTCTCGCGCGGGCTTCCCCAGCTCCCTCTAAAGCCTCAGACAGCCGCGGTTTTGTGGGGGGGAGGACAAAGACTGCCTGGGCTGTGATGGGGGGGGGGGAGGGGACCTGGACTGGAAAAGGGCTAGGGGGGGGGAAGAGGACTGGAAATGGGTTGTGATGGGGGGGGGGACCTGGACCGGAAAAGGGCTCTGGGGGGGGGGGACTTGGACTGGAAAGAAATGGGCTGTGATGGGGGGGGGGAGACCGGGACTGTAAAAGGGCTATGGGGGGGGGGGGACGTGGACTGGAAATGGGTTTTGATGGGGAGGGGACCTGGACTGGAAAAGGGCTGAGGGGGGGGACATGGACTGGAAATGGGTTGTGATGGGGAGGGGGACCTGGACTGGAAAAGGGCTGGGGGGGGGGACCTTGGACTGGAAATAGGCTATGGTGGAGGGAGGGGGAACCTGGACTGGAAATAGGCTGTGATTAGGGGGGCTAGGACTGCAAATGGGCTGTGATGGTGGGGGGGGGGGTAGGACTGCAAATGGGCTGTGATGGTGCGGGGGGACTCGGACTGCAAATGGGATGTGATGGGGGGGGGCTAGGACTGGAAATAGGCTGTGATGGGGGACTTGGACTGGAAATGGGCTGTGATTGGGGGGGCTAGGACTGGAAATGGTCTGTGATGTGAGGGCTAGCACTGGAAATGGGCCGATGAAGAGCTGGAATAGGACTGGAAATGGGCTGATGTGGGGCATGGGAGAATGGGATTAGAAGGGAATGGATGCTGGGTGGGTCTAGAACTATAAGGGAACTGATTTTGGGGGAGGACTAGAATAGATGGGGAATGAGAATGGAGAGGGGGAAAATATTTTGTGTGGAAGAAAAATCTATGATGGGCTGGGTATTGGGAGAGTAAGAGGGGCTTGAGAATGGAAGTGTGAAATTTAAATGGATGATAAAGGAATAAGGAAAGAATTGGGGGAAAGAGCAAAAGGGAAACAATCAGTATGTTAAAGCAGAAATAGAGAGAGAATGGAAAACATCTAAAAGAGAAGAGAGGACAAATGGATAGCTCGCAGAAGACACGAAGAAACCAGAAGAAAGTGACTGGAGCAATTGCAACTGAAAATAAAACGCCCAAACAGAAGGTAGAAAAATACTTTTTATTTTGAATTTATTAGCTGGAATATGTCTGGTTTGGGAAGTGTGTATTGATAACATCTTTGCATTTTTGTTTAGTGCAAGAGGAAATTACTTTATAGTTGTACATTTCATGTTTGGATTTTGGGGTTCCCAGTTTAATTATTATCTGACCAAGGAAGTTAGCCTACACGTATCCTTGGTAATTTTTGTGGGTGGGGCTGGGGGCGGGGCAGGGGTGGGACTAGGGGCGGAGAATGGGTGGAGCATGGCGAGCCACAGGTGTCGGGTTTTTCTCAGTGAAAAAGTTGGTAACCCTATCCCGGTCACATGTGCCAACCCCTATCACATCCCGGAGTCTCAGGATGGGCCTTTGGATGTGGGGAGTGGGCCTACCTGGGCCCACTCCCTAAGCTCTCCTGTCTGCTCCTTTTCTTTTCTTTAAAAAAAATGCAGCTGCCAGCCCCAGAGAAAATAGCAAAGCTGCGATAAGTAGCCTTTGAACAGCCGCGGCTCCTCTTCTAAAATAAACCATCGCCGCCGGCCGAAGGAGAACAAAAAAAAACAACAAATACCCTCCATGTATTTATTAATTAATTTTATCTTTTTTTCTGGTTACAAGAGCATACAGCCTTAGAGTCTTCATTTAATCATTTTGCTTCCTCTAAGATCAGGAAGATCCATCACTCCAAATGTCCTTGGAATACAACTCCTCTTAAAGATCTCAAACGCCAATTGCAAGTTGCTGAAAGAATTTGGAAGAAGTGTGAATCATATGCCAAACTGATAAAGTGTAAGCAATCACAATACAGAACTGCCATTAGAAAGGCCAAAATAAGGTATTCTGTTTGACTAACCTACTCCAGTGAAAACTTCCCCCAGCAGCTGTTTCCAATATTTGGAATCTTGCTCCTATAAAAAGAATCACTGAAATGATCTCCCCCTAATTACTCCAGACCAATCTGCTGGTTTTCTGGCTAGAAAGATAGAAAAGTACAAAAGCCTGCTAGAATCCTATGGCAATTTGCTTCCATTCAGTACTATTTCACCAGTGACATTTGGACTAGTCAGAATGCTACATACCCAGAGGTGGGCGTATTTAGCATTCTGACAAGTTAGCCTATCTAGCCTGCCCTTTCATATTAACTACTACAAGAGTCCCCTTTGTCCCATGATTTTTTGAATTCAGATACTGTCCTCATCTCTACCACCTCCACAACGATGCATGCAAGGAATCAGAAACTATTAGAGGAAGAACAAGACCAGCTTTCCTAAAATTACAAGAGTTAAAGAGAAAATTTCAGCTTAGAATTGGAATGCTAAAAGATGTTCAAGAATCCATATTGAATGATGCCAAGATCATCAAGAAAAGGTGGCAAGAATACACAGAGTAATTATACCATAAAGACCAACAGCTGTTTCAAACTCTACCTTATGATCAGGAGCCATAGGTGAGGAAAGAAGAAGTCAAAGCAGCATTGAAAGCATTATAAAAGTACAAAGCACTGGGCATTGATGGCATTCCCAATGAAGTATTACAGCAATCGGATGCAGCTGTTACCATACTTGCAAAGCTCTGACAGGAAATATGAAAGATAACATCATGGCCGTCTGACTGGAAAAGATCTGTGTTCATTCCAATACTGAAGAAAGGCGATCCTACTGACCATGGAAATTATTACACCATCACTTTAATCACACATGGCAGCAGGATCCTACTCAAGATTATTCGGTGGAGACTACAACCACACCTAGAACGAGAACTGCCTGAAGTGTGAGCAGGGATCAGGAAAGTGGGAAAAATGAGAGACATCGTGGATGTGAAATGGATCCTTGAAAAGACAAAAGGATATAACAGAGTGGCCCAAAAAAAGTGAGAACATCTCATAAATTAAAAGCTTAAATAGTTTACTTATTTACCTTTTTTAGCTATATAACATCTTTATTTTGACAATTTCTGGTCACCATCATTTTTTTTTAAAATTGTCAATCGTTTACATCTGTCTTTTTGAATTTTTAAATAACTTATATACTATGAGATGTTCTCACTTTTTTGGGGTCACCCTGTATATATGTTTTATTGACTACAGCAAGGCTTTTGACTGTGTAAATCATGAGAAACTCTGGGCCACATTAAGAAGCATGGGTATACTAGAACACCTGGTAGTTCTCTTGCACAACCTTTACATTGATCAAGAAGCAACAGTGTGAACAGATCAAGGAGAAACCGAATGGCTTAAAATCAGCAAAGGTGTATGACAAGGCAGTATATTTTCCCCCTACCTGTTTATGTCAATTTTCTTTTATTAGGCAGACTCTGTATCCAAATAACATTGTCATTATATCAGATTGTACATGGTAAACCATTCATCAAAAACATATACAGACCATTCTCTTGCCTGTATCATTTATTTTATCCCTCCACCCCTCCCTCCACCCTTTTGTCCCCCCCCTTATTCCTCCCAATACCTACCTAACGGTGTACCTCTACCCTCCTCCCCTACCCCATACCCCTCCCCCCCCCCCCCCCCCGGCGGGTGATGACTCTTACACTCCGCCCAGGGGTCCATTCACTTCCTCTATTCTACTATACCGCAACTACCATCCCACAGCCCAATTGATCACTCGTTTGTCCCCCCTCCCTCCAACCTCCCTTCTTCCTCCCTGCCTCTTTCCATCCTATCCCCCCATCCCTCTGCCATATCCCCTTTGCTAGTGGTCCATGTACTCCCAATGTCATACATTATCGGTTCTCTACCTTAATGTATTGAGTATCCTGCTCCTCTTGCGGTTGATATAGGAGCAGAGCCTCAGTCAGCAGTGTTGGGGTTGAAGGATACTGGAGGAAAGATACTAAGAAAATACACCCCTACCTATTTAATTTATATGCAGAACAAATCATCAGAGAAGCAGGGCTGTATGAAGACTGGTGGAAGACTCATCAACAGCCTTCACTATGCTGACAATACCATGTTATTGGCTAGAAGTGAGTTGATCTTAAACATTTGGGGCCCGATTTTCATCTGGGCAGGACTAAGCTCCATAGCCACTTAGCCCTGCCCGCCGACCCCTCAATCTCAGATTTTCATTTCTGCGGTGACGGAAATGAAAATCTGGGTCACTTTCCACAGGCCAGCAGCCGCCGAGGCTAAGCAGGTAGCAGCAATTTTCGATGCTGCCCGTTTAGCCCCAGTGCCTTAAAAATAGGCAAGGGTTTCCCCCACCTATCTTTAAGGTGCAGAGCGCTAAACAGGCAGCATCAAAAACCACTGCTACCTGCTTAGTGTCGTTCCCCACCTCCACTCTGGCCCGGAACGCCCACAACACACCCCGATGCTAAGCGGATAGTATATGGATGCATTAGGGACTTAACCAGGATTTCCCAAAGGCGCTACTCGAGTGCCTTTGGAAAATTCCAGTTAAGGCATTTACACGGGTAACGTGGGCTGATACCAGTGTAACTGCCTTTGAAAATTGGGCCCTTGCTCATCAAGATCAAGGATCAGTCTTAAAACAGGCCTGCACCTTAACATGAAAAAAGCAAAGATCCTGACAACATGCAAAATCAATAATTTCATCCTTAATGGTGAATAACTCAAAATAGTAGACAACTTTAATCTGATGGGATCAATAAAGAAAGGACAAGCAGTCAAGAAATCAGATGACTTATTGCTCTTGGCAGAACAGCTATGAAGGACTTAGACAAGATTCTCAAAAGCAGAGATGTTTCTCTCCATACAGATATTTGACTTCAAGTCATGATAGTTTCAATAACTTCATATGAATGTGAAAATTGGACAATGTATAAGAAAGATAGGAAGAAAATGGATGCCTTTGAATTAAGGTGTTCACGCATTATACCGTCTATACCACGGACTATCCAAAGAACAAATCAGTTGGTGCCGGAGAAGATAAAACCTAAGCTTTCTTAAGACGCTCAGATGACAAGACTTCAACTTTTCTACTTTGGAAACATCATGCGAAGGGAGAGCTTATTTGAAAAAGCCATCATGCTTGGCAAGCTTGAAGGTCAGCACAAAAGAAGAAGGCCTGGGGAAGGCCTGCAATGCGATAGATGGATAATATAAAGGGCAGCTATGGACACTACTTGATCAACAATTTGCCACTTCACTGAAGACTAAACATAGTTTAGGACAGCTATCCAGAGGGTCACCACGAGTTGGCACAGACTTAATGACGCTTAACAACCACAGTGAAAAAATAGTTTACAGTTTATTAAAACTTGATATATCACCCTTCATTACAACAAGGTGGTTTACATAATATAAAATTAATTAAAAAGGTAAAGAAAGGAACTCCAGTATAACAGATAGGTAAGTAATTTGTAATCATACACTAAGGGGGGTGGGGAGAGGAGAGACAGGCTGTAAGGTCTGGGCTAAAATCAGTGCAAGATCATGTATTGTCTCAAGTAATTACCGAGCCAAAAAGGTGTTGCTTGGCCTGTTTCTTCTCAGAATCACAGGTCTCAAGTCTGGTAGAGTATCCCCACTATTGACTTTATTACATATACAATCTCGGGTCTTTCAGATGGTCCATTTCTCCTCTATCCCCCTTCATTTGCTAATTCCTGCAGCAAGATTGCCAATCATATCTGTCATTTCTTAACTGGCAATATTGGCGGTGTGATGCTAAAAGGGGCCCCAGCTCCCGCCCTCCAGGTGAATGGGAAGTGGAGCTCATAACCAGGCTGAGTCCCACCGTCCATTAACTGGTTGGGGGGGGGGGGGGAGTAGGAGTTGGCAGGAAAGAGAGGATAGCGAGGGGGTGGAGCAAGAGTCAGCGCAAGCTCAGAGGCAGTACCTGGGTTGGTGGGCTTCGCAGGGGAGAGACAGGGAAAACAGGCTTGGCGCTGTCAAGAGACGGGGAACGCAGGCTTCAGCTGCGCTGATTGGCACCGGTGTTTGGTGGTGGTATCGGCTTCTGGGAGTGTCAGGCTTCTCCGGTGGGTTCCGGGATACCTTTGTCTGTGGATGCCGGAGTGTGTGGCTGTTCTCGTCGGCAAGTGCGGCGGCTTAAGTGAGGGTCAGGCCTCTTGAGAGACAGAAAAAGCAGGCTTTGGATGCACTGATCAGCATGGTGCTTTGGTGGTGGTGGTGGCTTTCGGGAGTGATCGGGTTGCTGCAGGGTTGGTGGTTCCTGGCAGTGGAAAGGGCAGCTCGGGTCTGGTTCCTGGCAGCTGAAATGGCCTGCAGTGTCATCGGCACGTTGCTGGGTTCTGGGGGGAGGGGGGGGGTGACTGGTAGGGTCCTAGTGCCGCCAGTTTTCTCTTTTTGGTGGTTTGAGGGCACAATTTCAGAGGAGTGTGAAGGATTTCCTGAGGGCTCGATTGTAGTAGAGTTGGAGGGATTTTGGGGGGGATTAGGGACTAATGTGGGCTGAGAGGTTGCAGGTTGGGGGGAGTTTGATCAGTGTAAGGGATGAGAGTAGTGCGTGGGGGAGGAGGGGGAGGCAGGTGGGAGCTGTGAAGTGGGTATTGGGAAGGTATTTTTAGCGTTTGGTGCGATATCAGCAAGGCACATAGGCCCTTGAAAGCCAAAAGGGGGCAAGGCCTTGGTGCAGGTGGCGCACAGTCCCTCTAAACGGCAGGTCAAACGGCTGCCGCGTTTTGGTGCAGAGGGTTATGTAGGTGATGGGGCTAGCACTGCCCAGGTGAAAGTGGAAAAGTGGGTTGGCGCTGGGGGGAGCAGTAGGGGGAGGGAATTTGATATCTATTGCTTTGAGATGTTATTGTTAAATGTTTCAGATACTGAATAAAGCTGCGGCCAATCGTTTGCCACTGCACCGCTCTATATAGTGTTATTTTATGGCTTGATAGTGGGCAAATGGATGTGAGCGTAAATGCCTTGCTTATTACCTATGTGCTGGGTAATTGCCTACATGCTTTCAGGCATCTTTTTTTGCCATGATGCAATTGTACTAAAGGTGTGTAGTGGTCCCTGCATCTTTCTCCATGTTTGGCTAACAAGGCATCATTGGGTATCTGGTGGTGCTTTTCAGCAGATATAAAAACTATTGGTTTATGGTAGTCTCTGGCAATTTGATAGATGTCAATCAGAACTGCCTCAATTTTGGAAATAAGGGCCAGAAAGCATGTGTAAGTGAGACATTTTTATTGTACTAACTTAATATACAGTATCTGTGACAAGTTTCCAGGCTTCATCAGATCCGTGAAGAAGCAATGCAATTACATATGGTTTATAGAATATAGATTAATCTAGGTTTTAGACTGTCAGCATATGTCATTACAACTCAGTATGAGGAAGAAAGGGGGTAAGCAGAGGTGATGAGATGGTATCACTTTATAGCTGAAAGAATCTATTATCTGATAATGGGCGAGAAAGCCAATGTCTTTATCGAGACCCTTTGTGTTAGCTTCAAAGTGTTTTATCATCCTAATTTCAAGTGTTTTCTGTTCTTGTGTAAAGTTATTAAAGGAGTGATCTGCCTTTCAAAAAAATCTCACCTGCTGTGCCATCTTTCTGTTTTGTAATATTTTATTTATTTATTTGCTCCAATTAATCAACTGCTTCTATTAAACAACCTAAAGCAATTTAGAGACACCCATCACAACACTCATCGCCTTCTGCTCTCTCTCACAATAAATCCACATACATTATAATAACATAGTAACATAGTAAATGACGGCAGATAAAGACCAGTATGATCCATCTAGTCTGCCCAGCAAGATGGCAAGAGTAGGTGCACCTGCCGCTCCATGCAGGCCAGCCCTCCCCATGTCTTTGTTTATAGGTGAACCCACTGCTCCATGTAGGACATCCCTGTTTTTTGAGAAATTAGATAGTTGAGTTTATTTTGCTTTTATCCTGTTGCTGTAAAGGGATCCACTGTGTCTATCCCATACCATTTTGAATTTTGTCACTGTATTTGCCCCCACCACTTCCATCGGGAAGGCATTCCAAGCAACCACCACCCTTTCAGTGAAAAAGTATTTCCTGACATTGCCTTTCAATTTACCTCCTTGCAGATTCATGTTATGCCCTCTAGTTTTACAGCTTCCCCATCTTTGGATGAGGTTTGTTTGTTCATTATTTCTCTTTAAGTATTTAAGGTCTCAATCATATCTCCCCTATCCCTCCTCTCCTCCAGAGTGTACATATTTAGGTATTCAAGTCTCTTCTCATAAGGCTTCTGACGCAGGCTCCAAATCATTTTGTTTGGCTTCCATTGAACAGTTTCCAGTCTTTTTACATCCTTTGCAAGATATGGTCTCCAAAACTGAACATAGTATTCCAAGTGAGGCCTCACCAGCGACTTATACAGTGGCTGTAGTACCTCTTCCTTTCTGCTGGTAATTCCTCTTTGTATGCAACCAAACACCATCCTGGCTTTTGCCACTGCCTTGTCGCACCTTGAGATCCTCAGAAATAATCACACCAAGGTCCTTCTCCTGGTCCATGCACACCAACCTCTCGCCCCCTATCGCATACATTTCCCTTGGATTTCTCCTTCCCAAGTGCATGACACTGCACTTCTTCGCATTAAATCTTAACTGCCAAGCATTAGACCATTCTTTCAGCTTTTGTAGATCTTTCCTCATGTTATCTACTCCCTCAGGGGAATCCACTCTGTTGCAAATTTTCGTGTCATCTGCAAAAAGACAGATTTTTCCATTCAGTCCTTCAGCAGTATCACTCATAAATACATTGAACAGTGCGGGGCCCAGGACCAAACCCTGGGGCACCCCGCTAATCACTCTCCTTTCATCCGAGTGAGCTCCATTTACCATCACCTTCTGTCGTCTGTCGGTCAACCAATTTCTGATCCATCCCCAAACTACTGAATTTATTGATAAGCCTCCTATGAGGAACAGCATCAAAGGCTTTGATGAAATCCAGGTAGATGACATCCATCGCATGCCACTGATCTAGTTCTCTGGTCACCCAGTCAAAGAATTCAATCAGATTTGTTTGGCAAGATCATCTTTTGGTAAAACCATGTTGCCTCGAATCATGCAACCTATTGGTTTTGAGAAAGTCCACTATTCGCTCTTTCAGGAGCACATCCATTACTTTTCCCACCACTGAGGTAAGGCTCACAGGCCTGTAGTTTGTCACTTCTTCCCTGTTACCACTTTTGTGAAGAGGTACCACATCAGCCCTTCTCCAGTCCCGAGGAACTTCTCCTGTTTCCAAGGATCTGTTGAAAACATCCTTTAACGGCCCTGCAAGAACCTCTCTGAGCTCTTTCAGTATCCTAGGATGTATCCCATCCAATCCCATGGCCTTGTCCACGTTCAGTTTTGCAAGTTGTTCTAACACATCATCTTCTGTGAATGGTGTGGTATCTACTTCATTCCCGTTTTTATATTTGGGAGTCACAGATGGTCCTTCTCCGGGATTTTCTTTAGTAAAAACAGAGCAGAATTATTTGTTTAGCAATTTTGCTTTTTCAATGTCACTTTCCACGAGTCCGTTCCCAGCATTTCTGAGTCCTGCAATTCCATCTCTGATTTTCCTCCTCTCCCGAATATACCTGAAGAAAGTTTTGTCACCACACTTCACATCTTTAGCCATCTTTTCCTCTGCCTTTGATTTTGCTTTCCTTATTTCTCTTTTGTCTCTTTTAGTTTGATCCTGTAATCCTTTCTGTGTTCCTCTGTTTGCAAGTTTTTGAATTTTGTGAAAGCTGTGGTTTTTTTGCCTTTATTTGAACAGCCACTTCTTTGGAGAACCAAGTAGGTTTCCTTCTCCTCTTGTTTTTACTTACTTTCCTTACATATTTATCTGTTGCCCCTTTTATTGCCACCTTTAGTTTAGCCCATTGCATTTTCACTTCCCTTATCCCCTCTCACCCTGCCAACTCATCCTTCAGGTACTTGGCCATTTTACTGAAGTCAGTGTTTTTGAAGTCTAGGACTTTGAGCTTGCTATGACTGGACTGCACCTTGGCTTTTATCTCCAACCACACCGTGTGATGATCGCTGCTGCTCACAGGGGCACCCACCTGGACATTCGACATGCTATCACCATTGGTGAGCACTAAATCCAGCATTGAGCTTTCCCTGGTTGCTTCTATCACCATTTGTCTAAGTAACGCATCTTGGAAAACATCCACAATTTGTTGCTTCTTTCCAGATTCGCAGAAGGATTAATCCAATCTACATTGGGTAGATTAAAGTCACCCAATATGATCACTTCCCCCTTTGTGGCTATCTTGGCAATATCTATAATCAATTCATTATCTATTTTTTCGATTTGAGTCGGAGGTCTGTAGACTACACCAGTATGGGATGACAGTGCCATCTCCTCTTTCCAACACAATCCGGAGCGCTTCTTCTTTTCCCCATGCCCCCTGCATTGCAGTAGCTTTAATATTGCTTTTGACATACAAGGCTACTCCTCCTCCTTTTCGACTTTCTCTGTCTCTTCTGAATAGATTATAGCCAGCTATGGCTATATCCCATTCATGTGATTCATTAAACAATGTTTCTGTAATGGCCACAATGTCTAAGTCCATTTCCACCATTAGGGCTTCCAGGTCCAGAACTTTGTTGGCTAAGCTTCGAGCATTTGTGCTCATTGCTTTCCAGCATTTAACTGGCTTGCATATATTTTGCATTGATTTTGTTCTGCCCACTTCTTCCCACTTGTCATTGATGTGTGGTTTAAAAGTGTGGCTGTTTCCGATGTTATTCTGCTTTTGCCGGGAGTGATGTCCTGAACTTGTCCTTCCCCATCGGTCATCCCCTTTTTCTAGTTTAAATGCATATTCACATACTGCCTGAATATTTCACTTAGGATTCTTTTCCCTGTGACAGAGAGCTGTAGTCCATCAGCACAGTATAGTCTCTTGTTGGTCCATCTGTTTTCCCAGTTGCCTATAAATCTGAATCCTTCTTGTTTGCACTAGGTCTGGAGCCATGTATTAAAGCTGTTTATGCGATGCAGCCTTTCTGCCCCCTTACCAAGAACAGGTAGAACTTCTGAGAATGCTACAGTGTTAACAATGGGCTTGAGTTTCTCTCCCAGAGTTTGGAAGTCCCTTTGAACTGCAGAGGCACTGTTTCTAGCCAGGTCATTTGTACCCAGATGGATGACAACATCAATTTTGGAGTGCTCACTTTCTGCGCTAAGTACATCAACAATTTGGTTTGAAGAGCCTGGGAGGCATTTGACTATCTTCTCTCCTTTGAACTGTGTTCCCAAGTTGGTGCCTCTGATGATGGAATCTCCAAGTAGTAGTAGTTTTCTGTTTGGTGAGTTTTTCTTCATATTTGGTGCTTTATCAGGAGATTGGGCATTGACTGACTCATTAATATCAGGGCCCTTCAGTTTCCATGGATTGGGCATTCTCATTAACCAAAGCAGAGAAGGCATTATGCATGGATATCTCTTAGAAAGCCCTTACATTCATACCATCCATAAACCACCCATCTACCTCATCCCACTCTAGCCATGTTTATCTAACTGCCTGCTTAAATTATGGTGTGTTTCCTAATGTATGGAATTATAAATAAAACAACGCAGCCTCTTATTTCATTTGGTAAAAGGCTCCAAACATCTGGAGCCATAAGAGAGAAAGCTTTCTTTCCTTCCTGGGATCGACAGCAAATTTCCTGAACATAAGAACGCTTTCAGAGGTTACAGGCTCGCTCTGCACAGAAAAAGTACAGAAAAGAACAAGCTGGCAGTTACCATCCTCTGGGTGAAGACATAAGACTGATACCTTAGCTCTACCTTAGCTCTGGATAAATGCAGCTGGAGTTTGAGGGAGTGTCTGGAACAGCACAAAGTCCAAAGGAAGTAGCTAGGCTAGATAACGCAGGCTCTAGCCTTTCAGAGGCAAGCCTCGTAAGGACAGAGAACCTTATGGGTGTCTGTCCAGGGTTAGTGGAATGGCCCTGGAATAAGAGTGTCTTTGTGCTTTTCTCTGACCAGAGAAGGGCTGTACTTTTACAGAGCTCTGCTAGTGAGGGGATATTTGCCTCCTGGGACATCTTACTGTGAGTTCTAGCTGTTTATTTAATTATTTACTGTTTGTCTAACTGTTTGTTTAATTATTTATTGTTTGTTTTAGTGGTGTGCTAGTTCAGCCCTCTCAGCTGTACTTACCTTGCCTCTCTCAACTAACTGGGCTTTGTGTGGTAGCCATTTTGAATTAAATCTCTCTCCCCAGAACCTGCTGTTTGTTAAACTTTTTTCCTGTCCTTGCCTGCCTGAGTGACTCCTCCCCCTCCCCCTGAGGTATTGTGTAGCCTTCTTCCTGTTTTCTCCACGTGTGCATAGTCTGTTTTAGTTTGCTTTTCTCTGACCAGAGAAGGGCTGTACTTTTACAGAGCTCTGCTAGTGAGGGGATATTTGCCTCCTGGGACATCTTACTGTGAGTTCTAGCTGTTTATTTAATTATTTACTGTTTGTCTAACTGTTTGTTTAATTATTTATTGTTTGTTTTAGTGGTGTGCTAGTTCAGCCCTCTCAGCTGTACTTACCTTGCCTCTCTCAACTAACTGGGCTTTGTGTGGTAGCCATTTTGAATTACATCTCTCTCCCCAGAACCTGCTGTTTGTTAAACTTTTTTCCTGTCCTTGCCTGCCTGAGTGACTCCTCCCCCTCCCCCTGAGGTATTGTGTAGCCTTCTTCCTGTTTTCTCCATGTGTGCATAGTCTGTTTTAGTTTGCTTTTCTCTGACCAGAGAAGGGCTGTACTTTTACAGAGCTCTGCTAGTGAGGGGATATTTGCCTGCTGGGACATCTTACTGTGAGTTCTAGCTGTTTATTTAATTATTTACTGTTTGTCTAACTGTTTGTTTAATTATTTATTGTTTGTTTTAGTGGTGTGCTAGTTCAGCCCTCTCAGCTGTACTTACCTTGCCTCTCTCAACTAACTGGGCTTTGTGTGGTACCCCCATCCCCCTGCTGAGGGTTGACAGGGTACCTTGTAACTGCCCTCTTTAATAGGACTTATCTCCCTCCCTCCCTCCCCAGCACCCACCCACCCCTGGGGTAATTGTAGTTTTATAGGTACTTGCACATCTTAGAGGAAAGGGGCTGCTCTCAGGTGCAGCTCTTAATCCAAATCAGTCATACACAGAGGACCTGAGATTAATTAAGCTTCAGGTACACAGGGTGTATTAGGGGTATTAGATACACTTTTATTAGTATAAGCATCTACACCAATCCTTATTATATACCGAATTTAAAAGACCTAAACACAAGCTTTAAACTAAGATGCAGACAGAGGTCCAGCAACGAGATGGGGGTTCTCCAGTCTTTTGCATTGAGTGTCACATGTATGATTTTCTCCCAGTTGGTGAGAGGTCCTACATATGCACTAAGTGCAGGGAGCTCTTTGCTCTCAGGGAACGAGTCCGTTCTCTAGAGGCTAGAGTAGCAGACCTGGAAGACATAAGAAAGACAGAGAAGTACATGGACGAGACCTACAGGGATATAGTCCTGAAGTCCCACCTCCAGTCTGGCAGCATCCCTGTTGCCATGGAGGAGAGAGGTCGCGTGACAGGAGAGCATCACCCTGGTGTGGCAGGAAGTGATCCTGTAACTAGGACCTGTCCTCCAGGTGATGTAAAACCCTCTCGCACCGAGGACGTTTCTCCAGGGCCATGTCCCCATGAGGGGAGGGTCAGGACAGCTGTTATAGTTGGTGATTCAATCATTAGGAATGTAGATAGCTGGGTGGCTGGTGGACGTGAGGATCGCCTGGTAACATGCCTGCCTGGTGCGAAGGTAGCAGATCTCACACACCGCCTAGATAGGATCATAGATAGTGCTGGGGGGGAGTCTGCTGTCTTGGTACATGTTGGTACCAATGACATAGGAAAATGTGGTAGGGAAGTTCTGGAGGCTAAATTTAAGCTTTTAGGTAGGAAGTTGAAATCCAGAACTTCCAGGATAGCGTTCTCCGAAATGCTTCCTGTTCCACGTGCAGGACCCAAAAGACAGGCAGAGCTCCGGAGTCTCAATGCGTGGATGAGACAATGGTGCAAGGATGAGGGTTTTGGATTTGTTAGGAACTGGGGAACATTCTGGGGAAAGGGGGGGCTCTTCCGAAGGGATGGGCTTCACCTTAATCAGGATGGGACCAGACTGCTGGCATTAACCTTTAAAAAAGAGATAGAGAAGCTTTTAAACTAGAAAATAGGGGAAAGCCGACAGTTACCCAGGAGCGCATGGTTCGGACAAAGGTATCCTTGAAGGATACTACCAAAAACAGTGAGGTTCCAAAAGGGAGTATAGTAGCCCAAATGCCCTTGAGTAAGGAGCAGACAGAGCATAAAGATTCCCAATTACCCATGCCTACCAATAGCCAGATTAATATTAATAAAATTAATAAAATACAGTCACTAAAATGCTTGTATGCCAATGCTAGAAGTCTAAACAATAAGATGGGAGAATTAGAATATATAGCACTAAATGAGAGGTTAGATATGATTGCACTCTCAGAGACATGGTGGAAGGAGGATAACCAGTGGGACACTGTGATACCTGGATACAAACTATATCGTAATGATAGAGCTGAACAAATTGGTGGAGGGGTTGCGCTCTATGTTAAAGAGGGCATTGAGTCAGAAAGGATTAAAGTTTTGCAGGGAACACAATTTGCTGTAGAATCTCTATGGATTGAAATTCCATTTATGAAAGGGAAGGTGATGGCAGTGGGAGTATACTATCGACCGCCTGGCCAGAATGAACAAATGGATGATGAAATGCTCAAAGAAATCAAGGAAGCTAACAAAAGCCACAACAGAGTAGTAATAATGGGTGATTTCAATTACCCCGGTATCGACTGGGACAGTCTCACAGCAGGACAAGCTAAAGAGATAAAGTTTCTAGATGAAATAAATGACTGCTTCTTGGAGCAGCTGATTCATGAACCGACCAGAGGGGAAGCCATACTGGACCTAGTCCTTAGTGGAACGCCAGATCTGGTGCAAGAAATAAGGGTGTTGGGACCACTTGGCAATAGTGATCATAGTATGATCATGTTTGATTTAATCAGTGGAGGACAGATAGTAAAGGAATCCACAGTACTACCTTTTAACTTTCAAAAGGGAGACTATGATAGAATGAGGAATATAGTTCGGAAAAAACTAAAAGGAGCGGTTCCAAAGGTTAAAGACTTACAGCAAGCTTGGGTGTTATTTAAAAATACTATCCTCGAAGCCCAGACCAGCTGTATTCCACGCATTAAGAAAACTGGAAGAAAGTCCAAAAAACTGCCAGCATGGTTTAAAGGTGAGGTCAGAGAGGCTGTTGCTGCCAAAAGAGCAACCTTCAGGACATGAAAAAAAGAGCCAAATGATGAAAACTGGAAACAACACAAGCACTGGCAAGTTAAATGCAAAGCATTGATAAGGCAGGCAAAGCGGGAATTTGAGAAGAAACTTGCTACGGAAGCAAAAACATGAAATAAAGACTTTTTCAAGTACATTCGTAGCAAAAGGCCTGTGAGAGAGTCAATTGGACCATTAGATGATAGAGGGGTAAAAGGGGCAGTAAGAGGGGACAAGGCTATAGCAGAGAGACTGAATGAATTCTTTGCTTCTGTCTTTACTGAGGAAGATGTAGGGATGTTACCCAAGACTGAAGTGGTATTTAAAGGTGATACTGCAGAGGAATTGAGAGAAATATCGCTACACCGGGAAGATATATTACAACTATTTGATAAACTGAATAGTAACAAATCACCTGGACCGGATGGTATACATCCCAGAGTGTTGAAAGAACTGAAATATGAGATTGCAGACCTGCTATTGGTAATCTGTGAACTTTCATTAAAATCATCTGTAATACCTGAAGATTGGAGGGTCGCCATCGTAACACCAATTTTTAAAAAGGGTTCCAGGGGTGACCCGGGAAATTACAGACCGGTGAGCCTGACGTCAGTACCAGGGAAAATGGTAGAAACCATCATAAAGAACAAAATTACACAGCATGTAGATAGCCATGGCCTAATGGGAGACAGCCAACATGGCTTTAGACAAGAAAGATCTTGTCTTACTAATCTGATCTGTTTTTTTGAAGGTGTGCATAAACAGGTAGACAAAGGTGAGTCGGTTGATATAGTGTATCTGGACTTTCAGAAAGCTTTTGACAAGGTCCCCCATCAGAGACTTTTGGCAAAGCTAAAAAGTCATGGGATAGGAGGCAGTGTACTATTGTGGATCGGGAACTGGTTAAAAGATAGAAAGCAGAGGGTAGGGCTAAATGGCCAATATTCCCAATGGAAAAAGGTGAATAGTGGAGTACCCCAGGGATCTGTACTGGGTCCCCTACTTTTTGACATATTCATAAATGACCTGGAAAAAGGAATAACTAGTGAGGTTATCAAATTTGCAGATGACACAAAACTGTTTAAAGTTGTTAAAACCCAAGAGGATTGTGGAAAACTGCAGGAGGATCTGGATAAATTGGAAGACTGGGCATCCAAATGGCAGATGAAATTTAATGTGGACAAGTGCAAAGTTATGCACCTAGGAAAGAACAACCCACACTATAGTTACACGATGCAAGGCTCCACATTAGAAACCACCACCCAGGAAAAAGATTTAGGAGTCATCGTGGATAACATGTTAAAACCCTCCGCCCAGTGTGCAGCGGCGGCCAAGAAAGCAAATAGAATGCTAGGTATCATAAGGAAAGGGATGGAGAATAAAACAAAGGATATTATAATGCCTCTGTATCGCTCCATGGTACGACCGCACCTTGAATATTGTGTGCAATTCTGGTCACCGTATCTTAAAAAGGACATAGAGTTATTAGAAAAATTACAGAGAAGAGCCACCAAATTGGTGAAGGGGATGGAAGGCTACTCCTATGAAGAGAGGCTAAAAAGGTTAGGGCTCTTTAACCTGGAAAAGAGACGGCTGAGGGGAGATATGATAGAGGTCTATAAATTAATGAATGGAGTGGAACGGATAAACGTGGATCAATTGTTTACGCTATCAGAATATAGAAGGACTAGGGGACATGTAATGAAGCTACAGGGTAAACTATTTAAGACAAATAAGAGAAAATATTTCTTCACTCAACGTGTAATCAAACTCTGGAATCTGTTACCGGAGGATGTAGTAAGGGCTGTTAGTATAGCTGGGTTTAAAAAGGTTTGGACAAGTTCCTGGAGGAAAGGTCCATAAACCACTATTAAAAAGGGACCCAGGATATCAATGCTTGACCTAGTACAAGCACTGCAGAACCTGTGTCTTTTGGGGAAACTGCTAGGTACGTATGACCTAGATTGGCCACTGTTGGAAACAGGATACTGGGCTTGATGGACCTCGGTCTGACCCAGTATGGCATTTCTTATGTTCTTATGTGCTTACAGAAAACTGCAAGGCAGGCAAAAGGCACAAAATGGCGTGCAAGTTCTTCTGTGCATAGTGTATTATTTTTTGTGATGAGTCCTTATCACATTACGGTGACTGGTTGACATGAGATACTCAAGGTGTCTCGGCAAATCAGGAGGTAGTCATCAGGTGGTCATCTTGCAGACAAAGGGGGTCATTTAAAAAGTCTTAGTAGTGGTTTAGACATCCAAAGCCATGTGTGTGGATGTCAAAATCACGGAGACATCTCTGGAGCCATTTTACAAATGATTTTAAAGACATCTCTGGTGCAGGAACGTCCACGCAGGAAGGGAGTATGGTGGAGGCATGTCTGGGAAGCTGCAATGAACTTAGACATCCCTGTTTGATCCCAGAAACTTCAGGGACATCTGCAGGTAAGTCCATGTTTAGACCTGCTCTAGACAAGGACAGAAATCAGGAACCTGTTTCTTGTGGTCTTAAAACATCCAACGAGTGTAGAGAATTTAGAGAATTATGTGACTAGCCTAAGATCACAAAGGCCCACAATGGGGCTTGAGCACTGGTTACCCTTTTCCTAACCCCCTACATTGACCATTAAGCTATTAGACATCCCTGTTGTGAAATGCTATGCTGGTGATGTCTACGTAGACATCTCCATAGACATTTATATTGAGCATGTCCACGTTTCTGAAATTGTGCAGGAACTTGATTGTGATTGCTAATTTTTCAGACATTCTGGCTTCGATGTCCCAGATTGCACTTGGCTGTCCTTTGTAAAATATGCCTTCACGGATCCATGGTGAAAGACAAAATGCAGAAGATGATGGTATGCAGTCTCATACATTGTTGCAAGTGTCCAAGGCCAGTAGAACAGTCTGTGGGGGAAGGATCTCTTGCATGTAGTCATGACCAGGAACAATAGTCTTCTGTATGCACACATGCAGTACAAACACTTGGCAGTCACTTGCTTTGTCAACAGGTCTGAGGCAGATGATTGTAGCAGGAATCCATTTTGTTTTGTTCAGGCTTTTAGTTCAGAGCAGGCCTCAGGGTACCAGTCCTACAAGACCATGGTGTGTCCTTAATTACTGGATTGTTTCATTAATATAACAGCTTTATCCACATATTTTGCATTAGATCAGTGTGCAGTGTGGCCAAGAAAGCAAATAGAATGCTAGGAATCATAAGGAAAGGAATGTAGAATAAAACCAAGGATATTATAATGCCTCTGTATCGTTCATTAGTGCGACTGCACCTTGAATATTGTTTGCAATTCTGGTCACCATATCTTAAAAAAGGATATAGCAGAATTAGAAAGGGTACGGAGAAGAGTCACCAAAATGGAAAAGGAGATGGAAGGATACCCATATGAGGAAAGGCTTAAAAGGTTAGGGCTCTTCAACTTGGAAAAGAGACGACTAAGGGGGATATGATAGAAGTCTACAAATTAATGAATCAAGTAGAATTGGGTAAACATAGATAGGTTGCTTACTGCATCAAAAAGTAGAAAGACTAAGGGACTAAGGCGTAATAAAAGAAAATATTTTTTCACTCGACATACAATCAAACTTGGGAATTTGTTACAGGAAAATGTAGTAAAAGCTGTTGGTATAGTTGGATTTAAAAAAGGTTTGGACAACTGCTTATCCCAGGACAAGCATTGTGGATCCTATTTACCTCACACTCTTATGATCATCCACTCTTGAGAGGGCTCTGGTCTCTAACAAATCTTCTTTGCTGGGTGAGGCAAAACCTATTAAAGGAGAAGGAACATCCAAATCATAACTCACAGTCTCAGTAGATATATCAGGACCTGTTGGAGAGGCTCAAGATAGAGCCAGCTGAAGATGTTGATCCATCGGACCTACGACCTTGACAGTCTTAGCTGAGGCCACTGACAAAGCCTTCTTCTTACATTTTTCCATAGACTTCCAGATACTAACTCATCCAGGCTCTGAAGGGGCACCAAAGGGGCAGGTCATGCCTCTTTGTAAGACCCTTTGGGCATGCGCCCATAGCCACATTCTGCGGTGTGCAGGAAATTTAAACCAGCCTGGGAGATGATGTCAGCTGTGCAGCTCCTCCTCCGACCACAGCTCACAGGGGTCCAAAGATTACAGCAGGTAATAGCAAGAAGAGAGCAAAGCAAACCTCAGTATAGCATTTCTTATGTTTTTGTTCTATTTACTGAATCTTAGTGCATTGGCATCAATAGATACTCAGAAACTGAATATCATACCTCTTACAGAAGCGTTCTAGTGGTACCAATGCTACAATAGACATTATCCTCCTACTGAGCAGTTATTTAGGAAAAGAAAGAAAGAAAAAAAAAGGGAATACATATTTGCAGCTTGTATTTTTTTATTATTTTAAACTGTTGCTTAATGAAGCTATCATATAACCAGCAGTGTTTTATCTGATCACTGCTTATTGATTCCAAACACAAGGCTAGATGTACTAATGTGTGTTAACATCTTAAGAACACTGGGGTTTGAATTAGCACGTTAACACATTAATGGATGCTCAAAGATTGAGTCCTTTGCTGGTTTAAAGAAACCAACAATGTAGTTAAACAGACAACTGGATCAATAAAATATTGAAAAACCCAAGCAAAGATCCACGGCAAAATTTTGGCAGAACACACAGAAACGTTTCTTTAGCTTTGTCCGTTGAGGACATTGTCACCTGGAGATTAAGAGAAAATATCCACAATATACAGCCACTTATAATTTACAATTTCCTTCTGTTAATCAAAAAAGAACCCGTGCATACCACCCTCCCTCAATCATTTACTGTTGGAATATTTTGTCTTTTTCAAGGGTTTTATTAAACAAAATGAGTTGAGGCTAAAATGAGTCGCTAGAGTCAGTGGTTAGAAGGGCGTTCCCATGAGTCATGTAAGAAGAGGCCTTTCATAAAGCACAAGACCTATAGAAATATGGTAAGGTGCAAATGCGAAGAGATGGAGTCACACTGAATTGTTTTTTAGGCCTAAATTAGAAAGATGGAAGAGGTATTCTATCAAGACAACTGAAAGACCCTACAAGCATATTGCGCAGTATCTTGCACAATGAGCCCTTTTATGGCCATAAAATTTATAGTTCCAAGTCTTCTGGCTGTGAGTCATTCAAGTCAGATCATCAAAAAACAAGAAAACCATCAAGAATAAGTTTCTATTCAAATTTCTAAGTGTCTTGCTTGTACATACAGACATCGATGGGAATTTAAATCTGACCATTGCCGACTAGTAGATATTTTTACCATGCATCATGCAATCAATTTGATATAGATCCAGGACATTCTCTGTAGTGGTCCTCCTATTTTGCCATAGGAAGCTAATTATCTTGCTTTTGGAAGAAGGGAAAAATCTGCATTTTCCCATTACAACGATGGGATGTTTGAGGCCGTCCATTTCAGCGACGCCCAAAGTTGCTAAAAATCAGGTTGAAATGTAAACGTCCCCAGCATTTTGGCCTAGATCACATCTGAATGTCTTTTCTGAAATGTCACTTCATGTGCCCACTTTGCAGCATAACCAGTGCCAAATATTGGCATAAATTTAAATATCTAAACAAGATATTGCCATTTATGCCAAAGCTGTTCTGGTGAAAACTGGAGTCCTAAATGTATACCTGGCCATTGAAAGTTATATATGGATTATCAAAGTTATTGACCTTGGAACTTTGCGTGGGGTTCAATGTTCCTATTATGGTATGACTTAACATGTAGAGGGCTCCTTTACTAATGATTAATCCATGTTTATGCTATTATTACAAGCTATTTGCTACAGAACCCATATTATTCTGATGGCAAGTCCATGTGCTATGAATAAATGACTTCCTTAAAGGGATGCTAAAGAGTTTTCTGCTAGACAAGACATATAAGAGATCTGCTTTCTTAACAAGCCACAATTCAAGCTGCTCTGGGGGGTAACTGTAGCATCTTTTAGCTCCTTATTCTAGGGATTAATTGGTGAAAAGAGAAGCAGTTTATGCAATGTTATATGGAAATGGTTCTCAACCCAGTCTTTGGCACACATCTAGCCAGTCAGGTTTTTAGGATAACCACAATGAATATGCATGAGTGTGATCTGCATGCATTGCCTCCATTGTATGCAGCTCTCTCTCACACTCAATAACACGTGGTGATTAAAACAAAAGGATACTTTTATTCTCTACTTCAAAAACCTGAGAGCCCGACACAGGCCGTGTTTCGTTTTTTCACTTCCTAAGGGGATTCAGGTATGCTGCAGATAAACAACCATAAATACTATAATACATTCAAAAACTATAAAAACATGCAAATAGTATTATAAAAACATATTAAAACCAATAAGACCTTAAAACGTAATTATAAATAATATCAAACTATATATGTACACTTAGGGGCTTGTTTACAAAGCCGCGGTAGCGGTTCGCGGTCGTTATCGGAGCCGCGGCCCCATTGAAATCAATGGGGTCGCGGCTCCAATAACGATCGCGAACCGCTACCGCAGCTTTGTAAACAAGCCCCTTAATCGTTATACATTTTAAGAAGATCAATAAACTAACCATTCATCAATGTCAATGGTTAGTTTATTGATCTTCTTAACATGTGTAACGATTAAGTGTACATATATAGTTTGATATTATTTATAATTACGTTTTAAGGTCTTATTGGTTTTAATATGTTTTTATAATACTATTTGCATGTTTTTATAGTTTTTGAATGTATTATAGCATTTATGGTTGTTTATCTGCAGCATACCTGAATCCCCTGAGGAAGTGAAAAAACGAAACACGGCCTGTGTCGGGCTCTCAGGTTTTTGAAGTAGAGAATAAAAGTATCCTTTTGTTTTAATCACCACGTGTTATTGACTGGGTGTCTTTCGAGCAATGTGGTGAGGTGCTCCTCTTGGTGGACCTGATCTGCAGCTCTCTCTCATACATATTCATGTTGGTTATCCTGAAAATCTGACTGGCTAGATGTGTCCTGAGGAATGGGTTGAGAACCCTATTATAATACGGTGTCAAAAAGTCTAAATAGAATCCTCCACTACCACAATAGATGAATTCTGTTAATGAAAATAAAATGGAAACTTACAGTCAAAAAGGAAACAAAATCACTGAAGATTTGTGGTGAATCCAGAGAAATTAAACTAGAAGTGGTTTTCCCAACAGTATAATTTTTTTTTTTATTTCAAATGAGAATGGATGAAGTGGTGGATACGACTTTCTGGGGGGGAGGACACTGTGACCTACTACAGCATAAAGAGGTGATGAAAGTGATGATCTAGTGAAATTAATGGGGACATTTCTGCCAAAGCAACTAAATAAGTCAGTTTATGAAGGGCTTTGAGATAAGAGAGAAATTCTCAAAGACATTTAGTAAAGATTAATTTAATCATGAAACTTGTCTGTTAAAATTGGCTTGCTTCAACCAAGCTAAAATAAGGGCAGAGTAAGATTGCCGGTGTGCCAGGGTACTACCCCTTCCGATCCAGGCAGGTATATTCCACCAGTAAAGTACAGAGGGCATGATCAAGGAGAAGGAAGTGATACCAATCAAAAACAGAAACAGGTAGATGTATCAAAACGTTCATTGTTTTCAAAAATAGTGGGAGATATGAAGGAAGTGTTGCAAGTGGGCTGCCATATTTCGGAAGGTCGGGGGTTCAAATCCCACTGGAGGACAGCAACCTTGGGCCGGAAGGACTGGGGTTTCTAGTCCCACAGGTGCTCCTTGTGGTCTTGGGCAAGCCACTTAACCCTCCATAGCCCATGTTCCCTGTAAAATAGTTCTCTGTGTGCTGTGCTTTCCTGTCTAATCAATGTGCTTATACCTCAAAAATTTCCTGTCATGATTTGACAATTTCCAATCTGTAATCAAACCGCTGCTGATCGCTGGAAGTAGCGGTATACAAATGTATACTAAATAAATAAATAAAAAATATTTGTATGCACAGGGTGTTCTATGTGCCCTTTGAGGACTCAAAAATGTGGCTCCAAATTCATTGATCGTTATGACCGGTTATCATTAATTTCTGCCTAGCCTGCAGTACGGCTGCCAATGTTGTTTTTTTATCTTTTGGTGCTTGCCTTTATGCTGTTTTTCTTTGCTTAGACTGAAGCTATGGGGCCCTTTTAAAACAGAACGCTGTGGTGTTGCACCAAAATGCATCTGTAACATATGAATCTCATGATGCATTAGGGCAACACCACAGCATTAGCTGCCAGGAACATGGAAAGCATGTCTCCGGCAGTCGCTGCAGTGTATACAGAACTGCCACAGCACAACAAAAGCACAAATGCTGTCAATGCCACCTATGGAGGAAGCAGCGAGTGCATCCATGCTATTAGCCCACTGTGCAGGTATTATAGGTGTGCTGCCTGTGTGGTGCTCACCTTGTCGAGTCTCTACCCCTAATCCTCCCATTTGCAAAGCTAATGTGCCATGGACAGTTAGCACCAAAATCCAGCAGTGCTTTCATGGCCCTGTGCTGCCAATAACTGTCTGGTGCATGTATTTAGCATGTGCCAGATCCACACTCACAGCTAGTGCCCTTTAGTTAATACCGCTTTTGGGGGTCATTCCAGAACATGAATAAGGGGTTTGTGGTGTGGATGTTTATTGTGAAAATGTCCCTGACCATATTCTGAAATACTACTATCATGCACATCCACGGTGCGAGCACGGGGATCTCAGAACCTGCCCAGAATGGGGGCATAGTCGGCCATAGAGACGTGCATAGCGTATTCTGGAAAGGCCCGTGTACATTCTGTGATATCCCTGCAGACATCCCCGTTATTCCTAATGAAATGTGGAATAAGGCCAGGACATACAAGATAATCTGCTGCTCTTCAATTCGTCCCATATTGAAGAATGGTTGTGACAACTGTGTGATGAACTGGTGTGACTGCAGTCTGGAAAAACACAAGATGCAGTTATAAAGAACAGAAATCAGAGGTGAGGGAATGTTGTAAGGTAAAGAAACATTAATAAACAGCCTTATTGAAATATTAAGCAACAGTGTTTATTCTGTCTATGTTGAAATGTGCTGCTTGTGCTAAAAGAGCTAATCCAGGGGACCCTAACAAATCCTGTGTTCTGAAAATTGAGACTGTTGATGTAAGACTAGTATGTGAGTGAGTCTGGAAACAAATCATGTTGGAGTGAGACAGGGAGGTCATATACGTAGTCCTAGGATGTCATGTCATTATGGTATAGCAGCTGTTATAGGTTTGGTACAGCAGAATGTCATCTTTTGTGACTACAAGTGAGAGTGTGTGGTTTGGGGATAGCATGGGAGGGTCTGGTGTGCTGCTCTGCAATTCAGGGAGGCCATGAATGGCTGGCTGGAATCTGGACCATATGGATGACTGCAGTGTCACCAGATGCCAGTGTGAAGGGGCAGCCATGTATCAGCTGTTCCAAGCACTGGAGACACAACTGAAGTTGTGCCAGCATCCCCTAGATCAGGGGTGGGGAACCCTGGTCCTGGAGAGCCGCAGACCAGTCAGGTTTTCGGGATAGCCCTAATGAATATGCAGGAGATATATATGCATTAGAGATATCCTGCCAACCTCTTTGTGGCCCTCCAGGGCTGGATTTGGAGACCCCTGCCTTACACCTCTGTCATTTAAGATTGTGAGTGGGCATGGTGCAGATATCCAAGACATCAAAAAGGTTAGATAGAATGTGTCACATTCCTCCTCACTTCTCACCACCACCAAAATATTGTCTATTAGACAACTTTTTGGTGGTGGTGAGAATCGAGGAGGAATGTGACACATTCTATATACCCTTTCAATGTCTAGGACATCTGCACCTTGCCCACTCACAATCTTAAATGACAGAGGTGTAAGGCAGGGTCTCCAAATCCAGCCCTGGAGGGCCACAAACCAGTCAGGTTGGCAGGATCTCTCTAATGCATATATATCTCATGCATATTCATTAGGGCTATCCCGAAAACCTGACTGGTCTGCGGCTCTCCAGGACCAGGGTTCCCCACCCCTGCCCTAGATTGTGCCATGAGGTCTACTTCCTTCCCCAGTCCATAATCTATGCAAGCTGTGAAAGTGGTGATATATCTGGAGGCTGGCTACCTGGGTATGATGGCACAGGGATCCCCCACTCCCATGCTCACACAGGCCTGACTAGAGGAGCAATGTCACAAAGCAGATTGTGGGAAGGCAGACAGGGTTGCCCTACAGATAGCGGATGTATACAGACTGACATACACCACAATGGGACAGGTAAGCTGCTGTGAGACATGCAGTACACAGATATGTGAGAATCAGTTGCCATAGCCAGAAGGCCAAACTACTACTACTGATCATTCGTATAGCACTACAAGGCATACAAGGTGTTGCACAGGCAGACATAAAAATGGTCCCTGCTCAGCAGAGCTTACAATCTAGTCAAGACAGACAACAGTAGCTGTGGACAGGATACATCTAGGGGGAATGGTAAGGAAACACAAGGGAGAATATGCGGTCAGATCCTAAAGTGGCAACAAAGAGGTAAGCATTTAGCCTGGATTTGAGAAGGACCAGAGAAGAAGCCTGACATACAGACTCAGGTAGATTGTTCCAGGCATAGGGAGCAGCAAGGTAAAAGGATCGAAGTCTGGAGTTGGCAGTAGAAGAGAAGAACACAGATAGAAGGGATCTGCCAGAAGAGCGGAGTTCCCAAGGAGGGGCATAGGGAGAGATAAGAGAGGAAAGATAGTGTGAAGCAGCAAATGAGTCCATTTTTAGGCCATAGGTATGAAAAGGGGATACATTTCTTGCTCAGCAGTATTATGCATCCTTTGGGGAACTGCAATCTTAGTTTCGGGTTTGGTACACTTGGTAAGGGTCCATCCTTAGCAGTTTAAAGCGTGTTTGTAGAGATGACCAAGGCACTGGGGCCATTTTAAATAAATAAATAAACAAATACGTACATACATTTTATAATACCAAGTACCATTTGATGCAAGGTATGTCCTGACATACACATTCATATTTACATTCTCTTATACCACCTTAGGGTGCACTGGGCTTACCTAGCACTTTTCAGGGCATGAGGGGGACTGGTATATGGTCTAGGTTGCAGCAGCCGTCATTTCTCATTGGTATTTATGTCTAGTGTGCATCAGCAACTACTGTCAGTGTGAAGGGCAGCTTAGGAACATAGAAACATGATGACAGAAAAAGACCACATGGCCTATCTAGTCTGTCCTTCCATAACAACAACTACAACAGTCCACTTTTTACCTTTAGAGATCCTCTGTGTTGGTCCCATGCTTTTTTGAATTCAGTTACTGTCCTCATCTCTACCACCTCCACTGGGAGACTATTCCATGGATCCACTACTCTTTCTGTAAAGAAATATTTCCGCATATCACTCCTGAATCTATCTCCCTTCACCCTCATCCCATGTCCCCTCGTAGCAGAACTTGCTTTCAATTGAAAGAGGCTCTCTCCCTGAACATTTATGCCATGGAGGTATTTAAACATCTCAATCATATCACCTCTATCCCGCCTTTCCTCTAAGGTGTACATATTAAGATCCTTAAGTCTGTCCTCATATGCTTTATAATGAAGCCCATTAATCATTTTAGTAGCAACCCTCTGCACCGTCTCCATCCTGTTCACATTCTTTTGAAGGTGCGGTCTCCAGAATTGCACACCATATTCCAAATGAGGTCACACGTTTTTACAGAGGAGGCGTGGTATCCGCAGGTACATTACAAAGATGTGCAGGATCCGAAACATGCAACTTTTCAGAATACGATGGGCACGAGGATGTCCAAAATGTTTACCCGTGTCCCACGATACTGACAGGGGATGTGTTTCTCCATTATATCGCATGGCCCATTGCTGCACCCATTTGCGGGCTGCACTCCAGGTGCATGCACAGGCCGGATGAATAACGCTTAGCCCGTGCCTCGCCGGACAGGTCTACCTTCCTGATTCCAGACCTGTGGGCACATCTACACCCACGGATGTGGAATCCAGAACCCCCACCTCACACTCACCCCCTAGGCATGAGCACCCGAATCTGCCCCCTCCCTGCACAGAGCACACAGACACTGGCATTTTGGTGAACTAGTGCTTTATTAACAGTATAGAAACAGTATAGAAACACCGGCCCAACTCAACATTCGCAAAATGCAACAAGACCCCCCCCCCCCTGTTCCGGATGATGCCCCCCACCAGCCATTTATAGCAAGGTGGAGCATCATCCAACCCCCCATTCCCCTACCATCTGCCTCGCCATATTATTAGCAAAGGCCGGCTCAAGTTGCCTTCCACCGGGCAGAGACACCAGCTGTGATGTCTCTCCCAACCTAGGAGCACCGCCGCTCCCAAGCAAAGCGGCAACCGCCTCGATGCCCCGCCGGGTCGGCGAGCACCTGCTCGCTACCCCGCCACCGGCACAAGGTAGACCACTAACCTTGCGCCGCCCCCCCCAAAGAAAGCTGCGACCAGCACCACCCCCCCAGAGCTTCCTGCCAGTCATTGAGCAATAGATCCTGACCCACTGGGGCAAGATGCACCCCATCCAATCAATACAGTCCCGTACACCTGACCTCCGCCCAAGGGTGCAACACTTGCAGCCCGCCTGTCTGCTGAACCCAACGCCCAATTTGTCTGTTTATCTTGACCAGGCCCCGCGACCAGCGTCGCTGGTCCCAGCAGGCAGGACGCGGGATAATGTCCGACCATATGATGGCCATGCCCAGAATTAACTTTCGAACTAGGGCGATGTCCCTCTGCACAGCCCGGATAATCTGCTGACAGGACCAGCTCTGCAAGTTGTTGCCGCCGAGATGGATTAGTAACCCAACTGGCTGCTGCCGCTGACCGACTTGCGCCCGGACAAAGGCCAAATGCTGCCACCATCGCATGCCACGTTGACCCATCCAGCACAGCCACACTCCGGAATCAGCTAGCCCAAGGTGGATGCCAAGCACCCGCCCAGCCGCCCGCCGCTCCGCCCAATAAACGAATGAGTGGCCGATGATCCACCAGTCTCCGGAGCACGCGCCATCTGAAAAGGAGAAAATCGGACTGCCACCCGCCGGCAACACTGCAATGGGAAGAAAAATGTTAGCATACCCCCACCCCGCACCACCCCTGATCCACAAGAAATACCATAGCCCCACCCCCACCACAATGAATCGGCCCCCCTTCAGGAAGCAGCTATGGGCGAACGTACCCCTCATATGCTCCCGAACGCCACCTACCGATCCGCTGAATGACCCGGGCATCCAGCCCTGCCACAGCCGCACTCGTGGCCGCACCAATCCTAAAGGAATGCGAAGCAAAGCTCCTGTCGTTATATCCCAGGAACCGCAACGCCAAGCGCAACACTGACGTAAACTGGAACTGAGTTACCGGCCTGCCGTCTTCATGGAAAAAAAGAACTTGCCCCGCTCACCCGACCGCAACTGCTGGAAGGACCGGATGGCATGAACTGGGCAAGATAACAATGGAAAGATAGCACTCCGGACCACCCAGCAACCCCTTCCCGCCTGATCCGTTTTGGAACGCGGGATGTAAATACGCACCTGGGAGGCCTCTACCTGGACATGCTCACATTCGAGCCCCCCCTGACCGCACCACGCCACCCAGACTTGGGCACTAGCTCGCACACACGAAAAGCCCCGAAAAATGCCATTGCAAACAGTGCGTGGAACAAAGCAGACTCGAAACCCGATGCTGCGATGCGAGGTAACGCCTCGCATACTTGCAGTAAAAGATCATGGGAAACCGGGAGCCGCCAATCCCTAACTCTAGGATGCACCCTTGCCCAGCCTGCCAAAAGGTGCTGAACCAAGAAGGATACCCTGGGATTGCCCCAACCGGCTGCCTTACAAAAGAAGGAAAACCCAGCCAATGCAGACACCACCGCTGACCGAGCCCGACCCTCCCCTTTTGCCCACAAAATAAATTGGCCCACCATCCCGTCGGGCACACCCCCCAACCAACTCCTTGCACCCAGAAATGCACTCACCAGGGCGTATCCCCGTCGATACAGCGCCCAAGTGCCACTCGCCACAGACGCAGACAGCAGAGCCATCAAGTCGGGGTCCAAACTCTTCAGAGATGCTCCGGGATCCGTACAGCTGACTTTTACGACTCTGGAGCCAACCGCCGAAACTGCGTCCACTGAAAACAGGACAAAGCATCAGCAATGGAATTCTGGGAGCCCGGCACATGACGCACCCTGGCAGTAACATTTAACCGCAAGCAAGCCAATACAAATATCCTCATCAAGGAAGCCACCCTGGGGCACCGCGGTGCCTGCCGATTAATGACCTCAACCATCGCCGCGTTGTCGCACCAAAACACCACCCTCCTATCATGCAGATGCTCTGGCCAGACCCAAAAGGCAACAACTATAGGGAAAAGTTCCAGGAAGGTGATATTATGGGTCAAACCGGATTGCACCCATTCACTCGGCCACGGTTCCATGCACCAAGCCCCTAGGCAGTAAACTCCGAAACCCGAACTGCCCGCCGCATCCGTGAACAAATGCAGATCCCGATTTGAGAGTTCCAGCTGCTGAAGCACCGAGCAGCCATTGAAACCCGTCAGGAAAGC
This sequence comes from Ichthyophis bannanicus, assembly GCA_033557465.1. Lineage (NCBI taxonomy): Eukaryota > Metazoa > Chordata > Amphibia > Gymnophiona > Ichthyophiidae > Ichthyophis > Ichthyophis bannanicus. The sequence continues at coordinate 65,654,982 of CM066040.1, forward strand.
ATCCCACATCCGCAAATCCTCACGCATTCCCGCCGACACTCGGATTCGATGATGCAGAAGGTGCACCCCAGCCATAGCCAGCGACAGCTGCCGCGCGAAAGGACGCCCCATCGGCAAAACCCTGCAGGTGAAATTGAGGTGTCCCACCAATGACTGCAAGACCCGGAGGGTGGTCTTGCCTGAGGACCCCACCGACTCCACCAACTCCCTGAGCCGCTTGATTTTCTGTACCGGCAAACGCACGACCATAGCCTCGGTGTCGATCTCAATACCCAAAAAGGTGAGACGTGTCACCGGACCCACGGTCTTCCCAGCTGCTATGGGGATGCCGAAGTCACCCGCCAAACTCAGGAAAGTCTCCAGCAGGGTGGCACAGGTTCGCACCCGACAAGGCCCAACAAACAAAATATCATCCAGGTAATGCACTATATTACGAACACCAGCTTTTCTCTCCACAACCCAGTGCAGGAAGGTACTGAAGGCTTCTAAGTAGGAGCAAGATATCGCGCAGCCCATAGGCATACACTTGTCGAAATCAAACATCGACTCGAAACAGAAACCTAACAACAGAAACTCAGAAGGGTGAACAGGCAACAAACGAAAAGCCGATTCAATGTCCACTTTGGCCATCAAGGCGCCCAGCCCACACTGGCGCACCAAGACCATAGCCGTGTCAAATGAAGCATAGCGTACCGAGCAAAGCTCCCGAGGAATGTGATCATTCACAGAATCCCCGGGCGGGCAAGATAGGTTATGAATCAACCTGAACTTGCCCGGCTCCTTTTTAGGAACCATGCCCAAAGGGGAAACCGTGAACAGAGAAAACGGGTGCTCACTGAAAGGCCCCACTACCCTGCCGAGTGCACATTCCTCCGCGATTTTCCTCCGGACTACCTCCACCTCTGATATCACTGAACCAGCATTTCGAGACCCACCCGTCGCCGGCGCACCCTGAAGTAGAATCCGAAAACCCTCCAAAAAACCTTCTAACAGCAAACGCCCCGCCCCCCCAAGGTGAGACTGCCTGTACAGTGCTAACCAAGGGCGCATCACTTCAACCCGCACAGGTGTGGGAGCCAACCCCCTCACATACTACATCACTTGCCCCCGCAGGGGCTCCCGCCACTCCCTTGCGACTGCATTTGATGGCTGCGTGTCCACTTCCACACAGGGAGCAGGCGTGCTTAAATTTACAATCAGGGAACGGGCAGGATGACTTGTTGAAACGCCAGTATACGTCACCCCCTGCGGTACCCGCTTTTGGTTGGGACGCCGCAAAGGCTGGCACTCGAAAGGATCGCGCACCCGCCCCCCCCGGTTGACGGCCCGGCCTTGCTACTCGCTCCTCCCGCTCCCTCAACCCGACTCTTCGCGGACATCTGTGTCAACCACAAATTAATGTCCTTCGTCCCCCATGATAACCGTCCATTTTCTTCCATCAGGTCCCTGAACTCCTCATCATAATTCAGCCAGGCCCAACCGTCGTGAGCCTGCGACGCAGCCAGAATTGCATCCGCATAGGCCAGCAGCGCCCCGTACTGATCTGGGAAATAATGGCCCCATACACTGGCCAAACGCAAAAAAGCACGAGTCCAATTGAGGATATTACGGGAGGGCTTGCGCACCCTCCCGGCTTTTTCGTCCTCTTTGCGCTTTTTTCGGCTTTCACCGGACCATTTTCTGCCATCAAGCAGGCAGAAAATGTCAATGTACTTGCGCCGCTTGATCCGGTGCCGCAGCTTCCGTGGCACGCCCTCCCACAATTCCGCACAACGGACCACTGTGGCTCCCCCGCCCTCCCCATTTTGCCCCACCACCCGCACTGAGTCACCCGAAGAAGACGTGAACAAGGACGTGGACGCGGATGAGGAAGACGCACGCTGACAGCATCAACCCCACCTGCACTTAGATTTTTCTTTTCTTCCCGCGGCAACACCCGCATGCAAGGTCTGCGAACCCCCCCACCCCCTGCAATCTCCGAGACATACTCACCATTCCCGGGTGGAGAGACCAGCGGAGTGCTCACAGATGGAACCCCCGCTGGCAGACCAGGCAAATCCTCCGAGGGACTGCGGGACCTCCAGCCACAGCCCTGCTTGTGTCAGCCATGCATGTCCTGGACGATGCGCTGCCCGGGACCTGCAGGGAAAAAGAAGGAGAGAAACCAGCAGCAACAGCCCCCGGAATGCCAGACGCCGCACACGGCCCCCCACCCCAACCACAAGCTGAGGAACTGAGTCCGCCGGCATCCCAAGCGGCGGCACCCCTGCCCCCAACATTCCCAGTCCCACCACCGCCAGCCCCAAACCAGCCACCCCAACTGCCACCCCATGGACCCAGCCCGCCCATCCACAGGCCCAATGGCTTGACAAGGCCTGGGGGCCCAAAACGCCCTTCCCCTGCTGGGGAAGAAGGGGGCGCCCCTATAGACGCACCCACCACAGCTGCCAGCCGAAGACCATCACCCTGCGCCACCGCTGGTTGAGCCGCCCCAGCACCTGTGGGGCCCGCGGCGCTGGCCCTGCCCGTTCCTACTTTGGCTGCCACTCCTCTCCCCTCTCGCAACAGGAGCCCTGCCTCCCCACCCCCAAACACTCCGAAGCCACCCCCCCCAGGACCGTCTCGTGGCATAAATGTTCAGGGAGAGAGCCTCTTTCAATTGAAAGCAAGTTCTGCTACGAGGGGACATGGGATGAGGGTGAAGGGAGATAGATTCAGGAGTGATATGCGGAAATATTTCTTTACGGAAAGAGTAGTGGATCCGTGGAATAGTCTCCCAGTGGAGGTGGTGGAGATGAGGACAGTAACTGAATTCAAAAAAGCATGGGACCAACACAGAGGATCTCTAAAGGTAAAAAGTGGACTGTTGTAGTTGTTGTTATGGAAGGACAGACTAGATGGGCCTTGTGGTCTTTTTCTGTCGTCATGTTTCTATGTATCTATGTAACCCCCACAGAGGACCCCCTGCCGCTAACCCCCCTAGATTTTCCTTTACCACGCCCTTGCCCAGCACCCTGAAGAACCCGCGCCGCTGACGCTCCTCTGTCAGCCACCCCCTGAATAGAAGAAGTGCGCCCACACCGCAGTGCACTTTGCCCCGAGCAGCACCCCCCCACAGCCCCAAACCTCCTGGCCGCACACCTCCCTCTAGGCCGACGCGCCATATCGCCCCCCCTCCCCCAACAGTGTGCCGCTATCCCCTGTGAACTAGACACAGCCCTCTGGCTATTTTCTTACTTTCTCTCTTTTTTTTCTTTTTATATACGCCCCGGCCTCAAGATCTTCTTGCAGAAGCCCTTTCTTTCTTTTTTTTGTTGTTGTAATAAGGCCAGAAGCAGGGACGCCCGAACCGACCGCCGGCACACAACCCGAGACTACACCCCAAACTTGAAGGCTGCTCCCGATCCTAATGAAGGCCAAACACGTGGCGCAGACCCAAAGCCCACGCTGATTTGCACCTTATTTATTTTTTTATTTTTTATTTTTTAAGCGCCCCGACAAGACCCCCGACCCGACTACCCGCGCCTCCGTCTGGCACCTAAACACCCCCCCAGGAATCTCCGCGTAAAGGAAGGCCCCCCGAACAGCGAGGAAACAAGCCCCACACACCTTTTTTGCAGGCGAGCCGGCAGAAAGAGAGGGGATCCCACGCCGCAGAACTCCCTCTCCCACCACCGGTCCGCCCACTCCAAGCCCCGGAGCCAATCGCCGGAGCCCCACGTCACTGATGCAGGGCTGCCGGGACCCAGGCGCCGACCCCCCCCCCCCACTTCCCTCTGCCTAGCCTGCCGCCCGAAGAAACTCGCCAGGTAGGCTGGGGATCCGGTTACTGTACCGGCCTCGGGACCCTGCCCTGCGGCACGGCGGAACAATAGCAACTGCCTCGGTTACATAGTTAAATACCTATTTATGTACAGAAATCACTAAAATATCATGTATGTGCACAAATGGCACGTAACTTGAAACAGCTCCTTATAAATTACCATCAAGAGTCTTTCATGCATTCAGAGCTAGACAAAATAAAAGTGGTGACAAGGAATCATAATCAAATAGTCCTTCTTGGAGCTTGATGCTAGAAATTGGGGATCGTAAGAAAAGATCTGATCAAAAAACCAAAAGAGCTAAAACTAAAATTATATAAATGTTGGAATGTCTGTTAGGTAGGGAGAACCCTCCGAAAAACAAACGACTCCTTTTTGCACAATCCAAGGCTTCAATTGCCAGCTAAGTATACATATCTACTTTTTGATAAAATGATTTTTCACGACTTAGCTATTGGACATTTGGGCACATTTTCGAAATAAAAAGCAGTCGTTTGTTTTTTTGGAGGGTTTTCCCTGCATAACAAACATTCCAACATTAAAAAAACAAAAGAGCTAAAAATAAAATTACATAAATCATCTTTTTTTTTTTACTAGCTAGCTTAGTGGTCTTGATCACGAGGGTTTTTGTTAGTTGGAGAAATTGGGGATAGGCATTCATTAGCATGCATTCAGTTCATTAGAGTACCTTTAAAATCTTAGTGCATGCTAAATTGATTAAACACACATCAACCTACAGATTTACACATTAAGTTGATTAGCACAAATTACAGTTCTAGCACATATATAAAACTTATTAAACAAATGTGTCAAGAGAACTGAAAAATATGCAAAAATTGGAATAAAAGCCCAAATGAACGAAAAATGAGCCAAACCTGTTTGCTTCCTTACTAAGCAATGGTGAACTTGATGCATGTCCTTTCGAATCAATTGCTGTGTGAGCTGGACTGCTTCTCCCCATTCGTCTTCAACATTTTTTAATTTATTTGCAGTCCTTTCTACCCCCTGATGAAGGCACCTGCCGAAACGCGTAGGGGTGTTTCATTAATAAAGTGCTAGTGACCCCTATCCTGCTCGCTCCTTGGTTTGTTTGGTCTCCTTGCGAGTTTGGTGCTCATTCTGTGTCTTTGGTTTTTCTGAGCATGTTCTCCCCGTGGACAAACGTCTTGAGCTTCCAAGATACTGACTTGAAAAATTTGTTACCTGAAGACCCTTTCTTCAATGAAGATGAGGGATCTCCTATTGTTGAAGACGAATGGGGAGAAGCGGTCCAGCTCACACAGCAATTGATTCGAGAGGACATGCATGCTGCTTCACTCCTCGAATATTGCCGCAAGAAAATCATCCCTAGAGGGCTTCGTATTCAGAAGGCCCCAGGAATGTTTAAAGACGATGAGGAGTTTAAGGCCAGTTGGGTTAAAATAATGAACAAGTGCTCTTTAGATCTGATGATTCTTTTAATTCACACTTCGAAACGTAAATCTGTTGGTTTAAAAGCCAAGGCGGATGAGAAGATTACGTCTTTAAAAACTAATGATCACAAGTTTGACAAAGTGAAGAAGAACTTTGACAGAAATTCGTTGGAGTATAGTAAAATTGTTAAAGATAGAAAGCTTGACAAATTTAAGCGCGATGACAGGGACTATAAAAATGGCACTGTGTATTATTGGATTAATGGGAAACCCAGACCACGCATCACATCCCACAGATGGGATGCGGATTCACCAAAACCAGGACCTAGTATCCATAATGTTAAATCTGGTAAAAGTAAAGCTAAAACTAGACTTTTTTCTCCTGATCCTTTTGAAATGGAACATGCTAATAAAAGGAGTCGTAGTCATGTTGAGGATACTGTAGAAGAAGATTCCTCGGCTCCTCTGTTCTCTGTCGCTGGTACATCCCGGCATCCATCGGGTTTTTCAATGGACTCTCTCTGGAGAGGGGGTGGCAAGAAGTGGGTCCCGCCACATCATCAGGTGAAATCACCTTACCACCAATACAAAACTTGGGAGGCACGGCCCACTTCACTCCCCAGAGGCAGGGGCAGAGGGAGAGGTCAGAGATTCCAGGATTAACCACCAATAGTGGTATTTTCAACCTGTCAGATTTTGTTTTAAGTAATGCTCAGGTTGAAGTTTAGAGAAGGGCCTTTCGTTTGTACCTTATGCAAGACATGATCGTTTTACGACTCGAGTAGAGCTTTATAAATTTTTTAGAAAATTGAAAATCATGGATTTCTTTTCTAATCAAAATGCTACCCCTGCAGATAATTCTGCTCTTCGCAAGCCTTCCACCTGGGTACCGCCTAATAATAACAATGTGCTTATAGATGCTTTTGAAAAAGTAGTGTTATCCCAGGTGGAAGCACTTTATAAAAAGAAAGGTAGACCATTCCACAACCTTACATCTGACCAGACAATAGCTCTCCAAGAACTACAGAATAATCTGTCTATTATCATTAAGCCAGCCGATAAAGGTAGAGCGTAGGTTATCCAGAATAAGATAGATTATGTTCAAGAGATATTACGTCAAGTTAATGACACTGCTTTTTACAAAAAGATTTTTGATGATCCTACAACTAACCTTAAACATAGAGTAGATACTCTTATTTTCATCGGACAACAAGCAGAGTATTTGACCTCCAATGAAATTAGTTATCTTACTGTTCAACATCCAGTCATACCCACCATTTACGTCTTGCCCAAAATCCATAAATCCCTCAATAAGCCTCCTGGACGACCTATTATATCGGCCATTGGGTCGTTGTTAGAACCCTTATCTAAGTTTCTGGATCATTTCCTTCGCCCGTTTGTTCCGCAAATACCATCTTATGTACGTGATTCAACTCACGTCATTAATATATTGCAAGAATTTACAAATTATCATGATAACTTGATTTTGGCAACACTGGACATTAATTCACTTTATACTAATATCCCACAAGCAGATGCTCTCGAAGTCATTGCAAACACCCTTATTCAACGAGAACCACCGGTACGAATTCCGATGTGTTTTCTGACCCAGATGGCAGCTATTGCTATGTGCGAGAATTTCTTTTGTTTTCAGGGTATTTTTTATAAGCAGGTTAAAGGTGTGGCCATGGGGTCCTCTATGGCGCCGGATGTTGCAAATTTATACGTGGCCAATTATGAGAGCAAGTTTCTTCAGTTTCATCCTTTTAAGAAATATATTAAGTTATGGCTACGTTATATAGACGATGTTCTTTTAATTTGGGACGGTGCCGTAGATGTTTTGCAGGCTTTTTTTCAATGGCTTAATTCTAGAGACGAGCTTTTACAATTTGAAGGGTCCTTCAGCTCCACGCACATTTCGTACCTTGATATTAATATTAAAAAAGGTAAGGATGGTTTTGAGACTGACCTTTTTCGTAAGCCAACGGATCGTAATTCTTTGCTGCGATACGACAGTTTTCATAACAAGTCTTTAAAGAACAATTTACCTTACGGGTAGTTTTTACGTGTTAAACGCTTATGTACTTCAATCCATGATTTTGAACGACATTCTGCCAATATGGTCGATAGGTTTAAAGATAGGGGTTATCCGGTACATGTTATCCAAGATGCATATGGTAGGGCAAAATCTTCCAATAGAAATGAATTATTGCATAAGCGCGTACTGCCCAAAGAAGAACAGGTAGTATGTGCACTCACTTTTTCTTCACTCTCTAAAGATATATCTCAAATTTTGAGACGTGAATGCCACCTTCTTTCCTCTATTCCAGGAATGGCACGGAAGTCTTTGATGATTGCACATAAAAGAAATCGCAATATCAGGAATATTCTGGTCCCATCGGCCCTCGCAAAACCTAAACCTATTACATGCCCCATCTGAATCAAGAACCCGCAGACTAAACGCAACACACTCACTTGAAATACCAAAATCATTCAAAAGAACTAAAAAATCCACCAGCACCAGAGCCTTCACATTCACTGCCCCCATGCTCTGGAATGATCTCCCAATAAACCTTCGGATCATAAAAGACCTCACCCAATTTAGAAAGGAACTCAAGACATACCTTTTCTCCGAACACTTTGAAATCCCTTACCCCCAAGTCCAACCACATACCATCCCAAGACACTCAAACACAAAGCCCTAAAATTACACTCAACTACCCACACACATACACCCACCACTTACACCCATCACAGACACCCCAAAACACTCTCAAGAGAAAAAGGAAATAAATTCCTCCGCACACATATATGACCCTGACTACCGGTAAACAAGGTAGAATACTCTGATTGACACTACGATACAGAAAGTTATAATTATATACAAAATGTAAATAGTTACAACAATTAATGCACAGTTATCTGTATAAAGTTAGAAAGTTATAAAGTTACTAAATATTATCTGTATAAAGTTACTAAATATTATCTGTATAAAGTTAAAAAACTATGTTCCATGTAATGTATACATTAGTGTACAAATTTGTTTACTTTGTTCCATGTAAACCGCCCCTGATCTCTGGAAGGGGCGGTATAGAAGAATTAGATAAATAAATAAATAAAATAATAAATAAATAATAAATAAACCAATAGTTAGAGTCAAGGGGCATTTTACATGTGGACAATGTTCCGTTTGCTTGAATAGTTTGTCTATGAAAGATGTCTTTGTGCATCCCACTACGGATAAAAAAAAATTTTTGAATCATTTTTCAAACTGTAATACGAGTAATGTGATATATGTCGTTTTGTGTCCCTGCAAGCTTTTATATGTTGGAAAAACCACTCGCACTATAAAGACACGTATCATTGAACATAAAAGTTGTTTGAACAGACGGGTGGAAGACAAACCTCTAGTACAACATTGGGTCAATAAAGGTCATTTAGTTTCCGACCTTAAGTTTTTTGTTATTAAGGTGGTACACCCACATTGGCGAGGAGGCGATGTTGACCGGATTAACCTTAGGTTGGAGCAACGGTATATTTATGAGCTTCAGTCACTTGAGCCGATGGGTCTCAATCAAGAGTTCAATTTGTCCGTTTTTTTATGATTTTTAATTATTAAGGTTTTACACCTTTCCTTCTTACCCCCTCCCCCCTCCCCTTCCCCCTCCCCCTTCCCCCACTCCCCCTCCCCCTCCCTCCCCCCCTTCCCCTTCCCCTTCCCCCTCTCCCCCCCTTCCCCCTCCCCCTGCCCTCTCCCTCCCCCTCCTCCTTTCCTCACTCTCCCTCTCTCCTCTCCCTTCCTTCTTTCCTCTTCCCCTCCCTTCCCCCCTCCCCTTCCCCTCCCCTTCCCCACCCTCCCCTTTTCCCTCCCCTTCCCCTTCCTCCCCTTTCCCCTTCCCCCCCCTCCCCTTCTCCCCCTTCCCTCCCTCCCCTCCCCCCTCCCCCTCTCCCTCCCCCCTTCCCCCCTCCCTCTTTTTCCTTCCCCCCCTCTTTCCACCCCCTTACGCCCTCCCCTCCCCTCTCCCCCTCCCCCTTCCCCCTCCCCCCTCCTTCTTCCCTTTTTCCCTTCCCTCCTCCCCCCCCTCTTCCCTTTCACCCCTTTGTTTTTACACAACTATTTGCGGTTGGTTATGTTCTTATTTCACTATTCATGGATAGGTCCATTTTATTATATTTATTTATTTATTTATTATGTATTTTTTTGGCATCGTGTACATAGCTAATAGGGTGCACTTGGAGCTTTTTATAAATAATGTTGTTTCGTTTCATGATTGAAGAATAAGATAAAAAGATGTGATGCTTCCCCTTTTGATGTTTTTCCGATTTTATGCAGTTTCACATGTTTTTTATGTGTGCTGCTGGTAGTGTGGTTCAGATGCTCCAGATTGTGTTTTATGCAATATACTACACATGTTATTAACGGTTTGTCTTTGCATTTCTTTTGTACACGTAGTTCAGAAGTCCATTAGTTATTTTCAGCAAGCACGTTTTATTCATTATTTGCTGACATCACGTTTTGTATGCATATGTATTTATGCAAAATCGTGCCTTGAGCTTCTCTTTAAATCGCGCCAAATTTCAGCACGTCGTTCTAAAGTTGTCTCCGGTTTCTGCAGGGTGGTAGGTATGTGTGAGCTGTTATTTTGGGTTTATGTTTAATTTTTGTTTTTGTTTCTATGCCGATCTTTTGTTTTTCTGCGTGGTTAAGATTGTGTCATTTGTCCACATAAGTATCCGTCTTATGTTGCTCAAGTGTTTTGTTTTTCCAGTTAAGCATTAAAGAAAGTACCTTCATTTTGTTTTATATATTTTTGCGCACACATCTTGCAAGTTGTTTGGACTATTTTTATTACTATTGATGACATCATGTCCCGAATGCATATGTAGTTATGCAAAGTCTGGTCTTGTGATCCCTTTAAATCGCGCCAAAATTCTAGCGCGTCTTTTTCAAGCTGATTCGGTGTATTGCCGGTTTGAAGGTATGTGCAGTTTCTGCAATAGTGGCTTTTCTGATTTTAGTTTGTTATATTGACCCTGCACATTTCATTTTTTATAACTAGTTTATGCAGTTGGTTTATACACTGTTTTTTACACGTTGTTCGCTCATTTATGTGAGATTGAAAAGTCCTTTCCTTTGTTCAATTGGCCCCATGTCAGCACTCTTTTTCCTTTTTTTCTACATAGTTCATTTTTATTAGTTATATGCCCACATGATACTAAACTTATTTTATGAATCTGGTTTGTTCAATTTTCTTCTTCCTCTTTTTACTTCTTCCATTCCCACCTTCCCCCTTTCCCCCCCCCTCCCCCTTCTTCCCCCCCTTTCCCTTCTCTCTCTCTCTCCCCCCTTCCCCTCCTCCCCCCCCTCTTTCCTTTCCTTTCTCCTTATAAAATTGAAGCAAATGCTTTTTTATCTTTGTTGAGCTGTTTTTTCAGAATCTTTAAGACATAAGTTGTGGACATGGTTCCTTTCTTTTTATAATTTAGATGATTTGCAGGATTGTTCTCACATTCATCCAAAACGTAGTCGGCCTTCACTTTTGAACAGCCACTCGTTTTTAACTCAATATATTATATTGTTTTAAGGTATGAGTGCCCCCTTTTTTTCTGATTTAGGGAGTTGAGTACTTATTGGTGGTGATTGTCAGGAGTTGGCTATTGATGTATAGAGTTTGTTCATAGCTACATGCATTTTTTAACTATTTTATTGTATACTCGTTTTAATGTATTTATATTGGTTATCAATGATTTCTTTTATTGGTTTAACGGATAATGCATATATATATATATTATTTTTTTGTGTGTTCTTATATTCATGTATTTAAATTATTTAAATTGTTTTAACTGATAATGTATATATATATATATTTTTTTTGTGTGTGTGCTCTTATATTTATGTATTTCATTATTTAAGTATTATATTTTTTATTATTTATTTCATATTATTCTATTTATTGGATATTTTATGATTATTTAGTATTTAGCATTTATATGTTATTGGTACATTAATTATCATGCTGTATATGTTGTTTTTGGTCTGGGTCTCCCATTTTCTTCATTATTCACTGTGAATTTGAATGTAATCTGTAATTTAAAACGCATTCATTATGTCTTTTTCAGCTATTTCTATTGCACTATTGGTCACACACTGTTTATTGCGCTTTTTTATGACTAGAAGTTTAATGAGTAAGTACAGTTTACCTGTGGTCATATAATGTATGTTTACATTTTATATTTATATTTTTATATTTTTTATTGTATTTTAAATATTTTCGTTGTGTTTTTATTAATGTATGTTACATTTTTTAATTTATTTGTAGTCCTTTCTACCCCCTGATGAAGGCACCTGCCGAAACGCGTAGGGGTGTTTCATTAATAAAGTGCTAGTGACCCCTATCCTGCTCGCCCCTTAGCTCTGGTAAATGTGCATCATTAACTCTGCGCTTTGTTTAGTACAAGAGCAAATTAATGTATAGTTTTATTTCTACAGTGTTGTACATTCCAAGTTTGGCTTTTGGGATTCCCAGTTTAATTATTGTCTTCCTGTTTCTAAATTGTGATTACTTGTTTGGTGATGGTCTATGTTCTGCATGTGTAACTGAGCTGAGGTGTTCTGTTTATATAATTCCTATTTGACATTGCCACTTGTTCTCTTTCCCCAGTAGGTCATGTATTGTTGTTCTCTGAAATGTATTGGTTTAATATTTGCAGTGTTGCCTTTTGATTGGTAGAGTATGGTGCTTTGTGAGTCCTGGTAGTGCTGTTAGGATATGGCGGGTTTGCTATGGGTTCTAAATGGGCAGTGTTTGTAGTAGTTTCCTAATGTGTCTGGCAGTGGGCACTGGATTATAGTAATGTAGAAATCTTTTAGTCTTTCTTTATCCATACACTCATTAAGAGGCACGTTTACTAAAAGTTAGTATATGGTAACATTATGCAAATATTTATGCAAATGAGGCCCCTTATGCAAATGAGGCCCCGCACCCCCCTTGGGCCGCCCCTGCTGGGGGCCCACAATTTTTGTTGGCGTAGGGCCTCACTCAAGGTAAATCCGGCCCTGAAGTCACCGAATATCTACTGAGCAAATTTACCATACCGTACCAGCACCAACTTCCAAAACTCACATTAGGAGCCCATCCAAAAAAAAGCATCACTGTATATACTACAGTGGGCCCTGGAACATCCAAACAACTATTTGGACAGCTGAACAATTCAGATTACTACAATTCAGATCCCTACATGCAAATTCCATGTAAACAGAATACCTGGTCTTGGTCATACACTCAAAACACAGAATCTCACCAAGTACAGAATAAATAACCATAACCTAAAAATAAACATATATAGATAAAAATTAAACTACAACCTCAAGAAGCCAGATTCTGCATACAGTGCAGTACCAGAGAAATAGAGATGCATTTCCATATACCGTATAAAATATAAAGACAGCACCAAGTCTGCTCATTAAATTGAAAATAAAATTCTCTTCTAACTTTGTTCTCTGACCATTTTATTCGCTGATCATGTAAGTCCCAATCTAAGGTTCCTGCTTTTCTCAGCATGAAGGTGATGCAGGGCTATGTGCAGAGACACACTGAAGCATCATTTGCATAAATTTAGTATACTTTATTTTAGAATGTATATGGCACTCAGCTAAAATCCTGACCTAGGCGGCTTCTAAACATACACATGCAATTTAGTAAAACAATGTTACAATAAAACAAACATAATAATAAAACATGAAATTTGATTGGTGAAAAGTCACTTCACAGCCTCCCCCCCAGTCAAACCATTATACATATCTGCACATCAGATTTATTTTGCTATGACCAGATTATTGATAAGGAGGGAAGATACAAAATGAGAAAATAATCCTGGTAACCATGACTTCAAACACTGGATTGGATTGTGCTAGAGCTGGAAAAGTCTGGAACTCAGCAGCAGTGAAGCCATCAGGCTACTAAACAAAATTAAACTAAGATGTTCCCTGAAAATTTGAAATTTCCTTGAATCTGAACTGACAAAATATTTTAAATTTCAGTCTGGCCACATAAAGAATGCAAAACTGCAAATCTCAAAAACAATACATATTCCAGTATCTCCCCCCCCCCCCCCAACCAACACCCTACAGTTGACCTCACCAAGAAACCAGAGTACAGGATCTATAGAGCAAATCTACTATTCCATAACAGCACTAACTTCCAAAACTCATGCAACATGGAGTGTACCCAGAAAAGGGCAACACCATAAATATCGCAGTGGGCCCTAGAACATCCATACACCTGTTTGAAAAGCTGAACAAGCCAAATTACTACAGTACAATATAGATCCCTATGTACAAACTCCATGTTAACAGAACACCTGGCCTCAGTCACACACTCAGAACAAAGACCCTCACGCAAGTACAGAATAAGTAACTACAACCTAAAATAAAAATATGTAGACACAAATTAAACTGAAATCCCAAAAAGCCAGACTCCGCATGCAGTGCAACATCAGAAAATGATGCAGTTCTCTATACTGTGTAAAACAAAGATAGCGCAAAGTCCAATCACTAAAATGAAAATAAAATTATTTTTTCTACCTTTGTTGTCTGACCATTTTATTCTCTGATCATGCTGGTCCTGATCTGAGTTTCTGCTTTCCTGCCTGTCTTCTCTTATTTATTTAGCTATATTTATATCCCGCTTTTCACTGGGTCAAAGCAGGTCAATTGGGGGATACATTTAACACGAGGGGATATGAGACACATACGCTAATACTTACAGGGAACATGGGCAATGGAGGGTTAAGTGGCTTGCCCAAGACCACAAGGAGTGCCTATAGGACTAGAAATCCCAGTCCCTCCGGCCTGAGATTGCTGTCCCCAGGTGGGACTTGAACCCCTGGCCCTCTGGCCTGAAGTACCTTGTCCTAACCACTAGACCACTCCTCCCACTCCTCTCTTAGCTCTCTTTCTATGGTCTACAGCCCATCTGCCATTTCTTATCTCTTCTTTTGTTTTCTTCACTTCCTTCCATCAGCCTATTTCCAGTCCCAGTAACCCTTCCCAGTATCAGCCCCTTTCCAGTCCTCCCTCTCAGTACCTTCCAATGTCAACTTGCATTCCCATAACTGCCACTGGTGTCCATTCCCTTCCAGTCCCCCTCCTTCCCCACTGTCCAACCCCTTCTAGTCCAATTAGCATGTCAGCCCCTCTCAGCATCCACTCCCTTCCAGTCCCATTATCCCATCCCCCCACATCAGCCCATTTCCAGTTCTAGCCTCCCAGTCTTCTTCCAAAAGCAGCAGCTCTCTCCTCCCTCCCCTGCAGCCCATTCCAGTCCTAGTCCCACCATCAGTCCATTTTCAGTCGAATCCCCCCCCCAATCATCTCACTCCAGTGCTAGCCCCCCATCAATCTATTTCCAGTGCTAGTCCCCCCTCAACCCCATTACCAGTGCTTGCCTCCCCTAATCAGCCCATTACAAGTCCTACCCCTCCATCAGCCCAATACCGGTCCTATCCTCCACTAATCAGACCATTTCCAGTCCTAGCCCCCTCCCCCCCCCCGATCAGCCCTTTTCCAATGCTAGCCCCTCATCAGTCCATTACTAGTCCTAACCCCCCCATCAGCCCATTACCAGCCCTAGCATCCCCTAATCACCTCATTACCAGCCCTAGCCCCCCAATCGGCCCATTTCCAGTGCTAGTCCCCCCTCAGGTCATTAACAGTGTTAGCCCCCCTAATCATCCCATTACCATTACCAGTCCCAGCCCCCCCCCCCTCGATCAGCCCATTCCCAGTCCTAGCCTTCCCTAATAAACCCTTTAGCAGTCCTAGCCCCCTGATCTGCCCATTACCAGTGCTAATCCCCATAAAATCAGCCCATTACCAGTCCTAGCCCCTCCAATCTGTCCATTTCCAGTGCGAGTTCTCCAAATCTGCCCATTTCCAGTGCTAGCCCCCCCCCATTAGCTCATTATTGCCCTAACCCGCACTGAGATCAGCCCATTTCAAGTCCTAGCCGCCCCCCCTCCCTCACGGAAGACCCCGCACTTGCCTGACATGTCCGGCACCCTGGTTCTGCAGAGTCGCGAGAAAGAACCGCATGTCCTCTCTTTTCTGCGGCTCTGTTAGAGTTGAACCTGACAGCGCATGCTGAGAGTAAACAACAGCATTTACTTTCTTGCATGAGACAGGAAATGCTGTCATTTACCATCAGTATGTGTTGCCAGGTTCAACTTTAACAGAGCTGCGGGGAAAAAAGGAGATGCAGTTCTTTCTTGTGGCTCTGCAGAGCCATGTCGCCGGACCGGTCAGGTAAGTGTGGGACCTCCCAGGGCAGCGGCGGGGGTGGCAGGAGTTGAATCTGCCACTGCCAAGCAGCAGCGGCAGCAGCTTTTTTTTTTTTTAAGGTTAAAGGCGGAGTGAGGTGGCTCTTTTGGGGGCATTTGTTGCCGCCCCAAATATGTTGCCACCTGAGGCGACTGCATCACTCCGCCTCATTATAGAGCCACCCCTGTTTGTTAATACCTTTATTGGCAAAATCAATGCACAATAGATATGAAAATGCAGAACTATGCATGTTTTCTCCTCTGAACTAACCCTAGCACAGAAATCCCAACATAAAAATGCATGTTAAAAGTATAGGAGTTGTAGATAAAAGCACATGTGCTGTTCCAGATCAAGGCAGGCACATTTCAAAAGCCATTTTTGAAAAGCAAATAGCCATTTAAATTGGTAAATGTATTTTTGAAAATTATCATTCCCAAAATAAATTGTAATTCAAGAATAAGGGATGTCAAACACTTTTTATAGTCAAGTCATGCTATATAAAGGTTCATTATAGTCCTTCTCAAATCTGCTATCGGGATCCCACAGTCCTTTGTTTTTGTTGAGATATCCACAATGAATATTCATGAGATAGATCTGTATGTACTGCCTTCATTCCATACAAATTTATCTCAATCATATTCATTTTGCCTATCCTGACAACCCAACTAGCTGTGGGGTCCTCAGGACAAGTTTAAGGAAACCCTAAACCAGGATTTCCCAAAGTTGAGCAATGACTTGTCCTTGATTTGACTCATTCCCCTCATTGCCCTTCTAAGCTATGATATTATTCTTCTATCAAATTAATCTGTTGTTGCACTGCTGACCCATACGTGAATTTATTTATTTAAACAGATTTCTATACCGCCTTTTCCTACAATCAAGGCGGTCTACACGGCAAACAATCAACAAATTACTGTGTCTAGTGTGTGCATACAGTGAGCATTGAGTGCGTGTGTGTGCAGATGGTTGTTGATTCTTGGTGGGCTATTTACAGTGTGTGCTATTTACAATACTATGTACATCAGGACTTTAATTCAGTACCATAATCGAGTCGTGAGGGGAGGGTGGTTGATCTGGGGTATTGTCTGTTGCACAGTTTAAGTGCTCTATGAAGAAGATTGTTTTTAGCAGCTTCCTAAAGTCCTTAATGTCTGTTGTTGACTGTAGTTCATCGGGGAGGGCGTTCCAAATTTTGGAGCCGCCTTTGATAAAGCTCGTTTTTCGATGTCTTGCGTACCTTGGTGAGGTCTCTTAGAGTGCTGACACGGTTGGATGTGCCTCTCCTCATCGGTCTTGTGCTGCTGTCAGGTTTTATGAGTGGTTGTAGGCTGAAAGCTGATGATTATTGTTTGATTTTGAATATGTGTATGACTGTCTTGTATTTGATGCGGGATCCGATTGGTAGCCAGTGTAGCTCTTTTAGAGTGGGTGTGATGTGTGCTTGTCTTGTGGTACCAGATATTATGCGTGCTGCGGTGTTTTGCAGCAATTACAGTGGCCTGCTTGTCTGTTTTGTTAGTCCAAGATAGATTGGGTTGCAGAAGTCTAGGATTAGGGTTATTAGTGCCTGACAGACTGTGCAGAAGTGATCCTGAGAGAGGAGGGGCTTGAGGCGTCTGACTAGTCTCATCCTGTGGTATGCATTTTTGGTGGTTCTGCTGATGTGGGACTGAAGGTTCAGTTCTTTGTCCAGTGTCACTTTGAGGTATTTCACTTCTGGTTGTATGGGTATGGTTGTGTTGTCTATCTTGATGTTGCGAGGAGGGATGAAATCAGAGTTTCGTGTGATGATTAGTGCCTCGGTTTCGCTGTAGTTTATGGTCAGATTGTTGTCTTGAAACCAGATGGTCATGTGCCTGAGACATTCTGTTATCTTGGAGTAGTCTGGGTTGTCGAGGGTGATTGGTGTGTATATCATTATGTCGTCCACATAGATTGTGTATTTTATCCTGTGTTCTTTTATGATGCTGCATATTGGCTGGATGTAGAGGTTAAATAATAGTGCTGATAGGGCGGATCGTTGAGGTACTCCTTGCATGACCTTTATGGGTTGGGATGTGTTGGGACCAATCTTGACCTGTATTTGTCTGTCTGTTAAGTAGGAGTGGAACCACTTCAGAGTGGCTCTGTGTAGTCCGATGTTCTGTAGTCTTGTTAGTAGGGTTCCATGGTCCACTGTGTCAAATGCTGATGAAATGTCGATGAAGATCATGAGTATTCCATTCTTGCTGTTGTCTATGATGTGTAGTATGTCGTTAAATAGGTATAACAGGAGTGTTTTGACTTCGTGGTTGGGGCGGAAGCCATGTTAGTTGAGGTCCAGTTGTGCATGGTTGTCGATGTGGTCTTGTAGCTAATGTTGTACCGCTTTCTCAATGATCTTAGCCAGTAGAGGGATGCTTGAGATAGGCCTGTAGGTTGCTGGGTTGTTCTTGTCGAGTGGTGATTTCTTCGGGATTGGTCTTATTGTGGTGAGTTTTAGCTGGTCTGGCATGATTCCTGGGGTTAGTGAACTGTTCACCATGTTGTGTATGAAGTTTGACTTTGTTGCTTTAATCCATGTAACTGGGCATGGGGGTCTGTTGGAGCCGTGCTTGTATTGAGTGTGGTGATGATGTGTGAGAGCAGCTCTGTGGATGGAGTGCTGGATCTGGTGTGATTGGTTTGGTGCTTGTGTCTGTTTTTCGTTGTGAAGTAGAATGGAATTTTTCTTGGATGTGGTCTGCGAATGCTTGAGGGTCTATTTGCACTTCGCCTTCTGTTTTCTGATCTTTGGTGAGGGTTTTCACAATTTCGAAGAGCTCTCTCGGTTTGTTTGATTTGAGTATGATGTTAGTGTGGTATTCTTTCTTCATTTGGTTGGTAAGTCCGTTGTATTCTTTTTGTTTTGTTAAGTATAGTGCCTGAGTGTTGGGTGACTTGGTGTGCCTCCATCGCCGTTCTAACTTCCCGAGTTCCCTCTTCTCGTTCCGTATGACTTTTGAGTACCAGGGTGTGTGATGTGCTTTGGTGCGTCGAGGCTTCTTGGGTCTGTATTCGGTGGCTTTGGCAGCTGTATTGATGATGCTGTTCCATTTTCTGATTTGTTCGTCTAGATCCTCTGCTTCTGTGCTCAGGTGTGGTAGTGTGTCCTTTAAAAATTGGTCCTTGTCGAAGCTTTTAAATCTTCTTTGTGGTGGTGGGTTGTCCAGATTTTTGTTGTGGTTTCGCCCCTGTGGCGTAATCTCTATTTTGATTACGTGATGGTCTGACCACGGTACAGGTGTGATATTGGGTGTTGATATGTTACCGCTGTCCAATAGAAAGTTAGGCACGAATATGAGATCTAATTTATTTTTTAGATACAATATTCCAGGTTTGCTGTGTTAAGTACTATTAGTTCTACCTCTTGGAGAAGAACATGGCTCTTCATGACAATCATCAGCTTACAGAGGCTATAGATGCTGCTTTATAAATTGCTGGTGGTACAGACATCACTATTGTATAGAGGCCATATGCTGTTTATTACCCCTAGTAGTTTCCTAAAATCCTTTAGAAATTATGGAGTGTAAATTTCTTAGTGATGCATTTTGATGAGTCCAGGACATTATCATCCCCATGTTTCACTGCATTAATAAACCAACTGTTCTGCTTTAATCTAATTAGCTTGCATATTGCATGTTTTCTTCCCATGTCCATAAATACTACGGCCTTTTGCTTCCAATAATTTCTTTTCTTTTCTGTATTCTGAAGAGCATATTGTGTTTTTGTTCTTTTAATAACTTGTAATGTCTCAGGTGTTTTATTGAAGAGATAATTCTCTTCTAGATTAGCCAGCTTTGCCTCATGCTTCAATAAATTCTCCTTCCTGAGCTACGTTTTTTTTTCTCTTCAGAAGTTAAATTGCCTGCACCTGAAGAACTGATTTGTAAGCATCCCAAAGGATATCTTTAGACCTTCATCAAAGGCTCATTTTCTGAGAAATAATATTCAATGTGCACTTGAAGCTGTGTTTTTAATTCCTGTTCATTTAATTGGTATACATTATGGTCTCCAGAGGGGAGCAACTTCTCTCTTCCTCTATGGACTTCATTGACTTTATCTTGATGGAGGAAATTCCTCTGATAAGATTCCTGATTGGAAAATTCCTCTGCTGAAATTGTATGCATGTTTCATATTGCATACCTAACATCAGCCACACAGCACAAAGGTGCATTTTGGGTCCATAATACTAGACAGCTAACTAATCAGCCATCCCCAGTCTCTACCCCCTCCGTGCTAGCCAGGCAGCCCCCAGTCTTTACCCCTGCCCCAATTATCCAGTCAACCACTATCCTAGCCAGACAGTCAGGCCTTCCCCGGTCCTTATCCCTGCCTCATCAAACCAGCCAGCCAGCCACCACCCCACAGGAAATGAGCATATGGTTAAGATAAAACTGAATAACAGTATGACGGGCACAGCGAGTCAGCACTAAATGTTTAAATTTATTCTGAAGAGAGATTGAAGAATGGAGGTAGCTCTAGAATAGGATTGCCAACTGGCTCCAGAAGCACCCAACATATTTGATCTGCTCCTGGGTTTAGCCCAGTGTATACAGGGACTTGTAGTCTTGCTTTTATGTGGTGTAATAGAGAAATCAGAATACATGTCCCTGCATGCAGTGGGATAAACCCAGAACTGGATCAAGCCTGTCGGGTGCATCTGGAGCCAGCTGACAACCCTACTCTAGAGTGGTAAGTGCTCATTCAGGGAGATAGACTGCAGTTGGAGATCTTGGGAGCTCCTAAGAGGACTACATCAGTGCAGGGGTAGAAGAGGATATCCCTGACACAGCTGTGTCATTGCTGCTGGAGGGTCGGTGTATATTAGGAGTGGGCTGCCTTGAAAGACACTAAAATACTGCTTTAGAAGGCAGGGCTTTTCACAGAGGAGGGTCATCATTGTTATTGAGAGAAACAGAAGATGGAGACCCAGAATGGGATATGTTATTGTTGCTAGAAAATGAAAGAGGGGGTGCCCCAGAAGGGGTGATATCTTTGCTACTGGAAACTGGAAGTGGCTGATTCAAGTGACTGCGTGATGCTAGATTAGAAATGCACACTTATGTGAAGTTGGGGGGGGGGGGGGGGAAGAAAAAATCACCACTGGCTAGCATGTCTTTTCACTTTGGGATGATTAGCATGGAAAATTTCTTGACAGCTAATATAAATAGCAGCTTTGAATGTGCTGATTGGAATATTTTAGAGAGCTGCAATTTGTACATGGTGAACCAGAACATATCCAGGACATGGTGAACCACAACATATCCACAGGGCATGATTAGGGCATGAAGAGAGTATTTTGGGTGGGCCCACTTTATGTAGTCCCCATTTTACATTGGAATACATGTCAATATAAAAAAATTCTAGAGATTGTCAATTACAGCTGTCCCAAGGCATGAATAAATTCCTGCTGTAAGGGACCGGTGTAAAGGCCTAGGTCCCTCCAATCAGCCCCTTACATCTGATCCCCCAGACTGCTAATCCCCCCTATAAGATCTCCCACCTCATCTCCTCCCTCCCTCCCCCCAGCATTAAGATCTATCTTTATCTTTATTAAGGATTTAATATACTGCTCATACTGGAAGTACCAGAGCGGTTTACAATACAAAAATTTGAGACTGCTGAAGAAAAGGAAAAGATTATGGTGGACAGGATAGAGATGACAGAGATAGAGGGTAGAGGCTAAGTACTCAGGCTCAGTGTTTATGGGAGAGGAGAGCATTCGGGGTCAGCGGAGGGCGGGGATAATGGAGCGGAGGGAAAGGGAAGGTCAAAGGTGGTGCAAAATAGGTGTGTTTTTAACCTGTTTTTTTAACTCTGGCATCAAGAAACCCTTAAATTAAACCCCAGCAGACTCCTCACCCTCAGATCCTATCCCTAGCTCTTGGTCTTTGGTGTCTAATGGTAGCAAGAGCAATCCCCAGTTATTCCTGCTCATGGCAGCACTGAGTTCCAAACTGACACCTTTGACCCCTAGAAGTAATATTGCATTACTATTACTAGAGGTCAGGTTGCCAAATAGGAGCAAAATGGTGAGGGGATTGGAAGAGGGAATCTTAATGCTGGTGGTCTGGTAGGGAGATCTTGATGACATGGGGTTGGATGGGGAGCTTGATATAGGAGTGGTTTGGAAGATCAGATTTTGGGAGTGTAGGGGGGGGGAATGGATGTCAAGATGATGTTGAGTAGAAGTTTAGATATCAGGGTTATCAGGGGATCAGATGTCGGTAAAGTAAGGGGACAGCAGACGTCAAGGAGATGTCGGGTTGGGGATCTGGGCAGTGGGAGGCGTTGCACTGCTGGCAGGAGGGGGATCAGGGTATGTGGGACTATCACAAGCAGTGATTTGCTAAAAGCTGCTCCTATCCACATATGGGGTAAAGCTATACATTTATTTCCCCAAGTACAGTTTTTTTTAAATTGCTGCTCCCACCGAGGTGCAATCCTCACATGTATTTTACAAGAAGCTCTGTATTGGCAGAACCTTTGTAAAATAATGTGGGACTTTATTCATTTAACAGGTTTTATATACCACTTTATCATTTCAATCAAAGCGGCTTACATTGAAACTTAAACTTGGAAATGTACATTAAACAGGGACATTGATAACTTGCATTTTTCTGAGGCAATGGAGGGTTAAGTGACTTGCCCAAGGCCACAAGGAGTGCTAGTGGGAATTGAACCCTGGTCTCTGGGCTCCCAAGAAAGTGTTCTTAACCATTAGGCTACTCCTCCACAATTTTCTATGTTCTTATCTTGAAGACATCATAATTTCACTCTCTACATCCTCACATTTTGTATAATGCATTAAAAATCCAAATGTGAACTAATGCATGCACATATTTTTATCTATTCAATACAGGACTGACCTGCTTCAAATAGTCCATTTTAATTATACGAGCATTTGAAAAGTAAAAATATGCTTGCTTATCCCATAGATGAAAAATACTGCCAAAATACTGCTGAAACTGTCTCGAACTAAAGCAAAATTAAACAGTTCTGAATCAGGGCTTAGAAAAACGTATCTGTAATCCAAATGAATATCAGCCAAGTTCATCACCAAACTTCACATCCAGCTCACTTCAAGCACACCGCTGGGAAAATGAAGAAACGTTGACAGCACCACACCCTTATTAAACTGGTGACTCATCCTACGGAAACCTTTATTGATCAAATACACCCAAATGCAGTTAAATGAGAGATATCCAGTCTATTTCCATATTGAGACCCATTAGTTGAACAGTCTTTAAACGAAACATCCAGGATTGTTCCTTATAATTCAGCTGGCACTCCTGATGTCCACCCCGAATAGAAAGGGAAACTTAGAAAGCTGCATTTCAAGCAAAGGTAAGAGTGTCTCGCTTTCAATTTCTAGCTCTCTGCCTGAGAGCTCTTAAAAGGATTCTGGTACATTTTTAAAACAAAGTTACATTCTTTTTGGTGCTTTAGTTCAAAAGGAAAAATGTTTTCTTTAGTGGTGTAGGTTTAAAACTCTGCTTTTAGTATCTTTCTCAGCTCTTTGAAGTTACTGACACCTCATCAGGTGTTAGTTCCCTCACTACCCCCCCCCCAACTCCCACTCACCCCATGTGAGCAGTCTTGCTAAATAGGGCATCTCCCCAATTAGCTACACAGAGGGACTTGGAAACGCACATTTAGAACACACTTAAAAGAGGTGAACTGCTTTTTCTCTGAAAGGACAGCTGGGAAACCGGCTGGTACTTTGGTAGGTCTCTCCATCTTTTGTTTCAACAGGTACCTAAGCTCCACCAACTGAACAATGGCTGGGAAAAATCATATTACTAAAGCTGTTGCCCCTGTTACAGATTAAGCCTCTGTCTAAACAGAGATCCCAATGCCAGTTGAAGGACCGGTTACATGTGCAGGATGTCTGCATGCTGAAGCTCTCAGGAAACAAGTGGAGGAGCTCAGAGAAGAGGTGGCGAGGCTGAGGAGCATTCAAGACAATGAGAAGTTTATTGATGAGATTCTTCATGAAACATCCAAGCTCTCCAGCAGAGAAGATGGGAGCCTATAGAATGATGGTTGGACATGAGTCACCAGGGCCTGCAGAATCACCAATCCAACTCCTCCAGCCCTTGAATTGAAGAACCAATATGCAGCCCTGGAAGTGGAGAAGGTGAAAGCATCCCTAGAAAGGGAAGAACCAAAATTCTAGCACCCCAAAGTTCCAGAATCAGTGACCACAAGGAAGCAAAGGGTAGTAGTAGTTGGTGACTCTCTTCTGAGGAGTACTGAAATATCCATTTGCAGACCAGACTTGATGTGCAGAGAGCTATGCTGTCTGCCAGGTTCGAAAATCTAAGATGTTACGGAGAGTTTGCTGAGATTCATCAAGTTCACTGACTTACCCAAATTGCCAATCCATGTTGGCACAAATGATACTGACAGGTATCCCTCTGAGCATATCAAAAGTGACTTCATGGATCTGGGACAGAGGGTGAAGCAGAAAGGGGTGCAGGTGGTGTTCTCTTCAATCCTCCCTGCTTAGGGTAATGGCCAAGGTAGAGAAGCTCACATCCTGGAGATAAATGCATGGCTATGCCGATGGTGTCGAGAGTGTTTTGGTTTCCTAGACAATGGGATGCCATTCCAAGGGTTGCAGAGGAGAGATGGCATCCATATGTCCAAGAAGGGTTGATGTGCCTTCAGAAGCAGACTGGATAACCTACTGAAGGGGGCTTTTAAACTAGATTCGTTGTGAGGAAAGCCCCCAGGTAAAGTGAAAGCCCCTATGTAAGTGAAATGGGTAAAAGGGACAACATAAGGAAAGCAGTGTGTAAAAATGCCCGAAGCATGGGAAATAAGATCCCAGATGTTGAGGCTTTAAAGGGAAAGGCTGACTTGGATTTAGTGGCAGTAATAGAGACATGGTTTACGGACAACCATGACTGGGATGTAACTATACCAAGCTATACTTTATTCAGAAAGGACATGATTGGAAGAAGGGGAGGAGGAATGGCACTATATGTAAAAAAAATATTAAAGATATGGAAATACAGGGCTTAAAAGGAAGAGAGTAGGCATTGAGGGTTAAACTAGAAAGAGAGAAAGAGAAATCTATTTGCATTACAATCACAGGGAGAAGAGGTGGACAGAGTTAATTGAAGACATACACAGCATTGCCAGGAAAGGGGAAGTGCTACTAATGTTGTTGTTATTAAGTGCCGTCAAGTTGATGTTGACTCATGGCAACCCTCTGGATAGTTGGCTCACTTTTGATAGGGTGGTATCTATAGCTACTGTTATTGTATAGATCCATCTCATTGCCAGCCTTCATATTTTACAGTGACCTTCTACCTTGCCAAGCATTATGTCTTTCTTCAATGATCTCTCTCTTCTCATGCTGTGTGTCCAAAGTATGAAATTCGAAGTCTTGTCAACTGATCTTCTAAGGAAAGCTTAGGTTTGATCCTCTAGTACTGACTGTTTTGTTCTTCAGGCAGTCCATGATATACACAGTATTCATCACCAGCACCATAATTCAAAGGCATCAATTTTCTTCCTGTCCATCTTTTTCACTGTCCAACTTTCGCATCCATATGATGTTATTGAAAATACAATGGCCTGGATAAGTCAAATCTTTGTATGGAGAGAGACATCTCTGCTCTTGAGAATCTTGTCTAGGTCCTTCATAGTCATAACTCGAGGCATGCCGGAATGGTTTCAGGCCACTCGCCCCCCTCCTCCCCCTCTCCTCTCCTCCCCTCCCTTCCTCCTCCCCTACCCCTCACAAGCAACAGACAGCCTGATCCATATTTCCAATCGCTTTATTAGTGGATCATACATCAACCGCTTGCAGATACACAGTATTTCATTATTTACAATCATTCATTATTCCTAACAATCATAACTGCTCTAATTCCAAAACTTCTGTACAACATTCCATATGCATTATCTACACAACATGTATTCAGTATGCAAACAGTATTCACACAATAGTTCATAATGGTTAAACAATGGCCCTGTATTGGAGGTTGGCCTGGAGAGGTAGCATTGATCACAATGCCTGGTCAGTAGCCCTGGCCCGCCCTGTGGCCAGGACCTGTTCCCATTGCCTTGTCGGTGGCCCTGGCCCGCTCCATGGCCAGGAACCTGCCCCTCTTCCCCGTCGCTAACCGCTCCGTGTTAGCACCTGGGCGTCCCTTTCAATTGATGTTCCTGGTAATCGAGGTCAGGCCCCCTGGTCCCTGGCCCCCCTGTTACCGGGCTCTGGCATCCCTCACCTCGGTACTCCCTTTTTTGTGGTGCTCTTCCCCCCATGTTCCTCTGTGAGGTCCCGCCATCAGGTGGGCCTGCGGTCCCACTCACCCCACAGTGAGTACTGAATTGATGGCCCGCTGTAAGCCCTCGATGAACAGCTCCATCCCTATGTCGTTCAGCTGTACCCCATCCCCCCGAGTACACTGTTTCCCCCCCAGCACCCTGCCTAGCCCCTGTATGAAGGTCCTGACCTTGTTGAGCTTCTTCCAGCTCCTTTCTATGTCCTGTAGGTGTTGTGCTCCCCTCCACCTCTGGTGTGGAATGATGTGGGACCAGACGACCTCCGCCCCAAACTCTCCGTGAGTCCAGGCCATGTCTGCCTTCATCCTGATGATAAAGTCTATACCCTTTTTGGATACCAGATCATTACCACCAAGATGCAAGACCACCCAGTCCGGCGAGCAACCCTTCTGCCTTTGGCCAGCGAGGTCGGACCTCAGCTGGTCCCACCGCATGCCCCACTTTCCATCTGCATGCTGCCGGGTTGGAAGCTGAGCTATGTATCGCAGTGTCACCTCGCTGCACTCTTTTCCACCCAGTAGACATAGGAATGTCCTATAATCCAGACTGATGTCACTCCGTGGCCTAGCAGGTGAGAGATAAAACAGCAGGTGAGAGCTGACCACATCAACAGGCAGCCTCACAGCCTTACATACAGCTTCTACCAGTCTGATGCCCACCTCCCAATAGCCTGGATCTGACCCAGCTCCAGTAACAACTCATGCACTGCCATGGCCACACCTATCCTAAAGGAGGGCAGCGTGACCACTTTAGTATCGAACCCCGCCACCTGTACAACTCTCAGTCACAGTGTCATGAACTGATATTGAGAGAGGCAGGACCTATCGAGTGGCACAGCAAGAGGCCCTCCAATAGTGGGTGTGCCCACAAATACCCCTGCATGGCCTCCACTGGGCATAACTCCTGGATCATTGCAGCATTCAGTCATATCGTCTTCCTGCGCTGGTCTGCCTCTTGGACCGTGCCAGAAACAGGCATACTCTGTCCCCTTCCACCACAGTGTCCCAAGCTTGTATGACAGTGCCCATCGTGCCTGCCGTGAACCATGGCAGAGCCTCGCTCATGCGAAACACCCCAAAGAACATCACCAGGGCAGCCGGCTTGAACAGTTGGCAGTGAAATCCATCCCTGGTGATGGTTGGCGCCTGTTGCATGGCCCCGTATAGCATGGGTAGTGAAACCTGCCTCCACCCATCAGGATGGGGAGCGGCCCCCCTCTCCCAGCCTTTCATCACTCTAATCACCATGAACTCATATAAGAACATAAGAACATAAGATATGCCATACTGGGTCAGACCAAGGTCCATCAAGCCCAGTATTCTGTTTCCAACAGTGGCCAATCTAGGTCATATGTACCTAGCAGTTTCCCCAAGAGACACAAGTTCCACAATGCTTGTACTGGGTCAAGCATTGATATCTTCGGTCACTTCTTAATAATGGCTTATGGACCTTTCCTCCAGGAACTTGTCCAAACCTTTTTTAAACCCAGCTACACTAACAGCCTTTACTACATCCTCCGGTAACAAATTCCAGAGTTTGATTACACGTTGAGTGAAAAAATATTTTCTTTTATTAGTCTTAAATAGTTTACCCTGTAGCTTCATTGCATGTCCCCTAGTCTTTCTATATTCTGATAACGTAAACAATCGATCTACGTTTACCCGTTCCACTCCGTTCATTAATTTATAGACTTCTATCATATCTCCCCTCAGCCGTCTCTTTTCCAGGTTAAAGAGCCCTAACCTTTTAGCCTTTCCTCATAGGAGTATCCTTCCATCCCCTTTACCATTTTGGTGGCTCTTCTCTGAACCTTTTCTAAAATCGCTATATCCTTTTTAAGATACGGCGACCAGAATTGCACACAATATTCAAGGTGCGGTCTCACCATGGAACGATATAGAGGCATTATAATATCTTTTGTTTTATTTTCCATTCCTTTCCTTATCATACCTAGCATTCTATTTGCTCTCTTGGCCGCCGCTGCACATTGGGCCGAGGGTTTTAACATGGTATCCACAATGATGCCTAAATCTTTTTCCTGGGTGGTGGTTCCTAATGTGGAACCTTGCATCGTGTAACCATAGTTTGGGTTGTTCTTCCCTAGGTGCATAACCTTGCACTTGTCCACATTAAATTTCATTTGCCATTTTGATGCCCAGTCTTCCAATTTATCAAGATCCTCTTGCAAGTTTTCACAATCCTCTTGGGTTTTAACAACTTTAAATTGTTTTGTGTCATCTGCAAATTTGATAAACTCCTTCGTTATGTCTCTGTAACCCCCCAAGTTGAGGAAGAAGGCCACCCCTGCCAGCAGCAGCTTGGTCTGCCTGACTGAGGTTCCCTCTATCTGCAAGTGTGTCAGGAATTCGAGTAGCAGGTCCACTGGCACCCTGCACCCTGAACGGGCTCCCTTCCATAAAAATGAAGTTCTGCAACTGCCTCCAGACTCTCCCGTAGGCTTTCCAGGTCCCAGCTGACAATGATGTCCTCAGAATTCTGGTTGTGCATTGCATCCAAGGGACCACATACCACTGGCATGTAGACTGCCTTGGGCGTTGCTTTTGGGGCGAGCTGCCGGAAACACTAGAGCTGGAATCGAGAGCATCAGCTATTTCACTGCTTTCCCCTGGGACATGCCAAGTCATAATTGTGGCAAGGAGGTCTATCCAGAGTCCAGGGGAGGACAAAGAGAAAGGGAATTCACCCTAGTAAAGGGCCCCCTTTACTCAAATCAGGGTAGGAAAGCCATAAACACCTCCAGGGATCAGAAAACTTCCACGTGGAAAACATTTCAGGCTCCCCCTAGTGGAATGAAGGGGAGAGGATACAAGGCTCAGAACCCTTTAGGCAGTGAATGCTTCAAGCACTCAGATGCCCAGAGTCAGGCTGATTGCCGTCACCTGAGTAGGGTGGGGTTGGAGCTAGAGCCCTGGAAGTATAAACCCAGAGCAGAGTATGATTTAGAGGAAAGGAGGAGAGGAGAAGCAGGAAGCCAGGCTGAGCAGAGCAGAGGAATGTAGCTTCCAGCTGGAGAGAGTGCTATTTGGCATGTAGCATGGCTGCAGGACAGTTTGGAGCCAGGAAAAAGAGAGACTCCAAAGTCCCCCGGGAGGCTGTTAGCTGAGCAGGATGGGGAGACAGAGCCTATGCATATGGGAGAGCCCGAGGTGAAACTGATTGAGGAAGACACTCCCATGGACTGTTCTTTGTGCCAAGCTATAAACCTGGGGAGAGAAGGCAAGCCAGTCCTGAAAGAAGGTTATCCAGGAAAAAGGTACCCTTATCCCACAAGCAGGGTGGCTGTGTTTCCCTTGTGTTTATAAAGGGGAAGTTTACCACAGACTTTAAATGTGCTTTTTGTTTTGTGCTTTAGCCAGCAAGGCTAAGAAGGGAATACAATAGGCTTGCTGGTAAAGACTGTATCCTGCAAGAGAGAGAACCTTTAAAACTGCATTTTGTGGTTGGATATGCTTTAGACAATTTTTGCTTCAAAGAGTCCTGAACCAACAATCCTATGTGTGGTATGATTGAACCCTTGTGTATATAAAAATAATAAATTTCTGTCATTTGCCTTACCTACTTTAGCCTGACTACAGCTTTCTGCATGGTGCATTCATACAGCTGAATAAGGACTACATTTCCCAGAGGGCACTGTAAGGAAATAGTTTAAAAAAAGCTGAAAAAGCATACAGCAGAAAGTTCCTTCAATAATCCACGCCCCTCTAACCTAGAGGCGAGTGGTGGTGGCGTGACATAATGAACACATTCAGTTCCCAGCTCAGCAAAACTAGCCTCCTCGCCAGTCTCATCACCCTCCCCATCTTTGCTGTCTGCTTGTTAATGGTGAACACGACTGCTGCATTGTGTGAGCGGAAAACTATTCTCCTGTCAGTGAGCTGTCGACTCCACAGGGCCACGGCCACAACAATTGGGAACATCTCAAGGGAGGTAATATCTTTGGTCACACCCACCCAGTGCCATTCTGCTGGCCAGCATCCCTGGCACCATTGCCCCCGGAAATAGATGCCAAAGCCAACCCCACCCCCCTCCAAGAGGCATCCTTGAACAGTTCTATGTCCACATTGGCACTTTCCAGATGTTCCTGCCATTACACCATAAGAGGAAATGTTCCCACACCTCCAGGTCCTCCCGCATGGGAGAATTGACCCTGATGGTGCCACTTGTGAACCCCTTTTGTGGCATCCACTAGGTGCCTAATGAAGGCACACCTCATGGGCATCACCCGACAGGTGAAGTTCAAATGCCCTATCAGAGATTGCAACTCCTTGAGCGTGACTTTCCTTGTGGCTACCACCGCCCGGACAGCCACCTTCAGGCTTCCAGTTTCTCCGACAGGAGGCATGTCACCATATCTTTTACCCAATACAAGCATTGTGGAACTTGTGTCTTTTGGGGAAACTGCTAGGACTTACAACTTCCAGGGGCTGATGGCGGTGTAAGAGGTTCAGCGGGAGCAATAATGTTGGGCACGGAACCACTGCCTGTGGGCTCTGGAGTTGTGCTCACTCCAGGAGTTGGTGGTTTGGTGAAACCCACTAAGGTTACATTGGCGGTGTTGTGGGACGTGATTGCGACTATGAATGCTTCCCTTGTATTAGTTGTTGCAACTTTAAGTACTGAGACTAATTTTCTTAGAAAGAATTTCCAAGAGGTCTCCAGAGTGCAAAAGGAGTAGGATGGGAAAATGGCCCATTTGGACAACTTCGGGGTTTACAGTGTACCCAGACTGTGACTTTTAGGAAAATGGAGTATCTTGAGAATGAAGTCCGGAAAACCATCCTTAGACTTCTTAATTTTCTTAAATCTCCTTTGCAGTCACCTATGGAGATAGTGCATAGATACTTCCAGGAGTTTTTAAAAATCTCCCAGGAAGATCTACCCCCCTTTGACTAGAGTCCAACATCTGTCTGGAGCCTAGTACCAAGGAAGTTGGCCCTGAGAATACCTTGGAAGTTAGAGACTGGAGAGCGCCCTAGAGGTGATCAAGGCTCTTTCAACTCTCCTTGTTACATTAGCCCTGGAATCTGATAAATTTTTGGTTATGAGATCTTATTTCAGAAATTTCAGTGAGCAATTTATGGGGTCTCATGTCTGTATTTTCCCAGATCTTGCTAGGGATACCCAGCAAAGGACCTTTCATCCAGGAATTTGTCCAAACCTTTTTTAAACTCAGCCAAACTAACAACTTTTACTACATCCTCAGGTAACAAATTTCAGAGTTTGATTACGCATTGAGAGAAAAAATATTTTCTCTTATTAGTCTTAAACGGGTTACACTTTAGCTTCATTGCATGTCCCCTAGTCTTTCTATATTTGATGCCATAAAGAATCTATCTACATTTATCTTTTCTACTCTTTTCATTAATTTATAGACCTCTATCATATCTCCCCTCAGCTGTCTCTTTTCCAGGTTGAAAGGCCCTAATTTTTTAAGCCTCTCCTCATAGAGGTATCTTTCCATCCCCTTAAATCATTTTGGTGGCTCTTCTCTGTACCTTTTCTAATTCCACGATATCCTTTTTAAGATAAGGTGACCAGAATTGCACACAATATTCAAGCTGCCATCACATCATGGAGCAATACAGAGGCATTATAATATCCTTTGTTTTATTCTCCATTCCTTTCCTTATGATTGGCCTGGAGTGGAGGAGTAACCTAATGGTTAGAGCACTGGCTTGTTAACCAAGAGACCAAGGTTCAATTCCCACTAGCACTCCTTTTGGCCTTGGGCAAGTCACTTAACCCTCCATTGTTCAGAAAAATCCAAGTTATCAATGTCCCTGTTTAATGTACATCACCAAATTTAAGTTACAAAGTAAACCGCTTTGATTGAAATGATAAAGCGGTATTAAAAAACCTGTTAAATAAATAAATGATTCCTAGCATTTTATTTGCCTTCTTGGCCACTGTTGCACACTGGGCAGAGGGTTTCAATGTGTCAGAGGCTTTCTGAAAATTCAGATACACTATATCAACTGGCTCACCTTTGTCTACCTGTTTATTCACACCTTTAAAAAAATATAACAGATTAGTAAGATAAAACCTTCCTTGGCTAAAGCCATGTTAGTTTTCTCCCATTAAACAATGACTGTCTACATGTTCAGTAATTTTGTTCTGTATAATGGTTTCTACCATTTTGCCACGTACTAATGTCAGACTCACCAGCCTATAGTTTCCTGGATCACCCCTGAAACCCTTTTTAAAAATTGGCATTACATTAACCATTCACCAGTCTTCAGGTACTACAGATGATTTTAATGATAGTTCACAGATTACTAATAGTAGGGTGCAATCTTATATTTCAGTTCTTTCAACACCCTCGGGTGTATACTATCCGGTCCAGGTGATTTGCTACTGTTTAGGTTATCAAATAGTTGTAATATACTGTGACAAACTGTGATTAAAGTCAACATGATGTTGTACCATTGGCACTGAGACTTTCAGTTTTCAATTTGGACTGATATTCACATAGGTGGACCTTTAATATATGTCGGGTCCGACCTACATACCAGAGTATCAAAATATCCCTCTGGTTGTCCTCCTTCCACCAGGTTTCTGAGATACCATTCATATCTAACCTCTCATTTAGTTCTATATACTCTAACTCTCCCATCCTATTTTTAGACTAATAGCATTTGCGTACAAGCATTTTAGAGGTCGTATTTTATTCATATTAATCTGGTTATTGGTAGGCAGGGGTAATTTAAAATCTTTGAGCTTTGTCTGCTCTGTACTTCAGGGCATTTGGGTTGCTTTAGTCTTTTATTGGAGTCTTTCTGTCGATATGCCCTAACTTCAATCTTTTGCTAGTATCCTTCATGGATACATCGTTCCGAACAATGGGCTCTTGCATGACTGTCAGCTTTCCTCTATTATCTAGTTTAAAAGCTGTTCTATCTCCTTTTTAAAGGTTAATTCCAGCAGCCTGGTTCCACCCTAGTTAAGGTGGATCCCATCCCTTCAGAAAAGCTCTTCCTTTCTCATAAACTGCTTTTGCATATGTCTAAGGGATAAGTGCAAAACAGACACTTTGTCCTGTTCAAAGTTAAAAATCATCAGTTGTATGCAGCATGATGTTACCAACTCCAAAGGCCCTTCCAGAAAACCAATCAGGTCAAGCTGCTCTGGGGGCCGAGCAGAATTCCTGGAACCTTCGCTAGATGAGGGCACATAAAATACCCTAGCTACTGTATAGGATATAGATTGTCCTTTGCCCAACCCAACACCTTGGTCAAGTACCTTTGTGCCAACACCGGACCGAGTAAGGGGGATCTGGGAAAATCCAGGAACCATAGATTGTTCCTCCAGGACTGGTTCTCTGTATATTCAAGTTTTCTCCAGAGCCCAGAACTCTCCTTAACATGCATGTCTTTGAATGTCCCCATCTCCAACATCTGGACCTCCAGTTACTCCTGTCTAGTACTATACTGGACTATTCCTCTGAGTTGAGACAAGTTCTGTGAGGGAATCCATCTTCAAAGCAATCTGTAACAAGTTAGAATTAATTGATCCATCCAGGACCTTGATCAAGTTCTATAGCACTGCAAGATTAATCCCCGGGTCCTTCCCACCAGAACACTTTCTGACTCTCCCCCTGGTGTCCCGCAGGCTTAACTCCCTCTCCTCATAGCAAGCCTGCACTTTCAGGGGAAGACTATACAAGGGGGAAGTCCAACAAACCCTCCGTCTCCAGCAAAGCAGCTCCGCTTGTTGGTGGAAGATCTTGCCCCACCCCCCACCACTGCGGGAGTGCTTCTGGATTGCTGGGGAAGGGCCAATTCTTCAAAGCTTAATGAAGTCCCCTCTGGAGCGGTCCAAGGCGACCGTTTGCTCTTTCATGGGCCAAACACCAAACTTGTTAAGAGTAAGCTGACCACTATTTCCAGCAGCTGACCCTGCCAGGTGGACCAATTGCTTGTCCTTCCATTTTGGCATGATAGCAGAAAGGTGGGTTGCTCCCTTGGCAGAACTCATGGTGCTCTGCTCCGTCAGCCTTTACACACTGCCAGATATTCAACTACTTTATGTCTAACTTATGCGTTTGGTTCAAATGCAGATAAAGCAGATATAAACTAGTTGGAGAAGCCAAATATATAAGCTATGAGTGGCATTTTAGAAAGGATGTCCAAGTGCAATCTAGGATGTCCAATGCTGAACATGCAAAAAAATGTTTTGACCCGATTTTAGAAACAGATGCCTCTGACATGGACGTCTATAACAGCATCCATATAGATTTCCCCACTATGAAACCATGAGGCAGGGATGTCCATCTCAAGCATACGGGGACATCCAGCTGTATGGCAAAACAAACATGAGCCCCCATTCCCCATCAGTGTTTATCATCAAACTAAATTAAAGGGGATATAAGTGCACTTCCTTCTCCAACCCCTCCATAGGTTTGCCGGACAAAACAAACACTTAAGATGCTTATTCATGTCTGGAACAGGTGTAACCTTTGACGTGGCTCAGAACATTTCTGAAATTGGGCGAGGACATCCAAGTTCTTGGGAACATCCTAGCCATGCCAACACCATGCTCCTGTTCTGGCTTGGGCATCTTCGCATTGGGGACATCTACAGACCCTGCTTCTGAAATGGCTCCAAGGACATCTTGGGGCACAGAGACATCCAAAGTACATTCTCAGACATCCAAAGCATGAATGGGATTTCAAAAATGACCCCCCTATAGACCTCATTCTATTTTGGATGTCCTGGGCTGCTGTGCCTTTGGTCAGAACCGGACGCAGAGAGGTAGATGGGATTCTGATCCCGTGGGGCACAACTAGCCCCCGCAGGATCAAAATCCCTTCTAGGTCTGCACATACAGGCCTCTGCCTGGCTAACTCAGTCAAGGCTCCTGAATGGAGCCATGGTACCATGGCATCTGGTTGCCATGGCTCCATTCAGGTGCCACGATCCTCACCCGCCAACTACTTCTTTCATTCGCTGCAGCCCGACCACAGATCTGGACTCCCAAGGTCAGGGTTGGGCAGTGGGGAATCTCCTGCACCGCCTCAAACCTTTTCCGCTGTCTGAGCCTGCCATCCCCGCCATCTAGAGGAACTTATTCCACCTGACAGAAGACGAAGACATCCCCGCTATTCATATTACAGAATGACCCCCTATATGTATAAGCAGTGATATTTTATTTATTTACTGTCTTTTTTTATACTGCGCTTTTTAGAATCAGTGCGGTTTACATACAACAAAATTTGTGCAGTGCAGGCAAGCCTACACTAGACTTAAATTGAACGGGAATTTGACAGAGTAACTATGGACAGGCAAGCTTGTTGTTACAGATTACGTGGTCAACTAACAACTATTTACAGGTTGGTTCAACTATATACAAATTGACAGGTCAGAGTATGGTTACATGCAAACTGTCAAGGGTATCAATATCTAGAGGGCAGGGGTGGAGTCATGCACTGTGGGCATGCTGGGGATGGCATCCTGGACCCTGAGTCTGTTTGACTGTGAGATGACATCTGCATCGGTATAGTGCCAGAGGAAAAGGTAGTGCTTCAATGCCTTCCTAAACTGGGCGAGGTCGGTGATGGCACAGATGGCAGGTGGAAGGGCATTCCAGCATGTGGGGGCATACAGCGCAAAGGCTCTATTTCTAGTTGACTGTGAACATTTTGTAATCACCTTCGGGAGTACCAGAGTGTTGGCGGCGGCTGATCTCCTAGCTCTGTTGGGGGGGGGGGTGTGGGCTGGATGAGGTCCATGAGGGAGGTGGAGGAGCACTTGTTGATGGCTTTGAAGGTCATCAGTAGGACTTTAAAGGAGAGTCTGCAGTGGACGGGCAACCAGTGCAGCTGTTTCAATATTGGGGTTATGTGTTCTCTTCTGGAGGCTCCGAGCAGAATTCTGGCGGCTGCATTCATTGCAAGCTGCAGAGGATCGAGTGTGTTCTTTGGGAGACCATGTAGTATTGCGTTAGCATAATCAAAGTGTGGGATTACTAGGGCTCGGTAGACTGTCCGAAAGTCATTTGGCTCAAGCAGCTGTCACAAATGCCGGAGCGTCCGAATTTTGTGGTAGACAGCTTAGACCATTTTGCTTATCTGGGCTTTTATGTGTAGCTAACACAGAGAAGAGTGGTATTTGGCTCTTATACATATAGTAAGCCATATAGCAGAGCATCTGCATATTTCAGTGGTGTTTATAAGTGTGGAAGATGATTGTATAAAGGCATTTTGGCACATATATGCCAAGATACACATGTTACATGTCTGTAACAACTTTACAATTTACGCACCAGTGCACACAATGACAAGAATATGTGTACTTATGGACAACTTTAATGTTGTCATGCTTTGGGCATAGAATGAGTGGAGTCACATTTCATGAATGCACTTTATGAAATACATGTGTTCATGGTATTTTACACACATGGAGGCCACTTCCGGTCTGGGTGTTCCTGGGCCATCCAAGCATCCAGAATCTGGACAGGCCTGCATTACACCTGGTTCTGCTCCTGTAAGGGCTAGATGTGCCTGCAGAGGCAGAATAGGATGCAATCTGCCAGACGTGCAGGCCGTGGCTCAATTCTGGGCACCCGGATGTCCAGTCCACTACCTGGCTAGTCAAGCAAGGCTCCTGAATGGAGACACAGTGCCCTGGCATCCCGTTGCCATGGCACCACAGCTCCATGCAGGAGCCTCGATTCCGGCAGCCACAGCAAAGTTCTTTTCCCCACAACCTGAACCCTTATAGGGCCGCTGTGGCCTGGATTAGGCTGCGGGGAACCCCCTATACTTCCTCACCTTTCTTTCTGGCTCCAGATCGGTCATCCTCCTGCCTGTCTAGGGAATAAGTCCCCCTTGCAAATGGCCGACCGCAGATGTACAGGGCAAGCCCTGAATCGGCCCTGTACGTCCACTGCCCACCCTAGCTCCTCCTCTGGCCCACCTCCCTCCCAACCATGAACAGAGCTCCCCAGACAACTTGTCTACATGTGCAGGGATCTCTGTCTTCCAGATCAGCTACCCAGTTGGTGAGGGGTTTTACATGTGCACTAGGTGCAAGGAGCTCTTTGCTCTCAGGGAAAAAGTCTGATCTCTAGAGTAGCAGATTTGGAGGACATAAGAAAGACAAAGAGTTACATAGACAAGACCTACAGGGATGTAGTACTGAAGTCCCACCTCCAGTCTGGTAGCATCCCTGTTGCCATGGAGGAGAGAGGTCACGTGATAGGAGATCAACACCCTGGTGTGACAGGAAGTGTTCCTGTAGATAGGACCTGTTCTCCAGGTGATGTAAAACCCCTCATACAGAGGAGGATTCACCAAGGCCATGTGTCCATGAGGGAAGGGTTAGGACAGCCATTATGGTTGGTGATTCGATAATTAGACATGCACATATCTGGGTGTCTGGGGAACATGAGGATTGCCAGGTAACATGCCTGCCTGGTGCGAAGGTAGCAGACTTCACGCGCTACCTAGACAAGGTCTTAGATAGTGCTGGGGAGGAGTCTGCTGTCTTGATACATGTTGGTACCAATGACATGGGAAAGTGTGGTAGGGAGGTTCTGGATGCTAAATTTAGGCTTTAAGGTAGGAAGTTGAAATCCAGAACTTCCAGGGTAGCATCTCTGAAATGCTTCCCATTTCATGCACAGGACCCAAAAGGCAGGCAGAGTTCCATAATCTCAATGCATGGATGAGGGTTTTGGATTTGTTAGGAACTAGACGACATTCTGGGTAAAGGAGTTGCTTTTCTGAATGGATGGGCTCCACTTCAACTGGGATGGATCCAGGCTGCGGGCATTAACCTTTAAAAAAAAGATAGAGCAGATTTTAAACTAGATAATAGGGGAAAGCCAACAGTCACCCAAGAGTGCATGGTTCAGAAGGATGTATCCTTGAAGGATACTAGCAAAAGACTGAAGTTAGGGCATATCGACAAAGAGGTTCCAAATAAAGACAAAAGTAACTCAAATGCCCTTAAGTACAGAGCAGACAGAACTTAAGGATTTCAAATTACCCATGCCTACCAGTAACCAGATTAATATGAATAAAATACAGCCTCTAAAATGCTTGTATGCAAATGCTAGAAGTCTAAAAAATAAGATGAGAGAGTTAGAATATATAGCACTAAATGAGTTCGATATGATTGGTATCACAGAGACATGGTGTAAGGAGGACAACCAGTGGGACACTGTGAAACCTGGATACAAATTATATTGCAATGATAGAGTAGATCAATTTGGTGGAGGAGTTGTGCTTTGTGTTAGAGAGGGCACTGAGTCAAAAAGGATTACAGTTTTGCAAGAAACAAAATACATTGTAGAATCTCTATGGATTGAAATTCCATGTAAAAAGGGGAAGGCGATGGCAGTCGGGGTGTGCTATTGAGCACCTGACCAGAATGAACAAATGGATGAAGAAATCAGGGAAGCTAACAATATTTACAGCACAGTAATAATAATGAGTGATTTCAATAACCCCGGTATCGACTGGGTCAGTGTCAAGGCAGGACATGCTAGAGAGAAAGTTTCTAGATGAAATAAATGACTGTTTCTTGGAGTAGCTGGTTCATGAACCGACAACAGGCAAAGCCATCTTGGATCTAGTCCTTAGTGGAACACAAGATCTGGTGGAAGGGATAAGGGTGTTGGAGGCATTTGGCAATAGTGATAATAGCATTATCACACTTGGTTTAAATTCACAGTACTACCATTTAACTTTCAAAAGGGAGACTATGATAATATGAGGAAAACAGTTAAGAAAAAATGAAAAGGAGCAGCTGAAAAGGTTAGAGATTTACATCAACCATGGGTGGTGTTAAAAAATTCTATCTTGGAAACCCAGACCAGCTGTATTAAAAAGAAACATAGAAGTATGATGACAGAAAAAGACCACATGGCCTATCTAGTCTGTCCTTCCATAACAACTACAAAAGTCCCCTTTTCACCTTTAGAGATCCTCTGTGTTTGTCCCATGCTTTTTTGAATTCAGTTACTGTCCTCATCTCTACCACCTCCACTGGGAGACTATTCCACGGATCCACTACTCTTTCTGTAAAGAAATATTTCCGCATATCACTCCTGAATCTACACGCTTTAAGAAAAGTAGAAGGATATCCAAAAAACTGCCAGCAAAGTTTAAAGGTGAGGTCAGAAGTCAGTTGGATCATTAGATGATAGAGGGGAAAAGAGGCACTAAGAGGGGACAAGACCACAGCGGATAGACGGAATGAATTCTTTGTTATGATCTTTAATTGAAGAAGACATACCATGACTGAAATGGTATTTAAGGCTGATGCAGAAAAAGAATTAAAGAAATATTGATAAACCGGGAAGATGTATTACAAGTATTTGATAAACTGAAGAGTAGCAAATCACCTGGACTGGAAGGTATACGTGTACATCCAAGGGTGTTGAAAGAACTGGAATATGAGATTGCAGCCCTACTATTAAAAATCCGTGAAGTATCATTAAAAGCATCAGTAATACCTGAAGATTTGAGGATGGCCAATGCAACACCAATTTTTTTAAAAAGTGACCCGGTAAACTACAGACCGGTGAGCCTGATGTCAGTACCAGGAAAAATGGTAGAAATTAATAAGAACAAATTTTCTGAACATGTAGATAGTCATGATTTAATGGGAGACAGCCAACATGGCTTTTAACCAGAGAAGTTCTTGTCTTACTAATCTGTTATATTTTTTTAAGGTGTAAATAAACAGGTAGACAAAGGTGGGTCGGTCGATGTGGTGTATCTGGATTTTCAGAAAGCCTTTGACAAGGTCTCTCATTAGAGACTCTTGGCAAAATTAAAGAGTCATGGGATAGGAGGCAGTGTACTATTGTGGATCAGAAACTGGTTGAAAGATAGAAAGCAGAGGGTAGGGCTAAATGGCTAACTTTTCCAATGGAGAAAGATAAATAGTGGAGTACCCCAGGTATCTGTGCTGGGTCCGTTATTTTTTATCATATTTGTAAATGACCTGGAAATGGGAACAGTGAGTGAGATAATCAAATTTGCAGATGACACAAATTTATTCAAAGTTGTAAAAACCCAAGATGATTGAGAAAAATTGTAAGAGGACCTTAATAAATTGGAAGACTGGATGTCCAGATGGCAGATGAAATTTAATGTAGGCAAGTGCAAAGTTATTTACCTAAGAAAGAACAACCAAAACTATGCTTACATGATGCAAGGTTCCACATTAGGAACCACCACCCAGGAAAAAGATTTAGGGGTCAACGTGGATAAAACATTGAAACCCTCTGCTAAGTGTGCAGTGGCGGCCAAGAAAGCAAACAGAATGCTAGGAATCATAAGGAAAGGAATAGAGAATAAAACAAAGGTGCGACCGCAACTTTGAATATTGTTTGCAAATCTGTTTGCCATATCTTAAAAAGGATATAGCAGAATTAGAAAAGGTACAGAGAAGGCCAACAGAATGGTAAACGGGGTGGAAGGATACCCAAATTAGGAGAGGCTAAAAAGGTTTAGGGCTCTTCAACCTGGAAAAGAGACGGCTGAGGGGAGATATGATAGAGATCTATAAATTAATGAATGGATTGGAACGGGTAAACATAGATTGATTGTTTATGCCATCAAAATGTACAAAGACTAGGGGACATCCAATGAAGCTACAGTGTAACCCATATAAAAACTAATAAGAGAAAATATTTTTTTCACAATGCGTAATTAAACGCTGGAATTCGTTACTGGAGGATGTAGTAAAAGCTGTTAGTGTTGTTGTTAAGTGCCATCGAGTTGGAGTCGACTCATGGCGACCCTCTGGATAGCTATCCTAAATTGTGTTCGGTCTTCAGTCAGGCAGCTCATTGTTGACAGACTGGTACCCGTAGCTGCTGTTATTGTATCGATCCATCTCATTGCTGGCCTTCCTCTTTTGCGTTGACCTTCTATCTTGCCAAGCATGATGTCTTTCTCTAATGATCTCTCTCTTCGCATGATGTGTCCAAAGTATGAAAGTCGAAGTCTTGTCATCTGAGCTTCTAAAGAAAGCTTAGGTTTGATCTCCTCTAGTACCGACTGGTTTGTTCTTCAGGCAGTCCATGGTATACACAGTATTTGCCGCCAGCACCATAATTCAAAGGCATCAATTTTCTTCCTGTCTGTCTTTTTCACTGTCCAGCTTTCACATCCATATGATGTTATTGAAAATACCATGGCTTGAACAAGTCAAATCTTTGTATGGAGAGAGACATCTCTGCACTTCAGAATCTTATCTAGGTCTTTCATAGCCGTTCTGCCAAGAGCAATGCTTCGTTTGATTTCTTGACTGCTTGTTGCTTCTTTATTGATAGTTGATCCAAGTAGGTTAAAGTTGTTCACAATTTCAATTTCTTCTCCTTCAACGATGAACCTGTTGATTATGCCAGTTGTCATGATCTTTGTCTTCTTTACATTAAGGTGCAGGCCCATTTTGAGACTATGTTCTTTGATTGTGAGAAGCAAATGTTTCAGATCATCTTCACTTTCAGCCAGTAATGTAGTATCATCAGCATAGCGAAGGTTGTTGATGAGTCTTCCACCAATCTTCACACCTCTGTTGTCTTCATACAATCCTGCTTCTCTGATGATTTGTTCTGCATATAAATTAAACAGGTAGGGGGAAAGTATGCAGCCTTGTCTTACACCTTTGCTTATTTTAAACCATTCTGTTTCTCCTTGTTCCGTTCGAACTGTTGCTTCTTGATCAATGTACAGATTGCACAAGAGAACGATCAAGTGTTCTGGAATACCCATGCTTCTTAATGTGGCCCAGAGTTTCTCATGGTTTACACAGTCAAAAGCCTTGCTATAGTCGATAAAGCACAAATAGATATCCTTTTGGTATTCTTTAGTCTTTTCAAGGATCCATCTCACATCCGCAATGATGTCTCTCGTTCCTCGCCCTTTCCTAAACCCTGCTTGCACTTCAGGTAGTTCTTGTTCCAGGTATGGTTGTAGTCTCTTTTGAATAATCTTCAGTAGAATCTTGCTGGCATGTGGGATCAGAGCGATAGTTCGATAATTTCCACAGTCAGTTGGATTACCTTTCTTTAGTATTGGTATAAACACAGATCTTTTCCAGTCAGTTGGCCATGATGTTGTCTTCCATATTTCTTGGCAGAGCCTTGTAAGTATGGTAACAGCTGCATCAGATTGCTGCAATACTTCTATAGGAATGCCATCAATGCCTGGTGCTTTGTTCTTTGATAAGGCTTTCAATGCTGCTTCAACTTCTTCCTTCATCACCAATGGTTCCCGATCATAAGGTACAGGTTGAAACGGCTGTTGGTCCACTTCATCTTTATCATATAAAAACACTGTATATTCCTTCCACCTTTTCTTGATCTTCTCAGCATCATTCAACATAGAACCTTGAGCATCTTGTAACATTCCAATTCGAGGCTGGAACTTTTTCTTTAATTCTCGTAGCTTTAGGAAAGCCGATCTTGTTCTTCCTCTAATAGTTTCTGCTTCTATTTCCTTGCATGCGTCGTTGTAGTACTTTTCCTTGTCCTGTCTTGCTGCACGTTGGAAATCTCTGTTGAGTTCTGTGATTGTCTTTCTTTCTCCTCTGGCTTTAGCTTCTTTGCGTTTCTGGGAAATTTTCAGAGTTTCTTCCGTCATCCATTTTGGCCGTTTTTGCTTTTTCACCTTTTGTAGAGACTTTTCGCTTTCTTCCAACACAACCTTCTTGATGTCATTCCATAACTCTTCCAGAGCTCTGTCATTTGTATCTAAAGCAGCAAATCGATTTTTCAGGCAGTCTTTAAATTCCAGTGGTATATTCTCAAGGTCATATTTTACTGCATTCATGAGTGGTTTGCTCTTTTTCAACTTTAGCTTGAGTTTGCATACTAGTAGTTGATGATCTGTACCACAGTCAGCTCCAGGTTTTGTCTTTGTTGATGTTATAGAGCTTTTCCATCGTTGACTTCCACAGATGTAGTCAATTAGATTTTTATACAGTCCATTGGGTGAAGTCCATGTGTACAGTCTCCGCTTGTGTTGCTGGAAGAAGGTGTTTGAGATGATTAGGTCTTGCAGAATTCTATCAGTCTTTCTCCAGCTTCATTTCTGTTGCCAAGTCCATATTTTCCAACTACTTTGCCTTCTTCTTTGTTGCCAACTTTTGCATTCCAGTCACCCATGACTATCAGGATATCCTGTTTGCAAGTTCTGTCAATTTCAGCTTGTACTTGTTCATAGAACTCTTCAATTTCATTCTCTTCTACAGCTGCTGTTGGGGCATATACTTGAATTATAGTTGTGTTGATAGGCAATCCTCGTAGACGAATAGAGATTAAGCGTTCGCTGAGTGCATTGTATTTCATTACAGTTCTTGCAAGTTTCTTCTTTATTATAAATGCAACACCATTTCTTCTTTGTCTTTCATTTCCAGCATAGTAGACTATGTGATCATCTGAAGCAAAGTGCCCGATGCCAGTCCATTTCAGTTTGCTGACACCCAACAGATCAAGTTGTACACGTTCCATTTCATTCTTGACCACCTCCAACTTCCCTTGGTTCATGCTTCGTACGTTCCATGTTCCAATGTGTAAGACATCTTTACAGCTTCTGACTCTCATTTCATGTGCAGCTACATCAGCAGTCAGACTTCCCGAGGGCTTTGATCCAACCACATCATAAATGCTGGCTTTACTCTGAAAAGTCTTCAGCTCTTCCCCAGTAGCTAGTTGAGTGCCTTCCGACCTGGGGGTCTCATCTTCCAGCACCATAGCACAATTTGTTTTGTTGTAACTATCCATTGGGTTTTCATGGCAAGATACAGAAGTAGATTGCCGGGCCTTTCTTCCGCGCAGTTTAAGTTTGGTGTTGTTGCCGTTGTCACAAAAATGTGATCCTCCACCATCAACACTATCCCATTCTGCTGCTGCCCAGATGGGTGGTTTGTCTTGGTCTGGCACCTCAGCACCTCAGCTGAGACCTGTCCATCTGTTAGTGTGGCTGGGTTTAAAAAAGGTTTGGACAAGTTCCTGCAGGAAAGGTCCTTAAACCATTATTAAAGTGGATCTGGGAAATCCAGTACTTGTCCCAATGCAAGAATTGTGGAACCTGTATCTTCTGGGAAAAATGCTTGGTACTTGTGACCTGATGAACCTTGGTCTGACCCAGTTTGGCATATTATGTTTTTATGTAACCCAGCATTTAGTGGGTCTGGACATTTGGATCGGACGTCCAGCTCCACTAAATACAGGTCAGAATGACCTCCATACTGTATATTTACACCTGCACTTGAGCAGATGCAAATGTACACAGGTTTGTAGTACCTGTGATTTCTACAGGATTTGTGCAAGTATTTTATAAAGACTCTTAGGTAACTGTGTGTCTTTATAAATTAGACATTAAGGGGGTCATTTTCAAAGACTTAGGATTTGGATGTCTGAAGATGTGTACGTGCATGTCGAAATCATGGAGACGTCTCCGTAGCCATTTTACAAATGGCTTATAAAGGTATCTCCAGTGTGGGGACGCCCAAGAAGGCAGAGGGTGTAACGAAGGCATGTCTAAGGAGGAGCTATGGACTTACATGTCCCCTTTCGATTTCACAAACGTTAGGGCCATCTGCAGGTATGTCCACATTTAAACCTCAGGGAAGTGTCTTTTTTACCACCTTAAAACATCCAGAGACAGTAGAGAATATGGAGAGTTAACTGACTAGCTTAAGATCACAATGGCACAGACACTACCAATTCCAGGACCTTCCATATCCCAAAATGCTAATTTCCAGGCTTGCTGTTTAATGCATACAGTTAAATCTGTAGAAATATTAGTGCCTGACTCTGCCG
This sequence comes from Ichthyophis bannanicus, assembly GCA_033557465.1. Taxonomy (NCBI): domain Eukaryota; kingdom Metazoa; phylum Chordata; class Amphibia; order Gymnophiona; family Ichthyophiidae; genus Ichthyophis; species Ichthyophis bannanicus. The sequence goes on from CM066040.1 coordinate 65,699,663, forward strand.
TTATCACACCACCATTCCTGCATTAAACAGGTAATGCAGCTTAATAAATTGGTCCTGTATGTTCTTTCAGGAAACCTTGAAGGATTCCTTTTACAGCCAGGCTGCCTCTGCTTATGAATACGTTAAGTAGAGTAAGTGTATTTTATTTCTGATTGTGGAAACAACCAGGAAACATTCCAGCAATTTTGATTTGAAGCAATAAAAAGCTTTATCAATCAAGTGATTACAAATGATTAGAAAACATGACATAATTTAAGCTAGAGGCAAGACTAATTAAATTTCGCTGGTAATCCTTTGATGCAGTTTTGATGCCAGCACATTTCACAATGATGTGAGGAAATAGTGAATATGTAAATAGCATTACAGGAACATATAAATTGCCTAGAGAAATGGAAACTATTTCAGAGACTTTTTTCTTCTTTGATTCATATCTCCCTAATTATAGCTAATCCTAATGGATACTTAGAAAATAGAAATCGTCCTGGCTTAGTAAATAAAAACTATTTATCACATCTAATATAGATGTTGCGACCAAATTCTTAGCTGTTCAATACAGCAGGAGTACCTAAAATCAGGGTTTCCACTTCTAGCTTCCACTTTTCTGTTTTAATTTTAGCATTAGGCTTCCTTTTTGTCTCTAATATTTTATTTATTTAAACAATTTATTACATGTCTATCCCAAATTCTAGGCAAGTTGTTGATAATATTCAAGATTATTTTTTCCTGTGGTTGGTACTTTGCAAGAATCACTAGATTTAGCCTTTACTTATCTACAGATTATTGAGGGGTAGATTACACAGACTAGATTAGCTGCCATACATTAATCTCCAGGATGTGAGTTTCTCTGACTCGGCCTTTACCCTCAGCAGGGAGGATTGAAGAGAACACCACCTGTGCACCTATCTGCTTCACCCTCTGTCCCAAAGCCATGAAGTCATGTTTGATATGCTCAGAGGGATTCCCAACAGTATCATTTATGCCGACATGGATGAGCAACATCGGATAATATTCAGAACGCTTGATAAGTCTCGGCAAGCTCTACAGAACAGATTTTGGCACCTGGAAGACAGCACACCTTTCTGGACATCAAATCTGGTCAGCAGATGGATGCCTTAGTACCCCTCAGAACAGAGTCATCAACCAACAATTTAAGAAATAGCTCATTGGGGGGGGCGGAGCCCGATGTCCAGCGGGATGGTCGCATAACGCTGAGGCTCCCGAGAGGCCTACTCAGAATCCTGAATTAACACCGGACATACTTGAATTTCTGCTCTGATCTTGCCGGGGCACATTGGTGAGATGGCGGGGACCAAACCCACGCGCCTGGAATTTGGATCTCCAGCGGCTTCTCACGGTAAACGCTCCAAAACTGAACCCCCGTCCCCGCAGAAGGGGCTGGCTTGGCGCGAGGGCCCCGAAATGCAGCAGGAAATCCTCGCAGAAATTAGAGGGGTTAAGGACCTCGTGCAGTCAAACGGTGAAGCACTTCGAGCGCTGAGGGAAGATCTTGGTGTACTGCAAGGCAGGCTGGAGGGGCTCTCTTCGCGTCAGGACAAAATGGAGAGTATATTAGACTCCCATGCGGTCCGGCTGTCCAAACTCGACAAAGTTGAACGTCAGGTGCGGGCCTTGCAGAAAGAAGTGGAAGATGGCAATAATAGAGCGCGCCGCAACAACCTACGACTTGTGGGCATACCGGAGGGAGCGGAATTGGGAGACATGAAGGAGTTTTTAGGTAAAATCCTCCCTTCCCTGCTCCAAATCACCTTTACCAAAGAATTGGAGATCGATCGCGCTCATCGTGTACCCACCAACATAACGCTCAACAGGAAGACCCCGCGGCCTATCATCTTTCGACTTTTGAGATATCAACATGTGGAACAAATTCTCAGTGCCTCCCGGGCAAAGGGCCATATGGAGTTTGAGAGCCATAAGGTCTCCTTCTATCCTGACTTGGCTAAACCCACGGTCGACCGCCGAAAGCGCTTTCTGGAATTTCGGCCGAGGCTTCAACAACTACAAGCACGCTATGGCCTGATGTACCCGGCCAAGCTCCGAGTCACGCTTCACAATCAGACAAGAACATTTGAGGACCCTGATCTACTTGCGGAGTTTTTGGACTCTAAAGAAGCCGACTTGATGCGCTGACTTCCAGAATATTCCTACCAGTACTCTCATATCCGCTGTGCCTGCCATATTGGATTTGCCGCGGCTCAGCGAAGAGTCTGTCGAGGGCGGTTTGTTGCCTTATTTTGCAGATATCTGGGACCCGACTCCATCTACCCATAGTAGCCTCGACGAGTATCAGAGACAGCGTTACTTATGGACTCTGGTGTTTCTTTTCTTTTACTATGTCTCTATCTTCCTCTCTAGGGCCTCCTCCCGCAGACATCTGGTCGCCATATTCATTGGGGTTTTGCTTCTTCTCTAAGTTACTTTGGTACATACTTTTCAATATGGGTGTATTGGCCAGCATACTTGGTGCTTATGTCATTATTGTACAGATTCTGATTATGTTGTAAGCTTTCAAGCGCTCTTACCTAAAATGTCTGTTATCGATTGCTGGTACCATGTAAGATTTTCTCATTGAACGTACAATGAATCAATAATCCGATAAAAAGGAGGAAAATCCTAAGTTATTTAAGTCATGACGCTGCGGACCTGATTTTCCTCCAAGAAACACATTTTAATTCGAAGGAAACTTTCAAACTCAATATTAAACCTTGCATGGTGGCCGCCTATTACCCAGCCGTTTCTAGGGAATGTGAGGTTACCATATTGGATAGGAACTCTCTGCATGCTACTATTATAGCGACTTGCTCAGATACAGCGGGTAAATGGTCCCGAGTTCACTTCAAGATAGGTAACTTTAAAGTTACATGTATATGCCGTTATGCTCCTAATGTAGATGACCCTGCCCTTTTGCTACTATTGCTCAGGTTACGCAGGCCTCTGCTACTACTTCATTGATATTGGGGGGGATTTCAATTAAGTTCTTGATCCCCTGATTGGCAAATAGCTGTCTAGGACAAGTGGTCCCCCCAAGAGTCACACCGCGCTAATCTCTGTGAACACAGATATTGTTCCAGTCTATCTATGGAGGTTACTACACCCCAATGAGCTTGACTTTACCCTCTTCACTTCCCCTCATCAATCCCAGTTTCGCATCGATTTCTCTCTGATATCAAAACTGTTGGTTCCTCAGGTGGACGTTGTAAAGATCACTCTCAGCATCTTTCAGATCATGCTGCTATTTCTTTTCAATAACATACTACTGCACTCCAAGGGAATCCGGGGGCCTGGTTCTTTGATAGAGCCCTATTAACTCAGCCAGGGTTCCGGTTAGAAATTCGAGCAGCCATGTATGATTGCTTCCAGACCCTGGTACTCCAGGGGGATCTGGACACCCCAACAGCTCTTCTCTGCAGCTCGTTGGAAAACCTTTTCTGATTTATACAGGGAATTTGCGTTACTAGCGAAATATTACTTTTAATCGCTGCAGCTTCCATGCTGCCTCAACAGTGCTCCAATCATGCTGCCCTCTGTCCCTACTAAGGACGGGCTATTAGAACTAATTCACTTTATTAGTAGTACACATGGGGTAGCCTCTAACTTTTATCACTATTATGTCAGGGCACAGATACTGTCACTTGTAGAGTTCAACGAGCCTGGGATCGCTAACCGCAAACCACTTTAACCCCTGTGCATTAGAGCGCTTTCTGGAGCAAAATAGTGCGGGTTTCCCGGTCTGCCTCAGTTACCCAAACTCTCTTCCCTTTTGCACATAGATGTTCTTCTATTCCAGAAAATAGCCAAATGGAACACAACTGCCAGGGATCAGTGTAGGTCTTGCCATACTAATGTAGGACCCTCGCTCATGTTCTTTTTGAATGTCCTTAACTACAGGTTTGCTGGGGGCGGGTCTGGGGTCGTATTTCATTTATCTTACACCTTCATGAGCCTCTTTCTTGGAAGACTGTGGGACTCCGCTTAGTGGCGGAGGTCCCCTCTCTTCCTAAGAAGGGTCGCTTTCTCCTGATTTCATGCTGGGTATAGCCATATGTTTAATCACAAGGACTTGGAAGGATAGCTCTCGACTTACTGTCAATGAATGGTGGCACCGTGTCTGCTTATATAGTAAATATGAGCAGATATCTCGGTGAGCTATTTTCCATACCCAAATTTATTCTCGCTTGTTTAAATGGCAGATGCTCAAAGATCATGTACAATCTGCTCATTGCTTCGACATGTCTGTTTAATGTACACTCATCATGTTTCAGATCGCTGTTAGGTTTTGTAACACAATAATGTCAGTACACGCCCGCTTCGAGAATGATTCAGTTTCCTAGAGAAGAAGCAGGGGGGAGGGGGGCAGCAGGGGTTTACTTTGGTGTATGTATCATATTCCATGTATGTATTTGTCTTTTAGCTGTATGTCTTCCTTTCCTTTGTTGTTGTAAAACGAAAATAAAGCATTTAAAAAAAAGAAATAGCTCATTGGTCTAGGGGTATGATTTTCATTTTGGATGTGAGAGGCCCTGGTTTCAAATTCCATATGAACCCAGTGTTTGGTGAGATAAGTTTGTGGTGGCAGAGGTAACAAAGCAATACTAGTCAAACTTTTATCCTCTGGTAGTTCACTTCTATCTGTGCCCTTCTCTTCCACTGTCAACTCTACACTTCGATCTTTCCACATTGCTGCTCCTTATGCTTGGAACAAACTACCTGTCAGTACCTCAGGCTCCATGTCTGGCCCTTTTCAAATCCAGGCTAAAAACTTACCTCTTCAATGCTGCTTTTGGAACCTGATCCACTTATTTTCCTGATTACTACCTATGGGTTTCCTTACCACTTCCTAGACATATCCTAGTCCCCAATTGTTGCATTGTCTGTCTTGACTATACTGTGTAAGCTCTGATGATGTCTCATATGTCTCCGTACAGCGCTGTATATGCCTTATAGTGCTATAAGTAAGTAGCTGCCCTATGAATAGAATTCATCCTGTTTATATCTTATCAGAAGACGCGGTGTCCAGACTTGAACACAATACCCCAAATGAGGTCTCACCAGAGATCTATACAGAGGCATTATTACCATCCTTTTCTTAGGCCTTCCTCGCCCAATGCACCCAAAGACCCTTGAGGCTTTTCCCATCACCTTTTCTACCTATTTGGCCTCCTAAATATCATCAGATATGATTATCCTAGGTGCCACTCTTCTGTCATACTCAGGGGTACTTCACCTACCTATACTGTACCACTCCTTGGGATTTTTGCAGCCCGACTAAATGATCTTGACAATTTTAGCATTAAATCTTAACTCTTAAGTTCTAGACTCTTCTTCAAGCTTCACTAGATCCCTTTTCATGTTATCAATACCTTCTAGAGTGTCTACCCTATTGCAAATTTAGGTATCACATGCAAAGAGACAAACCTTCCCCAACAGTCCTCCTACAATATCACTTTCAGAAATTAAAAAAAAAATAAAATAAAGCAGACCACTACCATTCTCAAGACAAATAGATTCCACCACAGATTGATCTTTAAATCTAAATAAATAGGATTCAGTTTTAGCTTCAATAAAAGTCACAAACTTTTCAGCGGATAAGAGAATTTGATTGCTACCCAAGGCATCATGAGCAAAGTCCTACCAATTCAAACAACTCTATAAGGCTTATTAAGTAACTAGTCAACTTCTCTCTAAAATGATTGGATTTAGCAGTGGTCACAAAAGTTTATAATCTTTTAAATAGGATAAATAAGCATCTAAACTTCCAAATTGCTTGTTCTTCCTCCATGCCTTCTCATGGTGTCACAAGCAGTTTCCTAGCCTGATTATACTATGGTGCATGATTCCTTCTATGCTAAAAAAAACTTTGGACAGGTGCAACTTCATCTAAGGAATTTTCTAACGTGTGATTAAATAACTCATTACAGACCTGGCATTTATCAAACTCAGTTTGATTAAAAGATATCAATTTTTCAATAAAGATCTACCCCCCCCCCCCATATTGTTTTTAAAATTGCCTTCCCTGGTTGCGGCTGCAGACATTTTGTATAAATCATATTGATGCAAGAGATTATAAGAAGGGATAAGCACACCAAAGGATCACAAAAGGCAAGGGATGGGGTAGGAGGATAGCTCTTTCCTGACGTCTTTCTCAGAAGTGAAGCATTGTGAAAGATCAAAGATAACTGGCTCAGTTGGATTAATATATCTTAAATATGAACAAACATCAAAACAGGCAATATCGGATAAGAACAATTTAGTTCACCCATGTTAACCATTTGTGCTGGTTAGTGATGGGAGTGAAGAGGCCTAGACCACACATAAAAAGAAGAATGAAAAAGCCGAAAGTCCAGTTTATTTGAATGGCCCGACATGGACTGTGTTTCAGCAGAATGTCTTCGTCAGACATGTGCAGACCTCATAAAATTCAGTAGAAAACTACAAATTGTTCTTTTTTTTCAAGAATACTGCTAAACATTCAGAAATGTCTTTGGTCTGTAATAATTTGAAATGGATACCTATTGGCCCCATTGATCCACTTAAACATACATTCAATCAGTGTATTTTGGGAGACACACAATTTTGAGAAAAATAAAATGAGAACCTGTTGTAGTCTGTCTAAAAATGAAAATGAAGCAACTAATGAGGAGATTGTAATCAAGACAGCTGACAAAGGTGGCGGATAGTTGTGATGAGGAGAGAGGATTATATTTCAGAAAGAATGTTCCTACTTATGAGATTAAAAAGGAGATTGATACGCTGGTACATGTTGGTTCCGAGGCATACTCTTGTGTCAGAAATCCTATGAAACATGGCGATCCATTACCAATGGGCGCTAGATGGCAGTGCATGTTCTAGCGCACACTGAAGGTGAGCTGGAACATGCATCGCCAGCTATTTCAGGGCCATGACAATCCCCACACTAACTGTGCAGCCCGCGTTAGGGTCACGAGTGGGAAGGTTTGGGTGGAGAGTGGGCATGGGGCGCTCAGTGCCGTTAGCGCTGACTTCACACCTTGCACTAACTGCATTAGCACAGTTTCACTTAACACTGCCTCGATAGGTGGAGTTAAGTGCACCTTCGCTAATGCAGCCCACATTAAATGCTGGGAAATGCTTTCTGTACCCCTGACAGTTAATGTGCTGGTGTTGCATCTACCACGCCATAGTTTTGCTGTTATTGGCATAGTGGATGCAACACCTCAGTGCCCTTAAGTAAAAGGCTCCCCAGGTCTATCAGATATTTACCAAGTGCAATTCAGATTTTTGTTGTCCAGTTAGTCATGATCACTAATTGGACAACTAGGATGTAGATTAGGGTTTGATAAATATTTCTGATAGTATATTTAGAAATGGTTTCACAGAGGGCTGGGGGCTCAAATACCACTGGAGGACAGCAACCTCGGGCCGGAGGGACTGGGGGTTTCTAGTTCCACAGATGCTGCTTGTCTCCTTTGGCAAGCCACTTAACCCTCTGTTGCCTCATGTACAAAACATAGATTGTGAGCCCTTCAGGGACAAGGGAAGAATATTCCATACCTAAATGAACACCGCTTTAATCCGGTGAAAAGCAATATATAACAATTGCTAAATAAATACATTTTTGGCTTATGGAATAAATTTCTAGAGCAGAAGTCAATAAACGCATAAGACAAAAAAAATTCAAGCAAGGATTTTTCACAGAGCTCTAGACTACTCAAACTTTGAGCTAATCAGGAAACGGGAATAAATATCACCAGAAATACAAAACACAATTAAGAGCAGACTGGCTAGACCCAACCCCTCTGGAGATGTGATAGCTTCTCCTGCAAGATACCCGTCTTCTAACCTCAGGTTGAGGCCAGTTTGCAGCCTGTGATGAAAATTCCTAGAAATCTGGATTTTGTCATGTCTTGTTTAGATTAGAAATGATATGAAATGACATAGTAAATGTCATTGATATTTCCCATATTGTTTCAAACAAATGCACATCCCTTGCATTTTATACCTGTAGTTGAGATTATGAGCATCATTTTGTACGTCTCCATATTACATTTACTCTCAGAAGATCCTTCTGAAAACCCTTACAATTTTCTGCTGTTTTAATGACTTTGATTAATTTTGTGTCATTTGCAAATTTGATCAGCTCACTCGTTATTCCTATCTCTGGATTATTAATTTATTTATAACATTTATTATCTGCTCATCATAGAATTTCTGAGTGAAGTACAACTATACATTTACAAATAGAAATTACACATCATAACAAAACATGTAACAATTACAAATCTTGAGAATTTCAGAAGTCCATTAAAATCTTTATCCTAAAAGTCCCAATTCTGTCCTGCATATAGATCTCCTCTGTGAGTCTGGTCTGAATCGGACACACAGAGGGAATTGCGATTCTGATCCCGCGGGCCATGTCTAGCACATTAACTGTCAGGGGTACAGAAAGCATTTCCCAGCATTTAATGTGATTCAGTCTGGCCTGCATGTGCAGGACTGCCTCTGGCTAACTCAGTCAAAGCTCCTCAATGGAGCTGCGGCGCCATGGCGTCATGTTGCCATGGCACCACAGCTCCCTTGAATAACTGTGATGCCAGCCACCAAATGAAAGTGTTCATTCCCCGCAGCCCTACCCCTGATCTGGCCTCCTAAGGCCAGGGTCGGGCTGTGGGTAATAAACCCTGACCCGCCCCCACCCCATCTGTGCACCGGGCAGTTCAAAAAATCATGTCCAGGTAAGTTATTCCACCTTGGAGGTGGAAGAACTTCCGCGGACATTTTGTCGGTCCTGGACGTACAGGGCCAACATTAGAATTGGCCGTGTATGTCCAGGGCCAGAGACCACCCACTGCCCGCCCAGATTCCACCCCCGGGCCACCAATTCCAGACCCCCATCTAACTTCCCTGCACAACTGGCATAGATACAATTACAATAGTCCAGACAGGTGATAACACAACTTAGCAACAAGGAAGCCAAAGTGGAGGAATGGATGAATGGTACAAACAGGGACAGCTCAAGGCAATCTGCAGCCTGAGGTGAGGGATGAGATGGTGCTCCCCCCCCTCAAGAGGGTGGGGGAGGCTTTCTCAAAACTTCAGTCAAGGACTGAACCAAAACAAAAAATGATTAGAAAATGTGAAGGAAATGGAAGATGTTCACACGCTAAGGAACTAAAATAAAAAGCACTCACAGAACTCAATATCTAAAAAGAAAATCGGATTCTGATCATCTCACTAATAATAACATTCTCCAGTACCACGCATATTCTGAACTAATACAAAAGGAGTCATCGTGGATAACATGTTAAAACCCTCTGCCCAGTGTGCAGCGGCAGCCAAGAAAGCAAATAGAATGCTAGGTATCATAAAGAAAGGGATGGAAAATAAAACAAAGGATATTATAATGCTTCTGTATCGTTCCATGGTACGACCGCACCTTGAATATTTTGTGCAGTTCTGGTCATCGTATCTTAAAAAGGACATAGCATTATTAGAAAAAGTACAGAGAAAGAGCCACCAAAATGGTGAAGGGGATGGAAGGCTACTCCTATGAAGAGAGGCTACAAAGGTTGGGGCTCTTCAACCTGGAAAAGAGACGGCTGAGGGGAGATATGATAGAGGTCCATAAATTAATGAATGGAGTGGAGCAGGTAAACGTGGATCAATTGTTTACGCTATCAGAATATAGAAAGACTAGGGGACATGCAATGAAGCTACAGGGTAAACTATTTAAGACAAATAAGAGAAAATATTTTTTCACTCAACGTGTAATCAAACTCTGGAATTTGTTACCGGAGGATGTAGTAAGGGCTGTTAGTGTAGCTGGGTTTAAAAAAAGGTTTGGACAAGTTCCTGGAGGAAAGGTCCATAAACCACTATTAAAAAGGGACCCAGGATAATCAATGCTTGACCCAGTACAAGCATTGTGGAACCTGTGTCTTTGGGGATACTGCTAGGTATGTATGACCTAGATTGGCCACTGTTGGAAACAGGATACTGGGCTTGATGGACCTCGGTCTGACCCAGTATGGCATATCTTATGTTCTTATGTTCTTATAAAAGCCTACAACAAAATCAATGAGGATCTTTAGAGCAAACCTACCATACCATACCAGCACAACTTCCAAAACTCACATAAGGAGCCTACTCAAAAAAGCATCACTGTAAATACTGCAAATGGGCCCTAGAACATCCAACACCTATTTGAAAAGCAGAACAATTCAGATTACTACAGTACAGATCCCTACGTACAAACTCCATGTTAGCACAACAGCTGGCCTTGGCCACAAACTCAGAGCACAGACCCTCACCATGTACAGAATAAGTGACCATAACCTAAACATGAACATAAGAACATAAGAACATAAGAAATGCCATACTGGGTTAGATCAAGGTCCATCAAGCCCAATATCCTGTTTCCAACATTGGCCAATCCAGGTCACAATAATGTGCAGGTACCCAAAATTCACAGCTTCCACAATGCTTCTCCTGGGGGGTAAGCAGTGGGTTTCCTGGGTCCTCTTTAATAATGGTTTATGGACCTTTCCTCCAGAAATTTGTCCAAAACCTTTTTAAACTCAGCTACACTAACAGCTTTTACTACATCCTCCTGTAGCAAATTCCGGAGTTTGATTACGCGTTGAGTGAAAAAATATTTTCTTTTATTAGTCTTAAATGGGTTACATTGTAACTTCATTTCATGTCCTCTAGTCTTTCTACTTTCTGATGGCATAAACAACCGATCCACTTCATTCATTAATTTATAGACTTCTGGCATATTTCCCCTCAGCCTTCTCTTTTCCAAGTTGAAGAGCCCTAAACTTTTAAGCTTTTCCTCCTAGGTGTATCTTTCCATCCCCTTTACCATTTTGGTGGCTCTTCTCTGGACCTTTTTTAAATTCTGCTATATCCTTTTTAAGATATGGTGACCAGAATTGCACACAATATTCAAGGTGCAGGTGCACCATGGAACGATTCAGAAGCATTATATCATCTTTGTTTTTATTCTCCATTCCTTTCCTTATGATTCCTAGCTTTCAATTAGTTTTCTTGGCCACATATTATCCACAGTGACAACTAAATCCTTTTCCTGGGTGGTGTTTCCTTATATGGAACCTTGCATTGTGTAACTAAAGTTTGGGTTGTTCTTTCCTAGGTGCATAACTTTGCACTTGTCCAAATTAAATTTCATCTGCCATTTGGTGCCCAGTCTTCCAATTTATCAAGGTGCTCTTGCAAATTTTCACAATCCTCTTGGGTTTTAACAACTTTGAATAATTTTGTGAAAATGTGATCACCTCACTCATTATTCCCATTTCCAGGTCATTTATAGATATGTTAAAAAGCAGTGTGCCAAGCACAGATCCCTGAGGTACTCCACTATATACTTTTCTCCATCATTTTCTGATCCACAATACTACACTGCCTCCAATCCCATGGCTTTTTAATTTCACAAAGAATCTCTCATGAGGGACCTTGTCAAAGGCTTTCTGAAAATCCAGATACAAAATATCAACTGGCTCACCTTTGTCTACCTGTTTAATCACACCTTCAAAAAAATATAACAGATTAGTAAGACAAAACTTTCCTTAGCTAAATCCATGTTGGCTTTCTCCCATTAAACCATGAATATATAAATGATCAGTAATTTTATTCTTTATAATGGTTTACCATTTTGCTCGGTATTGATGTCAGACTTACAGGTCTTCAATTTCCCGGATCACCCAGGAACCCTTTTTAAATATTGGTGTTACATTGGCCATTCTTCACTCTACAGGTACTACAGTTGATTTTAATGATAGTTCACAGATTACTAATAATAGGTCTGTAATCTCATATTTCAGTTTTTGCAATACCCTTGGATGTATACCATCTAGTCCAGGTGATGTGTTACTCTTCAGTTTATCAAATAGTTGTAATACATCTTCCCACTTTATCAATATTTCTTTCAATTCTTTTGATACATCACCTTTATATACCAGTTTAGGCATGGGTAAATTCCGGACAACCTCAAGAAGTCAGATTCTGCATACAATGCAACACCAGAAAAATACAAAGAGATGTATTTCCCATGTCCAATCATTAAATTGAAAATACAATTCTCTTCTACCTTTGTTGTCTGCCCATTTTATTCTCTGATCATGCTGGTCCCAATCTGAGGTTTCTTCTCTCCTCCACCTCCCAGTGCCCCCCTTATCGGCTTTCCCCCAAGGGCAGCATGAGGGTGATGTAAGCCATGTGCGGAGATTTATTGTGGCATAATTTGCATAAATTTAATATACTTTATTTTAAAACGTATATGCCACCCATCTAAAATCCTAAGTGGCTTCCAAACATACACATGCAATTTAGTAAAATAGATGCTATAATAAAACAATACAACAAATGTAATAATAAACATTAAATTTGATTAATGAAAAGCCTCCCCCCCAAAAAAAAAATCAAACCATTATAAGTATCTTCACATCAGATTTATTTTGCTATGACCAGATTATTGATGAGGAGGGAAGATATAAAATGAGAAACTAATCCTGGTAGCCATGAACTCGAAAGCTGGATTGGATTGTGCTGAAGTCATTGAATTACCACAGTACAGATTCCTATGTACAAACTCCATGTAAACAGAATTCCTGGCCTCAGTCACACACTCAGCAGACAGACCTTCACCAAGTACAGAATAAGTGACCACAACCTAAAATAAAAATAAAAATATGTAGACAAAAATTAAACTAAAAGCCCAAGAAGCCACACTCCACATGAGGAGCATCACCAGAGAAATAAAATGAAATAAAATTAATGAACGGAGTGGAACAGGTAACCGTAGATCGACTGTTTACGTTATCAGAATATAGGAAGACTAGGGGACATGCAATGAAGCTACAGGGTAAACTATTTAAGACTAATAAAAGAAAATATTTTTTCACTCAACGTGTAATCAAACTCTGGAATTTGTTACCGGAGGATGTAGTAAAGGCTGTTAGTGTAGCTGGGTTTAAAAAAGGTTTGGACAAGTTCCTGGAGGAAAGGTCCATAAACCATTATTAAGAAGGGACCCAGGATATCAATGCTTGACCCAGTACAAGCATTGTGGAACCTGTGTCTTTTGGGGAAACTGCTAGGTATGTATGACCTAGATTGGCCACTGTTGGAAACAGGATACTGGGCTTGATGGACCTTGGTCTGACCCAGTATGGCATATCTTATGTTCTTATGTTAAAAGAGATCAGTTCCCCATACTGAGTAAAATATAAATATTGTGCAATGTTCAATCACTAAATTGAAAATAAAATTATTTTTTCTACCTTTGTTATCTGACCATTTTATTCTCTGATCATGCTGGTCCTGATGTGAGGCTTCTGATTTCTTCTGTATTCTCTCTTTCTACGGTCTCTAGTCCATCTGCCATATCTTGTCTCTCCTTTTGTTTTCTTCACTTCCTTCCATCTTGAATATAGATTTCTTTCCTTTCAGCTTTCTTCCATTTATTTCTCTCTCTCTCTGTCCACCCAGATTTCACTACTCCTTACTATCCACTTCTCAATCACCCTCTTTTTTACGCCATCTACCTACTGCTTTTCAACCTTCACCACAGTCCTTCCCTGGTCCATTACTACCTAGTCTTTTGCTAACTCTCTCTTCCCCTGCATTTCTAACATCTCTTACCCCCCCCCCCATCCAGTGTCTGTCTCTCTGACTCTCTTTCCCTCTCCACACTCTCTTTCTTTCCATGTCTTCCCTCTCCCTTCCTATTCCTCTGCAACAACCATCTACCCCATCTCCATACCATACCTTCACTATTACTCCCATGTCCAGCATCTCTCCATCTCTTTCTCAACCTATTTACCCCATGTCCATCTTTTCCGATCTCCCTCCATATTACCCCATATCCTGAATTTCCTCCTCCCCTTATTACCCCATGTCCAGCATCTTCCCTTTGCCCCCCTCCTCAAGTCCAACAGTTTCCTATAGTATCCCTATAAACCCATGGCCAATATCACCACTCCATCTCCCCTCCTTGCTTCTCCTTATGTGCCTTTCCATGTCCTAATCTCTATCTCCATAATCCTCCACCTCAATCTTATCCCCGCAGCCTCCCTATTCCCCCTCTGCACCCTGCATCTTCCTTCTGACTCCCTGTGCCCATCCACATCCACATCCCAATGACCCTTCATGTCCATGCCTTGTATGTGCAAAGGGCAGAGCCTGCCCATGGAGCTGCAGAGCCTGCCTGTGGGAGTAGCATGTCCTACAGGGAGGGGCTGTGCAAGCCGTGATCCCAGCCTAGAGAGGCAGGGCACAATTGGCCTTGCACAGCCCCTGCCCACAAGACATACTACTACCACAGGCATGCTCTGCTTCTCTGGGCCACGATCACTGCCATCGCTAGCCACCCACCTCCTCTCCCCATTCAGGATGACCTGCAGAGCGCCAGTTGCCTAGTGGAGAGATTGCCTGTGGTACACAGGACTGTGAGTAGCGACTGCGGCCTCTCTCAGCCTTCTGCCTGTGGGAGCAGAGTGTCCTATGGGTAGGCTCTCCTCTGGGTCGATGGTGCTCCGCACGCCATCCTGAACGGGGAGTGACTAGTGACGGAACCCTCTCAATGTCCAGGTCCCCCTGCTGCCCTTACCCAGCTTACCGGGTACTGCTGACACTGATCAAGCATTTCTTCCTGCTTCCCCCCCCACCCCACTGTCCAGCATTTGTCCTCCTGTCCCCTCCCCCCCCCCATTGTCCAGCATTTCTCCTGCTGTCCTACCCCCCCTTGTTTTGTTTTTTTCAAAATTGATAGCTTACATGAGCTATCAATTTTGAAAATAAAAAAAAACCAAAACAAAGGAAAGTAAAATTGTGGTCTCTTAAGACTCTGGCATGCTTTTAAGGCTTCAATGGGTTCCACTCCCTCTAATAATGCTTTTTGTTTTAGAGGGGGTGGAACTAGCAATGACTTAGAAGCACTGGAGTCTTGAAAAATGGAAATTACACTAACCTGGTAATTGTAGTTCCTGTAGGATCCAGTTTAGTCCTCCACAATCGGGTAGTGCACCTTCTACTGCAGCCTGGAGACTGGACCAATCAAATCTTCTGTAGTACATATCCAGCAGGAGCTCCCAGAAGCCCCCCAGTGTACTAGTAACAAAGCATACTTAACGAAGCAACACATTAAATAATCATTAAATTATCATTACATTATCAGTAAACCCTTATCTTCCCCCCTGTAATAACCAACTCCCTCCCCAAACGAGGAAGTCAGAACACCGCCTGGCGCCGAAACCGACGCCTTCCAATTTACACAGAGCTCCCCTTCACAGAAATCTAGGGAGCTGACTGAACTCCAAGAAAAGGAAGAGCCATAGCGATAAGCACGACTGTCAACAGAACCCGAACGGGACGAAGAACCGTCCTACAGTCAACCGCTCGGAACAGCGCGCCGCAAGACTACACAGAGAGTTGGGAGGGAAGGAGGACTAAACTGGATCCTACAGGAACTACAATTACCAGGTTAGTGTAATTTCCATTTCCTGTGCGGATATCCAGTTTAGTCCTCCACAATCGGGATGTAACAGAGCAGTTAAGACCGGGCGGGACCTTGCCAGCCGGCGCGCAGAACCGCCGATCCAAAACAGGAATCCCGAGCCGCTAATACATCCAGGTGATAGTGCCTGCTGAAAGCGTGCAGAGACGACCAAGTGGCCGCCCTACAGATATCCGCTGGCGGAACCAGGCAATGCTCCGCCCAAGAGGTCGCCTGAGCTCGAGTAGAATGAGCTCGAAGCCCCTCCGGAACTGGCCGCTGCTGCAACAGATACGCAGATGCGATCGCTTCCTTGAGCCATCTAGCAATGGAGGCCTTAGCCGCCGCCTCCCCTTTTCTTGCGCCCCCAAAGAGCACAAAAAGCCGATCGGTCTTACGAAAGGACTCCGTAGACTGCAAATACCGACGCAGCGTGCGACCCACATCGAGCCGGTGAAGACCCTTGTCCACCGACTCGACCGAGTTCGCCGAAAGAACCGGCAGAAACACTGCCTGATTCAAGTGAAAGGGAGACACCACCTTTGGAAGAAAAGAAGGCACCGGCCGGATCACAATCCGGTCCGCGGAAAACGACAAGAAAGGCTCTCGGCAGGACAAGGCCTGAAGATCCGAAATGCGCCGAGCCGAGCAAATGGCTACAAGAAAGACCGTCTTCAAAGTGAGATCCTTCAGGGACGCCCTCCGCAAGGGCTCAAAAGGTTCCCGCACCAGAGCCCGCAGGACTAAATTCAAATCCCACGGGGGAATCGGTGCTCTGCGGGAAGGCCGCAAATGAAAAACAGCGGTCAAATAACGCCGCACATCCGCATGAGCGCTGAGAATGCGGCCTAAAACCTTGCCTCTATAGCAGGAGATCGCTGCCAACTGAACCTTCAGGGAACTGGCCGCGAGGCCTTTCTCGAACCCATCCTGAAGGAAGCTTAACACGACGGGCACAGAGACCGTCGCCGCCCAGACTCCCCGCTGGGAGCACCAGTCCTCAAAAATCCTCCAGATTCGAACATAAGTAAGAGAAGTGGATGACTTTCTTGCCCGCAGTAGGGTGGAAATCACCGCGGGCGAATAACCCTTCTTTTTCAGCCGAGCCCTCTCAATGGCCAAACCGTAAGCGAGAATCGAGCCACCTGGGGCATCCGCAGGGGGCCCTGAAGAAGAAGGTCCGGCAGCGCGGGCAGGCGCCAAGGCACGCCGTCTCGAAGTCTGACTAGCTCGGCATACCAGGGCCTCCGGGGCCAATCCGGAGCCACCAGCAGCACTCTGCCCTGATGACCCTCGATGCGCTGGACGACCCGGCCGATCAGCGCCCACGGAGGGAAGACATACAGAAGCCCGGACGTCGGCCACGGCTGAATGAGAGCGTCGAGCCCTTCGGACATTCGCTCCCCGCCGTCTGCTGAAGAAGCGACTCGTCTTGGCCGTCTGGAAGGTCGCCATGAGATCCATGATGGGCGGACCCCACCGCCGCACTATTTGCGCATACACCTGTGGATTTAACTCCCACTCTCCGGGGTCCACTCGCACTCTGCTGAGAAAGTCGGCCTGGACATTTTCCGCGCCCGCTATGTGCGCCGCTGATATTGCCGGCAGACGAGTCTCCACCCAACTGAACAAGGCTGTCGCCTCTGTTTCCAGGGCCACACTCCCTGTGTCCCTTGGCGATTGATGTAAGCCACCGTGGCCGCATTGTCCGACCAGACCCGGACAGGTCGACCCCGGACCAGTGGTTCCAGGGCCAATAGTGCTAGTCGCACCGCCCGAAGCTCGAGACGGTTGATCGACCAAGACGCTTCCTGGGAGGACCACACCCCCTGAGTGAAGCGGGTCTCGCAGTGCGCTCCCCAACCGGCTAAGCTCGCATCCGTTGTGAGGGGAACCCACAGAGGAGGCTCCAAGGGAACCCCCCGCGTCAGATTATCGGGAGAGAGCCACCAACGGAGCGAAAGACGCACCGCCTTCGGGCAGGGCAGTCTCTTGTTCAAGGAGTCGCACTGGTTGGACCACCGGCGAAGGAGCGCCCTCTGCAGCGGGCGCATGTGGAACCGCGCCCACGGTACCACCTCCAAGGTCGCCGCCATTGTTCCGAGAAGCCTCAGGTACCACCACGCCGACGGAGCGGGCATGCCCCGAAAGAGTCGGACAAGAGCCCGCAACACCCGGACGCGGCGCTCGGGGAGGCACACCAGCCCCCGGGCGGTGTCGAAGCGCACCCCCAGATACTCGAGGTCCTGCGTGGGACGCAGACAACTTTTTCGTTCGTTCACCACCCAGCCGAGAGACCGCAGCAGAGCCACTACCCTGCTCGTGACTCGCAAGCACTCCCGACTGGACTTTGCCCGAATCAACCAGTCGTCGAGATATGGATGGACCAAGATGCCCTCCTTGCGCAAGGCCGCCGCAACGACCACCATCACCTTTGTGAAGGTGCGCGGAGCCGTGGCTAAGCCGAACGGCATGGCCCGGAACTGGAAGTGGCCCCACGGAAACGCAAAGCGGAGAAACCGCTGATGAGATGGATGTATCGGGATGTGCAAATAGGCCTCTGTAAGATCGAGGGACGTCAAAAACTTCCCCTGTCGTACTGCTACAATGACTGACCGCAGAGTTTCCATACGGAAGTGCGGTACCCTGAGCGCGCGATTGACGCCTTTGAGATCCAAGATCGGACGCAGAGAATCGCCCTTTTTGGGGACCACAAAATAGATGGAGTAACGACCGGCGCCTCTTTCCAAGAGAGGAACCGGGACCACCGCTCCCAGTGCTAACAACCGAGCCAGGGTCACGCGGATGTCCCGCGTCTTTTGTTCGCCCCTGCTGGGCGACAGAACAAAGGCATCCGGAAGCGGGGATGCAAATTCTAGAGCATAACCCTCTTCTATAATCTGTAGCACCCAGCGATCTGACGTAATTTGGGCCCAAGACGGAAGAAAGTCGTGCAAACGACCCCCGATAATCGGGCCTCCCTCCAGAGCCCGCCTCGCGTCATTGCGGCTTGCGCCCAAAGGAAGACGCCGAGGGAGAGGCGGCTCCGGAGAAGCCTCTGCCGGCCCCTCTGAAACCACGAAATCCCTGATTACGGGCTCCAAACCGGCCCCGCTGCGAGGCCCACAGGCGGGAGGACCGAAACCTGCGCTGATCCCGAAAGGACCCCCGCGCCGAGGTGGAGGACCTGTTGGCCCTTGGCCTATCCTCCGGAAGCCGGCCCCCCTTGGACTCACCGAGCTCCTTTACCAGTTTCTCGAGACCCTCCCCAAATAACAATCTGCCCTTAAAGGGCAGTTTACCGAGGCGGGACTTGGAAGAACCGTCAGCCGCCCAGTTGCGCAACCATAGGGACCGGCGCGCTGCCACCGCGGACGCCATACTATTAGCCAATGCGCGGATTAAATCATAAAACAGATCCGCCAAGTAGGCCGAGCCGGACTCCAGCCGGGTAACCTCCAACAGGCCTTGCTGGTCTAAGCCGGGGCTCGAGCGCAAGCGCTGCGACCACCGCAGACACGCCCGAGCCACCCAAGCCCCGCAAATAGAGGCTTGCAATGACACGGCATCCGTATCGAAGGTTTGCTTCAGCAAATTATCAATCTTCTTATCCTGCCCGTCCTTGAGGGCCGCCGCCCCCTCAACCGGGATGGTGGTTTTCTTGGTCACCGCGGAAACCGCCGCATCCACTCGCGGAGACTTAAACAAGTCCCTGTCCTTGTCGGCGAGGGGATAAAGCCGATTCATGGTCCGAATCCCCTTCAAACCGGATTCCGGGTGCTCCCACTCCGCCTGTATCATCTGTTCCACCACGCGGTGGACGGGAAAAACCACCTGGGCATCCCTGACGGCCTGAATGAGAGGATCCTCCAGACCCTCTTCCTCCAGGGACCGCACTGCCGAAAGGTTAAGTGCCTGAAGGGACTCCGTAACCAGAGGAACCAGCTCGTCCTTCCGAAACACCCGAATGATCCGAGCCTGATCCTCCGGCTCGGGGATCTCCCCATCCTCCAATTCCTCCGCTTCAGTCTCAGGATCGCCCTCCGCCTCGGACTCCAGAAGCCCCAGGGCGTCCTGCTCCTGTTCCCCCAACCGGAGCCGCTTGACCCCGGGTGGAGAGGAGCGCTGAGCCACCCCAGTGACCCCCGAGGGGAGAGAGGGGGGCCCAACCTCCGGCCACTGACCGGACCTGCTCAAGTGGAAAGCCTGATGTATGAGGAGAACAAAAGCAGGGGAGAATTCCATAGGTGGGACAACTATAGCCCCCTGCTGGAGCGCAGCCACCGACCCACTGGCCGGTGGAACCGACCCAGACTGAGGGATGCTCGGAGAAAGGACACTGTCCCCTGAAGTAGAAGCATCCCCAGGGGTAGCCTGCTCCTGGACATGCACAGAGTGTTCCAGCTCTGCGGGCACTGCAGCGCAGCCCCTGCAGATGCCAGAGTCAGTCCCTGCCGCTCTGCGGGACCCACAAATCACACATTGGGGTTTGGAAGCCATCCCAAGACCACCTCTGCCCAGCGGGATAGAAGGGAACCGGCACAGAAAAGCCCACACCACAGGGGCAATCTCATGCAAATCAGTCCCGGTTGAATAATAAAACTGTTTCTTGAAAAAAAAAAAAAAAAAAAAAAAACACACTCCCCAGACTCCCAGGGGTGCCCTGAGCAAAATCGCCAGCAAAAGGAACCCCAAAAACCCCAGGGGGACCTGTGCACAAGTGATCAAAAGTGCCTCTAAAAGCACAGTTTATAAATCCAAAATGGCCGCCGCACTTTTTCACCCGCGGTAAAAAACGGCGCGAAAATACAAAGACAAATAAATAATATGTAAAAGAAAGAAAACGACCCTCAGATACAGGGCAAATGATCAAATTTAGGAAAAATTGCCAAATGGGCTCAGGAGAGCCTACAGAACGCTGGCAGCTCTGACAAGAGAGCACTGCTCACAAATACAGACATAAAATGAAAACTTCTACCAGCTCAGGAACAGCAAGGACACAGCCAACTTCACACAGTGTCAGCCACTGCTGTATCAGGTATGGCTTTTCCCCGTACAGTCAAGGGGAAGCTCACCCAAGGCTGATAAAATTAGCCAGGCAAGAAGACAGGAGCCCGCAGGTCTGACTTCCTCCCGAGTCTCCTGTGCCAAAGCACTAGAGAGGCATGTTTCTTCCACTTTTCCTTTTAAAGATACAACTAGCTATTAAATAAATAGCAAATAAATGTCCCAAAAACAAACCCTAAAAGACTAACTAACAAGTGTTGCTCCTTCAAGAGTCACTCAGTGTGCCCAGCAAGGGCACAGACGTCTTCAAGCTGCAAGAGACTGGACACACTGGGGGGCTTCTGGGAGCTCCTGCTGGATATGTACTACAGAAGATTTGATTGGTCCAGTCTCCAGGCTGCAGTAGAAGGTGCACTACCCGATTGTGGAGGACTAAACTGGATATCCGCACAGGAACTTTGCGTTTTTAAGGGGTTTTATTTTTCCAGTTTATAGTCTGCCACCGCTGCCCCAGTGTCCTCGTATCTGGGGCAGCATCAGGGGGAGGGGGTAGATTCTGCCCCTGCCAACCTGGGGGAAGAGGCAGTGGCAGTGACTAATCCACTATATTTTTTTGTTTTTTCTTTGAAGGCAGTGTGAGGCGACAGCCACTTGGCTGTTTTGGGTGCGTTTTTTTGCCACTACCAAAATTTTGCAGCCTGAGGTGTCCGCCTCACTCTGCCTGATTATAGAGCCGCCACTGGGTACAGCATTTATGCAATGCAAAAAACAACTTTTCCACAACTGAACTCATGTGTTGTGAGAATGACAGATTGGAATCCAGTATGATGCTGAATATTTCAAGGTTGAGGTGACTTGAATTGGTAAATGATTTATAGAAGGCACAAACAATGGAAAGACAGACTCTGGTGAACCAAATGGTGGATATTTTTCAGGGATTTAATTTAAGTCAGTTGGTGTGAAACCAGAAAGCAATGAGATTAAGTGTCTGATCAATGAATGGAAAGTCAGGCCTAAAGTAGTCTAAGTTATAAAGGAATAGGAAGTTATCACCATAGTAGTAAGCACTGATGTTTCGATCTTGGACAAGGATGGAAAGGGGACTAAGGAAAACATTAAAAAACATTGGGGCCAAGATAGAATCCTGTAGGACTCCAAAGGGGAGAGATAGTGAGTCAGAGTAGACAGCGTTAACAGGAACCTGAAAGGAATGTTCTTAAAGGAATGAGGAAAAGCAATTGTATAATGAACCAGAATTGCCAATATCTGCCAGGCAACTGAGAAGAATTGGGTGATCAACTGTACCGAATGCAGCTGTGAGATCCAAAGATACACCGAGTGTTATATTTCCACAGTCCAGGGAGGAATAAATCTCATTCAGAAGTGATGTTACAACTGTTTCAGTGCTATGACCTGGGTGGAATCCTTACAGTTGGAGGTGCAAGGAATTCATATGTTTAAGATGGGTAGGCTCCTTATGTTAACTGCAGTGAAGTCTATTTTTCTGCTACTTTGAAACTGAGTGATAGTTTGAGGGATCTGAAGGATCCAAATCAAGGATTTTTAATGAAGGCCAAATAATGGCCTTTTTCCATAGTGCAGGGACTGAATCAGTGGAGAGACTAGAGGATATGATTGAAAGCATAAATGGAAAGAGAGCGAGAGATGGATGCCATACCCAGGCTGAAGCAATAGGGTCAAGGGGACAGGTTGTTTTGCATAAGGAGGAAACAACCTTAGGCAAATTGAGTGGTAAAGAGCTATTGGTAAGCACAAGGTTGAGAGTATGACCAGCTACATGGGTGGCCTCAGAGATATGCGGCTTCAGAGATAAGTCGGATAGGAAGTGCGCAAAAGCCTTGTCTCAAGCTCACAAAGGGGGCATCTACATGAATATCGAAATCACCAGTGATCAACAGATTGGGAAGAGAAATAGAAAGTATGGCGATGGATTGATGGACACGATCCCACTATGTAGGGTCCAGGTCCAATGATGGAGGGCAGTACAATAGTAGAAGATGGAAACTTCTAAACAAAGTGAACTTCATTAACATAGACTCAGTAAAATAAAGGGACGTGGAATGAGATTTAACTAGTACCAGTGAGGATCAGAATAAGAAAGCTAGACCTCCACCCACCCTCGAAAGACAGGGAGAGGAGACTATGGAGTAGCCTTGTGGCAAACAGTGATTTAAATAACCTTCCTCAACATCCCGGAGTCACATCTCAGTTAAGCACAGGATGTCTAGCTTAGAAACAGTGAGACGTTCATAGATGAGAGCAGTTTTGGATTAAACGAATCAACAGTTTAACGGGGTAGAAGGTAGAAGGCATATGAGAGTCTGGTTATTTGCAGTTGCTAAGGGAGATAACCTGCCTCCCCCACTGCAGTGAGCTCTTTTTAATCAGAATACATTTATTAAAAATGGCTACTTAGCTCAGCTGGTGGATCCCACAAATAGTCGAACTGCAAATGAATCCCATATACAATGTGGCACGTTTCAGGTTATCACCTCGACCCTGCTTCAGGTAGTACAGGACACTGTGATTTTACCGGTACTTATACTTATAAACACATCAGTTCATCAGACTTATAATGGCCACATCTGATATCAGTAAACTGAAGAAAAACAATCAGCTGTTGCCTGCTAGGGGCTGCCCACATGAAAGGACGCTCGTAGTCCAGTGGGTAAAAGCTAAAGAAGGCTGGTCCAATCCTGCTCCAGCAGGATCAAGGTGATGACCCGAAATGTGTCACGTCGTATACGGGATTCATTTGCAGTTCTACTGTGTGTGTGGGATTCACCAGCACGTTTTCCTTGAGCTAAGTAGCTGTTTTTTATAAATGTATTCTGATTAAAAAGGGCTCACTGCAGTGGGAGGGAGAATTTTCATCTCCTGTTCCTTTGACAGTGCACCCGAGAAAAATAATTACTATTAATTTTTGGTTTTGTCATTCCCACCAGCCATATATATCTATATGGTCAGTAATTTTGTTCTTTAACATAAATTAAAGGCCTATAAATCAAAAATCAAAGCTGGGGTCAGTGAGTGGGAATCAGTCACTAACAGAAAGCTTTTAAAATATATGACTTATTTTTAAATAAATATAGAATTTATCATTTTAACCAACAATCTTCCTTTCCCCCAAGTTTTCTGACTCACTAGCTCAACCAGTAAATATTCATATGTACAGTTTCCTTAACAGCAGAGGCAGGTTCTTCTTTATACTGAGTGAGCGACTGATGGTTTATAAGTGCCTGGGGGGTGGGTGCTAAGCGAAAGAGTGGATGAGGGTTATAAGTGACTGGCGGACTGAGTAAGTGTGGTTTTGAATGGCACGGAGACCGAGTGAGTGAGTGAGCAGAAGTAGTATGAGTAGTGGGGGTTGTTTGAGTGCAGGGGAAGCTGAATGGAACTGCAGAGAAAACATTAGTGATGGCAGGAGCAGGGATGATTTGAGATTACCAGAGACAATTCGGTACTTGGGACGGGGGGGGGGGGGGGATAGTTAGCTTTTCCACTCTTCCTTCTCTTTTTCTTTCTCCCCCTTTCCTTCTCTTACTCTCCCTTTCTCTCTCCTTTCCTTGATTCTCTTCTGACCTCTCTACACTGCTGCATGTCTGAGTTCCACATTGCCTCATATACCATGGATCTGACTATAATTCTCAATGGTGGATGGCTAGAAACCTTCAAAGGAACAGTAAGCTATAGAGCTAGAAGTCACTTCTCATCTTCATGGGCAGAGGGGCTGGAGATCTCCACCAACTCCTTCTTTCACACCTGATACCATTTCTAGGCTGCTCCTCTCAAGGCTTTTCACGATGCAGCCCCCGGTCTCCTCTTTCTACATCTGTAACATAGAAACATGATGACAGAAAAAGACCACAAGGCCCATCTAGTCTGTCCTTCCATAACAACTACAACAGTCCACTTTTTACCTTTAGAGATCCTCTGTGATGGTCCCATGCTTTTTTGAATTCAGTTACTGTCCTCATCTCTACCACCTCCACTGGGAGACTATTCCACGGATCCACTACTCTTTCCGTAAAGAAATATTTCCGCATATCACTCCTGAATCTATCTCCTTTCACCCTCATCCCATGTCCCCTCGTAGCAGAACTTGCTTTCAATTGAAAGAGGCTCTCTCCCTGAACATTTATGCCACGGAGGTATTTAAACATCTCAATCATATCACCTCTATCCCGCCTTTCCTCTAAGGTGTACATATTAAGATCCTTAAGTCTGTCCTCATATGCTTTATAATGAAGCCCATTAATCATTTTAGTAGCAACCCTCTGCACCGACTCCATCCTGTTCACATCCTTTTGAAGGTGCGGTCTCCAGAATTGCACACCATACTCCAAATGAGGTCGCACCAAAGACTTATACAGAGGCATTATCACCTCCTTTTTTCTGCTAGCCATTCCTCTCCGTACACGTACCTTTGCTTGTGTGTGCAGAAACAAAGCCAAGATGTACAGAGAAATAGACTGAGTGTTAAGAATAGACAACATTGCCTGATGGGAATCATGCCCAATAAGCCGCTTTCAGAGATAGAAGTATAGACATCTGATTTTACATCTTCTCTGCACCTCCCGGTCTCTCCTCATGCTTTCTTAGTTCAGCTGCAAATTGTTTAGTAAACTCAGACGTCTAAGAAAGTGAGTCCTAGAGAGTCCTTTAGTTCCAACTACAGCTTTCTAAATATCTTACAGTGTGATCCTCTCAGTAGCAGATGCAACCTTTATTGGGAACCCAGATAGAGACAACTGCAAACAGAGGAACCGCAACCTGGGAGAGCAATTCCCCACTCAACTGCTCCAACTTCCTAGTGGCAACAGCACAACTCTTGTTTCTTTTTTCTTTTAATAATTTATTATTTTAATCAACAGGTAGGTACCACATAGGAAAATAAATTACTAAACATATCACCAAATTGGTTATATGTGATCCAAAGTGTTACATTTAAGAAGCACAAAATACTAAGGATAAATCCCAAGAAACTCTTCCCTAATGAGATGTATATCTAGCATGATAATATTCCCATTATGGAGCACAAGTTCTATCGAGGATTTAAACCTTTCTACCACATAGATCCTGTGGACCTGGAGGTGCCACACTCTAATGGTTTCTTTTTCAGAACAAAGCAATAGCGAATCCAGCAGAATTGAATGGGACTGCACAAAGGGCAGTCCTAAATTAGGGGCCTATTTATTAAACTGTGTTAGCTATTAACATGTGTGACAGGCAGGGGGCGCTCTAGGAGATGCTGCCAGAGTCTCCAGCTTGGGTTTGATTGCAGAGTTCACTGCTATTTTTCAAAAGAATCCCTCACTAAGAAATCAGGAAGAGCAGTCTGACGGGTTTAAAAGGAAGGCATTTAACATTTATTTTCCTTCAAAGCAAAAGTACATCAGGCTCATCCAAAGACAAGCCCCAACCCTTTCCTGTCCAAGGTCTTGCAGCCTCTAGTGAACAAATACAGCTCCAATGAGTGTGGCTGGCTGAATCATGCTCCCTCTTATCAGGGACTGGATGAAGGCTCTCCAATGTTCAAAAGCTGCAGCCCAGCTTAAAACAAAAATGTTTGCTACCTTTTGGCTTTTAAAAGAAGAAAGAAGGGTAGTCACTTTTGCACTCCTGCCCTCAGACTACTTCTGAAAGCAGGACTCAATGGGGGAAAAAACACACCAAAGAGTTCACACCCACAATTCATTCCCAATGTCCATTTCACTCAGGAGGCGTTCTAAAACACAGTTCATTCTCTATGTCCATTTTGATTGAAAGAAATTAAAATGTTATTTTTAGTTATATTTAAGATAGTGCTAGCTTAAATATAATATGCCGCTTTGCAGAGCTGCCATTCCCCAGGCAACTTCCCTATATGACCCTAAGCAAGAAAGGCTCAGAGAAGTGGCCAGTAACCAACTTCTCCTTTCTCTTTTCTGCAGCTTATGTAAACTCCTCAGTTTCTTTGCAATCCTGCAGGCTTGAAGTTATTTATTTATTTATTTTATTTATTTAAAAGTATTGCTATCCTGCTTTATCCTTGAATCAAAGCGGATTTCTCTGCAAAACCAATCAAGTAGGGAAGTGTGGGGGTGTTGGCGTGCAGTGGCTGTGAGTTTAGTGTTCATGAGTGTGTGGATAGGTAGGTCTTGATTTGGGGTACAATATATACAGGTTGAGCTATCTACAATGGTCTATATACATTGGGCTATATACAGTTTTCTTAGAGTGGTAGGGTGTTTTGCTTTTGTGAATGTCATTTCTTGTGTATCTCGTTTTGTAGTGTGGTTAGGGTGGATTGGTGATCTTCATTGAATTTTATTTATTTATTTATTTACATTCTCTTATATACCGCGTTATTCTGCATCAGTGCGGTTTACATTGAACAAACTGAAATTACATTGAACAGGGCATTAAAACTTGGAGATAACTATTTTACAGGGAACATGGGCTATGGAGGGTTAAGTGGCTTGCCCAAGACCACAAGGAGCACCTGTGGGACTAGAAACCCCAGTCCTTCCAGCCCAAGGTTGCTGTCCTCTAGTGGGATTTGAACCTCCGACCTTCCAGCCTGAAGTACCTTGCCCCAACCACTAGGCCACTCCTCCACTCCTAATTGTTCAATGAATAGGGTGGTTTTTAGTAGTTTCCAGAAATCCTTTATATCTGCTGTTGCTTTTAGGTTATCTGGGAGGGCATTCCAGATGGCTGGAGCTGCAAGAGAAAAGGCTCACATGGATGTGGATTTGTTTGTTCTTGTGAATAGTCTAGGTGTTGGTATATTGTTTTTGGTGCTGTTTCTGTCTGGTCTTTTGCTTCTTTTGGTTTCAATGAGTTCCTGTAGTATTCCTGCTGAAATGTTGTTTTTAATTTTGAAGATGGTAGTAATATACATAGTAGGTTAGTAATATATACATAGTAAGTTAGTAATATACGTACATTTGGTTCTTTTTATACCTCTATCTTTACTAGTTTCGCTAGGTAAAAACTAGGGAAGAAAGAAACACACTGGAGGGAGAGGAATATTTCAAGTGATGCCTGTAAATAAAGGCATACGAAGGTACTGATAAACCAGCACATAAAAGAACAAAATTTCCCAATGAGATTTCTTCAGCAGAAAATTAAAAAGTTGCAGGCTTCAGCAGAAAAGAAATCGTTACTTGAGGCGACGATTGGGGGGGGGGGGGGCTGCTAGTAGTCCAATCTCACCTACTTCTCCTTTTTAGAGGCCAGTCAGAGAGCCGAAAAGACCTAACACCTAGGACAATCAACAATTCAGACAAAGAACAGGAAAAGGGAGTAGATTAAGACAGAAGGAATAAAGATGACCTACACTGTTCTGGGTGTGTGCTTGCTTTGGGTTTGTCACCCATCTTTGACAAAGACAAATAAAAGAGCTCTGAACTGCTTCACGATATTCCTCTTTGAGTCTCATTGGCCAGGCTGGCCACAGATAAAGGTGTTTATTACAATTTCACTCAGCAAAGCCTTTCCCAAGTAAAAACAGCCATTACAGCTTTCTGCCTAACCCATATATAGGGCTGGGGGACCTCTGCCTAGCCCCCGCTTCTCTTTCTCTTTTGCAAGCAGGCAACACTGCGTCTTCCATTTGCAAATAAACCCCAGTCTCTGGCAGTACAAAGAATTCCACAGTAGATACAGTCTTCCATTGGCACTGAATGGATTCAGGAAAAAGGGAAGGGCTCTCTAGCGCCACCTCAAACTGTAACTCTTTACAGCATCTCCCTATAGCTGCTCCCTTCCCTTACGATTTCAAAGATATAAAAAGAAAACTTCCTTAAATACAGCTAGAAGTGTGCCTTGCTCTTCCACGACCATCTGGTTCTCAGCATCAGAATCTGGTGAGGAGGACTCTCCAACTCTAGCTTCCTACCTTCCATGCTAACTAGGGCACAGAGAGATCTGGAGGACACACTCCCTCCTCCAGGACTCGAGTCTAAGGCATATTTTATATGGTTTCAGGAAAACTCCGCCCCCTGCTGCCTTGTAAGGGAGGAGAATGAGTAGAAATCAGGCTGACAGTGTGCCTTAGAACTAATGGGTGTAAAGTTACTAGGTGTTTCCTGGTTAGGTTAATAAAAATGTTCTAGTAATCTTTCCTTCCATCTAATTGCAGTCTTTTTATTTATACTGTTTTATTTTTGCTCAGTTTTTTACTCTTGTAATATATTTTATTGCAGAATTTATTGTAAACCACTTTGATGCTTACAAAGGGCAGCATAGAACATTTAAAATAAACAGCTATTGCATTCTGTTAACATGCAGTAATGGAGGGCTGCCACCGATAGAGGCAAACCCCATAATGGGGTGGCTGGATGGAGGAGGGCTAGAGAAAGAGTAGGCAGGATAGGCGGGGAGAAGCAGCCAGGCCAGGGGTAAAAGGAGGGGAGCGAGGGCTGCCCCTTCCTTTCTGCGGTGAGCAGTGAGGCTTACCGGGCCTTGAATCAGCAGCGGCAGAGGTAGCGGTAGGCAGGGGGGCAGGCAGCAGCAGCGGTGGGCCAAGGCATCAGAGCAGCACATGGTTTGGGAAACAGCATTGGCCCCAGGGTGTCAGGCAGCAGTAGCGGCGGCAGAGAACAGGAGGCAGCGGCTCAGCTCTGATCCAGTGTGGGGGCCTTTCCTGAGCTGCAGTACCCCAGAGAAAATCGCAGAGAGGGCTCAGCAGACAAGCGGCGCTGCAGGAGCACTGAGAAGCCAGAGGGGTGTAGCAGCAGGAGGAGGAAGAGAGTATGCTGCCGGCAGGAGCACATGTCTCTGATATATGGTCTTGAGAAAAACTCAACGTTTCTTTCCATATTGTTTGACCCTCC
Source organism: Ichthyophis bannanicus (assembly GCA_033557465.1). NCBI lineage: Eukaryota > Metazoa > Chordata > Amphibia > Gymnophiona > Ichthyophiidae > Ichthyophis > Ichthyophis bannanicus. Next base: position 65,729,021 of record CM066040.1, read on the forward strand.
ATTCTTGTGATGAAACACATTTTAACGGGCTTTTCCCAGAGCGAAGTGTTCTGTCGATATATGAATATCAATTCACTCTACAAAAATCAAAAGCTGTTTTGTGTCGATGAGTTCTTTTACTCTAAATGCTTCTATAACATCAATTCACTTCAAAAATTTCTTAAATTACAAAGGAGGTCTCAGACTAATCGGCACTAGTTTCCTGACTTCCGTCTTGTCAAAACTTTCAGTGCCCGCTTGCATCAATGACCAATCCTATGCAAAGAAGTCTAAAAGTCCTTCTTAGAATTGTATATTTCAAAAATGTGCTTATCTTAATGGGTGTTTTTCCCAACGCCTCTTGTCGGTGCCTCTTTGTGTTTCATTCTTATGAGTTTCTTCAGGGGTTCATCCCACACAATTCAGAAGAACAGTCCATATTATAAACAAGTGAAATGTTATAATCAGGTACTTTCCCAGGCACTTTCAACTTCAATTCAACATTCAATCCTGTTTATTCACTATTAAAGTGATTCGCAAAATGTAATTCAAAAACTCTCCTTAGGCTCAATTCAAACTTAAAGGAAGCCACATACCCATAACCGTGATGCTGCAGACGCCTTGCTCTTACTGAACTTTTGACTCACCAAGCTGAAAAAACGCCGCACATGCGGCTTACTTACCATCTCTTCGTTCTTATAGCACTGTTCTCCACCCTAAGTAAGCCGCATGCGCGGCGTTTTTTCAGCTTGGTGAGTCAAAATTCAAAGTGGACTGGCAGTGAAAAAAGCAAGAAAGAGCAAAAGACCAGCAAGAACAGCCATGAAAGCTAAAGAGAACGGGTGCAGGAACAGCGGAAAGAAATCCGAGGCCCAGGCAAAATAACATGGTGCTCAGCGGCCCACGGAGCCTACAGCGGGGCCAAGGGGAGTGACGATGGGACCAGCAGCCAATGAACTGCCCCCACCATGTAACGGTGATGGTCAGGTGAATGAGCCCCCTGGTATGCGTGACCTCTTGAACCAGGTCAGAGCCATGGCCGTGGTTCACGGAGTGGGACACATGCAGGCTCTCCTGAGTTCAATGGAAGAAATGCCAGCCAGGGACAGGCCGATCACAGAAGATGCAGGTGAGAGCTATGCGGCTACACCTGGAGATGGAGGAGCAAGGGGTGAGTATGAGTATTCTATGTCGCTATCTATTGGGGCAGGAATCTCAGCAGACAGAGTTGGGGGGAGGGGTGGGATAAGGGAATAGCAGGTAGTTGGTAAAGGGTGCATGGGGGCAGGGGAACTGGGGGGCAGGTTGCATGGGGCCTCAGAAGCAGTCACAGCAGCAACCTAAGTGTGGGGGGTTGGGGGGCTGTCCAGGGGCGACCGGCAGGGCATCGAGGTGCTGCTGGAGGCCCTAGTGCAGATCATGGCTGGTATTGGTGTGGCAGCAGGCGTGACCCGGGCAGTGCAAGGTGCGGGGGAGGGGTCGATCGGGACAGGGAACCCCGAACCTCCACCTCCTAGTGCCCCTCCAGGGGCAGCCTTCCAATGAGCATCAGGGATCTCATGAGAGGAGCTTAAACCATGAGCTTAAACCATCCGAACATATGTGCCTAACTAGTGCACTAGACAGCCATGTACCGGCCACCCAGAAAGAAAAAATCTGGAAGGACTAATATGTGGACATTTTATCGCTGCTCAACTGCGATTGTTCAGGCTGCCGCAACAGGTGTAAGCTGGTCTCTAAGAAGGCCGACACCGTCCCACAGACGAAAGCAAATTGGTGTGCGGCCTTTCGGGTGCTGGCCAGTGTGGTTGGCGAAAAATACCCGGAGCAATGCTGGGGGCTTTTCAAGTACCAAGAAAGTATTTGTGAGGCATACTGGGTGTATGGGGGGACCGTCTGGTTGGAGTACGGCGAGCGGTTTCGTTGTAACATGGCAAGCAACAAGTGGCTGAGCTGGGATAGGAAGGACATCGACCTGTGGCTTTAGTAGATGATGCAGGGACCATGGGATGCTAGAGCAAGCAGGATTACAGGGGGGAGTTGGCCTGGTAAGTCCTCCGGTCCCCCACAGTCATGTCAGGGGGATAGCAGACCAGACATGGGGGAAGGCAGCACCCTCTCCTGGACATCCAACTACCCCATGCGTCGGGGCATATGTTGACTGTTTAATGCTGGGAATTGCAGATTTAACAAGTCCTGCAAATACAGGTATGCATGCACAACATGCAGGGAAGGGCACCCTCCAGTCCGATGTGGGAAGAAACAAGGAGGAGACCACCAGCACCAGAAGTGAGGCATCCTGTCTGAGACGAGCAGGGCACAGACGCCCATTAAGGTAAGGGCTCTAGGGAGAAATTTATGGGGATACAATCATAACAAAGTGCAATGGTTGGTTGACGGGTTCACATGGGGGTTTTCTATTCCTTACAACTATCCTCCAGGCCCATAGATGGCTGGGAACTTGAAATCCACTCTGGAGAGAAAGGAGGTGGTCCAGCAGAAGCTCCATAAGGAACAGGAGATGGGCAGAATGGCAGGCCCTTTTGAGAGTGAGCCCCTGCCCAACTTGATCATTTCCCCACTTGGCCTGGTGCCTAGAGGGAGCCGGGCGAGTTCTGGCTCATACACCATTTGTTCTATCCCAACAGCACATCATTGAATGACCACCTGGACCCAGTGGCATGCCCAGCAAAATATGCCTCCATGGATCAGGCCCTGGAATTGCTCCAGGGCTTAGGGGCAGGGGCAGGGGCATAGCTGGCGAAGACAGATGTAGAATCAGCATTTCGGCTACCCCCGATACACCCTGATAGCCTCCACCTGTTGGGGATGCGCTTCAGAGAACAATACTATGTAGACAAGTGCCTCCCAAGTGGGTGCTCAATATCTTGTGCCTACTTCAAGGAGTTGAGCTCTGCCGTCCAATGGATGGTCAAAAAGGAGTTACCCCAGGACAGAATCATACACTACCTGGATGATTTCCTGCTCATGGCAGGGAACAAGCAGGATTGTCAGCAGATCCTGGGGGCATTCCAAAAGAAAGCCACGGAGCTCGGGGTTAGCAGTAGGCAAGACGGAAGGGCCAGCCCTGCGCCTGTCCTTCCTGAGGAGAGAAATTGACACTACGAAAATGGTGACCTGCCTCCCAGCTGGTAAAGTGGCAGCCTTGAGGACCACAGTCCAAATGGCGGTAGACGCAAGAAAGATCACTCTGCAGCAGATGTAGTCGCTGATAGGGCATCTGAACTTCGCCTGCCAGGTGATGCTCATGGGTCAGGCTTTCATACGGCAGCTGGCGGATGCAATAAAAGGCATTTGCAGGGGGCACCACTTCCTCAGGGTCAACACATCCATGAGGGAGGATCTGGCAGGGTGGCAGCAATTCTTGTCCCGTTACAATGTCAGGAACATATATGGAAGGCGCCAGCCATGTGTAACAGAGAGTTGGAACTATTTATGGACACTGCAGGCGGGGTGAGCATCAGAATTTATTTTAAGTGGCAATGGTGCCATGAGTAGTGGCCAGCCAAGTGGCACCAGAGAGGCAAACCAAGGATATTACGCTCCTTGAGATGTTTCCGATCATGGTGGCCGTAGTCATCTGGAGACACCGTTTTGCAGACAAGAGAATAGTTTTCCACTCGGATAACACAGCCATGGTCTTTGCCATTAATAAACCAACTTCAGGAGGCTCAGCAACACCAGTAGTCCAACACAGGAGCACAGATCCACGTGCTATGTAGAACCCAGTAAAAAACCATGGACAGCAGTAAGGAAGGAAACTCTTTTATTGGTCACCTTTAGCCTATGGCCCGACACAGGCCGTGTTTCGCAACCTTCTTCAGGGGCAGGCTAAACTGAAGACATAACAAATCATAAATAAAAACACCATAAGTAAAAACATAAATAAGTAAAATAACCATAAAAACACCAAGAGCGTTAAAATTACATATCAAAAATTATTAAACAAATATGTCTATAAATACACATAAAAGTATAAGAACTTGTACCCTATACTCATTGCATATATCTAAATTAATCAAAAAACTGACTAGCACAGTCAATAGGGAGGAACGTGATAATAGAGAAATACATTACTCATAAAACATTATCAAAAATATAAAATATACAATAAGAAATTTTAATGATAAACATGTAAAAAACAAGGATAAGAGAATAGAAACTTCCATAAAATCATACTTTAAAAGGGGCTTCAAAGGTTGTATGGTATGTATTCATGTGCCTAAATCTAAATTACATGTATATAACCTTAAAAAACATGCAAAGATAAGGGATATACAAAAAAACAGGTTCAGTGGAATCAGGGGAAACAGAGAATCATCTCTTTCAACACGATCATCACAAGTTGTTTTTTATAAAAGAGGGAGGTATTATATTTGTTCATGTGCATGAATTAAGTGAAAAAATGGGGGAAAGGAAGAGAATCACCCTTCTCAATGCAACCATCATACATCTACCTGTGAATCGGGACATCAGTCTTCCAAACCTTATAATCTCATTAAATGCCGTTTCTATTAGTGACATGAATGAAGAAATAATAATAATAATAACAATAACAAACCTACACTTAAAATATATGCAATCACATGTTAATATCAGCACACTTAACTGAAAAATTACATTGTAAGAAATCGGTAGGGTCAATCCTCGAGTGCTCTATCTTTCGTGAAGATCAATGTAAATTCCCCGCAGGATTGGAAACCGCACTATCGCTGTTATATTCTTACTCAAAACATATCAATGGTGGCTAAAACAAAAAATTATACCCGTTGAAAATTTAGTACTAATAATTTTGCAACTCTTTTACCAATAGATAATCCACTTTTCTAGAGGATCATACAATTCTTAAGAATCTGCGATTTTAAAACAAATACATGACTGAAAGCCACCGTCATTACAACAATCATTCATGTCACTAATAGAAACGGCATTTAATGAGATTATAAGGTTTGGAAGATACTCTTTCTCATTTGCAGCTCCAGTGCTTCTGGCAGCTCACCCCGAAGGCATCACTCAAGATGGCTTGCATGCCCGTGGAGATATGGACCTTTGGATGTGAAGTACCAACAGACTGCTGATGGTATCTCTGTTGGACAGTACCTGGAGGACCTATAGGAGAGCTTGGGGCCAGCTATAGAGTTTCATTATATAATGGGAGTGGGGCAGTTACCCAGTGGATGGTGACAGCAGGCCTCCTCCTCGAGTTTCTGATCACCTACAAGCTAAAGGGGTGACAGTCAGGCAGGCTAAGCTGATGCTGACCAGGGTGGCTTTCTTTCTTAAGTTGGGGGGTACAGAGATGCCACAAAGGAGTTCATGGTATGGAAGGCGATGGAGGGCTGGGCCAGGGAGGCTGGTCCATGGCCAGACAGGCGCTGGCCAGTCACCCTACCCATGTTGGAAGGGGTCATGCAATGAGCAGCACATGTCACCAGGGACAGGTTCGAGGACAATCTCTTTAGGTTAGCCACTCTCCTGATATTCTTTGGGGCTTTCCGCATGAGTGAGATCCTGCCTCGATCCATGAGTGACATATCGGGCACTGCCATGTGGGTGGAGAACACTTTGGTGGTGAGGGTGTACTTGTTCCTGGCCCAGTTGAAAACTGACCGGTTCAGGAAAGGAAAGGCAGTATGGCTGAATGCTACAGCAATGCAGGCACTTTGTCTGGTCGAGGCCATGTGTGGGTACGCCCAGCAGTGGTGGGGCGGCATGCTGATGGATCCTGCCAGTATCAGTTGTCAGACTCTGTGACTGAAGGTGGTAAGAGAGGCGGGGTTTGAGACCTGTGGGCTGACGCTGCATTCCTTTAGGATAGGGGCTGCAACATGGGGACCGGACAGATTCAGGCAATCGAGGGATGAGCCTCACACAGGTATAAACTTACATTAGGTTATACATTAGCTTATGTATATAGTTAACCCGGTTATCCAAGTTTGTACTCCTGTTCAATGTAAAACCTGACAGTTGTCGTTATGGTCGTTATGTTATGATGTAAACCGCGCTGATTCTAAATAGCGTGGTATATAAGAAATTGTAATAAATAAATAAATAAAATAATGACGCTTGCTGAGGCTGCTTTCCATCTCGCCCCCCCCCCCCCCAGGTCTGTCAGTCTGAATTGTGGGGCATTGCTATATCTAATGGGTGGGGCGAAGGGCAACAGGGCAACACTTCACCAAACAGCTTGGATTCCACTCTGACAGTATCCAAGTACACTCTTTTGGGACAGAGAGGAATGCGGTGGGACCGGCTGAGGCCCCCTCTCACTGGCTGGGGGTACATCTGCCTCCTGCCAGACTGGGTAGTCCTACACCTTGGGGGCGACGATCTGGCCTACACAAAGGGAATGGATCTCATCATCAGGATGAAGGCGACATGGCCTGGATACAGGTTGAGCTGGGGGTGGGGTCATCTGGTCCCACATCATCCCATGGCAGAAGTGGAGGGGAGCAGTCCATCAAAAAAGGCATCGAAAGAAGCAGGAGGAAACTGAACAAAAAAGTCAGAACTATCATGCAGGCCTTAGGTGGGGTGACAGTGGAACACCAGGGCATACTGGCTGGGATGGGAAGACTGTGTACTTGGGAGATGAGGTCCACCTAAATGACACTGGCCTGGAACTGTTCCTCAAGGGGTTAGCAATAAACTGCTAGGTACGTATGACCTAGATTGGCCAATGTTGGAAACAGGATACTGGGCTTGATGGACCTTGGTCTGACCCAGTATGGCATATCTTATGTTCTTATGTGGGCTTGCAGCAGCTCATCAGTTCGGTACTCACTATGGGGTGAGTTGGGCCATAGGCCCTCCTGATGGTGGGACCTAACCAAAGGAAAGGGGGAGGGGGCTACCTCAGAACAAAGAGAGGACCAGGGTATCGAGTTGGGGGCGCTGGGGCCTGGTAATAAGGGGGGGCCATGTTTCCTGGCCTTGGTTACCAGAAGTAGAAAACCAAACAGGCCGCCCAGACACCAACATGGAGCAGTTGGTGATGGGAGAAGTGGCAGGATGCTGGTTATTGTCGGAAATAAATAAATAAATTATTGTGTGGTTATTGTGGGATTACTGTGTGGTTATTGTTTGCCTATTGCTCATAATATTGTGTACAGCATAGTAATATTTTGTACAGAGTTTACATTTGTCATAGTTACAGTGCAATAATTTTGTATCCGCAAGCTGTGGTCTTTAAGATCCACTAATAAAAGGAGGTTGAAAAGCAATGGATTGGGCATGATTATTGTTGCGGGCGGAAGTGGGATAAGGGGAGGAGGGGGAGTTGGGGAGCAGAGGAAAATCCGAAGCCAGTCCAGCGTGCCCCGTGTTAAGGAACTTCGCTTCATTAACTAAATGGCAAAATGTTGGGAATGTCAACTGCAATCAATACAGAGGCTTTGTAGTTACTGTAAGTTCATTTTGGCTACTGAGGTGTGGCGATTGCAAAGTCTTACTTTAAAGGGTAATTTTTGAACCAAGAAAATTAGGTGCCTACTTAATGTTTATAAAATACTAGTGTGCATGTCTGAAGATACGTCTTAGATTAAGGCATGATCACTTACACCAGCCCCAGAGCTGATATAAATGACCATACATACATTTTGAAGTATGCACATAAATTAGTATTTTATCAACTTCATGCGTACTTGTGTGCTTCGCCCAAACTCTGCATCTATGCGAGTCCATAGTGAGAGTGCATGCAGTGCAAAAAAACACACATCCTTTTCTTACAAGCCATTTATGCATGACTAAAATACTACTTTTAGGCAACTACTTTTCACGCAGAGAAGTAGGCATTGCTTTATAAAATTCCCCCCTAAATGGAACATTTATTTGTTTCAGTTTATGACTACATATTCAAGGGATCTACTATATTTTAAACTGCTGGACCGTGGAATCATCTAAAGACAATAATAAGCATTTCCTGTTTCTTACAAGAAACAGGAAATGCTTGTTACTGCTGGAAATGCCGCAGTCCAGCAGTTTAAAAAATAGCAGAGCCACGGGAACAGAGAAGCAGTGGGTGGAGGGCGGCTAGCGACGGCGCCCATCGCCACTGGCGCTCTCCTGCCGTGCTTACCCAAATTACTAGGTAGCGCTGTCCCTGTATCCATTTATCTTTAAGCAGAGGCTTGTTTCTGAATATTGTTCCCATAGAAATATTAGATATGAATAAACTATTGACAGACAGTATCTAGGAAGTCAAAGAAAAAAAAAGCTATAGTGCTATGATTATCATAAAAATATTCTATGTTAATATATATTTTCTGTCAGATATATTTAAAAACTGAAGCCAGGTACATCTTGTTCTCATCTAGTAATGTCTCATTTAGAAGATGCGTGTCATCTGAAGCTTACCAGATAATTTCAAGTCTGGTACTAGCACCTTTGTAATTTGAACTTCAGTATGAGCATTTATTCTCTTTACAGGCTCCATAAGTATATGGAGCCTGTAAACAGACTTTAAATACTTAAATAAAAAGATTAAATACTTCATATATTACTGAGAACCACTCTTTGAAATCATACTTCAATGAATAAAAGGTGAAGACTTATAGCAGCACAACCGTTTATGTGCATTTCTCATTAATGAGCCGCTGCCATGCAAATTCCTGCTGTAGTTATTGTCCTCAGTTGTCAGATCTTTGTCATCTTCAGGTGAAGAAGACAAAGATCCTGACAACTGAAAAAAATCAATTTTATCCATGATAGAGAAGAAATAGAAATAGGAGACAACTTCGACCCACTTGGATCCATAATCAATAAAGAAATGACAAGCAGTCAGATGACGCATTGCTCTTGGCAGAAAAGCTATGAAGGACCTAGGCAAGATTCTCAAGTGCAGAGACGCATCTCTGCATACAAAGATTCAACTTCTCCAAGCCTTGGTATTTTCAATAACTTTATATGGATACAAAAGTTGGACAGTGGAGAAGAAAGACAGGAAGAAAATCGATGCTTCAAATTATAATGCTGGCAAAGAACACCGCGGCCAATATTCCGCAATGGTGGTCAGTGCTTTTATAGCACCTGCCCACCGTCAGCTTACCTGCTGTCTGGTGCTGAATATCTGGTTTTGCTGAAGAGTGCGCTGGCCATCCTGTGAGTGGTGATATTCAACCACTAACTAGATAGCACAAACTGGATAATGATAGGACAACCATCCACCTGTCCTAACTTTATGCAATTCAGCAATCCTGTTGGTGGCAGAATATTGCCATTATCTGGATTGCTGCCAGGACCGCCCCTGTTCCACTCACAGACTGCCCTGGTTTTAACTGGGGTGTTTTCTTGAATATACCCCACACCGTGTATAGCATGGACTGCCCAAATTACAAATCAATCGGTATTGGAGGAGATACAACCTAAGCTTTCTTTGGTGACTCAAATGACAAGATGACTTTCATACTTTGGACACATCGTATGAAAAGAAAGATCATTGGAGAAAGACATCATGACTGGCAAGATTGAAGGTTGACGCAAAAGAGAGAGACCAGCAATGTGATGGACTGATACAGTAACAACAGCTATGGATGCCTCTCTATTAACTAGAAGACATCTGAGTGAAGATCAAACACAATTTAGGACAATTGACAGGATCACTATGAACTGACATAGACTCGACAGTAAGTTATTTTCTCGAATGTCACGAAAAGTTCCCTGTGGCTGTGATATCATTTAAAGGGCCACGATGGTTTGCATTGGAGGATTTTTGAACTCCCCCTCCCAGGTCCTGCAATGTCTTATAGGCAGTGGTACCCATAACTCCTCCATCCTAGCCCTCATGTGGGATATAAATGGCTAAAGAAACCTGACTTCCCACTGAAGTCATACCCTTTAAATGAAAAAAAATCTAAGGGCTAACCTGCCTTATATCCCCTTCCTTCCCCCTGGAACCCCAACTCACTCAAGGGTCATGGAGGCAGGAGCAATCTCACTTGCTACTGCTCCAGAAGCTGCTACTCCTAAAATGGTATCCCTAACGGTGGTTTCACAATATGACCACTAGGGATCAGACTGACATATAAGTGCTCTCCTGCTCCTATTGTCCCTGGGAGGGAGGTTCAGGGGCTTTCGAAACAAGCCATTAGGACCCTTTAAATGGGACTGCTGCTGCTCAGAAGGGGCCTCTTTTTTATTTACGTAGCTGCAAAGATATGAAAAATTACTTACAAAATTTAGCTATGGGATGCAAATGAACCAGGAACATTCTTGCAGGTTGATAAACAGCCATAGGTAAGAGAAAGAAAATAAGGCACACATATGTTATTTTCAAATCTATGGGGGTCTTTTACTAAAGGTTATTAAGATGTTTCACCTAACATGTGATTAGTGCTGAAACCATGGTGCATTAGGGGCAACACCCCCGTCTTATCTGTCAGGAGCACAGAAAGCATTACCCTGGCAGTTAACATGGAGCCCTGTCCCATAGGGCATGCTGCATTACTGTAGGTGTATCTAACACCACCTATTGAGGTGGCATTACGCGAACTCACGCTAATGCAGTTAGCATGCAATGTGAACACCACGCCCACTCTCCACCTCTACCCTGCCCACTCGCAACTTGCAGGTTGCGCAATTAGCTCAGGAATCATCCTATGCTATCATGGCCCTGTACTACCTGGCAATGCACGTCCCATCATGCCCTCGGCGTATGCCAGAACACTCGCTGCCAGGAAGCAACCATTAGCAAAAGCCAATCTATGTGTTATTTTCAAGAAAAAGGAAGGGCTTGCACAAAAGCAAATGTCTGTGGATATTTTTCACTCACAAACTTCACAACAGCAGCACATGCACACTATTGCTTTGGAAATTCTTGCTAAGTCTAAGAAAAAAATACCTGCAGACTATGTCGCAGTGTATTTTCATGGTGCAACATATGATGTGGAAAGACGGTGTAGGGATTGAGATATCTTTCCCTGGAGATGACTGCATGACTTCTTCTGGTAAAAGAAAACTCAAGCAAGTGGCCAAGTGGTCCAGTGTCAGTATGGCAGTCAGCCATCTGGGCAATGAGAGCATGAATTTCTAATTGGGGTTGTGGCTTCTGTAAATACCCTGTTCAGTGCACCTGAGGAAGAACATGCCAGTCATTTTACAGTGGTGACACTAAAAAGGCAACTTTATAAGCTCCAGAATAGTTAACACACACATTTTTCTGTATGTCACTAGTGCTCGATTTACAAAGTCAAGTACACATGTACTTTCTTGCAGACCACAACACCTCCCCACTCATCCGACTGGATTGGCGTCCACTCAAGAACCAAATCAACTATAAAATACTCACCTTGGTCCATAAAGCTATTCATATCGGCACACCTCAATACCTCTCAAACCTCTTGTAATTTCACACTCCACACCATCTTCTCAGATCTATTCACATCAACCGCTTAGTGCTTCCCTCTCCTTCTCATGCTCATTTTGAACTTAGCCAAAATTCTGCCTTCTTCTTCTTGGTCCTGTCCTTTGGAACTCACTACCTGCTTCCCTCCATTCAGAACCCTCATTTACTAGGTTCAAGAACATGATGAAAACCCACCTATTTCACACAGCCTTTGACCTCCCCTTCCAACCCCCTTCTGACCCTTCGCTCCCCCAGTCCATAACGTGATTCTCCTCTCTCACCCTCTATCTACCTCATTCTCTGATGGAGGCCGATTCCAAACGGTGCACGGCCGGGCCTTTGGGATGCCTAAAACCTGGAAGGGGCCAAGTCGTACCTGATTCTGCAACTGCGGGATCTGTATGTACCCGCAATTGTGGAATCGGGCACTTGGAATCCTGTGAATGCTGGGCCATCTATCGTGGGAGTCGTCTAGCAACCTGTCTATCCAGCCCTCATGATGCTCCGGCTGGGGTGTCGGTGCAGTGGTGTCCTGTCATCATGGCACTGGCACGTCTAGCCAGCTCTGCTGAATGGCCTGTACCAGGGAGGGCCTCGACACACCGCCGCCTGACCCTCTGCAGAGACCCCCAAGCACTGGATCGGGTGGTGGGTGATGTCCTGTGGTGGCAGACTATAGTACGGGGTGCTGCATCCCGCGAATGGAGCAGTGTCTGGGACTTATTCCACCATTAGGGTGGAATAAGCTGGGTGTGTAACCTGAATGGCCTCTCTATGTGCAGGTGCCATGCTCCTCCCCCACTCCACCCATGTTCAGCACTCCCTACACAAACACTGTGTATGTGCAGGGAGCATTGGGACCAGAATCACATCTCAGGACTAAGCGCGGGTTGGATGCCCAACCCGGATGTCCATTCCCACCATTCGCAGGTCGGAATGCCAGGCTTAGCGTTTCACTCCTCCATCCTATTCAATTATGGCATTCCTTTCGATTTTTCTACTTTTGTCGCTAAATTTGTGCTTTGTAAAACACTCTGATGCTCTGCTTGAGTGGTATATCAAGAATTCAATAAAGATAAAGAAAGTGGTCAAAAATGTGTGTGAAATCTAGGTGTGAGCACTTATGCTAGCCCTAGGACTGGTATAAATGCTTGCACCTAGATTTTTTGAGACACATGTGAATTGTAGTATTTCATAATTTATGCATGTAAATTGGTGCTGTGCCCATGTTCCGCCCACAGTGAAAGTACTGCGATTGGCCCAATGCAGAATTAGCAACCTCCTGAAGTAAGCATGTAAGGTCTCATTCACATGTCTAAGTCATCGAGAATACACGATTTACATGCATAAATGGAAGGCAACTTTCCACAGCACCTTATAAATTGACCCCAAATGACCAGCATCAGAGCCTATATCTTTGTATCTCAAGGGAGCTGCAGCTTCTGTGACAAGGGCCAAGGACCATCACTAGACTAATTAGGAGAGAAAAAGGGGAAAAATCTTGGGTGCTGTTAATAAAGGATCATAGCAACATATCCTAATTGAGAGCAGATTCCAAGTGAACTGAAAATAAATTACAAATAAGCTGGAAGAACCCTCGAAAAATACAAATGCAGTCAAGCTCTTGGAATTTTTCACGCATAAGCAAACGTTTTACAAATGCAGCACCATGCAAACTGTCCTACTAATGTCACAGTATTTACTACACAAATCTATTGTCAGAGCTGTGCTGTTGATGCATGGCTCTGATTTGCATAGCACTACATGTACTATGAAACGTGAAGGGGGGACTTTGCTGTTTCACAAATAATGTTTGACAGTTCCAAGCCCGAATTGGCACAAGCATCACTAATACTTCTCCGTATCTGCAGATGTTTGAAACGAGGGAAAATGGAATCGAAATGAAAACCTGTGAAGACAGACTGGATAATAATGCATCTGAATGCAAAACAGATAGCTCGTGCTAGGAAAATATTCATCTTGGCTATGCTAATTTTCCCCATCACTAAGAAAGGGAGGGTGTTCCATAAATCAAAATCAAGATCACTTCAAGTAGAAGAGAATCTGTGCTAGTTAAACCGATGTAGAGCAGATAGCATTATTATATCGAAAAACAGGTCATGGAACGGTGAGCAGGGATTAAACTGATGCAGAAGAATGATACAAGAAAACAGGAGAAATTTATGGCTAGCAAGAAAATAGTAAAGTTACAAAAAATACTTAATATATGCCCAGTGAGGGATGTGTACATAGATGAAAAACAAAACAACAACAAAACAATTCTACACAGTGGGACTTGTGTGTTTTCAAGGGGTTTTTTTCCATTAAAATCAGCTATGAACAATTTTCCTCTCCCTACAATACAAGAGCATAAATTTAATTTATACAATAACATACTGACATTTTTATTAGAACAGAAACAGTTCTCAAAGCCTAGATGCAATTTCATATGAAACAGAATACCACAGATTTCTTTTACGAAGTCCCTTTATACTATTTTTAATAATCCACAAATAGTATTTAAAGAATTTCCTTCAAAAGATATGAGAGTAGGCAGAGGAAACATAACCCATAACCAACATCTAGATTAAAAACAAAAAATGATCACATTTGAAATGCTTGGATTGGCAAGGTACATGTTGATGTGCCCATTTCTTTTCAAGTTTTACCACATTGAGTCAGTATCTTAGCTTAATTCCTGGGGATGATAGTAGAATGTTGATCATGAAGGACAGGATTTCAGAATTTGATAGTTGCATGGCGATGAATGCAGTGCAATCCCTCTCGGGATTAGGAAAGTGTATTCCATGAAGTGTATAAAGTTTATAAGAGTGTTCTTTACATGGCACATAAGTGCGACTCTCTGGGGGCTTTATCTTCCTAAACCCTAGCCCTTTCGCTCCCCATCCCCTTTCTCAGTTTTCAGTTCTTTCTCCTCTCCCCTACTTGATGAACATCTCCCTCACTGTTTCTCTATGAAAGCTCAAGCACCTCCCCTTGGTCTCTCCATCTTCTTGCCACCAGAGTGAAGAGCTCAGCTTCTGCCGTATAGCATTAACAAGAAGTGGCAGCGTGGATTGTATAAGGACAGAGCTGGGAAGTTGTGTTATTTTATGTGTGTCAATATAACACAGACTATGCTCAACTAAAGAAGCCTTCAGTAACAAAACACTGGCAGTCTTCTCACTATTTTTCAGCACTCACACATTAGCGAAAACCTGATCCACTGGAGTAGTACTAATATATTTTAATGCTCATGTTAAATGGTATTTTTAAGCCCTGTAATTTGTTAACATTTCTGTGTTTGTCACTCTTTCGGTTTTCAAATGAATGCGCAACTTTTTTTTTTATTTATGCAATTTTGAATCTTTATACAAGAAAACAACTTATTACAGAAAAGGAAAGCTTATAATCAAAACTGGGAAAGAAAGCTCCAACCCGTAATACCAAGAAAATTAAATACAAAGAATTCTCATTCCACTAGTTTACCATTAATTAGGGGAAGCCAGACTTAATCAAAGGAAAACTTTCCAAGGAAACAGAACACATACTGGTGCAATACCTCCTGCTATATGAGATCAAAGTTTCCACGGGGTCCCATCAAGGATTCTCGGACGCCGAGAGAGAGCTAAATGGAAATTACACTTACCTGGTAATTGTTGTTCCTTTAGTGACTCCAGTTCAGTCCTCCACCTCTGGGTAGTGCACTTCCTCCTGCAGCTTGGAGACTGGGCATGTCAAAATCATGACATCACTGGGTATATCCTGCTGGTCACGCCCATCAGCCCCAGTGAACTATTGACAAAGCAGACTCAAAGGAGCAACAAATAATTAGCTATAACTTCAACTTCAACTGAACAATGAACATTAACTGTCAAGAAACGTTAAACCATCCCCCCTTCAATAAGAAGGAAGGTTCTTCTTGCCCTTTCCCTGTCCCACCTCCTGAACCGAGTAAGTGAGAAGGAAAGCCAAGAAGGTCAGATCTAAAGAATCACAGCGATCCTGAGACTATTATGGTGTTTTCCACCCTTAGAAACTGGTTTCTCCCCCCCAACGGAAAACCAACCTCAGAACTGATCACCCCGGGCGGGACTGAACTGGAGTCACTAAAGGAACAACAATTAACAGGTAAGTGTAATTTCCATTTCCTTATCGCTCCTCCAGTTCAGTCCTCCACCTCTGGGATGTAACAGAGCAGTAATCATTGGGAGGGACATTTACACCCAGATTGCAACACCGCCACCACGAAACAGGCATCTTTAGCTGCGAGCACGACCAGGTGGTAGTGTCTACTGAAAGTATGGAGCGAAGACCAAGTGGCCGTTCTGTAAATCTCCACCAGCGGAACCAACCTGTGCTCTGCCCATGACATTGCTTGTGCTCTAGTAGAGTGAGCCCGTAACCCTGCTGGCACCTGATGACCTTGTGAAATATAAGCTGATGCAATTGCTTCTCAAACCCATCTGTAAATAGGAGTGGCCTAGTGGTTGGGGCAAGGTACTTCAGGCCAGAAGATCGGGGGTTCAAATCCCACTAGAGGACAGCAACCTTGGGCCGGAAGGACTGGCGTTTCTAGTCCCACAGGTGCTCCTTGTGGTCTTGGGCAAGCCACTTAACCCTCCATAGCCCATATTCCCTGTAAAATAGTTATCTCCAAGTTATAATGCCCTGTTCAATGTAATTTCAGTTTGTTCAATGTAAACCGCACTGATGCAGAATAGCGCGGTATATAAGAGAATATAAATAAATAAATAAATAAATAAATTTAGCAGCCGCTTCCCCTATACAAGAACCTTCAAACACAACATGAAGGCGTTCAAACTTGCGACAGGCCTCTGAGACCGTTAAATATTGCCGCAAGACTCTCTATGTCTAAATTGCGTAGACTACAGTCCGAGATGCTCCCCTCTGCAGACCGTACTGCCGATACAGAGACCGATTGATTTAAGTGAATCGGAGAAAGTACCTTAGGCCAAATGACGGTCCTCGCTGCAACACTACCTTCTCCCTAGAAAAGGACAAAAACAGCCCTCGACAGGACAACCCTTGCAGCTCCACGACTTGTTTTGCCAAGCAGATGGCTACCAAGAACACTGCTTTTTTTTAAAAATAAATCCTTAACTGAAGCCTGGTGTAAGGTCTCCAAGGGTTCCTTAGAGACAGCCCCCAACACCAAATTGAGGACCCTTCGCGGCACCAAAATTGTGCGATCGGGCCGAAGCCTAGACACCTCTTTAAGAACATGCACCACCTTGCCGTGCAAACCAAGGGCCACTCCTTGAGCCTTAACTATATAGCAAGACAAAGCTGCTAGCTGACCTCTTGAAGAACTGGCTGCCAGGCCCTTATCAAATCCATCTTGAAGGAAGCTTAGCCCGAAGGGGACGGATACCATGGCAGTGTGAACCTGCCACCGTGAAAACCAGTCTTCAAAAAACATGTCATATGCGCACATATGCGAGGGAATTGGGCCTCTTTCTGGTTCAAAGTAAGGCCGCAATGACCGCTCCAGAGCAACCTTTTCTCTTTAACCTCGCCCTTTCAATGGCCAAATCGTAAGCGAGAACCGACCCATTTGAGGCGTTTGACGTGGACCCTGAAGCCACAGATTCTCTATTATCGACAGTTTCCAAGGATCCCCTTTGAGCAGCCGAACTGGATCGCCTTACCATGGTTGTCTCGGCCAATCTGAAGCCACCAACCACACTCTTCCTCGATAAGGCTCGATGCACTGAACCACTTGCCCTATGAGTGTCCATGGAAGAAAAACAGAGGAGACCAGACGATGGCCAATGTTGAATCAGGGTGTCGATCACCTCCGACATCCTCTCTTGACACCTGCTGTAGATGCGATTCGTCTCTGCTGATTGATAAAAAAACGCCATGAGGTCCCTAATCAGAGGCCCCCATCTGCGGCCATTTGAGCAAACACTTCCGGATAGAACTCCCGTTCTCCAGCATCCACTTGGACCCTGCTGAGAAAGTCTGCCATTACATGGTCCTTTCTTGGCCACTGTTGGAAACAGTAAACTGGGCTTGATGGACCTTGGTCTGACCCAGTATGACATATCTTATGTTCTTATGTCGCCGAGAACGCTTGTAGCTGGGGTTCCCCCAAAGTGAACCCTGCCTCTACTTCCTCTTCCATGGCCACACTTCCCATTCTGCTTGCCGGTTTATGTAGGCCACCATTGCGGAATTGTCCGAAGGCACTCGTACCGGCTGGTCCTTCCCCGTGGCCTTGAACGTCTTCCGCGCTAGCAACACTGTTCGCGGCTCGAAATGGTTGATCGACCACTGGCTCTTCTGATCGGACCAAGTACCTTGCGCAAAGAAATCTCCGCCATGTGCTCCCCATCCCGTGAAACTCACGTCTGTCAACAATGGGAGCCACTGCGGCTGTTCCAGGGGCGAGCCCGCCACCAGATTTCCCAGACAAAGCCACCACTGAAGGCACCTCTTGACCCGGAGGGGGCAGGGAACAAGTTTGTTCAGCGAATCGTTCTGATAAGACCATCGGGAAAACAGCGCCGAGAAAACTGGCCCCGATGACCACCTCAAGGGTCACCGCCCTTGTCCCCAGCCCGTGAAGGTCGCTCCAGGCCGACGGTGCCGGGGTGACCCTGAACTTGCGTACTCGCTGTCAAAGAGCTTAAGCTCGATGAACTGGCATAACTGCTGCCCCTTTCCGTGTGTCGCAGCATACCCCCAGGAACTCTAGATCCGGGGGCGAGAGCAACCGACTCTTGGCCGGATTGACCACCCAGCCGAAACATCAACACTTTGTCCGTAACCTGAACGCTCTTGAACTCGGACTCTGCCTGAATCAACCAGCCATCGAGATAAGGGTGAACTAAAATGCCTTCCTTTCGTAACACTGCCGCCACCACAACCGAGATTTTGGTGAAGGTGTGCGGGGCTGTCTCCAGGCCGAAGGGCAATGCTTGGGACTGGGAATGTCCCCAAGGAAGAGCATACTTTAGAAACTTTTGATGAGCTGCTCTGATGGGGATGTGTAAATACGCCTCCGTGAGATAGAGAGACGTCAAGAGCTCCCCTTGGCGGTTCGCCTCAATGACCAAACACAAGGTTTCCATCAGGAAATGAGGAACTTGAAGACAGCGATTCACCCCTTTAAGATCCAGGGTAGACTGGGGGGGACCTGTCTTTCTTTGGCACCACGAAATAAATGGAGTAACGACCTGTGCCGTAATCCGCTGACGGAACCGGCGTTACTGCTCCCAGTTGTAAAAGTGATCTAATGATTGCAGTACCGCTAGCGTATTCTGCCAACCTTTGCAGGGCGAAAGTATGAACGAATCCAGAACTGGACATGCCCATTCTAGAACATAGGTATCGTGAATGATCTCCAGCCCCTGTTGGTTGGACGTTATTTGGGCCCAGGCAGGAAGTACTCCCGAAGTCGCCCTCCTATCAGACCCGCCCCGCTTCATTGTTGCCCACTGCTGCGGAGGCAACTGCGAAACCTCTACTTGCTCCAAGAAACCCAGGGAACCCCTGGGCTCTAGAAGCAAACCTTCCCCTTTGGAAACCTCCCAAACGAGAAGTACGAAATCTCCTCAAAACTCTAAACTGGCCTTGAGAGGCCGGCATGGACTTCCCCTGCTTAGGCTTGTCTTCTGTAAGCCTTCCTCCATTTGGACTCTCCCAGATCATTAACCAATTTGTCCAGAACTTCCTCAAACAGCCTTCCTTGAAAGGGAAGCTTACTGAGACACGTCCTGGAAGACCCATCAGCCACCCAATTCCTCAGCCGCAGGTAACGCCGAGTGGCTACCAAGGGTGGCATACCATTCGCTAATATCCTGATCAGGTCGTAGTGGACATCAGCCACATATGCTGAGCCAGATTACAGCCCTGTCACCTCCATCCGCTCCAGAGACGAAGAGTGCTGTAAACATTGCAACTATCTAAGATACGCTTTTGCCACCCAAGCCCCGCAACTAGAGGCATGTAATGAAAAAGCATTTGCTTCAAAGGCTGTTTCAACAAACTGTCTGCGCATCTTTCAGGATTGTGCTGCCTTCAGCCGGATAGCCAATTTCTTTGTGACTGCTGACACTGCTGCATCAATTCGTGGGGAACAAAACCTTTCCTTGTGCTTATCAGCTAAGGAGTAGAACTTGTTCACGATCCTGACACCCCTCAGCCCTGCCTCTGGCAGGTCCCATTTCTCTCGGATCATCCGTCACCTAACTAGTGAGTCAGAAACACCACCTGAGATGCCTTCACCGTTGAATGAAATTTGCCCAGCATCAACCATGGCCTATCTATCTGATTAGACCCTTTCCCCCCATGTCTGTATCAAAACATTGCATCAAAACATTGTGCACTGAATAAGTTATGAGCTGTATACCACAATAAAATAAAAGGTCTTCTCCTATATACACAGCGGTCTCACTAGGTTTTGCACCCCTTGTTTCTGCATCAACTTTACACATACAGACAAATTGGGGGGGGGGGGGAGAGAGAATAGTTCTGGAACACCACACATGTACTTGTAAATCTCTTGCTGTATTCAGTGCTTCACTGTATCAGTGCTGGTCACTCCCATGTGGCAAACAAATTAAACCAATCCCAAGCAAGGGACCACACAGATTTAAAATTCAAGGTGCCATTATCTGTGAAACAGGAGAAGGGAAACCTATTATATATTTAATCACAAAATTTAAGTGCTGCAGATCTGCATTCACATGACACGCAGATCCCATCAAAAGTTCCATACCAAAGAGAAAAAAGAGGAGATAAAAATATCAGTCATGAGGAACCCCTGCAGAGGCTGCTCCTTTAGAATCACAAATTCCTGTCTCTGGGAGGTGACTTCTCCATTGTATATACACATTAGCTCGATTCTAAACATGTTAGTTAATTTCTAATCACAGAGCACAAAACAAAACAAAGCTCATCCTTGCTGCTTGTAATAGAGGCATAATAATACCCTAAATAACCTAAATAAAGTAACCAAAATATACAAATTAAACAAAAGTAAACAAAATTAAAACACTACATAAAGTTGTACTTGCTTCGTTCTTGCCGCCAAAAACTGTGTCATCATCCCCGTTGCGAGCTGCTCCTGCAGACCCGCCACGCGGCTTGCGCGTGCGGGAAAATAACCGTTTTGAAGTCGGGCCCTACCTCGGCAGCAAAACTCATGAGGCCAAGGAGAGCGTGTCGGCCCTGCACCAGCTAAAAATCCAGGCAGAATAAAGGCATTCCCTTACTGGTGTGGTGCCCCGCTCTAGCCCCAGCGGCGTCGCTCACCACAGAAGCGAGCAGATGACCGCAAAGCAAGCTGGCCTCTGTGTTGTGCCCCAACTGCTGCCTCCTGGTGATCCAGAGGAAACCCGGGTGAACGATCTGCAGTGCTCTCCTCCATACAGCCTAGGAAGAGAGTGCTGCTAGGGAGACTGGTCCGGCGAAGGAAAAAAGAGAGAAGAACAGGCCAAGAAACGTCTCCAGTCCTGCACTAAACATTTGTTTGTTTTTTTAAAGGCACAGCAACATCAAGAAATGAATGAAATTATAGGGATCCAAAAGAAATTCTAAATACTACACTAACTGTTCCTTATCTATTCCACAAGTGAGCCCAGTACCTAGGCTCACTACGTCCTCCTGCTGCATGGAGACTGGACACACTGGGGCTGATGGGAGTGACCAGCAGGATATATCCAGTGATGTCATGATTTTGACATGCCCAGTCTCCAAGCTGCAGGAGGAGGTGCACTACCCAGAAGTGGAGGACTGAACTGGAGGAACGATAAGGAACATTGTTACTAACAACAAACTGAGTTAAATGAGAGGGATCAAAGGAGATGTAATTCACACCCTGATATTTTATCAAACATGTACATGGGTAACGTAAAAAGAACAAGCCCCCTCCCAGTTGCGGAACCTTAGGATGAATATGGCCCTGATGATTTTTTTCATGAAAGATATCAGCATTTTGGGGTTTATTTTGCATGACAAATTTGTTCATTCTATAAGTGGTCATTGTTAAAGCTTCTAAACTTCTACATTAAAATAAGATACAGAATTTTTTCTGACAGAGGATGTGTTAAAAATTAGTGGAGTCGTATTGCACTCTTTTGGAGATTCTGAGGTCTTATAACAAAGTTTAGGAAAGAAAATATCTGAAAAGTTTAGTTGAATGAGTGCTATTTTGAGTATATGTTACACAGATTCATTGCAGAGTATATGTTACGCAGTTCAAGCTAAATAATATCTCAGCAGAGATAGAATGTTTCATACGGGGTTATTTTACAAGCCACATTCACATTTTAAACATGAACGTGGTGGCAGGAAAATCTTGATCTTAAACATGATTTTTTTTTTTCACCTTGCTCCTCCTTATGTCTGGAACAAATTTCCTGTATCTTTATGTCAAGTCTCATCTCTCTCCCTCTTCAAATCCATGCTAAAGCCTTACCTCTTTGAAGCAGTTTTCAGATCCTAATCTCTTGTTCCCCTTGTGTCAACTTCCCCTATTGAACCCCTATTTCTACTGTAGTGTGTCGTCTGTCTTAACTAGATTGTAAGCTCTACAGGCAGGGACTGTCTTTTATATGTGTTTGTACAGCGTTGCGTATGCCTTCCAGTGCTATATAAATGATTAATAGCAGTAGTAGTATTTTAGAAAGGTTGTGGGGGTTGTGCCCACATTTTGGGCATGTCTGTATAAAAATGTTTGGCCAGGAGATGTTCTAGGGACATTTTGGGGCATAACCTGTTTCCAGTATGTATTGTATAGGGGGACATATGTGTACAACTGGAATTGCCCACATCTGAAGCTACACCTGCCCCCGACATGAACAGGATTTTCAAAAGTGCTCCTTTAGGCCATTCTTTTACAGAAGAGCTTAAGGCAGCTATCCTCCTTAATCCCCCCTCCCCCCACACCCAAATGTTTATTTCCTCCTCCATATTGGAAAATCAGGTCTTCTGCAGTCCATTTACAGAATCTACATGTCCAGGGTTTCCAAAATGGCCAGGATACACATGCAAGCTCTAACATTCACACATGGGCATTAAGCTGCCCTCCATTTTTTACACAAGTAGATTTGCAAGATTGCTCCGGTCACTACACATGGCTATTTATTTTAGAAACAGCTCCGCCATGAGCAGAATCATTTCCAAAATACTGTCAGCATTGTAAACGTGGTGACTTCCACATCTCAGTCCGGGCTTACACATTCTTTTCTGAAATATACTCTCACATCTTTAGTTTCAGCAAGAAAATATTATAGCTACAGTTACAGCTTCTAATATAGAAAGGGCTCTCAGAGGAAAAACCAGGAGCACTTTTCATCAATCTCTCAACTATACAGATTTGAGTACAATCTAAATGGATTGCCAAAGCTGTGTAATTTTATGCAATATGAGATCGTGAAGTAAAGCCGTTCTTGACACTTCAGCTTTATGCACTCCAGAGAGCAAAAAGTGTTTATATCTTTTATGCAAATTAGTATAGCAAAGACACTCCACCAGCAGCGCTCTCTCTCACACACACACTCTCCAATTCCTGCTCAATTGCCAAATAAAGGACTGTACAGGCAGGAACATCATGGAAGTAAGCTCCTCCCCGCTGAATCACATTATCTGCATGTGACCACTAGCAGTACTAAATCCAATGCACCTGAAACCTGTGCCTGGTAGACTCGCGCCTAAGGGCCATGCCAAAGATAACAGCACAGACTCTAAATGTTAAGCCCTCAATGACCACACCTCCACCATCCAGGATATGAACCAGAACTCTAACCCCTGAACTCTCAGCAAATATGCTGTCTCTATATCTAACCTTCTACACCCTGCTCACACTCCTCCTACTAGCCTCAGCTCACACATGCCACTCACACAACACATCCCACATCTGCTTTTATCGACCCTGCTTTCTCAAACAGGCTTCCAACACCTTTATGCTAAACAATACATCTCTCAACATCTCAAACATTCCAAACAACCACCATGCTACACTTACCTCAACCCTCAAAACTCACACACAAACACTCAATTGCTCACTCAAACTCTCACTCAGTAAGAAATAAAATCCTCATCAGAGATCTACTAATGATCCACCAATTGGACATACTAAGCATAACAAAAACATGGCTCACAGAGACAGATAGCATTCTCTTGAATCAACTCATACAGGAAGGATACACCCTTTTCCACAGTCCCTGATCTCAATGGAGAGGTGGAGGAGTAATGATCATAGCCAAATCACACCTCAATTTCCAGTACTTTTGGACTGAAAGCACAAATGAAACTGACTCCCTCACCATAACAAACATGCAAATGACCATCTTTCTCACATACAGAACACCAACCACATCCTCCACTAACCTACCCAGCATCCTGGAAAAATACTCTTGAACACCAAATCAAACAAGGACCTCATCGTACTAGGAAACTTCAACCTCCCTGCAGTACAACCAAAAAATGCAATCTCATTCATGGAAGTAATGTAAGCCATGGATCTCAGACAGATCATACTAACCCGTATGCATGAAATTTGGCATTACTCTCAACCTAATCTTCATCAACATCCACACTACACATACAGGCCCCCACATTCAATACAAACCCTTCTAGTACTCTGGTCTGACCACAGATTAGTCAGATTCTCTCTTCTCATTGATAACCCACTTCCCATCACCAAATAAGAAGATGCTTCAAGCAGTTCAACAATGACAACTTCCTAGAAGACATCCCTCCAAAACTAGAATCCAACTCAAATGGCTCTTCCTCTCTCATGGACAATTGGAATCACATCGGAAGAGCAGTATCCATAACTACCCCACC
Organism: Ichthyophis bannanicus; assembly: GCA_033557465.1. Classification (NCBI taxonomy): domain Eukaryota; kingdom Metazoa; phylum Chordata; class Amphibia; order Gymnophiona; family Ichthyophiidae; genus Ichthyophis; species Ichthyophis bannanicus. Next base: position 65,753,184 of record CM066040.1, read on the forward strand.
ACTACCCCAAGACCCCTTGGTATACCCCCACCCTCCAAAAACTTAAAACCCAACTACAAAAACTTGAGAGGAAATTGCACAAGACAACCAACAAAGAGGACAGACTGAGCTACTAAAACTCCTAAGCAACTACCATGCTACAACTAAAAATGCCAAACTAATCAACTGCTCAATCAATTGGCCAAGATAACTTTTTGACCTCATCAAATAGGTTATCCCACCACCAGCAACCAGAATACCACCATCACCCCCAAATAACTAGTAACCCACTACAAGCAACTCCACCCCAACCAACCCAACTCCCACCTCCTCCTCACCAAAAAAACTCCACATGAATCCACAGTCTTCCTTTGACACCTTCAGCAGAGAAAACATTGAATCCATCATCTCATCACGCAACACAACAATATCACCCCTTGATCCCTGCCCAGTCAGCTGGATCAGAGCAACTAAAAAGGAACTTACCCCTATACTCACCAGAATCACCCAATCAGCTCTTCAACAAGGTCATATGCCAGAATGCCTAAAACTCTCCTCCATACCACCCAACCTGAAGCCCAACCTTGACCCATCGGATCCTGCCTCCTTCAGATCAATTGCCAGTCTCCCCTTCATTGCAAAAATCATTAATAAAGCCATTCAGCAACAACTCCAGGACCATATCAACAAAAACACCCTCCTTGACCTCTATCAACACAGATTCCACCCACTGCATGGAGTTGAAACCCTGATGACCACAGTAAAATGCATACAAAACACCACCCAAGGATTCCGCCTGATCTTCTTAGATATTGGCCGCCTTTAATACCATCAAGCACAACATTCTCCTTCAACATCTTCAATCCACTGGAATCAAAAGCATAGTTCTCCAATGGTTCAACTCCTACCTGACCAACAGACACCAACAGATAAACAATCAGAACAAAACACCTCCACCCCATACCACCAAACACAAGGAGTACCCCAAGGATCCGCCCTATCTGAGCTGCTCTTCAACATCTACTTTCAACCTCTCTGCTCCATCATTAAATCCCACAACCTCAATTATCACAACTATGCCAATGACATCATGCTTTATGGTCCATTCAACATGAAGCAACCGTCCAACACCAATCAGCAAAAATGCTTTACAGATGTCTCTAACTGGTTGACAAAGAACAACCTTACAATCAACTTCAAAAAACAGATGATCTATTCATAACAAAAAAAGATACTTTCTTTCCTCCAACCTCCCTAATACTAAACAACACACAATTAAAAGTTCAATCAGAAGTGAAATACCTTGGCTTCACCCTCGATCAATGCTTCTCCTTCAAAGAGCAAATAAACAAAACCACCAAAGCAACATACTGCAAAGCAAAAAACCTGTAATGTAAATTATCTTTCCTTGAACCTCCAGATTTCCGCTCAGCGCTCCAAGCCATTATTCTACCATATCTCGACTAATGCAGCTCCATCTACCATGGCCTCCCATAATCTGCATTACTTTCTTTACAAGCTGCTCTACACACAACAGTACGCATCCTTCAAGGAGCAAGAAAACATGACCACATCACATCCATCTTCAAACATCTCCATTGGTTACCCCTAACCATCCAGATAAAATACAAGACCCTCCTTTTGACCCACAAACCATCCACTCCCACCCCACCACTCACCTCAATACCATGCTCCAAACTCCACAATTCAAAAAAGCTAGATGATCTTCTACTAAGAACACACTCTTCATCCCCCACGCTACAACTAAATACAACCAACAAGCCTGCGGATGAGCCTTTCAGCTATATGCCCCATCTATTTGGAACACTGCCAGATGCAATAAGAAATATCACCGACCTCCTCACTGTCCATAAACACTTAAAGACTCACCTCTTCTCTGAACATTTCAGCCCTACTTCATATTCCACCCCACTCTGCTATATCTACCAATAATAATGTAAACATATGTATATAGTCAATGACCCACATACTGATTCCTATTATATATAGTTAAAGGCTCTACATAAGCAGTGCATGCTGTACATAGTTAATTTTTGTTCTATGTAACCGACTGTTGTTCTCTGTTCCATGTACACCGCTTTGATCCAGTGAAAAGTGGTATAGAAACCCTACCAAATAAATAAATGTCTGAGAAGTTAGCTATTACAGGGGTACTCTGGGACATTATGAATGCATTGTACGAGCACTATATGTAGCCAGCTAGCAAAAATATTATTCTTTGATCAAAGCAAAAATTGTAGACAATGGATTTAAAAATAAATCTAAATCAACATAGATGTCTTGCTAATAATGGAGTACCTTTTTTTATTCTGAAAGGGCCTAGGTAATAAAATTTAGCATGCATGTTAAGGCCCTCTTGACACACTAAATACAGTCAGGTATACAACAAGTTCTCAACATGCATTGTAAAGTGGTTCTGGAAAACAAAGTCATCATGCTAAAATTAGCATGTGCTCATTTATAAATGAAAGGAAATGTGAGACATATGAGACATTCATATGTTCAAGGTTAATGGAGTGGCATGCCTGTTCTTTAGGATCTTTACAGAGAGCTCACTAAAAGGGGGTGATTTTATAACAGGGTGCCTAGGTTAGACAATGGAGAAAACTCTTATTTTCTGCCTATTTTATAAAGGCAAGTAGAAATGTAACAGTAGACAAAGATGAAAGAAGATATTTTAAAGACAATGGATCTTTTTGCTACGAAAGTAAATACAATTAAGAAGAAAAGGAGGTCACAATAGTTTTCAAAGAGTAGCTGAAAAGATAAGGAAAAAGAGTTTGACTTTCATTAGCTGTAAGAGATTGCAGAAAGAGGATGACAAACCACAAGATCTGAAGAAGATAAGGGAAGTTGGTAAAATAATCAGAAAAGCAAAGAAGCAAATGGAAGAAAAAAATAACCCATACAGTAAAACATGAGTAGAGGAGTAGCCTGGTGGTTAGAATAACTGCCTAGTACCCAGAAGATCAAGGGTTTGATTCCCACTGGCACTCCTTGTGACCTTGGGCAAGTCACTTTACCCTCCATTGCCTCAGAAGAAAAGGCTGGCAATCTACTTCCGGTGATACATTGCCAAGAAAACCAAGAGGTAGCTGGGTCGCTATGAGTCAACACTGACTTGATGGCACCAAAAAACCCCCAAAAACAACAACAGTAAAACATGCTGACAAGACTTTCTTTCATGAGAAGAGGAAGTGCAAGGGTGGCATTGTGAGACTCCAGGGTGAAGGGGAGGAATGTGTAGAGGATGAGGATGATAAAGCAGAATTTCTTAACAGATATTTCTGTGTTCACAGATGTAGGGTTGGCGAAAGGAACCTCAGTAAACAAAACACAAATAGGAATGGAAGTGAGGTAGAACTTAGGGAAGTGCTGGCACCTCCACTGGCTGAACTTTTCAATGCTTCTTTAGAGTCAGGAGTGATTGCAGAGTAATGGAAATGAGCCAAAGTCGGTTCTGCTCACTAAAGCTCACTGGTAACTACCAACCAATTAGTCATAAGAACTTAAGATATGCCATATTGGGTCGGACCAAGGCCCATCAAGCCCAGTATCCCATTTCCAACAATGGCCAATCAAGGTCACAAGTACCTGGCAGGTTCCCAAAAAGGCACACAAATTACACAGTGCTTATCCCAGAGTAAGCAGTAGATTTTAATAGTTTAGGGACTTTTCCTTCAGGGACTTGTCCAACCCTTTTTTAAACCCAGCTACATTAACAGCTTTTACTCCATTTCCCAGTAACAAATTCCAGAGTTTGATTACGCATTGAGTGAAAAAATATTTTCTCCTATTAGTCTTAACTGGGCTACATTGTAGCTTCATTATGTGTCCCCTAGTCTTTCTACTTTTGAAGGAGTAAACAACTGATCTACCTTTATCCACTCCATTCATGGTTTTATAGACCTCTATCATATATCAGCCATCTCTTTTCCAGGTTGAAGAGCCCTAACATTTTAAGCCTTTCCTCGTAGAAGTATCCTTCCATCCCCTTTACCATTTTGGTGGCTCTTCTCTGTAGCTTTTCTAATTCTGTTATATCCTTTTTAAGATATGGTGACCAGAACTGCATGCAATATTCAAGGTGCGGTCGCACCATGGAACGATACAGAGGCATTATAATATCCTTGGTTTTATTCTCCATTCCTTTCCTTATGATTCCTAGCATTCTATTAGCTTTCCTGGCAGCCACTGCACACTGGGTGGAGGGTTTCAATATATTATCCACGATGACACCTAAATCCTTTTCCTTGGTGGTGGTTCCTAATGTGGAATCTTGCATTGTGTAGCCATAGTTTGGGTTGTTCTTCCCTAAGTGCATAACTTTTCACTTGTCCACATTAAATTCCATCTGCCATTTGGATGGCCAGTCATCCAATTTATCAAGGTCCTCTTGCAATTTTTCACAACACTCTTGTGCTTTAACAACTTTGAATAATTTTGTCATCTGCAAATTTGATCACCTCACTCATAATTCCCATTTCCAGGTCATTTATGAATATGTTAAAAAAGCAGTGGGCCCAGCACAGATCGCTAGGATACTCAACTATTCATCTTTCTCCATTGAGAAAATTGGCCATTTGCCCTACTGCTTTCTATCTTTTAACCAGTTCCTGATCTACAACAGTGCACTGCCTCCTATCGCATGACTCTTTAATTTCACCAAGAGTGTCTCATGAGGGACCTTGTCGAAGGCTTTCTGCAAATCCAGATACACTATATCAACTGGCACCCCTTGGTGGTAAGTAAATTAAATGGAAATGCTGCTAAATCAGAGGATACTGTGCTTTCTGGAATCCAATGGATTATATTATCTGAGGCAGCATGACTTTACTAGAGATAGATGCTGTCAGACAAATTTGATTGATTTTTTTAACTTGGTGACCACAGAACTGAATCAGCAGAAAATGCTAGATATGGTATAGTTAGATTTCATCAAGGACTTTGACAGTGTTCCACATTCGTGACTTATACATAAATTGATTGCCCTTGGAAAGGACCCTAAGGGACTAAGTAAACAACAGGAGGTACTAGTAAATTGAGTTCACTCTAAAGATAAGAGCATTATCTGTGACATGCCTCAGGGTTTAGTCCTTGGTCCTGTTTTTTTTTTTTCCATTTGATAATTTTATTAAGTATTTAGTATCATTACAAACATCACTTAACATGTATCAAACTACATATAACATTTATGTGTCAAACCTCACACATGTGTATTTATTAACAATTATATATTCTTTTTATTAATTCATAGAATATTACTCTAAATATTCTTTATATCATTCCCTTTCTAACCACACTCTCCCACCCTCCCCCGCTCATCCAACCTCATCCATTATTGAATTAATATCCTCTCTCCTTTCACCCAATCACCATTTATCCTTCCAGTAAAATTGTATTTAAATTTTGTATAAAATCCCTCTATTTTCTCTAGCTCTCCCACTCATTCTTCCCTCCATTTTTCCAACCACTTACACACACTCTTCCATTGTTCCACAACTTTCTCACCTGTCCCCCACCTCATCTCCGTCAATCTATGCATCAAACACATCTCTGCCACTCTTTTCACAAATCCTGCCTTATGTGGCATAGATTTCCCCTGCCAATGTTGTGCTATTTCATTTCTAGCAGCTACTATACCGTGATATATCACTCCACTAACTCTTTGGAATGTCTACATCTAATTGATGTAGTAAACACATCTTTTATTTTATTTTATTTATTTATTTATTTATTTATTTAACTATTTCTTTTATACCGCCCCTTCCAGAGATCAAGGGCGGTTTACATATAACAGATTAACAGTCTTGTACACAATTTGTATACATTTTACATAGAACAGTAGAAATCAACTATTTACATTGAACAGTAAGTATAAACTTTGTAGGTATTGTAACAAAAAACAAGCAAACATATCAAACTTTGTACAAAAGTATATTTACATCGTGTAGTGTGTGTGGTGTATGGGGTAGAGATTGGCGTAGGTGCTGGAATTTAGTTCCTTTTATTTTTGTCATCTTTGGGGCGTGTGTGGGGGGGACAGGCTTGTGGTTAGATTGTTGGGGTTAAAGGAGTTTGTGCATGGGTGCCCACATTTGTGGTAGAGCTGGCTTCCAGCAGTATTGGGGTTACGTGGTCTGTTAGGCGGGCTTTAGCAATTACTTTTGCACAGATGTTTTGTGCTCTTTGTAGAAGGTATGTGCTTTTTTGAGGGAGGCCTATTAGGAGACTATTGCAATAGTCGAAGTGAGGGGTGATCAGTGTACTTACTACGGATCTAAAGTCTTGTGTTTCAAGGAGTGGCCTTAGGTGCTGAATAGTTTTGAGTTTGTAGAAAATGGTTTTTACTGTTTGTTTTATGTGTGGCAGCATGGATAGGGTGTGGTCTATTATTACCCCTAAGTATTTTACCTGTTTTCTGACAGGTATTGAAGTTTTGTTGATTGTGATTGTTTCCGGGTAAGTGTTTTCAGTCATAGAAGATCTTGTTACAAACATTGCCTCAGTTTTTTGAGATTTATGCTGAGGTAGTTCGTTTCCATCCAGGAGGAGGTCTCGGCCATGCATTTGGATAGAGAGTCATATGTATGGTTTTTAGTGGTTATGGGGATAGCTAGCATGATGTCATCAGCATATATAAAATGGTTAATCCTGTGTTTTTTAAATATGTTTGTTATCGGTTGTAGATACAAGTTAAATAGGAGGGCTGAAAGGGCTGATCCTTGGGGTATTCCTTGTCCTTGGGGGAATGTTTCTGATGTTTGTTGATCAATTTGGACGCGTATTAATCTATGTGAGATGCAGGATTTGAACCAGTTAAGGACAATCCCGCCTATTCCTAGGTTTTCTAATCTGTTGATCAGTGTCTGGTGATTAATGTTATCAAAGGCAGCAGAGATATCTATAAATAGGAGTAAGAAGCCTTGGTGTTTGTCATCTGTGCCCTTGATGAGGAAGTCCATAAGTGTGATTAGGAGGGTTTCTACTCCGTGGAAAGGGCGGAAGCCAAATTGGTGTGAGTCAAGTGGTTTGTGTTCATCAATGTGTTCCTGTAACTGAATTTGAATTGTTTTCTCTATTATTTTAGCTATGAATGGAATGCTGGCTATGGGTCTGTATGAGTTTGGGTCTTTTGAGTCAAGCTTATTATTCTTTATTATTGGTCGGAGTGTTGTGAGTTTTAGGGCATCAGGCATGATGCCCTGTGAAAGGGATTGGTTAACTATGTGTTGTAGATTTACCGCTAGTTCATCTTTCACACACTTAATCCATGAAACGGGGCATGGGTCGAGTGGGGAGGTGGTGGTGTTTATCATTGTTATGATTTTGAGAAGTTGCTTTTGTTCTACCAACTGGAAGCTTGTCCATTCATGTGTGGTTTTCGTGTTTGATAATAGCGGGGTTGGGGTTATTTGTATTTGATATCCTGTCATGTTATATATCAACCCCAAAGTCTCAATCCAATAAGCTTGAATCCACTTACAATTCCACCACATATGCAACCAATTCCCTTTCTCATTGCATCCCCTCCAACACTGATCATTAATCCCCCTTCCAGCTCTTTTTTCACATACAGGAGTCCAATACCATCTGACCTGTTCTTTTTAACATTTTTGTAAGCGATATTGTGGAAAGTCTGTCCGGAAAGGTATGCCTCTTTGTAAATGACACGAAAATCTGCAATAAGATAGACACCCTGGAAAATGTAAATTACATGAGGATGGATTTAGCAAACTTGAAGAATGGTTGAGAATTTGGCAGCTAAGATTTAATGCTAAAAAATTCAAGATCATGCATTTGGGCTGCACAAAAACAAGGAAGCAGTACAGTATAAAGAGTGAAGTGCTTCAATGTATAAAAGAGTGTGACTTCAGGGTGACTGTATCAAGTGATCTTACAGAGGCCAAAGAGGTCGAAAAGGTGTTGGCAAAAGCCAGAAGGCTGCTTGAGTGCATAGGAAGAGAAATGGCCAGTAGGAAAAAGGAGATAATAGTACCTTTCTACAAGTCTCTAGTGAGATATCAATTGGAGTACTGTGTACAATTCTGGAGACTGCACCTTCAAAAGTAAATAAACAGGATGGGGTTTAGTCCAGAGGGTGACTACTAAAATGTTCAGTAGCCCTCATCATAAGACATATGGGGATAGGCTTAAAGACCTCAATAGGTATACTTTGGAGGAAAGGGGGGAGAGGGGTGATATGGATAAATACATTTAAGTACTTCCATGGAACAAATGTACAAGAGGTAGCTTTCATCTAGTTGAAATGAAGCTCTGGAATGAGAGGCCATAAGCTGAATGTGACAGGGGATAGAATGAGATTTCTTTATGAAGAGAGTAATGGATGCATGGAAGTCTTCCATTGCAGGTAGTAGAGATGGGAACTGTATCTGAATTCAAAAAAGCATGGGACAAATACAATGAATCTCTGAGGGAAAGGAAGGTACTATAGAATTTAAGAGTTCTTATGGATGGGCAGATTGGATAGGGTGTATGGTTTTATCTGCCATTGTTTTGTCTCTGTAAAATTCTAGGGCTTATCCTGGCACAAATCATGGCTAGATTGCAGGGACAGACATTAAGCCTGCTCACTTGCAAGTGTAAATGTCACTATGTATGCATGCATTTTATAAAATATACATGGACATCATGACTCCAGTCATGCAACATTCAACTCCACCGCTGTACCATATTTTTTTGTTTTGCCAAAAATCCATAACAGTTTGATGAAGCCCCTGGGATATCCTATAGTATCTGACGAGGAGCTTATCTCAGTATTTGGACCAATTTCTTAATCCTTTGGTCCCGGCTTCTGCTAAAAATATTTGAGACTCCAGATCCTTGATATAGTGCTTGATGGCTCTTATGGCTGTGGAACCTAATTGGTTATTGGTGACAATGAATATTATGGCTTTATATACCAATGTTCCCTAGGATCGGGCATTGGAAGCTGCTCTTTCGTATTTATCATCTACAGATATCACTCACTCTCGCTTGGGGTTTTTGTCACAGCTTCTTACGTTTATTTATTATTTATTTATTACAGTTGCTTATATACCGCACTATTCGGCATCAGCGCGGTTTACAGAATAACAAAATGACCAAAACACACAGTCTGTTTGGTTTTACATCGAACAGGGGTACAAACTTGGATAACAGGGTTGAACTATATACATGATTGGTATTAGAATGGAATTATTCTGATTTCAATCAATCTTTTTTCCATCAAGTTCATGGTATTGCAATGGGAACCTCTATAGCTTGTCTATATGTTAGAGCCTTTGAGGAGCTCCATTAATTGTTTTGAATATTGGAAAGATATTCTATGGATGCGTTTCATAGGGTTTTTTTTATATGGAAAGGTACTGCAGCTGGATTGCTGGATTTTCTGAAGTGGCTCAACAGAGTTAATGAATGTCTCCAGTTTACTTTATAATTTTCATTACAGAGTGTACATTTTTTTTGATTTTGTGATCACAAAGACATGGGACACTTTCCATATCTCTATTTACTGTAAAATGACAGACCGGAGCAGTTTACTTAATTTTAATAGCATTCACCCATGCCACCTTCATGATAACATTCCTACGGGCCAGTTCCTATGCCTCTGGTATCTGCGTTCTTCTGATGCTGAGTTTAAGATATAAGTCAAGTCAATGAGTGAATTCTTTCTGTACAAGCACTATCCAGAGCGTGTTGTGAAAAGGGCTTATATACGTGTGCATTTTGTTAATCATGATCTATTATCTGAACCACATTATACAAAAACATTGGGGGTTTTGCAGGTTCATCCTGGTTTTTTCAGATACACTGCATTTTGCATAATGCAGGGGGTGTAATCTGCGTGATATACTAGGTCACACACATCTTGGCTGAGGGCAGGAAAGGGTTAGTCAGGATGGCCATAGTGAGTGTGGGCGATGTGTGGTCTGTAAGTGCACTACTGTTTTGTCAGAATTTTCACATGTGTCTTAAGGACGCACTTTTAGGTTGAAGAGTTTAATATCTTGTGTTATTTAGGGATGGTCTATGTGATCCTTTGTCCTTTGTCAGAAGCTGTAGATTGGACAGATTTTCTGAATGTTTAAGAGCCGTATAATTCAGCATACTTCGACGATTCAAAGGGGATTGGAACGGCACCCTTCATGGTCCATTGGAGACAAGCAGTGCATAGTATGGAGGATTTACACTGTTATGTTTTAGAACAGGTTAATATAGTAGGGGAAGGAGATAAAGCTCTCAGGTTAATTCAGAGGAAACTGTCCTTTATTTTTCATTGGAATGCCATGGCACATAATAGGTTAAATGGTCTCATTGAGTGGAACGGATTCTTTTAGCTCTTCCTTTCACAATGTAGGGGGCAGGATCTTAGCCTTGGACAATAGCCAATGGGAAGCCTTGAGCTATAGCCAATGGGAATCACTGTAGGGGTATATTTCTGCTGATTGGATTAGAGGGTTCTCTTTGCCAACTTTGAATGAACTGTTGTTGCAAGCTGTGGTGAGTACATGTTTCTTTGCGCAACAAGGAAAAGAGTATCGTTTTGGTATGTGGATGATAAATAGTGGGTGAACAATTGTTTTGGTGTAGTAGGAGAAGGCTGTATAGTCTGAGGAAGCAGAGGGAACCGGCAAAACCACTGGCTGCACTAATGGATGCATTGCAGCAGTTGTAGAATTGCTGTAGCCTGTGGTCTTTCAGGTTTTGTGACTGTGGCATTGGATATTTCATAGTTTAAAAGCTAAGGGCCTGATTCTGATCTGCATGTCTCGGCCCTCTGTACACCTGGTTGGAACCAGATGCACAGAGGGAGTCGCGATTCTGATCTCGTGGAGCACGTCTAGCCCCGCGGGATCAGAATCACAAACAGGCCTGCCATGCAGGCCGGAGCCCTGATTACATCCGGCCTGCACGTACAGGCCTTGCCCAGCTAGCTCAAACAGGGCTTTCTAATGGAGCCATGGCACCATGGCTTCCGGTTTCCATGGCACCACGGCTCCACTGAAAAGCCACGATCCCCGGCAGCCAGCTCCAAAGCTGCATTCCCTGCAGCCCAACCCCTAAGGCCAGGGTCAGGCTGCAGGGAATGTCCTTTGACCCCCTGCCATTACTGCGCCCCAGGCCCACCGTCCCCCACTGACTAGGGTAACTTATTCCACCTTGGAGGTGGAAAAAGTTCCCCGTTCAGGCCACCAGCCCCAGACGTACAGGGCAGACATTGGAATCGGTCTTGCATGTCCGAGACCGGTGACCGCCCACTGCCCACTCTAATGCCACCCCCAATCCGCTCCTTTCCAGCTCCCGTCTACCTTCCCCACAGAAAGGGCCCGAATAGCCTCAGAATAACCCCGTAAGTGATTTTTTACAGTTATATGTGATCAACTATATTGATATTTTGCTTCCCTTTAATTGTTCTGTGGATGGTAAGCTTTCTATGCACAGCCTTTATCATCACATATGAGTGATGATGAAGAATGGAAACAGCAGGTGCACACAGATATCGCCAGTAAGACCGCCCTTTGAGCTCAATGTTTAGGTTAAGATTAGGTTAAGTTTGAATTTGATTATTTGATTTTTGGTCCTTTTTTTTTTTTGGTGTAGTGATATTTTTTTCTCTAATATTGTCTTATGCAGGTGTGGCATAGTGGGTTCCTCCAGCCCTTTAGATAGAGCCAAAAAGCAGGAATCAGAAGCAGTGCTGGATGGTAAACAAGAGCACATGGCTAGTAGTTACCAGGGAAACCAGACACAGGGGAAAGAAACACACCCTTGCTGCCAGTTAGCTCAGGAGTCACGAGCCGAATCAGAGCACCTGCTAGGAGGAGGAGTCAGGCACTACCCTCGAGGGCAGACACATAAAGAGGCCTCAGAAGAGAAAAGGGCAGCTCAATTAGGGTCTCGATTAGAAGCTCGATTAGGGTCTCGTCTGGAAGCTGGAAAAGGGTCTCGAGTAGGAGCCACACGGGAAGCTCCAACACAAGCTCAGCTGGGAGGTCAATTAGCAGACCAGCTAACAGACCAAGAGGAGGACCAGGGAGGAGTCCGAGTTCCAGGCCTAGGCAGAGCTACCGGTAGAGTTCCAACCCAGAACCGTGGGAGAGAGACCGTAGCAAGCCTAGAGGAACACTCAGTAAGGCTTAGAGAAAGCCCAGAGCCAGAGCCAAGCTTAAAGTTTTATTCAAGGGAAGAATACAGCAAAAGCAGGCCAGGCTGTTTGCAGTATTCTGGGAATTACAAGGAGAGGAAAAAGCCAGGAAGGCAGTTGCAGCCCTCAGCTCACAAATCAGGTTTTGAACCAACAGCTGTTTCCAAAGCCCAGAGAAAGCCGTTTGCAGGCAGAAGAAGAGGTAAGCCCAGAGACTGGGTTTCAAATAAGGCTGTTGATAATCAGTGTGATTTTACTTACCCAAAGGGTTGGGACTGTGGTTTTAATACCTGTAATGAGGATGATTGTTTACAGCAATACATGTGCCAAGAGTATGATATAAAGCCTAAGACAGAGAGGAAGGGCGTGGCCCCAGAAACAACGCTGCAAACATTTCTACCTGTCTTCCATGAGGAGTCAATGGAAACAGAGCCAGGGCTAAGCAACATATCTGAAGAATTGATGGACTGTACGATTACAATATCGAATGAGATATTTTCCCTGCGTTGAGTTTTAGCAGTGCAGAGAACTGCAGAAGTGTTAAGAGAAAAAGTACAAAGCTGTGGGAAACAGAACTGTTTATTCTAATTGCTGGGAAGCAAATGTTTATTACTGCTGAAGTTAAGCTATTTCTGTTGGAGACTTATTATTTTGTCCTTTGCCAGAAGTATATGGTTTGTGTTACCTTTGTTCCATGCTGAAATCCGCCCGGAGGGGAAATAAATCCTGTTTGCTTAAAACCACTTTGAGTTCACACTACTCTTCATTGGACAGTGAAAGAAACTACATTTCCCAAAAGGCTTTGCCTCAGGAAAAGGTCAGACAGCTGTTCAAAGAAGGATAACAGATCGCTTCGGCTGGGGGCACAAAAGGCGGTTACACAGGTCATGAGTACATAGCAGATTCGCAAAGAATAGTTCCATAGCTTGCTACTCATATCAAAGCCTAAGTAGTGATTTTCTGAAGTCTACCTAGCTAATGATTTATTGAACTTGCCTCCATGATCGTACTAACCCTTTTTAAATCCAGCTATATCAAATGGTTTTACCAAATCTGGCAACAGATTTCACAGCTTAACTGTTCATTAAGTGAAAAACAAACTTCCTTCAATTAGTTTAAAGTGCTACCTACTAACTTATGGAATCTTGCTTTGTCTTAGTACCTTTTAAATAGATAAACCATGCACATCATTCAACAGCCCACACACACAAAGGAGAGGAGGCGGAGTCCTGATTATCCCAAAGAACACCCTAAAGCTCAAGACCCAAAACTCCCCAAACTCAGACCAATGCAACACAATCTTGGTAGAAAACAAGCAAATGGCACTGTGTCTCATTTACAGAGCTCCCCATGCTCCAACAGACGAACTAGCCTCCACACTAGAGACTGTCTACGCAGTCAACACAAGTCACAAGCCACTACTACTACTGGGAGACTTCAACCTCAGCTCTGCGATCAGCAAAGACAAAGAAACCTTCCTACAAGCTATGGACTCCTTACAATACACCCAACTGATCAACACTCTGACACACAGACACGGATCATCTCCAGACCTCATATTCGCCCCCAATTACCTATTCGACAGAGGTGACATCTCAACACCCACAATTACTCCAGTACTGTGGTCAGACCACTACAGAATTAAAATAGAAATCATATCTCAAGAGGAGAGACACAACAAGACAATAAACACACCACCCGTGCAAAGAAGATTCAAAAGCTTCGACAAGGACCAATTCCTTCAGGACACACTACCCCACCTGGACACCGAAACAGAAGATCTAGATGAGCAAATAAACAAATGGAACAATGTCATCAATGCTGCAGCCAAAGTCAATGAACACAAAGCATGAAAAGCATCCAACACCAAAAAACAACACAGCCCATGGTACTCAAAAGACATACACAATGCAAAAAGACATCTAAGAAAGTTAGAGCGCCGCCGGAGACGCTCCAAATCCCCCACCACACAGGCCCTATAACTGACGAAACAAAAGAAATGCAATGAACTAATTAATCTTCTAATAAGGCAGGATAGAAATACCCTTTAAATAAATAAAATAAATAAATAAATAAACAACTATTCCTTATTGAGATTTCACCCCAGTCATGATTTTATAGCTCTTTGCCATGTGTTCTTTCAGCCATCCCCCCCCCCCTCAAATTGATGAATCCTTTCTACTTAGGGGAGCTATTCTAGGCCCAAAGCTTTTAGATTCCTTTTTAATCTTCTAATATTTCAAGAATCATCAGGTGAAATACATTTTTGTTGTCAATGTTAAGTGCCGTCTAATCAGTATCAACTCATGGCGACTTGCTGGATAGTTTTCCAAAAGTGTGTTTGGTCTTCATTCAAATGGCTCATTGCTGTCATTGTATTAATCCATCTCATTGCTGGCTTTCCTCTTTTGCGTTGACCTTCGACCTTGCCAAGCATGATGTCTTTCTTTAATGATCTCTCTATTCACATGATGTCTACAAAGTATGAAAGTCAAAGACTTGTCACCTGAGCTTCTAAAGAAAGCTTTGCTTTGATTTATTTATTTATTTATTTATTTATTTGGCATACATTTATACACCGCTCCTTCCAGCGATCAGAAGCGGTCCATCGTTGTACAAGACAGGGAGAGGGGAATAGACAGTGGAAGGATAAACAACGAGAAGATTACAGTTATACAATTGATTGGCAAATAAATTACTGTTTAAACACCAGTATGGATTACAAATTATTGTACAAGACATGGGGGAGGGGACAAGATAAGGGGGGGTGATCAACGGCACAATTACAGTTATATATATCATTGGCATAAATTACAGTTTGAACACCAGAGTAAATACACAACAGAGTTGCAATATATAAAGGCATGATAGGAGAATTTATAAACATATCGACATTTTGAACATCATGGAAGTGGACATCATATGAGCATTAGGTTCATATGAGGCTTAGGCTTTTGAGGTAGGTGGGCAGCATGGGAGGGGATAGTTGGAACCGTCTATGAAATGTTGTAGTGTATTTGGAATAGGTGTGTTTTAAGCTCTTTTCTGAAGGCCTGTAAGTCCTTGATCTGACGTAGCTCGTGTGGCATCTGGTTCCAGAGCATGGGTGCTGAGTAGGTGAATGCCCGGTTGCTGGTCCGTTCTTTTACTGACCTTATGCTGTTGGCAGGCTGAGTGGTGATAAGGTTGTTGAGAAAGGAGGGAGATATTTTGTGGATAATTTTAAATGTAGATACCAGCATTTTGTAGATTATCCTTGCAGGTATGGGGAGCCAGTGGAGCTCTATAAGAACTGGAGTGATGTGGTCTGAGAAACTCTTATTCATGATAATTCTGGCTGCTACATTTTGCGCCATTTGTAGGATGTTTAGTGTTTTTTTCGGTAGACCTTGCAGGATAGCGTTACAGTAATCCAGGTGAGGAATGATGAGTGCCTGTGCTACTGTTCTAAAATCCGAGTGGTCAATGATGCAGCGTATGGGTTGTAGAACTCTCAGTTTGTGAAAAATTGCTCTGTTAGTTATCCAGAGGTGTTTGTCCATCTTTAGGTTAGCATCGATTAGTACCCCTAGGTATTGATCTCATTTTTAGAGAGATAGGTGTTTCCGTTCAGGGTGATAGATGCAAGAGGTTTGAAATCTTGTTTTCCTGATATGAACATCACTTCAGTTTTTTTGTGATTTATAGACATATTGTTGCATTGGAACCAGTTTTGCAGATTGTGTAGGCATTCTTCTAATTGGTTGAGATTGGGGTTGTTTATATCAAGTTGTGTGTACAACATGATGTCATCTGCATATAGGTGGTAGCTGATACTATGCTTCTGGAAAATTTCACATACTAGCTGGATATAGACGTTAAACAACAGGGATGAGATGGCTGAGCCCTGTGGTATCCCTTGGGTTTGGGGGAAGGGTTTTGCTTGCTCGTTATTGAAGCGAACCTGTTGCATTGAACCTGTTGCATTCTATTTGTTAGGTATGACTCAAACCACTTTATGGGTGTGCCTGTTATACCTATTGATTCTAGTCTGCGCAAGAGTATTTGATGATGTACTGTGTCGAACGCCGCAGATATATCTATGAATATTAGTATGAACATCTTGTTTTTGTTTTCCAGCCCCTTGATGAGGTTGTCTAAGAGGGCTATAAGTAGGGTTTCGACACCATGATGGGGTCTAAAACCATATTGATGCTCCTCTAGTACTGACTAGTTTGTTCTTCAGCAGTCCTTGATATACACAGTATTCATCGCCAGCACCATAATTCAAAGGCATCAATTTTCTTCCTATCTATCTTTTTCACTATCCAATTTTCAGATCTATATGACGCTATTAAAAATACTGTCAAATAAGTCAAATCTTTGTATGGAAAGAGACATCTCTACTCTTGAGAATCTTGTCTATTTCATTCATAGCCATTCTTGTTTATAATGTTCAGAGTTATAGAGTTTTAGTCTAGTAGGCCATCCAACACATGTTCTATGTAAAGTTATTGTTTCTTGTTACTCTTATAAACAAAGAAACATGATGACAGAAAAAGACCACATGGCCTATCTAGTCTACTCTTCCATATGAACTACAATAGTCCCCTTTTTACCTTTAGAGATCCTCTGTGTTTGTCCCATGCCTTTTTTTTTTTTTTAATTCAGATAGGGCCCGATTCCATTCCGGACGTTGATCTCCTCTGTACATCTGATCTGAACTGGGGAGTACAGAGGGGATTGCGATTCTGACCCACGGGAAAAGACTAGCCCTGTGGGATCAGAATCGCGATCCATCATATACGTGCAGGCCAGGGCTGTGATTCAGTCCGGCCTACATGTACATGACCTGCCCGACTAACTTAGTTAGGGCTTTTAAATGGAGCCACGGCATCATGGCTTCCGGTTGCCATTTAAAAGCCGCAATACCGGCCATCGGACAAAAGGGCTCATTCCCTGAAGTTCAACCCCCAATCTGGCCTCCCAAGATCTGGGTAAGGCTGCGGTGAATGTCCTCCTCTCCCCCTCGGAGGTGGAATAACTTCCCCACACATGCCGCCAGCCTTGGTCATACAGGGCAGACATCAGAATCGGTCCTGTAAATCCAGGGCCGGTGACCACCCAGACTCCGCCCCTTCTCCACCTCCGTCTAACTTCCCATCACAACCGGTGGGGAAGTTAGTCTCGGCCGGGAGAAGACATGAATAGCCCAGATACTCTCGTTGTGTCCACCACCTCCACTAGGAGATTATTTCCCACATCTACCACTCTTTCTGTAAAAAAATATTTCCGCATATTACTCATGAGTCTATCCCCCCCTTTACTCTCATCCTATGTCCCCCTCGTAGCAGAGCTTGCCTTCAATTGTATTTATGCCATGGAGGTATTTAAAGGTCTCTATCATATCACCCTTATACCGCATTTCCTCTAAAGTATACATATTAAGATCTTTAAGTCTATCCTCATATGTTTTATAATGTGTCTACTCTATTGCAGATTTTGGTATCGTCTGCACACAAGCAAACTTTATCCAACAGTCCTTCCACAATATCACTAACAAAGCTGTTAAACATAATCTGACTAAGGACAGATCCCTGTGGCACACCACTGGTAACCTCCTTCTCCTCAGAGTGAGTTCCATTTACCTGTACTCTTTGTTGCCTCCCACTCAACCAATTTCTAATCCAATCAGTAACTTTGGGGTCCATCCCTAGAGCGCTCAGTTTGTTTATAAGTCACCTGTGTGGAACAGTATCAAAGGCTTTACTGAAATCTAAATATACCACATCTAGGGCTCTACCTTGGTCCAACTCCCTGACAAGTCCTGCCTCTGGTGAATCCATGCTGCCTCCCATCCTGAAAGCCATTGAACTCCAGAAACCTCACTAATCTCTACTTTTGTAGTCTTTCCAATAATTTACTAACCATAGAAGTTACAGTAACCAGTCTGTAGTTCTCAATGTCATCCTTACGTCTGATTTTATGTAAAGGGGCCACATGTGGCTCTCTCCAGTCCTCTGGCACCATTCCGGACTCCAAAGAGGCATTGAAAATGTCAGAAAGTGGATCCACTGGAATGTCTTCAAGTTCCATCAGTATTCTTGGATGTATCTCATCTGGATCAATGGCTTTATCTACTTTTAGATTAGCTAGTTCCTCTCAAACAGTCTTTTGAAAATCGCTTAAGATTCTTGTTGCTTCTCTTGCTATTTGTGGTTGTTTTCTGAGGTCCTACTCCAGGCCCTTCATCTGTGAACACAGAACAGAAATATTTGCTAAGCAATTCTGCTTTATCCTCATCAGTTTCTGCATATTTCACCCCTGCACCATCGAGTCTGCCAAATCCACGTTTGTCCTGCCTCCTCTCACTAACATATCTGAAAAACGTCTTATCCCCGCATTTTATTGCATTGGCTATCTCTTCTTCTTTTTGTACCTTTGCTTTCCTGACTACTTTGCTAGTTTCTCTAAGTTTCTCCAAATATAGATGTCTGTCTTCCTCTCTCTGTGATCTCTTGTATTTCATTAAGGCCTCTCTCTTTTTCTTCACCTTTTCAGCTACCTCTTTTGAGAACCATAACAGCCTCTTTTTCCTTTTATTTACCATTCTAACAAAAAGGTTGGTTGCCCTTAAAATATCCCCTTTCAACTTTACCCACTGTTTTTCTACATTCTACAGCTGTTCCCATCCCGCTAATGACTCCTTGAGGTATTGGCCCATCTTGGCAAAGTTAGTTTTCCTAAAGTCTAAGACCCTCACTTCTGAATGGATTTTATCAGCCTTAGTCCTAATACTGAACCACACCACCCGATGATCAATGGATGTGAGATGATTTCCCACTATAACATCAGAAACACGTTCTCTATTGGTAAGCACTAAGTCCAGTATGGCCCCATCACTGTGGGTTCTGTTACCAATTGCCTGAATAGTTCTCCCTGTAGAGAATCCAGGACTTCCTTACTTCTAGATGACACTCCAGTTAGGATGTACCAATCCACATCCAGCATATTGAAATCACTTATCAGTAGCTCTTCTCCTTTCATGGCAATACTGTGTGTGTCTTGTATTAAATCATCTTCTACTTCTACTCCTTGATGAGGATCTGTATATAACTCCAATTTAAATGGAGTTCCCTTTCCCTTTTTCTAGTTTAATCTATAGTGTCACCTCTCTTCCTTTTAAAGCCCTGCAATTCTATAGCTTTAATATTTTATTTAACATATAGTGCCACACTACCGCCCCTTCTTGTTCTATGTAGACCACTGTGACTGATAGATACAATGGTATAAAAGTGGTGTTAAAAATAAATAAATAAATTCTGCTCAGAGCAATGTATTATCTGATTTCTTGACTGCTTGTCGTTTCTTTATTGACTGTTGATCCAAGTAGGTTTAAGTAGTCAACTACTTAAATTTCTTCTCCATCGATGATCGACTTACTGATTTTGCCAGTTGTCAGGATCTTTGTCTTCTTTATAAGGTACAGGCCCATTTTTAAACTTTGTTCCTTGATCTTGAGAAGCAAATGCTTCAAATGGTCTTCACTTTCAGCCAGCAATGTGCTACCATCAGCATAGCGAAGACTGTTGATAAGTCTTCCACCAATCTTCACACCTCCATGGTATTCATACAATCCTGCTTCTCTGTCGTTTTGTTCTGCATATAAATTAAACAGGTAGGAGGAAAGTATGCAGCCTTGTCATACACTTTTGATGATTTTAAACCATTCTGTTTCTCCTTGTTGTGTTCCAACTGTTGCTTCTAGATGAATGAAAAAGTTGTACAAGAGAACTATCAGGTGTTCTGGTATACCCATGCCTCTTAAAAATGGCCCAGAGTTTCTCATAGTTTGCACAGTCAAAAGTCAATAAAACACATATTTAGATATCCTTTTGGTATTCTTTAGTCATTTCAAGAATCTACCTCACATCCACGATAATGTCTCCCACTCCTCGCCCTTTCCTGAACCCTCCTTGCACTTCAGGCAGTTCTCATTCCAGATATGGTTATAGTCTCTGCTGAATGATCTTGAGTAGAATCTTTCTAGTATGTGGAATCAGAGCAAATGTGCAATAATTTCAACAGTCAGTATTGGTATAAAAACAGATCTTTTCAAGTCAGTTGGCCATGAATTTGTCTTTCAAATTTCCTGGCAGAGTCTTGTAAGTATGGTAACAGTTGCATCCAATTCAATGCTAATGCAATCATAGTCTTATCAAAAATAAAGTACCAGGCATTTAATGCTGCTTCAATTTCTTCTTTCATCACCAATGGTTCCTGATCATAAGTGGTCCATTTTTCTTTTCAACTTTTCTTGATCTTCTCAACATCATTCAACATGGATCCTTGAACATCTTATAACATTCCAATTTGAAGCTGGATTTTTTTTCTTTAGTCTCATAGCTTTAGGAAAGCCAATCTTGTTCTTCCTCTAATAGTTTTTGTTTCTATTTCCTTGCATGTGTCATTGTAGTCCTTCTGCTTGTCTTGTCTTGCTACATGTTGGACATCTCTGTTGAGTTCTGTGATTGTTTCTCTTTGTCCTCTGGATTTAGTTTCTCTGCATTTCTGGGCAATTTTCTGTTTCTTTAGTCATTTATTTTGGCCATTTTTGCTTTTTCACCTTTTGTAGAGACTTCTCACTTTCTTCAAAAACTACCTACTTGATGCCATCCCAAAACTCTTCTGGAGCTCTGTCATTTGTATCTAAAGCAGCAAATCGATGTAAGCAATCTTTAAATTCTGGGGATATATTCTCAAGGTCATTTTTTGCTACATTCATGAGTGGCTTGCTCTTTTTCAATGTTAGCTTGAATTTGCATACTAGTAGCTAGTGATCTGTACCACAGTCAGCTCCAGGTTTTGTCTTTGTTGATGTTATAGAGCTTTTCCATTGTTGACTTCCACAGATGTAGTCAATTTGATTTTTGTACAATCCATTACGTGAAGTCCATGTGTACAGTCGCCGCTTTTGTTGCTGGAAGAAGGTGTTTGAGATGAATAGATCATTGGTCTTACAGAATTCTATCAGTCTTTCTCCAGCTTCATTTCTTTTTCCAAGCCATTTTTTCCAACCAATTTGCCTTTATCTTTCTTGACAACTTTTGCATTCTAATCAGCCATGGCTATCAGGATATCCTGTCTGCATGTTCTGTCAATTTCAGCTTATACTTGTTCATAGAACTCATCATCGTCTTCCTCTTCTGCAGCTGTTGTCGGGGCATATACCTGAATTAGAGTTGTGTTGATAGTCATTCCTCATAGGCGAACAGAAATTAAGTGTTCACTGTTTGCATTGTATTTCATTACAGTTATTACAAGTTTCTTCTCGATTATAAATGCACCATTTCTTCTTTGTCTTTCATTTCCAGCATAGTAGACCATGTGATCATCAGATGCAAAGTGCCTGATGCCATTTCATTTTAGTTCACTGACACCCAACAGATCAAGATTTATATGTTCTATTTCATTCTTGACCACCTCCAACTTCTCTTGGTTCGTGCTTCATATATTCCATGTCCAAATATGTAAGACATCTTTGCAGCTTCTCTTATTTCATGTGCAGCTACATCAACAATCTGACATTCCAAAGGCTTTGATTCAACCACATAATAAATGCTGGCTTTACTCTGAAAAGTCTTCAACTCCTCCCTAGTAGCAAGTTGACTGCCTTCCTATCTTGGGGTCTCATTTTCCAGCACTATAATGCATTTTTTTGTTGTGACTATTGTCAGACGGCTGCCTAGGGTGAGAACTTACACAATCTTGACGATGCATATATTCATATGATTCTTGCAAGGTATTGTGGGTATTGTAGTTCATTCACTCCCAAACACAGCTGATGACAATAATTTGAGTTGTGAAACCAAGTGGTAAGATCAATAAAATACTTCTTTTATTGATGGGGTTTAATTCACCCAGCACATGTATGCTTGATAGCACTATAAATGAGGTTACTTGCTTGCAGTGTTTAAAATGGATAACAAAAAGTCACAAAGTAAACCAGAAACAACCTTCAGCTTGTCAGGCAATTAGCTAATGTTTTCTTAGCAAATAATTACCAAATACAAAGGCACAAAGAAAAGAATAAACTTTGCTGGTTAGGTTAACTTCTGCTTATTTTCCACGCCGATCTCAGCAGTGATTCTCCCTTGCTCACACACACAATCAGGTGCAGCCCCAATTACTATCAATGGACCAGCTGAAAGCCTTTAGCTGGCTGGCTGCTACTGTGTGAGCCCAAATCCTGCTTTAAGAGCTGTTTGCAGTGGAAATAAAGAACAAAGTTATGTTTCTTTGTGATGGCTGATGTGTTTGCTCATAGAAAACTAGCAATAGCATTTAGATAAAGAACAGTCCATGTAAATAGTTTCATCTGCTGTATTTCCCCCTGCATCAACAATCATAGGGTCAATATCATACATTGGCACAGATGAGTCTTTCATTAAGGCACTATCATGAGAATGCTTATTCCCTTGCTGCCATTCTCTATTATAGATAGGGTCTGGATCAGTGTTCATACCTGAGCCTCTCCTGCTATCATTATTCCTCTCTGTATAGCCTGGCCAATATGTAATCCAATTCTGATGTCCAGCCTTCCAATCTTGATCCCTGGACGCTGGATCTTCTCTCACATACCTTCTGGCCTTGGTCTGAAAGTCCCTTCCACATGCAGTCTTCTCTTCCAGGTAGCCACTGGTGATTCCTATCTCTGCCACTCCATTCCTCTGGCTGAATCCAGTCCAATGGACTCTGCTGGCTTTTGGAATACCTCCCAGTATGAGTACTGCCTTGGAATCTCCCAGACCTTCCAATGGCCTTTCTTCTCTTCCTTCCAGAGAGTTTCCTTCTCTCTCTATCTGCTTGGCTTGGCTTCTGTTTCTCCAGGTGATACTGGTGCTTGTAGCCGTTGCTGTCTCTGTATCTCTTCCTCCCTCTGTAGCTGTTATCTGAAGAATAAGCTCTATTCTTATCCTGTTCTAATGTGTGCTGCTCCCTAACACAGCGCAGCTGTGTTGAATCAGGCCCTGCCCTTTGAGATGAGTGCTTAGGGATTACCTCATAGCTCTCTTGATTGCACACACATTCTCTCACTTCAGCCCCTCTCATGGCTGCTGGAAACCTGGTGCATTCTGGGACTGGTAGTCTTTTATGTGAAAACTCTGTTTTCTTGCTTCTACCAGAACTGACAGGTTGCTTGTTCAGAGTCACATCATCTTTTCTATAGCTCCTACCTGAGCTATGATAAGCTTCCTTATCACACTATCCACTGGGTTTTTGTGGCAAGATATGGAAGTAGATTGCCAGGCCTTTCTTCGTGCAAGCAATTATAGTGCTGTTGCCATTGTCACAGATATTTGATCCTCCACCACTAAACACTGCCCCATTCTGCTGCTGCCCAGATGGGTGGTTTGTCTTAGTCTGGCACCTGAGTTGAGACCTGTCCATCTTGGGAGACCCTGTCAGTAGTTAAGCTACCGATGCTTAGCTCTCAGAATCACTGATGGACACAAGCCCTCACAGCACGACAAGCTACAAACCAAGTGAAGAGAAATAACATGAATAATTTTTGTGCATAAGTTATGTTATGTTACTCTTTATTTGACATACCGCACTTCCACAAAACCTATGCAGCTTACAACAATATCATAAAATCATAATAAGGAAAATAATGTCATAATAAAAACAGGAAAGTTTAATATAGAAGAATATATATCACTCTTACATCATGCATCACTCCAGAAATAACTGTGGTGGGCAAATTCAGTGGCTGTCTCTAGGCTATTTAAAGCACCCAGCCACCTGATACTTTAAAGTGGGATATTCAGTGCTGGAAATTATCTGGTTTCCGGCACTGACAATCTGGGTTTGCTGGACAGCAGCATCATTATACGGTTAAAGTAAGGACAGTTGACTGGTTAGTACCGCTGAATATTGGACTGAGCACATTTTAACTAGTTAGCAGACCTGCTAACTGGCTACAATGTTTTGAATATCCCACCCATGCATTCTTCCTCTTTTGGCCTCATGCAAGGTAATTTTACAAGGATGCCTGGTTTAAGAGGGCAAAAGCGTCTATGTGTCTTTATTAAATGCTAGCAAAAGAATCGGAGATTGTGCCTTTAAGGTTGATGCCCTCATTTACGCCTGCTCAAGAGCAAGTTTAAACGAACAAAGTATTCAAGGACAGAAGCACATTCATGTATTTCACCATCACGCATTCTTGCAAGCTCTACCTACCCCAGTTGGTATTTTATAAGGAGCTATTTACGCATATATGTGACTAAATACACACAAAAATAACTTCATAAAATTATCAGAAGCTCAGTGATGACCTAACACATCAACAACACTACAATTACTGATTAATATCGAACAGACAGCAGGAAGATTACCTTAGGCAATATCCTCCACTGGTTTATCAGCCATAAGATGTCCCCCAAGGCTATCAGGACTATTCTTTATAGGTAAAGGAAAAAAACATACTGGACTATGGTAATTCATTATATCAAGGACTGCCCAGTCTATCCACCCACTGCAACTAGTGCAAAACACTGCAGCACACAATCACAGGTTGTCACGCCACCCCCACTCGCCTCTAGGTTAGAGGGGCGTGGATTATTGAAGGAACTTTCTGCTGTATGCTTTTTCAGCTTTTTAAAAACTATTTCCCTGCAATGCCTCCTGGGAAATGTAGTCCTTATTCAGCTGTATGAGTGCACCATGCAGAAATCTGTAGTCAGACTCAAGTAGGTAAGGCAAATGACAAAAATTTATTATTTTTATATACACAATGGTTCGATCATACCACAACTAGGATTGTTGGTTCAGGAGTCTTGGAAGCAAAAATTGTCCAAAACATATCCAACCACAAAATGCAGTTTTAAAGGTTCTTTCTATTGCAGGATACACAGTCTTTACCAGCAAGCCTATTGTATTCCCTTCTTAGCCTTGCTGGCTAAAGCACCAAACAAAAAGCACATTTAAAGTCTGTGGTAAACTTCCCATTTATAAACACAAGGGAAACACAGCCACCCTGCTTGTGGAATAAGGGTACCTTTTTCCTGGATAACCTTCTTTCAGGACTGGCTTTGCTTTGTCTACGTTCCCAGGTTTACAGCTTTGCACAAAGAACAGGCCATGGGAGTGTCCTCCTCCATCAGCTTCACCTCGGGCTCTCCCAGCTGCATAGGCTCTGACTCCCCACCTTGCTCACAGTGCTCAGCTAACAGCCTTCCGGGGAATCCTGCAGTCTCTCTTGTTCCTGGCTCCAAACTCTCCTGCAGCCGTGCTACATGCCAAATAGCACTGTCTCCAGCTGGAAGCTCCGTTCCTCTGCTCTGCTCAGTCTGGCTTCCTGCTTCTCCCCTCCTCCTTAAGTCATACTCTGCTCTGGGTTTATACTTACAGGGCTCTAGCTCCAACCCCACCCTACTCAGGTGACGGCAATCAGCCTGACTCCGGGCACCTGAGTGCCTGAAGCATTCACTGCCTAAAGGGTTCTGAGCCTTGTATCCTCTCCCCTTCATTCCACTAGGGAGAGCATGAAATGTGGTCCACATGGAAGTTTTCTGATCCCTGGAGGTGTTTATGGCTCTCCTACCCTGAGTCGGTTAAAGGGGGCCCTTTACTAGGGTGAATTCCCTGTCTCTTTGTCCTCCCCTGGACTCCGGATAGGCCTCCTTGCCACAAAGTATGGCTAAATACGAGCACATAACGCCAGTACTCCGTCAGCTACACTGGCTTCCAATGAGAGCAAGGGAAAAATTCAAGACAACACTAATCATCTTCAAAACCTTACACCACTGCTCCGCAGAAGTATTTCAGACCTCAATAACCAGAGACACAAACAGTAGACCCAGACGAACCCAGGGTAGCAATAGACTACGCCCCCCAGCTGGATACCACAAAACGAAACAAGCAACGTCCATTAGAGCAATATCACTCTCGGCACTGGACCTATGGAACTCTCTCCCCAAGGAACTAAGAGCACAAAAAGACCTCAAGGACTTCCGCAAATCCCTCAAGACACACCTGTTCACTGAATCATTTGAATACCATAATCCCTCTTCACAAAGTCTTCCCACATGGACACAGAAACCAAAGACCCAGTCCTGGGACCCAACCCCCCCGGGAATATATGTATGTCTCAGAACCCCTATGTTAATTATAGACCCCATTATGTCCCTAACCGCCTAGATTGAAGGATAAGGCAGTATACATAACTGGCTAAATAAATAAACCACAACTTTTTTTCAAAGAAGGATTTTCTATAAAATTATCCCCATACTGCTTATATTGCTGAAGCTGACTGACAATTATGAAATTCCTAGGATCGGCCTTGGAGTTGGTTCAAAGAGTTAACACCCGAGGCAAACCTTAAGCCTTATAACCACTACCCACCGTCCCCTGGCTGTCAAAATCTATTGTTTAGTTTTGAATGGCCTGCTCTTTGGCATCCTTACCACACCATAAGGCGAACTAGGCGGTTACCTAGAGTGTCAGCCCTTTATGCTAAACTGGACGTCTGCATCAGAGGGGGCGTGGAAGCGCCAGAAAATAGCAGGCAGGAACTGCGATGCAGCTTTGGAACCTTTGAGTATGTGCTGCATCACAGTTCCGCTGCCAGCCCCAGAGAGGAGAGGCAATGGGGGCACCTAGGGCACCTCCAGTCCTTGCACTGGTATTGCCTCCCCGCCCCCTGAAGCTGCTCCCCTAGCCTGTTTTGCCTGATTGGAGCGGTCCTGTAGATTCCACATTTTGTAGATGTTTGGACCATGTGCACCAGCCAAAATTCTGCCATTATATGCAATACCAGAAGTGCATAAATCTTTGACAATCCGCCGCCCCCTCCCCCAAACTTGATTTCATAATTAGTTTTTATTTTTGGACTAATGTTATTTATTTACATGGGGGGGTTGCATTGCAACAAGGACCTCAGTAGCCCCAAATATTGCCGATCTTTGAGTTTTAAGAAATTTTTGTATTCTTCAGATTTTCCTCAGCGTGATTATATGTAATGCACTTTATATTCCAGCAAAATCTTTGTGTAGGTTAGTAGATTTTCATTTTGGTATGAAGGCACATTTCAGGAAGGCCCTGGAGATGAGAATCAAAATGTCAAGGTCAGCATGTACGTAATTCTGAGGAACTTGCAGTGAGAAGCACCATTTCAGAAATACAGAATGCAATGCTTACCTTCAAGTCAATGCTGACTCCTGGTGACCCACAGCTCCTGGGTTTTCTTGGCAGTGTGACCAGACATAGATTGCCAGGCCTTTCTTCTGAGGCAATGGATGGTTA
The DNA here is from genome assembly GCA_033557465.1 of Ichthyophis bannanicus. Taxonomy (NCBI): domain Eukaryota; kingdom Metazoa; phylum Chordata; class Amphibia; order Gymnophiona; family Ichthyophiidae; genus Ichthyophis; species Ichthyophis bannanicus. Next base: position 65,780,617 of record CM066040.1, read on the forward strand.
AGTGACTTGCCCAAGGCCACAAGAAGTGCCGGTGGAAAACAAACCCTGGTCTCTTGGTTATCAAATTGAATACAGAGTAACAGGGTACTCCAAAGAAGATCCTCAAAAAAACAAACACCAGTTCTTTGGGAATATTATAATAAAGGAGAAAAAGAATCTTGGTTTATAAGTCAAACATATGATTAAAGAATTATCTGGCATTCAGACCAACATCATTGATCCAGAAAAATCTCCTTCATATTCATATATTCAACATGCAATATCCTATTTAATTTTTTCAAAATATATTTTATAGAAAGTATATTTAAAAACTTCTTGTCTTATCTTTAAGGAATGTTATACCATTTCATTTAGCATGTAAATAAGATTACGACAGAAAACATTTGCAGACTGCAAAAAAAACCCCCGCTCACGTTCAAAAAGAAACACGCGCTTATCTGAACTCGCAGCATTTATGGACCAGAAAAAAACAGTTCTCTTTCATAAAACCAGCACCACACTTATCTGAGCTCACTGATTTCACTCATTGCTCCACAAAGGACTAGTTCTAACCCTCATAGTTTTTTTTCTGCAGAACTGCTTGCTTCTGTCCCCTCAGACACCCAATGCAGACTTCTTCTATGCCGACAGATAGTCAGCATCGGTCGTCAGAGGGAGCGAAAACAAACAGTCCCGTAGCGCTGAAGTTTAAAGGTAAGTGCCACGTAGCTGTTTGTGACCGTTACCACCACTGCAGATCCCAGAGAGGGGTGGCAGCGGCAATGTGAACTGTGGGGGTGGGAGCAGGGATAAGGATCACCTAGGGTGTCTCATGTCCTTGTGCTGGCCCTGAATGTATTTCATTTTTGGAATGAGGGCGAGAAAGGAATGTAGAGCTTAGCAGTTAATTTGCATGGGCAGACCAAATAGATCATGTGGTTTTTATCTGCCATCATTATCTTCTGCATCTTTCCAGGATATATTTAGTAATTCAATGTGATGTATGTGTTATTACCGTTTATAAGATTGTAATAATTTTCTGACCTATTTCTGTTGTCATCTGATTATATTAAGAAATAATCTTCTAGTTAGCTGATTTTTTTCATATCTGGAGCTTGTACGATACTATGACAGAGTTCAACAAGCAAGCTCAACGGTTATTGTTTTTTGAGATTTCTCTCACGGTTATTCTTTTCCATCAATGAAATAAGCCTTTATGTGAGCCTTACACACTAATCCTAAACTTACTGCCGATTTGTTCACAGAAGAGCATGATAGAAAGTGAAGCACTGGAGTAATTTACCTGTGATACCTTTTTCTCCATTTGCCACATGGTTGACACACATCATTGAACACTGAAGGGTTATGAAGATGCATGATGTGTTCAAAAAACCTCAGCTAATTGCATTTTCATGATGGAAAAATCTGTGAGATCTATTAGTCAACGGTGAATTGTTTTCCCTGGAATAGTATCTTTTTTTAACATGTGCATAAAAACAATGTGGACTTTGCAATAGTCTGTATGCCCCAATATGGCAAAGGAGAACATTTTTGAAGATCCCAAGGCTCATCATTGTGACAAATTTATATATTTTACTGACTGTAATGCTTATGTTGCAAACTATGCCATTTTCATGCTCAGGTGATCTTGTGTATACTGGAAAAAAGAAGCAACAATTACATAAATGTTTAATTAAACATAAATCATCTGTGCAGAGAGAAAAGGGATAGTATTACACAATTATACGTTTGATCAACTTTATTTTTCTGTGCTGGAATGTGTACCCATACACTAAAGAGGTGGAGATTAAGACGGATTTATGTAGATTAGAACACAAATGTATTTTCTTTAGAATTCTGTTCAATCATTTTAATCACAATGCTGAAAGCAATTGGCACGTTGCCCTTTAAAAAAAGTCTCTGAATGATTTATTTTCATTATCATGTGACATAAGAAATTGTGGGATGAGACTATGGAATGCAACATCAACCATGGATTTTCATATGCCTAAAACTGTTTGTAGGTACCTTCCCCAGTGCAGACACTCTATGCATGAAAACTCAGATTTTGAGTGCTAAATGCGTAGATTACTGAGAATAGTGAAGAGTGTTTTGGATTAAGGAAATTGCATGGAACACAAGTTTTGTGTACGATTCATTTTGTTTGAGGTTCTATCCACTAACCCACAAAACTGTTTGCAGATTATTAGCTGTGCATAAAATTCAGCTAAGTGATGGAATGAGCTCTTGGCTCATGTACATCCTTAGCTAAATTTTAGACAAATTTTTCATAAGTTGCCATAGCCAGGACATTCATGTGCTCTTAGATGAAACAATATGTAAGACCTTTTTTTTTCTTAAAAAAAGTAGACCCCACTCATGCAGCAACACAATAAAATAAAAGGGCCCATGCCCAAATTCAAATCCGACCCCCCCCTAGGGAACTTCAACTCTGGTGACCTAGTGAGCTGGAAACTCCCAGCTCCAATAAAGGATTTACAGTTTTAAGACACACATCCTCCCCAAAATCCTATCCTTTGACCAGGGGCGGCTCAAGGCAATCTGCTGACTGAGGCGAAGGATGAGATAGCATCCCCCCCCTCCTCCCTTAGAGGAGGATGGGGCTTTTTCAAAACTCCAATCAGCGGCTGAATCAAACCAAAAAGCTGATTAGATTATATGGAGGAAATGCAAGATGTTTACACACCAAGGAACTAAAAGAGAGCAAGAACCACAGCACAGTTTACAAAACTAAATTATAACTCATTTTTATTTTGTTATAAACTGCGTTATGGTTCTTGCCTTTTCTTTTTCATCATATATTTTGCATCCACAGAACCCCCTTCAACAATGGGTGCAGAGCAGAACCAGGAAATTCATCACTCAATATCTTTAAAAAAAAATCTGATTCTGATCATCTCACTAACAAACATTCTCCAGTACCAAGCATATTGTAAATGAATATAAAACCCTACAGCAAAGTCACTGAGTATCTATAGAGCAAATCTACCGTAACATACCATATCAGCACCAACTTCCAAAACTCACATAAGGAGCCCATCCAAAAAAAACATTACTGTAAATACTATGGTGGGCCCTGGAACATCCATACACCTATTTGAAAAGCTGAACAAGTCAAATTACTACAGTACAGTATAGATCTTTATGTACAAACTCCATGTAAACAGAACACCTGGCCTCAGTCACACACTCAGAACATAGACCCTCATCAAGTACAGAATAAGTGACTTACAATCTAAAGTAAAAATAAAAATATGTAGACAAAATTTAAACCGAAACCCCCAAGAAGTTAGACTCTACATGCAGTGAAATAAATAAATAAATATATAAATAAATAAATAATTATTATAATAATAAATAAGATATACAGTTCCCCCATACTGTGCAAAATATAAAGAGCACAAAGTCCAATCACTAAAATGAAATAAAATTATTTTTCTACCTTTGTTGTCTGACCATTTTATTCTCTGATCATGATGGTCCCATCTGAGGCTTCTGATATCCTCTCTTCAATTAGCTCTCTTTCTGTGGTCTATGGTCCATCTGCCATTTCTTATCTCTTCTTTTGCTTTCTTCACTTCTTTCCATCAGCCTATTTCCAGTCCCAGTAATCCTTCTCAGTATCAGCCCCTTTCCAGTCCTCCTTCCCAGTACCTTCTAATATCAACTTGCATTCTCATGACTGCCACTGATGTCCATTCCCTTCCAGTCCCCCTCCCTCCCCACTGTCCAGCCCCTTCTAGTCCAAATACCATGGCAGCCCCTCTCAGCATTCACTCCCTTCCAGTTCCATTCTCCCATCCCCTCGCATCAGCCCATTTGTAGCCTTAGCCCCTGTTTTCTTCCAGGGCCAGCAGCTCTGTCCTCCCCTTCCTACCATCAGCCCATTCCCAGTCAAAGTTCCCGCAAACAGCTCACTTCCAGTGATAGTCCTCCTTAACCCCATTACCAGTGCTAGCCTCCCCTAATCAGCCCATTACCAGTCCTATCCCCCATCAGCCTATTACCATTCCTAGCCTCCATTAATCAGCCCATTTCCAGTCCTAGACCCCACCATGATCAGCTCATTTCCAGTGCTAGTCCACCCTCAGCCCATTACCACTCCACCCCCCCAATCAGTCCATTCCCAGTCCTAGCCTTCCCTAATCAACCCATTACCAGTGCTACCCCCCCCCCCATCAGCCCCTTATAATCCTAACCCACACTCTCCCCTTTCTTCAGCATTTATCCCCGGTCTCTCCCTTTTGTCCAGTATGTCCCTTAGCACCCTCCCCTTTGACAAGCATTTGCCCCCATGTCTCTCCCCTTTCTCTAGTACTTGTCCCCTTGTCTCCCCATTTGTCCAGTATGTCCCTGTCTTCTCCTTTGTCCAGCATTTTCCCCCGTCTCTCCCTTTGTCCAGTATTTGTCAACTGTCTCCCCCCTTTGTCCAGCACTTGTCCCCTGTCTCCCCCTTTGTCCCGCATGTTCCCTTTCTCCCCCGTTGTCCAGCATTTGCCCCCTGTCTCTCACCTTTGTCTCTCCTTGTCCTCCTGTCCCCACTCCCTCCACCTGCACTCCACATCTGGTGGCAGTGGGGGCACTCCAGCTGTTTTTATTTTAGATTTTGCTGTCTCTGGCCTGCCTCTGCCTTCCTTCCTACTGCTTTTTTGTCCTCAAGAATGCTTGCAGCAAGAAAAAAAGTGGCAGGAAGGCAGAGGCATGCCAGAGGCAGCAAAATCTAAAATAAAAACAACCGGAGTGCCGCCACTGCACAAATCAGCCTGATCGCTTGCAGTGTTCCTGCAAACGATCAGGCTGATTTGTCCAATGCCAGTGGCACTCTGGTTGCTTTTGCAACCTTTGGCCCGCCTCTGCATTAACGCATGGGAACTCAGAGCAAGGTCAAAGGCTGCAAAATGTAAAATTAAAATGGAGCCGGAGTGCTGGCGTCGGAGTGTCGCCCCCATCGACGTGCCGCCTGAGGCAATCGCCTCAGGTGGCCTAATGGAAGAACCACCCCTGACTTTGACAATGCAGTGCTTAAGGTCAGCCTGCTTAGCACAGTCAGGGAGACAGAGGGTTAATGTTGCCATATAAGAGTGCCTAAATTGTCTCAGGAAGACTTGACAAGAGTTGAGTACATAATGGCAGTATCGTGTTTGGATTACTGCAATAGTTATATTTTGGCTTGCCACTATGGAGCATTTGCAGAATACATAGGTCCAGGAAGGAGATAGTGATGTTTCTTCGGTTGAGTATTGTCTCAGCTTTTGATGCAGTTAACCACTATGGGCATGATTCCGAGCCTGACCTATAGCTCCTTTGTACGTCTGCCCCCATGCCACCCTTTCCCACACCCATATAGATTTCCCGCACAACCAGCCAGGGAAGTTCTACAGGGGCAGGGGCGGAGACAGGGGACTCACAAATAGCAGGGTTGGACGTCGCACTATTCGTGTCTCAGAATGATCCCCCATATGTTTATGCTGGGATATTTACAATTTGAAACTTTTAGTAAAACACATGAGGAAGTGGAATAGTGCAAGTGTATTTGCCAACATGTACAATGGGAGCAGCCATTTGCATATAGACATGGGCACAATAAGAGTAACATCAACTCTACATCTTCCATATAGAAGTGCTGGCATTTAAACCTTGCAAGGTAATCTTTTGGGGAAACTGCTAGGTACCTATGACCTAGATTGGCCACTGTTGGAAACAGGATACTGGGCTTGATGGACCTTGGTCTGACCCAGTATGGCATATCTTATGTTCTTATGAGACACTTGGGCACGATTTTAATTAAAAAAAAAGTAGGTGCCAATTTTTCTTTATAAAATACCAGCCTTAAATGGCCAAATACACACAGCAAACACTGACTCCAGCCTGAGACGATAGTGTAAATTCCACACCTAGATTTGCAAAGAATGCATATCACCGATAAGATGTTGTAATTTATGTGCAAACTTAGACACTCTGCCCAAACTCAGCTCTACCTAACCCCATGTGGGGGGCTACCAGTGAAAGCACACGCTATCTGGACATCATGCACACTTATAAAATCATAACCATATTATTTACTTGTGTATATGCCCATTTTTACCCATAAACCAAGGAAAAACTGATTTCAGCACATGGATGATGCTTAACATTAGGAGGAACCTATAAAGTTACCCCCATGAGGATAATTCCTACATCGAGAGAGTGAACAAGTAAGTACCTATCTGTAGCCTATTTTATAAAGGCAGATAGGCACCTACATGTCTTTATAAAATGCTATGAATTAACCACTATAAATGGTGCCTAGATTGAAGCTGCAGAACTTTACGTCTGCTCAGGAATAGATATAAATGTTAGTGCGTAAAGTAAGCGCATATGTGGGTATTTTATAGTTCTTGACTCCACACATAAGTCACTCAAACACCTCCTCAGAACACACCTACACCTGTCATATTAAAATACATGCCTTCTTATTGCATACCCTTTTATGCATGTAAAACATTGTTGTACATGCAGAAAATGTTTACAAAATTATTGTCATAGTGTGGGGGTGGGAAAGAAAAAGCTCAAATACAGACATTTTAAGAATCTCTGAAGCATATTTCAAGAATATATCCTTAGCAGAGAACCTACTTAACTTAGAAAATTCAAAAAAGCTCAACTTCTTTTTGGTCACATTTTCGATGTTCTCCCCATGTCATTATAGGTTTGAGAGTGACTCTAACAGCAAAGTCTGGCACATTACCTACCTGGGTGCAAAGAAATGACTGTCACTCCCAGTGTCATAGACTTCTTACTTGGCCGGGCAGGAGAGACACACATACTGATTCTGTGTCAGAATGAGTCTCTTCACTATGAAAATCTGGCATGGTATTTATCCACACACGTAAATAACTGCTTCAGTGTCAGTGTCAGAATCCATACACATACTTTAGAAAGCCTGTCTGTGGAGACACTCAATACATTGGTCTAATGAATTCATTTCCCCAAACACCCCAATCTTAACCTAATCCTGTTGATACTTCTTTTCCCAATGGTCAGAGGATTTGGGATCCTCATACCCAGGTTTGGTATAGTTCACTTTCTTGATATACCACTTTTTGGATGTCATCAAAATAGTTTTAGATATGAAATATTGAAGGTAAGCAGAAAGATGGGATAAAATTAAGAACACAAAAAGGCGTGTAGGGGGGCACAATTTAAAGAATAATCAGGAACATCTAGAGTTGGGCATGCAGATCTGCACTCAACACTAAAGCCTGTAAGTTTGTTTGAAAAGTCATGTTTTAAGCCTTTCTTAAAAGAGGTGTGTCAGTGTTACAAGCAGAGTAGTCCATAAAGAAGGACCAATGGAACTAAACTTAATACAGCACCTAGTTTCCAATCTTATTCTTGTTGGTGATGGAACAGATAGTAGACTAAGCCTAGATGACCTAAGAGGGCAACTTAGCAGATCTTCGTCCACTTATACACACTAAATATTTCGGCCAGGCAGCGATTAGTTAAGGTTGAAAAGGGATTATCTGAACAGTTGGATATGGGATAATAATGGTGGGCCTCAAATAGATTGTGTTTTATAGATGTGGTTGTACCCTAGCCATCTTCCAATATGATGTACCATGGTCTTTAAGAGCCTTGAATTGGCCGAGGTGTGTAGGTAGGGGTTCAGTACTAGATCTGGATTTCTTCATTAAGAATGTAGGTACCATGTAAAGTGCTAGAATTCAGTGAGTTCAAAATTATTTTAATCCCAGTCAATTAGACTTCATTAAAGCCACAAACTAAAAATCCCTCCTAGTACACAGGCGTGCACAGTTTCTATGTAATATACTCCGACGAATTCTTGTGACAAAACAGAAACCAACATATCGAGGACAATAGCAGGTAATCGAGTCTATTGCACAGAGGTAGTAGCTGATACAGTAAAAGTCGTACTGGATGACATGATTTGTTGAGATGAGTCAGTGGTAGTTAAGAGGAACATACCTTGAATATCCAATATCTTTCTAAAAAATGAAGGAGGAAAGGAATGAGCAGTCAGAGAGAAAATGTGGTTACCTGCTATTACAGTAGAAGACTTAGTTAGTGCCTCTGATTAGACAAAAAGTTGCTTAGGTCGATTTTCATGTTTATGTAGCAGTTGGGAGTGGTATTGCTTCTTTACAGCTACCTCAGCGCTCCCTGAATAACTGTGGCTTGCTAAGGGATTTATATTTCCACCACTGAAACTAAGCACAGTGAGCTTGGCATTTCAGATTATGCAATACTCAATGATAACAGGGATTATCCTGTGTTGGTTTAATGGTAAACCCCCCATAATGGAGCTAAGATCTCTGAAGTATAATGAACAGGAGTCCCATGGGTCAGCTTTTTCTGAGAGAAAAAATATTGCAAACTCTACTAATGTGAAGTGAATTAGAGGAGTAAGAACTGAGGAATTCAGGAATTATAATGACCTTCATAATTTGAAATCTTCTGTTGCAAATATATTGACATTGAAACTCATTTTAAAGAAAGGAGGAATTGGTCTTTCCAGACATTGCCAGAATCCTGTCATTATCTAGACCAAGGGTTCTCAACCCAGTCCTCGGTACATACCTAGCCAGTCAAGTTTTCAGGATAACCACAATGAATATGCATGAGGCATGCACTGCCACCATTGGATGCAAATCTCTCTCATGCATATTCATTGGGGTTATCTTGAAAACCTGACCGGCTAGGTGTCCTGAGGACTGGTTTGAGAACCCCTGGTCTAGACACTGGGTAAGTAAGCCTAATGAGAAAATTAAATATAGGTATGGTCCGATTGATGGGTAGTTGTGTGGATGTGTTAAGAGAAGTTGATATCAAAATAAGGAAGTGAGGACCTGTGCTTCTGCAAAACCATCCTATATCCTCATTGAAAATTAGATCACAGAATTTACCAAATTGTATATCTCAAATCAAAGTACAACCTGTTCTCGGTGCAATCTCAGCAATAAAAGCTTTTCGCAGTAAACTTGCAGAAACTTTTGTTTCAACAACTATCATGATGAAAATATAGCGTGTTACTGCAGAGTCCGACATGGGGTCTGATGAAACTGTAATAAAACATGCCAACTCCAAACAAAAATAAATCGACTAATTAAACACAAACCAGTCTGCCTGAATACATAAGTCACAGTTAATCAACCACATAACATATTCACTGATATCTCCAAGAGACTTACGGCTCAATTTTTTACAGCAAAGTCTGCAGCAGTAATTTCAAAATTAGTTGCAGAACATTCTTCTACTCAGAAGGCCATAGCAATCACATCATATCATGTGTTTCACTTTCACCTTTATTACTGGACTTAGTCATCCCTGTCTCAAAAAGCATTCGAGTACCTCCTATAAGAGTATAATACTACACTCTCCAGGTATTTGATGTCTCCTTGAAATCCTTTTAAATATTTATGGTTTGTTGCTCATGACTTGAAACATATCAAAAAACATTTGTACATGATGCAACTTGCTATTTTCCTATGATGATTCCAAAGAAATAACGATGAACTATTTTTATTAAAAAAAACAATTAGTGTTTACACTGCTGAACGTACATATGCTGTCCCTGTTTCAAACAGAACCCCCATTCTTAATGACGACATCATGTCCGTTTCACTATTTATCACCACTTTAGCCAAAACCTGTTCAAAAACTCTGAAAGTAGTTACCCGTTCAATAAGTAAATAAAACCTGACCATTTCAAAGTATTTAACTTGCTATTACAATCAAAACCTCTCTAGAAAAAGGATGCTCATTCAAAATATAAATTCAACCTAACCAGTTTTAAAGTATTTAAACACTTTGTTGTTTTAATCTCCCCAGAGATGATCTTATCCACTTCCCTCTCCTAACTGATACCAGTATATAGTCCAGAATGAAACATTTCAGCAGTTCAAACCTGTGTTTTTTCTTAATACATGAAATGATTGGAGAAGCCTTGATACAAATTTTTTTCTGAAGGTATTTTGATTTTCAATTAACCTTAATTTCAGGCAAGGTTTAACCAATATGTAATTTCCCACATGTTACAATATACCACAAATGAGATATCACAGTTTGTGAACTTGATACAGGCTAACCAGCCTGTAGTTCCCAACCTCATCTTTACTTCCACTTGTGTGCCTTTCTCCAGTTCTCTGGGACCATTCTTGATTCTAAAGAAGCATTGAAAAGATCAGACAGTGGAGCTGCTCGAACTTCCCCAAGTTCCTTCAATACTCTCGGATGTATCCCATCCGGCCCCATCGCTTTGTCTATTTTTAGTTCAGCTACTGTAGCTCCTCACAGTCTTCTGAAAATCATTCGAGATACCCTTCACTTATGTTGCTATCTGTGGATATTTTCTGAGGTCTTTCATTTGTGAACACAGAACAAAAATATTTGTTAAGCAATTCGGCTTAACCTCATCAGCTTCTACATATTCATTCCCTTCATCCTTCAGTCTGACAATACCACTTTTGCACGTTCTCCTCTCACTAACATGTCCTGGAGATGGCCCTAGCCTTGACTATCCAGGCTTATATTAAAGCAGCAATGTGTTCCTAAATTTAGGCCTTCCATTCATTAACCTAGATTTAAGAGCCTAATTTGCTGAAAAATCAGTGCTAAGCTCCAAACTCTTTTTCCTTACTCTACATCCATCCCTATTGCCACCCACTTTTAATGCTCCCAAATATTTAGGAATCGAACCCTAGTAAACTTTCAAAGGAGCCAACATAGGAGCATAACTCTCAATGTTAGGAGCATAAACTATTTGCATATCAGGCCCAAATTTAAAAAATGGATTGTATAGTAGGTGTAAATTTAAGCACATAAAGGACATTTTATCATGTATGTGTATTAATCATGACTTCACTATGTTCTGTCTAAACTCTTCCCCCAAACACACCTTCCTTACAAATACCCACTACTTCCACCAGAAATACTTTTAGATGCAACCTAATTTTAGGAGGCCTTTAAAATTACCTCCTCAATATAAAGGAAATTGAATAGGACGCAACACCATATCTTAAGAAACTCATTGGTTTAATATTATATTACAAGAAACAAGAAAATGTTGATTTGCAGCAAATTATACCTTGTGCCTTTTACAACTGGCATAAGGAACATTAATTTAGCCTTTATGAAACTTGGATGAAAGTAGAAACATTTCCTTTTAGCAACAGGTTTGCATTAGGAAATCATAGGGAAAGGAAGATTAACTTGTCTAGCTTTCAAAGAATTGTGCATTTGTAAGTTGCAGTCACATTTTAATTACATCTTGAATCCGCATCTTAGAATCTTTAACTGAAAAAGAAACTAGTCAGGAATTTGTTAGTAATTAGGAAAGCAAGGATTTTAGCTGATTGGAGTTTTTTTGCAGCAGATGGAACCTGAGTTTACATGAATATGTCCAGAGAATTGGCAAGCAGAAATGGTAGAGCTATGTGTCAATCAAGGAATGCACTGCAGAGCACAAAGATCAATCAGCCTTATTTGCCAAAAAAGCATGTAATCTGAGGATGGGAGATAATTAATATGCATAGACAGTGAAAGAAAAAGGAAACTGATTTATAATTTGCTTTTTTAGCAATTTGCACAGAATATGCAAAAGAATTCAGATAATCAACTACATTGAACATTCTCAAAGAGCTTCAAAAAACGTTTTTCGCCATGACAAATCATGCATGAATTTTCAGAATCTTTGGAGACTATTTTTAGGGTGCCCTATAGGGAGTCATGCAGGCTGTTCTCCCAATATTGAAAGCTACCAAAATATTGCTGAAACTGGTCAGCTTAGACTTGTAGATCATTACGAAGCTCCTTGTGTCATGTATAGCAAGGCAAGATGTTAGGCATTGATTGAAAAGATTAATGCTATGATGCTATGCAAAATTATCTTTCATTGCACTGCCCTTTATGGAAGGCTAGCATATGAAAAAAGTTATGTATTTCAGAACAAGGTGGCCCAAATAATTATGAGCAGCTCATGTAGGGCCAGTGTTAGTCCTTTGCTTCATGAGTTACATTGGTTACGAGCTACTGATGTTGGCATTTAAAGTCCTAAGGAGCACTGGATCAGCATATTTGGAGAAGCATTTGGTGAGTTCCTGGAAACCAATATTCTTTCTAATCAGATCCTGTTAGAGATGCCAGACTTCAATATCTTGTTCGAGGAGTATCTAGCATGTGAATTTTCAGTGGTGGTCCCCAAACTATGGAACACTCAACTCTTAGCGGTGCATCAGGATAATACTCACTTTGAATTCATGAAGAAAGTTAACATTTTCATTCTCTGAGATTAACAGATTAGGCTTAGGTACCACCCCTTTGTAGGTACATCTACTACCACTATTTATCATTTGTATAGTGCTACAAGGCGAATATATATCTAAGACACAGTCCTTGTTCACCAGAGCTTATAATCTAATCAAGACGAAGAACATCACAAAACTGGGGACTAGAGTATGGTAAGATACACATAAGTGATAAACAAGATAGTGAGTGCCATCAGGGTCCAAAAGCAGCCTCGAAGAGGAAAGAAGAAAAAAGAAGGAAAGCTCATAAAGAATAGTCAAAAAGATCTTTTATCAGCGTTGTTCCATCCCATTGTGACCCACCCATCAGTCTGTGAAAGCTTTTGGGGGGGGGGGAGATAAGCCTTTAAGCTCAGCTTTAAATTTAGCCAGAGTATTCGAATCTCAAATACTTGGGTATCACATTCCATAGAAGAGGAGCTAATATGTAAAAGGCTGAAATATGGGTGGATTCTACATGGGCACATGCAGGCAGAGGAATAAAAACGTTATCAGTCTGAGAGCAAAGCTGAGACAACAGGGTATGAGGCATTAAAACATTAAACAACTGTGCTGGTTGTCCAACAGTGCACTGCCTTAAGGGAACCTTTAAGTTCTGGTCTTTTAACAGCAGCAGAGTCCTACTAAAATACTACAATATAAGCTGTATTTGGCCTAGCAGTTTCCAGAACAGGAGAGGCACTTCTAACCACTGACATAATGCTGGGAGTAAACGTCTCTGAGAGGGAAAATAGAACCCATATTTAAATGACTCTCAAAGGCAGTACCCTGTCTTTGGCGATGGTGATTTCATGTTTGCATGGGGTAGAAGTGTCTGAATCATCCACTCCCTCCCCCCCCCCCCCCCACCATGCAAAATAAAATTTGCATCGGGCATCAGAAGGGACGGAAGCACAAACATCCCCGCAGCACCAGAGGATTAGGTAAGAGATGTGGAGCTGTTTGAAGTCATCGACACTGCCGCAGGTTCTGGAGAGGGGTGGCAGTGGGAATGGGGATGGGGACGGGGATGTAAGTAGGACGACGCGATGGCGATGAATGAAGTTATCCTAGAGCACCTCATATCCTTCCACTTGCTCTGACTGCACCATGAGGATATAGAAGTCATCTGCTTGAAGGGGGCTAGGGATCTTGGCTAATACCATCCCCTCATCCATTTGAACAGAACCATAGGGTCAAAATCTACAAGTAGGTGAGAAGGGAGGGGATGGAATGTTTTTGGGACTGAAACCTACAACCAGATTCCTCTGTGACTGTGCAAAGTCTGCCACCAACCACAGCCTTGCCTATGAAGAAAAAAAGCAGCTACAGAGCTTTCATCAGGAGCTAGCCACTACAGAGAGGCGAGGGATAACTAACCAGAACCTCTAGTAGCCTACGGACCCCAGAGCCAGGAGCACTTTCAAAGAGGTTTTGAGGACCTGCCTATACTGGAGCCACCAGCTCCAAGGTATACTTGTGCAGGAGGGAAGGTTCCTCTTTGAGTATCCAAGACAGAGTCAAGTTGCTTAGAATAATCTTCAAGCACCCAGGAAGGAGTAACAGGAGTAAACTTACTGTGTTATACTGTACAGCATAACAGAGTTAGAAGAGAAAGAATTAATCTACTTGTAACATATTTTAAGACAAAGGAAAAGGAGTTAACCTGTTTGTAATCTAATTGTGCTTTGTTGTTTCTGCCATTGTATTTTTGCTAATATTAGTGACCCTAAAGTTCTTTAATTAAACCCTTTGGTTCAGAACACATTTTCCTGCCTGCACACAGTTATTAGGAGAAGGGAGGAGTGAGTGACGTTTTAAGTGCCAAGGCCTCCCAGTGGATATTGTGTCTCGTTCAAAGAACCCATTAAATTTCCCCCCAGACTAAAGACTGAAAGACCATATTCCTACTGGATGGTTATAACCACTAGCTACCAAGCAGTGGGTGCAGACACTGCAAGGGCTACACAAAGGCAGCTGGTGGCTACACATTAAGGGCTACATACAGCAACTCTCCTTGAGTAGTGATGTTACATAAACCCTCCTCTCCCCTTCCTCCTTTTTGTTTCTGTGGATAACTCTCTACTCCTCCCTGTTTCCTCAGCTCGCAACCTTAGGGTTATCTTTGAATTCTCTCTTTCTCCACACACATCCATCTGACAGCTAAAACTTGCCACTCCTTTATACCATCAACAAAATCCAACCTTTCCTTTCTGAACACACTGCTAAGACATTTATCCACTCCTTAGTCACCTCCCATCTAGACTATTGTAACCTACTACTTTCTGGTCTCCTTCTGAATCATCTATCTCCCCGTCAATCTGTTCAATATCCTGCTGCACAGCTAATTTTCTGTCAGCCTCGTCATGCCCATATTATCCCTTTTCTCAGGACTCTTCATTGGCTCCCTATCTGTTTCCACATCCAGTTCAAACTTCTCCTGCTGACCTGTAAGTGCATTCACTCTGCAGCTCCTCACGACCTTTCCTCTCTTATACCTCCCTACACACCTCCTCAGAAACTCCGCTCTTCTGGCAAATTGCTTCTATCTGTGCCCTTCTCTTCTATTGCTAATTGCAGACTTTGCTCCTTTCACCTTGCTGCTCCTTATGCCTAGAACAAACTACCTGAATCTGTGCATCAGGAGCCTTCTCTGACCCTTTTCAAATCCAGGCTGAAAACTCATCTCTTTGCTGCTGCTTTTGGATCTTGACTCACCTGATCGCCTTTGTGTTTCCTTATCATTCCCCCTAGATATATCCCATGTCTACAGCTACTGTGTTGTCTGTCTTGACTAGATTGTAAGCTCGGATGAACAAGGACCGTCTTTTACATGTGTCCGTGCAGCGCTATACAATGCTCAATAGTAGTAGTAACGGTAGGTCTAGCTAAATGTAAAAAAACAATAATTGTATTGAAGTCTCAGTATTGATGACTGGTGAAGACCGCTGTATAAGGTATTACAGCAATCTATACAGCTAAGAGGTAGGATGTAATCAGCCATCGGTCTGACTTTTTGGGTCTGTATTGTGATAGCTGTTTTATCCTGTGTCTAGTTACCCCCCTCAAGCTCTATGATGTTTTAGAAGCATCTCCATTTATAAATAGAAACATTTACGCCTATGTGTAAATAGTTACCCCCTGTTATCCAAGTTTTAGCACCCGTTCTCTGTAAACATAGAGCAGCTTGCCGCCCTGTTGTAAGTTTGTGTTCCATGTAAACCGCACTGATGCTGAATAGCGCAGTATATAAGAGACTGTAAATAAATAAATAAATTTACATGTGCATTGCATATACATGTGAATTGCATGTTCACAAAGCTGCTATTTAAAAAGCGAAGATAGAAACATAGAAACATAATGGCAGAAAAAGATCACATGGCCTATCTAGCCTGTCCTTCCATATCAATCACTGCAATAGTCCCCTTTTTTCCTTTAGAGATCCTCTGTGTTTGTCCCATGCTTTATTGAATATAGATACTGTTCTCATCTTTACCACCTCCACTGGGAGACTATTCCACGCATCATTCCATAAAGAAATATTTCCACATATTACTCCAGAGTCTATCCCCTTTCACCCTCATACTATTTCCCCTCGTAGCAGAGCTTGCTTTCAATCAAAAGAGGTTCTCCTCCTGTGCATTTATGCCATGGAGGTATTTAAAAGCGTCAATCATATCACTTCTGTCCCACCTTTCCTCTAAAGCATACATATTAAGGTCCTTAAGTCTGTCATCATAGGCTTTGTAACGAAGACCATAAACCATTTTAATAGCCATCCTTGGCACCAACTCCAACCTGTTTATATCCTTTTGAAGGTGCGGTCTCCAGAATTGCACACAATACTCCAAATGAGGTTGCACCAAAGACTGATACAGAGGCACTATCACCTCCTTTCTTCTGCTGGACATTCCTCTCCCTATGCACCCAAGCATCCTTCTAGCTTTTTCCGTCATCTTTTCTACCTGTTTAGCTAATTTAAGATCAGACAAAATCACGCCAAGGAAACACTCTCCTTTTGTGGATAGATATGCTTCATCCCCAGTAATATATTGTTCCATTGGATTGTTGCAGCCCTGTTATCCAAGTTACTGCTCCTGTTCATTGTAATGACCTGACTCTTGTTTATTGTCGGATATTGTTTGTTCTATGTAAACCGCGCTGATCGCAAATAGTGCGGTATATAAGAGATGTAAATAAATAAATAAATAAATAAATAAATGCATGACCCTACATTTTTTAGCATTAAATCTCAGCTGCCTAACTCTAGACCAGTGTTTTTCAACCTTTTTTGTGCAAAGGCACACTTTTTTCATGAAAAAAATCACGAGGCACACCACCATTAGAAAATGTTAAAAAAATTTACCTCTGTGCCTATATTGACTATATATAAAGTAATTCTCTTGAATAGGAATCAAACACTCACACCAACCCCCCTCCCCTGCTGGTTCACACCAACCCCCCTCCACTGCTGGTTCACTCACCCACCCCCCTGTCACATACTCACCCCTCCTGCTGGGTCACTCACTCACTTACCCCCCCTCCCCTGCTGGTTCACTCACACCATCGCCCCCCCCCCTTGCTGGTTCACTCACTCCACCCCCGCTCCACTGCTGGTTCACTCACACTCCCCCCCCCCTTGCTGGTTCACTCACACTCCCCCCCCTTGCTCCCCCCTTTATTGCAGCTAAAGTTAATTTGAAAAGGAAAGACAGCCTGTGAGGAGCCTGCCCCCATGACATCACTTCCTCGGGCTCTGCATGATCGGAGGGCTCCTGACACAGTTTCTCTTTACTTTTCAATGTAAGTGTAGTGCAGCCACTGCTCTGTACAAAACAGAACCAGCGGATGCACTGCTATAGGGAATCGCGATCGCGTTCGCGCCGCGGACTTCGGCACAAAAGCCGGTTTTTTGCTCTGGCCGCTCCCGATCTTGCGGCCAGAGCAAAAAAACCGGATTTTCAATGGCCGGTTTTACAACTGTGCCGGCAGCCGGCCTGGCCATGGAAAAACCGGCCAGGCCGGCTGAAAACCGGCCGGTTGGCAACCCTAATTTGTGAGCCGAGGCCACATGTTATGGATGAAATTGGAATTTTTCCCACGGCACACCAGACAATATCTCACGGCACACTAGTGTGCCGCGGCACAGTGGTTGAAAAACGCTGCTCTAGACCATTCTTCAAGCTTAGCTAGATCCCTCCTCATGTTATCTACACCTTCCTGGGTGTCTACTCTGTTGCAGATTTGGTATCATCCACAAAGAGGCAAACCTTACCTGAAAGACCATCTGCAATATCACTAACAAAGATGTTAAAAAGAATCGGACAAAGGACAGATTCCTACAGCACCCAACTGTTAACCTCCTTCTCCTCAGAGTGAACTCCATTTACTTGTACCCTTTGTCGCCTCCCACTCAACCAATTTCTAACCCGAGCAGTAACTTTGGTGTCCATCCAAAGGGTGCTTGCAGAGCAGTATCAAATGCTTTACTGAAATCTAAATACACCACATATAGGGCTCTCCATCAGTCCAGCTCCCTGGTCACCCAAAGAAATCATTCAGATTTGTCTGACAAGACCTGCCCCTGGTGAATCCATGCTGCCTCGGATCCTGCAATCCATTGGACTCCAGAAACATCACTATTTTCTCTTTCAGCAGCCTTTCCAACAATTTACTCATTACCGAGGTTAAATTAACCAACTTGTAATTTTTAACCACATCCGTTTTTGTATAAAGGACCACATGTGCCTCTCTCCAGTCCTCTGGCACCACCCCCGACTCCAAAGAGACATTGAAAAGGTCAGTCATTGGAGCTGCTAGAATGTCCCCAAGTTCCTTCAGTATTCTTGGATATATCCCATCTGGTCCCATCGCTTTGTCCACTTTTAGTTTAGCTAGTCCCTCACGAACACAGTTCTCTGAAAATCGTTTGAGATGCCCCTCGCTTTTGTTCCTGTTTGAGGGTGCTGAGGTCCTGCTCCCCGACCTTCATCTGTGAATACAGAACAGAAATATTTGTTAAGCAATTCTGCTTTATCCTTATCAGCATCTACATATTCCTCCCCTTTACCCTTGAGTCTGACAATACCACTTTTGTCCTTCCTCCTCTCACTAACATATTTGAAAAATGTCTTATCCCTCATTTTATTGCATTGGCTATTTCTTTTTTTGTTCCTTTGCTTCCAGACTACTTTGCCAACTTCTCTAAGTTTTTCCAAATATATATGCCTGTCTTCATCTCTGTGTGATCTCTTGTATTTCATGAAGACCTCCCTTTTTTTCCTTCACTTTTTCAGCTACCTCTTTTGAGAACCATAACAGCCTCCTTTTCTTTTTATTTACCACTCTAACAAAAAGGTTGGTTGCCCTTAAAATATCCCCTTTTGGTTTCTGTTTTTCTACATTCCCCAGCTGATTCCATCCTGCTAACTCCTCCTCGAGGTATTGGCCCATCTTGGTAAAGTTAGTTTCCCTAAAGTCTAAGGCCCTCTCTTTTGAATGGATTTTTATCAGCCCTGGTCCTAATACTGAACCATACCACCTGATGATCAATGGATGTAAGATGATCTCCCACTATAACATCAGAAACACTTTCCCTATTGGCAAGCACCCAGTCCAGTATGGCCCCTTCATGGGTGGGTTCCATTACCAGTTGCCTGAATACTTCTTCCTGTAAAGAATCCAGGATCTCCTTGCTTCTAGATTTCACTGCAGCAGGGATACACCAAACATCTGGCATATTGAAATCTCCTATCAGTAGCACTACCAGTTTCCTGGCAATGCTGCATATATCTTCTATTATATCTCTGTCCACATCTTCTCCCTGTGATGGAGGTCTGTCTACAAAACAAATGCAAATGGATCTCTCTTTCTGTTTTTCTAGTTTAACTGACACTGCCTCCTCTCTCCCTTTCAAGCCCTGTATTTCCATAGTTTAATATTATTTTTTACATATAGTGCCACTCCTCCTCCCTTCTTCCTACCTTGCCCTATCTGAATAACGTATAGCCTGGTATAATTATATCCCAGTCATGGTTGTCCGTGAACCATATCTCTGTAATTGCCACTAAATTCAACTCAGCCTCTCCCATTAAAGCCTCAACATCTGAGATCTTATTTCCCATGCTCCGGGCATTTATAGAAACTGCTTTGCAGATGTTGCCTCTTTTACCTATTTCAATAAAGGTATTTAATGTTTCATATAGCTGGGGGCTTTCTTCACCCATCCCAATGGATCTAGTTTAAAGCCCTCTTCAATAAGTTATCCGGTCTGCTACTCAAGACATAGTCACCCTTCTTAGACAGATGTACACCATCTCTGCTTTGCAGCCCTTGGAACATCATCCCATGGTCCAGGAAACCAAAATGCTCTCATTGACACCATCCACACAACCATGCATTTATCTCCAGGATGTAAGCGTCTCTGCCCTGGCCTTTACCCTCAACAGGGTGGATTGAAGAGACCACCACCTGTGCCCCTATCTGCTTCACCCTCTGTCCCAGAGCCATGAAATCACTTGATACGCTCAGAGGGATACCTGGCAGTATCATTTGTGCTCACATGGATGAGCAACATCAGGAAATAGTCTATAGGCTTGATGAGTCTCAGCAAACTCTTCATAACATCTTGGATTTTGGCACCTAGCAGACAGCATACCTCTCTGGACATCAAGTCTGGTTGGCAGATGAATGCCTCAGTATCCCCTCAGAAGAGAGTCACTATCCACCACTACCTTTCGCTTCCTAGTGGTCACTGATTCAGCAACTTTGGGGTGCTCAAGCTCTGGTTCTTCCCTTTCCTGGGATGCCTACGCCTCCTCCACTTCCAGGGCTGCATAATGGTTCTTCAATTCAAGGGCTTGAGGAGTTTAATTGGTGAATCTGCAGGCCCTGATGACTCATGTCCAACCTTGATCCTTTTGTAGAGTCCAATTCTCACCTCTACTTGAGAGCTTGCATGTTTCAATAAGCATCTCATCAATCTACCTCTCACCATCTTCAATGCTCCTCAGCCTTGCCATCTCTTCTCTGAGTTCCTCCACCTGTTTGCTGAGACCTTCAGGCATCCTGCACATAGAGCCTGTCCTTCAACTGGCATTGGGATGTCTGTTTAGAGAGAGGTAGAAGCTGTAATGGGGGAAACAGCTTTGGCAATACGATTTTTCCCAGATATTGTTCAGTTGGTGGAGCTTTTGTACCTTGCTTTGAAATGGAGAGACCCTGTTAGGAATGCCTTGGAAGATTCTGAAGACTTTTATTCAATCCTCAATTCTTTCACAGGATAATCAGGCCCCCTAACTTCTGAGAGAAAGAGAAACTAACAGCAGAATTTTAAACTTACATCACTAACAAAATCCCCCAAATATTTTCCATTTTAAAATAAAGCAGCAAAAAGACTAACTTTTTCTAAAAAAGTAGACCAAAACCCTTTTAAGAACTCTCAGGCAGAGAGCTAGTAATTAAAAGCCACACACTCTTACCTTGCTTTGAAATGGAGAGATTCTAAAGGATTTCGGTGTAAATAGGAAACCATTTCTATATCAGCTTTTGCACCTGCCCCAAGGCATGCACAAGTACCAGCTTGAAGGGCAGATGCAAAAGCCAAGGGAGCCTACTCCCCTTATCCCATCAGCGTATCACTGCACCATCATCTCCCTAACATTAGCATAATCCTTACCCTCGGACCTTCCCCTTTATCTTCAGGATACTCTCACATCCTTGACACCCCCCAGCTCATATCAGAGGTTTCCCTGGTGATCTAAAATGGAGCAGACCTGATCCCCAGTTGCAAATGTGTTGTTATAAGTTAACCATGCACTAAATCGATTCCCCTGTACCATTTTTAAGACATCTTAACAAATCACATCTCTGCTCATGCACGCACTCCCTAATGCTTTCTATCTGCTATATCTGGAACGATATTTGGCAAATTAAGAACATAAGATATGCCATACTGGGTCAGACCAAGGTCCATCAAGCCCAGTATTCTGTTTCCAACAGTGGCCAATCTAGGTCATATTTACCTAGTAGTTTTCCCCAAGGGACACAGGTTCCAAAATGCTTGTATTGGTTCAAGCATTGATATCCTGGGTCCCTTCTTAATAATGGTTTATGGACCTTTCCTCCAGGAAGTTGTCCAAACCTTTTTTAAACCCAGCTACACTAACAGCCTTTACTACATCCTCCGGTAACAAATTCCAGAGTTTGATTACACGTTGAGCGAAAAAATATTTTCTTTTATTAGTCTTAAATAGTTTACCCTGTAGCTTCATTGCATGTCCCCTAGTCTTTCTATATTCTGATAAGGTAAACAATCGATCTACGTTTACCCGTTCCACTCCGTTCATTAATTTATAGACTTCTATCATATCTCCCCTCAGCCGTCTCTTTTCCAGGTTAAAGAGCCCTAACCTTTTTAGCCTTTCTTCATAGGAGTATCCTTCCATCCCCTTTTCCATTTTGGTGGCTCTTCTCTGAACCTTTTCTAAAATCGCTATATCCTTTTTAAGATACGGCGACCAGAATTGCACACAATATTCAAGGTGCGGTCTCACCATGGAACGATATAGAGGCATTATAATATCTTTTGTTTTATTTTCCATTCCTTTCCTTATCATACCTAGCATTCTATTTGCTCTCTTGGCCGCTGCTGCACACTGGGCCGAGGGTTTTAACATGGTATCCACAATGACGCCTAAATCTTTTTCCTGGGTGGTGGTTCCTAATGTGGAACCTTGCTTCGTGTAACCATAGTTTGGGTTGTTCTTCCCTATTTGCATAACCTTGCACTTATCCACATTAAATTTCATCTGCCATTTTGATGCCCAGTCTTCCAATTTATCAAGATCCTCTTGCAATTTTCCACAATCCTCTTGGGTTTTAACAACTTTAAATAGTTTTGTGTCATCTGCAAATTTGATAACCTCACTCGTTATTCCACTTTCCAGGTCATTTATGAATATGTCAAAAAGCAGGGGACCCAGCACAGATCCCTGGGGTACACCACTATTCGCCTTTCTCCATTGGGAGAATTGGCCATTTAGCCCTACCCTCTGTTTTCTATCTTTTAACCTGTTCCTGATCCACAACAGTACACTGCCTCCTATCCCATGACTCTTTAGTTTTGCCAAATGTCTCTGATGAGGGACCTTGTCAAAGGCTTTCTGAAAGTCCAGATACACAATATCAACCGACTCATCTTGGTCCACTTGATTATTCACTCCTTCAAAAAAACATAACAGATTAGTAAGACAAGATCTTCCTTGTCTAAAGCCATGTTGGCTGTCTCCCATTAGGTCATGACTATCTACATGCTGAGTAATTTTATTCTTTATGATGGTTTCTACCATTTTTTCCGGTACTGATGTCAGGCTCACCGGTCTGTAGTTTCCCGGATCACCCCTGGAACCCTTTTTAAAAATTGGTGTTACATTGGCGATCCTCCAATCTTCAGGTATTAGAGATGATTTTAATGATAGTTCACAGATTACTAATAGCAGGTCTGCAATCTCATATTTCAGTTCTTTCAACACCCTTGCATGTATACCATCTGGCCCAGGTGATTTGCTACTCTTCAGTTTATCTAATAGTTGTAATACATCTTCCCGATGTATCGATATTTCTTTCACCTTCCGCACCTTTAAATACCACTTCATTCATGGGTAACATTCCTACATCTTCCTCAGTAAAGACTGAAGCAAAGAATTAATTCAGTCTCTCTGCTATCGCCTTGTTGCCTCTTAGTGCTCCTTTAACCCCTTTATCATCTAATGGACCAACTGACTCTCTCACAGGTTTTTTGCTACGAATGTACTTGAAAAGGTCTTTACTTCGCGTTTTTGCTTCCGTAGCAAGCTTCTTCTCAAATTCTCCCTTTGCCTGCCTTATCAATGCTTTGCATTTGACTTGGCAGTGCTTGTGCTGTTTCCAGGTTTCGTTGTTTGGCTCTTCTTTCCATTTCCTGAAAGATGCTTTTTTGGCTACAACAGCCTCTCTGACCTCACCTTTAAACCATGCTGGCAGTTTTTTGGACTTCCTTCCACTTTTCTTAAAGCATGGAATACAGCTGGTCTGGGCTTCCAAGATAGTATTTTTCAACAACAGCCAAGCCTGATGTATGTCTTTAACCTTTGCAACTGCTCCTTTTAGTTTTTTCTTAACTGTTTTCCTCATTTTATCATAGTCTCCCTTTCGAAAGTTAAAAGGTAGTACTGTGGATTTCCTTACTATCCCTCCTCCACTAATTAAAACAAAAGCGATCATGCTATGATCACTATTGCCAAGTGGCCCCAACAACCTTATCTCTTGCACTAGATCTGGTGTTCCACTAAGGACTAGGTCTAATATATCTTCCCCTCTGGTCGGTTCATGAACCAGCTGCTCCAAGAAGCAGTCATTTATTTCATCTAGGATCTTTATCTCCCTAGCATGTCCAGACGTGACACTGACCTAGTCGATTCCGGGGTAGTTGAAATCACCCATTATTATTACTGCGCTGTAATTTTGTTAGCTTCCTTGATTTCTTTGAGCATTTCATCATCCATTTGGTCATTCTGGCCAGGCGTTCAATAGTACACCCCCACTGCCATTGCCTTCCCCCTTTTACATGGAATTTCAATCCATATAGATTCTACAGCAGATTTTGTTTCCTGCAAAACTTTAATCCTTTCTGACTCAATGCCCTCTCTAACATAGAGAGCAACCCCTCCACCAATTAGATCAGCTTTATCATTTTGATATACTTTGTACCCAGGTATCACAGTGTCCCACTGGTTGTCCTCCTTCCATGTCTCTGATATTCCAATCATATCTAACCTTTCATTTAGTGCTATATATTCTAACTCTCCCATCTTATTTTTTTAGACTTCTAGCATTTGCATACAAGCATTTTAGAGACTGTATTTTATTCATATTAATTTGGCTATTGTTAGACCTGGGTAATTTGGGATCTTTAAGCTCTGTCTGCTCCATACTTGAGGGCATTTGGGCTACTTTACTCTTTTGTGGAACCTCTCTGCTTTTGGTAGTATCCTTCAAAGATACATTCTTCTGAACCATCCGCTCTTGGGCGACTGTCGGCTTTCCCCTAATATCTAGTTTAAAAGCTGCTCTATCTCCTTTTTAAAGGTTAATGCCAGCAGCCTGGTTCCATCCCTGTTAAGGTGAAGCCCATCCCTTTGGAAGAGCCCCTCCTTTCCCCAGAATGTTCCCCAGTTCCTAACAAATCCAAAACCCTCATCTCTGCACCATTGTCTCATCCACGCATTGAGACTCCAGAGCTCTGCCTGCCTTTTGTGTCCTGCACGTGGAACAGGAAGCATTTCGGAGAATGGTACCCTGGAAGTTCTGGATTTCAACTTCCTACCTAAAAGCCTAAATTTAGCCTCTACAACCTCCCTACCACATTTTCCTATGTCATTGATACCGACATGTACCAAGACAGCAGACTCCTCCCCAGCACTATCTAAGACCTTATCTAGGTGCCGCGTGAGGTCCGCTACCTTCACACCAGGCAGGCATGTTACCAGGCGATCCTCATGTCCACCAGCCACTCAGCTATCTACATGCCTAATGATCGAATCACCAACTATAACGGCTGTCCTAACCCTTCCCTCATGGGCACATGGCCCTGGAGAAACGTCCTCGGTGCGAGAGGGTTTTACATCACCTGGAGGACAGGTCCTAGTTACAGGATCACTTCCTGCCACACCAGGGTGATGCTCTCCTGTCACGTGACCTCTCTCCTCCATGGCAACAGGGATGCTGCCAGCCTGGAGGTGGGACTTCAGGACTATATCCCTGTAGGTCTCGTCTATGTACCTCTCTGTCTGTCTTATGCTTTCCAAGTCTGCTACTTTAGCCTCTAGAGAACAGACTCGTTCCCTGAGAGCAAAGAGCTCCTTGCACCTAGTGCACACGTAAGACCTCTCACCAACTGGGAGAAAATCATACATGTGACACTCAATGCAAAAGACTGGAAAGCCCCCATCCCGCTGCTGGACTGCTGTCTGCATCTTAGTTTTAAGTTTGTGTTTAGATCTAAGTTCTTTACTTACTAAGGCTTGCTATGGATATTTATACTAATAAAACTGTACCTAATACGTGTAATATACCTTGTTCACATGAAGCTTAACTAATCTCAGGTCCTTAGTGTATGACTGATTTGGGTAATGAGCTTCACCTGAGAGCACCTCCTGTCTTTTAAGATGTGTAAGTACCTATAAAGCTACGATTATCCCAGGGGTGGGTGGGTGTGTGGAGGGAGGGAGGGAAATAACACTTATTAAAAGAGGGCTGCTACACAGTACCCTGTCTTGTGCTGCTGAGGTAAGCTATATTTTGATTTGATTTAAATTATAGCTCTTAGCTGCTAATAGGCTCTAACTTCTTATGAAATTTAAACTACAAGCTCTCTGCTGGGTTCTAAATTTAACCAGAAAGCTCTCTTCTGTGTTTTAAATTGAAGCTAAAAGTACTTTACTGATGCTAGGCCCTGAGTGACTATTCAATTTAGACTACAAGCTCTCTGCTGGGTATGAAATGTAACCAGAAAGTTCTCCTCTGTGTTTTAAATTTAAACTAAAAGTACTTTGCTGTTACTAGGCCCTGAGTGACTATTAAATTTAAACTACAAGCTCTCTGCTGGGTATGAAATGTAATCAGAAAGTTCTCCTCTGTGTTTTAAATTTAAACTTAAACCGCTGCTACTAGGTAGGCCCTGTCTGATTTAACAAAAAATAGTGGGTTCACAGATTAATTAGCTTTAATACAAAGAATTCCTTTTAGAAAATTACCAGAAGTATATACTTACAGTTGCAGATCTCTCTCCAGAAGTAACAGTCCCTTTTTCTAGTCCTTCAAGACATTGCACAAGACATTCATATTTTGATGAGCATTACTTATTGTACAATTTATTTAGGTATTACAAAAATATATGTCCCATGGCCCGAAAATTCATAGCACACTATTAGTGCTTGGAACAAACTACCTGCAGTCAATACATCAGGCTCCATCTCTGGCACTATTCAAATCCACACTAAAAGCTTACCTCTTCAAGGCTGGTTTTAGATCCTGACCCCCTTATTCTCCTATTCACCACCTGGATAGTCAGCTATCCCTTTCTAAAATCACCATTTGCAAATGTACACGATCTTCACACCTAAATGTCGGTATTTCCATGTGGAAAAGGTACATAAGGCTTCTAAAATAGTCCCCATTATCTACTGCAGGGTCTACTGTATTTAATGCAGTGGTCCCTGTGTTAGATAGTAAATGGCCCCCCTTAAAGGGCTATTTCCAAACGTTATTTATCCAGGTAAATGACTATTTACTAGGGACATTTACTAGGGAGTTTGCTTTTCTCTGATCAGAGAAGGGCTGAACTTTTACAGAGCTCTGCTAGTGAGTGGATATTTGCCTCCTGGGACATCTTACTGTGAGTTCTAGCTGTTTATTTAATTATTTACTGTTTGTCTAACTGTTTGTTTGTTTAATTATTTATTGTTTGTCTTAGTGGTGTGCTAGTTCAGCCTTCTCAGCTGTACTTACCTTGCCTCTCTCAACTAACTGGGCTTTGTGTGGTAGCCATTTTGAATTAAATCTCTCTCCCCAGAACCTGCTGTTTGTTGAGCTTTTTTCCTGTCCTTGCCTGCCTG
Organism: Ichthyophis bannanicus; assembly: GCA_033557465.1. Taxonomy (NCBI): domain Eukaryota; kingdom Metazoa; phylum Chordata; class Amphibia; order Gymnophiona; family Ichthyophiidae; genus Ichthyophis; species Ichthyophis bannanicus. The sequence goes on from CM066040.1 coordinate 65,807,555, forward strand.
AGTGAATCCTCCCCCTCCCACCTCCCCCTGAGGTATTGTGTAGCCTTCTTCCTGTTTTCTCCACGTGTGCATAGGCTGTTTTAGTTTGCTTTTCTCTGATCAGAGAAGGGCTGAACTTTTACAGAGCTCTGCTAGTGAGTGGATATTTGCCTCCTGGGACATCTTACTGTGAGTTCTAGCTGTTTATTTAATTATTTACTTTTGTCTAACTGTTTGTTTGTTTAATTATTTATTGTTTGTCTTAGTGGTGTGCTAGTTCAGCCTTCTCAGCTGTACTTACCTTGCCTCTCTCAACTAACTGGGCTTTGTGTGGTAGCCATTTTGAATTAAATCTCTCTCCCCAGAACCTGCTGTTTGTTGAGCTTTTTTCCTGTCCTTGCCTGCCTGAGTGAATCCTCCCCCTCCCCCCCTCCCCCTGAGGTATTGTGTAGCCTTCTTCCTGTTTTCTCCACGTGTGCATAGGCTGTTTTAGTTTGCTTTTCTCTGATCAGAGAAGGGCTGAACTTTTACAGAGCTCTGCTAGTGAGTGGATATTTGCCTCCTGGGACATCTTACTGTGAGTTCTAGCTGTTTATTTAATTATTTACTGTTTGTCTAACTGTTTGTTTGTTTAATTATTTATTGTTTGTCTTAGTGGTGTGCTAGTTCAGCCTTCTCAGCTGTACTTACCTTGCCTCTCTCAACTAACTGGGCTTTGTGTGGTACCCCCATCCCCCTGCTGAGGGTTCAGGACAGGGTACCTTGTAACTGCCCTCTTTAATAGGACTTATCTCCCTCCCTCCCCAGCACCCACCCACCCCTGGGGTAATTGTAGTTTTATAGGTACTTGCACATCTTAGAGGAAAGGGGCTGCTCTCAGGTGCAGCTCTTAATCCAAATCAGTCATACACAGAGGACCTGAGATTAATTAAGCTTCAGGTACACAGGGTGTATTAGGGGTATTAGATACACTTTTATTAGTATAAGCATCTACACCAATCCTTATTATATACCGAATTTAAAAGACCTAAACACAAGCTTTAAACTAAGATGCAGACAGAGGTCCAGCAACGAGATGGGGGTTCTCCAGTCTTTTGCATTGAGTGTCACATGTATGATTTTCTCCCAGTTGGTGAGAGGTCCTACATATGCACTAATTGCAGGGAGCTCTTTGCTCTCAGGGAACGAGTCCGTTCTCTAGAGGCTAGAGTAGCAGACCTGGAAGACATAAGAAAGACAGAGAAGTACATGGACGAGACCTACAGGGATATAGTCCTGAAGTCCCACCTCCAGTCTGGCAGCATCCCTGTTGCCATGGAGGAGAGAGGTCACGTGACAGGAGAGCATCACCCTGGTGTGGCAGGAAGTGATCCTGTAACTAGGACCTGTCCTCCAGGTGATGTAAAACCCTCTCGCACCGAGGACGTTTCTCCAGGGCCATGTCCCCATGAGGGGAGGGTCAGGACAGCTGTTATAGTTGGTGATTCAATCATTAGGAATGTAGATAGCTGGGTGGCTGGTGGACATGAGGATCACCTGGTAACATGCCTGCCTGGTGCGAAGGTAGCAGATCTCACGCACCGCCTAGATAGGATCATAGATAGTGCTGGGGGGGAGTCTGCTGTCTTGGTACATGTCGGTACCAATGACATAGGAAAATGTGGTAGGGAAGTTCTGGAGTCTAAATTTAAGCTTTTAGGTAGGAAGTTGAAATCCAGAACTTCCAGGATAGCGTTCTCCGAAATGCTTCCTGTTCCACGTGCAGGACCCAAAAGACAGGCAGAGTTCCGGAGTCTCAATGCGTGGATGAGACAATGGTGCAAGGATGAGGGTTTTGGATTTGTTAGGAACTGGGGAACATTCTGGGGAAAGGGGGGGCTCTTCCGAAGGGATGGGCTTCACCTTAATCAGGATGGGACCAGACTGCTGGCATTAACCTTTAAAAAAGAGATAGAGAAGCTTTTAAACTAGAAAATAGGGGAAAGCCGACAGTCACCCAGGAGCGCATGGTTCGGACAAAGGTATCCTTGAAGGATACTACCAAAAGCAGTGAGGTTCCAAAAGGGAGTATAGTAGCCCAAATGCCCTTGAGTAAGGAGCAGACAGAGCATAAGGATTCCCAATTACCCATGCCTACCAATAGCCAGATTAATATTAATAAAATACAGTCTCTAAAATGCTTGTATGCCAATGCTAGAAGTCTAAACAGTAAGATGGGAGAATTAGAATATATAGCACTAAATGAGAGGTTAGATATGATTGCACTCTCAGAGACATGGTGGAAGGAGGATAACCAGTGGGACACTGTGATACCTGGATACAAACTATATCGTAATGATAGAGCTGAACAAATTGGTGGAGGGGTTGCGCTCTATGTTAGAGAGGGCATTGAGTCAGAAAGGATTAAAGTTTTGCAGGGAACAAAATTTGATGTAGAATCTCTATGGATTGAAATTCCATTTATGAAGGGGAAGGTGATGGCAGTGGGAGTATACTATCGACCACCTGGCCAGAATGAACAAATGGATGATGAAATGCTCAAAGAAATCAAGGAAGTTAACAAAAGCCACAACAGAGTAGTAATAATGGGTGATTTCAATTACCCCGGTATCGACTGGGACAGTGTCACAGCAGGACAAGCTAAAGAGATAAAGTTTCTAGATGAAATAAATGACTGCTTCTTGGAGCAGCTGATTCATGAACCGACCAGAGGGGAAGCCATACTGGACCTAGTCCTTAGTGGAACGCCAGATCTGGTGCAAGAAATAAGGGTGTTGGGACCACTTGGCAATAGTGATCATAGTATGATCATGTTTGATTTAATCAGTGGAGGACAGATAGTAAAGGAATCCACAGTACTACCTTTTAACTTTCAAAAGGGAGACTATGATAGAATGAGGAATATAGTTCGGAAAAAACTAAAAGGAGCGGTTCCAAAGGTTAAAGACTTACAGCAAGCTTGGGTGTTATTTAAAAATACTATCCTCGAAGCCCAGACCAGCTGTATTCCACGCATTAAGAAAAGTGGAAGAAAGTCCAAAAAACTGCCAGCATGGTTTAAAGGTGAGGTCAGAGAGGCTGTTGCTTCCAAAAGAGCAACCTTCAGGAAATGGAAAAAAGAGCCAAATGATGAAAACTGGAAACAGCACAAGCACTGGCAAGTTAAATGCAAAGCATTGATAAGGCAGGCAAAGCGGGAATTTGAGAAGAAACTTGCTACGGAAGCAAAAACACGAAATAAAGACTTTTTCAAGTACATTCGTAGCAAAAGGCCTGTGAGAGAGTCAATTGGACCATTAGATGATAGAGGGGTAAAAAGGGCAGTAAGAGGAGACAAGGCTATAGCAGAGAGACTGAATGAATTCTTTACTTCGGTCTTTACTGAGGAAGATTTAGGGATGTTACCCAAGACTGAAGTGGTATTTAAAGGTGATACTGCAGAGGAATTGAGAGAAATATCGCTACACCGGGAAGATATATTACAACTATTTGATAAACTGAATAGTAGCAAATCACCTGGACCGGATGGTATACATCCCAGAGTGTTGAAAGAACTGAAATATGAGATTGCAGACCTGTTATTGGTAATCTGTGAACTTTCATTAAAATCATCTGTAATACCTGAAGATTGGAAGGTCGCCAACGTAACACCAATTTTTAAAAAGGGTTCCAGGGGTGACCCGGGAAATTACAGACTGGTGAGCCTGACGTCAGTACCAGGGAAAATGGTAGAAACCATCATAAAGAACAAAATTACACAGCATGTAGATAGTCATGGCCTAATGGGAGACAGCCAACATGGCTTTAGACAAGGAAGATCTTGTCTTACTAATCTGATCTGTTTTTTTGAAGGTGTGAATAAACAGGTAGACAAAGGTGAGTCGGTTGATATAGTGTATCTGGACTTTCAGAAAGCTTTTGACAAGGTCCCCCATCAGAGACTTTTGGCGAAGCTAAAAAGTCATGGGATAGGAGGCAGTGTACTATTGTGGATCGGGAACTGGTTAAAAGATAGAAAGCAGAGGGTAGGGCTAAATGGCCAATATTCCCAATGGAAAAAGGTGAATAGTGGAGTACCACAGGGATCTGTACTGGGTCCGCTACTTTTTGACATATTCATAAATGACCTGGAAAAGGGAATAACTAGTGAGGTTATCAAATTTGCAGATGACACAAAACTGTTTAAAGTTGTTAAAACCCAAGAGGATTGTGGAAAACTGCAGGAGGATCTGGATAAATTGGAAGACTGGGCATCCAAATGGCAGATGAAATTTAATGTGGACAAGTGCAAAGTTATGCACCTAGGAAAGAACAACCCACACTATAGTTACACGATGCAAGGCTCCACATTAGAAACCACCACCCAGGAAAAAGATTTAGGAGTCATCATGGATAACATGTTAAAACCCTCCGCCCAGTGTGCAGCGGCGGCCAAGAAAGCAAATAGAATGCTAGGTATCATAAGGAAAGGGATGGAGAATAAAACAAAGGATATTATAATGCCTCTGTATCGCTCCATGGTACGACCGCACCTTGAATATTGTGTGCAATTCTGGTCACCGTATCTTAAAAAGGACATAGAGTTATTAGAAAAAGTACAGAGAAGAGCCACCAAATTGGTGAAGGGGATGGAAGGCTACTCCTATGAAGAGAGGCTAAAAAGGTTAGGGCTCTTTAACCTAGAAAAGAGACGGCTGAGGGGAGATATGATAGAGGTGTATAAATTAATGAATGGAGTGGAATGGATAAACGTGGATCAATTGTTTACGCTATCAGAATATAGAAGGACTAGGGGACATGTAATGAAGCTACAGGGTAAACTATTTAAGACAAATAGGAGAAAATATTTCTTCACTCAACGTGTAATCAAACTCTGGAATCTGTTACCGGAGGATGTAGTAAGGGCTGTTAGTATAGCTGGGTTTAAAAAAGGTTTGGACAAGTTCCTGGAGGAAAGGTCCATAAACCACTATTAAAAAGGGACCCAGGATATCAATGCTTGGCCTAGTACAAGCACTGCAGAACCTGTGTCTTTTGGGGAAACTGCTAGGTACGTATGACCTAGATTGGCCACTGTTGGAAACAGGATATTGGGCTTGATGGACCTCGGTCTGACCCAGTATGGCATTTCTTATGTTCTTATGACATGCTTTCATTTTGAATAAAACAACCAGTTTTTAGAGTGTGCTTATAGGAAACACTGCAGCATACTCAACAGTTTAGGCAAGTCTCACAGCATTTTTTCATCATGCCATGAGTAGATAGTGGTGTTTCCTATATTCATACTCTAAAAACTAGATGTTTTTCTGATAGTAGACTTCAGCTATCTGATTAATTTGGTCTGGAACCTTAATGGCCCCTCACTTGGTTTGCAGCTTGTTGTGCTGTGAGGGCTTGTGTGCATCAGTGATGCTGAGGGCTAAGCTATTGGTAGTTTAACTACTGGCAGAGTTTCCCAAGATGTACAGGTCTCAGCCGAGGTGCCAGACCAAAACAAACCAACCATCTGGGCAGCAGCAGAATGGGACAGTGTTGGCGGCGGAGGATCAAATTTCTGTGACAATAGCAACAATACTAAACTTAAACTGTGCAGGGGAAAGGCCTGGCAATCTACTTCTGTATCTTGCCATGAAAACCCATCTGGGCAGCAGCAGAATTGGATGGTGTTGGCGGCAGAAGATCACATTTTTGTGATAATGGCAACAACACTAAACTTAAACTGCGCGGAGGAAAGACCTGGCAATCTACTTCTGTATCTTGCCAAGAAAACCCAATGCATAGTGTGAGAGATAGTGAGTGATAGCTACCTCTTATGACCCTATTAGGCGGCTGCCTAGGGTGTTAAGATTTAAGTTGACTTTAATACAAAAAGAGTCTTGTAGTCAAGTGGTAAGGCAAAAGTAATATTAGGGCTTTATTCCCTGCCCTGAGGGATATTCCTGGGATACAACAAACAATATGAAACAAAAGAACTGCTGCACAGAAAATATCTTCTTTCCTTCAGGCACCATCAGCTGGTTGCTTTGCACACGCTCAACATAAAGATACAATATCGTCAGATAAACAAATTGTACAATCCATTGGCACAGGGTCAGAATTATAGCTGCTGTTCTCCCACTGCGTTAACTCAGAGTCACTTACAATTGCATATGGGTCACACTCTTCACAGCTGCTGTCTTCCTTAAAACTCTCCTGTGAGTCATGGGCTAACTTTTCTAGAAAGGGCTCTTTAAATCCAGGGCTCCGAATGCCTGGTGTATTAGGAGCTTCCTTCTGGCTTTCCCTTCTTCTCCACGCTGGTGGAATTATTGTATAACTTTCAGTATCAAAGTTACTTCTAGTGCCACGCTCTTGCCTTTCAAACCAAACAGAACTTCTTGCCTTTTCTTTAGCAGAGCTAGGTTCCCACCTCTTAGCTGTGGTTCTGTCTCTTATCTCTGGGCTTCTGGCAGCTCTCTCCTGGGCTCTCCAACCACCAGGAATCCTAGCAGGGTTCTGGGCATGGTGCTGGCTGTTTCCTGCTCTGCTGCCACACCTACTGTTTCCTTCCCTCAGTGGGTTTCCTCCAGCATAACGTGTGTTCACTGGATGCTTAGTCCTCCCAAGTCGCTGCCCCTACTGGCCTTCTGTGGTTCTACCCTGCAGCTTTTATCCTTGTTCTCTTTGCATGCTGCCTGGGTTTCTGAGAACAGGTGTTCCTGATTAGCCTTCCTGCTTCTAGCTACGTCAGGACTAGTGCAAGGACATTTTACTCTACTGCCTCTTTGCTTCTCTTGTGCTGAGTTTGTTTGCTGCTCAGCTAATTCTACATGAGCTGAGTTCGTCTGCTGCCCAGCTGATTCTGAGGTAAGTTCCTTACTTTCCCCTAACTCCATGGGCTCTGTGCCAGCTGCTGTGTTACAATAGTCACAACAAAACAAATTATACTATAGTGCTGGAAGATGAGACCCCCCAGGTCGGAAGGCACTCAGCTAGCTACTGGGGAAGAGCTGAAGACTTTTCAGAGTAAAGTCAGCATTTATGATGTGGTTGGATCAAAGCCCTCGGGACGTCTGACTGCTGATGTAGCTGCGCATGAAATGAGAGTCAGAAGCTGCAAAGATGTCTTGCATAATGGGACATGGAACGTATGAAGCATGAACCAAGGGAAGATGAAGGTGGTAAAGAAGGAAATGGAACGTGTACAACTTGATCTGTTGGGTGTCAATGAACTGAAATGGACTGGCATCGTGCACTTTACATCAGATGACCACATAGTCTACTATGCTGGAAATGAAAGAAAGAAGAAATGGTGTTGCAATTATAATAAAGAAGAAACTTGCAAGAACTATAATGAAATACAATGCAGACATGCCAAAGACGGTCCCTGCTCATCAGAGATTACAATCTACTCAAGGCAGACAACACAACAACTGGGGACTAGGATATGTCTTGGGGAATAGTAAGGAAACACATAGTTGGAGAGCAGGAGACTACACAGATCAGGATCCAAAAGCATTCTTTGAAGAGGTGACTTTTTAGCCTGGATTTGAAAAGGGGCAGTGATGAAGCCTCACACACTAACTCAGGTAGTTTGTTCCAAGCATAAGGAGCAGCAAGGTGGAAAGATCGAAGTTTGGAGTTGGAAGATGAAGAGAAGGGCACAGATAGAAGCATCTTGCCAGAGGAGCAGAATGCACTTCTAGATCAGTAGGAAACATTTGAACTGGATACGGAAACATATAGGGAGCCAATGAAGTGACTTGAGAAGAGAGATTACAGGAGCATAGCAAGACTGGTGGAAGATTAGCCGCGCACCTTAATGTTGAACATAATGAAGGGAAGAGAGATGAGTTTGAGGAAAACCAGCAAGGAGGAGGTTGTAATAGTCTAGACAAGAGGTGACTCAAGAGTGGATAAGGCTCTTAGTAGTGTGTTCAGAAAGGAAGGGACACATTTTGCAGATGATGTAGATAAAGAAATTACAGGATTTAGTTATCAGTTGGATGTGTGCGGAGGAGAGAGAGGCGTCAAAGATGACCCCAAGGTTGCGAGATGAGGAAACATGGAAGAGTACAATGTTATCCACAGAAATAGTTGGTTCTGTCTTTTGCCATCTAATAGGTGTAAAGAGGCTGGTAAACAGGGTTTTCCCTCTCAGCCGATTCTGGATAACTTAGAGTTCCTGGAGATAACAAAAACTGACTAAGCAATAGAATCAACGTATCTCCTGTGCTTTAGACCTGACCAAAAATTGGTTATTGAAAATGTACTTTAAGGCTAAAGATTCACTCTATTAAGCGTTCTTAACTTAAGATGCAATTTATTGGTTGTTATCTTTACTGTGTTGTAATCTACATTGAACAGGGACTTGTGCCATGGAAAGTAGAATATAAATCCAATATTAAATTAAGAGGCATGTTTACTGAACTGCAGTAGTTTACCACATGTTAGGCTCAAAACATTAGTGTGTAGGGAAAGTGGAGAAGCTGTGAAGAAAGGAGCAGGTATCAACAGGAACCCAATCCCCGCAGGCACAGAAAATTGATTGGAGCTACAGTTGCAGTGAAGAAAAGAGCAGATGAGGATGGGAAACTAGGAAGAAGGAGAACATGCATGTGGGGATAGAGTGCAAAGGGAAGAGATAAAGAGACAGTGCAAGGAGGTGGCAAATAAGGAAAGGAGATAGTTAATGTGGGATGCAATAGAAGAGGGATGGAGAGTTTAAGAGGGCAATGGTAGAGGAGATAGCACAAGAAGGATGGTGGTAGGGAAATGAAGTGTATAGTTCAAGAGGGGTTGGAGATACAGGAAATGAATACAGGAGGGCAGGGGAGAGTTCAAGAGGGAGGGAAGCTTACATGCCTGTTGTCATGCCTACACATATGAACCTCATAATACTTGTGAAACACCTCCACATCCTGTCGTTCACTACTAATATAAACCATCCACACACACACAAACACAAATAACACTCCTTACTGATATATATGCCAAAATACCTACTCTTACTCCTCCCTCAGCATTCATACCCATATATCCCCCTCACGTCATTGACATTCTACCTACACATCCTCACAGATAAATATACATGCACACACCACTGACACACATGCACCAGTCACTATTTAAACTCCATAACTGGTCTCCTCACATACCCATCTACACTTTTCTGGCTACCCAGCTGAGACATACTTTACCATGGAAGCTCCCTCCATGTGCCCCGAGGAGACATGATTGAATCCGTGAATGAAGGAAAGGGGAAACATGCCACTGTGTCACACTGAAATTGTGCACTCTTCAACTTGTTTAAAACTGTTAGAATGTTTACAGCTATCTTTAAAGTTACTTATAATATAAGGAAGCCGTTTCTGTTATCAAAGGGTGATCTGGGAAACTATTGACCGATGAGCCTGATGTCAGTACTGGGAAAAATGGTAGAAACCATCTTAAATAGGAGTGGAGGAGTGGCCTAGTGGTTGGGGCAGGGTACTTCAGGTCGGGGGTTCAAATCCCACTAGAGGAGAGCAACCTTGGGCCGGGAGGACTGGGGTTTCTAGTCCCACAGGTGTTCCTTGTGGTCTTGGGCAAGCCACTTAACCCTCCATAGCCCATGTTCCCTGTAAAATAGTTATCTCCAAGTTATAATGCTCTGTTCAATGTAATTTCAGTTTGTTCAATGTAAACAGCACTGATGCAGAATAGCGCAGTATATAAGAGAAAATAAATAAAGAACAAAATTACTGAACATGTAGATATTTATGGCTTAATGGGAGACAGCCAACATGTCTTTAGACAAGGAAGATCTTGTCTTACTAATCTGTTATGTTTTTTTGAAGGTGTGAATAAACAGGTAGACAAAGGTGAGTCGGTTGATAGTGTACCTGGACTTTCAGAGAGCCTTTGACAAGGTCCCTCAACAGAGACTTTTGGCAAAACTAAAAAGTCATAGGATAGGAGGCAGTGTACTATTGTGGATCGGGAACTGGTTAAAAGATAGAAAGCAGAGGGTAGGGCTAAATGGCCAATTTTCCCAATGGAGAAAGGTGAAAAGTGGAGTACCCCAGGGATCTGTGCTGGGTTCGTTACTTTTTATCATATTCATAAATGACCTAGAAATGGGAATGACGAGTGAGGATATCAAATTTGCAGATGACACAAAACTATTTAAAGTTGTAAAACCTATGAGGATTGTGGAAAATTGCAAGAGGATCTTGATAAATTGGAAGACTGGGCAATCAAATGGCAGATGAAATTTAATGTGGACAAGTGCAAACTTATGCACCTAGGAAAGAACAACCCAAACTATGGTTACACAATGCAAGGTTCCACATTAGGTACCACCACCCAGGAAAAAGATTTAAGCGTCATTGTGGATAACATGTTAAAACCCTCCGCCCAGTGTGCAGCGGTGGCCAAGAGAGCAAATAGAATACTAGGCATCATAAGGAAAGGAATGGAAAATAAAACAAAGGATATTATAATGCCTCTGTATCGCTCCATGGTGTGACCGCACCTTGAATATTGTGTGCAATTCTGGTCACCGTATCTTAAAAAGGATATAGCGTAATTAGAAAAGGTAAAGAGAAGAGCCACCAAAATGGTAAAGGGGATGGAAGGATACTCCTATGAAGAGAGGCTAAAAGGGTTAGGGCTCTTCAACCTGGAAAAGATATGTCTGAGGGGAGATATGATAGAGGTCTATAAATTAATGAATGGAGTGGAATGGGTGAACATAGATCGACTGTTTATGTCATCAGAACATAGAAAGACTAGGGGACATGCAATGAAGCTACAGGGTAACTTATTTAAGACTAATAAGAGAAAATATTTTTCACTCAACGCGTAATCAAACTCTGGAATTTGTTACCTGAGGATGTAGTAAAAGCTGTTAGTGTAGCCGGGTTTAAAAAAGGTTTGGACAAATTCCTGGAGGAAAAGTCCATAAGCCATTATTAAAAGGGACCCAGGTTATCACTGCCTGACCCAATACAAACATTGTGGAACCTGTGCCTTTTGGGGAAACAGCACAGTTACTTACCTGTAACAGGTGATCTCTGGGAACAGCAGGAATTAGTCCTCACATATGGGTACGTCGGTACCGACGGAGCCCGTGCGGGAAAGCTCCCCAGCTTCTTAGAATAGAAGCTTTTGGGACCTCCCACTGCACATGCGCACTGCCTTCCCGCCTTCCTGAACAGCTCTCCTCAGTTTCGAGTTTATAGCTGAGTCAACAGAGAGAGGACAGGAAGATAGATAGATAAAAGATACAACTCCTAGGGGAGGTGGGTGGGTTGTGAGGACTAATTCCTGCTGTTCCCAGAGATCACCTGTTACAGGTAAGTAACTGTGCTATCTCCAGGAACAAGCAGGAATAAGTCCTCACATATGGGGACTCCCTAGCTTAGATGCATGGGATCCCCTGTAAAGGTTCGCCATCTTCGTATGGATCTCAGGCATCCATTCTGGGAAGGTGGGCAGGAGTTGTTTAGGAATGGAACAGGTGCTTGAGGACAGCCTGGCCAAACAAGGCATCCCGGCGGGAGTCCTTGTCCAAACAGTAATGGGCTGTGAAGGTATGAACCGAGGCCCAGGTAGCGGCTCGACAGATCTGATCTATGGAAACAGAGTGCAGATGAGCCATAGAAGTTGCCATGGCCCTCACATTGTGAGCAGTGACATGGCCTTCCAGAGAAATGTTTTTGCTCTGGTAAGCAAAAGAAATACACTGAGCAATCCAATTGGAAAGTGTACGCTTGGAGACTGGAAGTCCCAAATGGGAAGGATCAAAGGCCACAAAAAGTTGAGAAGACTTTCGATGTGGCTGAGTCCTATTAAGGTAAAAAGCGAGAGCTCTTTTACAATCCAGAGTATGAAGGTTCCTCTCTGCATTGGATGCATGAGGAGCTGGAAAAAAGACAGGTAGATATACCTCTTGATTAAGATGAAAAGGCGAGACCACTTTAGGCATAAAGTGGGGATTCGTCCTAAGGACCACCTTATCATGATGAAATCTGGTGTAAGGTGGATTAGCCACTAAAGCCTGCAGCTCACTGATGCGGCGAGCCGAAGTGACTGCAATGAGGAAGATGACCTTCCAGGAAAGAAATTTCAAGGAGGTGGAAAACATTGGCTCAAAAGGTGGCTTCATAAGTTGACCGAGCACTAGATTCAAATCCCATGCGACCGGGGGTGGTCTGATGGGAGGTTTAGTGAGAGTCAGGCCTCTCATGAATCTTGCAACAAGAGGATGAGAGGAGATAGGTTGTCCATTTATATGTTGCAAGGATGCTGCAATAGCACTTAAATGGACTCTTACCGAATTCGTCTTGAGGCCTGCATTGGATAGATGCAGGAGATAATCAAGAAGAGAATTCAAAGGAAGTGCCAGAGGGTCAAGACCCTGCTGAGCACACCAAATGGAAAAACGTTTCCATTTGAAAGCATAGGAACGCCTGGTAGAGGGTTTCCTAGAGGCAGAAAGGATATCTTTCACTGGTTGGGAAAGATGAAAGTCTTGAAGGCTTAAGCCTTCAGTAACCAAGCACTGAGGTGAAGGGATTTGGGGTTTGGGTGCCACAAAGTCCCCTCCTCCTGAGACAGGAGGTCTGGCGCAGCTCCCAGATCCAAGTAGGATCCCTGGGAGAGCTGTAGAAGTAGAGGGAACCACACTTGGCGTGGCCAGCGTGGAGCTATGAGGATCATAGTTCCATGATCCCTCTGGAGTTTGAACAGAGTCTTGGGAATCAAAGGAATGGGTGGAAAGGCATATAGGAATGCCTGACTCCAATTCAGGAGAAAGGCGTCCGTAGCCTGAGCTCCCTGACACAGAGTTCTGGAACAGAACCGGGGAAGTTTGGCATTCCACGGACTTGCAAAGAGGTCTATGTCCGGGGTCCCCCATTCCTGAAAGATTCGGTTTATTTGGTCCAAATGTAGGGACCATTCGTGTGGCAGCAGAACTCGACTGAGCCTGTCTGCCCGAGAGTTTTGAACTCCTGGGAGATACACTGCTAGCAGGTGAATCTGATGCTCTCTGGCGAAGGCCCATAGTCTTAGAGCTTCGTTGCAAAGCGACAGAGAGCCCGTCCCTCCTTGTTTGTTTATGTAAAACATGGCCACCTGATTGTCCGTCTGAACTAGGACAGTGAGGTTGGCTAGGAGGGAGTGGAAGACCTTGAGGGCAAGGTAAATTGCTCGCAGTTCCAGAAGATTGATATGAAGGGTGGTCTCCTGTAGAGACCAAGTGCCCTGAGTGGAGAGAGTTTGCAGATGGGCTCCCCACCCTGTTTGGGAGGCATCTGTTGTGAGGGTTGCTTGGGGTAGCAATGGTTGAAATGGAGCCCCCAACAACAGATTCTTGGTGGAAGTCCACCAGTGGAGGGACCAAAACAGACGATCGGAGGTTTGTATTTGGTCTGAGAGCGCTCCTGACGCCTGAGTCCACTGAGTGGCCAGGGTCCATTGAGCTGCTCTCATATGAAGACGAGCATAGGGCACCACATGCACTGTGGAGGCCATATGACCCAGTAGGCGTAGCATTTCCCTGGCTGTCAAGTGAGTGCTGGACTGAGCTTGGGAGGCCAAACTCAGGAGGCGCTGGCCTCGAACATGTGGAAGGTAGGCCCTTGCAGTGATGGTGTCCAACTGGGCCCCTATGAATTCTAGAGATTGAGTAGGGATGAGTTGGGACTTGGGAAGGTTTACTACCAGTCCCAGATACTGCAAAAGGCTCCTTGTGTGGTCCAGGGAAATCTGGGCCTGTGACTGAGTTGGAGCTCGGATGAGCCAGTCGTCCAGATATGGGAAGACAAAGATTCCCATGCCTCTTAGAAATGCGGCTACGACTGCCATGCATTTTGTGAATACTCTTGGAGCAGAGGCTAGACCGAAGGGGAGTACTCTGTATTGGAAATGTTTTCCCTGAAACAGAAAGCGAAGATACTTTCTGTGGGATGGATGGATGAGTATATGTGTATACGCATCCTGTAGGTCTAGAGAACAAAGCCAGTCCTGACCCTGGAGGTAAGGAAGGAGAATGCCGAGAGACAGCATTTTGAATTTCTCCTTGAAGAGAAATTTGTTCAATTCTCTCAGATCTAGGATTGGTCTGAATCCCCCTGTCTTCTTTGGAATGAGAAAATAAGGGGAGTAGAAACCGGACCCTTGTTGAGGAAGAGGAACCTCTTCTATGGCCCCTTGGGCAAGAAGAGAGGAAACCTCTTGACCCAACAGGGTTAGGAGAGATGGGGGAGAATTGAATGGTCTCACCATATGATGGGGAGGAAGGCTGGAGAAATGAAGTTTGTAACCCTCTCGAATGATAGAGAGGGTCCATTGTTCTGTTGTGATTTGTTCCCATCTGGGAGCAAAGTGAACCAACCTTCCGGGTATGGTGAGAGGTTCTGGTTGTGTTAGAACCAGAAGTGGCAAGTTCCCTAGGAGCAAGTCAAAACCCCTGAGGGGTTGGAGCCTGCTGAGCTACAGTAGCTGCTGCAGGCTTAGCTCGTGCTTGTTTGGATTGCTGACGCTTAGCAGTATAGCGAGGTTGAGAAGACTGCTGGCCAGTATTTGAAGCAACTCTGGCCTTCTTATAGTAAGGCCTTTTAAAAGACTTTTTCTTAGTAGGAATTGAAGTGGACTTTGAAAGTCTTTCCAAGGTGGCATTTTCAGCATCCATCTGGGTGGCTTTGATTTGCCACTCTTCCCCAAATAAGTTCTCACCTGTACAGGGCAGATTCCGTAAGCCATCTAGAACCCAAGGTTCCAGATCAGAGGCCTGGAGCCAAGCAAGACGTCGGGCTGCAATAGCAATGCCGGAAGCCCTACTGGCTCCCTCAAAGGAATCATATGCTGCCCTATTAGAGAACTTAGAAACCTCTAAGAGTTGTTTCACTAGGGAAAGGAATCCCTGCTTTTTATCCTCAGGGATAAAGGGGGCAAAATGCCGCACCTTTTTGGCAAGTTCCTCCAGGAACATGCCCATATAGAGACTGTAGGAATTAATCCTGGCTATAAGCATACTAGCCTGGAAAATTTTCCTACCAAAAGAGTCCAAAGTCTTACATTCCCGTCCTGGAGGGGTGGAAGAGTGCCTTTTGGTACTCCTAATCTTCTTCATTGCAGACTTCACCACAATAGAGTGGTGGGGCAATTGAGTCTTTTGGAAACCAGGAGAAGGAGGGACCCTATACATGGTGTCCAACCTACGGGAATAAGGAGACAAAGTCAAAGGATTTTCCCAGAAATCCATCAGTTGTTCTTGAAGGATTTCATGGATAGGCAGGGTAACTGCCTCCTTAGGGGCCTTTGAGTATCCCAAAATATCCAGTTTTTTGGATCTGGGTTCCTTTTCAGAGGATGTGGTAATAGAAAGGGCTGTAGCCATATCTAAAACAAAGTCCTGGAAGGACAAATCCTCTGGAGGGGACATTCTCCTTTTAGGAGAAGAGGGCTCCTCAGGTAAGTTGAGTGAAAACTCAGCAGAATCATCAGAGGAGTGAAAATCCTCAGAGGAATCGGTGCTTTCCTCTAACGCACGATACGCGTACCGATCGGTATCGATATCGGGCGTATCGGGTATGGAACCGGTATGGAGCGAAAGCCCATACGGTACCGACTTGCGTTTAGAGGTGGACGGCCTCGATACCGGCATGGCGGACGATACCGGTATCGGGCCCGGAACCGCTGAAAGCGGAACCGATGGCGTTGCAGCTTTAATGAAAGCCATGACGGCCTGCTGCATGGACTGTACAGTATCGCCCATGGACGCCATAGCTGCCTGGATGTCGGTACCGGAGTGACCCGGTACCCCAGAGCAGGCTAACAGGTGATCTGTCGAGGCCGTAGCATCGATATCAACCTGAGACCCCTGAATTGGCGTTTTTGGAAGTTGGACTTCCCGCCGGGGTTGTTTGGCTGGGGCAGGGTCCTCAAGTTCTAAGCTAAGAGCCTCTCGATGCTTTGAAGGAGATTTGCTCTTTGAGGACTTGCCCACAGAAGGTTTGGTTACCTGAGATCCATCCGGAGAAGAAGACCTGGATGACTGTGATGCTGTATTCTCTGAAGCAAACAGCACATGGAATTTGTTGGCCCGGTTCTGCAGCCCACGTTTAGACATGTGGGAGCAAGATGGGCAGTCCGGTATGGAATGGTCAGGCCCCAAACATTTCAGACACCATTCATGGGTGTCTGTGACTGAAATAACAGCATTACATTTGGTACACTTCTTAAATCCAGGGGCTGGCTTCTCCATGAGGAGAAATTGAGTAGGCCGAGAGGCCTCTCTGAAGTGACCAAAAAGCTAAAAAATAAGAAAAAAGAATTATAATTTTTTAAAGAAAGAAAGAAAAGACCGGCGATACCGGTATCGGTATGGGGAAGGCAGGTACGCGGTCTAAAGAAACAAATAAAATAACAATTTCTTCAGCGGTGACAGGAACACGACCTGCTGGCTCCGCGGAAAAAGAGAAACTGAGGAGAGCTGTTCAGGAAGGCGGGAAGGCAGTGCGCATGTGCAGTGGGAGGTCCCAAAAGCTTCTATTCTAAGAAGCTGGGGAGCTTTCCCGCACGGGCTCCGTCGGTACCGACGTACCCATATGTGAGGACTTATTCCTGCTTGTTCCTGGAGATTGCTAGGTACTTATGACCTAGATTGGCCACTGTTGGAAACAGGCTTGATGGACCTTGGTCTGACCCATTATGGCATATCTTATGTTCCTATGTTCTTAAAGTAAGAATTTTACAAGAGAGGGTTATATTTTGGACGTTTGGTATTATTTATTGAACATTCTCAGATGACTACTTTTCTTACTAACAAAGTTCTGGATGTTCAAGCACAAACTTCAGAGCTTTCTCCTGGCCCCTCTTTATGCGGTGTGGAAGACTGGATATATCGTGATTTTTTTTTTTTAATTTAGATGTCTTTATTCATGAAATTTTCAGTTGATTGGTGTTTTGTCATTCCTTTATTAAACTATACATGTAGGAGTAGCAAAGCTTCCTTGTTTCTTCTTTCATATTTTCTTGTTAAAATCAGCCTTGCACTGAACTCAAGTGTGCCTGTTGCTGATTTCAGCGGCAAGATAGAGGAAGATTAAATATCCTGGTCTATACATACTGCTGCATTTGACAGGGCAAACATAGGATTCTCTTTGGACGTATCACTCAGAGTGTTACCAGAATATGCAGTTAAACTTCAACCAGCACATATAAAGGTCTATTTAGTGCATCTTTGCATAATTATCTCCGTTCCTCATTTTGCATGTTCTAATTTATCAGGTTAGGAAATAAATTTCAATATCCTATTGCTTCAGCACATTGTGCATATTAATTCATTCTTTCCATACCACTTGCTAGTAAATAATGCTGATTTATTCTTTATTTCCATAATTAAATATTCAAATTGTTTGGGGCATCATGCCACAACATGTTCTTGAGAGGAGATTAAACTCTGGGCTCTGCAATATTTCCTTATTACTGTCTATTGCAAACTGTGATGACTCGATGCTGTAATTTGTACTGCAGAGCTTCCTGCTATTCCAGGAGAGAGGGTGCAATACTTTTTGTTTTTAGGAACAGCTTATCTTCCCAATGGGGCTCCAGAACGTGCCCAAGCGTGCTTAGTTCGGAAGGATGTATCCTTGAGGGATAGTAGCTAAAGAGGGAAGTTAGGGCATCCTGATAAAGAGGTTCCAATAAAGATAAAAGTAACCTAGATGCCCTTAAGTACAGAGCAGACAGAGCTGAAAGATTCCAAATTACCCCTATCAGCTGATAACCTGATTAATGTGAATAAAATAAGCCTCTAAACTGCTTGTATGCAAATGCTAGAAGTCTAAAAAATAAAATGAGTTAGAATATATAGCACTAAGTGAAAGGTTAGATATAATTAGCATCTCAGAGACATTGTGGGAGGAGGACAACCAATGAGACACTGTGATACCCAGGTACAAACTATATCACAATAATAGGGTAGATCAAATTGGTGGAGGGACTGCACTCTATGTTAGAGAGTCAAACAGGATTAAAGTTTTGCAGGAAACAAAATACACTATAGAAACTCTATGGATAGAAATTCCACGTAAAAAGGGGAAGGCAATGGCATTGGGGGTGTACTACTGACTGCCTGGCCAGAATGAACAGATGGATGATGAAATGCTAAAAGAAATCAGGGAAGCTAAAGAAAGATACAACAGAGTAATGATGGGTGATTTCAATGACCCTGGTATTGACTGGGTCAATGTCACAGCAGGACATGTTACGGAGATAAAATGAAAAAAAAGAGATAAAATGAGGAAAATGGTTAATAAAAAAACTAAAAGGAGCAACTGCAAAGGTTAAAGATTTGCATCAAGCATAGGTGTTTAAAAATACTATCTTGGAAGCCAGATCAGATGTATTTCATGCTTTAAGAAAAGTGGGAATAAGTCCAAAAACCTGCCAGCATGGTTTAAAGGTGAGGTCAGTGAGGCTGTTGTAGCCAAAAAAGCATCTTTCAGGAAATGAAAAAAGGAGCCAAATGTTGTAAATGGGAAATAACATAAGCACTAGTAAGTTAGATATAAGTCATTGATGAGGCAGGCAAAGAGAAAATTTGAAAACAAAAGCTTGCCGTGGGAAGCAAAATGTATAATAAGAATGTTTTTCAAGTACCTCTGTAGCACAAAACCCGATAGTCAGACCATTAGATGACAGAGAGTTAAAAAGGGTGCTAAGGGAGGTCAAGGCCATAGTGGAGACCGAAGAAATTCTTTGCTTCGGTCTTTACTTAAGATGGTGTAGGGAGGTTACCCATGCCTGAAATGGTATTTAAAGGTGCTGTATTGGAAGAAATGAAAGAAATATTGATAAACCAGGAAGATGTATTACAACTTTTTGATAAACTGAAGAGTAGCAAATCACCTGGACCAGATGGTATACATCCAAGGGTGTTGAAAGAACTGAAATAAGAGATTGCAGACCTTCTACTAATAATCTGTGGACTATAATTAAAATCATTTGTAGTACCTGAAGATTGGAGAATGGCCAATATAATGCCAATTTTTAAAAAGGGTTCTAGGGGTGATACAGGAAACTACAGACCAGTGAGCATGATGTCAATGCCCGGCAAAATGGTAGAAGCCATAATAAAGAATAAAATTACTTAACATGCAGATAGTCATGGTTTAATGGGGGAAAGCCAACATGGATTTAGCCAAGGAAAGTCTTGTCTTACTAATCTGTTATATTTGTGAAGGTGTGAACAGGTAGTGTATCAGAAAGCCTTTGACAAGGTCCCTCATGAAGACTCTTGGGGAAATTAAAAAGTCATGGGCCAGGAGGCAGTATACTATTATGGATCAGGAACTGGTTAAAAGATAGGAAGCAGAGAGTAGAGAGCTAAATGGTCAATTTTCTGAATGGAGAAAGGTGAATAGAGGTGTACCACAGGGCTCTGTGCTGGGCCTGCTGCTTTTTAACATCTTCATAAATGACTTGAAAATGAGAATGATGAGTAAGGTGATCTCATTTACAGATGACACAAAATTATTCAAAGTTATTAAACTCAAGAGGATTGTGAGAAATTACACGACGACTGGACATCCAAATGGCAGATGAAATTTAATGAGGACAAGTGCAAATTCTGCACTTAGGGAAGAACCACCCAAGCTACGGTTAGACAATGCAAAGTTCCACATTAGGGACCACCATCCAAGAAAAGGATTAGGCGTCATTGTGAATAATACATTGAAACCTTCTCTCCACTGTACAGCAGAGGCCAAGTAAATAGAATGCTAGGAATCATAAGAAAAGGAATGGAGAACAAAACCAAGGATATTGTAAGGCCTCTGTGTCATTCCATGGTGAGATCACACCTTGAATATTGTGTGCACACCATATCTTAAAATGGATATAGCAGAATTAGAAAAGGTACAGAGAGCAGCGACAAAAATGGTAAAGGGAATGGAAGGATACCCCTATGAAGAAAGGCTAAAAAGGTTAGGGCTCTTCAACTTGGAAAAGAGATGACTGACGGGATATATGATAGAGGTCTATAAATTCATGAATGGAGTAGAATGGGTAAACATAGATCAGTTGTTTACTCCTTCAAAAAGTAGAAAATGTAGGGGGCATGCAATGAAGCTACAATGAAACCCATTTAAGACTAACAAAAGAAAATATTTTTTCACTCAACGCATAGTCAAACTCTTAAGTTTTAAATTTAAAACACAGAAGAGAGCTTTCTGGTTAGAATTCATACCCAGCAGAGAGTTTGTAGTTTAAATTTAATACTCACTCAGGGCCTAGTATCAGCAAAGTACTTTTAGTTTAAATTTAAAACACAGAAGAGAGCTTTCTGGTTAAATTTAGAACCCAGCAGAGAGCTTCTAGTTTACATTGCTGCTGCTAGACTCTGACTTAGGATGAAAAGAGCTTTAATTTAAATCAAATCAGAATATAACAGCATAAAAGGCAAAACAGGGTCAGTATTCTTTGAGCAACACAAAGTCTTCTAGAGACCTTTACAAAGAGGCCTTTTACACCTAGGGGGGGCAAGAGACCTGTGAAACGTTTTCAATAGGTGTTAACCCCAGATGGCAGGTCAAAAGGCCATTTTGAAAGACTCCTTCTATCCAAGCAAGGACTGTTAATCACACAGGAAATTGGTCACAGCTTACCTCAGAAGCACAGGACAGGGTACTGTGTAGCAGCCCTCTTTTAATAAGTGTTATTTCCCTCCCTCCCTCCCTAACACCCACCCACCCCTGGAGTAATCGTAGCTTTATAGGTACTTACAAATCTTAAAGGAAAGGAGGTGCTCTCAGGTGCAGCTTGTTATCCAAATCAGTCATACACTAAGGACCTGAGATTAATTAAGCTTCAGGTGAACAAGGTATATTAAATGTATTAGTACAATTTTATTAGTATAAGTATCCATAGCAACCCTTAGTAAGTAAAGAACTTAAAGATCTAAACACATACTTAAAACTAAGATGCAGAGAGTAGCCCAGCAGCAAGATGGGGGCTTTCCAGTCTTTTGAATTGAGTGTCACATGTATGATTTTCTCCCAGTTGGTGAGAGGTCTTACGTGTGCACTAGGTGCAAGGAGCTCTTTGCTCTCAGGGAATGAGTCCGTTCTCCAGAGGCTAGAGTAGCAGACTTGGAAAACATAAGAAAGACAGAGAGGTACATAGACGAGACCTACAGGGATATAGTCCTGAAGTCCCACCTCCAGTCTGGCAGCATCCCTGTTGCCATGGAGGAGAGAGGTCACGTGACAGGAGAGCATCACCCTGATGTGGCAGGAAGTGATCTTGTAATTAGGACCTGTCCTCCAGGTGATGTAAAACCCTCTCGCACTGAGGACGTTTCTCCAGGGCCATGTGCCCATGAGGGAAGGGTTAGGACAGCCGTTATAGTTGGTGATTCGATCATTAGGCATGTAGATAGCTGGGTGGCTGGTGGACATGAGGATCGCCTGGTGACATGCCTGCCTGGTGCAAAGGTAGCGGACCTCATGCACCACCTAGATAAGGTCTTAGATAGTGCTGGGGAGGAGTCTGCTGTCTTGGTACATGTCAGTACCAATGACATAGGAAAATGTGGTAGGGAGGTTCTGGAGGCTAAATTTAGGCTTTTAGGTAGGTATAATTTGGCGTTATAAACTGCTGTGGTTCTTGCTCTTTCTTTTAGTTCCTTGGTGTATGAACATCTTGCATTTGCTCTACATTATCTAATTGGCTTTTTGGTTTGGTTCAGTCCATGACTGGCATTTTGAGAAAAATCCACCGGGAGGGGGTCACCATCTCATTCCCCCCCCCCTTGATCCGGGGTGGGGGGAGTGCCATCTCACACCTTGTCTCAGACAGGAGATTGCCTTGAGCCACCCTTGCTTCCAGGGCTGCATACTGGTTCTTCAATTCAAGGGACCGTGAAGTTGGATTGTTGATTCTGCAGGCTCTGGTGACCTGGTCCAATACCTGAGGCATGTAGCAACTTAAAAGAGCTTGCCTTTCTCTTTGATTCTAATGGTTAGAGGAGAAAAAATACCCTATAGCAGTACAAAAAAAAAGCTTTGCCCAAGAACATAAAAAGTCCCCTTCTGCAATACAGCTACACAAATAAATCAATAGGCAAAGCAACAGAAAAAGTTATTTATTAAAAATAAAAATAGCCCCCTTTAAGAAGTCTTAGGCATGAAAAACACATTAATATTAAATGATCTGATTTTCGAAGGCCTTTTCATGGGTAACTTCCCTAGTTACCCATGTAAAGGCTTTATCTGGAATTTTCGAAGGGCACCTACACGGATAGTATCCCTCAAAAATTCCAGATAAGTCCCTAACGCGCCCAGATGCTTTACAGGTAGCATTGGGGCATGCTAGGGATGTTCCAGGGAGGAGCAGGGGCGGAGTTAAGGGCTACACAGGTAGCAGCGATTTTCGATGCTACCCCCGTAGCCCTCTGCACCTTAAAGAAAGGTGAGGTTTTTCCACCAGACAAACCTCACAAGGCACATCCAAACCAAAATGGATTTTCACTTCCACCACGGAAGTGAAAATCCAGGTTAAGGGGGTCAGCAGGCAGGCTATGTGCCACCGTGGTGCATAGCCTGCCTATTTGAAAATCGAGCCCAAAATGAATAGTGCGGCTTGTGGTGAAGTACCACAAGCTACATTGTTAGGGGAAAAGTAATGCAGCATTCACTGCTAGCAGGAATACCACGTTATACTGCTAGAGGATCCCAGGTGCCATTTTAATCCTTGAGCTGGCACTGGCAAGAATGAGTGGGGGTGCTAAATTGCCCCTGCCAGCCTATCCCACTAGACACTACCAGGGACTTCAGAGTTAGGTCCTGGTGACCTTTGGGGATTGGAGAGGTGGTCTTCAGGGGGGAGGTTATCTTGAGATTAAGAAGGGACTGGAGTAGCAGCCACTGTTGGTTCCAACGGAAAGGGACCCCTGGACCACTTGTTATCTTTCTAGGCACAGTCCCTTTAATTTCACAGCCTGGAATATGTTAGCAGCCTGATGTTCCATGCTGGCAGAAATAATGCCAGCTTTGATCTGGCAATTTATCAGTTGGAGTAATGCAGCTTGTGATGATTACCGCACACTGCACTATTGCTTTACCGTAGAAGTCTCCAACCTGTGTGCAGCATTAATGCAGGTCAGTGACTGCTATGGTAGACTAAGCTGTGGTAAAATGTCAGATTTTACCATAATTTAGTAACTGCACTCTATATGTGGTAAACATAATGAGGAAATTCAAGACTAGAGTCATTGAAGTATAAAGGCTGTTTGAGGCATAAAAGCCATTTGTTGATCACTCTATGAAGGTGGTTCATCAAGGTTTTTTAAATTTTTAAGTACATAGTTCATGGAGGGGAAATTATATGGACCGCTTTTTGCTTAAAAATGGAACAAAAATGTATATTTGGATTCAATAAATACTTAGCACTATAGACTGACTGTTTTTTCTGGCTGTTTTTTTCTGCAGTTGTAAGCTTTCCTATCTTTGGTTATAAATAGAGCCACACAGACACCCATGTTCGGAAATTTGGTTTCCATTAACTGATATGACAACAGTCAACTTTGTGTTTGGACAATTACAACAACATTTTGCTTGGGAACTCCCCACTGGGAGTCCCCTACCCGCTTGTCATCTGGCTGGTCCACATACATTTCAAATGCATTAAAACTAAGGGGGTGTTTTACTAAAGGGTGCCAGGGTGTTGCACAACGCGCCAAAAACACTGAAACTATGTCATATGAGGTGTAACATTAACTGTTGGGAGGGTTGAAAGCATTTACCCAGCAGTTAATATCCCATAACAGGCCAGATTGGTGCAGGTGCACTTAATTCCACCTTATTGAGATGGCATTATGGGAACCCATGGTAATGCACTTAGCACATGATGTCAACTCATCGCTAACTGCTCTGAGCTCACCATGCCCACGTTCTGTCCCTCATCTGCCTACACGTGACCCTCACGTGCATTGCACAGTTAGCATGGGAATTATCCTATGCTGTCATGGCCCCTTGCTAGCTGGCAACGCATATCCCAGCATGCCTTCAGTGTACACCAGAACACACGCTGCCAGCTAGTACCCTTTAATGAGTCCTCTGAGACAGGTGGGAAGTACCAAAACATGTCTGCCGACTGATCTAGTTTATCGGACCATAATAAGTATTAATTTACTGTATGGTTGGTTGATGTGTCTCTCCAGTGTTTCTGGCACATAATTTTTTTATAATGTGAATAGGGTGTATTTTACTTACTGTCTTGCCAGTCTTTTATTCATCTATCATAAATAACAAAAAAACAATACATATTTGTTTTTTATTCTTTACTTGTAAAATTCCTTCTGTTCTGTCACTATTTGATTTCAGTACAATCTGTCCAGAGGGACAGAATCAGGAACTAGATTTTAGCATTGTTTTATTCAGTTCATGTTTTTTTTTAATTGCCATTTAATTTTTATGTTTTTAGACTATTTCTCAGTCAATTTATATTTATATATAGATATATAGATATATATGATTATGTTTTTATCTTACTGGTATTTTAATGAAGTTTAGCAGTTTAATTAATGGTTTATTAGAAGGAAGCATTTAGATTGTTTTGATAAAATTAAATATACATATATTTTATTATATTTATTTTAAGTGATAAATATATTCAAATAGAAAATGTATCTATTAGTTCATAGGTGTTTATGAATCAAATGAACATAATGGGTATTATGCCTATTTAAAGAAGAAATATATGCAGATAATTTCATCAGTGAGCAGCATTTGATTATAATTGATTAATGATTAAGTCATTGCTCTTAATTATATTTATACACATTTATTGGATGCTTGGGTACATTTAACATTTTATTGATTAGAATGTATATACTGTAGGATATAATTAAATCACTGATTTATTTTAGTTTTTAAAATGCTCATAGATGACTACATAGGTTGTGATGCTGCAGACCCTCTGAGAGGGGAAGAAAATGTTTTAAATGCAGGAAAAGTCAAGCACAACCTGCAATATCGTGAGGAACCACATAGGGGGAGCAGGAGGGACCTCCGAGGAACAGAGGAACCACACCTCCTAGGTCATGAGGTAATGCCAGCCAGCTTCCAATCAAGAAAGAGAGGAGTGCCTTTTAAAGGGAATTTGGAAGGTTGGAAAGCAGAACCAGGAGCGGAACCGGCAGAGTCAGGAGAAGTAGAATCAGGAGCAGAGCGGCCAGGAAGAGAACTGGCAGGACAACCCTGGAAAGGAGGATATCCTGAGGAGACAGGACAGCCCTGGAGAAAGGCACAGGCAGGACGGCCTGGGAAAGGAGGACTGCCAAGAGAACCAGCAGAACCAGCAGGTTGGGCAGGACATCCGAGTGAATGGGCTGGATATCCAGAAGGAGCAGTAATCCCTGACCAACGGTTTCGCAGGAGGCAGCAGCAGCCTCAGAGGTTTGAAGAAAGGAGTCCCCATGGAGAAGGTGGAACAACTCCAGCCAGAGTGAGTGTTTGTTGTACAGAGAGGCAAAGGCGTGGCTGTGACTGTGGTCTAAAGCCAACAGCAAGACGCTGGGAGAGCTCAAGGCCTATTGCTCAGGCCAGGCAGGATTCCAACTGGAGCAGGCCTCAAACCTCACCTGGAGCAGACAAGCCGAGAAGAAAAAGTAACCCATATTTAACTAAGAGCAGGGTACAAACTGCTGATGTATGGGGAGTACAGGGAGCACAGGAATATTATCCTTGTGAGAATGCTTATGAGATAAGGTGCAAGAAACACGCACCTACTAAGAGACTTGTTAGTGACCAAGCTTTACAGAAAGCTAAGACAAAACACTTGCAAAAGGAAGACAGTTCCCAGTATCTGTGGGCGTAGGACCGACACCCTGTATTCAACCCTGAGCATTGGGAGGTTGTGCAGAAGATATATAAAAAGCCTTATTACAACTTACCAACAAGTCCTGACTTAGGCTCAGAGGCTTCAGAAGGGGAACCGATGCAGTTGGAATTTGCATCAGACACTGAGATGGACTGTAGCTTCTGTAAGACAGGAAGCTTGGAGTCCTTACTAAGCAACTAAGCTAGGTCTTGGGAATAGAGACTGTTTGTTTGCCTGCTATTCCATTTACTGTGAAGATAATAGTTTTCCTTTAATGCTTTCTTTTTCTTTTACCTGAAGCAAGGAATTTGTGTTTGACGTTTTTGTGTCCAAGCATATGAACCTTTTTGCATGAAAGGGGAAATAAATGCCTTTTGTTTTCCCTCCACTCGGACCTTTTGTTTTCTGTGGGATTTTGGTAACAAAGGACGCTACCAGGGCTGAAAGTCCCTGGGCCCTATTTGATATTGGCCAAACCCAACCTTAAATGTTTTTATGTCCCACCTACCTCGCTCCAGTATGCTGCCAAGGTAGGCCCTGTGACAAGGTTTAATAATTTCATCAATTGTAGCATTTCACTGATACTCCAATGGAGTGTGGAAGCTTATAAAATACATAAAGATTTGTTAGGATGATTAACTTGGGTTTTATAAAGATGTTACGATTTTCTAGGCAAATTTATTCATTTAAAACATGTTTTAGATGTACTTCCTAAGGGGCACCTATACAGTCTAAGTCAAAATGCCCAAAATTCTGTAGGAGGCATGGTAAAGAAGGTGGACATATGTAAATGTGTTCTAAAACCAACAAGTCCCCACCCCAAAATATAAATATCTCTGTCAAAATACCAGAAAATGGGGCCATACAGAATAAGGGTTGGGACATATACATAGAGATGGGTGATTTCATTAATGTGCATGTGTGGTAGGACCCAGCAATATAGACATACAGGGCCACTACTTCAGAACATGCACATGGATATGTCATCACGGTCAGGCCAAGGTCCAACCAAAAAAGGCAAATACCACATAACTACTCAAGGAACCAGTCTGTGCATGGTATGGAAATTATTTTATCAAAGGATTCGTACATCAGGGGTACACAGGACACACACTAGCCAAACACCCAACACAGGACATGTTTCGGAAATGCCTTCCTCAGGCGTATTTAAGCATAAAGCAAACTACAACCAATAACATAAAAAGAACACGAACAAAATAAATGAAATTGCACCAAAAACAAAATCAATAAATTGCTGAAAACATAATAAAAACTAGAGTTTAAAATAACATTGAGGGAAGCCGTTTTGAGCAACCAAATAAAAGCGATATAGAAATATAACATCTCTATGTAAACTACATCAATAAATAAATAAATAAATAAATAAATAAATGTTAACACTCATTAAACATGAACATAAAAAACATAATTTCATGGGTATACCAACTATGAATGTGAACTTAGGAAAGGAAAGTGACTATATAAGACATATTCATAAAATTCTAAATAATTAAACAAATAAATAATTAAAACTCGTTATCTATGCAAAAGAAACCTAAAATAATTTATTTATTTATTTTATTTATTTATTTACATTCTCTTATATACCGCGCTATTCTGCATCAGTGCGGTTTACATTGAACAAACTGAAATTACATTGAACAGGGCATTATAACTTGGAGATAACTCTTTTACAGGGAACATGGGCTATGGAGGGTTAAGTGGCTTGCCCAAGACCACAAGGAGCACCTGTGGGACTAGAAACCCCAGTCCTTCCGGCCCAAGGTTACTGTCCTCTAGTGGGATTTGAACCCCCGACCTTCCGGCCTGAAGTACCTTGCCCCAACCACTAGGCCACTCCTCCAAATACCATATATAATAAAAATAAATATACATATCCTCGAGGAGCTGTCCGATGACCCCTGGGCTGTGTTGGCTGACTTACTTGAATAGAATGCATATAAGCTTCTCCATCTCGTCCCCGGGTTCCTTGCCGCAACTGCCTGCTGAGCTGGCCTTGCCCATTTACTACAACATAGGCTGTCATAGCTGTGCTGCTCACCGCCTTCTTTTTCCCCACCGTGGCCATAGTTGGTGCCCTGGGCCATCATTGTTCCTCTACGCTTTCTCGTCTGTTGCCAACTGGGGGTCCCAGTCCGGTTGCTGCTGCTCTTCTGGGAACCATTGCTTTTTCTAGGCATATCCATAGTGGGGAGAATGCTATCGAGGGGCAAGAAAGAGCAAAGTGTTACTAAATGTGGTGGTACCCTCGTGTTTTGGGTGTTCTGGACTCCAGAGTGATACTAGTCCTTTTGGCAAAGCAAAACAGAATGACAAGAACTCCCACTACCAGGTCAGAGTCCAGTTAGAATACCGCGAGATATGCCCCTACATAGTTTTCTTCTTCTCTCTTATTTTTTTAATTTTTTTTGGAGTGGAACCAAAACCCCAATAGATTATGGGGCTGTTAAACAAGAGTGCAATTTACCTTTTAGCCATGCTTTTGCAGCTGCTGGCATCCGATGGGGCCAATCCCAATATGGCCACCAAGAAACCTATGTCACAACCTTGACACTAATCTGGGCCACTGTCTGCCCATCCCGGTGTCACTAATTGCCCTCTCTCTCTCTTTTTTTGTTTTTGATTGTCTCTGATTAGCTTCTTGGTTTCAGGGGGGATGGGGGGGGGGTTGATCCTTGGCTCCCCATTCCCGCAGGCAGCCCCAGGGCTAGGAAAGAGAGCACAAGGATCTGAAGCAGCTGTAGCAGATAAGCTGTGCCCGCGATGCTAGCGCTTGTGCCGCGTGTCCGGGCTAGAGTAGCCACATCCCCTACTGACCTGGCAGCCAACACTGTGCAGGAAGGAAGAGAAGAACGGGGGCTGGATTGCCAACCAGCACAACCGCGAACCCGGAAGTAAACCAGCAGCCCGCATCGGGACGCCATTACATCCCACCTGACACAGAGAGACTTACTAGCTAAAACCACTAGGAAGACTTGATTGATGAAGTTGACCCGCTGATAAGCGCTCTCTCTTGTGCTCTCTGATTCTCATCCAGGTCGGAGGGGCAAGAGGGCATCCCAAGGACAGCCAGCACCTAAAATAGCCAGCCTAGGTCCTCCCTCCTTCCCCTCCACCCCCACCTGCCTAAAGTTAAAGTTAACCCCTACTTGGTGCCTCTGCCCGGTTTGCCTATCGGCCGCTACACCTGGCCTGCTCTATCTGATTACTTGCAAGTTATACAGATTTTTAGCTTGTTCCTCAGAGAGAAGCTGTCGTGTAAATCTGTCTTGCAGCAAGCTCTCTAGCATCCAGCTAAGCTGCTAAATATAAATAAAGTCAAACTTCCTGACCTCATATCTTTCAGCCCAGTATTACCATGCAAGAAAGTTCACAGTTTTATGCATATTTCACCTTTGTAGTAGCAGCTATTTATTTATTTATTTAACTGTATTTATATCCCGCTTTTCACCGGGTCAAAGCGGTGGGATGTGTAAGGGGGGGGGGGGAATCAATAGTGGGGAGGGGGCCATCACCGGGGGTTCAACATTGATGATTTTGGGCGAACATAGAGACTGACAGGATAGTAGAGTTACTGGTCTGGAGTTCTTGAAGAGGAATAAGGGGGGTTCCTATTCAGAGATGTTCTTGGAATAGGACGGTTTTTAGCTGCTTTTTGAATGATGGGAGATCACCGTTGTTCCTGATGTGGCTTGGTAAAGAGTTCCAGAGGGATGGGGCATAGAGTTCAAAGGCTCTGTTACAGGTCCGTTGTGTTGCTTTGGTTCTTTTGTGGGGGACGGCAATGGAGCTGTTGGAGGATTGTCTGGTTGTTCTGCTGTGGGTTGGGCGAGGCAGTAGGGTGCGGAGTGGGGTGCCTTGTGTTTGGTGGATGGTTTTGTGGGTGAGTAGAAGAGCTTTGTACTTGATTCTTGCTTCGATGGGGAGAATATGAAGGTCTCTCAGAATTGGGGTGATGTGGTCCCGTTTCTTTGCATTGTGTATTATTCTCGCCGTGGTGTTTAGAGCAGTTCGGAGGGGATTGGTTTGTGCGGCAGGTAGGCCATGGTAGATTATGTTGCAGTAGTCCAGATGAGGGAGTGTCAGAGCTTGCATTACTGTCCTGAAGTCCTGTGGTTCGAGGAGAGGTCGGAGACGCTGTACCGTCTTCGCTTTGTGGAATACAGTTCCAGTAGTCTTGTTGATTTGTTGCTTAAGGGTTAGGGCTTGGTCAATGATGATGCTGAGATATCTTATGTGTGGTTGTATTTGAATTTGCGTGGTTCCCATGGTGAGGTGAGTGGGTGGTTTGAAGTCTGGGTCCTTTGTCACTATAAGAGCCTTGGTCTTCTTTATGTTAATGGATAAGTTGTTCTCTTGTAGCCAGTTGGATACGTCGGTGAAGCAGGTTGATAGCTGGTCGTTTGTTGGGTCTGTGGTTGTAATTGGGGCGTAGAGCATTATGTCGTCGGCGTATATGTGGAAGTTGACATTGTGATTGCGTATGACTGAACAGAGTGGACGGAGGTAGATGTTGAAAAGCATGGCTGATAATGTGGAACCTTGAGGTACTCCTTGATGTTGCTGGAAGGGGGTTGAGGTTGAGGTTTTGGTGCAAATCAGTTGCTGTCGGTTGGTTAGATAGGACCTGAACCATTGGAGTACAGTATCTTTGATCCCAATTGTTTGGAGTCTGTGGATAAGGGTGTTATGGGAGATGGTGTCGAAGGCCGCTGATATATCCAGGAAAATTAGGATGTATCCTGAGTGTTTCTCTTGGGTTCCTATGATGAGGGTGTTCATCAGCATGGTCATGAGGGTCTCGACCCCATGTAATGGTCGGAATCCGTGTTGCTGCGGGTCCAGTATGTTGTTGACGTCTAGGTGTTCTTGAAGCTGGCGTTGGACTATCTTCTCGATTATTTTTGCTGTGAGTGGGAGGCTCGCTACTGGTCTGTAGGAGGTGGGGTCTAGGGGATCTAGGTTGTGCTTTTATAGGGTTGGTCGAATGATTGTGGTCTTGAGGACGTCTGGCATGTGTCCTTGGGTAAAGGATTCGTTTACAATGAGGGTTAGTGGTGCACTGAGGTCTTCTTTGGTTTTCTTTATCCAGTCGGTGGGGCAGGGATCCAGTGGGGAGGTGGTGGTGTTCAAGCAGGAGATGGTGGAGGATATTTCTTCTTTTGAGATTGTGTTGAATGTATTCCAGTCTCTGTTCAGGATGGGGTATGAATTTGTCTTGGTTGTTTCAGCATAGTGATGTGAGCTTTGTGGTTGCTGAAGCTGTTTGTATTGTCGGGCTAGAAGGTCAGGGGGGATATCTGGCAGCTGGTCGGAGTTGCTGGGTGTCCTTGCTAGGTTTTTGACAATTTGGAAGAGCTCTCGAGGTTTGTTTATGGCTGTTGTGATGATTTTGGTGTGGTAGGTTTTTTTGGCGTTGTCAGTTTCTGAATGGTACGCATTGAGTTCGTAGAGGTATTTTGCTTTGTCTCTGTCGCTTTTGGGAGGGTCAGTTCACCCGTCTATTCGTCCATCTGTCCATCTAACCAGGTGCATAGGTTTTTTTGTACATACAGAAAGAAATCAATGTATGAAGATCAAGAGCTAGTAGGAAGCAGCACAATGGTGAAGTGATTTGGCCTCACCCCCCAAAGATGAGTGAAGTCTTTGGTATAAAAAAATCGGTCTGGAGAAGAAGATAGCTGCATGCAAGACTGGAGAAGCGTGCCGGTGGGAGCCCAAACACCGTGTCTCATAAATGATGCCCTGCAATCTCATGACAAAAAGACCAAAATAGTGTGTGAGAGGGAACCCACACTCCATGGCACAGAAAAAAGTAGCCTGTTGCTTCCATGGTTGGAGAGGACGTTTACTGTGGGGACTTGACTCCTGTTGGCAGAGAAAAGGTAAAACAAAGCTTTGGAGAGAGAAAGTGAGTGAGTGCAATGAGCTAAAATAATAAGTAAATGGGGAGGGGAAGAGGGAAGGAGTGGAAGTTAGTGAAGTACCAAAAGGGACAGGAGGAATAAGGAAGTGTGACTGAGCACAAGGAAGAGGGAGATTAGGTGAACGTGCAGGAGAGTAAGGAAGTGTAAGGGTAAAGGAAGACTGGAAAGGGGAGCAAAAAGAGGTGTTATACATTCACAAAAGACATATCCTCACATCTCCACACATTAGTACACAATTCCTATGCAACCTAACCTCTAACCCTCAGACCACACCCACATAGGACACTAACTTAAATGCTCCAACACACATATCCTACCCCACTCCTCTCCCAGTCACCATCCTATTCCATCCCAACCTATTCAACTCCCAATTCTCTATCTCATGTACCCCACACAATCAGCAGACATCCTTCAAGACAAATACCTACACTCTTTCCAGAGACACAAACATTTACACCTTACAATTCACAGAAATACACAGTTCACATACTCCACTCAGAACAAACAGACCCCTAATTCCTGGCATACTTTTCTATGTATCTCCCAACTGAATCAGAGTCTATAAATGAAGGAAGAGGAAATGCACAATTGTGCCACTTTCTAAACGTGCACTTTTCAGTTTGTTAGTTATACGAGTTCAAACTCCCTCACCAATACAGAATTATTGCCAGTGCTCTTTCTTTAGAAAAGAAAGAAGATGTCATACTCACATGCAGGGCCTTAGGGGCGGGCTGACCACAAGGGCACTGCCCTCAGACTAGCCACACCCACTGCTATCAGTCATAGAGCCTAAGAAAAGGCAGCATTGCAAATATTACACTAGTCCCTAGAACACCCCTACACTTTTCATTGGGAAAGATGATTCTCTTCTTCCTGCTCGCTGCTCCTCACTCAGGTTTGTTTCCTGTCTAGACATAGATATGGGGGAAATGGAGGAGGTATACCACTTATTTATGCCAGCTCTGTAGGCATTTCGGAAATATCATCCCCTACTTCTTACAAAGAATCTCTACTAATACCTCTCTAGATTCTCAACCATTTTTTTCCTCCTACTTTACTATCCTACATCCCCTCTCATGCCAACAATATCCAAATATTATTGTACTAAGTAGTTTTAATGTCCGTGTGATCATCTCCAGTCCACCAGGGACAGGAAAATGTATCAGTCTCTATGTGGTCTTGACTTTGACCAGCAAATTCATATACCAACTCATGTAGCAGGTCAAATCGGATTTAATTCTCACTCCCAAGTCCCTAAGTCATTTGATTTATCATATTATCACTTTACCTCTTCTCAAAAACCTCTCTGTAAACTGTAAATTTCGATACACCTCAATATTTTTATTTCTGTAACTTAAAATATTCGGACTCTGAGCTTA
This sequence comes from Ichthyophis bannanicus, assembly GCA_033557465.1. Taxonomy (NCBI): domain Eukaryota; kingdom Metazoa; phylum Chordata; class Amphibia; order Gymnophiona; family Ichthyophiidae; genus Ichthyophis; species Ichthyophis bannanicus. The sequence continues at coordinate 65,840,715 of CM066040.1, forward strand.
TCAATAAATGGACTCTTCCTATGGACTTTCCTTCTTTCTCATGGTGGGACTTCATTACTGAGAACAGCTGCAGACAAGTGACCCCTTTATCAAGATGCACGTTTTTGCCTCTTTCACCTTACTAGTTAGGCTTGTAGAAAAAAAAAGTCTTTTTTTCTATTAAGACATATCACTGAAAAGAAAACCCCCCGTCACCCCTGTTTTACATTTCTGATTAGCGAAATACACCGATCTTTACATGCTGGGAAAAATAGCTGTTCTTGTCTTAGACTTAAATTATACTCGTCTTCCTTATTACTTATTAGAAATTGTTTGTTGGTACCGTGTTCTAATGGTTCACCTCTTTATCAATTCAGTTACCTCCAACTCCTTATCAGTTCACCACTTAAGGTCCCCACAAGGATCAAAATTTCTCTTACTATTACCTCTCTTAATCCAAACCCTAGATTTTTCAAGGCATAATTTTGCAGATACAATTGATGGCTTACCTAGATCTGAATTGTTTGGGCCCACAACTGTTCAGTGCTTGCCTGGTTAGAAGCTAATCTTCTAAAAGTGAATCCACAAATCAAAAGCAAAGTCCTCCTTTGTTCCTATATTCTTGGGCCATTCGCTCCCCCCTTAGTAAATACCATGAAGATTTTGGGTTGTTATCTAGATTCTCAGTTATTTGATCATCACATTTTTGAAACTGTTAAATGTTATTTTTATCCTCTGAAACACAGTTGGTTAATTTGACCTCTACTAAATAAATCACCATTATTTAAATTAATTATTTCTCTAGTTATTAGTCAGACTACTGAAACTCTCTATACAATGGTCAACCTGCCTCCTCTCTCCAGCAGATTCAAAACACAGCTATCAAACTAGTAACCAACAATAAGAAATATAATCATGTAACCCCTACTTCTCAAAAAAAAAATCACTGGTTGCCATTCACCTATCAAATAAAATTTAAAATCTTATTGATGGCCCATAAGTTTTTTTTATTCTGGCCTCCCTTCCTATCTATTGAAGTATTCAATTCCATATACTCCATCAAGATCTCTTCACTTCTAGAATCATGATAAACATAGTTCCATCTAATCAACTTATTCATTATGAGACAAAGAAAAAATTATTATTTTTATATTAAGCACCTACACTCTGGAACTCCATCCCTTTGTATATTAAGATGGAGACGTCCTTGAAGAAATGTAAGACAGATCGAAAAATGTATTTCTTCAAAAAGGCTTTTGGTAGCGACTAGGCAATAGGCGGACTGGGAGATTCAGGTTGGATAAGTGATATTCTTTTTTATTTTTTAAAGTTTTCTTTTTCACTTTTTCCTATTTCTGTTCTTTAATTTTGGATAATTGTAAACCACCTTGCCGCCTAGGCAAAAGGTGGTATAACAATTTTTAATAAATAATAAACAATCAAGCAGAACTGTTATAGAGCTATGATGATATTGCATGTCAGCAGAATCCTTTACTTCAGCCACAAAGGCACAACATCGAAAAACAGTCACCTAATACAAAATATGAGCTCACAAATTAGGAACAAAGATAGAAAAGATGTGAAAATGGAAACTGAGAAGAAAGACCATGACCACTTTAACACTGGAGACAAACAGAAGCACATTTCTGCCTATACTAAGCAAAAAGCAAAGATGCAAGAACTGAACATTTCCGAAGGTGACTTACAGTATATGCCAATCTTTAAAAACAAAAATAATTACTTTTCTACGTTTGTTGTCTAATTTTTTTTTTAATTAAGTTGGTACTAGATTTTTTCCAATCCCCCTCCAAGTTCCTTTAAAAGGGTCACCTTTCCATTTTTCTCTCTTCCCACCTTCTGTTTACCCTCTACCCAGTTTACTAAACTTCTTTAAGCACCTCCCTACTTGCATTTGCACCCATCCCTTTCCTCTTTCATCCCTCTACAGCACTACTATCACTATCAATGGCCTCTCATACACTCCTTTAAGTCATCTACATTGCTTCTCAACCGTTCCTCATCATTCAACCCTTTTTATATCTCCTCACATCATTACAAGTTCTAGCCCATCTAACACAGTACACATACCGTGTTCACACTAATCCATGCTTAGTCAGCACATTCCCACTCTTCCCTTTACCTCAAGTGCCAGCTCTGCTCCCCTGCTCCCACCCTATGTTGAGGTCCTCAGTCATTCCCAGTCCCAAAGTAGTTGCTTCCTCCCACAAGACCCTGCTCCCCCTCCCTGCTCTCATACTTCCCCTGACTTCCCTCCCCCTCTCTTCAACTACTAGGCATCTCCACTCCCCCATGAATATCCTAAACTCTGTTCTCTCTGTCAATGTGAGTGAGGTTGAGTGTACCTGTTGTTGCCTAGATCCAGCTAATGAACCATGGAGAGCTGAGGTTTCCCAGGAGGAAATGCTGCATCACAAAGAAAACATGCTGCAGGATCTCTGAGCGCTCTTCTTTCCGGAGAAGCTTCTGCCTTTCTTGGAAGCCATAGATTGCTCCATCACAGTGCCGGCGCAGGATGTTCAGCCACACCTACACATTCCTGGCCGGACACTGCAAAACCACCAGCTGCCTCCATGCCATGCTTAAATGCAGGGAAACCATACCCAGAGGAATGGGAACTGGGATGTCAGCACCGTCAATTACCTCGGAAATGGCGTCTGGGACAGGTTAGACTGTTTCCCCCCCCAGTCTCTTAGCTTTTGCTGTTTCTTCAGGCTCCTGCTGCTAATGCATTGCTTCTTGCTCCAATCCTACCTACCCCTTCTTCTGCCCGGTGCAAAGAAAATATCCCCTATTTGCACAGCAAGGTCTCAAAGTACAGAGACCTGTATGGTTCAAATATCATCTTTCTGAACTGCACAGGACTGCGTGATTCAAACAAGCGCTGTGCTTTGCAGTTCAAATAGTGGATGTTTTCTGTACTGGTCACAGAAAGCACAGTTACTTACCTGTAACAGGTGATCTCTGGGAACAGCAGGAATAAGTCTTCACATATGGGTACGTCGGTACCGACGGAGTCTGCGCGGGAACGCTTCCCAGCGTCCAATCAAAGAGCTTTTGGAAGCATCCCACCACGCCTGTGTGCTGCCTTCCCGCCTTTCCCAACTGCCTCTCCTCAGTTAAGTTTTAAAGCTGAGACAAAGAGAGAGAGGAAAGGAAAGATAGATAGAGATACAACTCCTGGGGAGATGGGTGGGTTGTGAAGACTTATTCCTGCTGTTCCCAGAGATCACCTGTTACAGGTAAGTAACTGTGCTATCTCCAGGAACAAGCAGGAATGAGTCTTCACATATGGGGACTCCCAAGCTAAGATGCCTGGAGTCCCAGCATGTCATAGGGTGGAACATGCTATCCCCCACAACACCAGGCATCCTGAGGATGGAGGGTAGGAGTTGAAGGAAGAAAGGTGCTGTGGAACAGCTAATCTAGCATAGGACTGCAGACAAGGAGTCCATGTGTGGATGATAATTATCATCAATGATATTGAAAGAAATATTGCAATATGGACCTCCCCTAACAAGATTACACAGCAGTAAAGAGGTTCATGGGATCTACTGGGGAACCCAGTAGAGGAACCTCAAGGAGGACCTCACTGTGAAGTGGAGGTAATAAACCTGTAGGAAAAAACAGTGGGAGGTCAGATTCCTGAAAGGTAAGAGGGGACCCCGGTAATAACTGTGGTAGTACCAAAAAGGGTGGGCCTTCAGCGGAAGGCTTTATGATAAAAGCCAAACTCTTTTGGCGACAGAGTGGTTCACCCTTGGGAGCAAAAAGAGAAGGCCGACCGAATTGGACAAACAGGCACAGTCCTTGTGGGAGGAAAAGGTATGGAAACCCCTTGTATCCCAAAAGAAAGGACAAATGCCTGAGGCGTTAGAGCCTTTGATTAGCTGAAGATCCACAATGTCTCTCCTAACTGGAGTCAGCTAGGAGAGATACTGGAACATGGAGAGCTTCAGAGGTACCTAAACCTTAAGGTTATGGTGGAAGTTGTTAATTACCACAGAAGTGGTTGTGAGTGTAGAACCCCAAACATGCTGGATAGCATAGGTATGGGTAAAGCCCATCTGTCAGAATCATATAGCTATATGAGCCTCGACAGTCAGGTAGATAAATGCAGAATACATATCTACCGATAATAAAATATCTCGACAGATACATACATACATACATACATATATATATATATACATACATATATATATACAGATAGATAGATAGATAGATAGATATACGTATAAGAATATATCTATAGTGAGATATGAAAAGGCATAAAATACACACAAATGATAGACAGACATCTGTAAGATGTATACTATAGATATGAATATATATAGGCCTCTATATGGGTGTCTGCAAGAAGCAGACAGAGATATGCCTACAGAACGGTATTCACATAGGAAATGTGGAGAGGAAAGATTCATCTAACAAGAAGGTGGAACCTACTTGAGAATCTATTCCCACTGGTTATGAGCTACAGGGATGCTAGCTAGTGAAATAACCAGGACGGTTACGTGAAAAGCAGAGGATGAAATAAGTCTGCAGCCAGCAAGTCCCGAGTATTCCAGAACTCTAGCATGGTAAGTGAACAGAAGATGCATAAAAATGAGATACCATGCTGACCTGCTTAAGGGCAAAGAGGTATCATGCGTTCTTACCATGAGGACGAGCTGCAAGGAGAAAAGCATATTCCCGATTGGAAATAGTATGGACCAAAGCAGGGAATTGGCAACTCCTTAAGCTTTCACGTAAGAGAAGGCCTATGTCCTTTATATTAAAAAGGAGATAGTGAAAAAAGGGAGAACCTTTCTAGTCATGGGAGACATGACTGAAAAAGCCTTTTCCAACCATCTAGGATAGCTGTTGGAGAAAAAAAAACCATGCTCTCCAGCAAGGGCCCATAGTGGAGAGCTTCTCTGTAGAATTGCAGAGAGCATGATGCAGGAGAATGAGGAGATAGAACTAGCTGCTGGAGAGCCAGTACCTATGTCAACTATGCTGCCAAACCCAGGGGAATGGAGATGAAAGAAAGAGAAGACAATCCAACAAGCTTGTAATGAAAAAATTTCCAAGACAGATGACAGCACTGACTTGGAGCCACTACTAAGACCAGACAGAATGTTAGTGGAGGACAAATCTGGTTGCTGGTGGACAAGAACCAGTGGTCCAAACATTAAGGCTCCTGCATTGGCAGCTGCTTGCCAGACAGCAGAAATAATCTTACTGTTTAAAAACAGAAAGAACAGACAGAACAGGAGTAGAAAACTCTGGACATGTCTGATGAACTGCCTCAAAGCAAGATTGAAAAAGAGGAGTCAACTCAGAGAGGAGAACTCTGCACTGGAAAAGTAACAAAACTAGAGAGGCTGAAGAAAAGCCCTCCAGTGAAGCAATACCGCTCTTACAGAGGAAAAGCTTGGTAAGAGGGTAAAGAGAATGGAGCTGAAGAAGACTTACAAGTAGTAAGTCTATAGAAAGGAAAAAAAGACATGCTGGCACAGGAAACTATCGTTTGATAGTGGTTAGACCTCTTTCCCTAGCAGGAAGAAGAGGAGAACCCTGTGACCTATAAGCATGAACATCCTGACAGCTCATAGAACATAGAAAAAATGGATGTCTTTTGGGAAGAGATCCATGTCTAGGATTTAGAATGACAGCAGTGGATTGCCTCTATTGAGAAGAAGCAACTGCAGATTCTAACCCCCAGAGTCACAAGCATCTGATGGAGATTGATCAGAAACCTTGTGGTTGCTGGGTTTGCTGAGTCTGGTGAGAGGTTGAATTCTGCAGACCAGGACGATGCTTCCCTTGTTTGGGAACATCTGTATGATGGGCAGATGATGCATAAAACCTTCTTCTCCTATGGGAAGAAAGTTTGGCAGGACATTTCCTACCTCTGGGACAGAAGAAGGTGCAGAACAGCCCCTAGGAACAGGTAAGTCAGTGGACAACTGAGTAACCTGACGTAAAGACTCCTTGTTGAAAAGATTGTCTCCAGTGCAAGGAGTATGTCCCAATCTTTGCTGTGCCCATTTGTCCAAGTCTGAAGCTTGGAGCCAGGCTCTACGTCGTGCCCCTATAGTTATAGCAGAAGTCCTGCTAACAGACTCAAAAGAGTCTAGGGAAGCACGAGTAAGAAACCAAGAGATATTCTGAAGATGCTTAAGCAGTGAAGAATAGCCTAAACTCTTGGACTCTGGAAGGGAAGGAGTCAAAAGATGTAATTGCTTTGTGACCTCCTCAAGAGATAGACTCATATAAAAAATATATGAGAGAATTCTTGCAGAAAGCATAGATGTCTGGAAGGTTTGACGTCCAAAGGCATCTAGTGTCTTAGACTCACAACCTGGCGGATAAGAAGAGTACTTTTTCTTACTCTTTACCCGCCTCATTGCTGATTCCACTACTATGGAATGATGAGGAAGTTGAGTCTTTTGAAACCCTGGAGAGGGGGGCACCTGATATAAGAGAACAGTTGCTCTGGAAGGTGGGGGTACCCTTAAAGGTGTTTCCCACATTCCTAGAAGGAGATCCTGCAAGGAATGATGCAAAGGAAGCATTATGTTCTCCTTTGCTTTGGTAGAAACAGAGCCTTGTGCAGGATCATGTTCCGGGATAGGAGTGGCAAGAGATCTTGCTATATCCAGGAGGAAACTCTGAAAAGAGGGATCTCCAACGGGAATTCCTTTGGACAGGTTAGATCTGAAGAACTAGCCTGACCATCGAAAGAGCTATCCAAATATATAGGAATAGAAGATCCTGCACGGTGCAGTGTGGAATCCTTAAGGGATGGTCGCTGGTACTGGCTGTCAGGAGCAGCAACCGTCAGTACTACATCGTCCATGCCAGGTATTGACTCCAAGCTTGGTATAGAAGGGAGCGATCCTGTTGAAAAAAGCATGGCAGGAGTTGGCTACGATGCTACTGTGGATACCGGTATCGATGTCGGAGCCGAGCCCGACACAGACATTGGAGCAGCCATCAGTGACAGTTCAATCGGTACCGAGGTAACCGAAAAGCTCCGGCCACTATCCTCGGTACCGAGCCTCCGGTATCGATCGGTGTTGGTACCAAAGCGTATTGGTACCCAGTCTTCCAGACTAGAGATCGATTCCAAACTCGGCATCGAGGGCAAAGAGCCTGATGAGTGAAGCATGGAAGGCACCGACCGCAAGGGTAATGAGGACATCGGTACCGACTTCGGTACCGTGTCTGATACCGGTAGATGAAGGTCAACCAGTGGCAACTCAAACGGCCTCGGGGGAACCGAGAGTTGCGGATCCGAATCATCAGAACCGAGCCTTCGGTACCGCCGAGAGCCGGTACCAAGGCGAGTCGGTACCCAGTCCTCCAGACAGGAGATCGATTCCAGACTCGGCATCGAAGGAAGCGAGGCTATCGATGCAGGTCTGGAGGGTACCGACGTCGGTGGTAGTATCGGTGCTGGTACCGATAATGGAAAGTCAGTCTGGAGAGTATCCACCGGTCCCGAAGGCACCGAGGACGCCAGATGACCATCCCTGGTGAGGAGTGTTTCATCCAACACCAGTGCCGATGCCAGGGTATCGGTACCGCTCGAAGCGGATGCCACCACCGGACACGGCTCAGGTATGTTCTGTGAGGGGTGAACCCCAGGAACAACATGAAACCCCTCAAACGCTTTGGAGACCGAAGACTCCCGCCGGGGTTTAAAAGCCAGTGGGCCCTCGAGGGCAAGGCCGGAGCCGTCTACATGCTGTGCATGAGACCTACCACTCAAGGGCTGGCTAGTCTTAACAGACTGTTTGTGGGTTACCTGATCCTGTCTAGAAGAAGAAAGGGACGGTGCCCCGAAGTTGGAGGGAAACCGTGTATCGAGGGAACCTCGATGTTGAAAACCTCTTCTCACCAAACTGTTGTCAGGACCCAAGCAGGTTAGACACCGACTTCGAGGGTCTAAAAATAAAGTTGTACCGCCACAGTTTGAACATTTCTTGGAGAAAGTGGCTGGCAGTTCCATGAAGGAAAAAGAAGAGGCCTAAAAGGCCTAAGAAACCGTGAGACACTATGAAGAAAAAATATCCCTTGAAAAAGGAAGATTTTACAAGAAAAGAAAAGAAAACACCGGCGGTACCGGTGGCGTCGGGGAAGACAGCCGCAACCACAAGAAAACTAAAGAAATAAAACAAGAATTTTCTGCGGTGACAGGAGGACGTCCTGCCGGCTCTGCGGAAAACGAAAACTGAGGAGAGGCAGTTGGGAAAGGCGGGAAGGCAGCACGCAGGTGTGGTGGGATGCTTCCAAAAGCTCTTTGATTGGACGCTGGGAAACATTCCCGCGCATACTCCGTCGGTACCGACGTACCCATATGTGAAGACTCATTCCTGCTTGTTCCTGGAGATAGTAGGAAGCAGTAAAGAGTCTAGAATAACAGAGTAAAAGTTAGCAGTAGTAGTCTGAAGATGGGATGGCAAATTAGTAGGTGAAAAAAACAGGGGCTGGTGCACTATACCAGTGCATATCATCTCAAAAAGAGTCCCGATTATTGTATTACATTGTACTCAAAGCTATTTATGTCCTCGCGTACTGTAGCTATTTGAATATTCTTGCCATTAGACCATTGATTATTTTTACCTTGAGAAAGGTCAATCATTAAACAGAACAACATTTTGACTGCTCTTAAATGACTTTATTGACAACTGTAAAATCATTTTAATGCCAGAAGCATTTTTAGAGATACAGTAGCTATATTGAAGGCAATCATTTTTATGGGGTGCTTTTCAAAAGTGTCCACATGGGTAGCAATGTTAGTGCAAACTGACCTGAAAACCTTCATCAACTCTTAAAGGGAGAAACTTTTTTTTTTTTTTTTTTTTTTAAATATACCGTCATTTGAAAGCAAGATCATCATGGTGGTTTAGAAATAATTTGAATATCCAGCACATCAATCTTAAAATCAAAAGTACATATCAAGATGTAGACAAGAACATTTTCATATTACTAACCTGAATGCACTAGGGGTAATACCCCCCCTCCCAAAAAAACAAACAAACAAACTAACACACCTGATGCCCAAAGAAACTACTCAAATATAATGAGAAAAAGAAAGCTTAAAACAACCAAGGAGTCAATATTTAGTGCCATCTAACATGTGCCCCTGTATACGTATCCATGCTCCTTGGAATATCCATGTATGTAAATGCATGCATAGAAATACACCCCCCCCCCCCCATACACTTATGCATCCACATTTCAGAAATGATGCTTCCAGTAAGGATTGCGAGGAGACAGTGTAGCACAAGCCATATCCTTAGGTTTCTACCACTGCAGTCTTCTGCGACCATAAAACTGTGGTATACGGTAGCAGTTAGTCATTTCAAACCCTAGAGAAACCAACTACTTGAGATCCTATAGATAAAAGGAGAAGGCCAGAAGGTCTACTAGCATTATACAATAAGAGCAGAACAGTCAGGAGCAATCCTTCCCATTTGCCTCTGATGCTTTAAGAGTGCCCAACCTTTGCCCTGGGAGTGCAGAAACAGAGTGAAACCACTGCCAGAAAAGTGGTCTGCCCAATGCAAAGCCAGGCTTAAGAGCTGTTACCGCATCACCCTGTGTATGCTACTCTATGCTTGCAGAGGTAGTCTGCATTTGGGAAGGCAGTGGCTGAGGGAAATCAGTACTACCAATCTCTGTGTCAATGAGGTGAAGCCAGCTTTGAAGCAAGGAGGCCTAAAAGAGTGCAGGTAAAACTGATAAATGACCAGATACTGTTCAATTACCTTTAATTTGCGGCAGTAGGCAGCCTAGAGGATATATTAGTCAGTCAAGAATCCATCTACAAAAACCATACAGCACTGAAGATCCCATTCAATAAAACCTAAAAATGACCCATATAATAGCAACAATAAAAGTACACCATAGGCAGGTCAGATAGTTTGTACATCTATATATTCACAGAGACATTTGAAGGTGAAGGTTTATAAGCCAGCATGGTAAAACAAATCTACTGTAATACCATTTGTGGTTGAAGCCCTTGGGACTATACCTAAGGAACTTCTTAATTTTTTTACAAATTTTGGACCTACTTAACTTCACTCCAGCACATTTTATAAAGATGGTGTAGGTGAAATTTGGGATGTCCAACTTAAAACATCTGAAATTCAATGGGGGGAACAGCAGAGAAGGGCACAGGTAAGTGCTTTGTAAAATCAGCCAGTGTCCACCCCGAAAGATACATGTGTCCACCACATAATAGGGAAGACAGGTCAGACATGCTTTTGGCTGATTTCAGTAACGTGCATGCGGCAGATATGGACAGCTGCCATTTTGGTCACACAGACATTCCCACAGTCCTAGTTCCAAATGTGCCCATGTACTGTATATCTCCCCCATAAAAGTCCCGGCTTGCCATTTTGTAAAAAGGCATGTGCAGTAATCTGGGAGCCAGATGAAATGCCTTTTTACTTATTGCCATGTTTTTTGGAAGCAACGAAATATAACTGGGACAGCGAGGGGCCATTTCCTTCTTCATATTGCAGCTGCTGATTTGCTGAAATGAGTACTTTTCCCACCTTGGACTTGCGGCGCAGGTCTAAAATCTCATGCACACATGTATCATTTTTACCCTACCCCGGGCATGCCCTTGTGTGATAGGCATGATAGTGCTGGACACATGTATATTCAGGACTTTCTAAGATGATATCTCAGGGGACGTCCATATGATTTCCATGTCTGAATGGGCGTTCCGATATGAAAATCATGAAAAGGGCTTCTAAAATGACCCCATGCTCCCTTATTTCATTTATCAGTCTTGCATGTTGCAATTTCTGAATATTCAATACAGCATTAAAAGTAACTCCCTTTGCAAAAATTGACAAGACAAAATTAAATGTATCCCCCCCTCCTCCATAGTGTAACTAAAAACATGCCAAGAACATCTTGAACCATCAGAATAAAATCAACAGCAATATGAAGCAAATCTTCGGTTAACACTAAAAGACATGCGCAAATTAAGAACCTTTCAGCTTCTAAAATCTAAAGAGCTCATTTGCAGACATACACACTCAAGTAGAAGTTCCAAAAAATAGGACCTGCAACCCAACAGGCTGGAGAGCCAACTCTGCTGAGTCTTGCTTTTCTCATATAAGGCACCCAAAACCCAGTGCGATTCAAGCACAAAGTGACAGTGAACGTGTTGCACTTTCAATATTTTGGGTAGTTATCCCAGTTCTCTCTCTGATAGGAGGTGAACAAGGACTACAGCCCAGCTTAAACTGAATTTGCTGTGCTATAGGGAGCCAATGCAACAGTTTCAAGTGAGGTGAAATATGATCTCTCAAAGACCACTCTACAACCGGATGTGCAGCAGAGTTCTGAACCATATGCAATGGTTTCAGCATGTATTTGCTACATTATTCCTTAGTTACGGTTGCCTAACCATCATGCGGTATCAGCCAACAGCTCATATAATTTGTGGAACAGACTGAATTTGAAGAAGGATGTACTTATCATTGACAATACGCTTTACACAGGATAACTGCACATTAAGGGTGACCCCTAGACTATGGGCTAGAAAATAAAAAAGGAAACGTTGCCAACTGGAAGCTTAAATATACCTACAGAGGCGAATTCATTGCATAGGTTTAACCCCAGTACTTCCAATCAGATTCCCCCTTATGCCAAAGCACTTTTTAATGGTGATCCATCAGGAAACCAATTAAGTCCTGATCTGTCTACACCTAAGGCATGCAATGGCTTCAGCAGAACTAGAATACTGTGTTGAAAGCAGATGAAATGCCCAGAAAGAACAGAAGGGCAATCACGTTATTTACACATCTCATAGCATGCTCCAACACAGAGAGCAAAACAATCTCCATACTATGTTTAACCTGATGAACACTCCGGTTAATTGTCAACAAATTATGATCTTTAAGAAAGTCCAGCACTACTTATCTGTACCTTACCATTCTCTAATCCCCACTCTCATGATGTTCTTCATCTTGATTAATTGTAAGCTCTGATAGGTAGGGACTGTGTCTTTCATCGATATGTACAGTGCTGCATTTGCCTTGTAGCACTATACAAATAAGTAGTAGTTGTAGTAGTAGAAATTTGTGTTTGTTTTGTTTTAAAAGCTTAGATGAAACAATCCTAATTAGGTCTCTTCTCAGAGTGGAAAAATTAGGCCAAAAATATTAAACACTCACTCCAATTTTATCAAAAAATTGTTATGTTCACACTTTAAAAGATATGCGCCTTCTTCTTTGTTCTATATTGTGATACTGCAGGCCCTCTGACACAAAGAAAAAAAGTTTTAAATCTTGAAAAAAACAAGATTTACCCGCAATTACATGAAGGTACACAGAGGGAGCAGGAGAGCAAGCCTGGAAGCAGAGGAACCACGCCTCTATGGGCAGGACCCAGAAGCAGCTGGTCTCGATTTAAGCAGGGACAGAGCATTACAAGGGGAGAGGCAAGGAGCTTGGCAGAGAGCTTCACAGGAAGCAGTGCCAAGAGCAGCTCCAGAAGCCGGAGTCAGAGACCGGGGTGAAGTCACTGACAGACCCAGAATAACTCAAGGAGTGAAAGCTACTGGGAGAGCAGGCCGAGGTGAAGGCCCAAGAGCAGGCCTAGAGGAAGGCCATACACAACTGCAAGGGGCAGTATTACAGAGTGCAGCCAAGGAAGGAGGTGCTTACCCTTCCAGCTGGAGAGGAAGCCTTGTCCAAGGAGAAGGACGGGGATACAAGCAGAGGAAGATATATCCACTGGAAAGGAACCTTCAAGGAGGAAAAGGTACTTTTAAAAGTTTTTATAAAAGTGACCTGAAAGATGAAAGAAAGATTCAGAGGCATGGGGAAGAGGACATAGCTGAGAGGGCGCGGCCAGTAGCCAACTGCCACAGGGGTGGAGGTGGAAGACAGGCGCCTCAGCAGCAGCCCTGCCTCAAAAGAGTTATACCCTATTCTAAAGCAGGAAAGATATCCTGGGATCACTGGAAACTGCCTGAAGCGGAGGACATTCAGACTAGGCCTCAAGCCTTACACAAAAGGGATTGCAGGAAGTTTACAGGGGAAACAGTTGGTGCCTGTAATTGTCTACCAAGGCCTAGACCAAGAGAGAAACAAAGGACTAACTTTTATCTGGATAATAAGGACAGTTTTAAACCAGAAATACCAGATAATCTTTATAGGAAAAAGGTTAGTGCTGCCAAAGACTGGAATAAGCAAACTTTTAATCCTATAACAGCAGAAAATCCAAGGTGTTACAACATACCTAAAAGCCGACGCCCCAAACTGTCAAGCCAACACTGGGATACGGTATGGCATGCTTTTAGAAAGTCAGATTTTAACATCCCTGAGACATCAGATTCGGACCCCTCAGAAATGGAATGGCTGCCAGGGGAATCTGAGGTTATGGAAGCCATCGAACCGATGGACTGTAATTATTGCACAATGAGACGTGTTTAAGTTAAGGGAAGCAAACCCAATGTATGAAAAGAATACAGGAGACCTTATGCTTTAAGTTTGTGAAGGTTAACAATGTTACTTTGAATGTTTTGCTGATTTACATTTTGATACAAGGAAAGTTATCGCTCTGTTACTCATAACCGCCTATTTTGAACTTCTTTTTGCGCAAAGGTGAAATAAATGCCTTTTCTTTACCCTACACTTGGCTAAGAGTTGCTTTTTGGGAAGTTGACCATGAGGCTGACACAGAGGGCTGCTACCTCATTGACCCTCACAACAGGTCAACCCTAAAACCCCTATTTCTTATGCGCTCCCCAGCCCCGGTGGTACCACTACGCCGCCACCAGAGGGGGCTGAGGGGGACATAAGTGGCGTAGTTTTACGGATTTTTGGGAGGTACTCTTGAGTGTACAGAGCGACGTTGGCAACTACACAAAAGAGAAATAGAAGCTCTTTCCTTTTTGGAAAAAAAAAACTGCAAGTAAAACCCGGACCGTCCTGCATTAAAAACCTGGATCGGAAGGAAAAACCAGGAGACCGGAGCAGTTACAAGAAAGTGGACCAGAGTTAAAAACAAGGAGTCCTGAAATCCAGACCGGACCGGGAAGAAGAAAAAAGAAAATCCTGAAGGTGGGAGATCCTCTGGAGAATCCAGAAGCGGTGGAGCAACCCCTGGACGACCGCACATATATTCCCCAAAAGCTGATGCAACACTAGAGCAAGGTGTGATGGAGCCCAAGGAACTGTGTGCCTGGATGGCACACCAGTTCAGCAAACAGGCTGAGCTGGCACAACAGAGCCAGGAGCAGGCGCTAAAGGCGATGAAAGAGCAGCAAACACCTGTCATAGAAACTATGAGCGCATGGCTTGCGCAACAGCGAGAGGAGCTGGCTCGAAGCAAGGAGGAAGGAACATCACTCACCGGACGGGTAAACCCTGAACACGGACACTGGTCTTGTTCGGACTTGATGATAGGGAAACTCAGTCCGAGTGACGATATTGATGACTTTCTAGACACTTTTGCTAGGATTGCGAATTCGGCTAAGTGGCCTGAGGAGCAGTGGGCAATACGCCTAGCGGCATCACTCACGGGTGAAGCGCTGGCGGCCTATAGGTCAATGCCCCCAGAACTAGCAAATTCATATCATGATGTAGTGACAGCAATTAGAGATCGTGTTGGTCTTACGCCAGTGGCGTACAATAAAATGTTTAGAGCTGCTATGCTTAAGGTAAATGAGACACCTAAGGCATTAGGCCACAGGTTACGTAGTCTTGCTTATAAGTGGCTACAACCCGAAAAGAGAAGTATAAGTACGCTCATGGATGCGATAATTTTGGAGCAGTATATGAATGCACTACCTAACAGGGTGCAAAACTTTTTGATGCTCCAAAATTGTGGCAATACCACTGAAGCTATAGTACTCACAGAAAGATACTTAGAAGCTGAAAAAGTGACACAGCCTAGTACAAGCCTACGAGGTGCCATGGGATTGGAGGCACAAGGGAGGGGAAGTCCCTCACGTCCTCCAAGTGGTAGGTGGCAGAGTTATAAACCCCTAGATAAAGTGAATACAAAAAAATGTTTTGCTTGTGGTAAGAAGGGACATGTACAGTACGAATGTCATGCACAAACTGCCTTGGTGGGGGAGTCACCAAGACTATTGCATGATGGGTTTTTGGTCAATGTAAAAATACACGGAATAAGTGTACAAGCATTGTTGGATTCTGGAGCCGACCAGACCATGCTTTCTAAGAAGTTATGGTCGACCATCCAGGATCATGGACTCTCGGTTCCAGAATCACCCGAGGGGTATGTGAAAATTAAATGTGTACATGGAGCAGCCACACGCTACCCCATTTATAAGTTGTGGATAAAAGGGATGGGTATTGTGAAAGAGATGCCAATGGCAGTGGTGCCAAGGTTACCGCAGGACCTAGTCCTGGGCCGAGATTGGCCCCAATTTAGAAAAACTTTGAAGGAAGAGTGTTTGCCTCAAGTTAAACCAGGTTCCACTGGCATGCCACCTGACCTTATTAAAAACTCTAGATGCACCTCTAACCCTGGTCGCGCGGAAGCTCACACACCTCAGTTGAATAGTATAAAGAGGGATACCAGGGAAACTAACGCTCTAGTCTCTACGAGAGCCCATTCTCAAGATGGTGAGAAACCTTCTTGTTCAAGAGAGACGACCCTGGAAGATCTCCCTTCACATGACGAGCTGATAGGGGACCCAGCACGAAGGGGACGAAAGCCTAAAGCCGTGCGAAGGAAAGAGAGGAGAAGCCGATCCCGGGGGAGAGCGGAGTTGGAGGCAGGAAAAAGCATGCCTTGGATACCCGCAGACGTGGTAGAGAAATTTCCCTCCTTTAAAATGGAGCAAAGGGCGGACCCTGCTTTGGTCCGAGTGATCGAACAGGCTCAGGAAGACTGTGAGACGTACCCCAGATTTATAATGGACGAAGAAATCTTGTACAGAGAAAGTAGAGATCTGCGGACGGGACTGATCCGTAAGCAATTGGTCGTCCCAAACAAGTTTAAGCTATCTGTCCTGCGACTAGCCCATGACCATCCTACAGGAGGCCATAAAGGTCCCCAAGGTACCCTGGACCAAATTTTAGAAAGATTTTATTGGCCAGGTGTTTTCCGGGAGACCACCCGTTTTTGCGAGTCTTGTGCCTCCTGCCAGAGGGTTACAACGCACCGACCAGCGGGAGTACCGCTAGTCCCGATGCCTGTAATAGCGGAGCCCATTAGAAGACTGGCCATGGACATCGTCGGACCCCTTATCAAGACCCCGCGCGGTTTTCAATACATCCTGGTAATAATTGACCAGGCCACGCGATTCCCTTGGGCAGTGCCCCTAAGGAATATCTCCGCTAAGGCGATTGCAGCGGAGTTGGTCAAATTGTTCTGTGAGGTTGGATTCCCGCAGGAAGTCTTAACGGACAGAGGAAGCAACTTTCTATCGAAATACCTCGCCCAGGTCTGGGAAGCATTCGGGATCCAACATGTAAAGACGGCGGCCTACCATCCCCAGTGCAATGGATTGGTAGAGCGTCTAAATCAAAGTCTAAAGCAGATGCTGAGACGGGCTTTGAACGGAGAGATGAAGGAGTGGGACACCATGCTACCCTTCATACTATATGCCTGCCGCGAAAGAAGGCAAAGTTCATTGGGCACATCGCCATACGAGCTCATGTATGGACGCTCACCTAGAGGCATACTGGACGTTTTGAAAGAGCAGTGGATTGAACCCGTGGAAGATGAAATAGGTGTACCCCTGTTCCTGCGGAATTTAAGGACACGCCTCGAACGAACTGCCCAATTTGCTACGGAGAGGCTTAAAGAAAGCCAAAAGAAACAGAAGCACTACTATGACAGACGGGCGAAGCCAAGACACTTGAAGGTCGGGGAGAAGGTAGTGGTTCTGGTTCCTGGGGCCACCCCTAAATTTGAGTACCAGTGGAAGGGTCCCCATACCGTAGTACACCCAGTGGGCACCACCTCCTATGTGGTGAAAAACTCAAAAGGACGAGAACAGGTCTACCATGCTAATCTCCTTCGCCCTTGGAAGGAACGGGACGCGCTTTGGACGTATACCGAGCGTGGAGATCACCTCACCAAGATGCCGGTAATCGGCAGGCAAGTCACCTATGGGCGTGAGCAGCAGAGAAAAGCGGGCCGCAAGTCATGTATTACGTGCTGCGGTGAAGAGCTTCCCCCAGCCCGTAATATTTTGAGAAGGGGGATATGTGATACTGCAGGCCCTCTGACACAAAGAAAAAAAGTTTTAAATCTTGAAAAAAACAAGATTTACCCGCAATTACATGAAGGTACACATAGAGGGAGCAGGAGAGCAAGCCTGGAAGCAGAGGAACCACGCCTCTATGGGCAGGACCCAGAAGCAGCTGGTCTCGATTTAAGCAGGGACAGAGCATTACAAGGGGAGAGGCAAGGAGCTTGGCAGAGAGCTTCACAGAGAGCATTACAGGAAGCAGTGCCAAGAGCAGCTCCAGAAGCCGGAGTCAGAGACCGGGGTGAAGTCACTGACAGACCCAGAATAACTCAAGGAGTGAAAGCTACTGGGAGAGCAGGCCGAGGTGAAGGCCCAAGAGCAGGCCTAGAGGAAGGCCATACACAACTGCAAGGGGCAGTATTACAGAGTGCAGCCAAGGAAGGAGGTGCTTACCCTTCCAGCTGGAGAGGAAGCCTTGTCCAAGGAGAAGGACGGGGATACAAGCAGAGGAAGATATATCCACTGGAAAGGAACCTTCAAGGAGGAAAAGGTACTTTTAAAAGTTTTTATAAAAGTGACCTGAAAGATGAAAGAAAGATTCAGAGGCATGGGGAAGAGGACATAGCTGAGAGGGCGCGGCCAGTAGCCAACTGCCACAGGGGTGGAGGTGGAAGACAGGCGCCTCAGCAGCAGCCCTGCCTCAAAAGAGTTATACCCTATTCTAAAGCAGGAAAGATATCCTGGGATCACTGGAAACTGCCTGAAGCGGAGGACATTCAGACTAGGCCTCAAGCCTTACACAAAAGGGATTGCAGGAAGTTTACAGGGGAAACAGTTGGTGCCTGTAATTGTCTACCAAGGCCTAGACCAAGAGAGAAACAAAGGACTAACTTTTATCTGGATAATAAGGACAGTTTTAAACCAGAAATACCAGATAATCTTTATAGGAAAAAGGTTAGTGCTGCCAAAGACTGGAATAAGCAAACTTTTAATCCTATAACAGCAGAAAATCCAAGGTGTTACAACATACCTAAAAGCCGACGCCCCAAACTGTCAAGCCAACACTGGGATACGGTATGGCATGCTTTTAGAAAGTCAGATTTTAACATCCCTGAGACATCAGATTCGGACCCCTCAGAAATGGAATGGCTGCCAGGGGAATCTGAGGTTATGGAAGCCATCGAACCGATGGACTGTAATTATTGCACAATGAGACATGTTTAAGTTAAGGGAAGCAAACCCAATGTATGAAAAGAATACAGGAGACCTTATGCTTTAAGTTTGTGAAGGTTAACAATGTTACTTTGAATGTTTTGCTGATTTACATTTTGATACAAGGAAAGTTATCGCTCTGTTACTCATAACCGCCTATTTTGAACTTCTTTTTGCGCAAAGGTGAAATAAATGCCTTTTCTTTACCCTACACTTGGCTAAGAGTTGCTTTTTGGGAAGTTGACCATGAGGCTGACACAGAGGGCTGCTACCTCATTGACCCTCACAACAGGTCAACCCTAAAACCCCTATTTCTTATGCGCTCCCCAGCCCCGGTGGTACCACTACGCCGCCACCAGAGGGGGCTGAGGGGGACAATATGCACTCATAACAAAATACATAAAGGAGGTCTCAGACTTATTCGGCATTTAACACAAGCCTCCCAATCAATTTGTACATTATGTCCCCCTGGAGATACCGTCCGTAACTTAAAAATCCATCTTTGTTCACTTAAGTTATGGACGGTATCTCCAGGGGGACTTAATGTACAAATTGATTGGGGGGCTTGTGTTTGATTTAATGAACATTTGAATAACTATGGTTGAGACAATTGGCAGGTTTAGGGTTTATATATTTATATATGGGTAGTAAAAGGAAGATATGAAGGATTCAAATAATAGTGATCTTGAAGTTGTCACCTAGCAGTAAGTTACATTGGGGTAAGTTTAGGGAAGTAGACTGAATACATTGCAGTGGATTTATGAACGAGAATGTTATCTGGAAATGTCTTGAAGGTAGTCGCTGAAATATATTTTGTTCAGGTATTGGCCATGTGAATGGAAGGCGAGTAGGTGTGATGTCATCATAACGTAGAGTTTATCTGAAGCCTCCAGGAGAGAGTTTGCATGTGCGGCGTTTTTTAGGGAGCCGTTCGGCCATATTGAAGGAAGATGGGATTGTGTGGAACGTTTGCAGCACCGGCAGAAGATGTATATAAACATCTAAAGAATAAGCATAAAGAAATGATAAGGTTAAAGTAAGTGACAACAGTAGTGGATATTGTGATCGATATGAATTTGTTAGTATTGATTTTTGAATTAAGGGAAGGAATATTTGGTAGTATGGTTTTAAAAAATATAAATTAGTTTAATATTGTTTTGGAAGGATTGTAGGTTTATTTTTTAAAATGGTTTTGTATGTGTTTTTGCTTAACAGCTTTTTCTATACCCCTGATGAAGCTTACTAAGCGAAACGCGGGAAGGGCGCCATGGTGAGGCATTGGGGAAAAGAACAAGCAGATAATTTGAGCACTTTCTGTCTGAGTTTGTTACATTTAATAAGCTGTTTTTGATATAAAGGAAGGTCATTGATGCAAGAAGGCACCAATACATAGACATATCCCTGTCTGAAGTTAAATGCCGAATAAGTCTGAGACCTCCTTTATGTATTTTGTTGTGATTGCATAAAGAACAAAGAAGAATGTGCATATCTTTTAAAGTGTGAACATAACAATTTTTTTATAAAATTGGAGTGAGTGTTTAATATTTTTGGCTTAAAAGCTTAGATGACATTTGTGCTGAAAAGGCTGCGTTAATCTTCCTCCAATTGTTGCTTCCAGTACCTCCTTTCAAGCCACCACAGTTCACACTTTGCAGTGACTAGCTCACCCCTGAAAAACGGGGCACGCGTCATGCACTTATCCTGATTTTTAACAACCTCTGCAGAGAGGTTAATTCCATCTATTAACTAATGTCTCCAGATCATCATTGGCTACAAAGGATACAAATTGTATCCTTGCATCAGTCTGAAACTGCATCTCATCAACTATAATTGTCTTATATTTGAACATTCCATATGTACCACTGTAAATTAAATGATAGAATAACATGATCATATTGCGTTCTTTCCCAATTGTGTGTGCATGCCTTTATTGTACTGTGTATTTATTTATTTAACAAGTTTCCTATACCGCCTTATCTTGTATTCAAAGCAGTTTACAATAAACAAATAAAACCTTACATAGAACAAGGGAGTTAAACTGGGATGTTAACGAGGTAAACAATGTTATTTGATTTACATGGTAAAATTTACATCAAGATATCAATACTATATTATAGGGATACATGGGGAATGGAACATGTGATATGGGAGTCAACCTAGGGAGGCCTGAAAGGGGCTAGGACAGCCAGAAATGGGGGATATGTGCATATGTTTTTAACTGGGGTGGGTATATAACCTAGGGGTATCAGGTGTCAGGCCCATAGTGTTCCAAAAAGAGGAATGTTTTTATGGCTTTCCTGAAGTCTCATAGGTCATCGATAATTCTTATGTTCTCAAGGAGTGAGTTCCAGAGTGATGGTGCATATATTGAAAAGGCTCTGTAACAGGTTGCTTCTTTTGCTTTTGTTTTGGCCTTGGGGATTAGCAATAGGTTTTTGTTGGGTTTCTGTTTGGTCCTATTTTCTGGATCTTTACTGATGAGTGTCTGAAGGATGAGTGATTTTAAAGACCATGAGCAGTGCCTTGTATTTAGACCTGGTAGTTATGGGTAGCCAAGTGAAGTTGTTTCAAGGTTGGAGTTATGTGGTTGCTTCTTCTTGTACCAGTTATTATTCAGGTAGCCGCATTCTGTACTAATTGAAGAGGATAGATGGTCTGCATCGATAGGCCCTGGTAAATGACATTACAGTAGTCCAGAATGGGCATTATCATAGTTTGGCAGACTGTACAGAAGTTATTGATGTTAAGTAGGGGTTTGAGGTTTTGCATTATTCTTAATTTGTGATAGGCTGCTTTTGTTGTTTTATTTATATATGCTTGGAACTTCAAGTTCTGGTCTAGATGTATCCCTAAGTACTTGACTTCTGTTTTTACTGCTATGTCATTGTGGAATGTTTGTAGTGTTTTCGGCAGGATGAATGTGGTGCTACTTGCCATGAAGAGTGCTTTTGATTTCCTGTAGTTTATTAAGAGGTTTTGTTTCTGGAGCCAGTTCAACATCTTCTCAATGCATGATGTCATTCTTGAGTATTCTGGTCGGTCTATGTTGATGGAAGTATATACCATAATGTCATTTGCATATAACCTGTAAGTAGTTCTTGTATTCGGTTATTATGTTGCATAGAGGCTGTAAGTATGAATTAAACAGTAATGCAGAGAGTGCTGATCTTTGCGGGATTCCTTGAGGTTGATTAATCAGCCTTGAACAATATACTCCAGACTTTACCTGGAGTTTTCTTTGTGTAAGGTACGAGGTAAACCATTGAAGGGTAGCTTCCTGTAGACCAATTTCCTGTAGGTGTTTTGTGAGGGTGATATGGTTTATTGAGTTGAAGGCGGCCTTGATATTGATGAATATCATTAAGAAGCCCTGTTTAACATTGTCTAGCCTGGTTATTATGTCATCCAGGAGTGATGTGAATAGTGTTTCTACACTGTGTTAGGGTTGAAGCCATGTTGGTGGGGGTCAAGTGAAGCATGGGTGTCTAGGTGGTCTTGTAATTGGAGTTGGACCACTTTCTCAATCATCTTTGTCATAAATAGGAGGCTTGAAATGGGTCGGTATGAGCTAGGGTCTGTGGTATCTAGGTTGGTGCTTTTTTAGTATTGGTCTTACTACAGCTTACTTGAGGATGGGCAGGATATAGCCTTGTGTGAGAAAGTTTAACTATGTTATGTAGTGTAGGGGCCAATTGTTCCATTGTCATCTTAATCCAGGATATTGGGCATGGATCAAGGGGGGAGGTTGTAGTGTTGACATTGGCTATGATGTTTTTCAACTCTTCTATGGATGGAATGTGGAAAGATCTCCATTGCTGGGTATGTGTTTGTGTAGATTGTGGATCTTGTATCCATGGTTGTTTTGGTTCAAGCTGAATTTAAATTTTGACTCCAAGAAGTCCACCATAACTTGGGGTTTGATTAGGTGAGTGTTGTTTTCCTCTAACCTTTCTTTCATTAAAAGGCTCATGTAGTTATTTCTATTTTCCGGGTTTTTTGTTCATCTCCATCTTTGTTCTATTTTCCTTAGAGCTCTTTTCAATTAATTGATCTCATTAGAATACCATGGAACAATATTCTTTCTTTTGTGCAGTTCCTTGTATGGTGAAATGGCTGCATTATGCATTGTGATGTTCCCGTTGTTAATTATCTCTTCTAAGTTTGTTATGTTTCTGTCAATTTGTGGTATGACCTGTATGAATGCCTCTTTGTTTAAATATCTGTTAAAATTGTTGCCACTTATTTATTAGGGACAAGCAGCTTCATGTTTGTTTGTAGTTTTTGCTCCTATAGGTGTAATAGGTGCATCTCACCCTCTAGTCATCTTAAAACTTGTCTAGTTTCATGCCTTGCTACAAAGTATACTCCTGGAGGAATTCTGCAGAACCACACAATGCAGAATTTGTGCAGAGTTCAGCATTTGCTATGCAGAATTCTGTTCAGGCACCAACAAGCCATTCAGTGAAGCAGAATCTGACACACAAGCTTTAAGAAAGCCTGATCCTGCCTTGCTGTTACCAGCAACACAGTCACAGAAGCATTTCCATTTGCTTTTGTGGCTGTGCTAGATTCTGACGCTGGCACTAAGCATTTTCAAAAGTGCACAGAAGTGCTTCCTGTCAAACACAAGAAGCGCTTCAGAGTACCTCTGAAAAAGCCTGGTGCCAGCGACACAAGCTAGCACAGCCACGGGAGCAAACAGAAATGCTCCTGTGGCTGTGTTGCTCCAATCTGGCAAAGAGAAGGGCTGCTGGTGAGTCGGAGAGGTGCTGCTGCGGGCAGAAGAAGAGCTGATGGTAAGTTGGAGGGTTTCTGGGAGCAGGAGAAGGGCTGCTGGTGAGTTGGGGGTTGCTGGAGGCAGGAGAAGGGCTGCTGGTGACTCAGGCGGGTGGCCGGGGGCTGGAGATGATTTGCTGGTGAATCGGATTGGCCGAGGGTGAAAAGACAGAGGGAGAGAAAACAGGGGACAAGGATGGGTTGGTGACAGAAATGTGATCGGAGCAAGATTGCTATGGAGGAAAAAGACAGGGGAAATTTCAGGTCTAGAGGAGTTAAACTTTGTGATGGGGGAATTCTGTGCAAAGATTTACTAATAAAGCATGCAGAATTTTATGGAATGTTAAAATACTACACGCAGAATTTTCAAATTTTTTGTGCAAAATTTTTACTTTTTTTGCACAGAATTCCCCTAGGTGTGAAGGTATAATCTGTGATCCCACTAGGATATTGAAGCTTCCTCTGGTCTTTGGGGTAATTTCCCTGCACCCCTCCCCTCAGTGCAGAGCTGCCATTTTGGAGAAGGGAGCAAAGCTCTACAGCCCTCTCATTTCTGTTTCTTCCCCTTGGAACTGCATCACCCTTTTAGCACATATTCACATCCATCTATATTTGATATGTCCCATTTCACCATGTCTCAACATCTCAACCTGCTCCAGTTTGTATCCATTCAGACAACTCCATAATCCATCCTCGGGCACAATTCAGACAGATCCAACATGCTGCATGCCTAACCAGGATTGTAGTATCTGTTCATTCCGTTTTCATAGTAAGTCCTTCAATGTTACTTGCTACAATAAACAGCTGGATTGTGGTACTGAAGTTTTTCTTGCATATGAATTGGTTTAACGGCCGTTGTAGCATTGAATCAGGAAACGCAGCATGAACAGAGAGGCTGAGGTATTTCGGTGAGGACCATTTGAAGAATATTCCATAGCATATGTAAATAATTCATCAGGAGAGCTTGCAATTCAGATGAACACAAACATAATCATAAAGCCTAAATGAATATTTGGCTTCCATCTACGATTCCGAAAATATACAACTTCCCTCCTATTTCTTCACAGCCTGAAGAAGCTAATAAAAGAGAAGAGCATCACTAACGAGAAAAGTGATAAGAAATCCCAAAGACTCACCTGAAGGAAAGCCCGTTTCTCTGCACTGCTAGAACATCAGATATTTAGTCAGTATGGCGACCTCATATTCAGGGATCACACCAATTGCCCCCACTGTGGTGCAGCTGCCCTAGAGAAAACATCAGGGACAGCTTACCAGTTTGGCACATAGAATTAGCTTATACATGTGTGAGCCAATAGTCAGCTTTTTTTTTTAAACTGGCTCTGGCAGCATCATTATCTGGACTTCAGTTGGTGCTGAAGATCTATGCAGCATAGTCAGTAGTTGCACTATCTAGAAAATGGCAATATTGAGCCCACCATCTGGATAAAATTTGTACAGCACGTGGTCTATTAGGCATGTGTATGCCTAGCTCCCACGTATATGTCCAGAGGCTGACAAGGCAGCAACTCTTCTCATGAAGGCCAACTTTGCATCAAGTTCTTAATGGGCCCACCTCCATCAAAGTCACAGCAAAAACACAAGCACATTGTGTACCATCTTCCACAGTAATGGTTACACTGACAAACTCTGGAAAAATGGCTAAACATTAGAAAGTAAGACAAGGTTAAACAGGCAGTCAGGATCTGAGAGGAGTCTTCCAGGCAGTTTGATCTGTCCCTCCTTGACAGCTAGGTCCCATCTGTTCTAGATGATGCCAGTATCTATGGATTCCTTCCTCTCTGTAGTAAGAGAATGTAAATAGTGGTCTGCATCTTAGTTTGCTAGCTGCTGCTTACCATGGAAAGCACACCCTCCATAGGCATGTGAATATGCCTTTTCTACATACATATGTGGCATTTCGAGTGCTGGGAAATGTTGTAACAAGCTATTTCTGTGTATAAAATCTCATCCAGATACACTCATGCTTACCTTTTTGGAAAAAGGAGTGAAGGAATACTTGTATTCACAAGTTTTTAGTGGAAAGGGGTGCATAGAACAAAATCCATGCAAAACACAGGCAAGCCAATCAATGAATGCTGGAAAGCAATGCGCACAAATGCTCGAAGCTTAGCCAACAAAGTTCCTGATCTGGAAGCCCTAACGGTGGAAATGGACTTGGACATTGTAGCCATTACAGAAACATGATTTAACGAGTCACATGAATGGAATATAGCCATAGCTGGCTATCTATTTAGAAGAGATAGAGAGGGTAGAAAAGGAGGAAGAGTAGACCCTATATGTCAAAAGCAATATTAAAGTTGCTGAAATGCAGGGGACGTGGGGAAAAAAAGTAGCGCTATGGATTGTGTTGGAAAGAGGAGATGGCACTATCATCCATACTGGTATAGTCTACAAGCCTCCAACTGAAACTGAAGAAATGGATAGTGAATTGATTGCTGATACTGCAAAGATAGCCATGAAGGGGGAAGTGATCATATTGGGTAACTTTAATCTACCTGGTGTGGCTTGGAGTATTCCTTCTGCAAATCTGGAAAGAAGTAAAAAAAAATGTGGATGCCTTCTAAGATGCATTACATAGACAAATGTTAATGGAACCGACCAGGGAGAGCTCGGTGCTGGACTGATTGCTCACCAACGGAGATAACATGTTGAATATCGAGGTGGGTGCCCATGTGAGCAGCAGCGATCGTCACACAGTGTGGTTTGAGATAAAAGCCAAGGTAGAATCCAATCACAGCAAGATCAAAGTCCTAGACTTCAAAAACGCTGACTTCACTAAAATGGTTAAGTACCTGAAGGAGAAGTTGGCAGGGTGGGAGGGGTTAAGGTAAGTGGATTTTCAATGGGCTAAACTAAAAGGAGGCAATAAAAGGGGCAACAGACACGTATGTAAGGAAAGTAAATATAAACAAGAGGAAAAGGAAACCGATTTGGTTCTCCAAAGAAGTGGCTGCACAAATAAAGGCAAAAAACACAGCTTTCACAAAAATTCAAAAGTCTGCAAATAGAGGAATACATTAAAGAATAGAGGATCAAACTAAAATAGACAAAAAGAGAAATAAGGATAGCAAAATCAAAGACAGAAGAAAAGATGGCTAACGATGTGAAGTGTGGCAACAAAAGGTTTACAGGTATTTTCGGGAGAGGAGTAAAATCAGAAATGGAACTTTGGGACTCAAAAGTGCTGAGAACGGATTTGTGGAAAGTGACATTGAAAAAGTGAAAATGCTACAGTCTTCTGCTCTGTTTTTACTAGAGAAAATCTTGGAGAAGGACCAGCTGTGATTAACAAATATACAAATGTAATGGAGCAGATACCACACCATTCACAGAAGATGTGTTAGAGCAGTCTGCAAAACTGAAAGTGGCCAAGGCCATGGGACTGGATGGGTTACATCCTAGATACTGAAAGAGCTCAGAAAGGTTGTTGCAGGGCCATTAAAGGATGTTTTAATATATTTTTGGAGACAGGAGAAGTTCTACAGGACTGGAGGACTGGTGTGGTACCTTTTCCAAAAGTGACAGTAGGGAAGAAGTGACGAACTGCAGGCCAGTAAGCCTTACCTCTGTAGCGGAAAAAGTAATGGAGGCACTCCTGAAAGAGCAAAGAGAGGACTTCCTTGAAACCAACATGTTGCATGATCTGAGGCAACATGATTGTACCAAAGGACGATCTTGACAAACAAATCTGATTGAGTTTTTGATTGGGTGACCAGAGAACTAGATCAAGGGCATGCGATGGATGTGATCTATCTAGATTTCAGCAAAGCTTTTGATAGTGTTCCTCATAGGAGGCTTATCAGTAAACTCAACATCTTGGGGATGGGTCCCCAAGGTGGTGAACTGGATCAGAAATTGGTTGACTGACAGATGACAGAAGGAGACGGTAAATGGAACTCACTCGGATGAAAGAAAGGTGATTAGAGGTGTGCCCTAGGGTTCGGTCCTGGGACCGGTACTATTCAATGTATCTGTGAGTGATATTGCTGAAGGACTGAATATAAAAGTCTGTCTTTTTGCAGATGACAAAAAAATTTGCAACAGAGTAGACTCTCCTGAGAGAGTGGATAACATGAGGAAAGATCTACAAAAGATGGAGGAATGGTCTAATGCTTGGAAGTTAAGATTTAATGTGAATAAGTGCACTGTCATGCACTTGGGAAGCAGAAATCCAAGGGAATTGTATGCGATAGGGGGCAGGAAGTTGGTGTGCACAGACCAGGAGGAGGACCTTGGAGTGATTGTTTCTAAGGATCTCAAGGTGGCGAAACAGTGTGACAAGGTGGTGGTAAAAGTCAGAAGGATGCTGGGTTGCATACAGAGAGGAATTCCCAGCAGAAAGGAGGAGGTATTAATGCCCCTGTACAAGTAGCTGGTGAGGCCTCACTAGGAATATCGTGTTCAGTTTTGGAGACCATATCTCACAAAGGACATAAAAAGGCTGGAAATGGTTCAGAGGAAGGCGAACAAAATGATTTGGAGCCTGCATCAGAAGACTTATGGGAAGAGACTTGAAAACCTAAATATGTATACTCTGGAGGAGAAGAGGGACAGGAGAGATGTGATTCAGACCTTTAAATACTTAAAAAGAGCATCAATGAACAAACAAACCTCTTCCAAAGATGGGGAAGCTGTAAAACTAGAGGGCATAACATGAGGCTGCAAGGGGGAAAACTGAAAGGCAATGTCAGGAAATACTTTTTCACTGAAAGGGTGGTGGATGCTTGGAATGCCCTCCTGATGGAAGTGGTGGGGGCAAATACAATGACAGAATTCAAAATGGCATGGAACAGACACAGTGGATCCCTTTATAGCAACAGGATAAAATCAAAATAAACATAACTATCTCTTATATTTCAGTTAATAGGGGTGACCTACACAAAGCGGTGGGTACACCCCTAAACAAAGGCATGGGGAGGGGTGACCTGCATGGAGTGGCAGGTGCACTTACACTTGCCGCCTTGCTGGGCAGAGTAGATGGACCATACTGGTCTTTATATACCATCATATACTATTTTACTATGCTTGTCCATTGGGTCATGTATCGTAGGAGTTGAAATCATTTGATATTTAAAAGTAGCTTTGCGCTTCCCCTTAGCCATCACATACTCCCAATAGCTGGGGAAAAAGAACTGCATGAAATGTAAATCTGCTCCTCTCTACTCTGACATTGACAAAAGGGCTCCTAAGGAGCATGACCGGCCTTTAGGTCACATCCCTTTGGGCATGCCATATAATGGTTGCAGTTCGTCTTAAATGTATTATAATTCATGCTAAAACCTGTAATCTGAGGAAAAAACATTCAAATAAATTAAATAATGCAATGTTTTTTTGCATATAAATTATTCCATAATCCACACCTGTGGAAATTCCTGGATAACTTTGCTTTCAATGTATCTCAGCTGGAGATGCCCAGTATGTTTCAACTGATAGAAATGTGTCAGCTTCAGCGTTACCTTAAAGCATGAAGCTATCTTGCTAGTACAGCGTACAGATTAGTCTCTTCCCATAAGTCTTTGCTTTTCTCTGATCAGAGAAGAGCAGTGCTTTTACAGTGCTCTGTTAGAGAGTGGATATTTGCCTCCTGTGACACCTTTTATTTATTTTTTATTTATTTATTTGAACAGCTTTTATATACCGCTGCTTCCAAGGATCAGCAGCGGTTTACATTACAACAAAAGTCAAAACAGATACATAGAACATTATAAACTATATTACATTATAACATGAATTGAATGGAACAGATTAATGTATTACAATATAACAGAAACATTATTAAACTATTAAACTATATTACATTAAAATTGTGTAACATTAATGTATTACAATATAACAGCAACAATTATTGAACTATAGTACATTTAAACTGTATAATACATTTAAACTGTATAACAGATATCAAAGATTACTTTGATTTTATTTATAGGTGGGAAGAAACAGTATTAAGTTAATTATTGTTTGAGGATGACGTTGTTCATGTTGTAGATATACATTTGGATCGGGTAAATAAAATCGATTATGGTGGTTGGGAAACTACAAATGTTTCTCCATTGTTGTAGTGTTGGCTGAATAGATGGGTTTTTAGATCTTTTCTGAATGTTAGCAGATCTTTAGTTTCTCTTAGTTGGTTTGGAAGGTTGTTCCACAATACTGGAGCAACAATCGAAAAGGCACTGTTACTAGTTGAATGTTTTGTTTTCCTTATTAGTTCTGGGACTGCTAGTGTGTTAAGGTTTTTTCTCCGTCTTATCCTCTTTTCGATTGGGCTGTTAAGAGTTAAGTATGATGGGGCAATATTATTAATTAATTTAAAAGTGGTTAATATTATTTTGTATTGTATCCTACTGAAAATGGGTAACCAGTGTAGTGTGTATAGAATAGGAGTAATATGATCAGATAGTTTGGCTTTGAATATAACTTTTGCTGTTACATTTTGGGCCATTTGCAGGATTTTGATGTTCTTCTTAGTTATACCATGAAGTATGCTATTACAAAAATCAAAATGTGGTATGACCAATGCTTGTGTAACGGTTCTAAAGTCTTCGTCTTGTAATAGTGGTCTTAATTGTTGTATAG
This sequence comes from Ichthyophis bannanicus, assembly GCA_033557465.1. Classification (NCBI taxonomy): domain Eukaryota; kingdom Metazoa; phylum Chordata; class Amphibia; order Gymnophiona; family Ichthyophiidae; genus Ichthyophis; species Ichthyophis bannanicus. The sequence goes on from CM066040.1 coordinate 65,870,485, forward strand.
AGCGCAGTTTGTAGTAGATTGTTTTTGTTAGTTTTCTGATGTGTGTTGTAAAACTAAGGGTTTTGTCAATGATAACACCTAAATATTCAATTTCTTCTTTGATTGGAAGAGTCACATTCATTCAACTCACCTTGCTGTGAGTTCTAGCTGTTTATTTAATTATTTATTGTTTGTCTAACTGTTTATTTAATTATTTGTTGTTTGTCTTAGTGGTGTGCTAGTTCAGCCTTCTCAGCTGTAACTTACCTTGCCTCTCTCAACTAACTGGGCTTTGTGTGGTACCCCCCTCCCCCCTACTGAGGGTTCAGGACAGGGTACCTTGTAACTGCCCTCTTTAATAGGACTTATCTCCTTCCCTCCCTCCCCAGCACCCACCCACCCCTGGGGTAATTGTAGTTTTATAGGTACTTGCACATCTTAGAGGAAAGGGGCTGCTCTCAGGTGCAGCTCTTTATCCAAATCAGTCATACACGGAGGACCTGAGATTAATTAATTAAGCTTCAGGTACACAAGGTGTATTAGGGGTATTAGATACACTTTTATTAGTATAAGCATCTACACCAATCCTTATTATATACAGAATTTAAAAGACCTAAACACAAGCTGTAAACTAAGATGCAGATAGAAGTCCAGCAACGAGATGGGGGTTCTCCGGTCTTTTGCATTGAGTGTCACATGTATGATTTTCTCCCAGTTGGTGAGAGGTCTTACGTATGCACTAAGTGCAAGGAGCTCTTTGCTCTCAGGGAACGAGTCCGTTCTCTAGAGGCTAGAGTAGCAGACCTGGAAGACATAAGAAAGACAGAGAAGTACATGGACGAGACCTACAGGGATATAGTCCTGAAGTCCCACCTCCAGTCTGGCAGCATCCCTGTTGCCATGGAGGAGAGAGGTCACGTGACAGGAAAGCATCACCCTGGTGTGGCAGGAAGTGATCCTGTAACTAGGACCTGTCCTCCAGGTGATGTAAAGCCCTCTCGCACCGAGGACGTTTCTTCAGGGCCATGTCTCCATGAGGGGAGGGTCAGGACAGCTGTTATAGTTGGTGATTCGATCATTAGGAATGTAGATAGCTGGGTGTCTGGTGGACGTGAGGATCGCCTGGTAACATGCCTGCCTGGTGCGAAGGTAGCAGACCTCACGCACCGCCTAGATAGGATCATAGATAGTGCTGGGGAGGAGTCTGCTGTCTTGGTACATGTTGGTACCAATGACATAGGAAAATGTGGCAGGGAAGTTCTGGAGGCTAAATTTAAGCTTTTAGGTAGGAAGTTGAAATCCAGAACTTCCAGGATAGCATTCTCTGAAATGCTTCCTGTTCCACGTGCAGGACCCAAAAGACAGGCAGAGCTCCGGAGTCTCAATGCGTGAATGAGACGATGGTGCAAGGATGAGGGTTTTGGATTTGTTAGGAACTGGGGAACATTCTGGGGAAAGGGGGGCTCTTCCAAAGGGATTGGCTTCACCTTAATCAGGATGGGACCAGACTACTGGCATTAACCTTTAAAAAAGAGATAGAGAAGCTTTTAAACTAGAAAATAGGGGAAAGCCAACAGTCACCCAGGAGCGCATGGTTCGGACGAAGGTATCCTTGAAGGATACTCCCAAAAGCAGTGAGGTTCCAAAAGGGAGTATAGTAGCCCAAATGCCCTTGAGTAAGGAGCAGACAAAGCATAAAGATTCCAAATTACCCATGCCTACCAATAGCCAGATTAATATTAATAAAATACAGTCTCTAAAATGCTTGTATGCCAATGCTAGAAGTCTAAACAATAAGATGGGAGAGTTAGAATATATCGCATTAAATAAGAGGTTAGATATGATTGCACTCTCAGAGACATGGTGGAAGGAGGATAACCAGTGGGACACTGTGATACCTGGATACAAACTATATCGTAATGATAGAGCTGATCAAACTGGTGGAGGGGTTGCGCTCTATGTTAGAGAGGGCATTGAGTCAGAAAGGATTAAAGTTTTGCAGGGAACAAAATTTGCTGTAGAATATCTATGGATTGAAATTCCATTTATGAAGGGGAAGGTGATGGTAGTGGGAGTATACTATCGACCGCCTGGCCAGAATGAACAAATGGATGATGAAATGCTCAAAGAAATCAAGGAAGCTAACAAAAGTCACAACAGAGTAGTAATAATGGGTGATTTCAATTACCCCAGTATCGACTGGGTCAGTGTCACAGCAGGACAAGCTAAAGAGATAAAGTTTCTAGATGAAATAAATGACTGCTTCTTGGAGCAGCTGGTTCATGAACCGACCAGAGGGGAAGCCATACTGGACCTAGTCCTTAGTGGAACGCCAGATCTGGTGCAAGAAATAAGGGTGTTGGGACCACTTGGCAATAGTGATCATAGTATAATCATGTTTGATTTAATTAGTGGAGGACAGATAGTAAAGGAATCCACAGTACTACCTTTTAACTTTCAAAAGGGAGACTATGATAAAATGAGGAATATAGTTAGGAAAAAACTAAAAGGAGCGGTTCCAAAGGTTAAAGACTTACAGCAAGCTTGGGTGTTATTTAAAAATACTATCCTCGAAGCCCAGACCAGCTGTATTCCACGCATTAAGAAAAGTGGAAGAAAGTCCAAAAAACTGCCAGCATGGTTTAAAGGTGAGGTCAGAGAGGCTGTTGCTGCCAAAAAAGCAACCTTCAGGAAATGGAAAAAAGAGCCAAATGATGAAAACTGGAAACAGCACAAACACTGGCAAGTTAAATGCAAAGCATTGATAAGGCAGGCAAAGCAGGAATTTGAGAAGAAACTTGCTACGGAAGCAAAAACACGAAATAAAGACTTTTTCAAGTACATTCGTAGCAAAAGGCCTGTGAGAGAGTCAATTGGACCATTAGATGATAGAGGGGTAAAAGGGTCAGTAAGAGGAGACAAGGCTATAGCAGAGAGACTGAATGAATTCTTTGCTTCAGTCTTTACTGAGGAAGATGTAGGGATGTTACCCAAGACTGAAGTGGTATTTAAAGGTGATACTGCAGAGGAATTGAGAGAAATATCGCTACACCGGGAAGATATATTACAACTATTTGATAAACTGAATAGTAGCAAATCACCTGGACCGGATGGTATACATCCCAGAGTGTTGAAAGAACTGAAATATTAGATTGCAGACCTGCTATTGGTAATCTGTGAACTTTCATTAAAATCATCTGTAATACCTGAAGATTGGAGGGTCGCCAACATAACACCAATTTTTAAAAAGGGTTCCAGGGGTGACCCGGGAAATTACAGACCGGTGAGCCTGACGTCAGTACCAGGGAAAATGGTAGAAACCATCATAAAGAACAAAATTACACAGCATGTAGATAGTCATGGCCTAATGGGAGACAGCCAACATGGCTTTAGACAAGGAAGATCTTGTCTTACTAATCTGATATGTTTTTTTGAAGGTGTGCATAAACAGGTAGACAAAGGTGAGTCGGTTGATATAGTGTATCTGGACTTTCAGAAAGCTTTTGACAAGGTCCCCTATCAGAGACTTTTGGCGAAGCTAAAAAGTCATGGGATAGGAGGCAGTGTACTATTGTGGATCGGGAACTGGTTAAAAGATAGAAAGCAGAGGGTAGGGCTTAATGGCCAATATTCCCAATGGAAAAAGGTGAATAGTGGAGTACCCCAGGGATCTGTACTGGGTCCGCTACTTTTTGACATATTCATAAATGACCTGGAAAAGGGAATAACTAGTGAGGTTATCAAATTTGCAGATGACACAAAACTGTTTAAAGTTGTTAAAACCCAAGAGGATTGTGGAAAACTGCAGGAGGATCTGGATAAATTGGAAGACTGGGCATCCAAATGGCAGATGAAATTTAATGTGGACAAGTGCAAAGTTATGCACCTAGGAAAGAACAACCCACACTATAGTTACACGATGCAAGGCTCCCCATTAGAAACCACCACCCAGGAAAAAGATTTAGGAGTCATCGTGGATAACATGTTAAAACCCTCCGCCCAGTGTGCAGCAGCAGCCAAGAAAGCAAATAGAATGCTAGGTATCATAAGGAAAGGGATGGAGAATAAAACAAAGGATATTATAATGCCTCTGTATCGCTCCATGGTACGACCGCACCTTGAATATTGTGTGCAATTCTGGTCACCGTATCTTAAAAAGGACATAGCGTTATTAGAAAAAAGTACAGAGAAGAGCCACCAAATTGGTGAAGGGGATGGAAGGCTACTCCTATGAAGAGAGGCTAAAAAGGTTAGGGCTCTTTAACCTGGAAAAGAGACGGCTGAGGGGAGATATGATAGAGGTCTATAAATTAATGAATGGAGTGGAACGGATAAACGTGGATCAATTGTTTACGCTATCAGAATATAGAAAGACTAGGGGACATGTAATGAAGCTACAGGGTAAACTATTTAAGACAAATAAGAGAAAATATTTTTTCACTCAACGTGTAATCGAACTCTGGAATCTGTTACCGGAGGATGTAGTAAGGGCTGTTAGTATAGCTGGGTTTAAAAAAGGTTTGGACAAGTTCCTGGAGGAAAAGTCCATAAACCACTATTAAAAAGGGACCCAGGATATCAATGCTTGGCCCAGTACAAGCATTGTGGAACCTGTGTCTTTTGGGGATATTGCTAGGTACGTTTGACCTAGATTGGCCACTGTTGGAAACAGGATACTGGGCTTGATGGACCTCGGTCTGACCCAGTATGGCATGTCTTATGTTCTTATGTTCAGTAGTATTTTTGTGCTGTTGGTCATCAAATGTGAAGTGGAAGAACCAAAATTTGAAAAATATAATACAAAATGTGTTTATTTTTTTTAATGGTATTTGATATACTTCCATTCAGCTGAAAAGATAATCAAAGCGGTTTACTAAAAACATGCATTTCCATCTCCAAGCAGCTAATCGCACTAGTCGCCAACAACGTGGCTTTATTATTCCCAATAAACTCAAAGATGGCATCAGGACTTTTTCTGAGGGGTGCCAAAGGTAAAAAAGAAGTCAAATCTTCCCTTGTATATCAACACAAACGGGAACTGCAAACTGCATCTCTCCATATCCTACAGCTCCAGAAGCCTTGCCACTTCTTTTAACAAACCTCAATACGCTCAAACTACCCCCTTATCAGTATTAGCAAATATAACCCTAAGGGTGGCACAACCCAGGGCCGTCACTAGGCAGTAGTCCTAGGGAATGAATCAATCCCGGCAATTTGGCAGAGCCCTTAGTAAACTCTTCGCCTATCTTATATGTGACAAGCGCTAACCATGCAGTTTGCAATATCGGTGCTGCATGGTTAGCGCCGGTCCCCAACTCCGCTCCGTCCCGGAACACTCTGGCATGCCCCGATGCTAGCCGGCTAGCATCGGAGCATTGGGGGACTTAGTCGGGGCTATTTGACAACACCCATCCGTGTATGTGCCGTCGAATATCCAGTTAGCAGGCATTTACACAGTTAACTGGTTGTTAACCATGTAAATGCCTTTTGAACATCGGGCCCTACAGCTTTACATCTCGAAAGGACCAGGTGCAACTTTTTAGCATGCATGATATTTTAAGGGCTCAGTTAATGAGATGCTTTGAAGAGAAGAGAGAGATATTAAAGCTGAATATTTTGAACATCGGGCCCTACAGCTTTACATCTCGAAAGGACCAGGTGCAACTTTTTAGCATGCATGATATTTTAAGGGCTCAGTTAATGAGATGCTTTGAAGAGAAGAGAGAGATATTAAAGCTGAATATATTTTGGGAGCTATAGAGTAGAGGACACGTGAGGGAAAGAGTGTAGAGGAAGAATAACATAAAGAGGACAAGAGAAAGAAGAGATACCAATATATACCTTAGCATTTTAAAAGGAATTAGACATTAAAATAAACAACAAAATGTATTTTCAAATTAAAGATTCACCGAAGACAACTAATTTGTTTCAACATTCTTGCCCATGTCATAATGTAACCATTAAAAATAAAGGCAAATATCAAGAGATGTGAACATTATGTCTGTGCTGCAGCTTTGCATGAGATGAGTCTCATACTGCAAGGCATCAGAAGGAATGGGAGAAGCGCATTATTAGACCCTTAATTGCTAAAAGCAGAGAGGACAAGAACCCTGGCAGCTGTGATAGATCCTTGATAGTCTGAACAAAATAAGTGTGCAGAGAGACAATATGGCCTATCCAGTCTGCCCTTCCATACCAACTACTATTGTCTCTTTTTTACCTTTAGAGATACTTTCTTGAATTCAGATTCTGTCCTGGTATCTACTAACTCCACTGGGAGACTATTCCATGTATCTACCACTCTTTCCATGAAGAAATATTTCAACATATTATTCCTGAGTCTGTCCTCATAAACCTTTATCCTATGCCCCATCTTTGCAGAACTTTCTTTCAATTGAAAGAGACTCTCATCCTGTGCATTTATGCCATGGAAGTATTGAAATGTCCCTATCATATCTCCCCTCTCCTGCCTTTACTCCAAAGTATAAAATTGAGATCTGTAAGTCTGTCCCCATACGCCTTATGATGAAGCCCACTGACCATTTTGGTAGCCACTCTCTGCGTCAATTCCATCCTGTATAATATCATTTTGAAGGTATGGTTTTCAGAAATGCACATAATACTCCAAATGATCTCTCCCCAAAGACTTACACAGAGACATTATCACCTCCTCCTTCCTGCTGGCTATTCTTCTCCCTATGCACCCAAGCATCCTTCTGTCTTTTGCTGTCACCTTTTCTACCTGTTTAGCCACCTTAAGATTATCAGAAACGATCATGCTCAGGTCCCGCTTTTCATTCATGGACAGAAGTACTTCACCCCCTATACTGTAGTGCTCCCTTGGATTTTTGGAGCCCAGATGCATGACCTTGCATTTGTTAGCGTTAGATCTCAGCTGCAAATTTCTCTACCATTCTTCAAGCTTAGCTAGATCCCTCTTCATGTTATCAACTCCTTCCTGGGGGTCTACTCTATTGAAGATTTTGGTATCATCTGCAAAGAAGCCAACCTTACCCGACAGCCCTTATGCAATATCACTAACAAAAATGTTAAAACGAATCAGATCAAAGACAGATCTCTGTGGCACACCCCACTGGTAACATCCTTCTATTCAGAATGTGCTCCATTTACTTGTACCTTTGTCACCTCCCACTCAACCAAATTTCTAACCCAGTCACTTTAGGGTCCATTCCTTACGAACACAGTCTTCTGAAAATCATTCAAGATCCCCTTCACTTCTGTTCCTGTTTGTGGGTGTTTTCTGAGGTCCTGCTGGCCCTTCATCTGTGAACACAGAACAGAAATATGTGTTAAGCAGTTCTGCTTTATCTTCATCAGCTTCTATATAGTCCTCTCCTTCACCCTTGAGTCTGACAATACCACTTTTGCACTTTCTGTGATCTCTTGTATTTTATGATGGCCATCCTCTTTTTCTTCACCTTTTCTGCTTCTTCTTTAGAGAGCCATATGCCAGATATTTACTTTGACATTTATTTACCTTCCTAACAAAAAGGTTTGTTTGCCCTTAAAATATCCCCTTTCAGTTTTGCCCATTGCTTTTCTATATCCCCCAACTAGAATATGAGAACATAAGATATGCCATACTAGGACAGACCAAGGATCCATCAAGCCCAGTATGTGGTTTCCAACAGTGGCCATTCCAGGTCTCAAGTATCTGTCGGGTTCCCAAAGGTATACACATTTCATGCTGTTTATCCCACAGATAAGCTGAGGATTTCTCCAGTCCTCTTTAATAATGGTTTATGGACTTTTCTTCCATGAATTCATCCAAACCTGTTTTGAACCCAGCTATATTAACAGGTTTGAACTGTTCCCATTCCGTTAATGACTCCTTGAGGTATTGTCCCATCTTGGCAACATTAGTTTTCCTAAAGTCTAGGACCCTTGCTTTTGAATGGACTTTATCAGCCCTAGTCCTAATACTGAACCAAACCATCTAATGATCACTGGATGTGAGATGATCTCCCACTATAATATCTGAAACACTTCCCCAATGGTTAACACAAGGTCCAGTATGGTCCCTTCACATGTTCATTCTATTACCACCAGTTGCCGGAATAGTTCTCCCTGTAGAGAATCCAGAATCTGTGTGCCAATAAATATTTGGCATATTGAAATCACCTATCAGTAACATATCTCCTGTCATGGCAATACTGTGAATCTCTTCAACTAACTATCTGCCCACATCTTCTGCCTATGAAGGGGATCTGTATATCACACCATTGCAAATGGATTCCCCATTCCCTCTTTCTAGTTTAGCCCTTGTAAGCTTTGTAATTATTAAGTCTTAATATGATTTTTTACATACAGTGCCACACCTCTCCTTCTTCCTACCCTGTCGTTCCTGAATAAAGCATTTCTCGGTATAATTACATCCCAGTTATGGTTGTCCGTGAACCATGTCTCCGTAACAGACACTGTATCCGAGTCAGCCCCTTTCATTAAAGCCTCAATATCTGGGATCTTATTTCCCATACTACAGGAATTAATGCACACTGCTTTCCAGATGTTCACCCATCCCAAATTAATCTAATGTAAAATACTCTTCAGTAGGTTAGCCAGTCTGCTGTGGAAGACACTTTAACCCTTCTTGGATAGGTGGATGCCCTCTCTGCTCAGCAGCCCTTGGAAAATCATCCCATGGTCCAGGAAAAACAAAACACTCTCAATGACACAATCCACACATCCATGCATTCATGTCCAGGATGCGAATTCTCTTTCTTTGCCGTTACCCTCAACAGGGAGAATTGAAGAGAACACCACTTCCACACCTATCTGCTTCACCCTCTCTCCCACAGTTATGAAGTCACACTTGACATGCTCAGAGGAATACCTAGCAGTATTATTTGTGTCAACATGGATGAGCATCATTGGATAATAGTGATGAGTCCCTGCAAACTTTTTAACATCTGGGTTTTGACCCCTTTCTTATAAGCGCCAAGGCTAACCGTGCATCATCCAATATCGATACTGCACAGTTAGTCTCGGAAGCTTCCAGGCAGCATGGCCAGACCCAGATATTCACTTCCGTTGCCGCGGAAGTGAATATCCGGGGTTTGGAGGTGGGTGGGTAGGGCTGAGCAGATACGGTGCTTAGCCCTGCCCTGTTGAATATCGGGCCCATAGACCTTAGCAAATACAAACTAAATAGTTCATGAAGGAGAACATACTATGCTAGAGTCTTATTTGCCTCTGATATTCCCTTATTTACATATATAAACATGCTAATTTAAGAACACATACTATTGACTTTTTGGAATTATTTAGCATGCATATGAAGGCCTTCATATTGTTGTTTTGTTAAGTGCCGCTAGGTTGAGGTCAATTTCATACTTTAGATAACTGTCCATACTGAGGCTGATTCTATGAAGGGCGCCTAGATAGTTATGTGCATAAAATGTGTTTAAGTCCCTATACAGAAGGACTTACATGGGTGAATGGGCACTTACATGTGTGCTTTTGGCACCTGATCCACTCTCCTCTCACTGGCTTGAATACCTAGTCTTGGGATTCTTTCATTCCTCCTTATAATTGTCAATTATAGTTTAGCCTCTGGCCAGGTTCCCAACTCTTTGAAGCAAGCACTAGCCAGATTAGTTTTGAAGAAACTAAACTTAGGCATGAGTTTTTCCACAAATCATTAACCTATATCTAACTTATCTTACCGTTCAGAGCTAAATGAGAAGACTGTCTTCATTCCACTGACAGACTTTAAGGCACATTTTGCAAATAAAATCCAAGCTAGAACCACTGAAAAAAATACAGGCACGCGCATGGTTCAGGCACAATTTGACAAGCGTTGATGTGCCTGATATGGACATATATGGGACTGTCTACACAGATGTCCCTGGAGTAATACTTAAGACTAGCGATGTTTAAAAGCCTAATGGTTAGAGTAGTGGGCTAGGACCAAGAAAGTCGGGGTTCAAATCTCCCTGTTGCTCCTTGGGATCTGGGGCAAATCACTTAACCGTCTATCTTCTCCACACCCTCTGGATGTTTTACAACCAAAACAAGTACTTTCTCGACTATTCATGCCTGGAGCAAGGCCAAACTTGGACAGGCCTTGCTCCAGGCATGAATAGTTGAGAAAGTACTTATTTTGGTTGTAAAACATCTATGAAGAAGATAGAAGGTTACATTTCTTCAAAACTAATCTGGCTAGTGCTTGCTTCAAAGAGTTGGGAACCTGGCCAGAGGCTAAACTATGATTGACGATTATGAGAAGGAATGGAAGAATTCCAAAATTACAGATTCAAGCCAGTGAGAGGAGAGTGGATGAGGTGGACAAATAGTGAGTTGACCGCATTAATCTCTTTGAATATCAGGTCCTATGTTTCTATATTATTGTTTCTTACTTCATTTCTTCTCATTTTGAAAGTGAAAAGAAGGACTAATGGATGAAAATTCATTGGTTTTTGGTTTCATTGCTGAAAAAAAGCAAAGGCAGGCACCCTAGTGCCTCCTCCACCAAAAAATCCCATTGTGCCAAAATGAAAAAAAAAAAAAACCATTCCCATGGTTCAGTGCCAGTACATTTTTAAAAAAAATAACTAGTTGGACAAGAGAATGAGGATCACTACTGTCCCATGAAGAGCCTAGGGGATAGCACTGAACCTTGGAGGGGCAGGTAACTTTTTTTGAACTTTAGCAGCAAGGGGAACAGTGCGTCAAACCCATCATTTTCTCTCTTGATGTCATTTTTAGACATTTTTTGCTGTAGCAGTAATACCTATTGGGAAGGGTCAAATAACACTAGGCGCAAAACAGAGAAGTGGTAAACCGAGAGGAGGCACGGAGGTCAAGTGCTACCACCCAAAGATGAGTTGAGTTCCAGGTGGGAAAAATATGCTGCTAAGAAGAGGCGGAAACAGGGAACCCAAACTGCACAGCATTGGAAGAATCAGCCTGCTACCCTCACAGCAATGGAAGAAACAGTGTACTGCAGGGTGCCCAAACTCCGTGGAACAAGAAGAGTGACCGGATGCTCCTGCAGTGAAGAGAGAATCAGGGCCCTAATGGGATTCCAAGCTAGCAGCATAAAAGTTAATGACCTTGATGGAGAAAAGGTAGAAAGAAATTTGAGGTTCAGGGAGCAACGGATGAGTATGAGGGGAGGGGAGGGGAGGAAAGGAGTGTGGGAGAATTCTAGGAAAGTAGGAAACTGTTCAAGGACAAGGAGGAAGCACAAGGGGGAGGGAAAGTGAAAGAGGGGGAGAAGAAAGAAGGATTATAACACCCCAAAACACACATCTTGACAGCTCCATACCCCCCAAGCTTTAAACAATTTAACATTTCAAATTTGTCCCACAGCCGTAAGACTCTCTCACACATACCCTCCCCTGCCTTAACCCTCTCCAGCCATTATTTCATTCTCTCTCTCTGCCCACATGACACCTCCCTTCCCCTCCCCCCCTTCCCATAGATACACACACATGCAAAGTACCACTCACAAACATAGAAAATTCATGGACCCCACCAGTCACAACACACACAAACCGCACATGTTTTATAAAGAAAAATGATCAACTACTTTTCTTTATAAAATAGGGGTCACAAGATATATGTATTAAACCTTCTGCCAGCCCTAGACTTGGCATAAATGTCTATGCCTAGATTTGTAAAAAATAAATGCAGGTAACTGATAGTAATCCATAACTTTTAATAACTTTTTTGCTGTTGTTGCGAAGAATGGTATATTAAGTTTTAAATAAACTATAAAATAACACATGTATATTTCTTTCCACTCCACGCTTGGCCACAACAGCACACGCGCATCAAAAGCCTATGCTAAGGCTATTTTATAAAAGAGTGTCAGAAGTGATCCGTTTTGGACCAGCGTATGTTTTACATACATAAGGTTTCCATAGTTACTACTCAACTGTTTACTAATTAATGGTTATAAATTCAATGGAACTATGTTTAGCTATTATCGTTATGTCAAAAAGCGTTATATACAGATTTTTTTCTGAGATCTAGTTAGTTTAATAGGTATTCGAAGTTTGCTGATTTTGACGCTACTGGGGGCTCAACATAAAAAGATCACAAAAAAATAGTAAGTAGCTTATAGTGCTCTAACAGCTACTATTTCGCAAATAAAAGTATTTGTAGACTTTAGAAAATAGATTTAGATAACTGTAAGTTACTTAGCATGTATATGTCAGGATATAGTCCTGAAGTCCCACCTCCAGTCTGGCAGCATCCCTGTTGCCATGGAGTAGAGAAGTTACGTGACAGGAGAGCATCACCTTGGTGTGGCAAGAAGTGATCCTGTAACTAGGACCTGTCCTCCAGGTGATGTAAAACCCCCTCGCACCAATGAAGTTTCTCCAGGGCCATGTGTCCATGAGGGAAGGGTTAGGACAGCCGTTATAGTTGGTGATTCGATCATTAGGCATGTAGATAGCTGGGTGGCTGGTGGACGTGAGGATCGCCTGGTAACATGCCTGCCTGGTGCGAAGGTAGCAGACCTCACGCGCCACCTAAATAAGGTCTTAGATAGTGCTGGGGAGGAGTCTGCTGTCGTGGTACATGTCGGAACCAATGACATAGGAAAATGTGGTAGGGAGGTTCTGAAGGCTAAATTTAGGCTGTTAGATAGGAAGTTGAAATCCAGAACTTCCAGGGTAGCGTTCTCCGAAATGCTTCCCGTTCCACGTGAAGGACCCAAAAAGGCAGGCAGAGCTCCGGAGTCTCAATGCGTGGATGAGACAATGGTGCAGAGATGAGGGTTTTGGATTTGTTAGGAACTGGGGAACATTCTGGGGAAAGGAGGGGCTCTTCCAAAGGTATGGGCTTCACCTTAGCCGGGATGGAACCAGGCTGCTGGCATTAACCTTTAAAAAGGAGATAGAGCAGCTTTTAAACTAGATAATAGGGGAAAGCCGACAGTCGCCCAAGAGCGGATGGTTCGGAAGAATGCATCCTTGAAGGATACTACCAAAAGCAGAGAGTTTCCAAAAAAGAGTAAAGTAGCCCAAATGCCCTCGAGAATGGAGCAGACAGAGCTTAAAGATCCCAAATTACCCATGTCTACCAATAGTCAAATTAATATGAATAAAATACAGTCTCTAAAATGCTTGTATGCAAATGCTAGAAGTCTAAAAAATAAGATGGGAGAGTTAGAATATATAGCACTAAATGAGAGGTTAGATATCACTGGAATATCAGAGACATGGTGGAAGGAGGACAACCAGTGGGGCACTGTGATACCTGGGTACAAACTATATCGTAATGATAGAGCTGATCAAATTGGTGGAGGGGTTGCGCTCTATGTTAGAGAGGGCATTGAGTCAGAAAGGATTAAAGTTTTGCAGGAAACAAAATTTGCTGTAGAATCTCTATGGATAGAAATTCCATGTAAAAAGGGGAAGGCGATGGCAGTGGGGGTGTACTATCGACCGCCTGGCCAGAATGAATAAATGGATGATGAAATGCTCAAAGAAATCAAGGAAGCTAACAAAAGTTACAGTGCAGTAATAATAATGGGTGATTTCAATTACCCCGTTATTGACTGGGTCAGTGTCACGGCAGGACATGCTAGGGAGATAAAGTTCCTAGATGACATAAATGACTGCTTCTTGGAGCAGCTGGTTCATGAACTGACCAGAGGGGAAGCCATATTAGACCTAGTCCTTAGTGGAACACCAGATCTAGTGCAAGAGATAAGGGTGTTGGGGCCACTTGGCAATAGTGATCATAGCATGATCACCTTTGATTTAATTAGTGGAGGAGAGATAGTAAGGAAATCCACAGTACTACCTTTTAACTTTCGAAAGGGAGACTATGATAAAATGAGGAAAATAGTTAAGAAAAAACTAAAAGGAGCAGTTGCAAAGGTTAAAGACTTACACCAAGCTTGGGTGTTGTTGAAAAATACTATCTTGGAAGCACAGACCAGCTGTATTCCACGCTTTAAGAAAAGTGGAAGGAAGTCCAAAAAACTGTCAGCATAGTTTAAAGGTGAGGTCAGAGAGGCTGTTGTTGCCAAAAAAGCATCTTTTAGGAAATGGAAAAAAGAGCCAAACGACGAAACCTGGAAACAGCACAAGCACTGGCAAGTCAAATGCAAGGCATTGATAAAGCAGGCAAAGGGAGAATTTGAGAAGAAGCTTGCTGCAGAAGCAAAAAAGTGACAAAGATTTTTTCAAGTACATTCATAGCAAAAAACCTGTGAGAGAGTCAGTTGGTCCATTAGATGACAGAGGAGTTTAAAGGGGCACTAAGAGGCGACAAGGTGATAGCAGAGAGACTGAATGAATTCTTTGCTTCGGTCTTTACTGAGGAAGATGTAGGGATGTTACCCATGACTGAAGTGGTATTTAAAGGTGCGGAAGAATTGAAGGAAATATCGACACATCGGGAAGATGTATTACAACTATTAGATAAACTGAAGAGTAGCAAATTACCTGGGCCAGATGGTATACATCCAAGGGTGTTGAAAGAACTGAAATATGAGAGTGCAGACCTGCTATTAGTAATCTGTGAACTATCATTAAAATCATCTCTAATACCTGAAGATTGGAGGATCGCCAATGTAACACCAATTTTTAAAAAGGGTTCCAGGGGTGATCCGGGAAACTACAGACCGGTGAGCCTCATGTCAGTACCGGGAAAAATGGCAGAAACCATCATAAAGAATAAAATTACTCAGCATGTAGATAGTCATGGCCTAATGGGAGACAGCCAACATGGCTTTAGACAAGGAAGATCTTGTCTTACTAATCTGTTATGTTTTTTTGAAAGTGTGAATAAACAGGTGGACAAAGGTGAGTCGGTTGATATAGTGTATCTGGACTTTCAGAAAGCCTTTGACAAGGTCCCTCATCAGAGACTTTTGGCAAAACTAAAGAGTCATGGGATAGGAGGCAGTGTACTACTGTGGATCAAGAACTGATTGAAAGATAGAAAGCAGAGGGTTGGGCTAAATGGCCAATTTATGGAGAAAGTTGAGTAGTGATGTACCCCAGGGATCTGTGCTGGGTCTGCTGCTTTTTGACATATTCATAAATGACCTGGAAAGTGGAATAACGAGCGAGGTTATCAAATTTCCAGATGACACAAAACTATTTAAAGTTGTTAAAACCCAAGAGGATTGTGGAAAACTGTAAGAGGATCTTGATAAATTGGAAGACTGGGCATCAAAATGTCAGGTGAAATTTAATGTGGAGAAGTGCAAAGTTATGCACCTAGGGAAGAACAACCCAAACTATGGTTACACGATGCAAGGTTCCACATTAGGAACCACCACCCAGGAAAAAAATTTAGTGTGCAGCAGCAGCCAAGAGAGCAAATAGATTGCTAGGTATCATAAGGAAAGGAATGGAAAATAAAACAAAAGATATTATAATGACTCTATATTGTTCCATGGTGAGACCGCACCTTGAAAATTGTGTGCAATTCTGGTCGCCGTATCTTAAAAAGGATATAGCGTTATTAGAAAAGGTTCAGAGAAGAGCCACCAAAATGGTAAAGGGGATGGAAGGATACTCCTATGAAGAAAGGCTAAAAAGGTTAGGGCTCTTTAACCTGGAAAAGAGACGGCTGAGGGGAGATATGATAGAAGTCTATAAATTAATGAACAGAGTGGAATGGGTAAACGTAGATCAATTGTTTACGTTATCAGAATATAGAAAGACTAGGGGACATGCAATGAAGCTACAGGGTAAACTATTTAAGAAAATATTTTTTTCACTCAACGTGTAATCAAACTCTGGAATTTGTTACCAGAGGATGTAGTAAAGGCTGTTAGTGTAGCTGGGTTTAAAAAAGGTTTGGACAAGTTCCTGGAGGAAAGGTCCATAAACCATTATTAAGAAGGGACCCAGGATGTCAATGCTTGATCCAGTACAAGCACTGAGGAACCTGTGTCTTTTGGGGAAACTGCTAGGTACTTATGACCTAGATTGGCCACTGTTGGAAACAGGATACTGGGCTTGATGGACCTTGGTCTGACCCAGTGTGGCATATCTTATGTTCTTATGTTCTAGTGTCAGAGTTATTGGTGCATATATCGGCCTTGTATGTTTTTCATATGCTGGGCTAATATGTTGTCAAAACTAATTGCTGTC
Source organism: Ichthyophis bannanicus (assembly GCA_033557465.1). NCBI lineage: Eukaryota > Metazoa > Chordata > Amphibia > Gymnophiona > Ichthyophiidae > Ichthyophis > Ichthyophis bannanicus. The sequence continues at coordinate 65,886,555 of CM066040.1, forward strand.
AAGCATTCTGTTCTAGGTGTTTCAATGGTGCAATATTGATGCACTGCATCATTAGTGTTTTCACGTGTATCATATTCCGCCGTCAGAATGGACTGTTGACAAACTATATAATATCATAATAAAGAGTTTTAAATGAAAACTGCAGTTTCAATAGTATCATACAGCATGTTTACGTCAATGAGTATTGGAACTGAATCCTCTTTTCTGAAGACGGACAATATACTATATTGGACCAGTGTATGAAAAACATACACTTTGTGAAACTTCTATTTTCTGCAAAGTTTTAATATTTTTTTTGTTATTGCTGGTATTTCATAGTAGTTTGATTGTAACAAATCTAATAAATCATCCAGAACAGAAAAAGAATATGCGAGCTGTCCAAAACAGGTTAAGTTGAAGTGTGGACATTTACACCAGCCTAGCCTTTTCAAGAATACATACAAATTATAGTGGACTCTGACCATGAGCCACCCAAACTCTGGGCACACACCTTGAAAGTATACGCTATTGTGCAGCCAATGTATTTTTCAGCTGATTGGTATGTTATAAGAGTTCACTGACATGTGTATGTCACCGTACACTTACATTAATTAATTAATTTATTTTTATATACCGCCTTTCACAAAGGTCAAAGCAGTTTACACAGAACTTCAATTTTACAACAGCGGTTACATTGAAACAAGCAACTTTCTACACTAAATAAGAATGGGGGTAGTTGGGTTAGATTAACTATGTACAGGATGACAAACTATATATATGTTCTTGTAAAGTTTAGTCCTTAATACTATACAGAAATGCTGTTTGCTTAATTGGAGGTGGGGTATGGGTTAGGAGGGAGTAGGATCGAAATGGAGGGTGGCTAGGGGTCTTTAGGAGTTTGCGGAAGGATAGCAGGTCTGTGATGTATGTGGGCAGGAAGGGAGTTCCAGGTAGTTGGTGCATAAAGTTCAAAGGATCTGGCACGAGCTTGTTGTTTGTTTTTTGTCATGGCATGGGGGTAGTCAGAGTGTTAATGGTGGAGGCTCTCCATGGTCTGTTCGATTGCTGTGGTGTGATGACAGAGTGAAGGTAGGTGGATGACTGGTGGTTCAGACCTTTGTGAATCATTTGGAAGATTTTGTACAGTATTCAGCTTTGCAGAATAAGCCAGTGGAGGTCTTTGAGGATGGGGGTGATGTGTTCATATTTGGATGTTCCTGTTATGGTCCTTGCTGCCATGTGGAGAACACCCCCACTCCTCTGTTCACCCACCCAGCCCTTGGCTATGAGTTAGAACTGTGTGCTGAGCGTCCGTGCAGTTTCTTAACACATGCACTGAATAAAACACACCCAGCATCTACATCCTTGAAAATCTGCTGCCGTTTCCTGCATTGTGGACTGGAGAGAGGCTCATGTGGTGCCTTTACACAAGGACTGGAGAGAGGCTCATGTGGTGCCTTTACACAAAAGCGGAAGTAAGGATGTGGTTGAAAACTACAGGCCGGTTAGTTTAACTTCAGTGGTGAGTAAATTATTGGAAACGCTGCTGAAAGAGAAAATAGTGAGGTTTCTGGAGTCCGGCGGATTACAGGATCCGAGGCAGCATGGATTCACCAGAGGCAGGTCTTGTCAGACAAATCTGATCGATTTCTTTGACTGGGTGACCAGGGAGTTGGACCGAGGGAGAGCTCTAGATGTGGTGTATTTAGATTTCAGTAAAGCCTTTGACACTGTTCCTCACAGGAACTTATAAACAATCTGAGCACCCTAGGGATGGACCCTAAAGTTACTGCTTGGGTTAGAAATTGGTTGGGTGGGAGGCGACAAAGAGTACAAGTAAATGGAGCTCACTCTGAGGAGAAGGATGTTACCAGTGGTGTGCCCCAGGGATCTGTCCTTGGTCCGAATCTTTTTAACATCTTTGTTAGTGATATAGCAGAAGGGCTGTCGGGTAAGGTTTGCCTCTTTGCGGATGATACCAAAATCTGTAATAGAGTAGACACCCAGGAAGGTGTAGATAACATGAGGAGGGATCTAGCTAAGCTTGAAGAATGGTCTAGAATTTGGCAGCTGGGATTTAATGTTAAAAAATGTAAGGTCATGCATTTGGGCTGCAGCAATCCAAGGGAGCAATACAGTATAGGAGGTGAAGTACTTTTGTCCACTAAAGAAGAGCGGGACCTAGGCGTGGTTGTGTCTGATGATCTTAAAGTAGCTAAAGACTGGAGACTATTTATAGACTCTTCAAAAATGAGTCTGAAGGCTGTGCTTTTGAACAATGGAAACCGTCTTCCATCTATTCCAGTAGGGCATGCCGTCTACATGAAAGAGACATACAATAACTTAAAGCATCTACTGACTTCCATTAACTATAACAAGTACAGTTGGCACCTCTGTGGTGACTTGAAGGTAGTTGCCCTTTTAATGGGACTGCAGCAGGGATATATAAAATACATGTGTTTCTTATGTGAGTGGGATAGCCGAGCAAGGGATTGGCACTACTTGCGGAAGGAATGGAATCTCAGACAAAATGTAACAGTTGGAGAGAAGAATATCCAGCACCCAGCTCTGGTTGAGGCTCACAAAATCCTGCTACCACCCCTTCACATCAAACTAGGTTTGATGAAAAACTTTGTGAAAGTCATGGACCGCACTTCACCAGCTTTCCGATACCTGTATGAAAAATTCCCTCGACTCAGCGAAGCAAAGATTAAAGAGGGAGTTTTTGTGGGTCCTCAGATTCGAGAGCTCTTCAAAGATGACCGGTTCAACAACTTGCTGCAGGGTGATGCGAAACAAGCATGGAATGCTTTTTGCCTAGTGTCAACAAACTTTCTCGGGAATGTTAGGGCAGAAAACTACAAGGAACTAGTAGAAGACATGCTGATGCAGTATCAGAAACTTGGCTTCAATATGTCTCTAAAGATCCATTTCCTTGATTCCCATCTTGATTTCTTTCCTGACAACTGTGGTATTTTTAGTTTTCACCAGGATATCGCAACGATGGAGCAAAGATACCAGGGAAAATGGTCCACTACAATGCTGGCTGACTACTGCTGGACACTCCCCAGAGAAGCTCCCTAACAGCTGTACAAGAGACAGGCAAGAAAATCTAAGTAGTCGCCTATGACTTGGTTTTTTACAGGCATTTACCGAAGGCCTATTATATTTACTATTGACATGCATTTCGTGATGTAAACATTAATTCTTGTAGTTTACAAAAAAAACTAGAGCCAACTTTGCAATTTCACTGTCATATTCATGTTTAGCATATAAAAATTGATAAGAAATGACTATTTTTATTTCAGTGACATGACTTTTGTAAAAATTTGTTGACCAGTGTAACATGGGATCGTCACGTCACAAAGACAGCTAACACAGGAAAAATGCAGATATCACGGTGCCACAATGTCTGCATTTCCTGTGGTAGCTGTAGAATGGAGGGGACGAGGGTGGAGAGTGGGCATTCCAAATTCGAGCAGCTACCGTTCACATTGCACGGTAGCCGCTCTTTCTACAGGCTTCGCGGATGCAGCTATCGCTACCTCTATGAGCAGAAATAGTTGCATCCACGAAGCTTGTGCCCCATGATCCCATCATTTCCTCACGGTAACTGCTGGGAACACCCCCTGCACCTATTACGGGACTTTTGCACCTAATGCTGGCTATTTGCAACTATTGCCTGACATTATCTGCAAAAGTCTAATGCACTTTAGTAAACCTACCTTTCTTGCCTATCATGTTCCCCTGGGAAGGGTTAAGGAGCACTTTGCTAAAGGATAATGCAGCTCATTACATCAGCCTCTGAGCCTCGACACAGGTATGCCTGCACCTACGAATAGAAGGGGAGTATGTCATTGCTTTACACTTTTTCTTTGACTTCTTTTATTTTAAACAAAGGCACTAATCAAAATAATGGAAAAAAAAAGCCCTACCCAAATGAAAAGCAAAAACATTTTCAGTGCACGCCCATACACATAAATTCCAAATTATTAGTAAATCTGAAAGAGGTTGGTTACTAGCTACCTTTGTTCTGTGCCATGTACATTTCTCTTCCTGTTTCTCTCTGGTTCATTTATCATCTCTCTCGTTCCAACGGGGCTTTGTTTTTTCATAATCAGGCATGAGGAAAGATTCACTGCTGGAATTTAATGTCGCTCTAATTTAATCTGATGGATTCAAAATGAACATGAAATCAGGGAAAGGAAATATTCAATCAATGTCATGCATCAAGGAAACAGACAAGGGTCACATTGCCATATTTTACATCCCGTTTGTGAACAACAATGCTTGTAAATTCTGACAGCTAGCTGTATTTGTTAAATTACCATAATAAATCTTGAAGTGGCTTTAAATGTTCAGAGATGTCATTTTGGAGGATGGTAATGCTCACATTCTGATTCTCTAAGCCATTATAATTAACAATATATTTAGAATTTGTACTTCTGTGTGCACATCTATCTGACGTAAACAGATAAAATGGAATGTAATTTTCTGTAATTAGTTCTGAATGACTATTATTCGAGTATGATGAAACCAAGCCACTGATTAACCATTCCTGAGAAAGGTATATGCAATTTTTTTAAGGTAGCTCTTTTGAATCTCACATGTTCAGGGAAGATAACGTTTTTAACAGGGTGCCTAGGCTATGAAGGCACATAGCTGCAACACATGCACCTATGGGGTCTGTTTACTAAAGTATGTTAAGGCTTTTACAGCTAACACAGCAAAAGAAGTGCAGATAGCAAGGCATTGCCTGCTTCAGGTATGCACAGCATTTCCCCAGTAGATAACTCACTGAAATTGCGGAAAGCATGGCCTAGCAGTATTGCGGATACATGTAACGCCATTCATTGAGGGAGTGTTATGAGCATCGATGCTGTCTGTAGCTTTGATGGTTACTGCACACTGTTGATGCCCCACACTGCAGACACTCTTACTCTCTGCCCATATCCCACCCACTCATGCAGATAATGTGGTTTATGCAAATAATGCAAAAACATCACTGCATTATCTGCAGTATCCCTGCGTTCGCTGTTAGCGCATGCTATCTGGGCATGTTATGTGCCACATTCCTACTTCTATTAATCATGTATATAGCACTACGAGGCATACACAGCGCTGTACAGACACATATACTAAGATGGTCCTACTCATCAGAGCTTACAATCTAATTGACAGACAGAATGATAGACGAGAACAAGGGTACAATAGGGAAGGGTAAGGAGACAAAAGGAGAATAAAGGATTAAGATTCAAAAGAGGTGAGCCTTTAGCATGGATTTGAAAAGGTGGAGAGGGGAAATCTGTCATAAAGATACAGGTAGTTTGTTCCAGGCATAAGGGGCAGCAAAGTGAAAAGAGCGAAGTCTGGAGTTGGTAGAGGAAGAGAAGGGCATAGAGAGAAGAAAGCCAGAGGAAGAGCGCAGTTCATGAGGAGGAGTATAGGGAGAGAGGAGAGGAGAGAGGAAAGGTAGTGAGGAGCCTTAGAATGAATGCATTTATAGGTCAGAAGGAGAAGTTTGAATTGGATATGGAAATGGAAGGGAAGCCAATGAAGTGATTTAAGAAAAGGGGTTATATGAGTATAATGGGGCTGGTGGAAGATTAGCCACACAGCAGAGTTCTGAACAGACTGAAGGGGAGAAAGATGACTCAGAGAGAGACCAGCAAGGAAGAGGTTGCAATAATCTAAACAAGAGGTGATTAAAGAGTGGATAACTGCTTTAGTAGTATGTTCAGAAAGACGAGGGCACATTTTGTTAATGTTATAGAGAAAGAAACGACAGGTTTTTGCTATCTTTTGGATATCTGTGGTGAAGGAGAGAGAGGAGTCAAAGATGATCCCAAGGTTACGGGCTGAGGAAACAGACAGCAGAAGAGTGTTATCAACAGAGACAGAGAAAGAAGGAAGGGGAAGAGGGTTTAGGGGGAAAATAAGTTGTTCAGTTTTGGCTATGTTAAGTTTCAAATCTAGGAAGCTGATATGAAGGCTTGGAGTGTAGGAGAAATAATAAGCGTAGATAGATAGATTAGAAAGTCATCAGCATAAAAATGGCATTGAAAACCATAGGAGGAGATGAGAGCACAAAGGGACTGGATAGAGAGAGAGAGAGAAAAGGACAGGGCCAAGAACAAACAGCATAGTTACTCACTTGTAACAGGTGTTCTCCAGGGACAGCAGGAATCAGTCCTCACATATGGGTGACATCGACACCGAAGGATCCCTCATGGAAGCATCTCCCCAGCTTTCAAAGAAAGCCTTTGGGAGATGGCACCACACATGTGGTCCCCTTCCTAACAAAGAAGGCCATCTTTCTCAGTCAGATGACACAGCTAGAGCTGACCAAAGAAGATGGCAAAAATTATACAGCAACTTCAAGGGGAGGAGGGAGGATTGTGAGGACCGATTCCTGCTGTCCCTGGAGAACACCTGTTACAGGTGAGTAGCTACACTTTCTCCAGGAACAAGCAGGAAGTCAGTCCTCACACATGGGACTCCCTAGCTACAGGCTACCAAGAACCTGTAGAAAAAAAGGCACATCCCAGCCTTGAGTAGCTGCAAGTGAATTTGAGGACAGACTCTGAGAACCTCAGTGTCCAGGGAGATCCATGGCTCAGGGAGCCTTTACAAGACGGGTCGGAGGGCAGGAGTTGCCTAAACCCTGAACAGATTGCGGAGTACGGCCTGCCAAAGGCACTATCCCATCAGGACTCCTTCTTCAGGCAGTGGTGAGCTGCAAAAGTGTGGACTGAGGACCAGGTAACGGCCTGGCAGATATCTGCCATAGGGACAGAGCGTAGGCTCTCAAATGAGGTTGCCATAGCCCTGACGTTGTGTGCTCCAACAATAGCCCAACCTGATTGTGGGCAAAGGTGATGCAGTCCACCACCCAGCTGGACAGGATCTGCTTGGTGACAGCCTCCCACAGTCAACTGGGGTCGTATGAAACGAAAAACTGTGAGGCTTTGCGGTGTCCCCGAGTATGTTGCAGATATAAAGACAGGGTCCTTTTGCAGTCCAGAGTATGGAGAACAGCTGCTGCCTTATTGGCATGGGGCTGTGGAAAGAAGGTAGGGAGCACCACCTCTTGTTTGAGATGAAAAGCAATACCACCTTTGGGAGGAATTTAGGGTGAGTGTGAACCTGGTGTAGGGTGGCTTGCCCACCAAGGCCTGAAGTTCGCTGACTCTGTGGGCAGGTGAGTGCTATCAGGAAGGCCACTTCCAGGATAGGTAATGTAAATGGCAGGCAGCCAAGGGTTCGAAGGGTGGCTTGGTAAGCTGCATCAGGACCATTCTGAGTTCCCATTCTGTCGTAGGTGGCCAGATGGGAGGTTTAGAGAGCAGCAAGCCCTGCATGAAATGGGTGATGAGGGGCTGCACAGAAAAAGGCTTGCCTTCTATGGAGTGATGGTTCACAGAGAGTGCACTCAGGTATACCCTGATGGAGTTGGACTCGAGTCCAGACTACAAGAGGTAGAGTAAGTACTGCAGCACCGTATGCACTGGGCAGGAGAATGGAACTACCTATTGCTCTGTACACCATACCAAACATCTGCACCACTTGAAGGCATAGGCTCATTTTGTGGAGTATTTACCAGAGGCCAGGACTTCTTCCACCTCCCTGGGGAGATGAGGGGCACTAGGGTGACCCATTCAGAAGCCATGCTATTAGCAACAGGGATTCCAGGTTGGGGTGGACAATCAAGCCCTCCTCCTGGGTCAGTAGTCCTGGGGTATTCCCCAGAGAGACCAGGAACTCTGTCAAGAGGTGGAGTAACAGGGAAAATTAAGGCTGTCTGGGCCACCAGGATCATGGAAGCCTTGTCCCACTGGACCTTGAAGAGGGTCCACACAATTAGTGGTGTGGGAGGGAAGGCATACAACAGGCCCTCCAACTACAAGATGAGGAAGGCATCCACCGCTATCCAGGATGAATGCAGTTGGGGACAGCAGAAGCAGGGCAGCTGAGCATTGGCTGAGCTGGCAAAGAGGTCCAGGCTTGTGATTCCCCATAGTCAGAATAGCCACTGCTACTGGGGTAGCCACTGGGGTCTAGGTGCCACTCATGTGACTGGAGAACCCTGCTCAGTCTGTGAGCTAAGACATTGTCCTGGCCTGGAAGGTATACAGTCCTGAGAAGCATTCCCTGACTGATCGCATATGAGCAAAGGGCTACTGTCTTCTGGCAGAGGCAGTGAGACCCTGTGCCCCCTTATTTGTTCAGGAAGAACATCGCGACCTCGTTGTCTATTTGGACCAGTACTGACTGATGCTGCAGGCAGTGTTGGAAGGCCCTGATTGCCATAAAAATGGATCTGAGCTCCAGCAGTTTGATCTGCTGCTGGCTCCTTTAGAGACCAGTTGCCCTGTATGTGCAATTCCTCGCAGTGGGCACCCCAGCCCAGCAGGGAGGCATCCGTAGTGAGGACCATCTTGGGTTTTGGGTGTTGAAAGGGCATGCATTTCCGCAGGTGCTGTGCATCCTGCCACCAAATGAGTGACTCTGTTAATTGATGGGATACCAAGATCCTGTCCCGAAGCCTGCCTGTGGCTTGGGTCCACTGTGCGCACAGGCACCACTGAACTGCCTGCACATGGAGGCGGGCATTGGGGACCACATGGACTGTGGAAGCCATGTGGCCAAACAGGCAAACCATGGACTGTGCCAACATGGCATGAAGGTGCTGCATTTCAGTTGCCAGGGCCCTGAGGTGATCCGCCCTGTCCAGGGGGTGGAAGGACCAGGCTTGGAGGGTGTCCAGGGGAGTCCCTATGAACTCCATGTCCTGTGTTGGAGTGAGGTGTGATTTGGGGTGGTTTATCATGAACCTCAGATGTTGTAGGACCTTAGTGGCGTGGATTGTGGCCTGTTGCACATCTGAAGCAGTCTCTCCCTTTACTAGCCAGTCTAGTCCCTTGCCAAGGATTGACTTAAGGCAAGGGGCTCTCGAGGTCTCTTCAGTAGCCCAGGGAGTCCTCGACATCGAGGTCTCAGCGTGTGTGCCAGCGGGGCCAGGCATTGATGCTTGCTGCAAGGCAAGGAATGCAGAAACGCTGTGTTCCAATGCCATCATCCTGACCTCCCACTCAATTTTATTTTATTTATTTTATTTATTTATTTAGCTGTATTTATATCCCGCTTTTCACCAGGTCAAAGCGGTCAATTGGGGGATACATTTAACACGAGGGGATATGAGACACATACGCTAATACTTACAGGGAACATGGGCAATGGAGGGTTAAGTGGCTTGCCCAAGACCACAAGGAGTGCCTATAGGACTAGAAATCCCAGTCCCTCCAGCCTGAGATTGCTGTCCCCAGGTGGGACTTGAACCCCCGGCCCTCCGGCCTGAAGTACCTTGCCCTAACCACTAGACCACTTCTCCCTCAAGGGTTGCAGCCTTTGGCACCGAGGGTTGCAGCCTTTGGCACCGAGGCCGGGGTGACCGGGTCGGATGTCGGGTAGGAGAGGGAGTCCTCGATGGGACGGGCCTCGGTGGTCTGAGATCTGTTGTCTGTGGCCTTGGCATCTGTCTTGGGTACCTTGCTACTCCCCCACTCTGACTCCTTGGAAACCCTCTGGGGGCTGTGGGACCTTGCATGGGACTTGCCGTGTGAGTCCCCTTCCCAGGAAGAGGTCCTTGAAGATTTCTTTTTCTTACATTCTCATTCCGGGGAACCCTTCTTGGAGTGTCCGTGTGCCCATTCGGGCACTGCAGGGGCTTTACGTGACTCTGAGGGTCCTTGCGGGGATACCGAGGCTGAGTCTGACCTGTGGAAGATGTCATCCTGTTTTTGCCGGCAAATCCGGATGGCCTTAGCGGACATATTTTTGAACAGGGAGAACACTTCTGGGTCATGGTCGTTACTTAGACACCTGAGGCAACAATCATGTGTGTCGGTAAGGGACATGTTCCTGGAGCACTGATCATACTTTTTAAATCCGGTGGCCATTGGGGCACAAAGGACTCCAGCGAGGTTGAAGACCTTCGAAACGGACAGTGGTTAGAAAAGGCATGAAATCGCACTAAATGAAAAACCTTAACTAAACAGGTTCTGAGTCCTGAAGCCTATGCAACGGGGCTCGGAGGTGGGAAAGGGACTGGTGCTAACTGGATGGTATACAGAAATGCATGAGGAAATCAACTTTTTTCCAGGGAAGAAAGTTGAGCGTTTCCAGGGCTCCACGGAAAAAGGGAAACTGAGTAAGATGGCACCCTTGGGTGGGAAGGGGACAATGCATGCGTGGTGGCATCTCCTAAAGGTTTTCTTGGAAAGCTGGGGAGATGCTTCCGTGAGGGTTCTGTTAGCATCGATGTTACACATATGTGAGGACCGACTTTCTGCTTGGGGTGCCATCATCGTATAGAAAGATAGCAGAAAAGGAGGAACCACCAGAACAGACATTGAAAGAGAAGATGGTGAGAAGATGGTGGTCAACAGTGTCAAAGCAGCAGAAAGATCAAGTAGAATGAGGACTGAGTAAAGGTCTTTGGATTTTGCCAGAAACAAGTCACTGGAGACTTTGGCAAAGATCGCTTCAGTAGAATTTAAGGGACAAAAGCCAGACTGAAGTGGATCAAAGAGAGCTTGAGAAGAGAGAAATTCAAGGCAACGGCAGAGAACTGCATGTTCAAGAATTTTGGAAATGAAGGGAAGAAGGGAGATGGGTCGATAATTAGAGGAACAAGAAAGGTCAAGTGAAGGTTAACAGATAATGCCACTTAGTAAACATGCCCTGCTGTATGTGTCTTGATAAAATTGCCTGCCCCAAAGCTTCTACACAATGCTACACTAGCTCAGAGGCAGAAGTAAATTTGCTCCAGCATGTGTCAGTAAAAATGGGTATTTATGGGTGTATTTTATGATATATAAGCATAAATGTCAATCCCGGCCCACTCCTTCCATTCTTTGCCACAGGAGACCCCAACATGTAGATCACATAGAAGTGTATATGCTGGGACATAGGAACATAAAAAATGACATGCTGTTTCTTTGTTCCTATTCAGCTACAGGAAGTTTTGCCTATGGTATGTAACATGCTCGATCCAGCTAGTTGGACTGGGGTCACAAAAAATAAATGTATAGGTCATGCTAGATTTTTCATGGGTTCCTGGGACTGGATTGGGACTTCTCCAGGGAGGCCAATCACACTCTTGCTCTCAGGCAGCCAGCTCACACTCTTCTCCAGCTCAGTAGATCAGGCTTGGAAACAGAGTATGCTTCCGAACCCCTTATTCTTGACTTTATAATTCCAAACAGCAAATAACAGCTTGATTCAACAAAGGATTGTCCTTTTCAGCACTCAAAACTGGTCACAGTCCTTTAAGAACGATACTATCTTACATGGACCTGAAAAGGAGGTGCTAGTAAATGCCTCAGATCAATTCTTTTGCTGGGAGATTTTGGGTATGTTCATCTGTAAGCTGCTGGGAGCACGTTAACCCTGGAATTACCGAGATGTTTTGCACACACTGAATACCGTTGGGGTCATAAATGACCCCACGATGAATTTTAATTGTTAACCATGAAAATTTTAAACTAAATAGACAAAGTATTATTCCGAATTAATTATTTATTATATGAAGGTTAAATGTTTTAAAACTTAATGCTTTATCATAAAATTACATGAAGAAGAGTTGCCATGAAAGCAGTTTCTGCATGCACTTGATGAACACAGTAAAGTACTACAGTCATTTGCATGAGACACAGCCAATTTCTGAATGTTCTTTGCAAACACTGCGCTTGCAGGAGGTGCAAACTATGTTGCTTTTCCTGTCTTTTTCTCTGGAACAGCAGTGACACCTTGCCCTTTTCTTTGGGATCCCGACATTGCAAACAGCATCAGTGGCTTCTTCAATGCTAGAAGAAGTCTCGCTGCAATTACTCTGAAGCAGCTGCTTTCCTAATTCCAAGAGGAATAGACGACGAATTAACTTGGACTGCCATTCTGGATTTAGTGACATCCAAACAATGAAGGCGTTCAAAGCACTGATGTCCAACATGTTGTAGAAGATTGCCACTGGCTAGCGTCTTGTCATTCATTTTGTGGTATACGTGCGCAACATTTGATCTGCCATATCTACTACACCTTTACTAGAATTATAGTCCAAGATCATGCATGTTCTTTTGTCTGGATGTGTGTAATCTACTTCTTCTTGATCATGCAAACTGCTCAGAACAACCACCACTTTTCCTTTCTTCGGGCAATAGGAAACCAGAGTGGCGTCATTGCGAAAGGCAAACAGTGAAGTGAATACCTCTCAGCCCTTTGCTGTTACAAATTCTGGAGGTAATTCTTTTCTGTTCTTTCGAATTGTCCCCAAAAGTGTCATTTGTTTTTCTAGCAATTTCCATGACAGGGATAACCTGCAAAAGAAATTGTCAACAGTAACATTTCTGCCAGATCGCGTCAATCCTTCAGTGAGTTGCAGCACAACCCTTTCACCCTGATTCTGTTCCCTGTTTTGTCCGAGTTCCCTTCCTGTATATACTTGAAGACGCAGAACATATGACGTTGCACTGTCACACAACATCCATAGCTTTATGCCATATTTCCCAGGTTTCTGGGAATATATTGTCTGAACGGAACACGGCCACAAAATGTAAGCAATTGCTCATCCACGGTAACATTTTCACCAGGAACAAAGGCGTCACTTAGAGTTGCTTCCCAGGTATCAAAAACGTGTCTGGGTATGGGTGATGGGGAGGGGGCGTTTCAAGATGGCAGTTGCAGTCGTGTTCGGGTGAGCGCATTTTTTTCATATTCATGGGGAAGAAACGTAAGGGTAAGGCTGGGCAGGTGCCTTCGCAGCCCACCCTTACTTCAACGCCGCTTGCCTCTGTTTCCGGACCACTGGATACCTATTTTGTTCGTGCTCCTCGGGATCCCGACGGTGCTGGTGGAGAATACCAATTGGCGAGGCCATCGGAGACGGATTGCTCGGTTGCAGCCTCGGTGTCATCTTCCTCCCCAGCTGTGAGCCCAGCGCCTAAGTTTCACCGTAGTGGTTCACTGCCTGGAGGTTTCCTCTCCTAGTCCAGGGGAGGTTTCAACCTCGCGAGGGCCAGAGAAAAGTGAACCGGAGAAGCTTGTGAGTGGAGCCGGCAGTGCTCTACACTTCATTCCAGCATCGGCGCTTGTTGGAGATGAGACCACAGGAAAGCTCCTTTCCCCTGTGCAACAAGAAGATCTTTTGGTGCCTGATGTGATGGACAGCGTTTCATTTTCGACTCCGGATGGGGCTTTCGTTATTCAATGCCCAACGAACTTCACTTTAGAATCGATCTGGACTGCTATTGTGTCCCTTGGAGAAGTTCTGCTTCCGCAGATTACATCATTAACTTCTAAAGTTAAGTCTACAATGGAATCGGTAGCAGACTTAGAGAAGAAGGTCTCTGACATTTCTATGGAATCTGCAGTTCGGCAGGCGAGAATTTCTAACTTAGAGGATCAAGCTGATGGATTTAAAAAGAACTTCATGTCTGTGCAAGTAAAGTTGGAACAGTTAGATAATTCCACTCGTGTTAATAATTTGAGAGTTGTTAACTTTCCTAAGGTGATGTCTATTTCTGCTAAAGATATGTTCAAGGAATATCTGACTGTGACTTTGGGGGTTTCATCTGACTTAATGCCACCTCTAGTAAAAACCTATTACTTACCAAAGGCTAAGCGCGTGTCTTGTGCTGGTATGTGGGGAGATGCTCTCAATGTCACAGATTTAGTGGAAAATTCTGGTCTCGAGTCTCAAGAACCCTCTACCTTATTAGTTACATTTGCTTTGTTATCGGATAAGGAGTGGTTATTGAAACTTTTTTTCCAAAAAAGGAAGCTTTTGTTTAGGGGTTTAGCCATACACATCTATCCAGATTTGTCAAGGGAGACCCAGAAATGGCGTAGAGAGTTTCTATTGCTCCGTCCTGGAATTTTACAACTGGGTGGGTTGGTATTTCTTAAACATCCATGTAAATGTTTGATTAAGTATCATTCTGTTTTATATGTATTTTTTGAACCTTCCCAGTTACTTGCTTTTATCAATGCCAGGCGCCTAGAATCTTCTATTGTCCCCTCCTAGTGCTCACTATTGATTTCGGTCTGGATTTTCGACTGCTTCCTTTTCTTTGAATGTTTCGAATGTTAGTTTGGTGAAATGGTAACCCCCTCTCCTCTGTAGTGGGCTAGTTAGGGTAAGCTCTTTAATTGTTTTTCTTTGTATCTTTTTGGAAGGATATATGGTATTATGCATGTATCTGTATATTGATTTCTGGTGCTTCCCTGTTTCTTTGAAAAGAGTTTTTTGTATAAACCTTCTTCAACTTATTGTAAAATTGCATAAATATAAAATTTAAAAAAAAACGTGTCTGATTGGAGCAAGCTTACCCACGCCTCATTGTTCATGTCTGTTGGTTGCATCATCACATCTGAGAGCACAAGAAATTTGCTGAAAATGGTTACGGGCCATATGTTTGCCGAAAACAGAACAACCATCTTCAAGGTTCCACAACTGAACTATGGATTCATTTCGTAACTTGTACATGCCTGAGAGGATCAGAAGTCCAAGAAAACGTTGAAATTCTCCATTTGTCAAATCTTTCCAGGTGTCGTCATAAATGTGTCTTCCTTGTTTGCTCGTCCACATCATGATTTCATCCAATAAGTTCTTCCTCATGAACAAGTGGAATGCTGCGAGAGGGCCATCAACATTTCGTACAGCATACCTTGTAGGACCTTGTTGTACAGGCAAGACATTAGCTCTGGCATATCTTCCAGCAGCTTGCTTTAGAGGTTTCCTGTTCCATGATGTGGCATCCTTAGATACATAGGCTTCAATGGCAACATTTGTGCTTATAGTTGATGACCTCTTAGATCCTCTACGACTACAACTAAGATTCCTCACAGAAGATACTGACACCGAGGACTCCTACCTTCTTCCCCGTCCAGCACAGCCTCGACCTTTGCCTCGACCTGTAACTTGACTCTTTGCTGCAGGCGATATTACCGGTTCAACATCAGTCTCACATTCACTTGGCGACCAACTGCTGTCACCATCTGAATCATGACTGTCATCATCAGATTTATCGCCCAAACTTGGCTGATATGCTTCTTCGCTTGCTGAATATGCTGCATCATCAGACGACTCAGAGCTGCAACTGCCAGCATCTCGTTGCAATATTTCTCTTACTTGGACAGCTGAATAGTTTCGTTTTGACATCATAAACAATAACCTAAAATAAATAAAGATAAAAGTTGAATAAAACGCAAAGCAGTTTTACTATAGGTGTACAATAATTGTGATGAACGAGCTGAAAGCCTTTAGATTTCATCGGAAATAAACGAGAGAACATATGATATCAATTACAGAAAATGTGTAATTTTCAGAAAATAAGAGTACAAAAAATAAATGATACATAACACAGGTACACTACCAAAAAACTGCCTCCAGTTTTGCAACTGATTCCTATAGATGTTGGGGTGCTGAATCCAGGAAAAATAGCCAAAATGTTCCACCACGTCACGTTTTCTTGCAAAATTAGATTTCTTACCCATATAAGGAATGTTCACATAATTTCTTTTTAGCCGACTGCAGTTTATTTTCTTGGCCCAAAATAGAGGTTGTAATGGTTAACTAACTAGAAACACTCCCTCATGATATTTTAGAGTGTTTTGTATTCATTTTATACATTAACAGGACAATTGGGAGGCGGGGGGCTAAATCCAGTACTCGCGCTGGCGCATGTTCTTTCCTGTTCGCCTCGCCTCGTTCGCTCGCTCAAACACGGTGGTTGCGACATGAACGTTCCTGTCAAATTTCAGTTTCTTGCAAGATCATTATTACCTTTTGTTTGCTCAGTCGTAATCCAGCTTTATTCCGAAGTGGTTCACTACAGTTGTAGTTTGCAGTGCTGTGTATCTGTGATGGCTCACAGAGCCAGAGGTTGCGTCAACTCTCCGGACAGTTTTTGTTTTATTTGTGGGGAATATACCGTGAAAAAGCGGCAGAGGAACATTTCTGCATTTATTTTAAAAAGTATATTACGCCTATTTCGGTTTGAAGTTAGGCGATCAAGACAAACCGTGGGCTCCTCACAAAGTGTGCAAGACATGTGAGGAAGATCTACGCTTATGGATGAAAGGTAAAAAACAAGCATTTCGTTTCGGAATACCTATGATGTGGCGTGAACAAAGAGACCACAGCAGTGACTGCTATTTTTGCTCTTGCATTGTGAAGGGATACAACTTAAAAAATAAGAACGTAATAAGTTACCCCAACCTTCCCTCAGCAATTAGGCCTATGCCTCATAGCAACGAAGTACCTGTGCCTGAACCACCAAAATCTTTGGATCATATTTGTGTGGACGGTTCTGATCATGATGAGACTCATCAGATGGCTTTTCCCGATGAATCCAGTACTTCCGAGTTTGAAACTGAACCAGATCCGAAACCTGAACTTTTCTCTCAAGCTGAATTGAATGATTTAGTCCGGGATTTAGGACTCCCAAAAGATGCTGCCCAACTGCTAGGTTCTCGGCTTAAACAGAAATATCTATTGTCACCAGGAACAACTTTTTATTGGTACCGCAACCGCGAGACACAATTTTTGAAGTATTTCAGCAAAGAGGAAGATTTGGTATTTTGCAACGATATATACGGAGTGATGGAAAAGTTTAAACTCAAGTATGATCCTGCTGAATGGCGGCTGTTCATTGATTCGTCAAAAGACAGCATAAAAGGTGTTCTTCTTCATAATGGCAACACATTCGCTTCAGTTCCTATTGCTCACTCTGTTATTCTCCAAGAAAAATACGAGAATTTGGCCCTGATTCTTCAGAAGATTCGTTATGATGAGCATAAGTGGATGATTTGTGGAGACTTTAAAATTCTATCCATGCTATTAGGGCAGCAATCCAGTTTCACCAAATATCCCTGCTTCCTTTGCTTGTGGGATAGCCGGGCCCACGACCTACACTGGGGGAAAAAAGACTGGCCAATTCGGGAGTATTTGAGACACGGTGAGAAAAATGTTCTTCATGAGAGCTTGGTACCTCGTGATAAAATTCTATTACCACCTCTCCACATTAAGTTGGGTCTCATTAAGCAATTCATCAAGTCCCTTCCAAAAGATGGTGAGTGCTTTCGGTACCCTTGCTCAAAGTTCCCCCGACTTTCTGAAGCAAAGCTAAAGGAAGGAGTGTTTGTTGGCCCTGATATAAGGAAACTCATTTCAGATGGAGCATTCGCTGAAACGATGTCTGAGAAGGAAAAAGAAGCCTGGGATTCCTTCAAGGATGTTGTTCTCAAATTCTTGGGGAACAGGCGGGATGAGAACTATAAGGATATTGTTGCCAGGATGCTCAATGCCTTCAAAGAACAAGGCTGTAACATGAGCCTGAAAGTCCATTTCTTGCACTCCCATGTGAACTACTTTCCCGAAAACTTGGGGGCGTACAGTGAAGAACAAGGTGAAAGGTTTCACCAGGACATCAAGGACGCAGAGAGAAGGTACCAAGGAAGATGGAACACCACTATGATGGCTGATTTCTGCTGGTTGCTGCTGCGGGAAACCCCAGATGAAAAATACGCCAAGCAGCGCACCAAGAGAAGCATTCGGGGGAAGAAGAAACGGGCCCACCAGGAGATTGATTGACCCAAGAATGACTTTAAAATCTAAACTGTGTTGACAAATATCGTGTTTTTACTAAACTTTGAAATAAAAATTTGCTAGTTATTACCACAGTGTCGGATCTCATTTATTAGAATTTTATTTTCACACCATCGGGTGTTTGTCTTCATGTATTGCAATGGTGCAGTTTGCGTTTTCTATTCTTACATACATACCTGTACAACATTTTTTGCACATTTCTTTGCTTTGCTTTGTGTCTAACCTCGCTCTTATATGCTCAATGTTTGTGCACATGTATGTGGCTGTTTTAAGTGCAGAAAATTTTGCTACCATCACAGTGTGTTTTGTTGACATTACTCTATTCTTATGTGCTGCCTTGTTACAATTTTCTTTATTCTTATTTGAATAACTACTAAACAATTAGTATAAAGAATTCATCCAAGAAACTTTTCTCTCGATCGCACTCAATCTGAAACGTTCACCTCAAACTGCTAACCCAATGTAGCAAAAAATCTGTACGTGATGGAGCAAATTGGTTACCAGATTTGGATTCAGCGCACCAAAAAACGTAAAAATCAATCGAAACATTAGAGGCAGTTTAAAAAAATTTTTTTTAGTGTACCTGTGTAATTAATGATAAATACCTCTGTCAGATCAAAAAATTCACAAAACTGCAAATTGTATCACGATTCAAACCGGATTTAAGCAACTGGGGTCAAAAATGACCCCACTGGTACTCTGTGCTGAAATTCATCACTAACGTCACCTAGCGGATGAAAATTATTCCTCTCATGGTGCAATATAAAGAGAATATTGACATGTGGAAAGTCATAAAAAGATTGCATTCTTGAACAACTAGTTTCCGAGATACGCGCTATGAAACTTGCAATGGGGTCACTTTTGACCCCATCGGTACTCCCAGGGTTAAGTCCTTCAGTCAGTTTACCCATTCTATGGCCTCTGGACGCACCAGGTCCTTGTTACTGTCTTTACCTTTGATAGGGGCACTCTGCACCACAATCTATCTCAGTCCCTTCAGTGTGGGGGGAGCAGAACTGACTTACTCTTTAACATCCTCTCCCACACTCAATCCGTTAGAAATATATTCAACACTTTCCAACTGGAACAGCTTAGTGAACATATTTACAACCTTGATTCTGCCCTTTCTGGCCACAGAGTCCCTTGTACCTTGAGATGATAACTCCCCAACCCTGAGGACTGCGATTTTGCAATCCTCTGCTTTTTGCGTCCCACCCCAGACAGGGGTAGCTAACTTTCTGGTAGATAGGCCCCCGTTGGTCCAGTTTCCCCTTCTGCACTCCATGGTGCAATGACTGTTAGTCAAAGACCCTAACTAGCAACAGGCCTGAAACTTTTCATTCCAGCCTACATCATCTATACACACCCTCCTCTAGGAGGAGTTATTTACCGAGACCCTTCCACCTGCTCTAGTCACCGCAGACCCAACTAGGCCCCCTTTTCTCCTTTATATTTCCTTAAACCAACCAAGCCACCTTTTCCCTTTATACATCCTAAAGGGGGTTTTGGGTAGATTAAGCAGGATCCCCATCAATGAGCAACATGTGGGGTTTAGTAATGGATTGTTTCTATTTTTAGTATGGACTTTTTCTACTGATTTGGTGGGTTTTACTTTTCTCTTTTATATAAGGTTTTCTGTTTCTTTTTATCCATTTCCTGATAGGTTTCTAAATTTTTGAAAACTTCAATAGAAAAAAAGAGAAGTGCCATACTGGGGTCATGCCAAAGGTCCCTCAAGCCCACTATCCTATTTCCACCAGTGGCCAATCCAGATCACAGATGCCTGTCAGGTAGCCAAAAGGTACCCAGATCCCATGCTTCTTTTTTCCCTATGTTACCAGTAGTAACAGTTTCTAGACTTTTCCTCCAAGAATTTGTGTAAACCTTTTTTTAAACCCAACTATGCTGTTTTTACCACATCCTCTAGCAATGAGTTCCAAACCTTAATTAGGCAGTGAGAGAAAAGAATGCTCCTATTTTTAAATGTACTACTTTGTAACTTTATGCTGCGTCCACTAGTTTTGTACTTTTTGAAGTGCGTTTAGGTCCATTTCTTGCAGCTACTTACAATTCAGAGATCCACTTGGCTCATAATTAGTTATGGATGTCTTCTCCTGCCCCCTACTAACTTGACCAGGGACACCCCTGCTAAGTGCTGGGGAGTTACCAGGAGTAGGATGTTTGGGATGCAGATCAGGCAGCAGGGGGGGGGGGGGGGGCGGTCTACATCTTGAATTGACAATCTTTGTTTTTTGTTTTTACTGCATTAGGCCATAGTAACTGCATCTAGATAGCGAGGTAAGTGCACCCACGCTATCTGCTAATGCACTTACCATGTGGTCAGTGTCTGTCCTGTTCACCAACTGCAGGACAGATGCAGTATACCTTCCCCCGAACAGTTACTGTTACTTATCACTGTGGTAAGCAGACAGAGGTTAGCGCCCAAGCAAAATTTGGAAGATCTGAGGACCCTAGCACAAATCACCTTATGTATAGGAAAACGGCCGGGGGGAATCTTTTTCCAACATGGCTGCCAGAGGAGACTAGAGCATTCCATGCTCTAGGGGAAAAACGCTATTGATGACACAATCAATGCAGCCATGTATTTATCTCCAAGATGTGAGCTTTTCTGCCTTGACCTTTACCCTCAACAGGGAGGATTGAAGAGAATACCACCTGCGCCTCTTTTGATACACTCAGAGGGATATCTGGCAGTATCATTTGTGCTGACATGGATGGGCAACATCGGGTAATAGTCAATGGGCTTGATGAGTATCGGCAAACTCTCTGTAATTTCTCCGATTTTGGCAGCTGGCAGACAGCATATCTCTCTGAACATCAAGTCTGGTCGACAGATAGATGCCTCAGTACCCTTTAGAAGAGAGTCACTATCCACCACTACCCTTCGCTTCCTTGTGTTCACTGATTCTGCAACTTTGGGGTGCTTGAGCTCTGGTTCTTCCCTTTCCTGGGATGCTGTCACCTCCTCCACTTCCGGGCTGCATAATGGTTCTTCAATTCAAGGGCTGGAGGATTGGTGATTCTGCAGGCCCTGGTGACTCGTGTCCAACTTTCGACATTCTCTAGGCTCCCATCTTCTCCTCTGCTGGAGAGTTTGGATGTTTTAAGAAGCAACTCGTCAATGTACTTCTCACTGTCTTGAATGCTTCTCAGCCTCTCCACCTCTTCTCTGAGCTTGTCCACTTCTTTCTTGAGAGCTTCAGCATGCAGACATCCTGCACATGGAACCAGTCCTTCAACTAGCATTGAAATTTCTGTCTGGACAGAGGCAGAAGCTGTAAGGGGGGCAAGAGCTTTGGCGATACGTTTTTTCCCAGCCATTGTTCAGTTGGTGGAGCTTAGGTACCTGTTGAAGTAAAAGACAGCCACCTACCAAAGTACCAGCCAGTTTCCCAGCTGTCCTTTCAGAGAAAAAGCAGTTAGCCTCTTTTAAGTGTTTTCTAAATGTGCTGTTCCAAGTCCCTGCGTGTAGCTAATTGGGGAGGTGCCCTATAAAGCAAGACTGCTCACAAAGGTTGGGTGGGAGTTGGGGGGTAGGGAGGGAATGATGAGGTGTCAGTAGCCTCAAAGAGCTGAGAAAGATACTAAAAGCAGAGTTTTAAACCTACACCTCTAACAAAAATATTTCCCCTTTTGAACTAAAGCACCAAAAAGAATGTAACTTTGATTTAAAAATTTAGCAAAACTCTTTTAAGAGCTCTCAGGCAGAGAACTAGTAATTAAAAGCCGCACACACTCTTACCTTTGCTTGAAACGCAGAGCCTCAGTTAGGAATATGTTCTTTCCATAAGCCTGGAATAGTCAGCACATCAGGCTCCATCTTTGGTCCTATTCAAATCCAGGATAATAGCTCACCTTTTTGAGGCTACTTATGGACCCCGACTCCCTTACTCTCCTCTTCAACACCCATGTGTTTTTGATCAGGATTTACCCTAGTCCCCTGTTTGTCTGTCTTAAAGTAAGCTCTGTGGGACATGGACTGACTCTTGCGTGTTTGTGTACCGTGCAGCAAATGCCTGCTAGTGCTATCTAAGTGATACGTAGTAGTAGTAAAAGATCTACGAGGTTAAAAATGGACAATCTTTGTAATAAACACATCACTGGTCACGATAAAACCCTCTGTTTAAAACAAGAAGTTGTTAAAATGGATAAAAATGTTACTTCTGCAGTAAATCAGTTCTCATATATAAAAATAGCTTATCTTGCCTTATGACAAGCTGTTGTGCTGAAGAGCCTTCAAGCATTTAGAGAGAAAGATCCATGCAGAATTCAATAAATTCTGGCGTGACCCACATTTCACTGTGAAAACTGCCTCGGGGTTATTATAACATGCTTCTGTCTTTAGTTGTGGTCCGAGCCTGTACCTTCTTGAACAAAATAAACACCCACATTTGTAATTCAAAACTCCCTGGAATCAGTACTGTTAAATATATATGGAATAGTTGAGTGAAAATGCAGCACATTTTACATTACACGCTTTAACAAATATGGACCTTTTCCAGTAATGCAGAATTTCTTTGTAGCTAAAAGTCACAACTGAAAAATGGCAGTAGGTAAAATGAAAATTTTCTACTGCTGGAATTCTGCAAACAAAATACAAACTTCAGTGTCAAAAGGTCTGGATTATGCAAAATTCTGCAGGCTGTTTGTGAAAATAAAGCATATTGATTTTGAGTGATAACACAGGTACACTAAAAAAAATTTTTTTTAAACTGCCTCTAATGTTTCGATTGATTTTTACGTTTTTTGGTGCGCTGAATCCAAATCTGGTAACCAATTTGCTCCATCACGTACAGATTTTTTGCTACACTGGGTTAGCAGTTTGAGGTGAACGTTTCAGATTGAGTGCGATCGAGATAAAAGTTTCTTGGATGAATTCTTTATACTAATTGTTTAGTAGTTATTCAAATAAGAATAAAGAAAATTGTAACAAGGCAGCACATAAGAATAGAGTAATGTCAACAAAACACACTGTGATGGTAGCAAAATTGTCTGCACTTAAAACAGCCACATACATGTGCACAAACATTGAGCATATAAGAGCGAGGTTAGACACAAAGCAAAGCAAAGAAATGTGCAAAAAATGTTGTACAGGTATGTATGTAAGAATAGAAAACGCAAACCGCACCATTGCAATACATGAAGACAAACACCCGATGGTGTGAAAATAAAATTCTAATAAATGAAATCCGACACTGTGGTAATAACTAGCAAATTTTTATTTCAAAGTTTAGTAAAAACACGATATTTGTCAACACAGTTTAGATTTTAAAGTCATTCTTGGGTCAATCAAAGGAAAAAGGAATACTTGGAACCGCACTTGACTGGTGTATATCCTACCTAAATAACCGTTGGCAACAAGTAAGAATTGAGGAAAAGACATCTGAACCATTTCTGCAAGATCAAGGGGTACCACAAGGATCCTCTCTTTCAGCACTAATGTTTAACATATACATGCAACCGATCTGTGACCTCATCCGCTCCTTTAATGTTACCTGCCTAGCATATGCAGATGACATTCTCCTATACATGCCATTCTCCATCAACCATCCTGATTTTACACCATTGATAAAATGCTTTGAATCAGTAGAAGACTGGCTCCTCTCACAGAACCTAAGAATCAACCATAGCAAGACCGATGTGATGTTTATCACAAGAGATCAAAACTTCACACCTCCCACTACCTTAAAAATAAAGGACAAGGAATTGACAGTAAAACCTACGATACGATACCTAGGTATTACCCTTGACCAGCGCCTCAATATGAAGACCCACATAAAAAACATAACAAAACTAATATATCACAAGATACGCACACTACGCCACTTAAGACCGTTACTTGAACCCACAGACTTCAGAACTGTCTACCAAGCCTTGGTGATGCCTCATCTCGACTTCTCAAATGCAATTCTACATGGTCTCCCGCAATCATCTTTAAATCCTCTACAACTGGCGATGAACACCGCTGCCAGAATACTCGAAGGAATATAAAAAACAGACCACATAACTCCAATCCTAAAAAGACTCCACTGGCTACCAACCAACGCAAGAATCCACTACAAGATACTAATCATTACTTTCAAAGCCTTAAACAATCAAGCACCATCAACGATCGCCAACCTTTTACACACACAGACTCCCAATAGATCCAGAAGATCAACTACTATAAACTCATTAACAATCCCAAGACAAACAGTCAGATACAATAAGGAAACATCTAAAAGAGCCTTCAGCATTCATGCCCCAATAGCTTGGAACGCACTCCCACCAGAACTGAGAGCCATAACCAGCCTAACACAATTCAGAAAAAATCTCAAACACCACCTCTTCTTAAGCTATTTCCCAATTTAGTTTTACACAAGCGAAACACTACATCCATAACCAGGTCAAGACAACTTCAACTGTGACTAATGTGTATAGACTATTGTATATAGTTATATAGTGTACATAGTTTCCCTTTATTATCAAGTTCAAATTCCTGTTACTTGTAAAATGCACTACAGTTTTCTGTATGTATATGTTTGTTCCATGTAAACCGCGCTGATGATAATAGTGCGGTATATAAGCGATGTTAAATAAAATAAAAAATAAAAAAATCAATCTCCTGGTGGGCCCGTTTCTTCTTCCCCCGAATGCTTCTCTTGGTGCGCTGCTTGGCGTATTTTCCATCTGGGGTTTCCCACAGCAGCAACCAGCAGAAATCAGCCATCATAGTGGTGTTCCATCTTCCTTGGTACCTTCACTCTGCGTCCTTGATGTCCTGGTGAAACCTTTCACCTTGTTCTTCACTGTACGCCCCCAAGTTTTCGGGAAAGTAGTTCACATGGGAGTGCAAGAAATGGACTTTCAGGCTCATGTTACAGCCTTGTTCTTTGAAGGCATTGAGCATCCTGGCAACAATACCCTTATAGTTCTCATCCCGCCTGTTCCCCAAGAATTTGAGAACATCCTTGAAGGAATCCCAGGCTTCTTTTTCCTTCTCAGACATCGTTTCAGCGAATGCTCCATCTGAAATGAGTTTCCTTATATCAGGGCCAACAAACACTCCTTCCTTTAGCTTTGCTTCAGAAAGTCGGGGGAACTTTGAGCAAAGGTACCGAAAGCACTCACCATCTTTTGGAAGGGACTTGATGAATTGCTTAATGAGACCCAACTTAATGTGGAGAGGTGGTAATAGAATTTTATCACGAGGTACCAAGCTCTCATGAAGAACATTTTTCTCACCGGGTCTCAAATACTCCCGAATTGGCCAGTCTTTTTTCCCCCAGTGTAGGTCGCGGGCCCGGCTATCCCACAAGCAAAGGAAGCAGGGATATTTGGTGAAACCGGATTGCTGCCCTAATAGCATGGATAGAATTTTAAAGTCTCCACAAATCATCCACCTATGCTCATCATAACGAATCTTCTGAAGAATCAGGGCCAAATTCTCGTATTTTTCTTGGAGAATAACAGAGTGAGCAATAGGAACTGAAGCGAATGTGTTGCCATTATGAAGAAGAACACCTTTTATGCTGTCTTTTGACGAATCAATGAACAGCCGCCATTCAGCAGGATCATACTTGAGTTTAAACTTTTCCATCACTCCGTATATATCGTTGCAAAATACCAAATCTTCCTCTTTGCTGAAATACTTCAAAAATTGTGTCTCGCGGTTGCGGTACCAATAAAAAGTTGTTCCTGGTGACAATAGATTTTTCTGTTTAAGCCGAGAACCTAGCAGTTGGGCAGCATCTTTTGGGAGTCCTAAATCCCGGACTAAATCATTCAATTTAGCTTGAGAGAAAAGTTCAGGTTTCGGATCTGGTTCAGTTTCAAACTCGGAAGTACTGGACTCATCGGGAAAAGCCATCTGATGAGTCTCATCATGATCAGAACCGTCCACACAAATATGATCCAAAGATTTTGGTGGTTCAGGCACAGGTACTTTGTTGCTATGAGGCATAGGCCTAATTGCTGAGGGAAGGTTGGGGTAACTTATTACGTTCTTATTTTTTAAGTTGTATCCCTTCACAATGCAAGAGCAAAAATAGCAGTCACTGCTGTGGTCTCTTTGTTCACGCCACATCATAGGTATTCCTAAACGAAATGCTTGTTTTTTACCTTTCATCCATAAGCGTAGATCTTCCTCACATGTCTTGCACACTTTGTGAGGAGCCCACGGTTTGTCTTGATCGCCTAACTTCAAACCGAAATAGGTGAAATATACTTTTTTAATAAATGCAGAAATGTTCCTCTGCCGCTTTTTCACGGTATATTCCCCACAAATAAAACAAAAACTGTCCGGAGAGTTGACGCAACCTCTGGCTCTGTGAGCCATCACAAATACACAGCACTGCAAACTACCACTTCGGAATAAAGCTGGATTACGACTGAGCAAACAAAAGGTAATAATGAACTTGCAAGAAACTGAAATTTGACAGGAACGTTCATGTCGCAACCACCGTGTTTGAGCGAGCGAACGAGGCGAGGCGAACAGGAAAGAACATGCGCCAGCGCGAGTACTGGATTTAGCCCCCCGCCTCCCAATTGTCCTGTTAATGTATAAAATGAATACAAAACACTCTAAAATATCATGAGGGAGTGTTTCTAGTTAGTTAACCATTACAACCTCTATTTTGGGCCAAGAAAATAAACTGCAGTCGGCTAAAAAGAAATTATGTGAACATTTCTTATATGGGTAAGAAATCTAATTTTGCAAGAAAACGTGACGTGATGGAACATTTTGGCTATTTTTCCTGGATTCAGCACCTCAAAATCTATAGGAATCAGTTGCAAAACTGGAGGCAGTTTTTTGGTAGTGTACCTGTGTAATTAATTTAAAATACAAAAAAAACTATCACAAACAAGTGCAAAATTTGGAATTATTGTGTGCAGAATTCCAGCAGAAGTAAACATTGATCCTAGGATTGTCATTCTGTCTTTCTAGTGTATTCTATGGACTATTCCAGACTGTCTCTCCATAAAGTACCCCAGTGTTATAAGCAACAATATCAGTACTTGCACTAACAAGCCGTATAGCACGAAGCTTTGGGGGGTCTTTTACTAAAGGGTGCTAGCTGTCAGCATGTGCTGTGGCGCCTGCTTAAGGCGCTGTGATACTAGCTAGCATGGGGCCATGACAGTGTGGTCTGATTTCCACGCTGTGAATCAAATATTGGAGAGGTAAGGGGCAGGTTAGTGACGGTGAGTGGGTGTGGTGAGCACTGCACAGTTATTATGAGGGTAAACACCATGCGTTAACATTCAACTGCCATGTAAATACTGTATAATGCCTCTTGAATTGCAGTTCTACTTAGAATGCATTCCATAATTTAGGGCCAAGCACCAAAAATGCCTGTGAATAGGTACACTGTAATCTTATAATACAGTACCTGGTGCTAAAACAAAAATTGCTTCAATGAACACAAAATCCTTGATGGCTTGTATAGTTGAAACAATTCACGCAGATGCAGAGAGCCATCCAAGAGCAAAGCTTGAAACAATAGAAAACAAAATCTGACCAGTAATAACAGATGAAGTGCTGATGAAATCACCGTTACATAATCTTATAGAAACATAGAAACATGGCGACAGAAAAAGACCACATGGCCTATCTAGTCTGTCCTTCCATATCAACAACTACAACAGTCCCCTTTTTTCCTTTAGAGATCCTCTGCATTTGTCCCATACTTCTTTGAATTCAGATACTGTCCTCATCTCTACCACCTCCACTGGGAGACTATTCCACGTATCTACCAACTTTTTTTCAAAAAGAAATATTTCCGCATATTACTCCTGAGTCTATACCCTTTCACCCACATCCTATGTCCCCTCATAGGCTCTTCGTTTTTGCTTAAAGCTCTCTTCAGTAGGTTAGCCAGTTTGTTACTGAAGACATGTCTATCCTTCTTGGACAGATGGACATCATCTCTTCTCTGCAACCCTTGGAACATCATCCCATGGTCCAGGAACCCAAAACGCTCTCAATGACATCATCCACACAACCATGCATTTATCTCCAGGATGCAAGCTTCTCTGCCTCTGCCTTTACCCTCAACAGGTAGGATTGAAGAAAACACCACATGTGCACCTGTTTGCTTCACCTTCTGTCCCAGAGCCATGAAGTCACTTTTGATACTCTCAGAGGGATACCTGGCAGTATCATTTGTGCAGACATGGATGAGCAACATCAGGTAATATTCAGTAAGCTTGATGAGTCTCAGCAAACTCTCCGTAACATCTTGGATTTCAGCACCTGGAAAACAGCAGACCTTTCTGGACATCAAGTCTGGTCAGCAGATGGATGTCTCAGTACCCCTCAGAAGAGAGTTGCCAACCACCATTACCCTTCGCATCTTTGTGGTGACTAATTCTGCAACTTTGGGGTGCTCGAGCTGCAGTTCCTCCCTTTCCTGTGATGCTTTCACCTCTTCCACTTCTTATTCATTAGTAAATGTGTAGCTGTATTATGAATTAGCTGCAATCTCATCACATCAATGTGACTTCACCATTTCCTTAATCATTGTTCAATTCGCAATTTAAGATTTTTTTCTTTATTATACTTAACGCCCAGTGTCCATTAAAGCTGTCTTGAGCTGAGCTTGCTTTAGGGATAATCTGTCCTCTAGTAGTTCTGTATTCGAAAGCTGTGGTACCTTACTTTTCCATGGATAGAGAGAGATTGAACGATAGGGATAGGTTTGGCAAACTGTTTGCAAGCTCGTAATTGATTGCGTTGTGAAAGATATTTAAAAATGCTACAATCTCTGCACTCCAGCCATCTACATGTGGAAAATGCAACTTTCCAAATTTGCCATTTAAGTGTGTGTATATAACTTATATACAATATACTGTATATACATATCCTTTTGGTATTCTTTTGTTTTTTCAAGGATACATCTCACATTATGATGTTTCTCGTTTCTTGTCCTTTCCTGAATCCTGATTGCACTTCAGGCAGTTCTCGCCATTGAATTATCTTGTGTAGAATTTTGCTGGCGTGTAAAATCAAAGCAATTGTGAGATAATTTCCACTGTCGGTTGTATCGCTTTTCTTCAGACTTGCTATGGACATATATACATAAACAAATGTCAGTTTACGAATGTACATGCAACTATTTCCCTGTGTAAATGCTTCTAAAATGACTTACAAAATCATCTAAAAACACAAATCAAAACACGGACAATGACATCTTAAATCTGACCAAGGTGCTAACATAGACATTCACACCCACATTTTCCCCACACAACTGAAATGATGTGAATGGTGGAACAAATGGCCAGTCTTTAATGAAACTTTACAATCTTGTAGGGGCCTTTGATATGCGAAAATGTTACTAAGTTGATATTTTCCCACAGCTGCCTCTAGTCGCATCCAGTTAGTACGGGCTGATCTAACCACAGTTCCCCTCCCCCGCATTGCCTGCCGTGTCACCAACCATGCCCTGTGGCTAGAGGCAGTATTACTCACTAGCTCACTTTCCTATTTAGCACCCCGACTTCAACTTCCCCCCTTTGTTTTGCCAACTTGGCTGTCAACAGCTCCCTGACTCCTGCCTCATCTACAACTCCTCCTCCACCACGCTGCCCCCAACCTAGACACTCCCAAAATAGTCTTGGTTCAATCCCCACACTCATATGTGTTGGGCAGGTAAGAAAGTAGTTTCTTCCTCTTACTGCTAGCACCCACCAAAACAAAATTTTACTGCAGTTTACTGCCCTTCTAGACTGTCCCCCCTTCACTGGGAAAAAGTCAACATAGATTTATCCAAAGAAGTTTTGTTTCACTAATCTGCTACAGTATATTTTTTGAAGCTATGAATAAACAGGTAGATAAAAGGTGAGCTGATTGATATAGTGTAAATGGATTTTCGGAAAGCCTTTGACAAGGTCCCACGTAAGGTCCCTCTTGAGGAAATGAAAAAGTCATGGGATAGGAAGCAGTGAACTGTTGTGGACTGGGAAATGGTTAAAAGATAGAAAACAGAGAGTAGGGTTAAATGGTCAGTTTTCTTAGTGGAGAAAGGTGATTAGTGGAGTACACTAGGGATCTGTACTGAGCTCGCTGCTTTTTAACATACTCATAAATGAACTGGAAATGGGAATAACGAGTGAGGTGATCAAATATGAAGATGAGACAAAATTATTCAAAGCTGTTAAAATACAAGACGATTGTGATAAATTGCAAGAAGACCTTAAGAAATTAGGAGAGCATACATCCAATGGTGGATGAAATTTAAAGTGGACAAGTGCAAAATTATGCACTTAGGGAAGAACACCACAAACTATGGTTACAGAACGAAAAAGGTACCACATTAGGAATCACAATCCAAAAAAAGGATCTAGGCATCATCGTGTATATGTGCAACACCAGCAGCCAAGAAAACAAATAGAATGGAGAATAAAACCAAGAATATTATAATACCTCTGTATCATGCAAGCACTTCCCCCACATCTCGCCGGAATCATCTGCCGGTGGAGTAACCATTGAGGCAGAAACAGGAAAGTCCAACACAGACGGCATAGAAGACACTTTATGAGTATCCATAACTGACAACAGTGAAGGCAGTTCTGACTCAGCCAAGAGGGGCTCACCCCCAGGTTTCCCAACACTAGGGGACAGCACACCTACTGATACTTCTTCCAAACCGGGTAGGGCAAACCCTTGCACATATACAGAGAGGTCAGAAACAGTACTCACGGATCCCAGCTATTGAAGCTTCTTTTGGTGCATCTCTTTCCCGTGTCTCACAGTTTTCTAAGCAGGTAGTGCAACAGCTGTCTATTCAGGATGAATCAATTTCTAAATGTAAATCATCTTTGAATAAATTAGAGGGTCAAGTCTCTGTGGCTCAGGCTGCAGTGTCTTCTTTTATACGGGATAATGTTATTATACATCATCAAATGGAGTCTCTGGAAAATTCTGTTTGTTCGAAAGATTTACGCTTTTTGAATTTTTCTTCTACTCATTATCTTTCTCCAATTATATTGTTGCAAAATAATTTTAAGGAGGTTCTATTAATTGAAGATGTTAATGCAATAAAACGTTCCTCTATATATTATGTTCCTATTTTGCCTGCTACGGAGGCCTTTTCTCCTATTGTCAAGGACAGAGGTAATCCTCTTTCACAGTCTTTAGACATTTCCGCTTTTATGGAGTCTTCTACTGACGAGATTACTCAGCGTGCTACCTTAATTGCTTCTTTCATATCGATGATGGATAAAAATTTGATTATGTGATTGTATTTTGCTAAGAAAGATCAGGCTTTTTGTGGTAGCCCTATTCAAATATTTCCTGATGTTTGTAGACTTATCAGAAGCGTAGGAAAGCTTTTCTTTTGTTAAAATCTCGGTCCTTGGCAATAGGTGCCTCTTTCTTCCTGAAGTATCCTTGTAAATGTATTTTGGTTTATGAGCGGACTAAATATGTATTTATGGAATCAGATCAGTTGGAAGTGTTCTTGCTTAGTAAGGAATCCGGTTAAGCTTTTGTCTTCCTTTCCAAGTTAAATAGGGCTGTTATAGTATATTTCACGGGCCCTATTTATACGTTTTTGTTTTGAAATTATGTTTAAAGATTATGGTATATTAATGGCTTTACTAGCTCTCTCCTTGATGTGGACTTGATTGTAATTCATGTTTATTCTACAATAAAGATAGCATAGTTACTCACCTGTAACAGGTGATCTCCGGGAACAGCAGGAATTTAGTCTTCACATATGGGTATTGTCGGTACCGACGGAGCCTGCGCAGGAACGCTCCCCAGCATCCAATTAGAAAGCTTTTGGGAGCATCCCACAGCACCTGTGTGCTGCCTTCCCACCTTTCCCAACTGCCTCTCTCCAGTTGAGTTTAAAGCTGAGACAAAGAGAGAGAGAGGGAAAGAGAAAGAGATAGAGAGATACAACTTCTAGGGGAGGTGGGTGGGTTGTGAAGACTAAATTCCTGCTGTTCCCGGAGATCACCTGTTACAGGTGAGTAACTATGCTATCTCCAGGAACAAGCAGGAATGTAGTCTTCTCATATGGGGACTCCCTAGCTTTAGATGCCAGGGAGAGACCCCAGAAGTTGTGTGTCCCTGAGAAGGTCTCCACTTCCCCACATGGATTTCTGGCATCCTACCAGGGATGGTGGGTAGGAGTTGATTAGGTATGGAACAGGTGTTGGAGAACAGCCTGACCAAACAAGGCATCCCGGCGGGAGTCCTTGTCCAAGCAGTAATGGGCTGTGAAGGTATGAACCAAGGCCCAAGTGGCTGCTCGACAGATGTCGTCGATAGACACAGAGTGCAGATGAGCCATTGAAGCTGCCATGGCTCTCACATTGTGAGCTGTGACATGGCCCTCCAGAGGAAGATTCTTACTCTGATAGGCAAAGGAAATACACTGTGCAATCCAGCTGGACAGTGTTCTCTTGGAGACTGGAAGTCCCAAATGAGAAGGATCAAAAGCAACAAAGAGTTGAGAGGACTTTCTATGTTGCTGTGTTCTTTGCAAGTAAAAGGCTAAAGCTCTTTTACAGTCCAAAGTATGAAGATTCCTTTCTGCATTTGATGCATGAGGCCTTGGAAAAAACACAGGCAGGTAGACCGCTTGGGTAAGATGAACAGGGGAGACCACCTTTGGCATAAAGTGTGGATGAGTCCTAAGGACTACCTTGTCATGATGGAACCTTGTATAAGAAGGATCAGCCACTAGTGCCTGCAACTCACTAATGCGACGTGCTGATGTGATTGCAATGAGAAAGATAACTTTCCAAGAAAGGAATTTCAACAAGGTAGTAGCCAAGGGGTCGAAAGGTGGCTTCATAAGCTGGCCAACAACCAGGTTTAAATCCCATGCCACCGGTGGTGGCTTAAAGGCAGGCTTAGTTAGAAGAAGGCCTCTCATAAATCTTGTTATAAGAGGATGGGAGGAAATAGGTTGTCCATTTAAAGGCTTGAAAGAAGCTGCAATAGCACTTAAAACTAACTCAGTAAGAGTCCATTTAAGTCCTGCATTGGATAAATGAAGGAAATACTCCAGTAATGATTCCAGAGGTATCGCAAGGGGGCTAAGACCCTTCTGCGAGCACCATATGGTAAACCTTTTCCATTTGAAAGCATAAGAGCGTCTTGTAGAAGGTTTTCTAGAAGCATAAAGGATATCCTTTACTTGCTGAGAGAGGTTAAGATCATGGAGATCTAGGCCTTCAGCCACCAAGCTCTGAGATGCAGAGACGGGATTGGGATGCCATAACATTCCGTCCTCCTGAGACAGGAGATCTGGAGCAGATCCTAACTACAGAGAGGGAGCTTGAGAGAGATGTAGAAGCAGAGGGTACCACACTTGCAGAGCTATGAGAATCATACGGCCTCTGTCTCTCTGAAGCTTGAACATAGTTTTGGAAATCAGGGGAATGGATAGAAAGGCATAAAGGAAGTCTTGAACCCAATGAAGGAGGAAAGCATCCGTGGCCTGAGAGCCCTGAGCCGGAATTCTGGAACAGAACCGGGAAAGTTTGCCATTCAACGGACTTGCAAAGAGGTCTATGTCCGGGGTTCCCCAAATTTGAAAAATTTTGGCCACCTGGTCTGCATGTAGAGACCATTCGTGTGGAAGCAGAACTCGACTGAGTCTGTCTGCCCAAGAGTTTTGGATACCTGGAAGATATACTGCCAGGAGATGAATCTGATGCTCTCTGGCGAGGGCCCATAGTCGCAAAGCTTCGTTGCAAAGTGACAGAGAGCCTGTTCCTCCTTGCTTGTTCACATAGAACATGGCTACTTGATTGTGAATGAGAACTGTCTTGTAGCTGAGCAGAGTGTGGAACACCCAAAAAGCCAGGAAGATTGCTCTGAGCTCTAGAAGATTGATGTGTAAATGAGTCTCCTGTGGAGTCCAGGTGCCTTGGGTGGAGAGGTTTTGCAGATGAGCTCCCCAACCCCCTGGTGAAGCATCTGTTGTGAGAGTTGCTTGGGGTGAAGGTTGTTGAAATGGGGACCCCAGCAACAGGTTCTGAGTGGACTGCCACCATTGGAGGGACAAAATAAGGCGATTTGTGTTTGCTATTTTGTCTGACAGGCACCCTGATGCCTGGGTCCATTAAGTGGATAAAGTCCACTGGGCTGCTCTCATATGGAGGCGAGCATAAGGGACCACATGCACGGTAGATGGCCATGTGGCCTAGCAGTTGTAACATTTCTCGAACAGTGAAATGAGGCTTTAGCACTGCTTGAGAAGCTAATTGCACCATGTGAAGGCAACAGGTCTGGGGGAGATAGGCCCTTGCTTTCCTGGTATCCAACAAAGCTCCTATGAACTCTAGAGATTGAGTGGGAGTTAGGCTGGATTTTGGGATGTTTATGACCAGACCCAAATACTGCAGGATACGCATTGTGCAAGATAGAGAAATCCTGACCTCTGACTCTGATGGGGCTCGAATGAGCCAGTCGTCTAAGTAGGGGAAGATGAATATTCCTAGAGTGTGAAGAAATGCTGCTACCACAGCCATGCATTTCGTAAACACCCTTGGTGCTGAGGCCAGGCCAAAAGGAAGCACCCTGTATTGGTAGTGCTTTCCTTGAAAAAGGAACCGAAGGAACTTTCTGTGAGTTGGATGGATGAGAACATGAGTGTACGCATCCTTGAGATCTAGAGAACAAAGCCAATCCTTACTCTGAAGGTACGGCAGCAGAGTTCCCAGAGAAATCATCTTGAATTTCTCCTTGAACAGGAATTTGTTCAATTCTCTGAGATCTAAAATAAGTCTGTGTCCCCCTGTTTTCTTTGAGATAAGGAAAAAGGGGGAGTAAAATCCTGTACCCTGTTGAGGAATGGGTACCTCTTATATTGCCCCTTGGGCAAGAAGCATGGTGACCTCTCGATCTAACAGGTTGATGAGAGAGGTCTGAGAATTGAACTGTCTTACCATTGTGGGAGGGGGCATGCGGAGAAAGTGAAGCGTGTACCCCTCTTTTATAATGGAAAGAGTTCAATGTTCTGCTGTTATTGGTCCCCATCTGGGGGCAAAGTGACACAACCTTCCAGGAAAGGTGGAAGGTTCTGGTCCATTGAGGGCCAGGAAGGCTAAGTTCTCTAGATGGAAGTCAAAGGCCTTGTGGAGGCTGAGACTGCTGAGACAGTTGAGGCTTAGCAGCCTTTGCTTTCCTTTGTTTAGGTGGTTGCTGACTCTTCCAGACAGGCTGACCTGCAGAACGTCCCTGCTGATAAGAGGGATAAAACCTATTCTTTTTGGAAAAGAATGGTTTCTTGAAAGATTTCTTCCTTGCAGGATCAGCTGTGGCTTTGGATAATCTATCCAAAGTGGAGTTATCAGCATCCAACTCATTGGCCTTTTCTTGCCAATTTTTGCCGAATAGATTCTCACCTGTACAAGGAATATTGCCCAGTTTGTTCTGCACCCAGAGCTCCAAATCGGATGCCTGGAGCCAGGCAATTCTACGTGCACCTATGGCAATGGCAGAGGTTCTGCTTATGCACTCAAAACAGTCAAAAGCTGCACGATTGACACATTTAGAAACATTGTGGGCATGTTTAACCAGTGTGAGAAAATCCTGCCTCTTATCTTCAGGAAGAAGAGGGCTCAAAACCTCTAAATCTCCTGTGACTTCCTTAAGGAACATTCCCACATTTAAAATATAGGAACTGATCCTGGCAGAAAGCATGGAAGCCTGGAAAGTACGACGTCCAAAGGCATCCAAAGTTCTACACTCACGTCCTGGAGGATTAGAGGCATGCCTCTTTGCACTTCTGATCCTTCTCATAGCTGACTCCACTACAATAGAGTGGTGAGGCAGCTGAGTCTTCTGGAAACCAGGACACGGAGGAACCAGATACATGGTATCCAGTCGACGGGAGTGAGGAGAGGTGGTGAGGGGGGTTTCCCACATTCTTAACATGAGATCATGTAAGATCTCATGGATAGGCAAGGTAGCTGCCTCCTTAGGAACTTTGGGATATTGTAGAATCTCCAACTCCTTTGCCCTGGGCTCTGTCTCAGGAGCCACAGTAATGGACAGACCTCGAGCCACCTCCCTGATAAAAGCCTGAAAGGAGATATCTTCTGGAGGAGACATCCTACGTTTGGGAGAGGAATGCTCCTCGGGGAGAAGTATTCCGGTACCGACAGAACTGTCAGAATCCTCAGACTCCTCCGAGGATTCAAAGTACCTTCTGTCCAGATGCTCTTGTAGAGCACGATACCCGTACCGACCAAAGTCAGTGCTGGGGGGAATCGGTACCGGTGTATCGGTACCAGAAGGCATGGCTTGACTGGGTGTCGGCAATGCAGACACCGATGTCGATGCCGATGCTATCGGTACTGGTACCGATGCCGGCGCCGGAGCCGGAGCCGGTGCCGGTACCGGCTGAACTTTCTGATGCGGTTCCGAGGATGTCATTGCCGCAAGGAGAGCCGCCAGACTGCATTCAATAGCCAGGAACCTCTGGTCTATCGACGCTGCCGATGCCTGGGTATCGGTACCGGTGAGGACAGTCGGTACCCCAGAGCATGGCACCAGTAGTTCTGCCGAGGTTGAGGCCTCGAGAACATCCTGGAGCCCTGATAATGCTTTGGAAGCCGAAACCTCCCGCCGAGGCAATTTTGCCGGTACAGAACCCTCAAGGGCAACGCCAGAGGCATCTCGATGCTTAGAAGGAGATCTACCCTTTGAGGACCGGCAGGACTTATGTTTAGTTACCTGAGATCCATGGGAGGAAGACCAAGCCCTGGAAGACGTCGATGCCACAGAGGCTGCATCGGAGGTAAAAAGGGTGCTGAGCTTAGCAGTCCAGTTTTGTCGACCCCTCTTGGACATCATGGCACAAGCCATACACTCCGAAATGGAGTGGTCAGGACCTAAACATTTAAGACACCACTCATGGGTGTCGGTGATGGAGATGATACCGCCACACTTGGTGCACTTCTTGAAACCCGAAGCAGCTTTTTCCATAATGGAGGAAATTTTGGGCCTAAGGCCCAAAATGGCGCGTGCACCTGAGGAAGAAAAAATTGGAAAAAAAGAACTAAATATATATTTTTTTTTTAAAAAAAAAGAAAGAAGAACCGGCGGTACCGGTATAGCGTCGAGGAAGGCAGACGCGACCACAAAAAAGAAGAAGAAGGAAACATTTTCTGCGGTGACAGGAACAACGACCTGCTGGCTCCGCGGAAACCGAAGAACTGGAGAGAGGCAGTTGGGAAAGGCAGGAAGGCAGCACGCAGGCGCTGTGGGATGCTCCCAAGAGCTTTCTAATTGGACACTGGGGAGCGTTCCTGTGCAGGCTCCATCGGTACTGACGATACCCATATGTGAAGACTACATTCCTGCTTGTTCCTGGAGATATTTTGAAACAAAAAAAAAAATGCCTCTGTATTGCTCCATTGTGCAATTATTTGTGGTCACTAGATCTTGAAAAGGATATAGTACAATTAGAAAAGGTACAGAGAAGAGCAATCAAAATGAAAAAGGGGATGGGAGGATACCCTGATGTGGAAAGGCTTAAAAGATTAGGGTTTTTCAGTTGGATAAGAGATGACTGAGAGGAGATATGATAAAGGTCTATAAAATAACGAGCGGCGTGGAATGAGTAAATATAGATCAGTTGTTTACTTCTTCAAAAAGTAAAAATATTAAGGGACACACTATGAAGCTAAAATATAGTACACTTAAGACTAATTGGAGTGGAGGAGTGGCCTAGTGGTTGGGGCAAGGTACTTCAGGCTGGAAGGTCGGGGGTTCAAATCCTACTAGAGGACAGCAACCTTGGGCCGGAAGGACTGGGGTTTCTAGTCCCACAGGTGCTCCTTGTGGTCTTGGGCAAGCTACTTAACCCTCCATAGTCCATGTTTCCTGTAAAATAGTTATCTCCAAGTTATAATGCCCTGTTCAATGTAATTTCAGTTTGTTCAATGTAAACCGCACTGATGCAGAATAGCGCGGTATATAAGAAAATGTAAAATAAATAAAAATAAAATAAAATAATTGGAGAAATTTTCTTTTCACTCAATGATGTAGTTAAAGCTATTAATGTAGCTGGGTTTAAAAGAGGTTTAGACAAGTTTCAAGAGTAAAAGTCCTTAAATCATTATTAAAGTGGAGTGGGGAAATCCACTGCTTACCCCTGAGACAAGCAACATAGAATCTACCTTTTGGGAGCCCGAAAGGTACTTGACCTGCATTGGCCATCTGCATTTGGAAACTGGACACTGGACGATGGACCTTTAGGCTGAACCAGTATGGCATATTTTTTGTTCTTATCCATCCCAACCATCCAGGAAGTCCACATGTCATGCTCATCTCTCCCCTTCCCCCTCTCCTCTCTCTTCTAGCACTCTACCATCTTACCTAAAGAGCGAGAGGTGGGAGGGGGGGGGGAAGCAACTGTCGCTTGACCATGTTAAGCAGTCCTCAGCTCAGTCTGAATCTTCTCACAAAGGAGGTAGTTTGAAAGAGTTACATGTCATTTACATGTGTAAATAGCAATTAATATTTGCCAAATTGCACATAAATAAATGTAGCGTTTTAGAAAAGGATCTATTTATATGTGCATTTCGTGGCATGCAGAGTTTTCAAAGTGGCGATGATCTTCATGATCCTTCTATATGTCAGAATGCCGATACACATATATCTGAGAATTTCAATGTAGGCATTTACATCTGCTTCATGTCTTATGTAATTGTTGGCTAATTTTTTGTTTGGGCCTCCATCAAACTCCTCTCCTGAACATGCCTTCTATAAAGGCATGTACAAGAGAGATATAACTTTGGGCCGGGGGGCAAGGAGGATAGATGCTCCAATCCTTTGAGATCTGATGGAGAAAAGCTGAAAAATAACGACAATTTCAGCCATAATATGAAGGGTGGACCACAGCTGTAGGAGAAGCAGGGGAACCTCTGAACCCACTTATTCAGGATGTGGACACCAGCTGGAAATCTATTTACCTCATGATAGAAGGGTAAGTTGAACAGCAGACACCCCTTTATGAGTTGTCTGTGAAATCTGACAGCGGTTTGGATTGCCCAAGAGCAAAACACAACCAACACTCTCAGTGTGGGAACAATGAACCAGTCAGAAGCAAGGTGCAACCAGAGAACAATAAAATGGCTTTATTGGGATGGATGCACCACCCAATTTCTAGGGTGTGACTCTTTTTATCCTAGACAAGACAAGAAGAACCCTATTCAGAGTAGAATAAAACCATCCAAAAATTGAAGTCTGAAAAATTATTATAAAGAGACCCTTTAACTTTTTTGTCATAGTATAACTCATCAAAAGTGGGGGGAAGCAAGACCACCCTCTCACTGTGATTACTCCATTTTAATTATTTGAAAAAGTAAACTGTTTAATTCAATTATATCACTTAGCTGCAATCTGCCCCGAGCTCATTTTCACCACAGAAACCAAAATATACGACATGGCACGTTTCGGGTCTAGAAGACTTTTCAACCCTGCATCAGGTAAAGTGAAAGGCTTGTAGTTGAAAAGCTTCGATCTTCAAAAAAGGCAGAGCCATCGATGTCAAAGAAAGCTGAGCCGTTTTGCTTAAAAAAGCTGGCGTCTGATGTAGATGATGATGAAGCAGCTCAAAAGAAAGTCTAATCCAATAGACGTAAGACAAGTTTACTCACCAATCAGGAGGGAAAAACCCTATAGATCAAGGGAACCCCCCTGTCCTGATTGGGCAAAATTATTTTTCTTTTTATCCTAAGAATTAGGTGGTGCATCCACTCCAATAAAGCCATTTTATTGTTCTCTGGTTGCCCCTCACTTCTGACTGGTTCATCAGTTTGGATTTTTCCAGAGCATCGGCAATGGTTACACAGGACACATTCTGAAGTTGTTCAAGGATGCAATACAAATCTTTAACATTTTATTATTATTTTTTTATCCAGAGCAACTATGGTCATGCTGGGTGGGATCATTCCTCTAGTCAGACTGCTGGAGGAGGCATTTCCAGAAAGAGGAAGGAATGGCACTAGAGATGCTGATGCTGGTGGGATGCAGCTGCTACTTCATAGTCAACTTGTCTATTACCTATTGATCACTCTGAATGACCCACATGCATTTATGTACAAAGGGCCAGCACTGACATTATGCAAACTAGGCAGCAGCCTAAAGCGCCACTCCTCTCTGGGACCTACAGCCGGCAGCAATGACTACAAACCATGACACAGTGCCTACCTTAGGGATCCAGCGCTGTGCCACAGTTTTATTCTTTTATTAGTTGCCGCTTCTGCCTTCCTCCAGCACAGACTTCCGGACCTCTAAGGTAAACTTGCTGCCACTGTAGGCCCCGTAGAGGGGCAGAGGAAGTGGCAACGGGGGCGGCAGGATGAAGGGCCCGCCTAGGATGCCTCCAATCCTTGCATCAACACTGTATGTACAAACATATGGATCATAAGTGCCAATTTAAATGGTTAAGGTATCTATTTAGAGGTATACATGGATTTTCAACAGCACCACTTGTGTAAATGATACTGTTAAGAACTGAAATGGCTAAAATTTAAAGATATTTATTTAAAGTTATTTGCTGAAAATAGATCTCTAGTTTATTAGGAAGCACGAGATAAATGGCGTGCAGAAGAGATCATGTCATGTGAGTTAGGCTTTAGTGGGTGCTATCTCGTTTCTGAATTTATTTCTTTACATGAGTGTTAGCATAGTTACTCACCTACAACAGGTGTTCTCCAGGGACAGAACTATGCTTTCTCCAGGAACAAGCAGGAAGTCAGTCCTCACATAGGGAACTCCCTAGCTCCAGGCTGCCAAGGACCGAACTGCGATAGCACCAACGGCGACCAGTCGGATAGCCATGAGTTGCAAGAGGTGAGTCCCCATTGAGAGACTCTGCAGACCCAAGCATTCAGCGACACTATCACTCCAGTAACCTGAACACAGAAGGGTCAGAGGGCAGGAGTTGACTATACCCCGAGAATATTACTGAGTACTGCCTGGCCGAAGGCACTATCCCTGCAAGACTCGCTCTCCAGGCAGTAGAGAGCTGCAAACGTATGAATTGAAGACCATGTAGTGGCCTTATAGGTTTCTGTCACTGGCATAGAGCGGAGGTTGGCCACCGATGCAGCCATTGCCCTCACGTGATGAGTTGTGATCCAATGCTCCAGGGAGAGGCCAGCGCGCTCGTAGGTGAGGGCAATATAATCCACCATCCAAGTGGACAGAGTTCACAGTCACAGGGAGCCCCAGTCTACTGGGGTCATATGATATGAAAAGCTGAGGAGCTTTGCGATGGGCCTGAGTCCACTTAGGGTAGAAGGACAGGGCCCATTTGCAATCCAGTGTATGAAGCACTAGTTCCTCCCTGCTGGTGTGAGGCCACGGGAAAAAGGTGGGGAGGACCACCTCTTGGTTGAGGTGAAAAGGAGATACTGCCTTCGGGAGGAATTTGGGGTGTGGGGTCACCAGGAGTCAGGACTGCCTCAAAGGCACACATTGCATTTTTGCAGAGCACTACCCTATTCTTGTAGAATCATGTGTATGGTGGATCTGACACCAGAACTCAGAGTTCATTCATTCTACGAGCGAACGTGTTCTTGTAGAACCATGTGTATGGTGGATCTGCCACCAGAGCCCAGAGTTCGCTCATTCTATGAGCGAACATATGGGCCACCAGAAAAGCCACTTTCCAAGATAGATACCAAAGTTGACAAGTGGCCAGGGGCTCCAACGATGGTTTGGTGAGCTTCAAGAGCAGTACGTTAAGGTCCCATTCCGCTGCTGGCTGGCAGAGAGAGATCTTGTATAACAGGAGGCCATAGAGGAACCTGGAGACCAGGGACTGGCTT
Source organism: Ichthyophis bannanicus (assembly GCA_033557465.1). Classification (NCBI taxonomy): domain Eukaryota; kingdom Metazoa; phylum Chordata; class Amphibia; order Gymnophiona; family Ichthyophiidae; genus Ichthyophis; species Ichthyophis bannanicus. Next base: position 65,928,007 of record CM066040.1, read on the forward strand.
GAGAGGGGTTTTCCCTCTATAGAGTGATGATGCGCAACTATAGCGCTCAGGTGCACCCTCATAGAGTTTGATTTTAGCCGAGTCTATGACAGGTGTAGGAGATACTTCAGAACGAGCTGCACCTGCAGGAGAAGGGATTCTCCTCCTTTTCCGCACACCAAGGTCCCCACGTAAAGACATTCAGCCTTCTGGTGGAGGCTTTTTGGGAGGCCAGTAGGATCTCCTCAACTTCCTCAGAAAGATTGAAAGGGGCCAATGCTACCCTTTCAGAAGCCATGCTGTTAGTGTTAGCGACCCAATTGGGGGTGCAAGAGGGAACCCTCCTCCTGGGCCTGGCCCAATGGAAGTAGGAGTCCCACTGACAGAGAAAGCAGCAGAGGGAACCACGGTTGCCTGGGCCACCAGGGGGTGATCAGTATCACTGACAGCCTCTCGCTCTGGACCTTGAAGAGGGCCTAGGTGATTTGGGGGGGGGGGGGGTGTCAGTGGAAATGCATAGAGCAGGCCTTCTGACTATGGGATCAGGAAGGCATCTGTCACCACTCTCCCTGGGCACGGTTGGTGCAAACAAAAGCGTGGTAACTGCGCATTGTCCAGGGAGGTGAAGAGGTCTATCACAGACCTGCTCCAGCGGTGGACGAGTTGCTGCACTACCCTGGGGTTGAAACACCACTAGTGTGGATGAAGGGCTCTAGCCAGCCTTTCCGCCAAGCAGTTGTTCTGGCCTGGCAAGTACACTGCTCGTAAGAACATGCCATTGCACACTGCGAAGGAGAGGAGGGCCACTACCTCCTGGTAGAGGGAGAATGAGCCCGTGCCCCCTGCTGGTTGATATAAAACATGGCAACCTGGTTGTCCATCTGGATCAGCACAGGTCGGCGCTGCAGGCAGTGGCAGAACACTCGCAGGGGCAGGAAGATTGTCCTGAGTTCCAGGAAAGTTGATCTGCAAGAGTGACTCCTCTTGGGACCAGATGCCTTGTATGCGGCAGTCCCCACAATGCGCCCCCCACCCCATGAGGGAAGCGTCCGTTGTCAGAGTCCTCTGTGGTGCAGGTTCCTGGAAAGGCATTCCTGCCTGAAGGTGGTGCAAATTTTGCCAACAGGTGAGGGACCCTGTCCCACAGCCTGCTGTGGCTTTAGGCTACTGTGAGTAGAGGCACCATTGGGCTGTCCGCATGTGTAAGCGGGCTAATGGGGTGACATGGACCTGGATGCCATGTGGACCAGTAGGCAGCAGAGGAGGTGAGCTGGTAGTGACCGGTGGTGTTGTACCTCTCCTGCCAGTTGTATGAGGCGGACTGTCCTCTCCCTTGGGAGGATGGCCTTTACCTGCAATGTGTCCAACTATGCCGCTATGAATTCTAGATTTTGTACTGGAGAGAGATAGGATTTGGGGTATTTGATGATGAACCCAGGTGTAGCAGCAGGAGGGTTGTTCGCTCTGCAGCCTGACTGACCTCTGAGACTGAATCCCTTCTCATTAGCCATTCATCCAAGTAGGGGAATATAAAAGCCCCTTGCAGGCACAGGTGGGCAGCTACCACTGCCAAGCATTTGGTAAAGACCCTTGGCGAGGAGGCCATGCCAAAGGGCAGCACTCTGTACTGGTAGTCCCCTCCTCCCACGACGACCATAGGTACTGTCTGTGGGAGGAATGGATTAGGATGTATGAGTATGCATCCTTTAGATTCAAGTAGCACAGCCAATCTCCCTGGTTGAGGTATGGCAATAGCATCCCAAAAGAGAGCATCTTGAACTTCTCCCTCACCAGAAACTTGTTCAAGTTTCTCAGGTCTAGTATGAGCCTGAAGCTTCCAGTCCTTTTTGGGACAAGGAAGTACCTTGAGTAGAAGCCTTTCCCCCACAGTTGTTTGGGTACAGGCTCCACTGCCTTGTCCCTAAACAGACCTGTGAGGGCAGAAGAGTCTGGTGAAGGAGAGGTCTCACAGGCTCTCCTGGGAAGAACCTGGGTGGTAATTGAAGTAAGCAGAGGAGGGATCCTTCCCTTAACATCTGTAGCACACACTGGTCTGAAATGACCTCGGTCCATCTGTGGGTAAAGAGTGCCCTGCAGCCCTCTGTTGGCTGGTGAAGGCCTCCTGGGGCTGGGGGGACCCTGCCCTGGGATTCGAAAGCTCCCCTGTGGCTAGGGCTTGGGGTGTCTGAGCTCCCTGCCCTTTTCTCTTGGGGTGAGAACCCTGTTGCTGGCCTGAGAAGGGCTGGTAGCAGTGACCCTGCTGGAAATGCCCCTTTTTCCTGAGGGTTTCTTGTGGGGAAAGAAAGAGGTCTTTCTTTGAAAGCCTCTATCAGGTCACCACATTGGCCTCTTTCTCCGATGCCTTGTTGGCAATGCGTTGCCAAACAGGTTCTCCCCGGTGCAGGGGACATTGAGCAGCTTGTCCTGGACTCATTGCACGAGGTCAGATGACTGTAGCCAGGCTTGGAGTCAAGCTCCGATGCCTGCTGATGCTACTTGAGCTGCTGACTCTAATACATCATAGGCTGCTCGGGAAAGAACTTTAACAGTCCTTGATCCCTGAGGTCAAGGCTTGAAAACGTTGGAGAGGTTCCCCGACCAGCCCTGTTGAGAACCCAGATAACTCCTGAGTTAACGCCTTCAAGTACATGCCTATGTATAATTCATAGGCCTGGATTCGACACCCCAGCATCAAGCCCTGGTAGTACTTGCACCCAAGGGTGTCAAGGGCTCTAACATCCCTTCCAGGGGGGAACAGAAGAGCAATACGTCTGGCTCTTGAGTTTCTGCATGGTTGACTCAACAACCGTGGAGTTGTGTGTGAGTTGGGGCTTATGGAACCCTGGCCCCTTCCTGATGAGGTATATGGCATCAAGGCATCGGCTGACCACTAGCACAGATGCCGGGGTCTCCCACATTCTCAAAAGCAGCCACTCTAGGATTGGCTGTACAAGCACCATGAGAGTTTTCTTGGATGGAAACTCAAACTGGAGGATCTCCAGTTCCTCAATACGGGGGTCCTCCGCAGCTTCAATTTGCACCGATAGGGATTGGGCCAAATCCCTGATAAAGTCATGAAAGGCCACATTCTCCAGAAAAGAATGGTGCTGGGGGAGAAGGGTCCAAGGGGATGTCTCGGTGCAGTCTGGTTTCCAGGGAGGCCTCGTCATCGGTTTCCCACTTGGAGTCTAGGGGAGACAGAGTATGAGGCCTTGTGGCTCCTTGCCTTGATGCCTGGGCCAAAAGGCCAGGGGAAGTCCGAGGACCTGGGGTCGGAGTCTTGGAATCTCACCGGGGAGGACCAGATGCCTGAGGAACATGACCGGGACCTCAACCAGGTCCAAAGACTTACCCGAGGCCAGTGGCGCTTGGAGCTCGGCTCAGCGACTGGGAACTCCCCCGTAGTCAGGGGCCTGTTCGTTGGGGCAAATGATGTGGATGAACCTGACATCATTGTCTGCTGCAAGGATAGCAGTGATGTTCTGCTCTATGGCTGCCATTCTGGATTCCAACCCAGAAGGCTTCGCAGCTTTCGGTGTGGACACCGAGGATGTCAGGCCTGATGCCGACACTCTCGCAAGTGCATCCTCAACGAGGACTGCAGCCTCGAGGATCCTCACATGGTCTCTGCCAGCTGAGGAATGCTTCTTGGGGACCTTGGTGGATCACTTGTCTTACCGGGTTTCCCCAGTGTAACCTCAACGGGCTTCGAGGACTTTTTCTTCATTCGCTCGGGGTCCAAAGTCTTTTCGAAGGAGCTGCCTCCGCATTGGGACTCCAAGGACGATCGGGCCTCATGAGAAGTGCTGCACTTGGAACTCAGTGTCGGGGAGGCCGGTGCTGAGTTGGACCTTGGGAACATCTTCTCCTGCAATTCCGACCTCTTTTTATTCATCTTGGCCTGGCACAAGTCACGAGAGGTGCTATCATAGTCCGATCCCAGGCAGTATAAGCAGCAGTCATAGGTGTCAGTGACATATATAGTTGGACTGCAGCAGTCACGTTTTTTGAACTCATTGGGAGACATGGTGGGGGACACCCGGCCGGGGTCGATGACACCTGGGTGAAAAATGGAACGAACGCTGGTCTAGGCAAGCCTTGATGAAAACATGGGGAAGAGCTGAGAACAGCGCCAGCTCGAGGTGGGAAGAGGAACCGGTATGCTAACAGGGAGCATCTAATTTTTTTAAAGGATTTTTTCCAGGGAAACTGGACGTTCATCTGTTAGGTTCTGCAGAAAAAAAAGGAGACTGAGCAAGATGGCATCCTTGGGTGGGAAGGGGATCATGCATGCGTGGTAGCATTCCCAAAGGCTTTCATGGGCTTTGTCGGCACCGACGTTACCCGTATGCGAGTACTGACTTCCTGCTTTTTCATGGAGAACACACTAACTTCTTTTTTTCTACAGACACACCAGCATCTTTTGAGATGGGTTTTGCATGCATATTAGGGTCTTGGTGAATTATATGCTACATTCTGGGCATGACAAACAACCTTTGCATCCTTGCTAAGTTTTTGTTCATAGTTCTTTTAATCCAGAAAGGGCAGTAAGTGAATATGGAAGCCCATGTAGAGGGAATAAATGTGATTTTAAACTTGTGACAATTGCTGTTTTTTCTAAAACTCTTGACAACACACTAAAACAAACATTCTGAACTGTCAATGTGGGGAAATGGGTTATTTCGAGGGGAAACACACTGTGTTCCAGTAAACACAAATGCTCAGAAACTAATTAAACATTCTGTTTAGCTCATTATAGAAACTAATCAGCCAAATCACTGATCATTGAAGCAGCCATGGAACTATTCCCAGTCTATAATAATGTTTCCTGGTTCTAATTTCAGTTCATTGTGCACTCTTCATTTCATCTCAAATGAAGCCACAGAGCACTTTGGTTATGTTCATTTCATTCTTCCCCAAACTCTTATTTTTTGGCCTTTGGTTCAATACAGATTAGGAACACAAAAGGTCATTTCCCCATTTGAAAATGTTTAATTCCATTTACTGAGCATTGGTAAAATCAGTGCTGAACAGCAATTAATAGTTTTAATATTTCAAAACGTGTCAACTTAATAGTTCTGGATCATCTTGTCAGCAGTACAAAGCTTTTAGGAATGAATTTTATTGAAAGATCATAAAAATACAATAGGATAGTCTGTGCTTGGTAAAGAAAGGCTTGCCTGGTGCTTTAATTATATGCAATTGGTTGACAATAATTTAAACCACAGCACCTGCATTCCATATTTTATCTACAGTATATGACAGCTAATGTATCATACTCCCGTTGCTCATTTGACTTCTAGGCTTGCATAAAGGTCAACATGTGAACTAGACATACACATTAAGGTTGATTTTGAAGTCAGGTAGTCACCTAATTAAAATGTTAGTAAGTCACATTATTTAACCTTGTTGAGAAACAAACAAAGAAAATGGTGCCACTTAAAGCCCATATGGCCTTTCCAGTCTGCCCATCCATGCCAAATAATAAGCTTTACAATCCATTCCTCTCCCTTAGAGATCCTCAGAGCTTGTCCCATGTTTTCTTGAATTCATATACAGTCCTGGTCTCCACAGCCTTTGTTGGGAGGATATTTCACCACTGTTTCCATAAAGAAATGTAACCCGTCTTTCTGTGTGTGGTCCCGTCAGATGTTATGGAACTGCTAGGAAGACAAGGGAAGCACATCAGATCCAAGAGCTTTTAGCCAGAGTTTCTCCAAGCTCTTGGTGTATTGGATATCAGGGTTCAGACTGTGTAAAGAAAAGATCTTTGTGGAAACCAATATTTAAACTTTGGTCACTTGACACCCTCATATTCACCCTTCTCAATAGAGTGCGGGCTGGAAGTTTGTGTTCCGAACCAAGGCTTTACTTAAAATTTTAGGGTCACCAATGAACATAATTTATAACCTTTCGGTAAACATTATTCATGAACTATTACAAAATAAGTAATTTCCTTTAACCATGTTGGAGTATCTTTGTTACCTCAGTCCTTCTGTTAGAAGGCACTCGGTTCTGTCTTTTCTATCTCATAGGCACCATATAAGCAGGTGAAGATATTTGACCAGCTAATTACGTCACTTGATGGGTTTCCTTTTCCTTCAATCAGCTTCTTTCCTGAATAAGAACATAAGAAATGCCATACTGGGTCAGACAAAGGTCCATCAAGCCCAGTATCCTGTTTCCAACTGAGGCCGATCCAGGTCACAAGAACCTATCAGGTTCCCAAAAGCTACACAGATTCCACAGTGCTTGTCCTGGAGTAAGCAGTAGATTTCCCGGGTCCTCTTTAATAATGGTTTATGGACCATTCCTTCAGAAACTTGAACAAACCTTTTTTAAACCCAACAACATTAACAGCTTTTACTACATCCTCTGGTAATGAATTGCAGAGTTTGATTATGCATTGAATGAAAAGATATTTTCTTGTATCAGTTTTAAATGAGTTACATTGTAGCTTCTTTGTGTGTCCCCTAGTCTTTCTACTTTTTGATGGCCTAAACAACCAATCTACGTTTACCCATTCCACTCCATTTATTAATTTATAGACCTCTTTCATATCTCCCCTCAGCCATCTCTTTTCCAGGTTGAAGAACCCTAAGCTTTTAATCCTCTCCTCATAGGAGTATCCTTCTATCTCCTTTACCATTTTGGTGGCTCTTCTCTGTACCTTTTCTAATTTTGCTATATCCTTTTTAAGATATGGTGATGAGAACTGAATACAATATTCCAGGTGCAGTCACACCATGGAATGATACAGAGGTAATATAATATCCTTGGTTTTATTCTTTGTTCCTTTCCTTATGATTCCTAGCATTCCAAACAGGGGCTCTACAGGTCAAACAACGATGGGAAACCGGCTGGTACTTTGGTAGATCTCTCTCTTTTACTTTAACAGACACCTAAGCTCCACGAACAAAACAATGGCTGGGAAAAATCATATCGCTAAAGCTGTTGCCCCTGTTACAGCTTCTGCCTCTGTCCAGACAGAGGTCCCAATGCCAGTTGAAGGACTGGTTCCATGTGCAGGGTGCCTGCATGCTGAAGCTCTCAGGAAACAAGTGAAGGAACTCAAAGAGGAGGTGGCGAGGCTGAGGAGCATTCAATAATGTGAGAAGTACATTGATTAGATGCTTCTTGAAACATCCACGCTCTCTAGCACAGGAGAAGATGGGTGCCAACAGAATGACGAAGGTTGGACACAAGTCACCAGGGCCTTCAGAATCACCCATCCAACTTCTTCAGCCCTTGAAATGGAGAACCATTATGCAGCCCTGGAAGTGGAGGAGGTGAAAGTATCCCTGGAAAGGGAAAAACCAGAGCTCAAGTACCCCAAAGTTGTTGAATCAGTGACCATAAGGAAGCGAAGGGTAGTGGTGGTTGGTGACTCTCTTCTGAGGGGTACTGAGGCATCCATCTGCAGATCAGACTTGATGTCCAGAGAGGTATGCTGTCTGCCTGGTGCCAAAATCCAAGATGTTACGGACAGTTTGCCAAGACTCATCAAGCCCACTGACTATTATCCAATGTTGCTAATTCATGTCAGAACAAATGACACTGCCAAGTATCCCTCTAAGCGTATCAAAAGTGACTTCATGGCTCTGGGACCAATGTTCCCTCTAATTTTCTGTAGGCTGTGTGCGCATAAAATATCAGCTGTGTGCAGCTTTTGAAGGAAGGTTAAATTTTTGTGCGCCACATAACGACACTCGGAGTTATATACATTAAAATTTGACTACACGTCAGAATACAGTATGTACACCACATTGATTTTAATCAAATTAAATGAAAATAGACGATTACTAAATGAAGCGGGAAATTTCTAGTAATTACAATCATAACCTTTACATTTTAAGACGTCTGTGTTGTTTTCTATCAGAATCAGAGCCGTACGTTTTGTGCGCTCTGTTGTAAAGTGTGTGCGCACGCGCACATGCACACAGCTTAGAGGGAACAGTGTCTGGGACAGAGGGTGAAGCAGTTAGGTGCACAGGTGGTGTTCTCTTCAATCCTCCCTGTTGAGGGTAAAGGCCAAGGCAGAGAGGTTCGCATCCTGGAGATGAATGCATAGCTGCGTGGATGGTGTCATCGAGAGCGTTTTGGTTTCCTCGACCATGGGATGCTGTTCCAAGGGTTGCAGAGCAGAGATGGCATCCATCTGTCCAAGAAAGGTCAACATGTCTTCAGTAGTAGACTGACTAAACTACTGAAGAGGGCTTTAAACTAGATTAGTTGGGGATGGGTGAAAAAAAACCCCAGGTAAGTGATGCATTAAATACCTTTACAGAAATGGGTAACAGGGGTAACATATGGAAAGCAGTGTGTATAAATGCCCGTAGCATGGGGAATAAGATCCCTGATGTTGAAGCTTTGGTGGGAGTGGCCAACTTGGATTTAGTGGCAGTTACAGAAACATGGTTCACAGAAAACCATGACTGGGATGTAACTATATCTGGCTATACTTTATTCAGAAAGGAAAGGGTAGGAAGAAGGGGAGGAGGAGTGGCACTATATGTAAAACATAATATTAAAGCTTTGGAATTACAGAGCTTAAAAGGGAGAGAGGAGGCATTGTGGGTTAAACTAGAAAGAAGGAAAGAGAAATCTATTTGCATTGGCGTGATATACAGACCTCCCTCACAAGAGGAAGAGGTGGACAGAGTTAATTGAAGACATACGCAGCATTGCTAGGAAAGGGGAAGTGCTACTGATAGGGGGATTTCAATATGCCAGATGTCGATTGACACATTTCTGCTGCAGTATCATCTAGAAGTAAAGAGATCCTGGATTCTCTACAGGGAGAACTATTCAAGCAATTGGTAACAGATCCCACACGTGAAGGGGCCATACTGGGCTTGGTGCTTACCAATGGTGAAAGTGTTTCTGATATTATAGTGGGAGATCATTTTGCATCCAGTGATCACCAGATGGTGTGATTCAGTATTAGGACTAGGGCTGTTAGAATCCATTCAAAGGTGAGGGTCTTAGACTTTAGGAAGACTAACTTTGCCAAGATGGGCCAATACCTCAGGGAGTCGTAGGCAGGATGGGAACAGCAGGGGGATGTAGAAAAATAGTGGGCAAAACTGAAAGAGATATCTTAAAGGCAACCAACCTTTTTGTTAAAATGGTAAATAAAGGTAAAAGGAAAAGAAGACCACTATGGCTTTCGAAAGAGGTAGCTGAAAAAGTGAAGAAAAAGAGGGAGACCTTCATGAAATACAAGAGATCACAGAGAGAGGAAGACAGGCATCTATATTTGGAAAAACTTACAGAAGCTAGCAAAGTAGTCAGGAAAGCAAAGATTCAAAAAGAGGAGGAAATAGCCAATGCAATAAAATGGGGGGATAAGACATTTTTCAGATATGTTAGTGAGAAGAGGAAGGGCAAAAATGGTATCGTCAGACTGAAGAGTGAAGGGGAGGAATATGTAGAAGCTGATGAGGATAAAGCAGAATTGCTTAACAAAATATTTCTGTTCTGTGTTCACAGATGAAGAACCAGGAGCAGGACCTCAGAAAACACCCACAAACAGGAACAGAAGCGAGGGATATCTTGAACAATTTTCAGAAGACTGTGTTCATGAGAAACTTGCTCAACTTAAAGTAGACAAAGCGATGGGACAGGATGGGATACACCCTAGAATATTGAGGGAACTTGGGGACGTTCTAGCAGGTCCACTGACTGACCTTTTCAATGCCTCGGAGTCAGGAGTAGTGCCAAATGACTGGAGAGAGGCTCATGTGGTGCCTTTACACAAAAGCGGATTTGAGGATGTGGTTGAAAACTACAGGCCAGTTAGTTTAACTTCGGTGGTGAGTAAATTATTGGAAACGCTGCTGAAAGAGAAAATAGTGATGTTTCTGGAGTCCAGCGGATTACAGGATCCGAGGCAGCATGGATTCACCAGAGGCAGGTCTTGTCAGACAGATCTGATTGATTTCTTTGACTGGGTGACCAGGGAGTTGGACCGAGGGAGAGCCCTAGATGTGGTGTATTTAGATTTCAGTAAAGCCTTTGACACTGTTCCTCACAGGTGACTTATAAACCAACTGAGCACCCTAGGGATGGACCCTAAAGTTACTGCTTAGGTTAGAAATTGGTTGGGAGGGAGGCAATAAGAGTACAAGTAAATGGGGCTTACTCTGAGGAGAAGGATGTTACCAGTGGTGTGCCCCAGGGATCTGTCCTTTGGTCTGATTCTTTTTAACATCTTTGTTAGTGATATAATGGAAGGGCTGTCGGGTAAGGTTTGCCTTTTTGTGGATGATTGTTTATTGTTTATTATTGTTTATTGTTTATTGCTTATTTCACACTTAATATACCGCTCCCCATAACATCGGAGCGGTTTACAAAAATAAAAATTATTAATTATAGAAAGAGAAAAAGAAGTTACAATAAATGATAGAAAGAGAAGAAAGTAAGGATAGAACAATAGATAGACCATAAGATAGGAGACAGAGAAATGAAAGGTCAGGTGGGGAAAGCCATGGAGAACAGATGGGTCTTAAGGAGAGAGCGGAATTTGGGATATGATTCTTCTGTGCGGATGATACCAAAATCTGCAATGGAGTAGACACCCAGGAAGGTGTAGATCACATGAGGAGGGATCTAGCTAAGCTTGAAGAATGGTCTAGAATCTGGCAGCTGGGATTTAATGTTAAAAAAATGTAAGGTCATTCATTTGGGCTGCAGCAATCCAAGGAAGCAATATAGTATAGGGGGTGAAGTACTTTTGTCCACTAAAGAAGAGCGGGACCTGGGCATGGTTGTCTCTGATGATCTTAAAGTAGCTAAACAGGTAGAAAAGGCAACGACAAAAGCTAGAAGGATGCATTGGAGCCTACGGAGAGGAATGGCTAGCAGAAAAAAGGAGGTGATAGTGCCTCTGTATAAGTCTTTGGTGCGACCTCATTTGGAGTATAGTGTGCATTTCTGGAGACCGCACCTTCAAAAGGATGTGAACAGGATGGAGTCGGTGCAGAGGGTGGCTACTAAAATGGTTAGTGGTCTTCATTATAAAGCATACGAGGACAGACTTAAGGATCTTAATATGTACACCTTAGAGGAAAGGCGGGATAGAGGTGATATGATTGAGATGTTTAAATACCTCCATGGCATAAATGTTCAGGTGGAGAGCCTCTTTCAACTGAAAGCAAGTTCTGCTATGAGGGAACATGGGATGAGGGTGAAGGGGGATAGATTCAGGAGTGATTTGCGGAAATATTTCTTTACGAAAAGAGTGGTGGATCCGTGGAATAGTCTCCAAGTGGAGGTGGTAGAGATGAGGACAGTAACTGAATTCAAAAAAGCATGGGATAAACACAGAGGATCTCTAAAGGAAAAAAGGGGACTGTTGTAGTTGTTGATATGGAAGGACAGACTAGAGAGAAATATGACGACAGAAAAAGACCACATGGCCTATGTTTCTAGCATTCTATTTGCCTTCCTGGCCACCGTTGCACACTGGATGGAGGGTTTCAACGAGTTATCCACAATGACGCCGAAATCTATTTCCCGGATGGTGGTTCCTAATGTGAAATCATGTATCATGTAGCTGTAGTTTAGGTTGTTCTTTCCTAGGTGCATAACTTAACTCTTGTCCATATTACATTTCATCTGCCATTTGGACGTCCAGTCTTCCAATTTATCTAGGTCCTCTTGCAGTTTTTCACAATCCTCTTGTGCTCTAACAACGTTTAATTATTTTGTGTCATCTGCAATCACTATACTCGTTATTTCTATTTCCAGGTCATTTATGAATATGTTAAAAAGCAGCAGGCCCAGCACAGATGCCTGGGGTACTCATTATTCACCTTTCTTCATTGAGAAAATTGGCCATTTATCCCTACTCTGTGCTTTCTATTTTTTTAGCCAGTTCCTGATCCACAGTAGTAGACTGCCTCCTATCCCATGACTTTTTCTCCTTCTGTCCTGATCATGGCAAGGCACCTGCTCTATTAGGGCAGCTGCCTTTCAACAGTGCATGATACAATGGCTTAGGAAACAAAGACATCCCCTCCCTCTAGACTGAAGATCTTATAGAAAGTGGGCTTCTCTGGGCAGAGAATTATTTCCCAGCCTAAATTTGACTGGCAGGCAGAACATCCCATATTCTGGAAAAGTGTATACTTTTCTCTGTAAAATCCCAACAATTCTTATCTAGGGAAACATAATGGCGCCGCTTCTAGTTGCAAAATACAAGTAGTTTCTACAGAAATATTTCCTCAGATCACTCCTTTCTATCCCCTTTCATCTTCATCTCTATCATATCTCCCCTCTCCCACCTTTCTTCCAAAATACTCATATTGAAATATTCAATTCTGCTTTACGATGAAGAGCACTGATCATTTTCGTAGCTGCCCTCTACACCAACCCCATCCTCTATACTCATATATTTTTTGAAGTTGAGGTCTCCAAAAATGCATAGTGTAATCCAAATGAAATCTCACTAGAACAGGGGTTTTCAACTCAGTCCTCGGGGAAGCCTAGGCCAGTCAGGTTTTCAGGATTCCCACATTGAATATGCATAAGATAGATTTGCATACAATGAAGACAGAACATGGAAATCTCTCATGCATATTCATTCTGGGAATCCTGAAAACCTGACTGGCCTAGGGTTCCCCGAGGACTGGTTTGAAAACCCCTGCACTAGAAACATATATAAATGCACTATCAGCTTCTTTTTGCTACTGGATATTCCTTTCCTTTTGCACCCGGGCATTCTTCTGACTTGTGATGTTCTCTTTTCTGTTTGGCAACCTTAAGATTATCAGATGCAGTCACTTCCAGGTCCCAATCTTTTTTCCTAAACTGAAGCACCTCAGCCCCTGTACTATAATGCTCCCTTGGGTTTTCCAGTCCAAATGCATGACCCTGCCTTTTTTATTTTCATTTAAACTTAGCTCCCAAAATCTGGACTATTCTTCAAGCTTTGCTAGATCCCTTCTCATATTATCTATACTTTCCTGGGTATCTACTGTACTGCAGATTTTGGTATCATCCGCAAAGAAGCAAACCTTATGCAATAACTCATTTTCAGCCTTCCCACCACTTTTTTTGGCCTAACACTATAGATAGAAGTAGGTGCCATTGGCATCTCTTGCACCTTTTTACCCAGTCCTTGCTTTTTCGCTGTTTTCCCTTCCAGAATTAAAAAGCTATTGGGTTCATATTCAAAGCTCTTAGCTGGTTGTCCAAGTCATATTAAAAAAACGGAGGTGATGTATATCTCCAGAAAACCAGGCTTCAACCCTCCCTCAACAATCATCCTGAACAACAACGTCTATCACACAAAGACCGAGATAAAATATCTAGGGGTAATGCTTGATAGCAACCTAAAGATGGACAAACATCTCCGGATAACCAACCGAGCCATATTTCATAAACTAAAAGTCCTACAACCACTACGTTATATCATTGAACACTCTGACTTCAGAACAGTGGCCCAAGCTCTCATCACCCCCCACTTGGACTACTGCAACGCCATACTACAAGGATTACCAAAGAAAACCCTAAACATCCTGCAAATGGCACAAAACGTTGCTACCAGAATCATCATGAAAAAAGGCTTCGCCGAGCACATCACACCAGTACTAATTGAGCTACATTGGCTCCCCATTACTGCCCGCATCAAATACAAAACACTAGTAACCACATTCAAACTCATACACAACATAGCACCTTCTTACCTCACCAACCTAATCACTACACAACCACTCAACAGAAACAGAAGAACCACAAACCTCAATACCCTCTGCATTCCAAATAGCATTAGAACTGTCAAAGCATATACGAGCAACAGAGCATACTCATACGCAGCTCCACTTCTCTGGAACCAGCTGCCTTTCGAGCTACGTTTAAGCAGCGACTTGAAAGACTTCAGAAAAAAGCTCAAGACTCACCTATTCCAGACTCATTACAACCTACCCTAGTCAGCGAGCCCTATTCCTACTCGCTCACCTAGCCAAAATGGATTCACTGTGCCCCGACAACAGGACAAGAGAAATTACAACCGCTGACCTGTTAATATGTATATATGTAAAGACACCCCTTTTCAATCAAGTGTAAATTTAGTAACCCAGCTGCTGTGTTGTGTGTTTATCCTCTTAATCAAAATGTATATTTTGTTGATTTCTGTCCTGTACAGCCAACCCTGTTATGTAAAGTAAACCGCTGCTGATCGCTGGAAGTAGCGGTATACAAATGTACACTAAATAAATAAAATAAATAAATAAATATTAGTGTAGATGTGACAAGTTCATGTTGTCCACTCGACACTCAACAACATGGATTTAGACCTAATCACGGAGTAGAAACATTACTATATCACTAATCAACACACTAATAAAAGGATTCCAAAACAGACACAGAGATTGATATAACAGCAGCATTTGACTCAATATGCCGTAATACACTACTATCATGCCCAGAGCTAACCCAAGGGTTTCTGCCACCCTATGTAGAAACCTCGGCCTCACCACCACTCCCCCCCCTCAGCAATGGGACTTGAAGAAAGTATGCTCAAATGGTTCTAATCATATCTGACAGACCATAAGCAACAGATAAAAATAGGACATAACACATCTGCATCATACCCTCAACGGAGAGGAATTTCTCAAGGATAAGCACTATCTGCTCTACTTTTGAACATGTATATTCAACCTATTACAATCACACTAGGTAAATTCTCTTATCTATGCGATGACATTATGCTTTACCAATAGCTAGAAAACAACCATCTCACAATAAACTACAAAACGAAAGAGATGCTATGCATCACCAGAAACAAGGACTTCAAACCACCAATCTCACTGAAAGTAAAGAATTCTGACTTACAAATAAAACAATAAGTGCACAATTTAGGAGTTACACTCGACCAGTCTCAACTTAAATTCTCACATCATACTACATGAATTAATGTAGCAGGCTGTAGGGCCAGGGTCCCAGAGGCTGAATAGTAACTGGGTGCCCAGGCTCTTTCAGGCCTGAAAGGACATGGGGGAGGTGATTGCAGGGGAGGGGCGGTGAGGGGCTGGAGGCAAACAGTTGCGGGATTTGAAATCGTCCCATATGGTGACGCGGGGCGATTTCACTGGTGGCCAGCAGTGCGTGGGGCAGACTGAGTGCAGCGGCGAGGTTGGCTCAGTCTCCCCTCCTGCACTGGGCTTGGCGGCAGCTCGGCTTTCCCACCCTCCCACCCAGAAGGGGCAAGCGGAGCTGAGTAGGGTTGTTGCAGCTGGAGGGGGCAAGGTCCTGAGCCAATGGGCACTGTACCAATGGGGCCTAATGGCCGATGTGTGCGATTAAAAGAGATTCCCTCCTGGTGGGGTGGTGGGCAGAGATCTTGGTTGGGATATTTGCCTGGATCGAGGGAGGAGTGGGGTCAGCCTTTACTAATAATATGGCGAGGTCAGTGATGGGGAAACGGGAGAGAGGATGATGCACCTCTTTGCTAATAATATGGCTGGTGGGAGGCATTGTCCAGCAAGGGGGGATGGTTGACATTTATATTTTGGAATGAGTTATGTTGACTTGGGTTGGCCAAGACAAAGTTCTGTTAATAAAGCTGCAACCAAGAGTGTTTACCAGTTACTTAAATGTAATGTCGTTTGTGAGTTGGAAATGGGGAAAATGAATAAACGAAAGGGGAAGGATGAAAGGCCCGAAGGTTAGGTGTCCAGGCTACCCTGGTTACCCAAACACTCACAACAGGCATTACAAATAGCGCAAAAGGGGGAAATCAAGATCAGAGCACATTACTCCAGTGTTAAAGCAACTGCACTGGCTTCCCATAAAAAGTATTATTCATTATAAAGCACTCATGACTACATTCAAAATCACTCACAATTTATCTGCCAACTACTTAAAACAAATACTACAATGCCCAAAAAACAATCGAAAAATGAGAGACAACACAGAACAAGCTAAGAGTCCCAATAGAAAAAAGAAAGAGTAACCGATATGCTTGTTCAAGAGCCTTCTCTATATATGTTCCTGGGTTATGGAATGTTCTCCGAGACAAGATGCAAAACACTGATTTATCAACAATTCATAAGGATCTAAAAATATACTTGTTCATATAATTTTATAGAGACAATACTTAGATACAAGAACCAAGGACACGACTCGACCTAACTACCTACGAACAATTACAGTTGAACTCACACTTCATCCCATACTTTATCCCAAGTAAACTATCATATTGCATGCTGGATCAAATATATATAGTGGAGTTGCTCTGCCATCCAATGTAAGCATAGCAAACGCAGCTTTACCTCTATGGTTAATATTCCAAGTTGTACGACACCTTGTTCGATGTAAAAACCGAAGTGCTGATCAGTGAAAGAGAAGTAAAAAAGAACAGCCAAATAATACATAAATAAATGTTTCCTATTTTTAATGAAGAACCATTTATGGTAGCAAAAAACAATTTTATGATCAAGTTGAAGTCACATAGTCTCAGGTTAACAAATATATAAAAAACAAAGAAGAAGCAATGATGAATATCAATCCAATGTAGGTATATCCACATCGTGAAGACAATAGAACTTCTTTTGGGATACTATAAGAGTTAAGAATGTGTGTTCGTATAACTTGTTTAAACTCTTCTTGCAACATGTGGTTCTGTGTCAAAAATATATCATAAATCCATTATATTTTCAGTTTTACATTTTTTAGCTTGCTACAAATAGAGACGTTTTGGAGGATCTCACCAATCATACACGTAACTTTGCAGTTTATCAAAGTTTCAACTTTAGCAGCTCTAACATTCTGCGTGTCCAGTATATCAATGTGCCTTTATTTACTGGCGTGAACCACACATCATTTTCTAGAATTTCCTGCAATTATAATTCATGCTACTAATTTTAAATGCAACACTTAAGGTGTCAAAATGTTAAACAGTTTGTTATGGTTTTGTATATTTTACAATTATTCATTATACCAGAAAATCTAACCAAGCATGTAATGTAGTGAAGAGAGAGAACATTTCATTCCAGACACTGCACATTTAATTTTTCTGCAATAATCTTTACTTGACTTATTGACTTTTCAAGTCATCAGAAGGAGGCATGGATGCATATATAAATATACTTAATTTAGAAGTAGGCAACATGATAGCTTCTGGGTATAATTTCAAGATGTAATTATTTATGCTTTCCTATTGAAATTATCATGCGTGCATGAATTTGTGCGTATAGTAGACTAATACACGAAACAAAACTCTTGACAAATTTACAAGCAAACCATTATATTATGGTAGTACACAATAAGGGGGTAAATTTATGAGGTGCCTATTTTATAAAAGCAAACACACATACACCAGACTATGTCCAAAGTAGAGGTAAGTAACAAGTCACAACCACACAAATGCTCATCCTATCCAGTATGGAAATTTTGCAAAACTAATCAACATAGATATACATTAACTTATAATTATATTGTGATTTTTTTGTCTGACTCCCTTATCATACATGATCCACCAGTCTCTTCCTAGGTAGATCAATATATCTGCATTCCTTTTTTAATTTTAATATATCAAATGAAAATGATTAAAAATCACTCACACACTCAAACAGCATACAAGAGGAAATCTATTCCTATATGTTACAGCTTTCGATCATTAAACCACCATTGTACCCAATGATGCTATGCTATGGATATGCTGGGGACAATGATGGTTTCTCTAGACTGAGAAGAGATGTTTCTGTGGGTGAGGTTAGGGAAAGGTTTGCATGTTTGTGCATAGTGTTGATAATTTCGTTATTTGCATGTAAAGTAACCCTGAAAATCCATGCACGGCAAAAAAAAAAAAAAAACCTTTAAAAAAATAAATCGGTGCAACTGTAAGCATATAAATTCCCAGATGTAAAATTTCAAAATTCAAGTACGGGCATTCTTTTACTTTGAAAATTCACCAAAGCCCATACTAGGAAATGGAATGTTCTCTCTGGGATATATGCATTTGCAATTATGAACTACGCCCCATGGTAGAAACAACATAAGATCATAGGCAGCACATTTTTCCCATGCGGCGCGCAGTTAGCTACATCTCTGGAGGCTTAGCTATCTGCTGTGCTACCGGTGATTGCACAATAATGACCTCCACATTAACTGCAAGGTGTAGCCCACCCATTGCACACCACCAATAGAAGTTTTCACATTAGGTGTTTAATACGACAGTTAGCACACACTGTGTGAACATAGTATCATGCTCTTTGAGCACATTAAGGGGGGAATTTTATAAGGAGCTGCAGAACATTTTGTGCCATCTGTGTGTGTAAATCACAGATTTTTAGCGATTAGCACATGTAAATAGGCCTTCATGTATGTATTTTAGTTGGTATAAGTATGTGCATAAGTCCTTGATGATTGCGTGCAATTATAGGCACCACTTCTCCAGCATTAGAAAAGGTACAGAGAATGCGACCCGAATGAAAAAGGAAATGGAACGACTCTCCTACGAGGAAAGACTAAAGAGATTAGGGCTTTTCAGCTTGAAGAAGAGGTGGCTCAGTACATCCAGCAGAAACAAAATATCCTCTGCCTAATATAAGGCTCTTCTGTGTGGCAGCAGCTATTTTTCTCAGGTTACAAATGAAATGAAGGCTGAACTCTGCTCCTTCCAATCTCTAAATCATCTTGTTCTGTAGCCTATAACAAAGGGAATCAAAAGAGCAAGTGAGACTCACTTCCCATCTAGACTACTGCAACCTGCTAGCTGCTCTTCCTCTGAATCATCTCTCTTCCCTTTGATCTGTTCACTGCACGGCTAGTCATCTGCCAGTGTCGCTATGCTCACATAACTCCTCTTCTCACGTCACTTCACTGAACATAAGAACATAAGTAAAAAATTCAGGCAGTATGTGGATATGCATTTAAACTAGGAAAAGGGGGTGACAGACGTGGAAGGTCAACATCTGCATGCCACCCCCAGCAAAAGCAGAACACCATCAGAAACAGCCACACTTTTAAACCACACATCAAAAGCATGTGGGAAGAAGTAGGCAGAACAAAATCAATGCAAAATACACACAAGCCAGGAAAATGCTGGAAAGCAATGAGCACAAATGCTCGAGGCTTAGCCAACAAAATTCCAGACCTGGAAGCCTTAATGGTGGAAACGAATTTGGACATTGTGGCCATTACAGAAACATGGTTTAATGAATCGCACGATTGGGATATAGCCATAGCTGGCTATAATCTATTCAGAAGAGACAGAGAAAATGTAAAAGGAGGTGGAGTAGCCTTGTATGTCAAAAGCAATATTAAAGCTACTGAAACGCAGGGAACATGGGGAAAAGAAGAAGCGCTCTGGATTGCGTTGGAAAGAGGAGATGGCACTGTCATCCATAGTCTATCTACAGACCTCCGACTCAAATTGAAGAGAGAGATAACGAATTGATTAAAGATATTGCCAAGATAGCAGCAAAGGGGGAAGCGATCATATTGGGTGACTTTAATCTACCTGATGTGGATTGGATTACTCCTTTTGCACATCTGGAAAGAAGCAAAAAGATTGTGGATGCTCTCCAAGATGCATTATTTAGACAAATGGTGATGGAACCAACCAGGGAAAGCTCAACGCTGGATGTAGTGCTCACCAACAGCGATAGTGTGTCGAATGTCTGCGTGAGTGTCCCTGTGAGCAACAGCGACCATCACACGGTGTGGTTTGAGATAAAAGCCATGGTACAGGCCAATCATAGCAAGCTCAAAGTCCTCAACTTCAAATACACTGACTTCAATAAAATGGCAGAGTACTTAAAGGAGGAGATGACGGGGTGGAAGGAGATAAAGGAAGTGGAATTGCAATGGGCTAAACTAAAGAAGGCAATAAATGGGGCAACAGATAAATATGTAGGAAAACTAAATAAAAACAAGAGGAGAAGGAAACCTATTTGGTTTTACAAAGAGGTGGCTGCTCAAATAAAGGCAAAAAACACAACTTTCGCAAAATTCAAAAGCTTGCAAACAAAAGAACACAGAAATGAATACAGGATCCAACTCAAAGAGTCTAAAAGAGTAATAAGGATAGCAAAATCAAAGGCAGAGGAAAGGATGGCTAAAGATGTTAAGGGTAGCAACAAAACTTTCTTCAGGTATATTCGGGAAAGGAAGAAGATCAGAGTTGGAATTGCAGGACTCAGAAGTGCTGGGAAAGGACTCGTGGAAAGTGACACTGAAAAAGCGGAATTGCTAAATAAATACTTCTGCTCTGTTTTTACTAAAGAAGATCCTGGAGATGGACCAGCTGTGACTCCCAAATATAAAAATGGGAATGAAGTAGATACCACACCATTCACAGAAGACGAGGTGTTAGAACAACTTGCTAAACTGAAAGTGGACAAAGCCATGGGACCGGATGGGATACATCCTAGGATACTGAAAGAGCTGAGAGAGGTTCTTGCAGGACCGTTAAAGGATGTCTTCAACAGATCCTTGGAAACAGGGGAGGTTCCTCAGGACTGGAGAATGGCTGATGTCGTACCTCTACACAAAAGTGGTGACAGGGAAGAAGTGTCAAACTACAGGCCCGTGAGCCTTACCTTGGTGGCAGGAAAAGTAATGGAGGTGCTCCTGAAACAGTGAATAGTGAACTTTCTCAAAACCAACAGGATGCAAGATCCGAGGCAACATGGTTTTACCGAAGGACGGTCTTGCCAAACAAATCTGATTGAGTTCTTTGACTGGGTGACCAAGGAACTAGATCAGGGGCATGCGATGAATGTCATCTACCTGGATTTCAGCAAAGCCTTTGATACTGTTCCTCATAGGAGGCTTGTCAACAAACTCAGTAGCTTGGGGATGAGTCCCAAGATGGTAAACTGGATTAGAAATTGGTTGACTGACAGACAACAGAAGGTGATTGTACATGGAGCTCACTCGAATGAGAGGAAGGTAATTAGCGGGGTGCCCCAGGGTTCGGTCCTGGGTCTGGCACTGTTCAATGTATTTGTGAGTGATATTGCTGAAGGACTGAATGGAAAAGTCTGTCTTTTTGCAGACGACACAAAAATTTGCAACAGAGTGGACTCCCCCGAGGGAGTGGTTAACATGAGGAAAGATCTACAAAAGCTGGAAGACTGGTCTAATGCTTGGCAACTACGATTTAATGCGAAAAAGTGCAGTGTCATGCACTTGGGTAGCAGAAATCCAAGGGAAATGTACACGATAGGGGGCAAGAGGTTGGTATGCACGGTTCAGGAGAAAGACCTTGGTGTGATTATCTCTGATGATCTCAAGGTGGCAAAACAGTGCGACAAGGTGGTGGCAAAAGGCAGGAGGATGTTGGGCTGCATACAGAGAGGGATTTACCAGCAGAAAGGAAGATGTACTTATGCCACTGTATAAGTCACTGGTGAGGCCTCACTTGGAATACTGTGTTCAGTTTTGGAGACCGTATCTTGCAAAAGATGTAAAAAGACTGGAAACTGTTCAGAGGAAAGCGACCAAAATGATTTGGAGCCTGCGTCAGAAGCCTTATGAGAAGAGACTTGAAGACCTAAATATGTACACTTTGGAGGAGAGGAGGGACAGGGGAGATATGATTCAGACCTTTAAATACTTAAAGAGTAATGATGAACAAACAAACCTCTTCCAAAGACGGGGAAGCTGTAAAACTAGAGGGCATAACATGAAGCTGCAAGGTGGTAAATTGAAAGGAAATATCAGGAAATATTTTTTCACTGAAAGGGTGGTGGATGCTTGGAATGCCCTCCCGAAGGAAGTGGTGGGGGCAAACACGGTGATGGAATTCAAAACAGCATGAGACAAACACAGTGGATCCCTTTACAGCAATAGGATAAAAACAAAATAAACGGTACCATCTAACTCAGGGGTCTCAAACTCAAATTGCTTTGAGGGCCGAATGAGGACTTGTAAAGTAACCCGGGGGCCGCATAAGACACGGGCCTCATTTGCATAAGGGGCCTCATTTGCATAAATATTTGCATAATGTTGCATAATGAGTGCATGGATAAAGAAAGACTAGAAAATTTCTATATTACTATAATCCAGTGCCAACCGCCAGGCACATTAGGAACTACTACTAACACTGCCCATTTGGAACCCATAGCAAACCCCCCGTATCATAACAGCACTACCAGGACTCACAAAGCACCAGACCCTACCTATCAAAAGGCAACACTGCAAATATTAAATCAATACATTTCAGAGAACAATACATGACCTACTGGGAAAAGAGAACAAGTAGCAATGTCAAATAGGAATTACACAGAATACCTCAGCACTGTAGAAATAAAACTATAAATAATTTCTTGTACCAAAGCACAGACATTAATGATGCACATTTCCCAGAGCTGACATATTCCAGTTAATAAATTCAAAATAAAGAGATATTTTTCTACCTTTTGTGCATTTTTTTTCAGTTGCAATTGCTCCAGCCACTTCTGGTTTCTTCGTGTCTTCTGCTATCTCCATCGTCTGCTGTCCATTTGTCCTTTCTTCTCTCTTCTAGTTTTTTTCCATTCTCTCTCTCTACATCTGCTTTAACATACTAATCTTTCTCCTTTTGCTCTTTCCTCATTCCTATTTCATCCACTCAAATTTTACCCCTCCATCCTCAATCCCCACTTACTCTCCCAATACCTGGCCAATTGTAGATTTGTCTTCTCTTCCAGACAAAATATTTTTCCCCTCTCCATTTCACTTTCCCAGCTCCATCCCATTCTAATCCTCCCCCAACATCAGCTCCCTTCTAGTTCCAGCCCCACCCAGCATCTGCTCCTTTCTAGTCCCTGCATCAGTCCATTTCCAGTCCTATCCTAGCCTCACCATCAGCCCATTTCCAATCCTAGCCCCCCATCAGCCCATTTCCAATCCTAGCTCCCTCCCCTCACAGCCCATTTCCATTCCAAGCCCCCCTCCCCATCAGCCATTTGCAGTTCAAGCCCCCCTTCCACTCAGCCCATTTCCAGTCCTAGCAACCCCCCCAGCCCATTACCAGTCCTAGACCCCCCATAGCCCATAACCAGTCCTAACCTCCCCATAGCGCACTTCCAGTCTTACCCCCCATCACCCCATTTTCAGTCTTACCCCCCCCATAGCCCATTACCAGTCCTAGTCCCCCCCATAGCCCACTTGCAGTCGTATCCCCCATCACCCCATTTTCAGTCTTACCTCCCCTCATAGGCCATTACCAGTCCTAACCCCCATCACCCCATTTTCAGTCCTATCCCCCACCATAGCCCTTTACCAGTCATAACCCCCCCCCTGCCGATAGCCCACTTCCAGTCCTAACCCCCATCTGCCCATTTCCAGTTCTAGCCCCCACCATAGCCCATTACCAGTCAAAACCCCCCCCTGCCAATAGCCCACTTCCAGTCCTAACCCCCATCTGCCCATTTCCAGTCCTAGCCCCCACCATAGCCCATTACTAGTTATAACCCCCCCCAGCCCATTACCAGTCATAACCCCCCCTGCCAATAGCCCACTTCCAGTCCTAACCCCCATCTGCCCATTTCCAGTCCTAGCCCCCCCATAGCCCATTACCAGTTATAACCCCCCCCCAGCCCATTACCAGTCATAACCCCCCCCCCTCCCCCCTCTGCCAATAGCCCACTTCCAGTTCAGTCAGCCCCTCCATAGCTCATTACCGGCCAACAAAAAAACCCCCAAAACCCTGGCTTCTGCTGCTGCCGTTGCCGCCGTGGCAGCAGCAGAATCAATTGTCAAATTAAAAAAAAAACTGACTTCTGCTGCTCAAGCAGCTGTCCTGCGGCCCCTTTCCCTCTGCCCGGAGATCCGACTCTGCTCTATCAGCGGCGTGCTTTTCAAGCCGCGACGAGAGTATTCCCCTCTCGCGCGGTTTTTCAAGCCGCGCAAGAGGGGAATACTCTCTTCGCGGCTTGAAAAGCACGCCGCTGAGAGCAGAGTCGGATCTCCGGGCAGAGGGAAAGGGGCCGCAGGACAGCTGCTTGAGCAGCAGAAGTCAGTTTTTTTTTTTAATTTGACAATTGATTCTGCTGCTGCCACGGCGGCAACGGCAGCAGCAGAAGCCAGGGTTTTGGGGGATTTTTGGTTTTCCGCCGTCGCGGGCCGCACAAAGTTGTCTCGCGGGCCGCGTGTTTGAGACCCCTGATCTAACTTCTGAACCATATAACGTCTCAACAAATAGCGGTGTCCTACATGGAGTGGTGGGTTTACCCCTAAACAAAGACATGGGGGGGTGGTGGCCTGCACAGAGTGACAGGTGCACCTACTCTTGCCATCTTGCTGGGCAGACTAGCTGGACCATGCTGGTCTTTATCTGCCTTCATTTACTATGTTACTATGTAACATAAGATATGCCATACTGGGTCAGACCAAGGCCCATCAAGCCCAGTATCCTGTTTCCAACAGGGGCCAATCTAGGTCATACGTACCTAGCAGTTTCCCCAAAAGACACAGGTCCACAATGCTTGTAATGGGTCAAGCAGTGATATCCTGGGTCCCTTTTAATAATGGTTTATGGACCTTTCCTCCAGGAACTTGTCCAAACATTTTTTAAGACAGCTTTTACTACATCCTCCAGTAACAAATTCCAGAATTTGATTACACGTTGAGTGAAAAAATATTTTCTCTTATTAGTCTTAAATAGGTTACCCTGTAGTTTCATTGCATGTCGCCTAGTCTTTCTATATTCTGATGATGTAAACAATCATAGTAACATAGTAAATGATGGCAGATAAAGACCAGTATGGTCCATCTAGTCTTCCCAGTAAGATGGTCGGAGTAAGATGGCAGGAGAAGGTGCCACTCTGTACAGGCCACCCCTCCCCATGTCTTTGTTTAGGGGTGAACCCACCGCTCCATGCAGGACACCCCTATTTGTTGAGAAGTTAAGATGGTTCAGTTTATTTTGATTTTATTGTTGCTATAAATGGATCCATTGTGTCTGTCCCATGCCATTTTGAATTCTGTCACTGTATTTGCCCCCTCCACCTCCATTGGGAGGGCATTCCAAGCATCCACCACCCTTTCAGTGAAAATGTATTTCCTGACATTGCCTTTCAATTTTCCATCTTGCAGCTTCATGTTATGCCCTCTCGTTTTACAGCTTCCCCGTCTTTAAAAGAGGTTTGTTTGTTCATTATTTCTCTTTAAATATTTAAAGGTCTGAATCATATCTCCCCTATCCCTCCTCTCCTCCAAAGTGTACATATTTAGGTTTTCAAGTCTCTTCTCATAAGGCTTCTGACGCAGGCTCCAAATCATTTTGGTCGCCTTCCTCTGAACAGTTTCCATTCTTTTAACATCCTTTGGAAGATACGGTCTCCAAAACTGAACACAGTATTCCAAGCGAGGCCTCACCAATGACTTATACAGTGGCATTAGAACCTCTTCCTGTCTGCTGGTAATTCCTCTTTGTATGCAGCCCAACATCCTCCTGGCTTTTGCCACCGCCTTGTCGCACTGTTTTGCCACCTTGATATCTAAAAGAAATAATCACACCAAGGTCTTTCTCCTGATCCGTGCACACCAACCTCTCGCCCCCTATTGTGTACATTTCCCTTGGATTTCTGCTACCCAAGTGCATGACTCTGCACTTCTTTGCATTACATCTTAATTGCCAAGCATTAGACCATTCTTCTAGCTTTTGTAGATCTTTTCTCATGTTAAGTACTCCTTCGGGGGTGTCCACTCTGTTGCAAATTTTCTTGTCATCTGCAAAAAGACAGACCTTTCCATTCAGTCTTTCAGCAATATCACTCACGAATACATTGAACAGTGCCGGGCCCAGGACCGAACCCTGGGGCACCCCGCTAATCACCTTCCTTTCCTCCGAGTGAGCTCCATTTACCATCACCTTCTCTCTTCTGTCAGTCAACCAATTTCTGATCCAGTTTATCACCTTGGTACCCATCCCCAAACTACTGAGTTTATTGATAAGCCTCCTATGAGGGACAGTATCAAAGGCTTTGCTGAAATCCAGGTAGATGACATCCATCGCATGCCCCTGATCTATTTTTCTGGTCACCCAGTCAAAGAACTCAATCAGATTTGTTTGGCAAGATCGTCCTTCAGTAAAACCATGTTGCCTCGGACCTTGCAACCTGTTGGTTTTGAGAAAGTTCACTATTCACTCCTTCAGAAGCGCCTCCATTACTTTTCCCACCACAGAGGTGAGGCTCACGGGCCTGTAGTTTGACACTTCTTCCCTGTCACCACTTTGTGTAGAGGTACGACATCAGCCATTCTCCAGTCCTGAGGAACTTCTCCTGTTTCCAAGGAACTGTTGAAAACATTCTTTAATCAATCTATGTTTACCCGTTCCACTCCATTCATAATTTATAGACCTCTATCATATCTCCCCTCAGCTGTCT
The DNA here is from genome assembly GCA_033557465.1 of Ichthyophis bannanicus. Classification (NCBI taxonomy): domain Eukaryota; kingdom Metazoa; phylum Chordata; class Amphibia; order Gymnophiona; family Ichthyophiidae; genus Ichthyophis; species Ichthyophis bannanicus. Next base: position 65,954,313 of record CM066040.1, read on the forward strand.
CTTTTCCAGGTTAACCTGGAAAGCTCTAACCTGAGCTCTAACCTTTTTAGCCTCTCTTCATAGGGGTATCCTTCCATCCCCTTTCTATTTTGGTGGCTCTTCTCTGTACTTTTTCTGATAACGCTATTACCTTTTTAAGATACGGAGATCAGAATTGCACACAATATTCAAGGTGCGGTCACACCATGGAACCATAAAGAGGCATATCATCCTCACTCGTTATTTCCTTTTCCAGGTCATTTATGAATGTGTCAAAAAGCAGCGGACCCAGCACAGATCCCTGGGGTACTCCATTATTGACTTTTCTCTATTGGGAAAATTGGCCATTTACCCCTACCCTCTGCTTGCTATGTTTTAACCAATTCCTGATCCACAATAGTACACTGCTTCCTATCCCATAACTTTTTAGTTTTGCCAAAAGTCTCTGATGAGGGACCTTGTCAAAGGCTTTCTGAAAGTCTAAATACACTATATCAACCGACTCACCTTTGTCTACCTGTTTATTCACACCTTCAAAAAGCATAACAAATTAGTAAGACAAGATCTTCCTTGTCTAAAGCCATGTTGGTTGTCTCCTATTAAGCCATGACTATCTACATGTTCAATAATTTTGTTCTTTTTGATGGTTTCTACCATTTTTCCCGGTACTGACATCAGCTCACCAGTCTGTAGTTTCCTGGATCACCCCTGGAAGCCTTTTTTAAAAGTGGCGTTACATTGACCATCCTCCAGTCTTCAGGTATTACAGATGATTTTACAGATGCCTCCCTATCCATTGCTGCATCCATTTCAATCTTTGCCTACTGACCTACATTTGCTCTGTGGCTTCTCGTACCTTTCCTCTCTTATCTCTACCTACACCCCTGTCTTGCTAATTGAACAGGGTGTGAAAATAAAGGCTAACACACTTTGGAATAAAGATCTATAAACAGCAAAATACAGGAAAGTGATACATCACCGACACAGTCATGAATTTCATCTCATGCCACACTTTGACTAAATAGGTCCTGGATTCAGCCAGGCAAGAGAGAGACTCCTAGGCAGTGCACGTGCTCCTTCCATAGGCGATACCTCCTTTTTCTCCTCTTCTGTCTGATAAAGGCACCCATTTTATCTTGCTGCAAGGGCAAGTAATTTTCCATCAGTTGACATACACACAGAATAGGATCAGCTATCCATTAAACATAATCAAGACACTGGTCAGGCACCTGAGAATGCTCAAGGGAGGGGCATTTCAGAAACTCAGAACTCTGATAGATGACCTTCATTTTATGAGAAAAAGCACATTTGCTATGGGAAGAAGCTTTTCGTTATCTACATCCTTGTATCAGGACTCCCTCTCATAAGCTTCACATGATGCAGTTATGCAAGATGTTTCTCACAAAATTCACAGGCATTTTTTCCCTACAAAACTGAGGTTTCATTAACCCCTGACCTACTGCTGATGCATAATCAGTAGTCGACTTTAACTCACTTTCACTACATTCGGTTCTTTGACTACTGATGATGTGTATAAGATACAGGCAACATAGTGGGGAATTTAGGCAGATGAAACACAACAATAAAGCTGTGTATAAATTGAATAAAGAAACATGCCATAAACAATAAACGGATACAGATAATAATTCCTCCGATCTGTCTAAGGGTACCCATACTGGGTAACTATCCAAATAACCAATCCCACCAATTAACAGTAATATCTTGTTTAATACCTTTGACTAGTTTTTGAAAAGCTTGAAAATGGATGAGAATGAATGGAAGTAGCATGATCAGTTAAATTGAAGCAACACACGCCTTCAAAACGTTTACATCCATAATTGTGTTTTAAAAGTAAATAATCCATTGCTACTTGATTTTGCAACACTGCTTTTCTAGTGCTTCCTAAATCTAAATAATTCTTGCAAAGCAGCTGAAGTATGAATAAGACTTTTTACTATGGCGTAAGCTAAAGCATTAATTACCACAAGAAAATAACCATCCTGTTGGCAACTTAACATTACTGTAAGTAGCTTGTAACATCCCCTCCTCGGGAACTCCACTCTTCTGGCAGATCCCTTCTCTCTGTGCCCTTCTGTTCCACTCTCAAGTCTAGACGTCATTCTTTCCAACTCCTCTGCGCCCCTGCCCACCATCTCATCGACCCTCACATCCCTGGTACCACAGCAGGCTCCGTCTGCTTCGTACCCATCTCCGCCGAGCTGAGCGGCTATGGCAAAAGGCTCCTTCCCCATCTACTTTAGCGTCCTTTAAAGCACATCACTCATACTATCATTCCAAAGTTCACTCTGCCAAGCGTACATACTTCTCCGATGCAATCTCTAATGCCCCTAATCAGACCCGACATCTCTATGCTACACTTAGATCACTCACCTCACTTCATTCCTCATCCTCTACCTCACCTGTTCAGCCATCCCCCTCCCCTTCACTACTGGCATCCTTTTTCAACAACAAGATCTCTTCCCTGAGAGCGTCTCTGCCTTCCTGCCCAGACCCCATCCTCTCCCCACCCTCTGTTGCATCCCCTCCCCCCTCCTTTCAGCTTTCACACACCTGGTCCTCCTTCTCCCTAACCTCTACCGCAGAGCTCCATCAACTCATTTCCTCCTCCAGAAAGACTTCCTGTCCTCTTGATCCGATCCCCTCTTCCTGGCTCCTTACCCCCTCTCTAGCACTTCTTCCCTATATCCTCTCCATCTTTAACTCTAGTCTTTCCACAGGGTCTTTCCCCCACCCCTGGAAGCACGCTCTGGTCCGTCCTATCCTTAAGAACCCTTCTCTTGATCCGCTGGTTCCCGCCCACTACCGTCCTGTCTCTAATCTCCACTTTCTGTCTAGACTCCTAGAAAAAATAGTCTTTGCACAACTCTCTCACCACCTTGACTCTACTAACTTCTTACACCCCCGCCAATCTGGATTCCGTCAAGGTCACAGTGTTGAAACGGTGTTGCTCGCTTTCACTAATGCACTGCATGTGGCTCACGATCGCGGGGATATTTCGGTGGCGGTAGCTCTTGATCTTTCTGCTGCCTTTGACTTAGTCGATAACTCTCTCCTTCTTCTATGCCTACGGGAAGCGGGTCTTTGCAGCACCGTGTACCGCTGGTTCCACTCCTTTCTTTCCTCCCGGTCTTGTGCTGTTCTCTCCTCCTCTCCTTCCATTCCTGCATCAGACACTCTCCCTCTCCCATGTGGGGTTCCCCAAGGTTCTGTTTTGGCCCCCCTGCTTTTCAACCTCTTTTTGGCTCCTCTCGCTTTACTAATTCAACAGTCTGGTGTTTCTGCTTTTTATTACGCAGATGACATAGTTCTTCACCACACTTCTCCCTCTTGCCCTGATCTCTCCGCACTGAACTCCTGCCTTTCCACTGTGGCTAACTAGCTGATTCAGAACTGTCTTCACCTCAACCTAACCAAAACTATTACTATCTGGTTCTCCCACGGTGCCCCATCCCCCTCACTGGCCCCCTCTTTCTCTGGCACCTCCATACCTCTGGTCTCTACCTTTCGTTACTTAGGCGTGCTTTTTGAGTCTGATCTTTCCTTTAAGGCCCACATATCTCACATCACCAAGTCCTCTATTTTCTCTCTTCGTCAGATCCGTGCAGTCCGCCCCTTTCTTTCTCCACCTACCCTCAAAACCTTGCTACTTTCTCTTGTCATGTCACGCGTTGATTTCTCCAACTCTATCCTTACTGGCCTTTCCAAATCTCAACAAACACGACTTCAAAGGATTCAAAATACTGCCGCATGCCTCATTACCCACTCCTCTCTCAGAGACCATGTAACACCCCTTCTCTTTCGCCTTCATTGGTTACTGGTCCCCTTCCGTGCTCAATTCAAACTACTCTCTTGTGCACAGGGCTCTCCCCACCAGCACCCACAATACCTAGCTGATCTCATTACATTTCACACTCCCAGACACACTCCTTGCTCCTTTCACCTCAACCGCCTTAACCTCCCCTCCCCCTCCCTTGCTCATCTACATTCCACCCGTTCCTCTGCCTTTTTCTTCACCGGTCCGGCCCTCTGGAACTCCCTTCCCCCCTCCTTTCACTTAGATCCCGACCATGCCTCCTTTAAGCGAAACCTCAAGACCCACCTTTTATCCGTGGCCTTCGAACTCCCCTCACCCTTTATTTAATTGTCTCACTTATGTCTTGTCCTCTTTCCCTTGTTCTTCTACTGTCCTGTCATTGATTGTAGTTCCTTTCCTTTTCCGCTAGGCCTCGTGCCTCTACTGTATTTTATGAAATGAAAAACCGCCTTGCTTATCACAGAAGGGCGGTATATCAAATTGAATAAACAAACAAACTTGCTGCTCCATATACTTGGAACAGTCTGAGTCTGTACGTCAGGCTCCATCTCTGGCCCTATTCAAACCCCACCTCTTCAAGGCTGCTTTTGGATCCTGAGACCCTTATTCTCCTGTTTACCACCTACGTGGGTCTTTACCATTTCCTCTTAATTTACCCTAGTCCCCGGTTTGTTGTATTGACTGTCTTGAATAGATCGCAAGCTCTGTTGAGCTGGGACTCTCTCTAACATCTATATGTATGGCACTGTACATGCCTTGCAGTGCTATACAAATCATAAGTAGTAGTATTGTAGTAGTAGTAGTTGGAGTTGAGCTGACCAGCTCAAAATTGTATTGTCAAGTTTCCCGTGATGAATGAGGAGTCTTAGTGCTGGGGAGGAGTCTGCTGTCTTGGTACATGTCGGTACCAATGACATAGGAAAATGTGGTAGAGAGGTTCTGGAGGCTAAATTTAGGCTTTTAGGTAGGAAGTTGAAATCCAGAACTCCCAGGGTAGCATTCTCCAAAATGCTTCCCTTTCCACGCGCAGGACCCAAAAGGCAGGCAGAGCTCCGGAGTCTCAATGCATGGATGAGACGATGGTGCAGAGATGAGGGTTTTGGATTTGTTAGGAACTGGGGAACATTCTGGGGAAAGGAGGGGCTCTTCCAAAGGGATGGGCTTCACCTTAACTGGGATGGAACCAGGCTGCTGGCATTAACCTTTAAAAAGGAGATAGAGCAGCTTTTAAACTAGGTAATAGGGGAAAGCCGACAGTCGCCCAAGAGTGGATGGTTCGGAAGAATGTATCCTTGAAGGATACTACCAAAAGCAGATAGGTTCCAAAAAAGAGTAAAGTAGCCCAAATGCCCTCGAGAATGGAGCAGACAGAGCTTAGAGATCCCAAATTACCCATGTCTACCAATAGCCAATTTAATATGAATAAATTACAGTCTCTAAAATGCTTGTATGCAAATGCTAAAAGTCTAAAAAACAAGATGGGAGAGTTTGAATATATAGCACTAAACGAGAAGTTAGATATGATGGGAATATCAGAGACATGGTGGAAGGAGGACAACCAGTGGGACACTGTGATACCTGGGTACAAACTATACCGTAATGATAGAGCTGATCAAATTGGTGGAGGGGTTGCGTTCTATGTTAGAGAGGGCATTGAGTCAGAAAGGATTAAAGTTTTGCAGGAAACAAAATTTGCTGTAGAATCTCTACGGATTAAAATTCAATGTAAAAAGGGAAAGGCGATGGCAGTGGGGGTGTACTATCGACCGCCTGGCCAGAATGAACAAATGGATGATGAAATGCTCAAAGAAATCAAGGAAGCTAACAAACGTTACAGCACAGTAATAATAACACAGGTACACTACCAAAAAACTGCCTCCAGTTTTGCAACTGATTCCTATAGATTTTGGGGTGCTGAATCCAGGAAAAATAGCCAAAATGTTCCATCACGTCACGTTTTCTTGCAAAATTAGATTTCTTACCCATATAAGGAATGTTCACATAATTTCTTTTTAGCCGACTGCAGTTTATTTTCTTGGCCCAAAATAGAGGTTGTAATGGTTAACTAACTAGAAACACTCCCTCGTGATATTTTAGAGTGTTTTGTATTCATTTTATACATTAACAGGACAATTGGGAGGCGGGGGCTAAATCCAGTACTCGCGCTGGCGCATGTTCTTTCCTGTTCGCCTCGCCTCGTTGGCGCGCTCGCTCAAACACGGTGGTTGCGACATGAACGTTCCTGTCAAATTTCAGTTTCTTGCAAGTTCATTATTACCTTTTGTTTGCTCAGTCGTAATCCAGCTTTATTCTGAAGTGGTTCACTACAGTTGTAGTTTGCAGTGCTGTGTATTTGTGATGGCTCACAGAGCCAGAGGTTGCGTCAACTCTCCGGACAGTTTTTGTTTTATTTGTGGGGAATATACCGTGAAAAAGCGGTAGAGGAACTTTTCTGCATTTATTAAAAAAGTATATTTCGCCTATTTCGGTTTGAAGTTAGGCGATCAAGACAAACCGTGGGCTCCTCACAAAATGTGCAAGACATGTGAGGAAGATCTACGCTTATGGATGAAAGGTAAAAAACAAGCATTTCGTTTCGGAATACCTATGATGTGGCGTGAACAAAGAGACCACAGCAGTGACTGCTATTTTTGCTCTTGCATTGTGAAGGGATAAAACTTAAAAAATAAGAACGTAATAAGTTACCCCAACCTTCCGATCCGAAACCTGAACTTTTCTCTCAAGCTGAATTGAATGATTTAGTCCGGGATTTAGGACTCCCAAAAGATGCTGCCCGACTGCTAGGTTCTCGGCTTAAACAGAAAAATCTATTGTCACCAGGAACAACTTTTTATTGGTACCGCAACCGCGAGACACAATTTTTGAAGTATTTCAGCAAAGAGGAAGATTTGGTATTTTGCAACGATATATACGGAGTGATGGAAAAGTTTAAACTCAAGTATGATCCTGCTGAATGGCGGCTGTTCATTGATTCGTCAAAAGACAGCATAAAAGGTGTTCTTCTTCATAATGGCAACACATTCGCTTCAGTTCCTATTGCTCACTCTGTTATTCTCCAAGAAAAATACGAGAATTTGGCCCTGATTCTTCAGAAGATTCGTTATGATGAGCATAAGTGGATGATTTGTGGAGACTTTAAAATTCTATCCATGCTATTAGGGCAGCAATCCGGTTTCACCAAATATCCCTGCTTCCTTTGCTTGTGGGATAGCCGGCCCGCGACCTACACTGGGGGAAAAAAGACTGGCCAATTCGGGAGTATTTGAGACCCGGTGAGAAAAATGTTCTTCATGAGAGCTTGGTACCTCGTGATAAAATTCTATTACCACCTCTCCACATTAAGTTGGGTCTCATTAAGCAATTCATCAAGTCCCTTCCAAAAGATGGTGAGTGCTTTCGGTACCTTTGCTCAAAGTTCCCCCGACTTTCTGAAGCAAAGCTAAAGGAAGGAGTGTTTGTTGTCCCTGATATAAGGAAACTCATTTCAGATGGAGCATTCGCTGAAACGATGTCTGAGAAGGAAAAAGAAGCCTGGGATTCCTTCAAGGATGTTGTTCTCAAATTCTTGGGGAACAGACGGGTTGAGAACTATAAGGATATTGTTGCCAGGATGCTCAATGCCTTCAAAGAACAAGGCTGTAACATGAGCCTGAAAGTCCATTTCTTGCACTCCCATGTGAACTACTTTCCCGAAAACTTGGGGGCGTACAGTGAAGAACAAGGTGAAAGGTTTCACCAGGACATCAAGGACGCAGAGAGAAGGTACCAAGGAAGATGGAACACCACTATGATGGCTGATTTCTGCTGGTTGCTGCTGTGGGAAACCCCAGATGAAAAATACGCCAAGCAGCACACCAAGAGAAGCATTCAGGGGAAGAAGAAACGGGCCCACCAGGAGATTGATTGACCCAAGAATGACTTTAAAATCTAAACTGTGTTGACAAATATCGTGTTTTTACTAAACTTTGAAATAAAAATTTGCTAGTTATTACCACAGTGTCGGATCTCATTTATTAGAATTTTATTTTCACACCATAGGGTGTTTGCCTTCATGTATTGCAATGGTGCGGTTTGCGTTTTCTATTCTTACATACATACCTGTACAACATTTTTTGCACATTTCTTTGCTTTGCTTTGTGTCTAACCTCGCTCTTATATGCTCAATGTTTGTGCACATGTATGTGGCTGTTTTAAGTGCAGACAATTTTGCTACCATCACAGTGTGTTTTGTTGACATTACTCTATTCTTATGTGCTGCCTTGTTACAATTTTCTTTATTCTTATTTGAATAACTACTAAACAATTAGTATAAAGAATTCATCCAAGAAACTTTTATCTCGATCGCACTCAATCTGAAACGTTCACCTCAAACTGCTAACCCAATGTAGCAAAAAATCTGTACGTGATGGAGCAAATTGGTTACCAGATTTGGATTCAGCGCACCAAAAAACGTAAAAATCAATCGAAACATTAGAGGCAGTTTAAAAAAAAAATGTTTTAGTGTACCTGTGTAATGGGTGATTTCAACTACCCCGGTATCGACTGGGTCAGTGTCACGGCAGGACATGCTAGGGAGATAAAGTTCCTAGATGAAATAAATGACTGCTTCTTGGAGCAGCTGGTTCATGAACTGACCAGAGGGGAAGCCATATTAGACCTAGTCCTTAGTGGAACACCAGATGTAGTGCAAGAGATAAGGGTGTTGGGGCCACTTGGCAATAGTGATCATAGCATGATCGCCTTTGATATAATTAGTGGAGGAGGGATAGTAAGGAAATCCATAGTACTACCTTTTAACTTTCGAAAGGGAGACTATGATAAAATGAGGAAAATAGTTAAGAAAAAACTAAAAGGAGCAGTTGCAAAGGTTAAAGACTTACATCAAGCTTGGGTGTTGTTGAAAAATACTATCTTGGAAGCCCAAGCCAGCTTTATTCCACGCTTTAAGAAAAGTGGAAGGAAGTCCAAAAAACTGCCAGCATGGTTTAAAGGTGAGGTCAGAGAGGCGGTTGTTGCCAAAAAAGCATCTTTCAGGAAATGGAAAAAAAAGCCAAACGACGAAACCTGGAAACAGCACAAGCACTGGCAAGTCAAATGCAAGACATTGATAAAGCAGGCAAAGGGAGAATTTGAGAAGAAGCTTGCTGCGGAAGCTAAAACGTGAAATAAAGATTTTTTTCAAGTACATTCGCAGCAAAAAACCTGTGAGAGAGTCAGTTGGTCCATTAGATGATAGAGGAGTTAAAGGGGCACTAAGAGGCGACAAGGCGATAGCAGAGAAACTGAATGAATTCTTTGCTTCGGTCTTTACTGAGGAAGATATAGGGATGTTACCCATGACTGAAGTGGTATTTAAAGGTGCGGAAGAATTGAAGGAAATATCGATACATTGAGAAGATGTATTACAACTATTAGATAAACTGAACAGTAGCAAATCACCTGGGCCGGATGGTATACATCCAAGGGTGTTGAAAGAACTGCAATATGAGATTGCAGACCTGCTATTAGTAATCTGTGAACTATCATTAAAATCATCTCAAATACCTGAAGATTGGAGGATCGCCAATGTAACGCCAATTTTTAAAAAGGGGTCCAGGGGTGATCCGGGAAACTACAGACCGGTGAGCCTCACGTCAGTACCGGGAAAAATGGTAGAAACCATCATAATGAATAAAATTTCTCAGCATTTAGATAGTCATGGCCTAATAGGAGACAGCCAACATGGCTTTAGACAAGGAAGATCTTGTCTTACTAATCTGTTATGTTTTTTTGAAGGTGTGAATAAACAGGTGGACAAAGGTGAGTCGGTTGATATAGTGTATCTGGACTTTCAGAAAGCCTTTGACAAGGTCCCTCATCAGAGACTTTTAGCAAAACTAATGAGTCATGGGATAGGAGGCAGTGTACTACTGTGGATCAGGAACTGGTTAAAAGACAGAAAGCCGAGGGTTGGGCTGAATGGCCAATTTTCCCATTGGAGAAAGGTGAATAGTGGTGTACCCCAGGGATCTGTGCTGGGTCCGCTGCTTTTTGACATATTCATAAATGACCAGGAAAGTGGAATAACGAGTGAGGTTATCAAATTTGCAGATGACACAAAACTATTTAAAGTTGTTAAAACCCATGAGGATTGTGGAAAATTGCAAGAGGATCTTGATAAATTGGAAGACTGGGCATCAAAATGGCAGATGAAATTTAATGTGGACAAGTACAAAGTTATGCACCTAGGGAAGAACAACCCAAACTATGGTTACAAGATGCAAGGTTCCACTTTAGGACCTACCACCCAGGAAAAAGATTTAGGCGTCACTGTTAACACATGTTAACACCCTCGGTCCAATGTGCAGCGGTGGCCAAGAGAAGAAATAGAATGCTCGGTATCATAAGGAAAGGAATGGAAAATAAAACAAAAAATATCATAATGTCTCTATATCGTTCCATGGTGAGACTGCACCTTGAATACTGTGTGCGATTCTGGTCGCCGTATCTTAAAAAGGATATAGCATTATTAGAAAAGGTTCAGAGAAGAGCCACCAAAATGGTAAAGGGGATGGGCGGATACTCCTATGAAGAAAGGCTAAAAAGGTTAGGGCTCTTTAACCTGGAAAAGAGACGGCTGAGGGGAGATATGATAGAAGTCTATAAATTAATGAACAGAGTGGAACGGGTAAACGTAGATCGATTGTTTACGTTATCAGAATATAGAAAGACTAGGGGACATGCAATGAAGCTAGAGGGTAAACTATTTAAGACTAATAAAAGAAAATATTTTTTCACTCAACGTGTAATCAAACTCTGGAATTTGTTACCAGAGGATGTAGCAAAGGCTGTTAGTGTAGCTGGGTTTAAAAAAGGTTTGGACAAGTTCCTGGAGGAAAAGTCCATAAACCATTATTAAGAAGGGACCCAGGATATTAATGCTTGACCCAGTACAAGCATTGTGGAACCTGTGTCTTTTGGGGAAACTGCTAGGTATGTATGACCTAGATTGGCCACTGTTGGAAACAGGATACTGGGCTTGATGGACCTTGGTCTGACCCAGTATGGCATATCTTATGTTCTTATGTGTCTTGCAGCCTTTAATCATGGGTTCTCCAACACAGCAATCTCAAGTGCGGGAACATTTCACCTACAGGCCCGTTGGCCCACCTCTGCTCTACAACTGGCCCCTGTACAATCACTTCACCTACTTTGGCAGCATGGCCTGTATTGGGTACCTTGAAATGAACCCTGACATGTTGTGCATACATTTCTGTTGGCAAAAGTCAGTGGTTACAGCTGTTGGAAGGGGCGTATGCACGATAAGAGGTGGGGGGAGAATGCAGTGGCTTCAAGTGAGAAAACAATCACAAAGAAAATGCAGATTACTACTTCTACTTATCATTTGTACAGCGCAGCGAGGCATGCACAGCTCTGTGCAAATACATGCAAGAGAAAGTCTCTTCTCCAAAGAGCTTACACAACAAACAAACCAAACAGCTTACAATCCATCCAGGACAAACAAACCAAACTAACACTGGACTGCAGTAATTCCTAAGGGAAAATATTAACACACACATGGGTTTTAAACAGGATTATAAGAGAGCTTAGAAGGGAAGCACCTTGGCAGTCCTAGAAGGAATGAAACTGAATAGATTTAAGATTAGAAACCAATATTTCCAGTTTCAGGAAAAGGCTTAAGGCTAGGGCTGGTGCAACTATTATGCGAACCTACAGCGCCGGCCTACTTAGAGGAACTATTGCTGCTGCCCCTCTCCGGAGCCTCCAGTGGTGGCAATGGCATTGAAGCCACGTTGCAGACTGCATCGTGGTTCCTGCCTTCTATTATTTGCCGCTTCTGTCTTCTTCCAATGCAAACTTCTGATTTATGTAGATAATAGAAGGCAGAACCCACCACGCAGTGCTTGAGAATTTAGGTAAGCGCTGCATCATGGATTCAATGCCATTGCCACAGGCCTTGGATATGGGCACGGGCAGAGGCAATGGGTGGAGCGGCAGGATGGAGGACCCACCTAGGTCACCTATGATCCTTGCACCAGCCCTGCTGAAGGTACACCTTCTTATGCTTTCATTGAGTTTTTTTTAAATTAGTTTGTTTTATTGAATATGTTAATTTCCTGCTATTTTAAATTACCTGATTGTTTTATTCTAATTATTGAAGTGTTACATTACATTATTATTTGATTCAGGCTTTTAAATATTATTTATTTTGTGGTATAATCTTCCTATTGTATGTGGGGAATATAAATTTTTAAACCACCAAGAGGGAGGTAGAGAATATTAGATAGAACCGACCAGCAGGCATTGGCATTAAAAATGAATAAAATTTGTAAGGCAGTATACCATAAAGAGGTACTCACCAAAAAAATGCAATTTATTTTTGGAAATGTTCTCAATGTACAGGGTTTTTTAGGTTTATTTAACATTTTCAGTTAAAGATATATTATTTAATGTGCACTAGAAATTTTTAATACATACGTGTTTATTAAAATGCGCTAAGTGATCAACCCTTAACGTGCAGTAGTAGACAAAAATTAGTGCAGGGACTGGATCAGACCTGTTCTCACTCATGGGTGAGTTCTTAGCCCTTCCCCATGAAATTATCTTGGGTTGTAGGAATATAGTGTGATAAAATGGCAGTCGCACTTACCGCTGGTATGTTTAACGCCATCCGCTGAGGTGATAATAAATGTACTCATGCTAAGTGCAATAACCATAGTTAGCATGAGCTAACGACTCCTACACTAAACATGCTGTGCTAACCGGCTAAACCATGACGATCCAGATATTCAGAGGGTGGTCTGTGAGTGGACTGGGGATGGTCCCTGCAACTATCCACTTGGTGGTGATATTCAGCTGCTTACCCGGAAGCTAAACTGGATAAAGTTGGGACAGGTCAATGGCTGTTTTAACTTTATCCGTTTTGTGCTATCTGGTTAGCAGCTGAATACTGCTGGATAGCTACTGCGCTGTCTAGTGAAACCAGATATTCAATACCAAATTCCAGAAAGGCTCTGGAATGGAATTTCTGGGTCTAATTAAAGTGGCAGCAGCTAGGCTCTTTAAAAGCGTTGACCATCGCTGCTGAATATTGGCCTGTAGACAGGTAAGAAATACTATACCAGGTCCGAACCACTGGCCCTCAACTACATCACTTAGATGTGCCGAGGATAGTGCTGGGAATATGCCTCAGTTTCTATACTAGACCCCAGTGTGTCTAACACCAGCATTGCCTAATACTGTTTTAAAGGGTACATAAATGTTCCCTATTAACTTGTTCCAAGCCACTAATAACTTTATAAACCTCTATCGACTTCCCTCCTAATTGTCTCTCCTTAAAGCTGAAGAACTCTAACTTATTAAGTCTTTCATCATAAGGAGGTCATTAATATATTCTGCTTATTATTTGTCTTACCCTTTGATGAGCTATTTCTAATCCTCCCTAATCTTTTTTGAGTTGGGATGACCAGAACTGCATACATGACTCAAAGTGTAGTCACCCCATGTATTCTCACATTTCTTTCCTATTCCTTTCTAAATATTTCCGAACATTTCTGTTTCCTTTTGCCATTACTACACACTGACCTGAGGATTTCAATACATTGTTTACAATAGATCTAGTTATTTTCATGAAAGGTGGCTCCTCTTGTGAAGCCCAGCATTGTATTCCTATAGTTACGATTATTTTTTAACTTGTGTGCATCACGTTGCAATTGCTCACATTAAATCTGCTCTTCCATTTAGCCATCCAGTTCCCAAGGCTTGCAAGCTCCTCCTCCAAGTCCTCTCAGTCTACTTATGGTTTAACTATTTGTTGTTCTATTTTATATTTCCATATAATACTGTCTTTATTCAAATTGATCCAAAGTGGTTTTCAATACAAACATATCAATAAAACAATTAATAATAAATCATATATAAACCATCATAACAATAACCCAATCCCACTCTTTGTTATTGAATTAAATAAGAAATAGCTTTCAAAAATATCACAACAAAAATATATAACAAGAAATCTGAATACAAGACCTCAGACTAAATCAAAAACTTATACTATGTCCTACACTAATAAAAGTAGAAAGTGTAGTTACTCACCTGTAACAGGTGTTCTCCGGGGCAGCAGGAATTAGTCCTCACATATGGGCAACATCGGTGCCAACAGAGCCATCTTCCAAAAGAAATCTTTTGGGAGATGCCACCTGCATGCACGGTGCCCTTCCCACCCATGGGTGCCATCTTGAACAGTCAGATAACATAGCTCAAAGACGGCAAAACAAGGTAAGGAAGCAACTTCAAGGGGAGGAGGGAGGGTTGTGAGGACTGATTCCTGCTGTCCCCGGAGAACATCTGTTACAAGTGAGTAACTACGATTTCTCCAGGAACAAGAAGGAAGTCAGTTCTCACATATGGGACTCCCTAGCTACAGTCTACTGCAAGTCCATAGAGAAAAAACAATTCACCATCAAGGGTAGCCGTGAACAGCAGCAATTGAGTCTGCAGATACAGACTAGGACCTATGTGTCCAATGGGAACCAGCACTCCAGCAGACTGAACACATAAGGGTCAGAGGGTAGGAGTTGGCTAGACCCCAAAAAGATTATGGAGCATGGCCTGACTGAAGGCGCGGTCCTGTTGGGACTTCCTCTCCAGGCAGTAATTTATTTATTTTATTTATTTATTCTTTTCTATACCGCCCCTTCCAGAGATCAAGGGCTGTTTACAGGGAACAGTTAAACAATTTTATATAGTTTTACATGGAACAGTAGTTGGAACTATATACAGGTAAACATTGTAAGCAACTGTGTAATGAGCTGCAAAGGTATGGACTGAAGACCAGGTGGCAGCTTGGCAGATTTCCATGGTTCTGCCACTGTGTGCCGTGACCCAGCCATCCAGCGTGAGACCAGCCTGCTCATAGACTAGGGTGATGCAGTCTGCCATCCAGGTGGACAGTGGGCATTTGGTCACTGCTTCCCCCAACAGACTGGGGTCATAAGAAACAAAAAGCCAAGAAGCTTTCCCGGTGGCTCTCTTACAGTCCAAGGTGTGGAGGGCGGACTCCGCCCTACTGGAATGAGACCTGGGGAAGAGGGTGGATAGCACCACCTCCTGATTGAGCTGAAAGGGAGATGCCACCTTCGGAAGGAATTTGGGGTGTGTGCGTAGCACGACCCTGTTTTATAGAATCTGGTATATGGCGCCTCTGCCACTAGGGCTTGGAGCTCACTGACCCTGCGAGGGGAAGTGAACACCACCAGGAACACAACTTTCCATGAGCGGCATCTCAGGTGGAAGATAGCCAGAAGCTCAAATGCTGGGTGAGTGAGCTGTGCCAACACTACAAGGAGGTCCCATTCCATCGCCGGAGGGCAGACAGGAGGTTTGGACAGTGGGAGTCCCCCTCTAGAAGCGAGTCACTAGAGGTTGGACTGATTAGGGTTTGCCTTCAAAGGCGTGGTGATGCACCACCAGGGCACTGAGGTGCACTCTAACAGAGTTTGATTTAAGCCTGGATTGCGAGAGGTGAAGAAGGTACTGCAGCACCAACTGCACTGGGTAGGAGAACGGGTTCGCCTATTACTCTGCACACCAGATCGAGAAACTGGCCATTTGAAGGCATAAGGCTTCCTGGTGAAGGTCTTACAGGATGCTAGCATGATCTCCTTCACTTCTCCTGAGAGGTTGAAAGCGGCTAAGGCCATCCTTTCAGCAGTCACACCATCAGTGATAGGGACCCCGGGTTGGGGTGCAGGAGAGAGCCCTCCTCCTGAGACAAGAGCCTCGGGGAGTTCTCTAGTGGGATCGGAGTTTCCACTGACAAACGGAGGAGTAGTGGGAACCACAGCTGCCTGGGCCACTGTGGGGTCACCAAAATCAGCAACGCCTTGTCGTGAAGAGCCTTGAAGAGGGTTTTGGCCGGGCTGGCAAAGAGGTCCACCCATGGGGTCTCCCAGTGATGGAAGAGTCGGGTGGCTACACTGGGGTGCGGCTGGAAGACTCTGCTCAGTTTGTCCGCCAAAGCCCTGTCCTGGTCTGGTAGATATACAGTCCACAGGAATATTCCCCGATGAGCTGCGGAGGAGCAGTCATCACTTCGCAGCAGAAGGTGCGAGACCCCGTGCTCCCCTGCTTGTTCACATAGAACATTGCTACCTGATTGTCTGCTTGGATCAGCACTGTCTGGTGTCTCAAGCGGTGGCAGAACGCTCAGTGGGCTAGATATATCGCCCAAAGCTCCAGGAGATTGATCTACTGGTAGGCCTCAGCTTATGACCAGCTGTCCTGGGTGCAAAGTTCTTCACAGTGGGCTCCCCATCCCAGCAGGGAGGCATACATTGTGAGGATTCGTAGAGGACTTGGGGTTTGGAATGGCATCCCTGCCTGAAGGTATTGAGGGTTTTGCTACCAAGGGAGAGATCCCATCAGTTGGTGGGTCACTGAGACTGTGTTTTGGAGACGACCCATGGCCTGTGTCCACTGATCCCAAAGGTACCAATGAGCAGCCCTCATGTGCAGACAGGTGTCTGGGATGACATGGACCTTGGAGGCCATGTACCCAAGTAGGTGCACTAGGAGTAGAGCTGACACCAAGGAATGATGTTGTACGTCTGCAATTGGCCCAATGCAGGGGAAGGAAGGCCTTTGCCTCAAGCGTGTCCAACCTTGCGCCTATGAAGTCCAGACATTGTGTCGGGAAGAGATGGGATTTGGAGTAGTTTATCATGAACTCCAGATTTTGCAGGAAATGGATTGTGCATGCCTTGGCCTGTTGCATCTCCATGTCCATGCTTTCTTTTATGTGCCAGTCGTCCAGGTAGGCCAGTTTCTGCCTGGACGATTGTATTCAGAAAGCCTATAAGTGGGCAAAGTCTTCAGATAGGACTTCTCTTTTGAAGAAGACAGTACGCCCTACACAAGATAGGGTAGTGTGCGCACTCACATTTTCTAATCTTTCTAGAGATATTGCTAGTATCCTCAAGCAAGAATGGCACCTCGTGGCTGCTTTGCCTACTTTTGCTTCAAAACAATTAACTGTAGCCCATAAGAGGAATCACAATCTTGCCAACATTCTTGCTCCCTCAGCCTTGTCCAAGCCTAGGCCAATATGTAAAGTGAGAGGCTATTTCAGATGTGGCGGGTGCTCAGTATGTCTGAATGCTCTAGTTACAAAAGACATTTTTGAATACCTAATGTCACATAAGAAAGTGTTTCTGCAAAACTTTTAGAATTGTGGAACTGCAAATGTTATATATCTCATTATCTGTCCTTGTAATTTGATTTATGTTGGTAAGACCAACAGACTAGTCAAGACCAGAATCATAGAACATAAAAGTTGTTTGCATAGATGTGTTTAAGATAAATCTTTGGTGATCCATGAAAGGAATCATTGTGTTTCAGATCTGAAGTTTTTGGTTTTAAAAGCCATCGAACCTCACTGGAGAGGCAATGACATTTACACGGTCCTTCTGAAGCTGGAGCAATGATATTTTTATCAGCTACAGATCTTAGATCCACATGGTCTGAAACAAGAAATCAATCTTACAGTTTTCCTCTGATGACCAAGTATTTTAAGTACAACCCCTTATTTGTATACCTTCTGTTCTTATTTTTATTCTCCCCCCCCCTTTTTTATTTGTCTTTTTACTTATCGTTTTATTTATACATTTACTTATTTATTCTCATTCATTCATTTTATTTATTTATTAATTATACTGTTTAAATTTACTGGGCTTCCCTTTGGCCCATAGGTCTCCTGCTCCCCCTCGCTGTCATTGCCATGCTGCCTTTGCTCGGAAATGTCTCCTTCCTCCCCCTTCCTTCCTTTCCCTCCCCTCCCCTTCCCCCCTTCCTCCCCCTCTCCCCTCCCCCCCTTTTTTCCACATGAGGCTAGGTTCCCCCCCCCCCTTTTTTTGTAAAGTATGGTGCGTTGCATATTCTTTTCATATACTAGGTTTCATTTACATTTTTATTTCTTTTTTTAGCTACACCTGTTTTTATTCTTTTATCACAGTAGTTTTAACACATAGGCTCTCTGTTTACACTTTTTATTCATTGATCTTATATATTTTGTATTAGAGTTCCAGCTCTTTCATTCCCCCTATTTTTCGGTGCCATTTCTTTTACAATTTTAACATAGTGTTTAGTTTTTATACTGAAAGTACATCTTCCCACCCCTTCCCAGAATGCATACTTATTTCTCCCTCTGCTATGTTTATCCACCGTGGTTTGTCCCTTTGTTTGGCATGGGACTTTGATGAATACCTTACATGTTGCAGATTCCACCGGCACGGGATACATTTGGCTTCAATAATTATCAACTCGTGTGTTTGTATAATACAAAAAGGTGACAGTGACTCTTAGTATTCAATGTGATGCATATGCATGAATGAAACCTTTGACCAATGTTTGGTGTGAAAACACCGTTAAAATGATCTCTTGCTCCGTTACCGGCCTGGATTTGTTTTAGCTACTGAGCACTCAAGAACAAGGGTTTCTGTTTCAGACTTGTAAGATTAATCCCCTTTTTTTTGTTAGCAATATTATTTTTTTTGTATTAGGGCATTATCTTTTCGGTATTTTCACCTTTTTATTTGTTGTTTCAGACTGGTAAGATTCATCCCCATTTTACTTAGAGGCAGTGTCATTTTGGCCGTCTCAGCTGTTTTTTCATTTGTTGTTTCAACATAAGTAGGGTTTCTTTTATTTATTTGGTTACATTTGTATACCGCTTCTTCCAGCGATCAGTAGCAGTTTACATTGAACTTTTGTCACAGCAAACATTTGTTACATATGCAGCCGCGCCGCAGGGCAGGGTCCCGAGGCCGGTAGTAACCGGGTTCCCGGGGCCCAGCCTCCTTGCGGCAGTAGCGCAGTCTGGCGTGTAAGGGGGGGGGCGAGAGCGGAGGAAGAAGCGCGGCTGGCACCAGCAACCTGTGTGTTCACATAGTGGAAGATGATTGGTGCTGGTGCCGGCCGGGGGGGCGGAGCAACGGCACGCGAGGGAGATCGCCGGTGTGCGCTCTCCCTCTTTGCAGCGTGGCAGCCGTTGGAAAGGTGTCCCTTCCCACCCTCCCCTCGCTCATGGTAGTAAGGAAGGGTATGGTCGTCGCAGCTGGGTATGGGGGGGGGGGTCATTGTAGCTGTGGGCTGGCGGGGTAGCGAGCCGGCGCTCGCCGACCCGGCGGGGCATTTGAGGTGGATGCCACTTGGCAGGGGAGCGGCAGTGCTGTAGGTTGGGAGAGACATCACGGTTGTGGTCTCTGCCCGGTGGAAGAAAATTGCCGGCCTTTGCTAATAACATGGCAAGGCGGGCGGAGGGGGAATGGGGGGGGGGGGTGGATGATGCACCGCTTTGCTATAAATGGCTGGTGGGGTATCATCCGGAAATTCGGGAGGCGGGGGGGAATGTTTCGATTAAGAACGTTTGTTTGGCCTATGTTGGGCCGGTTTGCAATGTTATAAATAAAGCTGCGACCAACTAATTGTTCACCAATGTTATTGTCTGTGTGTTTTCTGTTATGGGAGGAGGGTGTGGAAAGCAAGGGGGGGTGGGGGGGGTGCTCTTGATGTAATGTGGCTTGGAGTGTGGAATGGTGGTAAAGTGGCATGGCTGCTGGTAGGCAAGGGGTGGGCATCCGGATACCTCGGTTAATAACAGGAGTCAAATTGTCTATATATGCATATCACAGATTTGAAATTATACAGTATGGAATTTTTACAGTTATGTATATATATATTTATATGAGTTTTATAGTTATTTACATAGCCTAGTATATGGTTGCATTAGGAACTAGGATGAGCTATTTAAAGTGTGGTGCTGGGCTGCATTGGTGTATTGTGTTTGTGCTGTGTATTCGTGTAGGCTGCGCGAAAGGTATTGTTTAGATGACATGTCTTTGTTTTCTTGTGCTAGGTGTGAAGCGGTAAGTGCTGTTCAGCTACGTTATGTTGTAGTATTCCTGGAATAGGTAGGTTTTTAAGCTTTTCCGGAAGTCTTTTAGGTCATTGTTGGCTCTTAGTGCGTTAGGTAGGTTATTCCATTGGGAGGGAGCTGTGTTTGTGAAAGTTCTGTTACTCGTGAGAGTTTTGACTTTGCGTATGTTGAGTGGGACGTGTAAGGTGTTTAGGTTGTGGGTTCCTCTGCTCCTGTTGGGGGTTGTGTTGAGATAAGGGTGGAGAGGTAAGACGGTGCTAGGTTGTGGATCAATTTGAATGATGTTACTATTATTTTGTATCTTATGCGAGCATGGTTGGGAAGCCAGTGGAGTTCCATTAGTATTGGTGTGATGTGGTCTGAGACCCGCAATTTCATTATAATTCGAGTGGTGACATTCTGTGCCATTTATAGGATGTTGAGGGTTTTTTGGAGTAACCCTTGTAGAATGCCATTGCAGTAGTCCAAGTGAGGTGTGATGAGTGCTTGGACTATTGTTCGGAAGTCAGACTGCTCAATAATGTTGCGTAGAGGTTGGAGGATCCATAGTTTGTGGAATATTGCCCGGTTTAGCAGTCTTAGGTGGGTTTTCATCTTGAGATTTTTGTCGAGGGTTACTCCCAGATATTTTATTTCATGTTTGATGTTGTATGCATTATTGTTCAGGAGAATTGTTGGGGGAGGGCTGATATCAGGGGTTTTGGAGATGAACATTACTTCGGTTTTCTTGTGGTTGATGTTCATGTTATTCTGCTGTAGCCAAGTTTGTGTTTCCTTGAGGCATGCTTCCAAATGATTATAGCTTGGATTGTTCGTGTCCAGTTGTGTATACAGCATTATATCGTCTGCATATAGGTAGTAATTCATCTTGTGCTTCTGAAATATTGTGCAGATAGGCCTTAAATTAGAGGTTGAACAGTAAGGAGGACAACACTGAACCTTGCTGTATTCCCTGTGTTTGTGGGAATGCCTTTGATGTTTCTTGGTTAAAGTGAACCTGCTGCACTCTTGGATATATAGGAGCTGAACCATTTTAGGGGGGTTCCTTGTATTCCTTTTGAGTAGTTCTAAGCATGAAACTATATGTACTACTGCTACTACTACTGAGCATTTACATACATATACACTGACTCACTCCTTCTCACTCTTAATTATTTGTCATTTAATGTGGTGATTTGCTCATACTTTACTAAGCATCAATTTGTGTTCATTTTCTTTTTGGAATCTATAAGATAGATTTTACACAGGGCATTGTGAGTCTTTATGGGCTTCCTGTTTAGTTTCAGCTTTCCTCCATGACTTTATGTTTGTTCGTTTTTTTACAGATTTGATCCCATGAGCTATTGCTCTTCCAACTGAATCTATACAGTGTGCTACTGTGAGTACCAGTGTAATGCTAGGCACTTTTCAGCTCCACCTCATCTCTCTTTGTATTTTCATTTTTAATGTTTGTTCATGTGCTATTCGAATGTTAATCCAATTTATTATTGTGATATGTATTCCGCCTGGCTTTGTTTACATGTTTTTAATATTTATATTATATATTTTTTGTAAACTAGTTAATTATATATTTTCTAATTTGTTATTTATGTATTGTTTTTCACTCTTGTTTTTATTGTATTGTTATTGCTTTTTATTTATTGTAATTATGTTGCTTTCTAAGAAAGTGTACCCCCTGAGAAAGGCTATGGCCGAAACGCATCGGTGATCTTCAATTAATAAAGCACCTGTGACCTCCATATACCACTCGCTTGTTGTGTCCCCTGGCCTTGTAGGTATACAGTCTGTAGGAGTATTCCCTGATGAACTGCGTAGGAAAAGAGTGTTGTTGCTTCGCAGTAGAAGGTGTGAGACCCCGTGCCCCCCCCCCCTTGTTCATGAAGAACATTGCCACCTGATTGTCTGCTTGGATTAGCACTGGCTGGTGTCTCAAGCAGTGGCAAAAAGCTTAGAGGGCTAGATATATTGCCCTAAGCTCCAAGAGATTAATCTGCTGGTAGGCCTCAGCTTCTGACCAGCTGCCCTGGGTGCAAAATTCTTTGCAGTGGGCTCCAGATACCAGCAGGGAGGCATCTATTCTGAGGACTCGTAGAGGGCTTGGGGTTTGGAATGGCATCCCTGCCTGAAGGCATTGAGGGTTTTGCCACCAAGTCAGAGATTCCGCCAGTTGGTGGATCACTGAGACTGTCTTGGAGACGGCCCATGGCCTGTGTCCACTGATCCCAAAGGCACCACTGAGCAGCCCTCATGTGCAGACAGGCATCTGGGATGACATGGACCTTGGAGGCCATGTGCCAGAGTAGGTGCAGTAGGAGCAGAGAAGACACCAAGGAATGGCTTTGTATGTCTGCAGTTGGCCCAATGCAGGGGAAGGAAGGTCTTTGCCTGAAGAGTGTCCAACCTTGCGCCTATGAACTCCAGACATTGTGTCGGGAAGAGATGGGATCTGCAGTAGTTTATCATGAACCACAGATGTTGCAGGACCTGGATGGTGCATGCCTTGGCTTGCTGCACCTCTGTGGCATTTCTTTCTTTTATAAGCCAGTCGTCCAGGTAGGCCAGCTCCTCCTAGAGATGGAGGAAAGCAGCAACTACTGCCAGGCATTTAGTGAAGACCCTGGGGGGTGGACGCCAGGCCGAAGGGTAATTCCCTGTACTGCTAGGGGCTGCCCTCCACCATGAAGCACTGGTACTGCCTGTGGCTGGGGTGAATGAGGATGTGGATATAGGCATCCTTCAGGTCCAAGAAGCATAGCCAGTCTCCCTGCCGGTTCCAAAGAAGATCATCTTGAACTTCTCCCTCACCAGGGACCTGTTCAGGTTTTTCAGGTCCAGGATAGGCCTTAGGCCCCCTGTTCTTTTTGGCATGAGGAAATACCTGGAGTAGACCCCTTTGCCCCTAAGATGTTGGCATACTGGTTCCATCGCCTCGTCCTCGAAGGCCTGTGAGTTCCTTCAGCAGAAGGTCCCAGTGAAGGGGAGACCTTGGGGGGGGGGGGGGCTCTCCTAGGAAGAGAGGAGGTAGCCTTTCTTGATCACCTGAAATGCCCAGGAGTCAGTGGTGATGGATGGCCACCACTGGGCATAATGAATCAGACATCCCCTTGTGGGCTGCTGTCCTCCTTGGTGTAGAGAGGTTATGCCCAAGGAGTCAAAAGCTCCCTCCTGGCTGGGTCAGAGCAGATGCCTGGTGCTTGGGAGCTTTCTGCTTACGAAGGCCTTGCCCATGTCCCTTGGTATGCTGACCCTGCTTTTGTAAGCAGCCCCTTTCCTCGGGTAAAAGGGCTTTTCACCTAAGCCCTTCCATCAGGGAGGGGCTGCAGTCTTGAACTCTGTCCCCAACTCGATGGCCTTTTCCGTCATGGGTTTGCCAAAGAGGTTCTCCCCTTGGCATGAGACATCACCCAATTTGTCCTGAACCCATTGTTCGAGGTCAAGACTGTAGCCAAGCCTGATGTCGGGTACTGATACCTGCCGTGGCTATAGTCGCCAACTCGAAGCCATCATAGGCTGTTCCAATCATGAATTTGGAGCACTCACGGATGGTCTTGGACAGGTTCCTGAACTACTGCAGGGGTTCCTCGGACAGCCCAGCTGAGAACCTGGCGAGTTCCTTCGCCACGTCTCTCAGGTACACGTTCATGTACAGCTGGTTGGCCTAGATCCGGCCGATGAGCATCAAGCCCTGGTAGCACTTTTTGCCAAGGGCATCCAAGGTGCGGACCTCCCTATGCAGGGAAACCAAGGAGTGCATCTTCTGGCTCTTGAGCCGACGCATAGCTGACTCCACCACATGGAGTTATGCGGCAGCTGTGACTTTTGCAAGCCTGGGCTCCAGCGGACCCGATACATCAAGTCAAGCCACTTGCTCACAACCGGCACCGATGCTGGTGTCTCCCCCCTATGGAGCATTAGCCATTCTAGGATGGGTGGGATTTATTTAATTATTTATTTAATGTCTCTTCTATACCGTGCTATTACCAAAGAGCGGTTTACATTTAACAGAACCTTATACAATGCAGACGGGCTACATTGTATTTCCAATAAAACAGGAGATAGAACTTGGACCTAACTGGGGTAACTTTCTACAAAATTATTTACATTAATAAATATTGTATGGGATGGGTACTGTGAGTGATTCCCTCGGTGGGACCTCGTACTGAAGGATTTCTAATTCCTCCATCCAAGGATCCTCCTCCAATTCTGTTGGGAATGTGAGAGCTTTTGACATATCCCGCAAATTGTTGAGGAATGCCATATCCTTGGGAGGGACCGATGCCAGGGCTCCGAGGGTGGTGAATCTGAGGGGATATTGCAGTGGCATGGGGTATCCAGAGACTCCTCATCCTCTGTCTCCCATTCCAAGTAACCAGTGGAAGACTCGAGGGAAGGGCAACTTGCAGGCTCAGGGCCCGCGCCCTGCCATATTCCTCTCAGGCTCCGTGGCTGGTGCCATGTGTGCTAGCCAGAGAAGACCTTGGTCCCATCCAACAGGATCCAGATCGAGACCTAGGCCAGGGGTCGACTCGAGGCTGTATTGTCTCGAGGATTGGTTCAACCTCCATGGACACCCTCGATATTGAGGGCCTGGCAGTCTGGGGGGAAGAACCAGTACTGGACAGTAACACCCACTGCTGGTCCATGAAGGCAGTGAGTTGCGCTCCAGGGCCGCCATCATGCATTGAAGTCCAGAAGGCTCTGCAGCCATCGGTGCGGGCACCGAAGAACTCCGACCTGGCACTGGTTCCCCCAAGAGTCATTAATGAGGATAGATTCTGGCATCAGAGGCCAATCTGCGGTCGATTCCTTCTGGGTGATCTTGATAGGCCACTCCTGCTCCAAGCCCTCAGACAAATGTCATGGACTGCAGGACCTGGCCCTGGGCTTACCCAACCCATCAGAGCTGTCCAGGGACGTTGCTTTCAAGAGTTTCTTCTTCTTCTTGTGTTCCCTTGAGGGAGACCCCCTTTCTGAAGAGCCACGGCATCAACCGGAGTTTACAGTGGGCCACAGGATTCTGTGGCTTCAGAGGGGATCTTGGCCTTCGGAGCCGGGGACTCCAGGAAAAACTTATAGTGCTGCTGCTGCTGGGTCACAGAAGACAGTGAGGAGTGTGAAAATGGACAAAGTCAGACAGATATTGTGGGATACATGTACGGATGACTCTGTGAATGAGAATGAGCATCTTGAACTGAATCCTGTACTTAAAGGGGAGCCAGTGAAGGTGTATAAGCAGAGGGGTGATATGATCTGATCAGGAAGCATGGGTGAGAATGTGGGCTGCAGTGTTTTGAAGAAGTTGAAGACACTATAATTGATACTGGAGAAGACCTGCTAGAGCAACATTACAATAATCAAGTCATGGGAAAGCAGACGTGTGGTCAGAGAAGGTAGGGACAGGAAGGGGCAAACAGCACGGATTTGACATAAAGAATAAAAAAGAATGCAAATGAGGGATGGAAGGTGCCATGGAAAGATAGAGAGGAATCCAATGTAACACCAAGATAACAAAGAGAGGATATGATCAGAATGGGGGTATGTGTGAGCAGAGGGGCCAGAGAGGAAAAAAGGGCACCAAAAGTAAACTAGATGGCAACTGCCTTAGAGGAGTTGAGATGCAAGTAGATTGAGGAAATTCAGGAGCTTGTGTGTGAGAGGCAGGAGTTTAGTGGGGCCAAAGTAGGAGCATAAGGGCCACTGTGGTGTAGGAGAATAATATTGCCAGCATAGTAATATACTGCATTGTTGGATAAGGAGCGTGAGAGAGGCCAGAAAGATGTTAAAGAGGAGGAGGGCCAAGACTGAACTCTGTGGGACATCATAGGGAAAAACAGTAATGGGGGAGGTGGAGTCAGAAAGGATGGAAAAGTACCAGGAGACAT
The DNA here is from genome assembly GCA_033557465.1 of Ichthyophis bannanicus. Lineage (NCBI taxonomy): Eukaryota > Metazoa > Chordata > Amphibia > Gymnophiona > Ichthyophiidae > Ichthyophis > Ichthyophis bannanicus. Next base: position 65,979,964 of record CM066040.1, read on the forward strand.
GATAGAAGAACCAGTGCCAGACAGTTCCTCAAATCCCAGAATTGTGAAAGCAAGAAAGGAGAGTGGAGTGATCAAGGAGGTCAAAAGCAGAGAACAGATACAGGGAGCGAGCAAGGGACACATCACCATGCAATTCATTCAGGAAGGAGGGGAGGATGGTTTCTATACTATGGCCAGGTGTGAAGCCAGATTGATGGGGGTGAAGAGTGTGGGCAGCATTGAGGTGGGAAGAGAGTTGCGTGAAGACTAGTTTCTCTAAGATCTTAGAAAAAAAGGGATGGTTCAAAATAGGACACCAGTGAGCTAGAATAAGGGCTCTATTGTGGGTTTCTTGAGGATGTAACAAATCAAGGCGTGTTTCCAAGAGGAGGAGAAGGAAGCAGAAGAGAGGCTAGTGCTGAATATGCTGAGGATAAACAGAAGGAGAGCAAGAGAGGGTTCAGATAACCATTGGGAAGGAATAGGATCAGAAAGACAAGTGTCATTGTGTGAGGAAGAGAGGGCTTTTGAGAACTCTACAGAGGGATGAGATGAAGCAAGGACTACGTTTTTAACATGGAGGAAGCCAGCGGGGAGGGGGGTGGTGAGCAGGAAGTACTTGGAGAAGGAGTAACCAGGGAAAGGGGGCGGGCAAATAGGAAATGAGGAGTGAAGTGACAACTTTATTCAAAAACAAAACAGCTAATTGGGCTGAGTCTGGTGAAGAGGAGGAGGGGGCCAAAGGGGGAGAGGTCTTGGGGGTTGAGAGTGAATGAAGAACAGAGTACAGATGAAAGGAAGAATTGGAAGAGGAGGAGTTCAGATTAAAGTAGTAAGACTGTTTCACCGTGTGGATCAGGGAATATCAAAAGGATATCTGCATGTATTCCATAGACTATATAGCAAAGCATTTGTGTAAATCCTGAAAATGTCTGGGCCACATTAAGAAGCAAGGGTATACAAGAACACCTGATAGTTCTTATGCACAACTTTTACAATGATCAAGAAGCAATAATTTGAACAGAACAAAGGGCCCCTTGTTCTTTTCCTGTAGATGCAAAATTAACAGAAGCCTTAGTAAATCAGGCTCTGAATACAGTTGAATGTATGCATGGGTTCCATAGCGTCCATACTTTTATCCATATGAAGGGGACGCATTTTTGAGAACAGGATGTGGGCAATTTTATGAAGGTTGCCTAGGTTGATGCGTGCAAAGCACACCTATTTTATAAAGAAAAAAGGAACACACATTTTTCTTTATAAAATAAGGCATAAGTTGTAAGATACACATAGCAAGCCTAGGGCCTAGATTTGTAGAAAACATGAGTAAGTTATAATATTTTATAAATCTTGTGTATAAATTTAGGATCCGCCTATTCTCTGCCCAAACTCTACCCCTATGCTTGCCCACTCTGAAAGTACCTGCCATCACCCTGATGTGCATACCTGCAGATTAGCACCCGCTTAGACTATGTGCATAAAGCACAGTTACTTACCTGTAACAGGTGATCTCTGGGAACAGCAGGAATAAGTCTTCACATATGGGTACGTCGGTACCGACGGAGCCTGCGCGGGAACGCTCCCCAGCTTCCCAAAAAGGAAAGCTTTTGGGAGTATCCCACAGCACCTGCGCGCTGCCTTCCCGCCTTTCCTAACCAACTCTCCTCAGTTCGAGTTTAAAGCTGAGACAATAGAGAGAGAGAAGAAAGTAAAGATAGAAAAGAGATACAACTCCTAGGGGAGGTGGGTGGGTTGTGAAGACTTATTCCTGCTGTTCCCAGAGATCACCTGTTACAGGTAAGTAACTGTGCTATCTCCAGGAACAAGCAGGAATGAGTCTTCACATATGGGTACTCCCTAGCTGAGATGCCTGGGAGATCCCCAAGGATATGAGACCCTGAAAGGGGTCTGCGTCCTCCTATGGATCTCAGGCATCCATCCAGGGAAGGAGGACAGGAGTTGTTTAAGAATGGAACAGGTGTCTGAGGACAGCCTGACCAAACAAGGCATCCCGGCGGGAATCCTTGTCCAAGCAGTAATGGGCTGTGAAGGTATGAACAGAGGCCCAGGTGGCTGCTCGACAGATCTGGTCGATGGACACAGAATTTAGATGAGCCATAGAGGTGGCCATGGCCCTCACATTATGAGCTGTGACATGGCTCTCCAGAGAAAGGTTCTTAATCTGGTAGGCGAAAGAAATACACTGAGCAATCCAAGTGGACAGTGTTCTCTTAGAGACTGGAAGTCCCAAGTGAGAAGGATCAAAGTGCCTTGAGTGGAGAGGTCCTGTAGATGAGCTCCCCAACCTGTCTGGGAGGCATCTGTTGTGAGGGTTGCTTGGGGCAACAACTGTTGGAAGAGGGACTCCAGCAACAGATTTTGAGTGGACATCCACCATTGGAGAGACCAACAGAGACGTTTGGAGGTTGCTATTTGGTCTGAGAGAGCTCCTGAAGCTTGAGTCCACTGGGTGGACAAAGTCCATTGAGCTGCTCTTATATGTAGGCGAGCATAGGGTACCACATGTACTGTGAAAGCCATGTGGCCTAGCAGTTGTAGCATCTCCCTGGCAGTTAAGTGGCTCTTTGACTGAATCTGGGAGGCTAACTGCACTAGACGTTGGCAACGGGCCTGAGGAAGGTAGGCCCTTGCAGTGGTGGTATCCAACCAGGCCCCTATGAATTCCAGGGCCAGGTATGGGAAGACAAATATTCCCAGAGTGCGTAGAAATGCAGCAACTATTGCCATTTGGTGAACACTCTCGGAGCAGAGGCCATACCAAAAGGAAGGACTCTGTATTGGTAATGTTTTCCCTGGAAAAGAAAACGTAGGAATTTTCTGTGAGATGGATGGATGAGAACATGTGTGTACGCATCCTTGAGATCTAGAGAACAAAGCCAATCCTGACTTTGAAGGTATGGAAGGAGAGTGCCCAGAGAAGCATCTTGAACTTCTCCTTGCATAGAAATTTGTTCAATTCTCTGAGATCTAGAATGGGTCTGTATCCCCCTGTCTTCTTTGGAATGAGAAAATAGGGGGAGTAGAACCCTGACCCTTGTTGAAGAAGAGGAACTTCTTCTATTGCCCCTTGGGCAAGAAGGGTAGTTATCTCCTGACCTAGAAGGTCGAGAAGAGATGTGGGAGAATTGAAGTGTCTCACCATGGTGTGGGGAGGAAGGTCTGAGAAATGAAGTTTGTAGCCCTCTCTTATGATGGAGAGGGTCCACTGCTCTGATGTGATTTGCTCCCATCTGGGAGCAAAATGAGCTAACCTTCCTGGAATGATGAGAGGTTCTGGCTGTGTTAAAGCCAGAAAGGCTAAGTTCTCTAGCATCAAGTCAAAAACCCTGAGGGGGTTGGGACTGCTGGGTTACAGCAGTCCTTGTAGACTTAGGCCTGGCCTGCTTAGGTTGCTGACGCTTAGCGGTAAAGCGACCTGTAGAAGATTGTTGGCCGGAAGTGGAAGGAAACCTGCCCTTTTTGAAAAAAGACTTTTTAAAAGTCTTTTTCTTGGTAGGAATGGAGGTAGACCTTGAAAGTCTATCCAGAGCAGAATTCTCTGCATCCATTTGAGTGGCTTTAATTTGCCACTCTTTGCCAAACAGATTTTCACCTGTACAGGGCAGATTTCCTAAGCCATCTTAAACCCAGGGTTCTAAATCATAAGCCTGGAGCCAAGCAATTCTGCGAGCAGCTATGGCAATGCCTGAGGCTCTACTGGCACCTTCAAAGGAGTCAAAGGCTGCCCTGTTTGAAAACTTGGAGATATCCTGAGTATGCTTAAGCCACATGCGGATTCTTCCCTTTTATCTTCTGAAATAAAAGGGAGGAAAGTGTGCAGCTTTTCTGCCACTTCTTTCAGAAACATAACCATATAAAGGCTATATGAGTTGATTCTGGCAATAAGCATAGTGGCCTGGAAGATTTTCCTACCAAAAGCATCCAAGGTTCTGCATTCTCTTCCTGGAGGAGCAGAAGAGTGTCTCTTTGTACTCTTTATCCTCTTCATAGCTGACTGCACCACAATGGAATGGTGAGGAAGCTGAGTTTTCTGGAACCCAGGACAAGGAGGGACACGATACATAGTGTCCAACCTGCGAGAATGAGGAGAGTGAGTGAGAGGAGTCTCCCATAAATCAATCATGTGTTCATAAAGAATCTCATGAATTGGTAAGGTGACTGCCTCTTTAGGAGCCCTAGAGTATCCTAAAATATCTAATTTTTTTGCTCTAGGCTCTGATTCAGAGGTTACTGAAATAGAGAGTCCTTTAGCTACTTCTCTTATGAAGTCTTGAAAGGACAAGTCCTCTGGAGGAGACATTCTTCTTTTTGGAGAAGAAGGCTCCTCAGGAAGGGCTATGGATACTTCAGGAGACTCATCTGATGTATCAGATTCATCAGAGGAATCGAAGTATCGCCTGTCAGGGTGCTCTTCTAACGCTCGATACGCGTATCGAGCGATATCGACATCGGGCGTCCCCGGTACCGGATCGGTACCGAGAAGTAGCCCTGGACAAGGAACCGCAGCAGTCGGTATCCTGGTCGATGTCGATGCAGTCGGTACCGGCATCGGCGCTGGTGCCGGTACCGGAGCCAATACCGACAACGGAGCTCGTTGCAGTACTGCCAGCGTCGCAGCTTGAATGAAGGCTGAAATAGTCTGCTGCATGGACAGAACATTCTGATCCATCGACGCCATGAATGCCTGGAGATCGGTACCGGTAGATTGTGCCGGTACCCCAAAGCATTCTAACAGGTGATCGGTCGAGGCCGTGCCATCGATGTCAACCTGTAACCCCATAGGAGGAGCTTTGGAAGCCGGAGCTTCCCGCCGGGGTTGTTTGGCTGGTGCAGGATCCTCGAGGGTAAGCCCGGAGGCAACTCGATGCTTAGAGGGAGATCTACCCTTCGAAGACCTGCTAGGTTTATGTTTGGTTACCTGAGATCCTTCAGAAGAAGACCTGGAAAATGTCGATGCTACTGCCGGTGCCTCAGCGGGAAACAGCACATGGAACTTAGCTGCTCGGTTCTGTAACCCCCGTTTAGACATTAGGGAGCAGGACGGACAATCCGGAATGGAGTGTTCAGGACCCAAACATTTAAGACACCATTCATGGGTATCTGTAACAGAAATAGTACCACTACACTTAGTGCATTTTTTGAACCCGGAGGTTGGTTTTTCCATGAGGGAAATTTTCTTGTGGGCCCTGAGGCCTTAAGAGAAAAAATACACCAAGTGAGGAAAAAATATCAAATTTTTTTTATTTTTTTTTTAAAAGAAAGAAAAGACCGGCTGTACCGGTCCGGAGTCGGGGAAGACAGACACGCAACCAAAGAAATAAAATAAAATAAAGAACTTCTTCAGCGGTGACAGGGCTCAACCTGCTGGCTCCGCGGCAAAGAAGAACTGAGGAGAGTTGTTTAGGAAAGGAGGGAAGGCAGCGCGCAGGCGCTGTGGGATGCTCCCAAAAGCTTTCCTTTTTGGGAAGCTGGGGAGCGTTCCCGCGCAGGCTCCGTCGGTACCGACGTACCCATATGTGAAGACTCATTCCTGCTTGTTCCTGGAGATGTGCCCATACCCCCACATAAGTCACGATAGCACACACCCCCTTTGTGGCTCTTTATAAAATTACCTCTGATATCTGCAGGATCAGAAAATTACCTCTGTAGTCTTATTTTCTATCCTATGCCAGCAGCCTGTTGACCAAGAGACCAGGGTTTGTTTCCCCTTGGCACTCCTTGTGACCATGGGCAAATCATGTTACCCTCCATTGCCAAGGAAGCAAAACCTGACAATCTACTTCTGGTCTCAACTTGTCAAGAAAACCCAGGGGGTTGCTGGATCACCAGAAGTCAGTAATGATTCAATGGCACACATTGCATTTTTGTTCATTATTGTGTTATTTATTCAAAGAAACATAGGTGCACATGTTTGCAAGGAATTTATACTCATGACAATTTAAATGAGAAAGTACACATCCAGTTTCCCCTTGAAATTAGGTAGAAGGCTCCTGAGCCTATGCATCTCAATCTTCTTTATTTAAAAAAGTTACTTTGTGCCTCATTGGAAAATTTCCCACCAAATTCTCTTTTGTCATCATTATTAAAGTCTTATATCTAATATGATAGTTCTTTTGAACTTTTATTTTTTCTGCATTACATGCTTTCCTTTTTTTTTTTTTTTTTTTTTTTTTTTTTTAAGGATGCCTTTTTTTTTGCATGCAGCCTCTTTCACAGCACCATTTCTCCATGCTGGTAGATGCTTGGTCTTATTTCAACATTTTTAATTTGTGGAATACATTTTATCTGGACCACAATAATGACAACTGTAATCACTCTTCACAGTTCATGCAGTCTTTTAACCCTTAGTTTTCTTTTTAGTTTCCTTGCACAATTGCCATCATAATCTTCCGCCTGAAATAAAATGCAACTGAAGTAGTTTAACTTATTATTCCCCCTCCTGTGGTTGCCCCAAATTCTACAGCAGCTACTACAGTATCACAAGTAACCAGAGACCATCCTCATGGGTTCTTTTTGAGAACAAACCAAGTCTTACTGTCTTCAATGTGCTAATGCTTTTTAATCGACAGTCATTATAAGGCACGATTGTGATAGTTTTGTAGCAAATTCTTGCAGCCATTCCCATTTCGGAACATTTTTGTGGTCACTGTGAAATGAAATGGTACTGATCGATCAGCTTCTTTATAGACAGGAGTCTGATATTAAGAAAAATAGAACACACTCTTATGACATATGATGTTACAGAGAAGAGACAAACTGACATTTTCATAAGTAAGGGAAGGTGATGATCCTCCATGTCAAAGCTTAGACTTGGGAAAAGCTAATATTGCTCTTATGGCCTGTGGTATGACCGATCTGTGGAAACATGGGTGAGTTGTTTCCAGGATTGTCTGTCAGACAGAGGCTCTAAATTCAGTGTTAAATGCTTTAAGAAGTGCTGGTGAGCTTTCCAGGAATAGCTACCCATCAGTTTCTGCGGTTTAATGGCCTACTGTAAATCAAGTGCTGCACTATGATGCCAATCTTTTTTTATTGTAAATCTTCAGGTTGCCAAAGAGGAGCCATTTTTCATAATGCCAGAAAATCAGAAAAAAAAAACCAGCAGTAGTATTCACTGTGAGAGGATAAGTCATTTTAGTTATGTTTCCTAATAATGGATTACCCTGTGAGTATTGCTAATTTTATTGACAAAGCAGCATGCCTGAGAACATAATTTAGCTATCACCGCCTTTGCAGAAGGTTATTTGTGATTTATAGCTAGACTCATAGGCATAAGCCTTTGCATCCCAAGTCTAAAATAATAAAGAAATTACAACTTTAATTCATGTTTCAAAAATATTAATCAGCATATGTCAATGGGCAAATAGCTTCTATGTGGTAAACAGAATTGCACTAATTGCTTTAGGATTTCATTTTATGTTTATGGTTCAGCATAAAAAAGTTACAAGAAAAGACCATCAAAGGTATTGTGAATGGGTAGAATTTAGCAAAACACTTACTGTGGAAGCTCTCGTAAATGATGGGAAAATGGTATAGTTAATGGTATAGTTAATGCATGCAAAGTCCCTGAATGCTTTCAACTGTCAGACAGCTAAGCAGAGGCTTGTACTGCAGACCGTAAGGAGTCAACGATTCTAAAAATGACAAGCGGCAGATGAAGGCTGCACACCGGTGAGGGTAGTTCAGTTTATGAGAACAGCTTTCCTGTAAAGCAATTTTACTAGATAATTTGGAAAGTTGTAGAAAACGTAAGAACATAAGATATTCCATACTAGGTCAGACCTAGGCCCATCAAGCCCAGTATCCTGTTTCCAACAGTGGACAGTCTAGGTCACAAATACCTAGCAGTTTCCCTAAAAGAAACAGGTTCCACAATGCTTGTATTGGGTCAAGCAGTGGATATGCCGGTTCCCCTTTAATAATGGTTTATGGACCTTTCCTCAAGGAACTTGTCCAAACCTTTTTTAAACCCGGCTACACTAACAGCTTTTACTACATCCTCTGGTAATGAATTCCAGAGTTTGATTACACGTTGAGTGAAAAAATATTTTCTCTTATTAGCCTTAAATAGATTACCCTGTAGCTTGTGATAAGGAAGCTTATCAAAGCTCAGGGAGTAAGGACAAAAGAGGGGAATTTACTCTGATCAAGGGACCTGTGCTGGCAGGTCAGAGAAATAAGACAGCTTGTTTCCCTAAAAGACTACATGTTCCAGGATGCATCAGTTTGCAGAAAGCCCCTAGAGGAGCTAAAGTGGAAAAGCATGAGTTTAATCAGAGAAACCATTATGTCATCCCTAATCAATCATCTTCTAGGAGAGAGCTTAATCCACAGCACCTGAAGAATGCAAGGGAGGAGTTGCAATCTAAGCCCTTTAAAACTAGAAGGGATTCCTTCAGGAGGGAGGAACAGAAGCAGGAGGAACGGAAGGAGCAGAAGAAGGAACAACCGGAACCTGAAGGTCCAAGAGAGGAGCTCAGAGAAGTACATATGCCTGGAGAGATTCCTGGGGGAAACAACCTGCAGAGGACTGGAGAAAGCCAGAGGTCTGGAGATCCATAGCCAGGGACCCTCAAGCAGCACCTAGGAAGAGGTCTGCTGCAGCTAAGGAGAAAAGGAGCCCAAATACCTCTTGGAGGACATATGGAGAAAAGGCCCTGAGGTCCAGAGATAACAACTGGAGGACAGGACACAAAAGCTCTATTGCATACTGGCCAGAATACCAAAAGAATCAGCCTGATGCCAGCCTGGATTCAGGAATGAACTGTGAACATTTCTCTAGCACTGAGCATTGCAAACAGCAGGGAAACAGTTTCTCTCTGTATAGAAGTCAGTTAACAAAGCCCTCTTAGCCAGACAGTGAAATTGAACCCATGCAATTTCAGGAGCAAGGTTTAATATCTGATGAAGAGAATGTTTGTATGGACTGTTCCCTGTGTAGGTTGTTAGTTTAGAAAAATCCTTCAAATAAGAGCAAACATCAAAAGGAAACATTCTTATTATTGGCTCCCCAGAAAGTTGTGTTAGAAAGAGAAAGCTTCTGGGGAAGTTTGCCGTGTGCTAAGAACAAGCTGTTGATTGCATCAGGACTGTCACCTGTTGGTAGAGCACAGCACAAGCCAAGCACACATGGAATGTAAAAGTTATTTTCTGTGTGGATAAAGAGAGCTGTTTTTTTGTATAAAGAATTTCCTTTTTGGTTTGTTTCCACCTCAGCACTGCTACGAAGTTTGATAGCAGTGGCTGTAAGAAAGCCTTTCTGTTCCATAAAGGACTTTGATACTTATTTACATAAGCTTTTCAGTTGCCTTGTTTATGTTGAATAAACCCTGGAGAAGTTATCTGGACGGTGTTACCAAGTATATGTGTGTGTGGAATATTCACCCCATAAATAAACTCTAATTTTGCCTTACACTCGACCAACTACAAGTTTCTTCATTTATTTAAAAGGCAAGCTTTGTGTGAATGGACTTCAATAACCATAATCCTTTGCAAGACAGTTAATTTACATACTTGCCAAGGTGATGGTACCTTCATAACAAGCACCCCCTTTTACAAGCTTCAGTGCATGCACCCTAGTCTTTCTATATTTTGATGGCGTAAACAATCGATCTACATTTACCCATTCCACTCCATTCATTAATTTATAGACCTCTATCATTTCTCCCCTCAGCCATCTCTTTTATAGACTGAAGAGCCCTAACCTTTTTAGCCTCTCTTCATAGGGCTATACTTCCATCTCTTTACCATTTTGGTGGCTCTTCTCTATGCCTATTCTAATAACACTATATCCTTTTTAAGATATGGCCACCAGAACTGCACACAATATTCAAGGTGCAGTCAACCATGGAATGATACAGAGGCATTATAATATCCTTTGTTTTATTCTCCATTCCTTTCCTTATGATACCTAGCATTCCATTTGCTCTCTTGGCTGCCGCTGCACACTGGGCAGAGGGTTTCAACGTGTTATCCACGATGATGCCTAAATCTTTTTCCTGGGTGGTGATTCCAAATGTGGACCCTTGCATCATGTAACCATAGTTTTGGATGTTCTTTCCTAGGTGCATAACTTTGCACGTGTCCACATTAAATTTCATCTGCCATTTCGATGCCCAGTCTTCCAATTTATCAAGATCCTCTTGCAATTTTCCACAATCCTCGTGGGTTTTAACAACTTTGAATAATTTTGTGTCATCCTAAAATTTGATTACCTCACTCGTTGTTCCCATTTCCAGGTCATTTACGAATATGTTAAAAGCAGGGGACAAAGCACAGATCTCTGAGGTACTCCACTTTTCACCTTTCTCTTTTGGGAAAATTGGCCATTTAGCCCTACCCTCTGCTTTCTATCTTTTAACCAGTTCCTGATCCATAATAGTACACTGTCTCGTATCCCACGACTTTTTAATTTTGCCAAATGTTTCTCGTAAGGGACCTTGTCAAAGGCTTTCTGAAAATCCAGATACACTATATCAACCGACTCACCTTTGTCAACCCGTTTATTCACACCTTCAAAAAACATAACAGATTAGTAAGACAAGACCTTCCTTGGCTAAAGCCATGTTGACTGTCTCCCATTAAGCCATGACTATCTACATGTTCAGTAATTTTGTTCTTTATAATGGTTTCTACCATTTTTTCTAGTACTGACGTCAGGCTCACTGGTCTATAGTTTACCAGATCACCCCTGGAACGAGCCCCGAGTCAGAGAGCTGGAGAAGGTATTGCATCAGAACCCTTCCAGCAAAGACAGGGAGTACCACAAGGATCGTCATTATCTGCACTATTTTTCAATATTTATATGCAGCCAATTTGCGACATAACCCGCTCCTTCGGCATATCCTGCCTCATGTATGGGGATGACGTCTTGCTATTCACACCTATAACGGTCACATGCCCAGATTTCACAATGTTGACTAAATGCTTCGACGCAATAACAGACTGGCTCTTTAATCAGAATCTACATATAAATTTCAAAAAGACAGAAGTGCTATTTATCACATGGAACAAAGACTTCTCCCTGCCATCAACACTAAAAGTCAGAGACGCAGAACTTCCGGTCAAATCCAACATACGCTATTGTAAACGGGGGCGCTGGGTGAGAATGTCCACAGTCTTGGCAAAGGCAAATATTAATATGACTTGCAAAGGATTGTGGGAAATGTAGTCCATTCATACCAGACTCAGCCATTCACAATAAATTAGTTGTGCTTGCTCGAATGTAAAGCAAAGAATATATTTTATTTATGGGGTTATTTCTCCCAACACAGATATACTTGGTAGCACATAAAAAGGAATACTTGCTTTCAGTATTATACTTAGAAAAACAAATAAGGAAAAACAACAGCTGAACTTGTTAAGCAATCAAATCAAAGCATAAAGACCTTGATGGGAACAGAAAGGTCTTTTCTGTAGGCTCCTGCTAATATCTCCTTAGCAGTGCTTCAAAGAACAAACAAAACCCTCAAAGTAGGAAAAAAAACTGTTCTTTTTCAGGGATAACTTCTTGTATCTTCACACACACTCAGAAGTGTCCCTTCAGAGCTCACAGGCAATTAGGCAAGGCTCAATTGCTAACACCAGCTGAAAACCTCTTGGCTGGTTTACTTTCTATTACGTGGCTCAAATCCTACTCAGAAGCTTTTCTGAGTAGATTAAAGAACAAGTTTATATTTCTTTGTGATGGTTGTTGTATTTTGTAACAGCATATTACCACAGAAGTTTAGACAGAGAGCAATCCATGTATTCAAAGTCCCCATTTATAACATCTTCCCCTTCTTCAATTATCATAGGTTCACTATCATGGATTGGCACAGAGGAATTTCTCAATGGAGCACTCTCAAGACAATACTTGTTTCCCTGCTGTCTTCCCAGTGAAGAGCTAGGGCATAGATCAGTGTTCATACCTGAGCTTCCATTGCTGTTAGAGTTCCGCTCTAAATATCCTGGCCAGTATGTAGTCCAGTTCTTATGTCCAGCCTTCCAATCAAGATCCCTGGACACTGGATCTCTCTTCACATACCTTCTTGCACTGGTCTTAGGGTCCCTTCCAAGTGCAGCCGTCTCCCTCACAGGTGCCGTCTGGGGATTCCTGGCTCTGCAACCACACTCCTCTGGCTTTCCCCAGTCCAATGATGTATGCTTGCCTCTGGAATGCCTCCCAGTATACGTACTGCTATGGACTCCTCTAGACCTCCCAAATGCTTTTCTCTTCTTTCTTCCAAAGTGTTTCTTTCTCTCTCTGTCTGTCAGCTCTGGCTTCTGCTGATGATGATGGTCAGGATGATCCAGGTGCTTCTGATCCAGATGATGATTCTCTGTAGAATAAGCTTTTCTTTTATCCTGCTTAGATGAATGCTCCACCCTAGCACAGCGCAGCTGTGCTGAATCAAGCCCTGCCCTTGGAGATGAGTGCTTGGGGATTACCTCATAGCCCTCCTGATTGAACACACATTTCCCCACTTCAGCTCTTCTAATGGCTGTTGGAAACCTGGTGCATTCTGGGACTGGTAGTCTTTTATGGAAACATTGTTTTATTATTTCTACCAGAACAGACAGGTTGCTTGTTCAGAGTCACTTCACCTCTATTATAGCTCCTTCCTGAACTATGATAAGCTTCCTTATCACACTATCTAGGGGTAATATTAGACCAACACTTGGACTTCAAAGATCACATCAAGCGCACAGTAAGATCAATTTACTTCAAAATCAAAACCCTCCGCCACCTGAGACCCATGATGGAAACTGACGACTTCCGAACTATTTTCCAGGCCCTAGTGACACCTCACTTTGACTACGCTAATATAATACTACATGGCCTCCCAAAAAATACTCTGAACCCGCTACAGTTAGCTATGAACGCGGCAGCTCGTGTCCTCTGAGGAGTATCCAGAAAAGACCACATCTCACCTATATTAAAAGAGCTTCACTGACTCCCAATAAGTTGCAGAATGACTTATAAAGCCCTCCTCATCACCTTTAAAACATTCAATAAAACATCACCCTCCTCAATTGCTGATCTGCTCATTCACACCCCCAACAACAGATCCAGAAGAGCACTTGCGGAAAATACTCTAGTTATACCAAGTGGATCTATAAAACTTAATCAATCAACCATCAATAGAGCATTTACAAGCTATGCCCCCAGATGTTGGAACAAACTCCCTTCTAGCATAAGGGCAGTCAGGGACCTCACTCAATTTAGAAAGGCCCTCAAACATCACTTGTTCCTCATGTACTTTACACAGCTCGACGATTCTCCCTCCACCCACGCACTCACTCAATCATGTCAACCGTGAACACATACACACTAAAGCTGCATTCTGAATGTACACCATATGATATTACAGAACTTCAACTCTTCTTGACCAGGAGAGTACAAACACACAGTAATCTAATTCTCATTGTAAAACCCGTTATGAGTTCAACCTGTTTAATCACTTGTAGCATAATTTCATATGTATATAGTTTCCCCAGTTAAATCCATGTTAAAACCCTGTTTTATGTAAACATAGGAAAAAATCTGTATGTCCAAGTGTTTATTGTTCGAAGTAAACTGCACTGATGAGAAATAGCGCGGTATATAAGAAATGTTAAATAAATAAATTGCAACACCATAACCACCGGCCAGGAAAAAGGGTCGGCCCCCCAAGCCACACACTAGAGTGCAAACCTGCGCCACATAAAGGTGTATGCCCGTCTGGTAATCGTTCTGCGTGGAGCGGAGCTAGTGAGACCCTCTCAGCAGCCACGCCATCAGCGAAAGGAAGCTGGGGCTGGGGTGCAGGAGAGAGCCCCCCTTCTGGGAAAGAAGCTGTGGGTCTGTGCCCAAGGGGATGGGAGTCTCCACCGCTAACTGCAGGAGGAGTGGGAACCACAGTTGCCAAGGCCAGCGTGGGGCTATCAGAACGACTGAAGCTCTGTTGCGAAGAATCTTGAACAGGATCTTGGCAATCAGAGGTGTCAGGGGAAATGCATACAGAAGACCTACCAACCATGAGATTAGAAAGGCGTGGGCAGCCACCCTGGCAGAATGTGGTTGCCGGGAACAGAAATGGGGCAACTGGTACTTGTCCAGGCTGGTGAACAGGTCCATCATTGGCTCCCCCCAAATCTGGACAAGCCCACAGGACACCTTCGGGTCCAGCTGCCACTCGTTCGGCTGGAGCAGTCTGCTGAGTCTGTTGGTCAGACAATTGTCCTGGCCCGGCAGGTACACTGCCCTGAGGAGAATGTCCTGTCTGGCTGCGAATGAGCACAAGTCCATAGCCTCCCGACAAAGGATGCGGGACCCCGTACCCCCTTGTTTGTTCATGTAGAACATGGCAACCTGGTTGTCCGTCTGGACTAGGACGGATCTGTGACTTAGGGGCCCTTAGGGCAAAGCGGATCGCACACAATTCCAACAGATTGATCTGTTGGGCACTCTCGTCTGGGGACCAGATGCCCTGGGTGCGGTACCCCTGGCAGTGGGCTCCCCAGCCCAGCAGGGAGGTGTCTGTAGTGAGGATCCTCAAGTGATGAGGAGCCTGAAAAGGTATCCCCGCTTGCAAGTGGTGGGGTGATTGCCACCAGTTCAGGGACTGCGCCAGGTGCCTGGTGACTTTGATTCTGTCCTGGAGATGTCCCGTTGCCTGGCACCACTGGCCTCTGAGGCACCACTGTGCAATTCGCATGTGTAGGTGGGCATCTGGCATGACATGGACTGTGGAGGCCATGTGTCTGAGGAGGCACAACAGGTGTCTTGCTGGCAATGAGGGATGGCGCTATACGTTTTTTGCCAGCGCCATAAGCCTGCTGACCCTGTCTGCAGATAGGAAGGCCTTGGCTGGGAGGGTATTGATCCTTGCCCCGATAAACGGACACAGGCTGAACTTGGGATAATTGATAACAAATCCCAAGTGTTGATGGGTAGTGCGTGCCTTGGCTTGCTGCACCTCGGGGGCCGCTGTGCCCCTGATGAGCCAGTCATCGAGATAGAACATAAGATATGCCATACTGGGTCAGACCAAGGTCCATCAAGCCCGGTATTCTGTTTCCAACAGTGGCCAATCTAGGTCATATGTACCTAGCAGTTTCCCCAAGAGACACAAGTTCCACAATGCTTGTACTGGGAAGATGAAAATCCCCTAAAGCCTGAGAAAGGAGGCGACAATGGTTAGGCACTTCGTGAATACCCTGGGGGCCGAGGCAAGGCTTTAGGGGAGCACCCTGTATTGAAAATGATGGTCCCCCACCACAAAGCGTAGATATTGCCTGGGGTTTGGGTGGATTAGAATGTGTGTATAAGCATCCTTTAGGTCTAAGGAGCATAGCTAGTCTCCCTGGCGGAGGTAAGGCAGCAATGTTCCAAGGGAGAGCATCTTGAACCTCTCCCGCACCAGGAATCTGTTGAGGTTGTGCAGGTCGAGGATGGTCCTTAGGCTCCCTATTCTCTTTGGCACAAGAAAATATCTGGAGTAGAACCCCTTGCCGTTGAGGTGGTGGGGCACTGGTTCCACCGCTCCGTCCTCGAGAAGGCCTACCAACTCTTTCAACAGAAGGGGAGGCCAAAAAGGCTCTCCAGGGAAATAATGCGGGGGTGCTTCAACTAGGCAGAGGAGGTAACCCTCCTTGACCACCTGCAATGCCCATGCATCGGTGGTGATAGCTGCCCACCTGTGGGCGTACAGGGACAGCTGACCTCCTGTGGGCTGCCCAGCCTTGCTTGGGAGAGGGGCCATGCTGTAGGAGTCAAAAGCTTCCCCTGGGCTGAGCCAGGGTCAAAGCTTGGGACTTGGAAGCCTTCTGCTTACATGGGCCATGCCCTTGCCCCTTGGCATGTTGCCCCTGCTGGGGCACTGGGGAGGCCTGACAAGGGTGGTAACTGATAAGCAGTGGACTTCCTCGGGTAGAAGGGTTTTTTCTCTGAGCACTTCTTTTGAGAAGGGGTCGAGGTCTTCTTAGACAGCCTAGTCCTCGTCATGAACTTGGTCTCCAGTTCAGCGGCCTTTTCTTTCATGGGTTTGACGAATAGGTTCTCTCCACGGCATGGGACATCAACCAATTTGTCTTGTATACAATGTTCTAGGTCTGATGACTGTAGCCAGGCTTGGCAGTGTGCACCAATGCCTGCCGCGGCTACTCTGGCCACGACTCTAACCCGTCGTAGGCCGCTCGAGTCATAAATTTGGAGCATTCACAGATGGCTCTGGATAAGCCCTTGAAGTGCTGTAATGGGTCCTCGGAGAGACCAGCCAAGAATCTGGCGATCTCCTTTGCCAGGTCTCCCAGGTACATGCCGATGTACAGCTGGTAGGCTTGGATACGGCAATTCAGCATCGCACCCTGCTAACATTTTCTGCAGAGGGCATCCAAGGTGCAGGCCTCCCTGCCAGGTGGTACCGAGGAATGCGTCTTCTGACTTTTTAGTTGATGCATGGTTGATTCCACGACCATAGAATTATGTGGCAGTTGTGACTTTTGAAAACCGGGGCTTTGGCGGACCTGATACATCGAGTCGAGCCGCTTGCTGATCACCTGCATCAATGCCAGTGTCTCCCACATGCGGAGCATAAGGTATTCCAGGATAGGTGGAATGGGCACCGTGAGGGTTTCCTGAGAAGGGGCCTCGTATTGGAGGATCTCGAGTTCATCTGCTCAAGGATCCTCCTCGGACTCCATTGGGAAAGCCAAGGTTTTGGACATATCTCGAACGAAGTCCCAAAAAGCTATGTCCTCTGGAGGAGATCTTCTCTGAGGCTCCGATACTGGGGAATCAGATGGAACATCTCGGTGAAAGCTAGTGTCCAGAGACACCTCGTCTTCAGACTCCCAGACAGAGGCATCTGAGAAAGACAGGTGGCAGTCCTTGGGCCCCGAGAGGTCAGGCCACTCCGGCGCTCACTGGCTTGCTGATGATGATCTCACCCTGAAGAATGGGAGACCGAGTGGGACCTCGGCCTCGGGCCCATAGGGCTTCGAGGATCAGCTCGGCCTCCGGGGTCAACTTCGTCATTAAACCTCCGGTGGTCTGGGCAGAGGAACCAGACATACGAGATACTAGTGCCCATTGCTGCTTCAGGAAGGCAGTGATCCTGCGTTCCAAGGACACCATCCTGGACATGTGTTTGGGAGGTTCCACAGCATCCAGCTTGAGCACCGATGTACTCGGGGGCCCAAAGCCTGTTTCCCCGGAAGGGAGTCCTCAATTAGGATAGGATGCGCTTGCCAGGGTCAATCTGTGGCCGGATTCTTCCGGGAGAAGTTGATCAGGCGCTCCTTCCCCGATACCTCGGGCTGGTGCTTGGGGTTCTGTGACTGGCCCCGCGAGGGACCTGGCTGTTCTGAACCATCCAGAGACGCAGCAGTCGAGAATTTTCTCCTCCTTTTCAATTCCCTCGAGAGGGGCCCCCTCTCTGAGGTCCCCCAACCTTGCTTGGGTTTGGAGTGTTCCTCCAGAGGCGTGGAGGCCTCAGACGAGGCCCTGGCTTTCGGAGGCATGGGGGATTCAGGGAAAATTTTTCCATGCTGCTGCTGGTGGCTTTACAAGGCCTTCGAGGACAAAAGTTTGCAAAGGCCGCAAACAGCCGGGTCGTGGTCTGGGCCGAGGCACCGGAGGCAGCAGTCATGCGTATCGGTGAGGGACATAATTTTACCACACCTGTCGCACTTTTTGAACCCACTGGTAGCCATGGGGGAAAAAGAACCCCAAGCAAGGTCAAAGACCTTTCGGGATGCCAGCAAGGGAAAACAGGGGTGGAAAAGCCCAAAAAGAAAAGAGTAAGAGAAAAGAAAAAGAGAGCCAACCTGATACCAGGATACTGGGGGCAGGCGGGAAGGGTACCGGTGCTAGCCGGAAAGAAAACAACAACAGCCAAAAAGGTAAGAAGAAAATCACTTTTTCTGGGACAAAGAACAGACTACATCTGAAGAGCTACGCGGAAAAAAGAAGACTGAGCAAGATGGCTCCTTTTGGGCGGGAAGCGGACCACACATGCGTGGTAGCAACTCCCAAAGGCTTTCTTTGAAAGCTGGGAATTTGCTCTGCGCAGGCTCCGTCGACGCTGACGTAACCCATATGTGAGGACTGACTTCCTGCTTGTTCCTGGAGAACAGGTGTTTCTGGTAGACAGCAGGATTGATCAGGCACATAATCCTTCCAATTTGACATCTGCTTGAAGATCTTAACTTTAGGAACTAACTAAAGAGCTGAGCTTGCTGCATAAGAAGGACAACATGTGCTCAGAACTTGAAGTTTTGAACTCAAGGAGATCTGGTCCATCTCAGCGACATGCAATGTCAGCATCGACTTGTGTGCTGATCAATCCTGCTATGAAAAATACCTATTGCAGGTAAATAACAATGTTGGACACCTCCTTAACTAACCGAAAAATTCTTAATAATAATCAGTGAAGTGGAGGAGTAACCTAGTGGTTAGAACAAAAGCCTAACACCCAAGAGACTAGGGTTTGATAAGTCTGCCTGGCTTTTTTTTTTTTTTTTTTGTATATTGGGTGCTTCACCAGCTCCCCCAGTCAGTCCCACAGAGTCCTCAAAGGCTTTTTACTTGGGTCTGCCAAGGGGTTGTGCAAAGTCAGCTGCCTTACCCCTCAGCAGCCACCAGATGGCTGCCTTGTCTTGATGCTCCCTGCTTCTTCCGCTGCTGCTCTTCCTCCACGTGTTCCTGTCGGTGAAGGCATGCTTCTCACATCTTTTCCCTGCACTGCGGCTACTTCTGGGCCTCTTAGCTGTCCCCACCTGTAGGAGGGGGAGCTGCGCCACAGTATCTTCCCCCTGCATCTCATGGGCCGCTGCCGCCACCGCTCTCCAGTCACATGGGTCCCCTCTCTGCTGCCGCCGTCACAAACATTGCAGCCGCCACTCTGCTGCTCCCTGGATCCCCCGCTTCCTGGGCCCACAGCCACCACTACACATTGATAGGTAAGCAGCCATGCCACCCGCCACAAAAAGGAAGAGGCGACTCTTGTCCCTTTCCTTTTACCTTGGCCTGGGTCCTCCTCCCCCCCCCCCCCGCCTGCTTTTATTTATCCCTCTCCCATCCAGCTGCCCCATTATGAGGCCTGCACCCCATAGTTGCCAGCCCGCCAAAAGCCTAACATCCAGGAGACTGGAGTTTGAATCCCACTGGCATACCTTGTGACCTTGGGCAAGTCACTTTACTCTCACTTGCCTTGGAAGAAAAGGCCTGCCAATCTACTCCCAGTCATACCTTGCCAAGAAAGCCCAGGGGCTGCTGGGTCACCTAGGGAGAGCATTGACTTGACAACACTTAAAACATAAATAAATAATCATCCAAATGAGAGTAGTTTTGGACCCCAGCATGTATATAAGCAAATGAGTGCCAACCACAGAGCTTTTTACTCTGGGGGGACAGGACAGGGCTGCTCTCTCTCATCCCTTCTGTTTGCTCTGTCATTGCAGCCCTTAGCAATCAGGATTTAAGGCGTGGTTAAATATACAAGGATTTCTTTGGAAGTATACGCATATGAAAATGGCACTGTTTGCAGATGATATAATCTTTTGCATCCCCAAACCCTTAACTGCGCTGCCCAATCTGATTAAGATTTTGAGGGACTATGGGGAAGTAGTTGGGTTTAAGTTAAATATGAGTAAGAGCGAATTACTGAATATCTTTTTGCCAGTTCAGCTTTGCATCTATTTACAGTAAGTGAGCGTTGACAAGGTACTTGGGAATCCTGTTTGCTTCAGATTTGCTTAAATTGAACCCCTTATGAGACAACTGACATTAAACCTGAAACAGTGGCAATGTTTGACCTTAACTTGGCTGGGACAAATTTCTGCGAGAACAATGGGCCTGATATTCAAAGCAATGAAGACGGTGAGCAGAGCTGCTAACTGCATTAATTGCGGTGAACAGAATATTCAGTGGCACTAACACGGCCGCTGTACACCCCAATGCTAACTGGTTAGCATCAGAGCCTTCCGGGGGCAGCACCCAGGCAGCGGTGATATTGAACCCAGTTATCCTTCAGTGGTGAAAGTTAGGAAAAGAAAAGGCTGTCCTAATGTTTGCCCTGAAAGCTAACCAGGCACTGGCGATACTCAGCTACCTGGATAGCTTCTGGGTTCTACGGCTGACCTACGTATTCAGTGCCAGTAGCCGAATATGGTCCCGGCATCGAATATCCGGTGGTTAGCTGCTGTAGGACTACTAATTGCTACTGCTGAATATCGGGCCCAATGATTTTACCTAAGTTCCTTTATATGTTTTAGTATCTTCCCATTTTAATCCCTGAAGATATTTTTAGGCAAATAAAGAGAAGTGTATTGTGGTTTATTTGGAATGGAAAACCCCCGAGGGTGGCCTTGAGATACACGTCAACAGGATGGGAGAATGATGGTTCTGGATTTTAAGCTGTATTAATATAGAGCATAGCTTAGGGGCATTACGGCTTGGATGGAGACTGTGCTTATAAGAGTGCATTTGGCAACAGAAGATATCCCTTTGTACTATGTGCTCTGGCTTCCACATATGATCTTTAAAACCCAGAATTGGTTGGTGCTTCCACATATTTTAGTTGCATAGGACTGGCCTATTGGGTGGCAAGGCCATTTCTAAATTTACTCCAATCAGGTATAATAGGGTATTCTACCCAGGGTTGTCTGATAGTACATATCTCTTAATCTCTATAGTCTGGGGTAGGTGGTGCCTCAGGGCAAGATTTTGAGGAGGTAAAAGGACAACTAGCAATTGGAGTAGTCAGACCCTTACAAATACATTCAGCTTAGGCATTATCTATGTACCAGAAAGGTGATAGATTTGCAAAGAGCAAAATCAGCATTTGAATCTTAATGCACATGATTTGGTAAGATTAAGGGTATGTTTTCTAAGATGGACCAGCTAATAAATACTCTTGACCAGCCTAAGCCTAGGGTTCTAATCATTTGGGAAAATGATGGGTGAAGAAAGGGAATTTGAGTACTCGCAGAATACATTTGATATCTTGACTAAGGGACTGGTCTCGGTGAATTTGATAAGTTATTAATTGTTACACCAATGATATCTTACGCTAGTCAAATTTCATAAGATTTATGAAAATGTCAGTGAAAGATGTTGGAGAGCGTGTGATAGGAGAGGTGCCTTTCAGCATATATGGTGGATTTGTCCCAAAACTGAGAAATACTGGAGGCTTTATCCAAAACTGTGTCCTCGACATCCTTCAGATCAAATTGCCTTTGAAAACTGGTACGTATCTGCTTATGGAAGAATTGGATGGGTTGGGCTTTGGGGAAAAGTCTCTGGTACACTTTCTGTTAAACGCAGCCCTTATGGAAATTCCTGCAGCCTGAAGAAAGGACCAACTCCTTCCAGAAATAATGTTTCAGTTTATAGCCACAGTTGAGAAGGCCAAACTGTGGCTATCAAGAGGGAGAATTTAAATAAATTTAATACAATTTGGCAACTTGGGAAAGTGTTGATGGACAAAGGTTGTTCTAACTCATGAACCTGACTTGAAGGAATAGCCCCCTAAATGAACACAATCAATCAATCAATCAATCAAAGAGCAAACTTATCGCCAACTTATTTTTGATTATGTTGTTTATGTTCACCTGGGTGCCAGGGTATAAGGAAGTTATGGGAAATAGTTCTTATCTGTCATAAGTACATAAGAAATGCCATATTGGGTCAGACCAAAGGTCCATCAAGCCCAGTATCCTGTTTCCAAAAGTGGCCAATCTAGGTTATACGTACCTAGCAGTTTCCCCAAAAGACACATGTTCCACAATGCTTGTACTGGGTCAAGCAGTGATATCCCGGGTCCCTTTTAATAAAGGCTTATGGGCCTTTCCTCCAGGAACTTGTCCAAACCTTTTTAAAACCCAGCTACACTAACAGCCTTTACTACATCCTCCAGTAACGAATTCCAAAGTTTGGTTACACATTGAGTGAAAAATACTTGCTCTTATTAGTCTTAAAAAGGTTACCCTGTAGCTTCATTGCATGTCCCCTAGTCTTTCTATATTTTGATGGTGTAAATAATCGACCTACGTTTACCCGTTCCACTCCATTCATTAATTTATAGATCTCTATCATATCTCCCCTCAGTCGTCTCTTTTCAAGGTTGAAGAGCCCTAACCTTTTTAGCCTCTCTTCATGGGGGTATCCTTCAATCCCTTTTACCATTTTGGTGGCTCTTCTCTATACCTTTTTCTAAAAACACTATATCCTTTTTTAAGATACAGCGACTAGAACTGCACACGATATTAAAAATGCAGTCGCACCATGGAACGATACAGAGGCATTATAATATCCTTTGTTTTATTCTCCATTTCTTTCCTTATGATTCCTAGCATTCTATTTGCTTTCTTGGCCGCCCAACACACTGGGCAGGGGATTTCAACATGTTATCCACAATGACGCCCAAATCTTTTTCCTGGGTGGTGGTTCCTAATTTGGAACCTTGATTCATGTAACCATAGTCTGGATTGTTCTTTCCAAGGTGCATAACTTTGAAATTATCCACATAAAATTTCATCTGCCATTTAAACATCCAGTCTTCCAATACTGTATATCTTGATGCATGGTGTCGTGAGGGCATCCCCTGGTGGCCATTGAGGGTATAGGTATGCTCCACAATAGAAGTATTTTAGGGAGCGTGATGAAATGTAAGGTCCACGAATGGCGAAATGGTCTTACTTATTTCCAGCTTCCTATGAGAGCTCAATAATCAAACCAAGTGTAGGGAAAACAAGGCTTTATTTCCCCTCTGTGCAAGGGTTCAATAAGACAGTGAAAAAGTAAAAGAATGTCCTTTGTTTCAAAAGGTACCAGTATTAACAAGCTGGCTAATTGTTAATCTCCACAATTAGTGCAAGGGTTAACCGGAGGAATTCACTTCATTCCAACACAATAAGAATTAAACAAACTTCTTCTCATTTATACAGTGGCTACAGATTCTAGGCTCGTGGCCATACACAAACCACAATCCATCTCTTCTGGTTGAGGAATGGGAACAGCATTTATATATTCAATTTCCATGGATTCTGCTCCACTACATTCCTCCTCAGAGTAATCACTGTCCCTGTCTGTTACAGGTCTACGTGGACTGTCTCTAGGCTCTTGCCTAGAAAAATAAGACTGTGTTTTAAGTTCTCTGGGAATCTTCTGAAACCACTCTGGTTTCTTCCTTCTAACAAACTTAGTATTTGTTTTAGCAGTGCCTCTGGGAGTTAAGCATTCTGTATCATGAATAAAGCTTTCATACCTGGAGCCTCTGTATTATGAATCTGTGGAGCTTTCTCTCCCAGGAACGTCTCTCTTGTAACAGGTTCTCTGCTGATAGCCTCTAGGCAGGGCTGTGCTTTCTGGCAGCTTGGTAAAACCTGTTGTAGATTCACCTCTATGCTTCAGTAACAACTTAGCTTTATCAGAAACTGCTTTTCCTTTGGTACCTGGTAAAACTTGACCAGCCTTTTCCCAGACACTGCAGGCTTTCCTCCAAACCTATCTCTCTGGTTCTGTCTCTCTGCTTTTGACTCAGGAACTTTGCATGAGCAGGGACTGGCACACTCTCTAGCCTGACCGCTTTCTCCAGCAGACTCCCTTTGAACAGCTGCTTTCGTAGCCTGGCCCCTCTGAACTTCACCTTTGTGAACTCTGTTCCTTTGGGCTTGCTCAAGAAGGATTTCTTCTCCAAGTCCTTCTCTTTCTCTTAGAGCTGCTCCTTCCCTCAGAGCTGTTCCTTCTCTCAGAGCTGTTCCTCCTTTCAGACTTGTTCCTCTCCTCAGAGGTGTTCCTCTCAGACTTGTTCCTCCCAGAGTTGTTCCTCTCTTGCTAGCATTCAGCTTCTGCTTATAAAGGAATATTTCCTTTGAAACTCCTGGGCTCATTCCCAGGTGCAAGTAGTTAGCTCTCTTAGGCTCATTAGCTCCTGTATGAGCACTCCTGCCCCCTCTAGCTGTGCCTTGCGGTAATTGCACATCTAGATTTCTCTGAGAAACAGGGTTTCTTTTCAACTTTGCATCTTTATTGATACCAGCCTCATGACAATGGTTAACTATTTTTATATTGTTTTATTTTTACTAGTCAAAAGTTAAGATTTTTAAAAAAATCTGAACTACTTACATTTTTTTCTCACAGGCTTCCCCTGAAAAAACAGATGTAGTGTGTTGTGCTATGCACAATGCTTCACAATGATTGTTGTTTTTTTTTAGTTTACATTTTTGGGCGGGGGGGGGGGGGAGTGGTTCTTTGAGTTCACAGGTCTTTTTATGAGCACCTAAGTATGAGCATCCTAAGATGTAGGATACTGAATTTACAACAGGTGGATACAGATTAGGGACTGGAATTTAGCTTAAATAAATATAAACCTGTTTTGCTCTTGCACGGGATAGTATCTTTCCTTCTACCCATTGCAGTATACACCAATTGCTGTTGTGATTTTGTTTTTCCTGCAAAAAGCACTATTGCAGTTTATAAGTTGAACAAATTTACTACCCATAATTTTCCTTGGACTATTAAACTTTCCCTGCAGGCACACGGACACTGCTTGCCTGACAGAACAGTATCTCTACAGCAATACCAGTCAATTAAACTACCTTGATTTAGGTGGAGGGTCTTATTTGCAGTTATGCATAGACACACAAAAATACCTCACCAATAACTGCAGTTTGAATTAGACTGACTATGCTTGAAAAACAAGGCAAATGAATTGCCATGCACCTGGATCCACCCAGATTTTTAAGTGTCTATTTTACAGTATTGTCCAGGTCTAGGAATTAATAATATTTCAGAAGTCCTCCATACTGTTGGAAAAGCAAGTAAATCGCCTGTAAGAGGGGTTTACCAGTTTCTTTTACCAGTTCCTTTATAAATAATTATCTTCATTCTGTTTTTCGCAGTCTTCGTCCTTTTTGGAATACATTTATAATTTTTTATTTCTTTGTACAAATTTGATATAGGAATATTCAACGAATGACTTTGCCATCACTACACCATAAAAGTATTTATCCAGAACTAAGAACAATAACAAAAACCCCCCACAAAGGAAACCACAACAGATAGGGAGAACATAGCACAACAATAAAAAACAAAACAAAGTGATATGGAGAAACAGGACGGAAGGTATATTGCCGCTCCCATCAGATGGACCCTTAGACTATTGGAGGATGAATACAACTGCTGTGTAGGCCTGTTCAAACAACCAGGCCTTGATTCCTTCCTAAAGACATGGCATATATTCTACTTTTGACATTACTGCTTGCCAACATCTAGTACTGGATAGAAGAATGATCCTGCCCTGCCTGTAAAAGCAGAGAAGCCAAGAAAAGTTGCACCCTTTATGAGGGAAATTTAATAAAGTTGAGTCTAGTTTTCAAGCGCATATCTTACACCTTTTTCATAAAGTCAAATCTGTGTGCATTTGACTTTATAAAATGCTAGCTTGAGAGGCAGAGAGCATTCCTTAAATTAAGGTATGATAACTTACACCAGCCCTAGAACTGGTGCAAATGACGGTCTACTTTTTCAAGTATGCTCATAAATTTCGTCAACTCATGTACTTGTTCGCACCACTCATGCTCTGCCCTTATGCAGACTACAGTGAAAATACACTCCATGCAACCAACGTGCGTCGTTTCATGCTAGTCAGTATTTTATAAGTGCTTATTTACGCGTGACAGTTTCTAAAATACTGATATAGCGTAGTTACTCACCTGTAACAGGTGTTCTCCAGGGACAGCAGGAATCAGTCCTCACATATGGGTGACGTCGGCGCCGATGGAGCTCTCGTGCGGAGCAATTCCCCAGCTTTCAAAGAAAGCCTTTGGGATTGCCATGTGCATGCAAAGTCCCCTTCCTGCCCAAGGGTGCCATCTTGCTCAGTCAGATGACATATCTAAAAAGATGGCAAAATGAGAAAATAAAATAAGTGACTGTAACTCCAGGGGAGGAGGGAGGGTCGTGAGGACTGATTCCTGCTGTCCCTGGAGAACACCTGTTACAGGTGAGTAACTACGCTTTCTCAAGGAACAAGCAGGAAGTCAGTCCTCACATATGGGACTCCCTAGCTATAGGCTATCGAGAACCCATAGCTGAAAAATGGCTCCCTCTAGAAGAGCCGCAGCAGCTGTGAAAGGACTTTCTCCGAGAACGCAACCCCCACGGTAGCCTGACACCAAAGGGTTGGAGGATAGGAGTTGCTTAAACCTGGCCGAAAACACTCTCTCTCCAGGCAGTAATGGGCTGCAAAAGTCTGGCTTGAAGACCAAGTTGCGGCCCGGCAGATGTTTGCCAATGGTACAGAGCGGTGGTTAGCCACTGATGCGGCCTTAGCCCTGACATGGTGGGCCTTGACTCGACCCTGCAGCTGGAGGTCAGCTGCCTTGTACGCCCAGGTGATGCAGTCTGCCACCCAGGTGGATAACGTACACTTGGTGACAGGTAGACCCAGTCTACTGGGGTCAAAAGACAGGAAGAGCTGAGAAGCCCTCTGATGTCCCCGCATATGCTCCAAGTAGAAAACAACTGCCCTCTTACAATCCAGGGTATGCAGGACCGCCTCTGCCTAGCTGGCATACGGCCTGGAAAAGAAAGTTGGAAGAACCACCTCTTGAATGAGGTGGAAAGAAGAGATCACTTTCAGAAGGCATTTGGGGTGAGTGTGAAGGACCACCCTATTTCTGTAAAACCGTGTGTACGGTCTATCAGATACCAGAACTTGCAGCTCACTCACACGTCTGGCAGATGTGAGTGCCACCAGGAAGAGGACCTTCCAGGAAAGGAAGCACAGATGGTAAGTGGACATCGGCTCAAAAGGTGGGCGAGTAAGCTGCTGCAAGACCACATTCAAGTCCCACTCAATTGCCGGAGGACGAACAGAGGGCTTCAGTAGGAGTAGACCTCTGAGGAATCTGGACACCAAGGGGTGCGCAGAAAGAGGTTGACCTTCCACCTGAGAGTGTTTCGCTGATAAAGCACTCAGGTGAACCCTGACAGAGTTAGATTTGAGGCCTAATTCTGAGAGGTGAAGCAAGTACTGCAACACCACTGGTACTAGGCAAGAGAAAGGATTTTCACTGTGTTGTTTACACCACACCTCAAACCTGCGCCACTTGAAGGTGTAGGACTTCCTAGTGGATTGCCTCCTGGAGGCCAGCAACACTTCTTCCACATCCTTAGGTAGGAGTAGAGGAGCCAGTACTACCCTTTCAGCAGCCATGCCATCAGGTTGAGGGACCTGAGGTTGGGGTGTAAGAGAGAGCCCTGCTCCTGGGACAGGAGGTCGGGCTGCATCCCCAGAGGAAGAGGGGTTTCCACTGCCAGCTGGAGGAGAAGCGGAAACCAAGGTTGTCTTGGCCATCTGGGGGCTATCAAGATGACCGAGGCCTTGTCTCAAAGGATTTTGAATAGAGTTCAGGCCACTAGAAGCATGGGAGGAAACGCATACAGGAGGCCCACTGACTAGGAGATTAGAAAAGCATCTGCAGCCATCCTTTGGGGGTGTGGCTGTCTGGAGCAAAAGTTAGGCAACTGATGATTCTGCGGACTGGCAAAGAGATCTATGGTCGGATGCCCCCAACAATGGAAGATCTGCTGGGCTACTTCCTGATTCAGTTGCCACTTGTGAGGTTGGAGAATTCTGCTTAGCTTGTCTGCTAGACAGTTCTCTTGACCTGGCAGGTAAACCGCTTTGAGAGACATACCCTGTCGGATTGCAAAGGAACAGAGGTCCAGTGTCTCTTGACACAGGATGCGGGACCCCATCCCTCCCTGCTTGTTCACGTAGAACACAGTACCAACAGACAACCAGGTGGCTAAGACAGACTGATGTAAGAGAACATGAGAGAAGGTTTGAAGAGCTAGGCGTATCGCCCAGAGCTCTAAGAGGTTGATTTGTTGCGTCTTCTCTTGAGGAGACCACAACCCTTGAGTGCATAAGTCCTGGCAATGGGCTCCCCAGGCCAGCCGAGATGCATCTGTCATCAGCACTCTTGTGTACAAGAGAAGCTGGAAAGACAATCCCTTGAGCAAGTTGGATGGTTGAAGCCACCAGGTCAACAACCTCAGTAGTTGTTTGGACACTCTGATCCTGTCTCGGAGTCTTCCTGTGGCTTGTGTCCACTGATCTCTTAGGCACCACTGAGCTGTACGCATGTGGAGATGGGCCTTTAGGGTCACATGAACCGTGGAGGCCATGTGTCCTAGGAGGCGTAGAAAGTGCCTTGCTGATACTTGAGACTTGTGGCTGATTTGGTGTACTAAGTCCAGAAGCCTCTGTGCTCTGGTAGGTAAGCCTTTGCTTGAAGGGTGTCTAGCCTTGCCCCTATGAACTCTAAGTTTTGAGTGGGGAGCAAAGTGGACTTTGCTTGATTTATGACAAAGCCTAGATGCTGCAGTATGTTGATAGTGTGAGCTGTGGCCTGTTGAGCTTCTTGAGGTGACTGGGCCCTGATGAGCCAGTCGTCCAGGTACGGGAAGACAAAATTTCCATGGTTCCTGAGGAAGGCTGCTACTACTGCCAGACATTTTGTAAACACTGGGGGCAGAGGCTAGGCCGAATGGAAGTACTCTGAACTGAAAATGGCTTCCTCTCACTACAAATCTGAGATATTGTCTGTGGTCTGGATGTATGAGGATGTGTGTATAAGCATCCTTCAGATCTAAGGAGCATAGCCAGTTTCCCTGGTGGAAGTAGGGCAGCAGTATTCCAAGGGAAAGCATCTTGAACTTTTCCCTCACCAGGAACTTATTCAGATTCTGCAAGTTGAGGATGGGCCGAAGGCCTCCAGTTCTCTTTGCTATGAGGAAATACCTGGAGTAGAAGTCTTGCCCTTGCAGGTGGTGGGGCACCGGTTCCACCGCCTGATCCTTTATAAGACCTGCCAATTCCTGCAAGAGGAGGTTCCTGTGCAGAGGAGGCCTGAGAGGCTCTCCTGGAAAGGAGGGGGATTCCTGGCTGAAATGGAGCAAATAGCCTTTCTGAACTATTTGCAGGACCCAGGTATCCGTTGTGATGGCTGGCCATCTGTGGGCGTACAGGGTCAGACACCCTCCTGTGCATGGCCAAACCACTGGCGGGAGAAGAGCTATGCAGTGAGAGTCAAAAAACCCCTCCCAGCTGGATAGGAGCTGGAGCTGTAGGCTTGGGGGTCTTCTGCTTACGTGGGCCATGCCCCTGTCCCCTGGCCTGCTGCCCCTGTTGGGGAGCCGGGGTGGCCCG
This sequence comes from Ichthyophis bannanicus, assembly GCA_033557465.1. NCBI lineage: Eukaryota > Metazoa > Chordata > Amphibia > Gymnophiona > Ichthyophiidae > Ichthyophis > Ichthyophis bannanicus. The sequence goes on from CM066040.1 coordinate 66,009,150, forward strand.
ACAGGTGGGGTAGTTGCGGTAATCAGTACCTTTCCTCGGGAAAAAGGCCTTTTTGCCCGAGCCCTTTTGTGAGAAGGGGCAGAGTTCTTCTTCGAGAACCTTGTCCGGGTCAAGTACTCGGACTCGAGCTCTGCAGCCTTTTCAGTCATGGGTTTGCCAAATAGGTTATCACCTCGGCACGGGACATCGACCAACTTGTCCTGAACCCATGACTCCAGATCCGATGACATTAGCCAGGCCTGACGGCGTGCACCGATGCCAGCCGCGGCTACTCAGGCCGAAGCCTCGATGCCGTCATAGGCTGCTCGAGACAAACTTCGAGCACTCCCGAATCCCTTTTGACATGGCCTTGAAGAGCTGCAAGGGTTCCTCAGAGAGGCCAGCTGAGAACCCGGCAATCTCCTTTGCCAGGTCCCGAAAGTACATGCCCATGTACAGCTGGTAGGTTTGGGCACGGCATGAGAGCATCCCTGGAAGCACTTTCTGCCGAGGGCATCCAGATTCCGGGCCTCCTGGCCGGGAGGCACCAAAGAGTGCGTTTTTTGGCTCTTGAGCCGTTGCATGGCCGATTCCACAACCATGGAGTTGTGCACCAGCTGCGCTTTCTGGAATCCAGGGCTCTTACGGACTCGATATATGGAATCAACCCATTTGCTGAGAACCGGCATCGAGGCCGGGGACTCCCACATGCAGAGCATCAGCCATTCCAACATCAGAGGAACCGGTACAGTAAAGGCTTCCCTCGGGAGAAAGTCATACTGGAGGGCCTCAAGCTCCTCGGTTCGAGGCTCCTCCTCGGACTCAGCTGGGAATGCCAAAGCCTTGGCCATGTCCCTGACAAAGTCCGATAACCTGGTATCTTCTGGAGGGGACCTTCTCCGAGGCTCAGAGCCCGGTGAGTCCAATGGGATGCACCGGGTTCAGTGGGTGTCTGGAGACTCTTCATCCTTCATCTCCAATGCTGAATCCTTGGAGGAGGAATCGAGTGGCTCCGGTCATGAGGGCTTTGGACCCAACCTCCCCAACGCCGAGGCACCGGCGTCGATGACCTCGGTCCCAAACGGGAGGTCGAGGGAGACCTTGGTCAAGGATCGACTCGAGATCTTATCGACTCGAGGATCGGCTCAGCCTCCGGGGTCGACTTAGACGTCGAGGACCCGGTGGTAGGGGCGGATGGACTGGTGAGACCAGCTATCAGCATCAGCTGCTGCTCCATGAAGATAGCCATTCTGTTCTCCAAGGCCGCCAACCTCAGACTGAGCTCAGAAGGCTCCGCAGCCTCTGGCTCGGGTCCCAATGCCAGTTCTCGAGAGTCCACGAGGACAACAGACATTACCTTACTCGGCGTCTCTAGCTCCGTGTGAGGTAGCTTGGCCGGCCTCTCCGACTCCGAGGGCCCGGGGCAGCGGTCAGGACTCCGCAATCTGGAACCCGAGGGCCCAGGCCGATCAGAGGCCTCCAACGACGACACCCTAATGAGTTTCTTCTTCCTCCAGTGTTCCCGGGAGGGAGACCCCCGCTCAGAAGATTCACGATGATGCTCGAGGTCAGATTCCCGAGATGTCAAGGATTCTGACGAGGTCCAGGCTCGGACGGATGCGGACTCCAAGAAAACTCTTTCACATTGCTGCTGCCGACTCCTAAGTGTCTTGGAAGACATTTTGCCACACGGCCCACAGACCACCGTGTTATGGTCAGGTCTGAGGCATCGGAGGCAGCAGTCGTGTGTGTCGGTGAGGGACATTAGTTTTTCACACCGATTACGCTTTTTGAACCTGCTGGCAGCCATCGGGGGAAAAAGGACCCCTGCAAGGTCAAACGACCAGGCTGCCAGTGAAAAATAAAAAGAGCGTGAATGCTAGTCTCAAAGGACAAAAAACAAAAAACCTCAACCGGGCTCGATACCGGTGAACCAAGCTGAGGCAGGAAGAGGAACCAGCGTCAAACCGGACCGAAACAAAATGAAAACTTTGCAGTTTTGACATACATTTTCCGAGGAAAGCAGGACCACATCCAAAGGGCTCCGCGGAAAAAGGGAGACTCAGCAAGATGGCACCCTTGGGCAGGAAGGGGACTGCGCATGCACATGGCAATCCCAAAGGTTTTCTTTGAAAGCTGGGGAATTGCTCCGCACGAGGGCTCCGTCGGCGCCTACATCACCCCTATGTGAGGGCTGACTTCCTGCTTGTTCCTGGAGAATTATGTACGTTCTTACCACCTAAAACTAGGTAGCTCCTAAAATTACTCTGTTTTTATTTCCATTGGATTCAATGAGGAAAAAGAAACGGTAACGAAAATCTAGAGGGAGGCATTATTAAAGCATCTCAGCCAGTTAGCAGACTTGCCAACAGGATATTCAGCGGCATTCATTGGTTAGTGAACATCCCCACAGATCGTCAAAAAAGCACCCTGTTAAAACCACCGTGGAGTGTGGGTAGTGTCGTCTTTCGTTGCCACCCTAGGCGGTTGCCTAAGGTAGGGCGAGCACTCTTTCTGTAGTTGTGGGTTTCAAATAAATTGAAGTCCGAGAGGCTTAAGGCTAACACAGGAAATTTATTGATTTTTACTACTTCTCCATACAGAGCTTTTAGAAAACTCAGCGCAAGGGCAAGAAGAAAGAAAAAAGTAGGATTTCTTCTCCTAACACAATTAGCTTCTGTCACTTCCAGAATTCACAAATCAGGCTTCATTACTTCTTCCAGCCTTTAAACATAAATGCCAGTTTGCACTTCTTGAAACTTCCCAACATTCAAACAAACTTTCTGGCTTCATTCAAGGAAACATTTCTAAAAACACACAGGCTTTAAAACACTGTCCAGCCTGTTTCTTTTTCCTCTACTGGCTAATGCAGTTGTTTGAGCTTCACACTCTATAGTGCTCAAATACTTAACTTGTCTTGTGACACAGAGCACATTCCATTGCAGAACATTCAGAGTCAATATCAGAAGGATAACTTCCTGCCTCCATTTCCTCAATATCTGACTCTTGTGTATCATGGTTTAAACTTCTCCGGGTAAACCCAGGCTCTGCCCTTTCTAACAGCTCAAGAATTTTCTTCCAGCAAGACTTTCCTTTGCCTCTAGAATTCTCAGCATATACTGGCAATTCTCTCTCTCTCATTAACTGGCTTATTGTCTGCAGCTGGCTTAACTTGCTGTTGGACACAGGGTTAATCACGGTTCTCCTTGTACCAGATAAGCTTTCACCAAGTCTTTGGCTTGCAGTAAAAGTGTCCTCATTTAAGGCTCCCTCAGAAGGAAATCTCCTGCCTCCAGGCTCCAAAGCAACTCTCCTGCATTCTGGATTCCTCCCTGGCTTATGGCTTTTTCCCCTGAGTGTTCCAGCAGATTCTACAGTGTCATCTAAGGCTGGGCTTCTCTTAGAAGTCTGTCTCAGCAGTTCCTTCTCCTCCCCTGGGCTGTCCTGGGAAATACCTTTCACTCTAGCTGCCCGGGAGCTTCTTCCTCCTTCCAGCACGCTAGGACTTCTGCTGTGTTCTGAGTCTCGGGTAGCTCCTCCCCTGGGAACTCCCTTCCTCCTGTGATGCTGCCCCTCAACCTCGGACTCTGCATCAGCGTCAGGATCCTGCTCAGCATTAGCATCCACCTCCACATATCTCCTGTTACTGCCCTCTTCCTTTTGTAATCCCCTAGGGACTCTCCCTGCACGTGTTTGAGCTGTAACCACATGCTGCTTCCTCAGCTGGCCTTCGTTAGCCCTACAGCTTGTTCCTGAGCTAGGGCGTGGCTTGTAGCTAGGCACAAGATGTGTTTTTTTCTGTTCAAGAACATTTTGTGTTTCACATCCCCGCCTCCTGCTTCTCTCCCTCAAGGTAAAATTGTGCTTTTTTCCTACTTCTAAGGGCTCGGGAACATTTTGGCCATCACAGTAGACTGGGGGCGGTGATGGGCATTACACAGTTAGCATTAGATAGCAGCATCGCTATCAGGCTAGAGGCAACATTCAGCCACTAACAGGATAGCTAAACCACCTAAAGTTAAGCCAACTGACTAACTGGCCTAACTTTAACCAGTCTTCTCTATCCAGTTAGGTGGCTGAAAATTACCACTAACCTGATAGTGACACTGCGATCCAGTAAACCTAGATGTTCAGTGGCAGAAACAAGATAAGTTCTGGCGCTGAAAATCCAGGTTTAAATAAAGTGGCAGTGAGTAAGCGTTTTAAATAGCCAAGTTGCCATTGCTGAATATGCCTGCCCCCCCCCCCCCCGAATTTTCTTATATCCGAAGAAGAAAGCACTGCAGTAGGTGGAAGGAATGTAAAAACTGTGCCATACAGCAATTAAGGAAACTTTAAACAGAATCTAAAAAGAAAAGGCTACTATTAAATAATTCAGAAATAGCTCCTTTTTACAGTTTTTACACTATTTGCTTTCCTGATGATTTGGGTAAATTGTATCCTGTAATAATAACCAGAATGATTAATTCATGCAAAGGCAAATTTTAGAGAAAGCTTAGAGAGGGGAAATCCCACATATAAGTTGGGACATAGAGAATTCTCAAAGAATTTTACACGAGGCTCTTGTAAAATAAATACAGAACCGTCCAACAGTAGTAGTGATTTAAAAACACACACATGGAGAAAACTGACACAAGCATCCCCTGCATTATGTATGGGAACAGCTTTTTAAAGTCACTGCTTGCACAGTACATGATCACTCAGAGCCACCAGCAACATTTTTACACCCCCCCCCCCCCCATCACTTTTCTAACTTTGATTCTCCCCTGTTCATCTCCCAACCTTGATCCCTTGCTCAAAGGCAGTTGAAGCTATCTAATTCTCTCCCCGACCTTCTCTGACAGATCAGTCCCCAAACATATCTGATTCCCCACCTTCCCAAAACATCCAATCCTGTCACAAAGACTCCCCTAACCTCCTTAGTAACAATGAACCCCTCAAGGACTGCGAGGAGACCTTCCACCTCTTCTCTGGCCTTACCAGGATCCCAGGTGTCTAGTGGGAGCAAGAACAATCCCAGTTGCTCTTGCTCTTATGGTGCCAGGTTCCAAAATAGCATCAATGATTGCTAGCAGTAATCCCATGTTACTGCAGTAAAGATGGTCACGAGGGGTCATGGGCACCATTTTGGAACCCAATGTTGTAAGAACAAGAATGCCGTGGAATCACTCTTGTTCCCCCATTAGACACCTGAGACCCCAATAAGATCTGGGAAAGAGATCAAGGGCTTACCAGTTCATTCCAGTGCTGCGTCGTGGTTTCCTTTACTTTTTTATCTTCCGCTTCTGCCTCCTCCAGTGCAGATTTCCGGTCTGCATAAACCAGAGGTCAGCACCAGAGGGGAGAGAAGAGGAAGATATAAAATCAAGTAAAAAATATGACATGGAGCTGGCATCAGCAGGTAAGCACTGCATCATGGTTTAGGTCTTTTGCTGCTACCGGAGAGGGGTGATCATGGGAGCAGCAGGATTGAGGACCCCCCTAGGGTGTCTCCAGTACTTGTACCAGCCCTAGGGACAGACCTCAGTGTGGATACCTGTCTTTAGCTTTATCGTTATTTATGCTTTTAATAGGCCGCATCGAAGCGGTGTCCTATCAGGTAGGCACTTACTCATGTCTTGGGGCAGTTGTAAATGCAGAGGTCTCTACTTTTGCCTTCAGACATGGATTCTCTTTGTGAAATAGAGGAGTCCACCTTTATATTCCCTCTCCACCCCCTCTCCATCCCTCTTGGAAATGGAAGTCTAAACATGGTAAGCATCCCTAATTGTACATACCCTCTGAACTAAAATTGCATTCACATCTATAAGCTAACCTTTATGTATATGACGGCAGATAAAGACCAGTATGGTCCATCTAGTCATCCCAGTAAGGTAACAAGAGTGGTTGTAACTGCAGCTCTGAGCACGTTACCCTCTCTGTGCCTGTGCTTAGGATTGTACCTGCTGCTCCATGCAGGTCAGCCCCCCTCTATTTATTGAACTATAAAAAAATATTTAAGTTTGCTTGGATATCATCCTGTTACTATAAAAGGGATCCATTGTGTCTGTCCCATGCCAGTTTAAATTCAGACATTGTATTTGCCCCCACCAAGCAGGTCATTCCAAGCATCTACCACCCTTTCAGTAAAAAAAAAGGAACTTCCTAATGTTGCTTTTAAGTTTACCGCCTTGCAGCTTTATCGTATGCCCACTAGTTTTATAGCTTCCCCTTCTTTGAAAAACGTTTGTTTGTTCATTAATACCCTGTAAGTATTTGGAGTGGCCTAGTGGTTGGGGCAAGGTACTTCAGGCTGGAAGGTCGGGGGTTCAAATCCCACTAGAGGACAGCAACCTTGGGCCGGAAGGACTGGGGTTTCTAGTCCCACAGGTGCTCCTTGTGGTCTTGGGCAAGCCACTTAACCCTCCATAGCCCATGTTCCCTGTAAAATAGTTATCTCCAAGTTATAATGCCCTGTTCGATGTAATTTCAGTTTGTTCAATATAAACCGCACTGATGCAGAATAGCGCGGTATATAAGAGAATGTAATAAATAAATAAATAAATAAAACAAACGTCTTTATCATATCTCCCCTGTCCCTCCTCTAGTGTAGTTAGGTCTTCAAGTTTCTTCTCATATATCTTTTGGTGCAGGCTCCAAATCATTTTGCTTTCCTTCTTCTGAATAGTTTCAAGTCTTTTTATGTCCTTTGTGAGATATGGTCTCCAAAACTGAAGAGAATATTCCAAGTGAGGCCTCACCAATGACTTGTACAGAAGCATTAATACCTCCTCATTTCTGTTGGTTTTTCCTCTCTGTATGCAGCCCAGCATCCTTCTGGCTTTGGCTACTGCCTTGCTGCATCGATTTGCCACCTTGAGATCCTCAGACACTAGCACTCAGAGGTCCTTCTTCTAGTCAGTGCACACCAACCTCTCTCCCCCTATCGAATACAATTCCTTTGCATCCCAAGTGCATAACTCTGCACTGCTTCATATTAAATCTTAACTGCCAAGCATTAGACCATGCTTCCAATGTTTTTAGATCTTTCCTTATGTTGTCCACTCCCTCAGAAGTGTCAACTTGTTGCAAATTTTTGTCTCATCTGCAAAAATGCAGACTTTTCTATTCAGTCCAGATGTGCAGATGCTTCTAGAATACCCCCTTGTATTTCAGTATAAACCAGCACCAAAAATATTCTGAACCATGTGTGGATCCAGATTCTGCTATACTGCATCCTCTGAACTACTCGAGAATCTCAGGTACCTCAAGTCTCCTGACCAAAAGGTAGTTAGAAGATTATCTAAAACCTTATCCATTCAGAATAGGATCAGTGTCCTTTCAGGATTTCTAACTCCAGAAAACCAAAGGAAAAAGTAGTACCAAACTTTGGTTGTCTCAGACAAAATCATGATACATTATACATATTTTTTTCCTTGATTTGCAAGAGTTAAAAAATCTAGTTCTGATCAATAAAAGACCTTTACACAGTGGTATTAAAGGTGACGAGCACAGGTAAAAATGTGATAAATCAAGATAAACCATGACATACAATTAAATCCACAGTTGGAAAGGTTGCAAGAAGTGTTTTCCATATCTTGCAATGAGTAGTCATCTTTCTGTAAAAGTGAACGATGACAGGCAAACAGAATAATGTGTAGTTATACACATGCTAAAACAAATTACCCCATTTCTCATGGGAAAGAACATCTCCAATTTATAACAGCAAATTGGTCGAATAGAGGTTATCTATTTAAGAAGACAGATTCAATTATAGCTCAGCAGTCACCTATGTATCCAGCTCAGAGTTGAAGCTAGGATAGGAGATGCACCATCTCCAAAATGTTAGATGAGTCTGAATTTGTTTTAGCAAATATTCTGAACAAAGGTTTAGAAACAGTCGGCCAATTTTACATAGAACATGGAGGGGGAATTAAGACATCCAAGTTGGGAAGTGGAAAAATCCCAATGTATTTTATCAAGGCTCTACTAAACGCAGAGCCTCTTGTAAAATATGTGATGTCTTTCCACATCCAGCAGCAAAATTCAAAAGCTGCATAGAAGGAAAAAAGAGCTGTGCTGCTTTTCCCAAATGTGTATGAGAACAACTTTTTAAAACTGCTGCTTCTGACAAAGTGCATCCCCTTCACCCCTTGCTGACCCTGGCATCAAACCCCCCCCCCCTCCCGATGACCTCCCAGCATCAAGACCACCACGCAACCCCACTGCCATCAAGACATCCACGTGAACCCCCAACCTCAAGATACCCGTCCAACCTCCTCACAGCATCAAGACCCTCACCTGAGCCCCCCTCGACATCAAGCTCCCTCCCCGAATGCCCCATGGAAGAACCCCATCCCCACTCTCTATTTAAATCCCCATCTCTTACTAGGATCCCTGATAGTCTCGTAGGGGCAAGAGAAATCCCCAATTGCTCTTGCTTACGATGGCTTTAGCTTCTAACATAGTGCCTGTGCCCCCTAGATGTAAACTTGCAATACTACTCTTAAGGGTCAAGCTGTCAATAGAGGGAACACTTCCACTCCCACTAGACTACTAGGGACCCGAATAAGACCCAGAGATGTGATTGGGGGTAAGGGGTCTGCCAAGTGGCCACTGGGGATCCTTGCTTTCAGGGGGGGGGGGGCGCAGATATGGGGCTTGATGCTGGGAGGTCTTCGGGGAGGGAGGGATTGATGCCAGGAGGGCAGCAAGGGGTGAAGGGGATGTACTTTGTCAGAAAGGATTCATGTCAGGGGAATTGTGACAGTGTTGGCCTTGGTCTCCGTACCTGCCCCTTCAAGCAGGCACATATGGATAACTTGGGGCAGCTGTAAATGCCAAGGTAAGGAATTTTTTTTATCCAAGTGTATTCCACTTGTAAAATGCGGAATGCACATTGCTTTTTCAGGCTTGCCACACTACTTCCTCTTACATCCTAACCACGCCTTCTTGCAATCTCTGCATGGTATGGATCACCACACGTAAACAGTGATTTTTCTAAAATCACTCTTTGCAGTGCAGGTAATCTACACATTTAAAAAACATTAAATACAGGTGGGGATGCTTCTAAAATAACTCCCTTAGTGTACAGGGAAGCACTAATTATAACCTAGTGACAGTATTTACAATGTATAACTCTCCCTTTATTGATCAAATCACAACAGGAAAATGTCCGCTTCCAACATTCTAAATAATTTTCGATTGTGCTTAACTTTGTTAGCAAATGCAGTTTTTTCACATGGCATGTTTGTTTTTAATCAAAGGACATCGTAGGAATTCATGTCCCATGGCTGGTTCAATGGAAAAAAAAACATCAGGAGAGTTAGAGCTTTACAGGGGAAAAACTGCTGTAAACTTTTCTCATGTATTTTTATTCTGTAAATACTAAGAACATAAGAACATAAGAACATAAGAAATGCCATACTGGGTCAGACCGAGGTCCATCAAGCCCAGTATCCTGTTTCCAACAGTGGCCAATCTAGGTCATACGTACCTAGCAGTTTCCCCAAAAGACACAGGTTCTGCAGTGCTTGTACTAGGCCAAGCATTGATATCCTGGGTCCCTTTTTAATAGTGGTTTATGGACCTTTCCTCCAGGAACTTGTCCAAACCTTTTTTAAACCCAGCTATACTAACAGCCCTTACTACATCCTCCGGTAACAGATTCCAGAGTTTGATTACACGTTGAGAGAAGAAATATTTTCTCCTATTTGTCTTAAATAGTTTACCCTGTAGCTTCATTACATGCCCCCTAGTCCTTCTATATTCTGATAGCGTAAACAATTTATCCACGTTTATCCGTTCCACTCCATTCATTAATTTATACACCTCTATCATATCTCCCCTCAGCCGCCTCTTTTCTAGGTTAAAGAGCCCTAACCTTTTTAGCCTCTCTTCATAGGAGTAGCCTTCCATCCCCTTCACCAATTTGGTGGCTCTTCTCTGTACTTTTTCTAATAACTCTATGTCCTTTTTAAGATACGGTGACCAGAATTGCACACAATATTCAAGGTGCGGTCGTACCATGGAGCGATACAGAGGCATTATAATATCCTTTGTTTTATTCTCCATCCCTTTCCTTAGGATACCTAGCATTCTATTTGCTTTCTTGGCCGCCGCTGCACACTGGGCGGAGGGTTTTAACATGTTATCCACGATGACTCCTAAATCTTTTTCCTGGGTGGTGGTTTCTAATGTGGAGCCTTGCATCTTGTAACTATAGTGTGGGTTGTTCTTTCCTAGGTGCATAACTTTGCACTTGTCCACATTAAATTTCATCTGCCATTTGGATGCCCAGTCTTCCAATTTATCCAGATCCTCCTGCAGTTTTCCACAATCCTCTTGGGTTTTAACAACTTTAAACAGTTTTGTGTCATCTGCAAATTTGATTACCTCACTAGTTATTCCCTTTTCCAGGTCATTTATGAATATGTCAAAAAGTAGCGGACCCAGTACAGATCCCTGGGGTACTCCACTATTCACCTTTTTCCATTGGGAATATTGGCCATTTAGCCCTACCCTCTGCTTTCTATCTTTTAACCAGTTCCCGATCCACAATAGTACACTGCCTCCTATCCCATGACTTTTTAGCTTCGCCAAAAGTCTCTGATGGGGGACCTTGTCAAAAGCTTTCTGAAAGTCCAGATACACTATATCAACCGACTCACCTTTGTCTACCTGTTTATGCACACCTTCAAAAAAACAGATCAGATTAGTAAGACAAGATCTGCCTTGTCTAAAGCCATGTTGGCTGTCTCCCATTAGGCCATGACTATCTACATGCTGTGTAATTTTGTTCTTTATGATGGCTTCTACCATTTTCCCTGGTACTGACGTCAGGCTCACCGGTCTGTAATTTCCTGGGTCACCCCTGGAACCCTTTTTAAAAATTGGTGTTACGTTGGCGACCCTCCAATCTTCAGGTATTACAGATGATTTTAATGAAAGTTCACAGATTACCAATAACAGGTCTGCAATCTCATATTTCAGTTCTTTCAACACTCTGGGATGTATACCATCCGGTCCAGGTGATTTGCTACTATTCAGTTTATCAAATAGTTGTAATATATCTTCCCGGTGTAGCGATATTTCTCTCAATTCCTCTGCAGTATCACCTTTAAATACCACTTCAGTCTTGGGTAACACCCCTACATCTTCCTCAGTAAAGACCGAAGCAAAGAATTCATTCAGTCTCTCTGCTATAGCCTTGTCTCCTCTTACTGCCCCTTTTACCCCTCTATCATCTAATGGTCCAATTGACTCTCTCACAGGCCTTTTGCTACGAATGTACTTGAAAAAGTCTTTATTTCGTGTTCTTGCTTCCGTAGCAAGTTTCTTCTCAAATTCCCGCTTTGCCTGCCTTATCAATGCTTTGCATTTAACTTGCCAGTGCTTGTGCTGTTTCCAGTTTTCATCATTTGGCTCTTTTTTCCATTTTCTGAAGGTTGCTCTTTTGGCAGCAACAGCCTCTCTGACCTCACCTTTAAACCATGCTGGCAGTTTTTTGGACTTTCTTCCACTTTTCTTAATGCGTGGAATACAGCTGGTCTGGGCTTCGAGGATAGTATTTTTAAATAACACCCAAGCTTGCTGTAAGTCTTTAACCTTTGGAACCGCTCCTTTTAGTTTTTTCCGAACTATATTCCTCATTCTATCATAGTCACCCTTTTGAAAGTTAAAAGGTAGTACTGTGGATTCCTTTACTATCTGTCCTCCACTGATTAAATCAAACATGATCATACTATGATCACTATTGCCAAGTGGTCCCAACACCCTTATTTCTTGCACCAGATCTGGCGTTCCACTAAGGACTAGGTCCAGTATGGCTTCCCCTCTGGTCGGTTCATGAACCAGCTGCTCCAAGAAGCAGTCATTTATTTCATCTAGAAACTTTATCTCTTTAGCTTGTCCTGCTGTGACACTGTCCCAGTCGATACCGGGGTAATTGAAATCACCCATTATTACTACTCTGTTGTGGCTTTTGTTAGCTTCCTTGATTTCTTTGAGCATTTCATCATCCATTTGTTCATTCTGGCCAGGTGGTCGATAGTATACTCCCACTGCCATCACCTTCCCCTTCATAAATGGAATTTCAATCCATAGAGATTCTACAGCATATTTTGTTCCCTGCAAAACTTTAATCCTTTCTGACTCAATGCCCTCTCTAACATAGAGCGCAACCCCTCCACCAATTTGTTCAGCTCTATCATTACGATATAGTTTGTATCCAGGTATCACAGTGTCCCACTGGTTATCCTCCTTCCACCATGTCTCTGAGAGTGCAATCATATCTAACCTCTCATTTAATGCTATATATTCTAATTCTCCCATCTTATTGTTTAGACTTCTAGCATTGGCATACAAGCATTTTAGAGACTGCATTTTATTAATATTAATCTGGCTATTGGTAGGCATGGGTAATTGGGAATCTTTATGCTCTGTCTGCTCCTTACTCAAGGGCATTTGGGCTACTATACTCCCTTTTGGAACCTCACTGCTTTTGGTAGTATCCTTCAAGGATACCTTTGTCCGAACCGTGCGCTCCTGGGTGACTGTCGGCTTTCCCCTATTTTCTAGTTTAAAAGCTTCTCTATCTCTTTTTTAAAGGTTAATGCCAGCAGTCTGGTCCCATCCTGATTAAGGTGAAGCCCATCCCTTCGGAAGAGCCCCCCCTTTCCCCAGAATGTTCCCCAGTTCCTAACAAATCCAAAACCCTCATCCTTGCACCATTGTCTCATCCACGCATTGAGACTCCGGAGCTCTGCCTGTCTTTTGGGTCCTGCACGTGGAACAGGAAGCATTTCGGAGAACGCTATCCTGGAAGTTCTGGATTTCAACTTCCTACCTAAAAGCTTAAATTTAGCCTCCAGAACTTCCCTACCACATTTTCCTATGTCATTGGTACCAACATGTACCAAGACAGCAGACTCCCCCCCAGCACTATCTATGATCCTATCTAGGCGGTGCGTGAGATCTGCTACCTTCGCACCAGGCAGGCATGTTACCAGGTGATCCTCACGTCCACCAGCCACCCAGCTATCTACATTCCTAATGATTGAATCACCAACTATAACAGCTGTCCTGACCCTCCCCTCATGGGGACATGGCCCTGGAGAAGAAACGTCCTCGGTGCGAGAGGGTTTTACATCACCTGGAGGACAGGTCCTAGTTACAGGATCACTTCCTGCCACACCAGGGTGATGCTCTCCTGTCACGTGACCTCTCTCCTCCATGGCAACAGGGATGCTGCCAGACTGGAGGTGGGACTTCAGGACTATATCCCTGTAGGTCTCGTCCATGTACTTCTCTGTCTTTCTTATGTCTTCCAGGTCTGCTACTCTAGCCTCTAGAGAACGGACTCGTTCCCTGAGAGCAAAGAGCTCCCTGCACTTAGTGCATATGTAGGACCTCTCACCAACTGGGAGATAATCATACATGTGACACTCGATGCAAAAGACTGGAGAACCCCCATCTCGTTGCTGGACCTCTGACTGCATCTTAGTTTAAAGCTTGTGTTTAGGTCTTTTAAATCGGTATATAATAAGGATTGGTGTAGATGCTTATACTAATAAAAGTGTATCTAATACCCCTTAACAACAGCAGGCTCTGGGGAGAGAGATTAATTCAAAATGGCTACCACACAAGGCCCAGTTAATTGAGAGAGGCAAGGTAAGTACAGCTGAGAAGGCTGAAACTTGCACACCACTAAGACAAACACTAAATAATTAAACAAACAACAGTTAGACAAACAGTAAATAATTAAATAAACAGCTAGAACTCACAGTAAGATGTCCCAGGAGGCAAAAATCCACTCACTAGCAGAGCTCTGTAAAAGTTCAGCCTTTCTCTGATCAGAGAAAAGCAAACTAAAACAGCCTATGCACACGTGGAGAAAACAGGAACAAGGTTACAGGATACCTCAGGGGGAGGGGGTCAGGGGGAGGAGTCACTCAGGCAGGCAAGGACAGGAAAAAGCTTAACAAGAGCAGGCTCTGGGGAGAGAATGCTTGATTGGCAGTGAGGTCCCTCAGACAGATATGAGAAACCGTGAGTTATGCTTTATCATCTCCTATCTACCTATCCCATAGGGACCGTGCAGTCTTTTCATATCCTAAAGTACCTTACAAGAGCTGAAACAGCTAGCCAAGTGACTTGTACAGAATGATTTAGAAGGTGGGAGAAAATTAAAGGAATTAGAAATTGTATGTGCAAAGATCAGTGATCTTTAGTTTAAAAATTTTAATGAAAGATGACCTATATGAGAGTTTTAACATAGTAACATAGTAAATGATGGCAGATAAAGACCAGCATGGTCCATCCAGTCTGCCCAGCAATATGGCAAGAGTAGGTGCACCTGTCGCTCTGTGCAGGCCACCCTTCCCCATATCTCTGTCTAGGGGTGGACCCACCACTCCATGCAGGACACCCCTATTTGTTGAGAAGTTAGATAGTTCCGTTTATTTTGTTTCTATCCTGTTTTTGTAAAGGGATCCGCTGTGCTTGTCCCATTTTATTTTATTTTATTTTATTTAGACAGTTTTGTATACCGCCTTATCCTTCAATCAAAGTGGCCACAACACAATTGGGGGATACATTTAACATGTGGGGATATGAGACACATACACTAATACTTACAGGGAACATGGGCTATGGAGGGTTAAGTGGCTTGCCCAAGACCACAAGGAGCATCTGTGGGACTAGAAACCCCAGTGCTTCCGGCCCAAGGTTGCTGTCCTTTGGTGGGATTTGAACCTCCGACCTTCCGGTCTGAAGTACCTTGCCCCAACCACTAGGCTACTCCTCCCATGCTGTTTTGAATTCCGTCACTGTGTTTGCCTCCACCAATTCCATCGGGAGAGCATTCCAAGCATCCACCACCCTTTCAGTGAAAAAATTATTTCCTGACATTTCCTTTCAATTTACCACCTTGCAGCTTCATGTTATGCCCTCTAGTTTTGCAGCTTCCCCGTCTTTGGAAGAGGTTTGTTTCTTCATCGTTCCTCTTTAAGTATTTAAATGTCTGAATCATATCTCCCCTATCCCTCCTCTCCTTCAAAGTGTACATATTTATGTCTTCAAGTCTCTTCTCATAAGGTTTCTTATGCAGGCTCAAAATCATTTTGGTCGCTTTCCTCTGAACAGTTTCCAGTCTTTTTACATCTTTTGCAAGATATGGTCTCCAAAACTGAACACAGTATTCCAAGTGAGGCCTCATCAGTGACCTGTACAGTGGCATAAGTACCTCCTCCTTTCTGCTGGTAATCCCTCTTCGTATGCAGCCCAACATCCTCCTGGCTTTTTCCACCGCCTTGTCGCACTGTTTTGCCACCTTGAGATCATCAGCGATAACCACACCAAGGTCTTTCTCCTGAACCATGCACACCAACCTATCGCCCCCTATCACGTACCTTTCCCTTGGATTTGTGCTACCTAAGTGCATGACACTGCACTTTTTTGCATTAAAACATAATTGCCAAGCATTAGACCATTCTTCCAGCTTTTCTAGATCTTTCCTCATGGTATCCACTCCCTTGGGGGAGTCCACTCTGTTGCAAATTTTTGTGTCATCTGTAAAAAGACAGACTTTTCCATTCAGTCCTTCAGCAATATCACTTACAAATACATTGAACCGTGCCGGGCCAGAACCGAACCCTGGGGCACCGCGCTAATCACCTTCCTTTCATCCGAGTGAGCTCCATGTACCATCACCTTCTGTCATTTGTCAGTCAACCAATTTCTAATCCAGTTTACCATCTTGGGACCCATCCCCAAGCTACTGAGTTTATTGACAAGCCTCCTATGAGGAACAGTATCAAAGGCTTTGCTGAAATCCATGTAGATGACATCCATCACATGCCCCTGATCTAGTTCCTTGGTCACCCAGTCAAAGAACTCATTCAGATTTGTTTGGCAAGACCGTCCTTCAGTAAAACCATGTTGCCTCGGATCTTGCAACCTGTTGGTCTTGAGAAAGTTCACTATTCGCTCTTTCAGGAGCGTCTCCATTACTTTTCCCGCCACCGAGGTAAGGCTCACGGGTCTGTAGTTTGACACTTCTTCCCTGTCACCACTTTTGTGTATAGGTACGACATCAGCCATTCTCCAGTCCTGAGGAACCTCTCCTGTTTCCAGGGATCTGTTGAATACATCCTTTAATGGCCCTGCAAGAACCTTTCTGAGCTCTTTCAGTATCCTGGGATGTATCCCATCCGATCCCATGGCTTTGTCTACTTTCAGTTTAGCAAGTTGTTCCAACACCTCATCTTCTGTGAATGGTGTGGTATCTACTTCATTCCCATTTTTATATTTGGGAGTAACAGCTGGTCCGTCTCTAGGATTTTCTTTAGTAAAAACAGAGCAGAAGTATTTGTTTAGCAATTTAGCTTTTTCTATGTCACTTTCCACGAGTACTTTCCCAGCACTTCTGAGTCCTGCAATGCCAACTCTGATCTTCTTCCTTTCCCGAATATACCTGAAGAAAGTTTTGTCTATAATAGCCTACTTATAGCTACCAAGCATATCAAAGAAGGTCAATAGGGGACAAATTCCCAGTTTGATTAATAACCTTAGAAGTCACTTAATCTCTCAGGAGCCACTGTGTATGAAGAAATGTATGAATAGTTTGTTCCTAACCTAAAAGATCTATCTATTATGCAACCTGGAAAATAGAAGAGCTGAGTTGTGTGTTCAGGATGGTATCACTGGGCAATCAATTTTAAATTATAATCAAATGAAACTATCATCTACACATTTAGGATCCAGTTTGAGTTATGCTTGTCTGAATCATCGTAGCTACATCAGTGACCATTTATGAAGTTTGGAAATGTCAAAGAGAAATTGCCTAAGTACTACACATTGTTTTTCTTTCCCATACAAATGTTTTCATTCCCAGTCTCTTTCTAGAGCCCAAGATATTTTTAGAATCCAGATTTCTTTTTCAAAATTTTGCGAAAAGAACAGGCAATTATTAAATCAAAAAGGTTCAGAAAAACAAACAAAACAAAACAAAATTACAAATCAATTAATGCTATCCTCGGGTTTCCAGGAAGGAAGACCTTGAATGGAGCAGCTCTCATGGAAAGATAAGTAGATGACTTATCCACTCAATACAAGATTTTCAGCTGACCTAGCCATGTACCGTAAGTAGAACCATTGAATAAGTGGCTCTAAAGGTAAACAAATAATTTATCCCTATAGGTTAGGATCGCTATTTATTTAATTTATTTATTTATTTAACTTTTCTTATATACCGCGCTATTACAATATCAGTGTGGTTTACAATAAACATATTACTATGTGGGTGGGCCACATAAAGCTTACATTAAACAAGGGAGTAAAAACTTGGATTTAACAGGGAATGAACATATCTACAGCGTTATTTACAGCAATAAATACAGTACAGATTATGTATTTGTATGGCCCTAACTCTGCCCCTACAACGCCCCTTTCTCACCAATGTCTAACCTCCCCGTACAATGCTATTCGTGCCTCGGAATGACCCTACATATATACAATATCATCTGTGAGCTCCAAAATATTAGAAATTTGCCCCTAAATCTTAATCCAAACAGCAAATTTAATTTAATTTATTCTAATAACGACAAAAGGGTATGTGATTTTCTGCTTTGTCTGCACTTTGCACAGTAGCTGCAGGCCTGAGTTGGAAGTGGATGTGGATAGGGCGGAAAGTGGGCGGGGATAGGGCGGAAAGTGGGCATGCCTGCAAAGTTCCAGGCACTGCGGCTGCACCCAACGCCATTTCAATGGGTGGTGATAGCTACATTTGCACATCACATTAGTAAACTAAACATAAATTTTATAAGTGCTAAAAAAACAAAATGATAAAAATAAAACATAATATAACCTAAAAAAGCAGAAAGTCTTATGTTAAAAACAAAAACGAATAATCAGGATACAACTAAAAAGAACTGAAAAGTAAAATGATTCCCAGAAATTCTAAAAACTCAACATCATAGCACTCAAAATAATTCCTAAAGCACGTTTTCAAGTTTTGGCAAAAGAGCATAATCAGTTAAAATCTCTTAAATCCACAGGCAACTCATTCCATAACTTAGGAATAACTCTGGAAAAAAGCAGCACGTCTCATTCTTGATCTGAACAAATATTTCCAGGATGCTGGCAAAGCCTAAGAATATTGGTATGTAGAACATAATGATCTACATGAACAATACTTAATAATTCTAAAAGATATTTAGGACCTATCCCCCAAAGGGCCTTAAAAGATAAGAATTATATTAAGATGCTATGCCTATATCCAATGTCAGCCAATGCAACTGACTGAGTAATGCAGTCACTCTATCTCTAAATGAACTATGTGCAGTGACCTTTGATGTTAAAGTCTGTATAGAACTGAGTATTTAGCCTGGATTTGGACAGGGCCACAGATGGAGCCTGATGTATTGATTCAGGTAGTTTGTTTCCAGGGCCTCTCCAGCTGTCCCTCTCCCCTGCATTCTTACTCTTCCATTTATTTATTTATTTAACAGTATTTCTATACCGCTTTATCATACAATCAAAGCGGTGTAACAAAAATACAATCAAAATAAGTGGGGGTGTAATCAAGCCGTGAAAGAGGTTTTATGATTTGCATGTGAGTGGATAGTGTGTTAAATTAGGGTGAACTATGTACAATGAGCGCTATAGTACATCATGAGCTATATATATATATATATATATATATATATATATATATATATATATATATACACAAAATTAGGGCTTAAGATATATCGTGAGTCATTTTCAAATAAAGCAGTATTGGAAGGGGAAAGTACGTGGTTCTTGATGATTATAAGACAGGACCATATTCTTCGATGAACAACATTGTTTTCAGTTGTTTACGGAAATCTTTGAGGTCCATTGTCAATCTCAGTTCATCTGGGAGGGAGTTCCAAATTATTGGAGCAGCCAAAGAGAGTGCTCTGTCTGTGGTATCTTTTCGTGTTTTTCTGAAGTCGCTTGAGGTGCTGACTCTGTTGGAAGTTCCCCTTCTTCTTGGGCGAGTGCTGATGTCTGGATGAATGAGGGTGTGCAGGCTGTTGGCTGAAATGTGGTGTTTAATTTTGAATATATTTATAATCATTTTGTATTTAATGCGCAAGCGGATTGGGAGCCAGTGTAGATCTTTCAAAACTGGGGTAATATGATCATGTCTTGTTGAGCCAGAAATAATGCGTGCTGCAGTATTTTGAGCTAATTGAAGAGGTTTGATTGTTTGCTTTGCTAGGCCAAGAAGGATGGGGTTGCAGAAATCCAGTAATGGAGTGATAAGCGCTTGACATACAGTACGGAAGTGTTCTGTGGCGAGGAGAGGTTTAAGTTTTCTGATAATTCTCATCCTGTGATATGCATTCTTGACTGTTTTGTTTATGTGTGCCTTGAGATTCAGTTCACTGTCCAGTGTCACTCCAAGGTATTTTACTTCCGCCTTCATTGGTATAGTTTTATCGGCTACTCTGATGTCTAAAGGGTGTATGAAGTCCTGGTTGCGAGTGATTATTAGTGCCTCCGTTTTGTTGTAGTTGATTGACAAGTTCCCCTCCCCAGACTCTCTTAGTTCTTCCTCCTTGTACTCTCACTCTCTGCCCTCCATTCTCCATGGGACTCCCTCTCTATTCTTCCTTTTCCAAACATACTGCCCCTATAAATGACTCTTGCTTTCTCTGCTTGTCTCTCCCCCCATGTGTAAGCTTTTTTCAGGCCTGCAGGTAGGTTCAGAGCTGTATAATTTTCTTTCTCCCTCTCCCGGCAGCAGATGGTGTGCCCATGGGCAGACATCACCAATCTTTGTCACGATTGTAGCCTTGCCCTCTTCTTCTGCCAGCAGGAGGCCGCAGTCTTGCTGCAGTCTTGGCCACAGTTGCAGCTACTTCATTGTTTGCCAGCAGAAGACGCATTCCCACGGTTGCGAGAAGAAAGTCCTCTCTGCCTGTTTTAATGTGAACCATAGGCAAAGCGCAAAGAAACCTACAGTATGTGTACAAACAAACTATTGAGGGAGCCTCCCCCATAGGTGCTATTGCTTATGCAAAAAGTAGCTAACAAGCTGCCTACTAATACTGAAAAACAGATACCAGCACCCTTCTTCCACTTAATGACTAAGTCCGACTTGAATAAAGGCCATCTGATAAGCAGATCTACTCTAACACAAGGAAGTCCATGGAAAATGATAAAGGATGAAAATGTGTGATAAACCAATGGGACATAGGAATAAGAACTGAGTTTGCATAAACTAATTCAAACTACCTCTACTACCAGGGGTATATGGACAACCATTTACACGAAAGATCAAGCCTGGTTAAGGCAAAAGAAAGAAGGCACTTTCAGTCAGATTCTGGTCATACTTGCCATTTGCAGCATGTTAACCCTGATCCAATACATTGGACTAATTTTTAAAGCTGTGGAATTGTCCTTTTACTACTGATCTCTCTTCTATGTCCACTATACAACTGACTTACCTTCAACTTGGTCATTTAATTCACTAACTAGCTTAAAGTAAGCCATCCAAAGTTGGGTGGGTATTGGAGCAGAGTTTAAAGTTCTACAGAGAGTGATGAAATTCATCCACTATCTATATAAAGCATTATTACTCGTCTGTAACAGGTGATCTCTGGGAACAGCAGGAATCAGTCTTCACATATGGGTGACATTGGCACCGACACAGCCCACGTGGGAATGCTACCCAGCATCCAATTGCAAAGCCTTTGGAAGCATTCCACTGTGCCTGTGCATCTGCCTTCCTGCCTTCCCAACTCCTCTCCTCAGTTGAGTTTGTAGCTGAATGATAGAGGAAAAATAAAAAATACCCGACAACACCTAGGGGATGAGGGTGTGTTGTGAAGACTGATTCCTGCTGTTCCCGAAGATCACCTGTTACAGGTAATAACACTATCTCCAGGAACAAGCATGAATGCAGTCTTCACATATGGGACTCACTAGCTCCCAGGCATCAGACTAAAACAGACACCTACTAGGCTAGAGCCAGAGGACATAAACACAGAGTGGCCTCAATGGACTCGATTACAACTTGCAAGAGCATGGCTAGAGAAATCTGGTGTCAGAAGAGTCCTGGACGGAGTGTAGGATTTGAGATTAAGTCCCAAAAAGATGCTAAAGGACAGTTTGGCCAAAGACCACATCCCGATTGGAGTCCCTGTCTAGGCAGTAATGAGCAGCAAAGGTGTGAATGGAGGTAGCTGTTCGACAGATCTGTTCAATAGAGACAGACAAATGGTTGGCAACACAGGTTGCTATGGCCTGCACATTGTGTGCAATGACGTGACCTTCAAGGGAGAGGCCTGCCTGAGCATAGGCAAAAGAAACTCAGTCCACAATCCATTTGGATAGGGTGCATTTTGACACTGGAAGTCAAGATGACTTAGATCAAAGGAGACAAATAATTGAGAGGATTTCCTGAAATTTGGTTCTATCCAAGTAGAAAGCCAGAGCACATTTGCAATTTAGTGTGTGTAGCGCTGCTTCAGTTCTGGAGGCATGAGTTCTGAGAAAGAAGACAGGGAGCATGACAGACTGATTAATATGAAAAATTGATACCACCTTCAGGAGGAACCGTGGATGGGTTCAAAGAACCACTTTGTCATAGTGTAAGCAAGTGTACAGAGGATGCAACACTAATGCCTGCAACTTGCTTATACAGTGAGCAGAGGTGAGGATAAAGAGGAAGATGACCTTCCAGGAGAGGAATTTCAAAGAAGTGGTAGCTAAAGGCTCAAAGAGAGGCTTTAGAAGCTGTGCTAGGACCACAAGGTCCCACGCCACCAGTGGATGTCTGATCAGTGGATTGGACAGAAGACGACCCCACATGAAATGTTGCACCAAGGATTGTGAGGAAATGGGCTGCCTGTCCACTGGCCTATGGTAGGCTGCAATGGCACTAATATGTACTTGGACCTAGTTAGTCTTACATCCTGTGGTATATAAGTGGAGGAGATACTGTAAAAGAAATTCCACTGGACAGGTAGAAGGGTCAATATGTTTCGGGGTACAGCAGATGGTGAACCATTGCAATTTGAAGGCATAAGAATGTCTGGTAGATGGCTTGTGTGATGCAAGTAAAATGTCTTTGACCTGTTGAGGAATGTCAAGGTCGTCAATCATGATGTTCTCAGCAGCCACGCTGTGAGATGGTGGACTCGTGGATTGGGATGGAGGAGCATCCCACATTCCTGAGAGAAGAGGTGGGGTGTGTGACCCAAGCTGAGGGGTGGAGTCTGTGCCAGATGAAGCAGCAGAGGAAGTCATGGCTGGCAGGGCCAGTAAGGGACTATTAGAATCATAGAGCCCCTGTTGGCCTGCAGCTTGAACAGGGTTTTGAGGATGGGGGAGAGGGGGTGTCGGAATGCATAAAGCAGGTCTCTGCCTCAGTAGAGAAGGAAGGCATCTGTCCCCTGACCGCGAGGAGAGGGAAGGCTTGAGCAGAACAGTGGCAGTCGTGCATTCTCCTGTGTGGTGAACAGATCTATTCTGGGGGCCCCCATAGGTGGAAGATCCAGGAGGCTGTCTCCTGATTTAGAGTCCACTCATGTGGCAGTAGGATGTGGCTGAGCCTGTCCTCCAGGAGGGTTCAATTCTCCAGGGAGATACACTGCCCTGAGATGGATGCGGTGTGCAATGGAGAAGAACCAGAGATGAAGGGCTTCTTGACAGAGGGAATAAGAGCCCATTCCCTCCTGCTTGTTCATACAAAACATAGCTACCTGGTTGATCGTTTGGACTAAAACCTGTTTGCCAGAAAGTTGGGGTTGAAAAACCCGAAGGGCATTCGCGAGAGCATGAAGCTTGAGGAGACTGATCTGCATCTGAGATTCCTGTTGTGTCCACTGCCCTTGTGTAGTGAGACTGTTCAGATGTGCACTCTGAGTTTGGAAGCATCTGTTAGGGTGCATTGAGGAGGAAGCATCTGAAAAAGTGACCCTCCGAGTAGGTTTTGAGGGGTTCACCACCACTAAAGGGAGTTAAACAGAGAAGGTGTGATGCAAATCTTGTTGGAGAGATGCCTGGTTGCTTGGGTCCATTGAGATGATAGCATCCATTGAGCCTATCGCTTATGTAGCTGGGCATATGGGATGACATGGACCATGGAGGCCATGTGACCAAGAAGGCTCAGTGTCTCTTGAGTGGTGACCACTGTGCGACTTCTTATAGCATGGGTCAGCTCGATGAGACAGAGAGCGATCCTGTGGGAGAAAGGTTCATGCCTGATGAGTGTCTAGAAGTGCCCTGATGAATCTGAGCTGCTGGGATGGCATCAGGTGGGATTTGGGGAAGTTTAGAACAAATTCTAGACTTCGTAGCATCGTAATGGTGCAATGAAGAGCTAGTTTTACCTCTTCTGGGGATTCTCCCCTTATTAATCAATCGTCTAAGTAGGGGAAGACAAAGAAACCCATAGTAAGAAGGTAGCCTGTGACCATTGCCATGCACTTTGTGAATAGGGTACAGATGCTAGCCCAAAGGGAAGCACCTGATACTGGTAGTGGGTTTTCTGAACCCAGAACACCAGATAATGTCTGTGTACAGGGTGGATCAGCAAAGGAGTATATGCCTCTGAGGTCTAAAGAACATGGCCAATCATTTCTCCGAAAGTAAGGCAGAAGAGTTCCTAGGGAAATCATCTTACATTTTTTTTGAACAAGGAAATTGTTGAGATATCAAAGATCTAGAATGGGCCTGAACCCTCCTGCCTTCTTGGGAATAAGTAAGGGGAGTAGAAGCCCTTGCCCTCTTGAGCAGGAGGAACTATTTCATCAGCACCCTGAGTTAACAGAGCGACCACTTCCATTGAAAGGAGGTTGGCTGGATAATCCTTCATGAAGGTGGCAGGGAGAAAGCCTTAGAAATGTGGCAGATAACCCTTTTGGAGGATGCTGAGTGTCCATTGTTCTGATGTGATGAGATACATAAGAACAAAGTCTGCCCGCAAAGGCAGAGTAGACAGGGACCCTGTAGAGGCAGAGTGGCTATGCTCTCTAGAAAGAAGTAAAAAAACAGGTGCTGACTGTGATGGAACAGCTGATTGTGGCTTCGGTGCCCTAGGCTTCTTAGGCTGACAAGGGCCCTTATTGCCTCTGTTGTTGCTACTAGGATTGGTAAGCAGGCTGAAGTGGAAAAGAGTGTCAATATCTCTTCTTTTTAGAAAAGAAAGACTTCTTGGAACTGGCCTTCTTTCTGGAGGGGTCAGAAGTCTTTTGGGAGAGCCTTTTGAGGTTGAGATCTGCCGCAAGCTCCCCAGCCTTCTCTCTCCAACCCTTTCCAGAGCAGGGAATATTGGCTAAATTTATCCTGAACCCATTGCTCGAGGTCCAATGCCTGGAGCCAGGCCATCCTATGAGCACCAATACAGATTGCTGAGACTCTGTTGGAAGACTCAAAGGCACTGAAAGATGCCCTTGTAAGGAACTTGGATGTATTCTGATTTTGCTTGACTAAGACCAGGAATACATCTCGTTGTCAACAGGAAGGAGAAGAGCAAAGTTCTCTAGATCTCTGGAGATATCCTTGAGATATATGCCCATACAGAGCATATATGAAGTGATCCTGGATATGAGCATGCATGCCTGAAAACATCGATACCCAAAGATATTGAGAGCTCTAGCAGCTTTGCCTGGAGGCATGGAGGAATGACCCTTTGAACTCTTGATGCATTGCATGGCTGATGCCACTACCATAGAATGGTGTAGTAACTGTGGCTTTTGAAAGCCAGGAGATGGCAGAACTCAGTACATGGTATTGAGCTGTTTGCTAATAGGTAGAACCATTAATAGGGCCTCCCACATATGTAGCATTAAATCCTGTAGGATTCGATGCACCGGTAATTGGGCCACCTCCTTGGGTGCCAAGGGGTATTGGGAGGATTTCCAATTCCCAATTCTTCTGCCCTTGGTTTCGTCTTCGATGTCAGTTTTCTGGAGTCCTGCCACCATATCCCTAATAAAGTCCTGAAAAGGCATGTCCTCTTGTGAGGATTGACGCCACTCATCAGGAGAGGAATGGTTGGAAGGGATGTTCTGGATGGCGCTGGAATCCTCCATTATGTCCTCAGAATCAGATGAGGAAGAGTCCAGTTCCGAAAGAAAGTAAAAGTTTTGACGATCCCGTGCTGATGTCGAGGCCTGATGTCAGTGCTGATACTCATGCAGAGCTGTATTGATACTGAGAACTGAACAAACAATGCTGGTCAGTTTCAACGTTGGCATCGGAGGGAGAGGATCTCCTAAAATTGGCTCGAGGGCTGGCAATGGACCGGGAGGTACTGGTCTCGAGGTGAGAACTGGTGCTTGTGTCACTGGATTTGTCAATACCACAGGTACCGAGGTTGGCAGGAGTGCTGCCAAAATCCTCTTTATAGCAAAGGCATGCTGATCGAGGGAGGAGCCCAATGCTTGGGTGGAATCACATACAGAGCTTCGAACCACCATCTCTGAGCATGGTACCAGCTTTTCAGAGGTCGAAGACTCAGAAGCATCCTGGAGCCCCTGTGGTGCTTTGGAGGGTGGTCCTCCTGCTGGGGCTGTTTGGCAGGCTGGTCAGCATCGGATGCACCTTTTGCTGAATCCCGATGATGATGTAGGGACTTGCCTCGATGATTGGTATTAGACTTCTGCTGCTTTAGTTTTTGACTTATATTTGGATTTTGAAGAGACTTGAGAATCAAGAGAGAAGGCCGACGTCCTCAATGATGCAGAGGCAATGGAAATAGAGTCTGGGATGAACAGAGAATCATACTTATTGGCCCTGTTCTTTAGGCCTTGTTTCATCATTTGTTGGCACAAAAGACATTTTTTTGGTAGATGGTCTGTGCCCAAACAGTTTAAACATCAGTCATGTTTATTGGTGACTGAGATGTACTAGAGCATTTAGTTCATTTTTTAAAACCACTGGAGTAGTTTTCCATTGTGGCAAAAAAAATAGGCTGGGGCCTAAATTGGTGGTGAAATCACCAATTAGAAAAGTAAAAGAAAAGATTAGAAAAAAATAAGAAAATGACAGGGCTGGTATCAGGGAAGGTACCAGCATTGACAGAAATGCAGAGAGCACAGATAAAACACCAAAAAAGAATGTTTTTCAGCAGTGACAGGAAGAAAACAACCTGCTGGCTCCATGGAAAATGAAGAACGGAGGAAAGGAGTTGGGAAGGCAGATGCGCAGGCACAGTGGAGTGTTCCCATTATCCATTATCCCACTTTCAAAAGAGATCTAAAAACACACCTCTTTCTCCACTGCTTTTGACCTCCCCTCCCCTTTTGTGTGAACTTTTTCCCCTTCCCCCTCTCTCTCACTCCTCTCTCTCCTTAGCCATGTCTATTTAAGTGTCTTGAGTGCTTTCCTGTCGCACTTTGTAACTTCCTTTCCTTCTCCGGCACATTGGCCTTTCCTGTATATTGATTGATTTTGTAAACCGCCATGCTCTAATTGGAACAGCGGTATATCAAGCAAATAAACAAACATAAACAAACATTCCCAAAGGCTTTCCAATTGGACAGTGGAGAGCACTCCCACGCAGGCTCCGTCGGTGCCAACGTTACCCATATGTGAAGACTGCATTCCTGTTTGTTCCTGGAGATTCTATATAGCTAGCCAATTAGTAGGTGTAATTTTCCATGGATAACTTATCACGTATGGTCACTTACACATTTACCACTGCTGAATAAACACAAATTTGTACAGATAAATTACCCAAAGTTATGTATCTCCAAGGACTTGTGTGGTTGACAGAGTGTTTAAAATATTAGGCTGCCCATATTAACTTTTGACTATGCAAATAGCTAAATATGCAAAAGTTAATTTTGGATGGGTGACAAATGGCAACATTTAACACCTCTCCATATAACTTAGGAGTTTGACTCTAACTTTAAATGGATTTAGTTTTAAATGGCTAAGAAATGTATTTATCATTATAAATGAATATTCGGTCGTGGCACCTGTATGTGTGCTGCCTCTGGAAATGTGCATTACATTAAAATGATTTCTTATGCATTTAAGGTTAAGTGGATGGCAGACGGATGGAAATTGAGCTTAAAATGTTTTATATTCACAAAAAAAACAAAGCAAGAAAACGATTTGTCAGGAGTAGGGACTTGTGATTTTGTCATGGTTTTGTCAAAGAATTCCGATAAGAATAAAGGAAGCCGGGAGCTATTGTTTTCAATCAATTTGTAGTCTCTAAAGACTTACTGCATCTCTCTCTGATACTAATTTACTAGAGATCCTCTTCTGACAGATTAGCATCTAGCGAGCATGAAGATATTCATGGAAGATAGACAAAAATGATTTACTGGTAATTATTTATAAAGACATATCTGCAGAACCTTCCAATAATGCCAGCCGAGATTATCCTTTCTTCTTTTTTGTTTTTTTGTTTTACTGCTGTAGAAGACAGGCATGAAAGAAGTGCACAGAAGTGATCTATGCTCAGCCCAATCATGCAGGGTAGAATGGATCTTGCCTTGGCAGCTAGCTCCATGGCACAAAAAATATTATGTTGTGATTAAGAAAGAAGCCTTTACAATTGTACCGTATGCAATTGTTTACTGCTGACTGTTTACCTATGATAAGGGCTTCTGAATGTTAAGTTCTAACTGATAAACACCAATAAAACACTCCTATGTTAAAGCTTTCCCTAATACATTCTTACTTCTCCCCATGCCTCTTACTATGTTTTGTGACTTTTCTATGTTGATGACTCCTCAGCTGTACATATGTTATATGTTTTTAATTCAACCAGATAAGCAGGGCAGGATTAAGGCATAGGCAAACTAGGCGTGTGCCTAGGGCTCAAAGACTTGGGAAGGCCTACCAGACAGGCCTTAACCCAGCCCTGCTCAAGCTGCACACCAGAAAAAGATGATGTCTGCATTTGTGGATGTTGCATTGGACTATATAGGGCAAGAGATGGCATCCTCAGTCTTCTCTCATTGGAATGCCCCCCTTCCCCCAGTGTCTATGATGATGTCTGAGAAAAGGTGTTATTAGCTTCCTTCATGCATTGGTATCAAGGTATCCTTAAGCCCCCAGCATCCACAGGCACAGCAATAGGAGGTGGAGAGGTAGAGGGAGGGCTTGCTGGAATCTGTGGGGAAAAGGGACGATGACTGCTTTCTGAGATCTGGGGAAGTGGGCAGACTGGTCTCTGGAGTCTGAGGGTAATTTTAGATCGCCACATTAAAGTCACACAATGCAGTAAGCCTTGGTCAGTTTTAGCCTAGGACGGTTGCCATTTCGGAGCTTGGTCTGGAGGTCCTAGGCTCTTTAGCATAACCGCTGGGGAGTTCTGTGAGCTTCCATGTCCAGCTAAGTTAAAGGCCACTGAACTGAGCAACCTTGCGTTACCACAGGCATTTCTGATGACAAAATGGTTTGCTGGGTAATGATATTACCTCATTGTAGCTAGGACATCACCAAGTGCATTAGCAGATAGTAAAGACAACTGTCCTTGAGTGGTATACTTACTGTATATATACTCTGTTTTTGATTGATCTGGCTAGGAGCTATATTGCTTGGAAGAAATGCAATTCTTCTATGTATTTCTGGGACTGTAATACTGTAATGCTGATGTTAATAAAGCCTTCTTTTGCGTTGTGTTGTTTAGGGAAGTGAAGGATGTATATGAATACCCACATAAGGCAATGGTACTTGTGCCATGAAAATATTAATAAACACATCGTACAATTTTCAGCAGCACAGTGACCACAAAACCTTATACGGATCATGTTATGAACAAGTTCAGTGATCCTAAACGTATAAGTCACATCACTAAAAATCCATGTAGAACATTATACAAAAGACTTATCTGTATGAGTACTGCTAGGTGGATAACACAATTACATACACAATCGATTTAAACACAAGCAAAAATGGCACAGTAACATACGCAGAGTATTAAATAAACATTACCTAGTGCAAGATGTAACTGTTTTGGGGTCATTTGGCAATAGTGACCATAACATGATCACATTTGATTAAATAAATGGAGGGAGGATAGTAAGGAAATCGACTGCACTAGCATTTAACCTTCAAAAAAGAGAGACTACAGTATAATAAAATGAGGAAAATGGTTAAGAAAAACTAAAAGGAGCAATTGCAAAGGTTACAAGAGTTTATGTAAGGCTTGGATGTTATTTAAAAATACTATGTTGGAAGTCCAGACCAGATGTATACTTAAAAAAGGTGGCGGGAAGGCCAAATGACAGCCAGCATGGCTTAAAAGTGAAGTCAGAGAGGCTATTATAGCTAAGAGAGAATCTTTCAGAAAATGGAAAAAAGAGCCTATGATGGAACATTTGGGGAAACACCTCATCCCTCACAGGGCAACTCCCCAGCCAAGCCTAGCAACAAGGGAAGTAAACCCCTGTCCCTTTAAGAAGAAAGGCTGGAGAATGCCTGGGAAGGTGTGGCCAGGCTCCAGGCTTTATCCCAGGAAGCAAAAGGACATGGAGAGAGAGAGGAGCCCGGGGTTCTCTGAAATATGCAGTGACCAGTTATGTTTGAAAAAGAGACTGCTGAAAAGGTAGAAACGGTGGTTTAAGTTTGCTACTGTGCCTTCAGCCTTGCTGTGAGACTTCTCCCTAGCTGGAGGAATCTTGAGCTATAGAGAAACTGCTGTTCACTTTATTAATGGATATGCTGCCCTTCTGCTAAGAGACTGAAAGAGTACTACTGAGTTATACCCCAGAGTAAAGGAACTTTGGGGAAGTAACCGTTTCCTCTTACCTTAGAACTGTCTGTGCGGGAACAGCTTTCATTCACCCAGCAGAGCAGGGCTGCTAAGACTGATTAAGGAACTGCTACAGCTGAGGGAAGCCTGGAGTAAGTGTGTGTCTGCAATACTACATGTATTGCAAGCCCAAGAAGGGCCAGGGCTATTTGCTTGAGTGTTTTATCCTGAAAATAAACCTACTACTTGCTGTAGAATGTTGTATCATTGCTTGGCTTCAGTATACCTCAGAGCAAAATGATGAAAACAGGAAACAAATACTGGAAGTGAATTGAGAAGGGACTAATAAAGCAAAGAGAAATTTTGAAAAAAAGCTCGTTATGGAAGCAAAAGTACATAATAAAAACGCTTTCAAGATCAACTGAGAGCCACGAAGCATACACAACTCAACTAGGAAGACACCATTTAGCAGTTGCAATGAGAATGAAACAATCTCATGCAGAGTTATTACAACACTCCCTAAATAAACCTCATGAACTTTTCAACCTCGTTAAAATCCTGGCAAAAGAGCCCTCCCTTGGGCAATCAAACCACCCGGATCCGCAGGAATACACAAACTACCTGAGAGCTAAAACAAGCCAGTCCAGCATATCCACAAACCCCCAAACCCCAGAAGAGGCACCCCAGCTGACCCAGTCACCCACTCTGACACAAGCCTCAAAAGATACCCAACACATCATCACTGCCTTCTCAGCCCCAACCGAGAAAAACATCCAGGACATCATCACAAACAAACACCACCACAGCACCCAATGACCCCTGCCCAGCATTCTGGATAAAATCCCTGCGTGCTGACCTCAGCCCATTCTTGACCAAACTTATAGGTCTATCATTCTCGACTGGGACCTTCCCACGAAGCCTGAAACAAACAGCCATTAGACCACTACTAAAAAACAGCAAGCTTGACCCTGCAAAGATGGACTCTTATAGGCCAATCTGAAGCATTCCGCTCCTAGCAAAAATTATTGAAAAGATCGCCCAACGCCAACTGCAACACCACATCGAGGCCAACGCAACCCTCGACCCATGTCAACATGGATTCCGGGAGGCACATGGTGTAGAGACGCTGCTGATCACCCTATTCAATACGTTAACCATAGGATTAGACAACATTAAACATGGCTTTGCCCTGATCTTCACGGACATTGCTGCTGCCTTTGACTCCGTCAGCCACGAATTACTCCTCTCACGCCTCAGGGAGAAGGGAGTCCATGGCACAGATCTATCCTGGTGTGCATCATACCTGACAGACAGATAGCAGCATGTCCGTTCCGGCCCCTCCACCTCCACGCCTTTCCCTCAAGAGAAAGACGTACCACAAGGATCCTCACTGTCAGCCCTACTGTTCAACGTGTACATGCAACCCATCTGCAACCTCATAAGATCCTTCAACATCAATTGCCTAATCTACGCTGACGATGTTTTGCTATACATGACAATCTTGACAGAGCACCCAGACCTCTCCCCGCTGGCCACCTGCTTTGACGCATTGGCTACACATGCAGAAGCTCAAAATAAACTTCAAGAAGACCGAGGTCCTCTTCATCACCAGGAACCCCACATTCACTCCACCCTCCACACTGAAGGTAAGCGATGCAGAGCTCCTCAGCAAGTCCACGATATGGTACCTAGGGGTCACGCTGGACCAACAACTCAACATGAAAGCCCAGATAGGTAATATGGTAAAGGCGATCTACCACAAAATTCGGACGCTTTGCCACCTTCGACAGCTGCTTGAGCTGGAAGATTTCCGAACAGTTTATCAAGCACTAGTAATGCCACACTTTGACTGTGCTAATGCAATTCTGCACGGCCTCCCGAAAAGCTCGCTTAACCACCAACAGCTTGCAATGAATGCAGCAGCCAGAATCCTGCATGGAGCATCAAGGAGGGACCATATCACCCCAGTTCTGAAACATCTGCACTGGCTGCCGGTACAATGTAGGATCTCCTTCACGATTCTAACAATGACCTACAAAGCCATCAACAAGTGCTCCTCCTCCTCCCTCACGGATCTCATCCAGACCACCCCCCTCAACAGAGTAAGGAGATCAGCCGCCACCAATACTCTTATACTCCTGAAGGTGATCACCAAATGCTCTCAGGCCATGAGAACTGGAGCCTTCACTTTCTATGCTCCCTCCTGTTGGAACGCCCTTCCACCAATCATCAGGGCCATCAACGACCTCTCCCAGTTCAGAAAGGCACTGAAGCACCATCTTTTCCTTCAGTATTATACCGAACCAGATGACTTCTCGCAGCCAGTCACACTCACGTCCCAGGCCAGCACCTTCAGCATAGCCATCTCACACACCTCCTGCCCGAGCCCTCGATAGCCCCACCCCCTCCAAATTTACCACCCTGTGTAAAGCGGACCCTAACTGCAGATAATGATGAACTGTCAACATACCCTGTGACAATCCAGAGAGTGTGTACATAGTTACGATATTAGCCATGTAAATAACGCTGAGCAGCCCATATAGCCTGCGACAGCCAAAGTGTACATAGTTACCCTGTTAGCCCTGTTTATTGCACCCTGTTTATTGTAAGTCCAGTGAAACTCGCTTATTCTGGACAAATGTGTTACTTGTAAACCGCACTGATTTCAAATAGTGCGGTATAAAAGAAACATTAAATAAAAAATAATAAAGTATATTCATAGCAAAACATCTGTGAGGGAGTCAGTTGGACCATTAGATGATGGAGTGGTAAAAGGTGTACTGAAAGAGGACAATGCCATAGAAAAGAGACTGAATGAATGTTTTGCTTCAATCTTTACTGAAGAAGGTATAGGAAATTTACCCATGTCAGAAATTATATTTAAAGGTCATGTTTCAGAGGAATTGAAACAAATCTCAATAAATCAGGAAGATATAATATAGCTAATTGATAAACAAAGAATAGCAAATCACCTGGACCGGATGGCACAAATTCAGGTTACTGAAAGAAAGAACTGAAATATAAGATTGTAGAACTATCATTAGTAATCTGTGATCTCTCATTAAAATCATCTTTAGCACCCGAAGATTGCAAAGAGGCCAATGTAACGGCAAGTTTTAAAAATGCTTCCAGGGGTGATCAGGGAAACTACAAACCAGTGAGCCCGATATTAATACCAGTTAAAATGGTAGAAATCATTATATTAAAAAAAATTACTGAAAATGTAGATAGTCATGGTTTAATGGCAGAAAGCCACCATGGATATAGCCAAGGAAAGTCATGTCTCACCAATCTCTTAAATTTTGAAGGTGTGAACAAACAGGTAAAGGTGAGCCAGTTGATATAGTGTATCTGGATTTTCAGAAAGCCTTTAGCAAAGTCTCTCATGAGGAAATTAAAAAAGCCATGGAATAGGAGGTAATCTACTATTATGGATTAGGAACTGATTGAAAGATAGAAAACAGAGAGTAGGGCTAAATGGCCAATTTTATCAATGGAGAAAAGAGAATAGTGGAGTACCCCAGAGATCTTTGCTGGGCCCACTGCTTTTTAACATATTTATAAATGACCTGAAAATGAGAACAAGTGAGGTGATCAAATCTCCAGATGACACCAAATTATTCAAAGTTGTTAAAACACAAGAGGATTGTAAAAAATTGCCAGAAGACCTTAATAAATTGGGAGATTCGGTGTCCAAATGGCAGATGACATTCAATGTGGTCAAGTGCAAAGTTATGCAATTAGGGAATAACAACCCAAACTACAGTTACGTGATGCAAGGTTCCACATTAGGAACCACCACCTAGACAAAAGGATTTAGGCATCTTCGTGGGTAACTGGTTGAAACCCTCTGACCAGTGTACAGCAGCGGCCAAGAGAATGCTAGGAATCAAAAAGAAAGAAATGGAAAATAAAACAAAGGATTTATAATGCCTCTATATCACTCCATGGTATTGTGGTAGGCTATGGCCTAGCATGGCCTGCTATTATGAAAGGCCTGTAAGTTAGGCCTGGATCCTAACTCCCATTATAGCTAGAAAAGAACCAAAAATCTGTGAGAAATGAGAAAACTGTTTTAAACTGCTTAATAAGAAGTTTTTATGAATTCATAAGTCTTCCATTATTCTCGTGTGTGAAAGAACAGAAATGTTTCAATACATGGATTTTGGAGCCAGGGATAACCTTGCAGTAGAAAAGTAACGAAATCAAGAACTGCACCATTGTTAGAGCAATCCTAAGGGAGGGGGCTGGTTGCTAGGCTCCGGAGGGATTTCTAATTGGACAGGTGCAGGGAATGTAAAACCAATGAGAAGTTTGCATGTATCGAGCTTGAACCAATAGAAAGTTCTCATGTATCAAACTGAAAAAGAGGTATAAATGGTTATGTCTCTGTATAAACTTTGGCTCAGTTCCTTTTGAAGCTTTGACTGACTGGGCCTGTGCACAATAAACTGGCTTGGACCCTGTCAACTGACTCCTGGATTTATTCATTGACTGCACTTTGCTACAACATATTCTTGGTGCATTGGCCGGGAAGTGCGAGTGGTAAATGGTATTCAAGTGAATAATCCACGTAATTCGCCTTAAGGTTTGGTCCAGTTGAAACCATGTCTGTCTGACCGCAGGGGAACTTCTCAGGCGCCGCCGATCACTTTGTATCGGAGAGGGTTCTGCCTGCCTCGGTGGGCCATCGGGTCCAGCTGGCCAATACCTCCAACCCGGGGAGTCCAGGGTCCAACCCACGAACTGGTTTGGTATCAGGAACTGGATCCGGTGAGTAGATATTTTCTTGTTTAAAAGTCAGTGCAGCCTGGGGAAACAGTCTTGCATGAGTATGCGCAAGACTGATTTGGTATAGTTGGTATAGACTAACTGGGAAAAATCTCGCATAAGTATGGGCGAGACAAGGGAGCCTGATCACCTCCCATAAGGGCGGTCCTAGTAAGCTCCGCGTAAGTGAAAGCGAAAGCTGAAGCCATCGACCCTTCTTGTTTGAAATAGTCAGTCAAAAAAACCTGGGCACTTGAATAATGATTTCTTGTTAAAATATGATTGCTTGTGTGAGTGAGAAAAGGAGGAAGCGTTTGGTGTTCGTCTGTTCTTACTGTTTGTTGTTTGTCTCTGATTTTTGTTATCTGTTAAAACCGCGAGTTTCCCTTCTGGTATAATGTAAGATTATTCTGTTGGGTAATTTGTGACAGTTTACCGATTAAGAAATAGTAGTAAGAAAAGAAGAAAAGACGCAAACACTTATGCTAGAGTCACTATAAACTCCAGAAGCTGTTTCACTCATTTCAGTTTTCCTTTCGCACAGCATGAAGCTAGCTAGCGGAGAGAGACGGGGCGTGTTTGAAGAAAGGAATGTGCAGTGTCTTTTTAACCCTGTGAAGGCTTAATCTCAATATTTTGTAGCTGGGTTAATTTGTGCTTATTTCAGGAAAATTGTACCTGTTTTATTCAATATGTTTTAATAAGTGATGTTCCTTCTGCTATGGTCATGTATTATATATCATTTGATAAGAATGTTTAGTCAGGATTGTGGATCCCGATAGTTTTGGGCTTAGCCTGGAAAGGGTTAAGTTCTTATTAACCCCTTTCGAGTTCCTGTACTTGTACGGACCAAGTGAGAAGAATTTTTGTAGGGCTATAGGTATAATGCATTTGTGGGCTTAGCTTTGTTTTGTGTTATTTATGTTCAAACCTTCAGTAAGTACTGTAATGGTTTAAATAGGAAATTATAGAAAAATTAAGGAAACTGCTTTTGTTTTCCCTTTGTCCTACGAAGTAGTGGTTAAAAACCATTCCGAGCCAGTAGTACCAGATCGTGACTTGAAAGTGATTTAAAATCCTGAGTGAATAAGGAGTTCATCGTGTTTGAATTCTAGTTCCTGATATACTGCAGCAAGCACCTCATAGAAGACATACTTATTGTTAATAAAAATAAGATAGGAAGAAAAAAAATGTATATGTATTCTAGATATCCACCCACTTTATGGAAAAAAGTATTCAGAATGTCTTTTGAATATCTGCTTCCTAAAACTGTAGGATTTAAAGTAATTTCTTTTGCAGAGATATGCTGATTACGGCTGGCAGTTAGTTTTCATGCCAAGTAATTTTATTCCAGTCATACGTAACAGATATGTGGGCGTTGTCAGACGGCTGCCTGGTTGAGAATCTTCACAGTCTTGACAATGCATATATTTATATGATTTTTGCAAGGTATTGTGGGTAATGTAGTTCATTCACACCAGACACAGCTGCTGACAATAATTTAGTTGTGCACAAGTGTTAAAGCCAATAAGATACTTCTTTATTTATGGGGTTATTTCTCCCAGCACAGATATGCTTGGTAGCACATAAATTAGGTTACTTGCTTGCAGTGTTTAACTTGGTAAAACAAAGTTAAAAATCAAAATCAGGAAAACAACCTTCAAACTTGTCAGGCAATTAGCTAATGTTTTCTTAGCATATCTCTAACAAACTAAAAGCCACAAAGAAAGAAATAAACTGTTCTTGTAAGGTTAACTTCTGATTACTTTCCACACAGATCCAGAAGTAATTCTCTCCTAGCTCACAAGCAATTAGGTGCAGCTCAATTGCTATCAGTTATCCAGCTGAAACCCTTTAGCAGGCTGGCTTTTCTTAGTGGAATAAAGAACAAATTTATATTTTTCTTTGTGATGGCTGCTGTGCTTTATCACAGAAAGTTACCAACGGAGTTTGGATAGAGAGCAGTCCATATAAACAATATCTTGATCTGCTATTATTTCCCCTTCATCAACAAGCATAGGGTCACTATCATGAATTGGCACAGATGAATCTTTCAATGGAGCACTTTCAGGAGAACACTTATTTCCCTGCTGTCTTTCAAGGTTATAGCTAGGGCATAGATCAATGTTCATACCTGAGCTTCCATTGTTGCTATAGTTCCTCTCTATATAGCCTGGCCAGTATGTAGTCCAGTTCTTATGTCCAGCCTTCCAGTCCTGATCCCTGGACACTGGATCTCTCTTCACATACCTTCTGGCATAGGTCTTAGAGTCCCTTCCACGTGCAGCCGTCTCCCTCACAGGTAGCCTCTGGTGATTCCTTGTTCTGTAGCACCATTCCTCTGGCTTTCCCCAGTCCAATGGTATATGCTGGCCCTTGAAATACCTCCCAGTATACGTACTGCCTTGGACTCTTCTAGACCTCTCAAAGGCTTTTCTCCTCTTCCTTCCAGAGGGTTTCTTTCCTCCTCTATCCGTCCGGTTTGGCTTCTGCTTCTGCTGATCCTTCAGATGAAACTGATGATCCTTCTCTGCATATCCAAGGTGATCATGAAGATGGTCATGGAGCTGATGCTTGTCATCTGTAGAACAAACTCTATTCTTATTCTGCCTTGATGAGTGCTCCTCCCTAATACAGCGCAGCTGTGCTGAATCAGGCCCTGCCCTTTGAGATGAGTGCTTAGGGATTACCTCATAGCCCTCCTGATTGAACACACGTTTCCCCACTTCAGCTCCTCTAATGGCTGCTGGAAACCTGGTGCATTCTGGGACTGGTAGTCTTTTATGGCAAAATTCTGTTTTCTCATTTCTACCAGCACTGACAGGATGCTTGTTCAGAGACACTTCACCTTTTCTATAGCTCCTTCCTGAGCTATGATAAGCTTCCTTATCACAGCGTCATGTTAAGAACTATAGTTCTTTCTGTTGGGATTGTTGTTATAACATGTTGCAAAATAATAGTTTTATATTTTAAGGACTTTATCTAAATTGTACTTATTTAGAATGACCACACATCCATGACTAGTGTGTGGGGGGGGGGGGTCAGATTCCACGCAGATTTTGTTGAAATGTATGACTAGGAATTTTAGCGAGGGAGTTGCTGGAAACTACAGAAATGCTCTGTGAAAGGGAGTGCATGGCCCCGTATTTATTAGATTGTACAGAGAATGTTCCCTGATCAGTTCCCCTACATAGGATTCCCGGTTAAATGTTTGAAAAAAAACTGCCCGTTTATTATCTTTATAGGCCAGTTCCCTCAGCTCTGCCACCACCCCGGGCAGAGCCTGGGGCAGGGGGGGGGGGATACCTCCCTGCAAATGTCACCAGCCACCTCCGCAGCAGGAGGACGTGCACCCCCTCTTGACCGAAAGCCCCGGCACAGTTTAAAGTACTCAGAGTAGGCCACAGTCCACCGATGACACTACAAGCAGGGATTCATTTGCTAGTTCAGCCCGATTGCCGTATGCCTTCAGATGTACAACTACCAGTAAAAGGGAAGGTCACGTAATCCCATTGCACTAGGTCCAGGGCCAGCTTTGCACTAGCCAGCTGACCAGCTTTGTTTCTGCCACTGATTTACTGAACTGAAAGCTGCATTATGCCTCCTACACTGAGAAACCATAGGATTTGATTGAACTAATGAACAAAATTATGCAGACCCATCAGCCTTGATGGACCCAAGTGGGATCCAAATAGCGCAGGCAGCCCTCACTATATACCCCATGCGATCCAGCAGCCCAGGAGAATTTGTGTTTTTGTCAGTCAGTCCAGTCCCAGAGAGATATAAAACAGAAATTGCAGAAACTGGATGGATTTGCGGGCATGACAGTTAATGGAAGTAGCTCAGAAAGTATGTGAATTGTGAAAATGAATGTAACAGAGAAAGTGAATGTAAAATAAAGAAGAAAGCAGATCTTCTTGCTGATACTTTAGTTGAATGATGTGGAGGAGGTTTTCCTAATCGAAGGAGCAGAGGAAGTGAAAGGGGTCGTGAAAATGATCGGGCCCCCACTGGGTGTGAATCAGTGCACCCATTGCAGAGAAGAAGGACATTAGAGAAGTGAATGCCCATATCTTGACTCCACCCCCAGGAGGGGAGGAGGGAGTACTTGATTTTAGAAAAAATAAACCGAGCACAGTGTTCCAGCAAGAGAGGGTAGCAGCCATAGAGTGAGTGGCAGCCAAAGAGGGCTACAGCATGGATGAAGACTAGGCCAGACCGGACTCAAAGTTTCCCTGGGTCCCCAGGAGCCTATGGTCAGTCTGAAAATAGGGGACCAATATATGGACTTTATGGGGGATACAGGAGCAGAATACTAAAGCCAGTAGCCCCTTTGTTTTCTCGATGCATCACCATTGTCAGAGCTACTAGGTCTAAGGCCACAAAGCCTCTCCTGCAGAACCGCATCTGTGAACTAGGGGGACAGAAAATAACGCACCAGTTCTTGTATAATGCCCTATTACACTTCTGGGCTGAGACATAATTGTTAAGCTCCAGGCACAAATATCTTTTGCTGAAAGGGGAGAAATGCAAATGACTGTGAACACAAAGCCTGCTGGATTGATGGTGCTGACTGTTCCCTGAGAAGAAGAGTAGCGGTTCTATAGTGCATCTCCAATCAAGCCAGCTAGTTCCTGTATACCCACCAACCTTATAGCCACACCTGAAGTATGGGCAGAAGATAATCCACCTGGCCTAGTGAAGAATATAGCCCCTGTCATTGTCACCTTCAAGCTAGGAGTGGAACCAGTGCATGTGAAGAAGTATCCTCTCCCTCGACCAGCCATTGAAGGAATCCACTGCCATTTGATGAAACTGCTGAAGTATGGACTTCTCAAGGAATGCCAGTCATCCTGGAACACCCCCCTTCTCCCAGTTAAGAAACCTGGGACAGGGGATTACCGCCCAGTATAAGATCTGAGGCGAGTGAATGATGCAGCTGAAACTATACACCCAGTGGTACCAAAATCTTTATATTCTCTTGGGACTGATCCCCGCTGAGGCTACTCATTTCACCGTCCTGGACCTGAAAGATGGCTTTTTCTGTGTGCGCCTAGCCCCCACCAGTCAACTTTTGTTTGTTTTTGAATGGCAAGACCCCACAACAGGAAGGCGAGGCCAACTCACCTGGACTAGATTACTTCAAGGATTCAAGAATTCACCTACTCTCTTCAGTGTTATTTTAAATCAAGATCTTTCCAGCTACTATGTGAACCCAGGAGAAAGGGTTCTTCTCCAGTATGTGGACAACTTGCTTATAGCCACCAACTCAGAAAGTGAATGTCTACAAGCCACCAGTGAACTCTTGCACCTTTTTTTTTAATGAGGCTGGATACAAAGTCTCAAGAGCCAAGGCGCAATTATGTCAAACAAGTTAAATACCTAGGATTCCAGTTGTCCAGCAGAATTAGATGCCTGGGAACAGAACGCAAAGAAGCTGTATGCAGTATTCCTACTCCAACCACCAGGAGGCAAGTGAGAGCTTTCTTGGGTGCCGCAGAGTACTGTCGTATATGGATCCCCAATTTTGCGCTGCTAGCAAAACCATTGTATCAAGCTACCAAAGGAATAGAAAAGTCTCCATTGGAATAGGGACTTGAACAGGATGCAGCCTTTTGATCTTTGAAAACCGCTCTGATGTTATCACCAGCTCTGGGTCTACCAGATGACCAGAAAACCTTTCAATCTCTATGTTCATGAGTCACAAGGAAATGTTCTAGGAATGTTGACTCAATCTCATTGGATCTTGGCAACGACCAGTAGCCTATTTGTCAAAACAATTGGATGTAATTGCAAAAGACTGGCCCCTTGTTTGAGAGCTGTTGCAGCTACAGCCCTCCTAGTGAGCAATCTTCAAGTTACTGTACCACACTCTGTTCTAACCATTATGAAACACAAAGGAAACTTCTAGCTAATTCACGAATGTTGAGGTATCAGAGTATGCTGTGTGAAAACCCCCAGATACAATTGAAGGTCAGTCAAGCTCTGAATCCTGCTACATTGTTACCAGTTGGTCTTGAACCCCCTGATCATGATTGTTTAGAAACTATGGACACTATATTCTCAAGTCACCCTGATTCGACTGATGTTCCTTTGGAGAACCCTGGACGGACTTTCTTTGTAGATGGAAGCAGTCTTGTCATTAATGGACATTGTTGTGCCAGATATACAGTAGTGACCCTTGATCTGGTAGTTGAGTCCTTAGCCCTGGCCCCAGGAAATTCAGCACAGAAAGCTGAACTGATAGCTCTTACTAGAGCACTGACAATAGGAAAAGGGGCTCTGTCTAACTGTGTACCCAGATTCCAAGTATGCCCTTACAACCTTGCATGCACATGGGGCCCTGTACAAAGAATGAGGGAGGATAACCTCAGGAAACAAGTCCATTAAGTATGGCCCCGAGATATTGATATTATCAGATGCATACTGCCTACAGATTTCAGAATTTAGGAAAAGTAGAATGTATGAATAGAACCCTGAAATCTCAGTTGTCCAAACTTTGCCAAGAAGTTCACCTGAAGTGGCCCCAGGTTCTTTCTATAGCCCTTCTTAGGATATACTTAGCCCCTGCTAAGTCTTTAGGAGTTTTCCCTTTTGAGATTCTGTATGGGCGACCCCCGCCTATTGTATAGGAGATAAAGGGAGATATGGAACAGATTAGATCTGAAATTACTAGACAAAAACTATTGGTTTTAAGTTCCGTTTTGCAGAGTCTTCATACGTGGGTACAAGACCAGCTGCTCATCCATCTAACAGAACCCCTGCATCCTCTCAAGCCTGGAGTCTCGGTGTGGATCAAAGAGTGGAGAAAGATACCGTTGACACCGCATTGGAAGGGACCTTATGTTGTCATCTTGTTAACCCCAACAGCAGTTAAAGTTGCAAAACTCAAACCCTGGATTCATCACAGTTGAATAAAGTCAGCAGCCATTGATAGCAATGTAGAAAGGAAGGCAGCTACAAAGATATTAGCTATGTGGCAATATTACCCTATGCTATTACACCTGTATAATGTGTTAATTGACTAATGGGTGATTTAATTCTCACCCTTTCTCACTTGCGGGTGAGAATAATCAAAGGGGGGAATGTGGTAGGCTATGGCCTAGCATGGCCTGCTATTATGAAAGGCCTGTAAGTTAGGCCTGGATCCTAACTCCCATTATAGCTAGAAAAGAACCAAAAATCTGTGAGAAATGAGAAAACTGTTTTAAACTGCTTAATAAGAAGTTTTTATGAATTCATAAGTCTTCCATTATTCTCTTGTGTGTGAAAGAACAGAAATGTTTTAATACATGGATTTTGGAGCCAGGGATAACCTTGCAGTAGAAAAGTAACGAAATCAAGAACTGCACCATTGTTAGAGCAATCCTAAGGGAGGGGGCTGGTTGTTAGGCTCCGGAGGGATTTCTAATTGGACAGGTGCAGGGAATGTAAAACCAATGAGAAGTTTGCATGTATCGAGCTTGAACCAATAGAAAGTTCTCATGTATCAAACTGAAAAAGAGGTATAAATGGTTATGTCTCTGTATAAACTTTGGCTCAGTTCCTTTTGAAGCTTTGACTGACTGGGCCTGTGCACAATAAACTGGCCTGGACCCTGTCAATTGACTCCTGGATTTATTCATTGACTGCACTTTGCTACAACAGTATGACCACACCTTGATTATCGTGTGCAATTCTGGTCACCGTATCTTAAAAAGGATATAGCAGAATTAGAAAAGGTACAGAGAAGAGCGATAAAAATTGTAAAGGGGATGGAAGGATATCCGTATAAGGAAAGACTTAAAAGATTAGGGCTTTTCAACTTAGAAAAAAAAATGGCTTAGGGAAGATATGATGGAAGTCTATAAAATAATGAATGGAGTGGAACAAGTAAATGTAGATCAGTTATTTATGCCTTTAAAAAGTAAAAAGACTAGAAGACATGCAATGAAGCTACAATGTAGCTCATTTAAGACTATTGGAGAAAGCATAGTTACTCACCTGTAACAGGTGATCTCCGGGAACAGCAGGAATTTAGTCTTCACATATAGTACATATGGGTATCGTCGGTACCGACGGAGCCTGCGGGGGAACGCTCCCCAGCGTCCAATTAGAAAGCTTTTGGGAGCATCCCACAGCGCCTGCGTGCTGCCTTCCCGCCTTTCCCAACTGCCTCTCTCCAGTTGAGTTTTAAAGCTGAGACAAAGTAAAAGAGAGGGAAAGAGAAAGAGATAGATAGAGAGATACAACTCCTAGGGGAGGTGGGTGGGTTGTGAAGACTAAATTCCTGCTGTTCCCGGAGATCACCTGTTACAGGTGAGTAACTATGCTATCTACAGGAACAAGCAGGAATGTAGTCTTCGCATATGGGGAATCCCCAGCTACAGATGCCAGGGAGAGACCCCAGAAGTTGTGTGCCCCTGTGAAAGAGCTCCACTTCACCCCATGGATCTCTGGCATCCTACCGGGAATGGTGGGTAGGAGTTGATTAAGTATGGAACAGGTGTCATGGAACAGGTGTCCTAGAACAGCCTGACCAAACAAGGCATCCTGGCGGGAGTCCTTGTCTAAGCAGTAATGGGCTGTGAAGGTATGAACCGAGGCCCAAGTAGCTGCTTGACAGATGTCGTCAATAGACACAGAGTATAGATGAGCCATTGAGGCTGCCATGGCTCTCACATTGTGAGCTGTGACATGGTCTTCAAGAGGAAGGTTTTTACTCTGATAGGTAAAAGAAATACACTGTGCAATCCAATTGGACAATGTTCTCTTGGAGACTGGAAGTCCCAAATGAGAAGGATAAAAGCAACAAAGAGTTGCGAGAACTTTCTATGTTGCTGTGTCCTTTCTAAGTAAAAAGCAAGTGCTCTTTTACAGTCCAAAGTATGAAGATTCCTTTCTACATTTGAAGCATGAGACCTTGGAAAAAATACAGGCAGGTAAACTGCTTGGTTTAAATGAAAAGGTGAGACCACCTTTGGCATAAAGTGTGAATGAGTCCTAAGGTCTACCTTATCATGATGGAACCTCGTATAAGAAGGATCAACCACTAATGCTTGCAGTTCACTGATGCGACATGCTGATGTGATTGCAATGAGAAAGACAACCTTCCAGGAAAGGAACTTCAACGAGGTAGTAGCTAAGGGTTAGAAAGGCG
Organism: Ichthyophis bannanicus; assembly: GCA_033557465.1. Lineage (NCBI taxonomy): Eukaryota > Metazoa > Chordata > Amphibia > Gymnophiona > Ichthyophiidae > Ichthyophis > Ichthyophis bannanicus. Next base: position 66,052,712 of record CM066040.1, read on the forward strand.
GCTTCATGAGCTGTCCAAGAACCAGATTTAGGTCCCATGCCACCGGTGGTGGCCTAATGGGAGGCTTAGTTAGAAGGAGGCCCCTCATAAATCTCGCTATGAGAGGATGAGAAGAAATAGGTTGTCCATTTAAAGGCTTGAAAGAAGCTGAAATAGCACTTAAATGGACTCGTACTGAGTTAGTCTTCAGCCCTGCATTTGATAAATGAAGGAGATACTCCAATAATGATTCCAGAGATATCGCCAGGGGGTCAAGACCCTTCTGCGAACACCATATGGGAAACCTTTTCCACTTGAAAGCATAAGAGCGTCTTGTGGAAGGCTTTCTAGAAGCATAAAGGATATCCTTCACTTGTTGAGACAGGTTAAGACCATGAAGGTCTAGGCCCTCAGCAACCATGCCCTGAGATGCAGAGAGTGGGGATTGGGATGCCACAACATCCCGTCCTCCTGAGACAGGAGATCTGAAGCAGATCCTAACTCCAGAGATGGAGCTTGAGAGAGATGTAGGAGCAGAGGGTACCACACCTGCCGTGGCCAATGTGCAGCTATGAGAATCATATGGCCTCTGTCTCTCTGAAGCTTGAATAGAGTTTTGGGAATTAGGGGAATGGGTGGAAAAGCATATACAGGAAGTCCTGACCCCAATGGAGGAGGAAAGCATCCCTGGTCTAAGAACCCTGAGCCGGAATTCTGGAACAGAATTGGGGAAGTTTGGCATTCAACGGACTTGCAAAGAGGTCTATGTCCGGAGTTCCCCAAATTTTAAAAATTTTTGCTACCTGGTCTGCATGAAGAGACCACTCATGTGGAAGGAGAACTCGACTGAGTCTGTCTGCCCAGGAGTTTTGAATGCCTGGCAGATACACCGCAAGGAGATAAATCTGATGCTCTCTGGTGAGGGCCCATAGTCACAAAGCTTCGTTGCAAAGCAACAGAGAGCCTGTTCCTCCGTTTGTTCAGATAGAACATAGCTACTTGATTGTCCGTCTGAATTAGGACTGTCTTGTAGCTCAGCTTTGTGTGGAACACTCGAAGAGCAAGGAAGATTGCTCTGAGCTCCAATAGATTGATGTGTAGATGGGTCTCCTGTGGAGTCCAGGTGCCTTGGGTAAAGAGATCTTGCAGGTGATCTCTCCAACCCACCTGTGAGGCGTCTGTTAGAGTGACCTGGGGTGGGGGCTGTTGGAAAGGGGACCCCACCAACAGGTTTTGGGTTGACTGCCACCATTATAGGGACAAAATAAGGCGACTTGAGTTTGCTATTTTGTCTGATAGGCAGCCTGATGCTTGAGTCCACTGAGTGGATAGAGTCCATTGGGCTGCTCTCATATGGAGGCGAGCATAGGGAACCACATGCACGGTAGATGCCATGTGGCCTAGCAATAGTAACATTTCCCGAGCAGTGAGATGAGTTTTAAACATTGCTTGGGAAGCTAACTGCACAATGTGAAGGCAGCGGGGCTGTGGAAGATAGGCCCTTGCTTTCCTGGTATCCAGCAGAGCTCCTATAAACTCTAGAGATTGAGTGGGAGTTAGGTTGGATTTTGGGATGTTTATGACCAGGCCCAAATACTGAAGTATACGTATTGTGCAAGATAGGGAAATTCTGGCCTCTGACTCTGATGGGGCTCGAATGAGCCAGTCGTCTAAGTAGGGGAAGACGAATATTCCTAGAGTGCGAAGAAATGCTGCCACTACAGCCATGCATTTCGTAAACACCCTTGGTGCTGAGGCCAGGCCAAAAGGAAGAACCCTGTACTGGTAGTGCTTCCCCTGAAATAGAAACCGAAGGAATCTTCGGTGAGTTGGATTGATGAGAACATGGGTGTACTCATCCTTGATATCTAGAAAACAAAGCCAATCCTGACTCTGAAGCTATGGCAGAAGAGTTCCTAGAGAAATCATCTTGAACTTCCCCTTGAACAGGAATTTGTTCAGTTCTCTGCGGTCTAAAATGGGTCTGTGTCCCCCTGTTTTCTTTGGAATAAGGAAATAGGGGGAGTAAAACCCTGTACCCTGTTGGGAAATGGGTACATCTTCTATTGCCCCCTGGGCAAGAAGTAAATTGACCTCTTGACCCAACTGATTTTCGAGTGAAGTCTGAGAATTGAACCGTTTTGCAACTGTAGGAGGGGGCATGTTGAGGAAATGAAGCTTGTACCCCTCCTTTACAATGGAGAGAGTCCATTCTTCTGCTGTTATCTGCTCCCATCTGGGGGCAAATTGACACAACCTTCCTGGAATGGTGGAGGGCTCTGGCCCGTTGAGGGCCAGGAAGGCCAAGTTCTCTAGATGGGAGTCAAAGCCCCTATGGAGGCTGAGTCTGCTGGGCCGGTTGAGGCTTAGCAGACTTTGCTTTTCTTTGTTTTGGTGGCTGCTGTCCCTTTCGGGCAGGCTGACCAGCAGAATGCCCCTGCTGGGTATAGGAGTGGTAAAACCTCTTCTTTTTAGAGAAAAATGGTTTCATGTAGGATTTTCTCCTTGCAGGATCAGCTGTAGACTTGGATAGTCTATCCAGCTCATTAGCTTTCTCTTGCCAATTTTTGCCAAAGAGATTTTCGCCTGTGCAAGGGATATTCCCCAGTTTGTCCTGTCAGATGCCTGGAGCCAGGCAATCCTACGAGCACCTATAGCAATGGCAGAGGTTCTGCTTATGCACTCAAAGCAGTCAAAAGCTGCACGATTAACAAACTTGGAAACATCTTGGGCATGTTTGACAAGTGTAAGATAATCTTGCCTCTTATCATCAGGAAGGAGAGGGCTCATAAGCTCTAGATCTCCTGTAACCTCATTAAAGAACATTCCCATATATAAAATGTAGGAACTAATCCTGGCAGAAAGCATAGAGGCCTGGAAGGTTCGACGCCCAAAGGCATCAAGTGTCCTACATTCACGTCCTGGCGGATTAGATGCATGTCTTTTTGCACTCTTGATCCTTCTCATAGCTGATTCCACTACCATGGAGTGGTGTGGTAACTGGGTTTTTTGAAATCCAGGTCAAGGAGGTACTTGATACATGGTATCAAGCCTACGAGAATGAGGAGAGGTGATAAGAGGTGTTTCCCACATTCTTAACATGAGATCATGCAAGATCTCATGAATAGGCAAAGTAGCTGCCTCCTTGGGAGCTTTAGGATATTGTAAAATCTCCAATTCCTTTGCTCTGGGCTCTGTTTCAGGAGCCACTGTGATGGAAAGACCTCTAGCCACCTACCGAATGAAATCCTGAAAGAATATATCCTCTGGAGGAGACATCCTACATTTAGGAGAGGAAGGCTCCTTAGAGAGAAGTACTCTGGTACTGACAGAGCTGTCAGAATCCTCAGACTCATCGGAGGATTCAAAATATCTCCTGTCCGGGTGCTCTTGCAAAGCACGATACCGGTACAGATCGAAGTCGGTACCGGAGGGGTCCGGTACCGGCCTGTCGATACTGGAGGAAACAGCATGACTGAGTCGGTAACACAATCGCCGATGCTGTCGGTACCGGTACCGATATCATTGCCGGAACTGGTGTCGATACCGGTTGAACCATCTGAAGTGGTCCCGAAGGCACCGAAGCCGCAAGGAGAACCGCCAGACTGGTTCAATAGCCAAGAACCTCTGGTCTGTTGACGCTGCCGATGCCTGGGTATCGGTACCGGACGAAGTGGCCGGTACCCCAGAGCATGGCACCAGTAGTTCTGCCGAGGTTGAGGCCTCGAGAACATCCTGGAGCCCCAATAGTGCTTTGGAAGCCAAAGCCTCCCGCCGGGGCAATTTTGCCGGTACAAGTCCCTCAAGGGCAACGCCAAAGGCATCTCAATGCTTGGGAGGAAGACGAAGCCCTGGAAGACGTTGATGTCACAGATGCTGCATCGGAGGGAAAAAGGGTGCTAAGCTTAGCAGCTCGGTTTTGCCGACCCCTCTTTGACATCATCCCACAGGCAACACACTTCGAGATGGAGTGGTCAGGACCTAAGCATTTAAGGCACCACTTGTGAGTGTCGGTGATGGAGATGGTACCGCCACACTTGGAACACTTTTTAAAACCCGAGGCGGGTTTTTCTTTTTTTTTTTTAATAGTTTTATTTATTGCTTATTTTCAGAAACAAACACAACAAACAATACTGCTAACACAATACCTCCCAACACAAACCACAAAAAACACCACAAAAACTAGAAAACCCCCCTACCCTCCCCCTAACCCGAAACCCCACGGAGCTTACCAGTACCATCATCCTGTGGGGCATCGCCTCCTTGATCTGCGGGTGCAACCCCTATCCCATGATAAAATTTCACACATCTCATGTTTGAGAGAGCACAACAAGTTAAGTAGCAATATCCCCCTCCAAAAATTCTCTCAAAGCAGACCATCGAGATGCTATGGTATTCCCCCGCGGAACACCCTTTTGGGGCATTTGCTCATATTTACTATATAAACAAACCTGATTCCACCATACCACCCATTGCACATCATAAGTATGGTTCCAATTGGAGACAATCAGATACATCGCAAGTCCTAACATAAAATCTAACAGAAAGAAACAATCTTTCGACAATGATGGAATTCCTGCCAGGGAACGAAAACATATAATCTTCCAAGAGAGAGGAGCTCTAAAGCCCAGGACTCTCTGTATCTGTTCCCAAGCTTTAGTCCAAAAAGACTTTACACAAGAACAGCCAAACACAAGATGAACAAGTGTACCTTTCTCACATTGGCAAGACCAGCAGAGACCTTTCCCATCTTTATCCCATCTACTAACTCTAACTGGAGTAAGGTAAGCTCTATGAGCGAAGAAAAACAAAGTCTGCGTTACTGCAGCGGACTTTGAGACCCTTGTTTGCTTTGACCAAACCTTCCCCCAATTTAGGGGGGGAAGGGAAAACCCAGCATCAAGTTCCCACCCTCGCTGTGTACCGGCCACCTGCAATTGCAGAGTTTGGTTCAGCAAATTATAATAGAACGAGGCCTTTCCCTTAGCTTCCCTGACCAACAATATTATATCCGAAGACCCTATCTCTTCCCTCAAGCCCCTTATGTCAATCCCTGCTTTACAGATACAGTGTTTCAGCTGCATCCATTGAAAATAAAGGGATCCCGGAAGACCAAATTCGTCTTGCAATCTACTAAACTGTTTCCATTCCCCCTTATCTATCAGTTGTCCAAGAATCCAAACTCCTCTAGAGTACCATTTACTCCAAGCGAACGTCTTTTGTTGGACTTTAAATAGCGGGTTATACCACAAGGGGAGGGAATCCAAGGCCTCCTTTCCCTCCAGACCCAGGGAGTTCAACAGTACACGATAGGCCCCTAGCGTGTCTCTTATCATTGGAGCACATCTCCTACTGTCTGGAAAAAGCATACCCGGAAGATACTTAGTTGGAAAAGGTGCCACAAGGGCCTCTTCGACATCGAGCCACACTGGTCTCGGGAGCGATCCATACTCTACCCAATAAGAACCTTGCTTTAGCAAAAACGCCCTATGATACAGTTGGAAGTCAGGAAACTTCACCCCACCCCTTTCCTTACTACATTTAAGTTTCTTGAGAGCTATCCTGGGTGTTTTATCCTTCCACAGAAATCGCATCAACGTCCTCTCTATCTGCTGATATACATGTCCTGGTAAACAACAAGGCAGCATTTCCAGCACATAATTAACTTTGGGCATGATAGTCATTTTAATAGTCTCCAATCGACCCCACCAGGATAAAACTAGAGGGGTCCACTGAGTGACCATATCTCGCACCTTCGTGATTAACATAGCGGTGTTGTATGCTATCGTTTCCTCCAGCGAATAACAATAGTGCACCCCTAGATATTTTACCATTTTAGCCTCCCACACAAATGAAAAGTGTTTCAGGTCTTCCTTATGAACATACAAATTAAGTGGAAAAGCTACTGATTTTGACCAGTTGATCCTATAACCCGACAGCTGTGAATACTTCTATATTTGTTCAAGGACATTTGGCACTGACTTTGGATCGGTAAATAAGAGAAGATCATCGGCATAAGCCGAGAGCTTGACTTCCCCACTACCAAGCTCTATCCCCTTGATTCGTGAACACTGACGAACACTCAATGCTAACGGCTCCAGTGCTAAATTGAACAACATCGGGGAGAGAGGGCAACCCTGTCGGGTGCCCCTTTCCAGTAAGATTTCACGAGATTGCCTGGAGTTCACACAAACCTTTGCGATCGGTTGGATGTACATTGCCTTAAGTAACCTAATAAAACTTTCCCCAATTCCAAACCACCTAAGAGCAGAGAACAGGGAAGGCCACTCTAAGCGGTCGAAAGCTTTTTCAGCATCTAACGACAGCCCTACCAGTGGGCTGTCTATGTTTCCAGCGCCTGCCAAGACATGGCATAGCAGCCTAGCGTTATCCACCGTAGAGCGTCCTTCTACGAACCCACATTGATCTGGATGTATCAACTGCGAGACCACCGCAGATAGTCGTCGAGCCAGTACTGTTGCATATATCTTATAATCCGCATTTAACAGGGATATTGGACGATAATTGTTTACTAGTTGAGAATCTCTTCCTGGCTTTTCTAAGACTATCACATTTGCAAGAGCAAAGGCACCAACCGACTCCTCCCCCCCTCCTATCCTCTCAAAATATTGTTGCATATAAGGAATCAAATCCTTGGCAAACACCTTAAAAAATTCAGCAGGGAGCCCGTCCGGGCCCGCTGCTTTCCCAGAAGCCAGAGAGTTTATGGCTTGCTGGATCTCCGAGTAAGAGATCGGCCCATTCAACATTCCCGAGCTATCCTCGCTCAACACAGGCCTATGTAGCTCACTGACAAATTTATCAAAAGCCTCTTGAGAAAATGCAGTTTCTGTAGAGTAGAGTTGGGCAAAAAAAGACCTAAAAATCTCCGCTATGCCCTCATCATCAACAATGAGTTCTCCCCCCGTAGGGTCCCTTAATGCCGCAACTCGGACGGCCTCGCAGCGCGCTTTGAGAGCATTGGCCAACAACCTCCCGGCCTTATTGCTCTCCCAATAGTAGGCACTTTTTTGCCCCTTGATATTTCGCACAACTTCATCCGAAAGAAACTCATTATATTTAAAGCGCAAGCGCTGCAAACGCTGTAATATGCAAGGATCAGATCTCATTGCTAAGACCCGCTCCCCAGCTTTAATTTGCAGCTCCAGGGCACAGCGCTTCTCCTTCCAGAGCTTTGCCCGAGCTATGCCAAAACTAGTAATAGAGGCTCTAACAGCGGCTTTAAAACCTTCCCATCACGCCCAACCCGCAGTATCATGCGGAGAGTTAAACTGAAAGTAATCAGCTATCGCAGTTTGCACTGTCGCTCGAAACTCTACATCCTCCAGAAAAGATCTATCAAAGAACCACCTCGGAGACCCAGCATCTAGTTTCCCATCATCAATCAGAAGCGAAACTGCCACATGGTCCGATATATGTGCCGCATGTATTCTAGCTGTTATCATATTCGGCATCAATTTCTTAGAGATTAGGAGAAAATCGATCCGCGACAAAGACTGATGCGGTGGTGAAAAGAAAGTGAAATCCAACTCACTCGGATGTTGCAACCGCCAAACATCTACTAAACCCATTTCCCGGATCAATGAAGTAAGTACTATTTGCGCCCGAGGGGCCCTAGATGACCTAGGAGGCTTCCTGTCAATCAGAGGGTCAAGAGTTTGGTTAAAATCCCCGCCTACCAACAGATTCTCATCCCTAACCATATGGACCTCCTTGGCCAAAAAGTTAAAAAATTCTGGACAACCACCATTGGGAGCATAGACATTCATAATGGTCAGCTCCAGAGAGCCTATCTGGAGTTGCACCTTTACCCATCTCCCCTCCCCATCTGAACGGATATGCTTTACACTAGGAGCAAGGGCCTTTTTGACTAAAACAGCCACTCCATTGCGTTTACACACTGCAGCTGAGAATGCCACCAGCGTGAAGGGTTTGATGCTGAGTTTCAGGGATTCCTTCCGATTTAAATGGGTCTCTTGCAAGAGGAAAATATCCACATTTTCTTGCTTTCCATAAAGGATTATTTTCTTCCTCTTGATGGGATTATTTATACCTTTAACATTTAAAGAAAGAATTTTAATAGGAGCCATTTTACCCATCTAACAGTCTGAAAAAGGCCCTCCTGCTGAAAATGCCAATAACAAGTTGCTCAGATCTCGACTTCCCCGCTAAACATACCATAGCATCCTACCACAATACATAAACATATCCCACTTCTCCCTTCACACACACACCCCCATATCACAACGATGCCCCATGTCCCCACATACCAAAATTTTACACTAGTAAGCTCCGGAGATACCTTCCCCATAAAAGAAGAACACAGCAGCACAAATCATCACAGGATTGTTTGGATTTTGGTAGTCATGGGGTGTAATGATCATATATTTGTTGGCGTTTCCCCTGGGTCGGGTGCTTGTGTCTCTTATGAGTTCTTGTAGGATGTCGGCTGATGATTGGTAGATGATTTTAAAGATGTTTAAGGTTGTCTTGAATCTGATGCGGGAGTGTTTTGGGAGCCAATGTAACTGGTCAAGTGATGGACTCTTGTATGGGTGCTCCTGTGATGATAGGTGAATAGTGGTGTACCCCAGGAATCTGTGCTGGGTCCGCTGCTTTTTGACATATTCATAAATGACCTGGAAAGTGGAATAACGAGTGAGGTTATCAAATTTGCAGATGACACAAAACTATTTAAAGTTGTTAAAACCCAAGAGGATTGTGGAAAATTGCAAGAGGATCTTGATAAATTGGAAGACTGGGCATCAAAATGGCAGATGAAATTTAATGTGGACAAGTGCAAGGTTATGCACCTAGGGAAGAACAACCCAAACTATGGTTACACGATGCAAGGTTCCACATTAGGAACCACCACCCAGGAAAAAGATTTAGGCGTCATTGTGGATAACATGTTAAAACCCTCGGCCCAGTGTGCTGCAGCGGCCAAGAGAGCAAATAGAATGCTAGGTATCATAAGGAAAGGAATGGAAAATAAAACAAAAGATATTATAATGCCTCTATATCATTCCATTGTGAGACCACACCTTGAATATTGTGTGCAATTCTGGTCACCATATCTTAAAAAGGATATAGCTATTTTAGAAAAGGTTCAGAGAAGAGCCACCAAAATGATAAAGGGGATGGAAGTATACTCCTATGAAGAAAGGCTAAAAAGGTTATGGCTCTTTAACCTGGAAAAGAGACGGCTGAGGGGTGATTTGATAGAAGTCTATAAATTAATGAACGGAGTGGAACGGGTAAACGTAGATCGATTGTTTACCTTATCAGAATATAGAAAGACTAGGGGACATGCAATGAAGCTACAGGGTAAACTATTTAAGACTAATAAAAGAAAATATTTTTTCACTTAATGTGTAATCAAACTCTGGAATTTGTTACCGGAGGATGTAGTAAAGGCTGTTAGTGTAGCTGGGTTTAAAAAAGGTTTGGACAAGTTCCTGGAGGAAAGGTCCATAAACCATTATTAAGAAGGGACCCAGGATATCAATGCTTGAACCAATACAAGCATTCTGGAACCTGTGTCTCTTGGGGAAACTGCTAGGTACATATGACCTAGATTGGCCACTGTTGGAAACAGAATACTGGGCTTGATGGACCTTGGTCTGACCCAGTATGGCATATCTTATGTTCTTATGTTCTAACATTCCCATATATAGGATATATGAGCTGATCCTAGCTGAAAGCATGGAAGCCTGAAAAGTTCTGCATCCAAAAGCATCCGGAGTCCTGCATTCACGACCTGGAGGATTGGATGCATGTCTTTTTGCACTTTTCATCCTGCGCATGGCTGACTCCACTACCATTGAATGGTGTGGCAGCTGAGTTTTCTGAAATCCAGGACATGGGGGGACTTGATACATAGTTTCAAGTCTCCTAGAGTGAGGAGAAGTAGTCAGAGGTGTCTCCCACATTCTGAGCATCAAGTTATGCAGAATTTCATGGATAGGCAGAGTAGCTGCCTCCTTAGGAGCTTTAGGATATTGGAGGATTTCCAATTCCTTTGCTCTGGGTTCCTCTACAGGAGCTACTATGATTGAAAGACCTTTAGCCATATCACGGATGAAATCCTGAAATGAGATGTCCTCTGGAGGTGACATTCTGTGTTGGGGAGAAGAGGCATCCTCTAAGAGAAAACCTCTGGTGCCAGCAGAATTGTCAGAGTCTTCTAAATCTGAGGAATCGAAGTATTCCTGACTCCGATGCTCCTGCAAAGCACGATCCCGGTACCGATCGAAGTCGGTACCGAAATAACCCGGTACCACTTTACCCACTTCAGCTGGAGGTGGAATGTGAAGAGTTACCATCGGGGCCGGCACCATCGGGGCCGGCACCATCGGTACCGGCATGGGTGTCGGTACCGGCATCAGTGTCGATGTCGGTACTGGCATCAGTGTCGATGTCGGCACCGGTGCCCTTGGGACCACCAGTACCGCAGCTGAGAGAAGAGCTGCGATACTGGGTTTGATAGCAAGAAATCTCTGGTCTATCGACACTGCTGATGCCTGGGTGTCGGTACAGGTAAGAACGGCCGGGACCCCTGAGCATGGCACAGGTAGTTCTTGCGAGATTGAGGCCTCGAGAACATCCTGAAGCCCCATCGAAGCTTTGGAAGCCGAAGCCTCCCGCCGGGGCTGTTTTGCCGGTGTGGTTCCCTCAAGGGCAATGCCAATGGCCTCTCGATGCTTAGCAGGAGAGCTACCCTTTGAGGGCCGGCTTTTGTGTTTAGTTACCTGAGATCCATGGGAGGCAGAAGAGGCCCTTGACGATGTCGATGCAATGGATCTGGCATCTGAAGAAAAGAGGGTACCGAGATTTGCGGCCCGGTTCTGTCTTCCTCTCTTAGTCATCCCCATGCAGGAGAAACATTCAGTTGGAGAATGATCAGGTCCTAAACATTTTAGACACCAATCATGGGTGTCAGTGACAGAAATGGTATCGCCACACTTGGTACATTTTTTAAAACCACTAGTTGGCTTTTCCATGATTTTGGAAAAATGAGGCCTAATGCCCAAAATGGCGCCTAGCACTAAAACAGAAAGGTTTCTGAATAAACAGTGAAAGTGTAGGGTTTTTTGGGGGTTTTTTAGGAAAAGAAAAGAAAAGAACCGGCGGTACCGGTAGGCGTCGTGCAGTAGGCAAACGCGAGCACAAAAAGAATTTTAAAGACGGAATTTTCTGCGGTGACAGGGAATAGGTCCTATTGGCTCCACGGAAAACAAAGAACTGAAGAGGGACAGTTGGAAAGGCAGGAAGGCAGCACGCATGTGCTGAGGGATGCTCCCAAAAGCGTTCCTAATGGATGCTGGGGAGCGTTCCCGCGCAGGCTCCGTCGGTACCGACGATACCCATATGTGAGGGCTACATTCGTGCTTGTTCCTGGAGATAGGTGATAAAAGTGATGAGACTTGTGGAACTGCTGCATTGACACTGCATTTTTTAGCATTAAATCTCAGCTGCCAAATTCTCAAGCATTCTTCAAGCTTTCCTAGATCCCTCCTCATTATCTATTCCTTCTGGGGGGTCTACTCTATTGCTGATTTTGGTATCATCCACAAAGAGGCAAACCTTAACTGACAGCCCTTTCGCAATATTACTAACAAAAATGTTAAAAACAAATATGTTCAGTATTCTATAAAGTAAAACTTACACAGGCTGCAGCGTTTTGAATAGCCTCCAAAGAATATTGTAAAGTTTTAGGTGAACCTAAATAAAAAGAATTACAAGCCAGTCTAAGAACCTGGGCTTTAAGAACATAACATAAGAACATAAGATATGCCATACTGGGTCAGACCAAGGTCCATCAAGCCCAGTATTCTGTTTCCAACAGTGGCCAATCTAGGTCATATGTACCTAGCAGTTTCCCCAAGGGACACAGGTTCCACAATGCTTGTCTTAGTTCAAGCATTGATATCCTGGGTCCCTTCTTAATAATGGTTTATGTACCTTTCCTCCAGGAACTTGTCCAAAGCTTTTTTAAACCCAGCTACATTAACAGCCTTTACTACATCCTCTGGTAACAAATTTTATTAGTCTTAAATAGTTTACCCTGTAGCTTTACTGCATGTACACTAGTCTTTCTATATTCTGATAAGGTAAACAATCGATCTACGTTCACCCGTTCCACTCCGTTCATTAATTTATAGACTTATTTATCAAGATCCTCTTGCAATTTTCCACAATCCTCTTGGGTTTTAACAACTTTAAATAGTTTTGTGTCATCTGCAAATTTGATAACCTCACTCGTTATTCCACTTTCCAGGTCATTTATGAATATGTCAGAAAGCAGCGGACCCAGCACAGATCCCTGGGGTACACCACTATTCACCTTTCTCCATTGGGAAAATTGGCCATTTAGCCCTACCCTCTGCTTTCTATCTTTTAACCAGTTCCTGATCCACAATAGTACACTGCCTCCTATCCCATGACTCTTTAGTTTTGCCAAAAGTCTCAGATGAGGGACCTTGTCAAAGGCTTTCTGAAAGTCCAGATACACAATATCAACCGACTCACCTTTGTCCACCTGATTATTCACTCCTTCAAAAAAACATAACAGATTAATAAGACAAGATCTTCCTTGTCTAAAGCCATGTTGGCTGTCTCCCATTAGGTCATGACTATCTACATGCTGAGTATTTTTATGTTTATGATGGTTTCTACCATTTTTCCCGGTACTGATGTCAGGCTCACCGGTCTGTAGTTTCCCGGATCACCCCTGGAACCTTTTTTAAAAACTGGTGTTACATTGGCGATCCTCCAATCTTCAGGTATTAGAGATGATTTTAATGATAGTTCACAGATTACTAATAGCAGGTCTGCAATCTCGTATTTCAGTTCTTTCAACACCCTTGGATGTATACCATCCGGCCAAGGTGATTTGCTACTCTTCAGTTTATCTAATAGTTGTAATACATCTTCCCAATGTATCGATATTTCCTTCAATTCTTCCGCACCTTTAAATACCACTTCAGTCATGGGTAACATCCTTACATCTTCCACAGTAAAGACTGAAGCAAAGAATTCATTCAGTCTCTCCGCTATCGCCTTGTCGCCTCTTAGTGCTTCTTTAACCCCTTTATCATCTAATGGACCAACTGACTCTCTCACAGGTTTTTTGCTACAAATGTACTTGAAAAGGTCTTTACTTCGCGTTTTTGCTTCCGCATCAAGCTTCTTCTCATATTCTCCCTTTGCCTGCCTTATCAATGCCTTGCATTTGACTTGCCAGTGCTTGTGCTGTTTCCAGATTTCGTCGTTTGGCTCTTTTTTACATTTCCTGAAAGATGCTTTTTTGGCAACAGCCTCTCTGACTTCACCTTTAAACCATGCTGGCAGTTTTTTGGACTTCCTTCCACTTTTCTTAAAGCGTGGAATACAGCTGGTCTGGGCTTCCAAGATAGTATTTTTCAACAACAGCCAAGCCTGATGTACGTCTTTAACCTTTGCAACTGCTCTTTTAGTTTTTTCTTAACTGTTTTCCTCATTTTATCATAGTCTCCCTTTCGAAAGTTAAAGGGTAGTACTGTGGATTTCCTTACTATCCCTCCTCCACTAATTAAATCAAAGGCGATCATGCTATGATCACTATTGCCAAGTGGCCCCAACAACCTTATCTTTTGCACTAGATCTGGTGTTCCACTAAGGATTAGGTCTGATATGGCTTCCCCTCTGGTCAGTTCATGAACCAGCTGCTCCAAGAAGGAGTAATTTATTTCATCTAGGAACTTTATCTCCCTAGCATGTCCTGCCGTGACACTGACCCAGTTGATACCGGGGTAGTTGAAATCACCCATTATTATTACTGTGCTATAACTTTTGTTAGCTTCCTTGATTTCTTTGAGCATTTCATCATCCATTTGGTCATTCTGGCCAGGCGCTCGATAGTACACCCCCACTGCCATTGCCTTCCCCCTTTTACATGGAATTTCAATCCATATAGATTCTACAGCAGATTTTGTTTCCTGCAAAACTTTAATCCTTTCTGACTCAATGCCCTCTCTAACATAGAGAGCAACCCCTCCACCAATTTGATCAGCTCTATCTTTAAGATATAGTTTGTACCCAGGTATCACAGTGTCCCACTGGTTGTCCTCCTTCCACCATGTCTCTGATATTCCAATCATATCTAACCTTTCATTTAGTGCTATATATTCTAACTCTCCCATCTTATTTTTTAGACTTCTAGCATTTGCATACAAGCATTTTAGAGAATGTATTTTATTCATATTAATTTGGCTATTGTTAGACATGGGCAATTTAGGATCTTTAAGCTCTATCTGCTCCATACTTGAGGGCATTTGGGCTACTTTACTCTTTTGTGGAACCTCTCTGCTTTTGGTAGTATCCTTCAAAGATACATTCTTCCGAACCATCCACTCTTGGGCGACTGTCGGCTTTCCCCTAATATCTAGTTTAAAAGCTGCTCTATCTCCTTTTTAAAGGTTAATGCCAGCAGCCTGGTTCCATCCCGGTTAAGGTGAAGCCCATCCCTTCGGAACAGCCCCTCCTTTCCCCAGAATGTTCCCCAGTTCCTAACAAATCCAAAACCCTCATCTCTGCACCATTGTCTCATCCACGCATTGAGACTCCGGAGCTCTGCCTGCCTTTTGGGTCCTGCGCGTGGAACAGGAAGCATTTCAGAGAATGCTACCCTGGAAGTTCTGGATTTTAACTTCCTACCTAAAAGCCTAAATTTAGCCTCCAGAACCTCCCTACCACATTTTCCAATGTCATTGGTACCGACATGTACTGTCGTCACTCCCCCTTGTGGCCAGGCGGTTGCCTAGGGCTGCAGGGGTTGTGACGATTGACCTTTGTTAAAACTTGCCTAAACTCATGTAGTTGTGTCCCCGAAAGGATTATAGCCAAGTGCAAGGTCGCAGGAAAATTTCTTTTATTCTCAGAAATCAGGAATTCCAAAACCAAGTCAATTCTTTAACATGAATTGATTGAAGATAAGGGAAAACAAAACTCAGGATACTTCTCCAAACATAACAATACTCAAGCCATTTATACAGTCCCTGGCTTGCTGTAGCCTTTAAACTGGCATTCAAGTAAAACTTTACTTTCAATGATATTCTGTACTTGGTCTTCAGGAGGCGCTGTGCCACCCTCCGTTGTTCCACAGCAGGTGTAGCACAGTTCCTGACTCAATCAACTGCTTTCACACGTAGTGTAATTCCTTCTCAGTTGTAATACAAACTTTCAGCCTAGCTCTGGCCCAAGCAGCATTAAATGAAACAGCTACTTTTAAAAAGCATGGCTAAAAGTACTGGCTTAAAAAGTCCTGGTAAAAGGAACTTCCTCAGTTCTTTTACCTAATACATGGTAACTCAGAAATATACATTAACTTCACCCAGCTGGGTTTTTTTCTTCACTCAAACCCTCTTTGGTCCTCTTATGTTTCTCTTGCACAAATAGCACAACTTATTTCCATATCTGAAATGCTATCTGACTCTCCAGAGACTCCTACCTCCATTTCCTCCACACTTGATTCTCCTGGGTCATTGGTTTCCTGGGTATGCTATTGGGAAGCCTCCCCAGCCTGCAGAGCCTTCAGTAGTTTTCCCCAGGCACCCTTAACCGTGAGAGAGCTAGCGGGGGAAGGGCAGGGAAAACCCCTTTCCTCTAATAAGCCTTTTAACCGATGTAAAGGGCTCACCTTAGTAGTGCTGGGTTTTCTGCTGACAACGTCCTTACTGGGTAGAGAGTTGAGCCAAGACCCCTTTGAGAATATTTCCTCCTCTGAGGACTCTTCTCCCGAGGTTTCCACAAGCCTTGTCAGCCTTTTACTCCTGGCTCTCACCGGCTTCTGTGCAAGGGATTCCCCTGGACTTCTTGTCCTTCCTTCCTGGAACCCTTGTGTCCTCTGTGTCTGAATTTTCTCTCTCTTTCCCTCCTCCCGAGGAAAGTCTCTTATCTCCTCCTCGTGTCTGTGTCTGTGCTTGCCTTGGTGCTTGCTCTGAGCCTGTCCTCCGTCAGAAAAATCTGCTGTATGAGTGCAGTTTTTCTTCCTAAATGTTTGGGGCTGTCCTATCCCTTCTGACTCCGCCCCCAAACCACTCCCTTCTCCTCCCTCTATCTCCATGGGAACAGGGGGTGTGTTTTGGTCTGCAGTTCTCTTTGAGAAACTTTTCTCTTTCGTATCTGAGTTAACCCTTTCAGAGCCTGCAGTTCTTTGGGTGAAAGGAAAAATGCCTTATTTTTCTGCCCTCAGCAGCTGCTTCTCCACCACAGTACCAAGACAGCAGACTCCTCCCCAGCACTATCTAAGACCTTATCTAGGTGGAGTGTGAGGTCCGCTACCTTTGCACCAGGCAGGCATGTTACCAGGCGATCCTCACATCCACCAGCCACCGAGCTATCTACATGCCTAATGATCGAATCACCAACTATAACGGCTGTCCTAACCCTTCCCTCATGGGCACATGGCCCTGGAGAAACTTCCTCGGTGCGAGAGGGTTTTACATCACCTGGAGGACAGGTCCTAGTTACAGGATCACTTCCTGCCACACCAGGGTGATGCTCTCCTGTCACGTGACCTCTCTTCTCCATGGCAACAGGGATGCTGCCAGACTGGAGGTGGGACATCAGGACTATATTTATTTATTTATTTATTTAAAGTCTCTTATATACCGCACTATTCGGCATCAGCGCGGTTTACATGGAACAGAAATGCTCAGTACAGATTAACACGTATGAGTTCACAGGTAACAAGGCAAATAACTTGGATAACAAGGGTAACTATTTACAAACTTACTACATAAACTTGGATAACAGTGGTAAACTTTTTACAAATATTGCTACATCGAGTCGTATATCCCTGTAGGTCTCGTCTATGTACCTCTCTGTCTGTCTTATGCTTTCCAAGTCTGCTACTTTAGCCTCTAGAGAACGGACTCGTTCCCTGAGAGCAAAGAGCTCCTTGCACCTAGTGCACACGTAAGACCTCTCACCAACTGGGAGAAAATCATACATGTGACACTCAATGCAAAAGACTGGAAAGCCCCCATCTCGCTGCTGGACTGCTGTCTGCATCTTAGTTTTAAGTTTTTGTTTAGATCTTTAAGTTCTTTACTTACTAAGGGTTGCCAATAAAACTGTACCTAATACGTTTAATATACCTTGTTCACCTGAAGTTTAATTAATCTCAGGTCCTTAGTGCACAAGCTATGTTGAAAGATGGAATGAATTTAAATGTTGTGGAATGGACACGTAGTACTGTAGCTCTGAGTTCAAGTCTGAGTAAATAAGGTGCAAGGATGGTTGTATGAGAGTAGGGGGTTCATTAAGCTCTTCAGTATAGGGACCTAAGTTCAGACAGGTGACCTTAGCTAGGGACTTTGCTTAATTTTATTTCATTAGTTAGGGAACTTAACAAAGTTTGAGGGATAAGAATAAATGAGGTTGTTATATACCTACATTAGGGAAAAGTTAGGGTTTTGCTTCCCTTTATTTTGATTAAGTTAGGGAGCCAGGTACTCCGGATTCCGAGGATACAGAGGTGCGGCGGTTCCTGCGCGAAACTTGGGCCCCTGACACTTTCTTGTATTTCTAGCTGAAATAATCTTTCCAGTTTCTCAGGAGAACATGAAAGAATAACCCAGTTGGTGCAATAAAAGATGAAATGTATGCTGGGTTATTCTTTCATGTCCTCCTGAGAAACTGGAAAGATTATTTCAGCTAGAAATACAAGAAAGTGTCAGAACCTGCGTAAAATAAATATCAAGACACTTTGCAATAACTTTATTGGTAAACTTCATACATACCGTCTAAGTTTACTTATTATATATACTTCCCCAGTTCCTTTTGAAGGAACTGTTGTGTACTGTACCTTTCCAATTCGTAAATCTGGTGATAACGCCTTCCGTTACGGCCACTGACTACACAATTTTAGTAAGGGCGTCTAACACTGGTTTGCAAATAGGGGTGGGGTTACATTAAATAAAAGCAGCTGAGAGTGATGACCCTTGTCATTCCTCCCTTCAGACCCTAACTCACTAAGGGATCTGGAAGACAAATAAGGGTGCCTATGAGACTAGCACTAAGGGATAATGTGGTACCATCTTAGAAGAGGCAGCTTCCAGGGCAGGAGCAAGTGGGTATCCTTCCTGCTCCATGGGATGAGTCAGGGTCTTGAGGGTGGGAATTGGTTATGGGACCAATCACCATAATATTTTATATAAGGAGTGGGGCTATATGAGGGGATTTCTTACTCGGTTTAGCTTGGGTTTGGGACTGAAAAGCTTATGGCTCACTCCAGGGTTGTCAGATGATCTGACGAGGACTCATTAGACAAAAGGACTCAAAAGCTACGGTTTGGGCTAGTAGGCCCTATACATAGCAACCGCAGCATGAAAGGCCCTGTTCAATTCTTTTGATGCATCTATGAAAAGAATATATTTATGCCTCCAGAGGTGTAGGTTGGAGACTTTTTGTATGCTGATTTTTACAACTTTTGGCAATAATGAGTTGCTTTCTATGATTTAACATTGCAGAAGCATTAGCAACAAATTTAAGTAAGTTTTCTCATAAAATGGATTTCACACAAAAGTATACTACTGCAAAGTGAATTTGCAAAAGTAAGATTACCAGATGTCCCCGATTTTGAGATCGTATCCTAGACTCCATAAGCACCACCTGTCCTTGATTTCATTGGGGACAGAGGCAAAGGACATGGCTCCTCCTGCAGACCCCTCTGATGCAGTCTTCTCCATCCTGGCAGGAGATTATGAAAAATTAATTTATTTTCTGAAAAAGAGGAGAAATTTTAGAAATAAAAGGGGGGGTGATATTCAAAGGCATTTACATGGTTTGCGGTGTTATGTGCGAATTGCACTAATGTAATATCATTTTTTCTATAAATTTTAGAAATACCAAATAGTGAGAAAATAAAGACTTCTTATGTGAAATGTGATATACAGAAAGTCTTTACTGAATTTCAACATCATTTTAATTTTTAGAATGGCAGTCTTTCACTTCTTTGGGTTTTTAGCTCATTTGAGATAAACGTCTACCGAATTTCAACAAAATGAATCTTCATTTACCATGTTCCAGAATATGTTCTCATTTTAGAATCTGCTTCCAGCCACATGGCCTAGTTTGGTGGAAGCTATACTGGTTAGAGTAACAGGAGATCTGGGTTTTATTCCCACTGGCACTCCTTGTGACCTTGGGCAAGTCATTTTACCCTCCAATGCCTCGGAAGAAAAGGCCTGGCAATCTACTTCTGGTCATACCTTGCCAAGAAAACCCAAAAGAGAGCATGAACTTGAAGGCACTTTAAAAAAAAAGTGAGCTTCTAGTCAACTTAAGCAATTTTATTTGCATTATGAAAAAATATTTAAAATATGGACGCGCATAACATGGTGTTGCGTGATGGAAAAGAGTAAAATTGTGTGTGAACTTTACAGGTTTGGACATTTGTTGTCATATGGACTAATGATTATAATATAGTGAATTCTGGTGAGCTTATGCTTAACATTTTTATGCAAGGCTCTATGACTATTCTTCAAAGATATAAACAACAGTGAAGAATAAATATATCATTTATAAATATAAATATGTTATTGTTCAATGTAAACCACCCCTGATCGCTGGAAGGAGCGGTATAAAAGAGCTGTTCAATAAATAAAGAAATAAATTATAATTTTAATAGCAAAATGATTATTGGAAGAGGTTTTTATTGTTTTCAGGGTAGACCATCTTCTTGATTTTAGCAGGATCTCAGCTAAATAGGGGCATCTTTACTAACGTGTACTCCAGAGTAGCGTGTGGTATCGGTGCCACATTAAAAAAAAATCTAAGCTACCCATTTAGCTCCCATCTGAGTGGTGACAGGGCAGGATGGGGGCATTCCTGCCATGGTGAAGCTAATGTGGGTATCTGGAACTCATGCTATATGTCGTTGGCACAGGTAGCATGGCTGCAACGAGCACACTTCAGTGGGTGGCTTTAGTTGCCCAGTGTCCGGTTTACTGCAGTGACACATAGCAACTACATGGGGACAGATGTACCCACCCCCCTGCAGTTAACTTACAGTCCTACATGTGTGTTGCATGCTTGGTAAGCATGCCCCTATGTTCTTCCAATACTGTAAAATATTTTTCCAGTTCTTTCTTCTGAAAAACGTCTATTGTTAATACTTCACTGTCCCTTCTGTTGTCCATTGCACCTACAGAATTAGCAACTCTTGTTCTATGATTTAATCGGTATAACATTTATTTTTGCATCCCATTGTTTTGATGTACTGTACCTGTGTTACTTTCATCTAATCAGTAAAACTTATTGAACCCCCCTACAAAAACGTGTCCCCCCTAAAAATTCTTCCAATTGTATGTTATCTCACTTTTCCTTAGTGCTTTCACACTTACCTGCAATGTTTTCATATAAAATGGACACCCATGCAGTTTATCACACTTATCTTTTCAGTATCTTAAGCACGCTGGCTCTCAATTTCCCAGGCTTTTCTACCTGTAAACTACAATTTTGTTTTCCATACATCAAGTTAACTGATTGTTGTTAACATTGATTAAAACTATTTCAGGTAATTATTCACTTCCATCACATCTGTTTCATTCCACCTGAGTGTTTTGGTCTTAGTAAATTTGCTCATTAAATTTAAGGAAAATGAGCTAACATCTAATATAGCGAAGTGTCGGTTGATTTTCTCTCGTAGCACTATTTTTCATTCAGGTAAGAGCTTGTGCATTCTCTGCTTTCTGCCATCTCCTCTTTTCTTTCTTCACTCATGTAGCTACATTTGCCATGACTGCAGTGCTGTTTTTCTGTACTTTAGGGGCTAATTTTCTAAAGCTTTATGCACATGTAAAGCACGCTTTACATATCCAAATTAGTTCTTATAAAATTGCACAAAGGTATGCACAAATATAAAGTAGGTACAGCGCATGATGGTGCCTACTTTTATGTGATGTGTCCAGCACGTAGTTCAGGTCGACTTTAGATGCACAGGGGCTGATATTAAGTGGTCATGGTCAGCTCTTAACGCACGTGACTTCCATTAAACCCGGATAGTCAGCAACAGAGGCTCTCTGGCATCCACTGCTGAATATCTGGTTTCCCCAGACAAAACCGTTGCTATCTGGTTAGTAACTGTTCAGCTGCTAACCAGACTCCCTTTATATTCATTGAATTCAAATTTAATTAGTGACAAAATATGAAGGGATATTCATTATATAATTGAATGTAAATTTCATGAGAGAGATTTTTCTTTTTTAATACCGACTCAAAGATGACATATACTGAAGAAATACTATGGACGGACTATCCATACCCTAGTCCATAGTTTTGTAGTGTTATTTGTCTTGATTAGATCATTTCTGCTCATCAGAGCTTACAATTTCATAGATCTATATCTACAGCACTGCGTAAACCTTGTAGCGCTATAAAATGAGGAGTAGTAGTAGTAGTAGTAGTTATAAGTGCTCTGAGTTTTGACGGTTAACAACATTTAAAGGTCGGGTTCATTTGGATGCTTGTTTGGGTGCCTAAATATAACTAATGCATGCACATTGCTTGTGCACGCATATACCTATGATTTAACACATGCACAATGAATGTGCATATGCAAAAAAACTGTAGCACACATAGAAGGCACACAATTTTCATTTTTAGGTTTGTTTTTTTGGCCTTGCAGATGCCTAGTCTCTCCAGTACTGCATAAGCCTTATAGCTCTATACAAATGATCAATAGCTCTATACAAATGATCGTCAGATGAATTACTTAAATTGAGCCTTTACAATATAATCATATAATCAGAGCATAAGACCAAGATGATCTCAAAATATCAATAAACTTAATACTTCTTTGAACTTCAACAAATCAAAACAAATGACTTCTAAAAGACCGTTTTCCTTTATGGCACCAGAGTTAATGGAATTCTATTCCTGAAGGCTTAAGAACTCAGGAAGACCTTAAGGACTTTCACAAATCTTTAAAGACTTACTTATTTATAGAATCATTTGGTGAAATTACTTAAATTAACCATTATGTATATTTAATTTCACTGTGATATAGTATTATAACATACTGTTTTGTTTTGTATTTATATTGTAATGTATCATTTTTTGTTTTCCCATACCCTCAATATGTTAGCCTTTGTTGTCTTGTCAACCACTTTGATTGAAGGATAAGGTGGTATACAAAACTGGTTAAATAATCATACAAATATAATCATACACATATAATCACTGTAAATTTACACAACCTCTTCCTTGTATTGCGCTTATTTTATTTTTTTACATATGCTCATCTTATGTATATGCCTCTCAATCTACATTCTCTTTATCTAATTTTCAGGATTATACTGTATATCACTTCAAACACTGAACCCTTAGGAATGGGGAGCCAAAACAATGGTGGTCAGTCTCACTCCTACATATAGAGCTTTAAAGAAAATTTTAAGAAATATAGCTCAAACAGATACTATTGTTTCTCAATTACCCCATATATGAGACTGGTTACAAGATGAGACCCCCCAGGTCAGAAGGCACTCAGCTGGTTAGTGGGGAGCAGTTGAAAACCTTTCAGAGTAAAGCCAGCATTTATGATGTGGTTGGATCAAAGCCCTCAGGACATCTGACTGCTGATGTAACTGTGCATGAAATGAGAGTCAAAAGCTGCAAAGATGTCTTACATAATTGGGACTTGGAACATATGAAGCATGAACCAAGGGAAGCTGGAGGTGGTCAAGAATGAAATGGAACGTGTACAACTCGATCTGTTTGGTGTTAGCGAACTGAAATGGACTGGCATCGGGCACTTTGCATCAGAGATCACATGGTCTACTATGCTGGAAATGAAAGACAAAGAAGAAATGATGTTGCATTTATAACTAAGAAAAATATTGCAAGAACTGTAATGAAATACAATGCAGTCAGTGAATTCTTAATTTATATTCCTTATCGGTCCTACAGTTCAGTCCTCCACCACTGGGTAGTGCACCTCCTCCTGCAACATGGAGACTGGACAAGTCAAACTTGTGACATCACCGGGTATATCCTGCTGGTCTTCTCCCATGATTCCCCAGTGTGTCCAGTCTCCATGCAGCATGAGGACGTAGTGAGCCTAGGTGCTGGGCTCACTTGAGAAGCAGTTTAGGAGCAGTTAGTCAGGATTTGATTTACCTTGCATTTCTTTTGCCCTTCTTTAGGTGTAATCCTGTAAATTGTATTCATTTTCATTTAATTTCATTTACTTTTACTTTATTTATTTTCACCTAGTCTGCCTTAGTGTAAAGGGGGGTTCTGTCCCTTTTCAAAGTTCACGCTGCCAGCTAGCCTCTCTGCTTGGGATTCTTCGGTCTCTGTGCCCGGTGATGATCTCTCCCCCAGGACTGTACGGGGGAGAGCTCCTGTGGAACACCTGCATTTTGGCAGTGTCCATGCGGCAGATTCCCATCGCGGCAGGAGCCTCAGGCCGTTCGAGGTTCTTTAGCCGGTGGGCCGGGGCTCGCAGCGTCTGCTACTTCTGGTGGCGCGAGGCAGCAGCGTGTCTGGACAGCTCTTCACCCCGCAGCTACAGCAGGGTAACTGCTGCATCCCGACGCCACAAGGGAGTCTCTCGAGTCCGCATGGAGGGGCTCTGAGCTCTTGCCGCCTCTGTGGTGTCTGGCACTATTTTCTCGGCAGGGCTGAGGCCTCGTGGCGGAGAGCGGAGCAGCCCCGCGTTTGAGCAGACGACGCTGTTCCACGCGGCTACACCCAGATAAGGACTTCCTTTTGCTGTTACTTTTGATTTTAATTCTAATTTTAATTTCCTTTTAATTTCATGATAGTTTATAGTTCTTTGAATGCAATGTGATTGGTTTGGGTTTTACTTCTTGGGGGGTGCCTTTACCTTTGTCTGCATTCTGGCAGTTAGTGACGTCTGTCAGCATCAGGTTTCCGTGCTAGGATTTGGCCATTCAGGGTCATCGGCGGCACAACCACCTACAAATTGAGCCCTTTCTGAAATTGTCATTTACATAAGGATGCTATTTCCATGTTTATACGCTTGGAAATTGTGCAGACAGCCTCTAAATGTAGTTATGCCATCTGCAAATTTGATCGCCATGCTTGCTGATCTCTTTTCCAGATCATTTCAGTGCAGTAGATGTTACCAGATGCCAGTTCCAGTGCAGATCCCGAGACATTCCACTATTTACGGGTCTCCTGTGAGAAAACTGGCCATTTAGTCCTATTGTGTTCCTGTTTTTGATCCATTTCCCATTCTATAATAGCACATCATCTCCTTCCTCAGGAGAAGTTCATAAGGGGCTTTGTCAAGTACCTTCTAAAACATCCAGATACATATCATTTGGCTTACTCACATGTTTATTAACCCTTTGAAAAGACAGCTTGGTGCTGCTTTTCAGAACAAGTTCTATCATTTAACTGGCACTGAACTCAGATTCATTGGTCTGTAGTTTCCAAGATCGCCTTTGAAGCACTTAAAAAAAAAAAAAAAAAAAAAAAAAGGAAAAAAAAAATAATAATCATTAAACAGGAAAGCCTTCCTAATTGTCCCCACTTCTTTTTTATAAGGTTCTGCCCTTTCTTCCGGGAGCTTGGCCGGAGCGTGGTTAGACTCAGCTACATTTTGGGGATCCTTTATGTACAAGGCGTTTTAGTGTACGCAGCACGCCCAGTGTTCCATCGTCTGACTGGAACGGTACGCGGTACGTCAGCCGTGGCAGGCGTTCGCGGACACAGTAGCGGATCGAGCGCTGTAGGTGCTGTCTGAGATCTCCGGGATGGTGGCCTATTTCGATCGGCAGGGTGGAGTCGGTCAGGTGGTCAGGGTGGCCCGAGCGAAGGGACAGCGTGCGCGGTTGAAGCCTTGGCGGCCTGCGTTTTGGTGGGGACACTGTGGTGGCGAATGTCCTTAGCGGGGTCCGAGTGTTTGCCGGAGGAGTGAGATTGCATCAGGCGGTGTGCGCGCCGCGTGTGCTCAGATGCGGTCAGCCCATATTGGACCTCATGGCGACCTGTCGGTCTGCGGCGACGGGTCGATGTTTAGCAGAGGACATATGAGGCTACTGGATAGCGTCGACGCATTGGTACGGGGCCGTGGCCTGGTCCATTCTATGCCTTTCAGAGGTCATAGTGAAAATGGCCGACTGGGTCTGGTTGCTAAGATATGTGCTCTTCATTAGTCAGTGGGGACCATTACCAGTGTATTCTGCAACATTTGCGTGAGTTTGCATAATTTTTACTTGCAACCAATCGAAATAACTGTCCAAAATCAGTTGATGCAGTCACTACTTAAATTTGCCTCACTTGACAGTAAAAAAAAAAAAAAAAAAAAAGACATATTTATTTTATACCGATAGGTCACTCACAGCATATTTGGCGATTCCTTGTACTGGTGTTAATCATGCAGATAATTTCTGCTCTAGTTGTGGTGATATGACTTTTACATCACAAAAATGGCATATGACTGTGGCGGTTCAGAAAGCCTACAATTTATATTTTGGCTGCAGAATAAAAGATCAGGATAAAATCTAGGTGCCACACATATGCTGCAATACATGTGTAGCAGATCTCAGGCTGTGGATGGATGGGAAAAAACCATCAAAGTCTTTTGCGGTTCCAATGATCTGGAGAGGGCCCATGGATCACGTCGGCGATTGCTACTTCTGCATGGTTCCTCCAATTCCGGAGGGCATATCCAGGTGATGTAAGCGGTTGGCCTACTGGCATTGCGTCGTGGGCGTGGCTACCAGAGTCTCCTTTCTTTTTTGTCACACCATGTAAGACTCCACATCTTCTGAAACAACGCTGGACTCTGGGGCACTTGACACCCTCTTATATGCCCTTGGTGGATCACGCTTGGTTTATTGCAACTCAGTGCTTAGCTGCATTCCACATTCTCAATTAAAAAGACTCCAACTGGTCCAGGACATAGCTGTAGAGCTACTTTGTGTTTCAAAGAATAAAGCCCTTAAGAGGTGTGACAAATAGGGTGTTTGACGCTGGTGGTTTTTCCATTTCCCTCATTTTGCTTCCCACCTCTGTCTGGATGGACCTCGGTTCCGTTCTCCCTCGTGGAATCCGGCTGTGCCTGTCTAGTTGTCGGTTTGGGACTTACGCAAGAACACTTTGCTTGTAACCTGCGTTTCTTGGACCTTAGGTGAAGGTTCCGTCGCTTTCTGGGAGGTCTCTTCGCTGCCTGTCCCTCCGTGGAGGCGGGTTCTGCGGGAGAGCAGCGGTTGCTAACACTTGACACCCTGGTGGGGTCGAGAGCCAAGGGGGAGCTCAAGCGGATTTTTCAGGCGGAGCTCCAGTAGCCTTCTCAGTAGGTCTGTTTCTAGGGCATTCAGTGTGTTTGCGATGGCGAGTTTGTCTTTCTGAAGCACTAGCGCTGCTTGGGGCAGAGTTCTGTGCTGTTTTCACCAGTGCAGAGGATCCAAGTGGGCTCTCGGTCGTGTCTTCCTGGTTGGCTTACTGCCTGTTGACGTGAGGAGCGGGCTGGGGTTGGTGCCTGCTCTGTTCGTTTAGGGGCCGAGCCGACTGGATAGGTCCCTCCCAATGATTACTGCTCTGGTACATCCCAGTGGTGGAGGACTGAACTGTAGGACCGATAAGGAAATGGAAATTACACTTACCTGGTAATTGATGTTCCTTGAGGGAGTACAGTTCAGTCCTCATTCCCGCCCGGGGATGGATGTTTCAGACGCGAGGCGTCAGTTCCGAGTGTGCTTTCGGATCCTAGCGTCGGCAACGGACTCTGATTGGCAGGTAATCGCGCGAGAGCAACCTTTTCTGCCTATACTCTTCCTTAGTTCTCCTTCCTTCTAGCTCTCTGTCTTCCGCTGTTTGGTGCGCAGGGGGACAGGGGCACGGAGGAGGGTGTTTTCGGCCTTTCTTTTTGGGGCCCTGTGATTTTAAAGTTGAAGTTTGAGCATAGCTTTGTATTTAGTACTTTAACTGGTTGGTTGTTTGCTCCTTTGAGTCTGCTTTGACAGTAGGTCACTGGGGAATCATGGGAGAAGACCAGCAGGATATACCCGGTGATGTCACAAGTTTGACTTGTCCAGTCTCCATGTTGCAGGAGGAGGTGCACTACCCAGTGGTGGAGGACTGAACTGTACTCCCTCAAGGAACATCAATTACCAGGTAAGTGTAATTTCCATTTTGTCTACGAGGAATGCCTATCAACACAACTATAATTCAAGTATATGCCACAACAACAGCTGCAGAAGAGGATGAAATTGATAAGTTCTATAAACAAGCTGAAATTGACAGAACATGTAAATAGGATATCCTGATAGTCATGGATGACTAGAACGCAAAAGTTGGCAACAAAGGCAGCGGTAAAATGGTTGGAAAATATGGACTTGGCAACAGAAATGAAGTTGGAAAAAGACTGATAGAATTCTACAAGACCAATGATCTATTCATCTCAAACACCTTCTTCCAGCAACACAAATGGTGACTGTACACATGGACGTCACTCAATGGATTGTACAAAAATCAAATTAACTACATCTGTGGAAGTCAATGATGGAAAAGCTCAATAACATCAACAAAGACAAAACCTGGAGCTGACTGTGATACAGATCACCAGCTACTAGTATGTAAATTCTAGCTAAAATTGAAAAAGAGCAAGCCGCTCATGAATGTAGCAAAATATGACCTTGAGAATATACCACTGAAATTTAAAGATCATCTGAAAAATTGATTTGCTGTTTTTGATAAAAATGACAGAGTTCCAGAAGAGTTATGGGATGACATCAAGAAGGTTGTGTTGGAAGAAAGCGAGAAGTCTCTACAAAAGGTGAAAAAGCAAAAATGGCCAAAATGGATGACCAAAGAAACTCTGCAAATCGCCCAGAAACGCAAAGAAGCTAAAGCCAGAGGAGAAAGATGGTTGCACATTTGGAGATTATCGGTCGGTGGAAAGAACCTCAAGCAGGGTCTTGAAAATGTATTGACCCGAAACACAGGAGTGTGTCATTTTACCACTGAATATTTTTGCTGACTTGGGGATTCAGCCAAATACTTCTAGCTTTCAAATTTTTCTAACACAGTTTTTAAATGTTTACTGCAAATTGATTAAAAATGGACTGCACCTTCCAGTTGAGATGTCCTTGCCTGGGGGTAATTTGGTCCGACAAAAAGATGTGTTTTGGAGGTAATTTATGTCTTTAGGATTTGCCTTTTTGGATTTATTGTGACTTGGGGTTGGCAGTATTCTTGAGCCCTTTGGGAATTTTCTTCTTTACAGAGGAGAAAGAGAGGCAATCGCAAAACTCAGAGATTTCCAATGTGCAGCAAGACAAGACAAGGAGAATTACTAAAATGATAAATGCAAGGAAATAGAAGCAGAAACTATTAGAGGAAGACCAAGGTAGACTTTCCTAAAGCTATGACAGTTGAAGAAAAGATTCCAGCCTCGAATTGGAATGTTACAAGATGCTCAAGAATCTATGATGACTGATGCTGAGAAGATCAAAAAAGGTGGAAAGAATATACAGATTTTTTATATGATAGAGATCAAGTGGACCAACAGCTGTTTCAACCTGTATCTTATGATCCAGAACCATTGGTGATGAAAGAAGAAGTCAAAGCAGCATTGAAAGCCTCATCATAATACAAAGCACCAGGCACTGATGGCATCCCTATAAAAGTATTACAGCAATCTGATGCATGTTACCATACTTACAAGGCTCTGCCACGAAATATGGAAGACATCATGGCCAACTGACTGCAAAAGCTCTGTTTATACCAATACTAAAGAAAGGGGATCCAACTGATTGTGGAAATTATTGCACAATTGTTCTGATCCCACATGCCAGCAATGTTCTACTGAAGATTATTCAACAGAAACTACAACCATACCTGGAACTAGAACTACATGAAGTGCAAGAAGGGTTCAGAAAAGGGGGAGGAACGAGAGGCAGCACTGCAGATGTGAGCTGGATTCTTGAAAAAAGAAAAGAATACCAAAAGGATATCCAAATTTGTGCTTTATTGACTACAGCAAGGCTTTTGACTGTGTAAACCATGAAAACGCTGGGCCACATTAAGACGCATGGATAAACTATAACACCTGATCGTTCTCTTGCACAACCTTTACATTGATCAAGAAGCAACAGTTTGAACTGAACAAGGAGAAACAGAATGGTTTAAAATCAGCAAAGGTATACGACAAGGCTGCATACTTTCCCCCTACCTGTTTAATTTATGTGTAGAACAAATCATCAGAGAAGCAGGACTGTATGTAGACAACAGTGGTGTGAACATTGGTGGAAGATTCATCAACGACTTTCGCTATGCTTATGATACCACATTACAAGTGAAGACAATCTGAAACATTTGCTTCTCACAATCAAGGAACATAGTCTTAAAATGGGTCTGCACCTTAATGTAAAGAAGACAGAGATCATGACAACTGGCAAAATCAATACGTTCATCAATTATATTTCAGATATATCATGTTTTTTATATAATACCTTAAGGTTTTCTTTGCTAAAGACTACCAGTAGAATCATTAGATTCACTACTAGTTTCCTCTCTATTGTGATGCCCTAACTTCCCTGTTTTGTTTGTATCCTTCAAAGATGCATTCTGAACCATGCACTCTTGGATGGCTATCAGTTTGCCCTCATTATCTATAGCTGCTCTGTCTCCTTTTTAATGATTGATGTCAGCAGCCCTGTTCCACCCTGTTTAACCCTGGAATTACCAAGATTTTTTGCACAAACTGAATACCGTGGGGGTCATAAATGAACCCACAATGAAATTTAATTGTTAACCATGAAAAATTTAAACTAAACAGACAAAATATTATTCCGAATTAATTATTTATTATATGAAGGTTAAATGTTTTGAAATTTAATGCTTTATCATAAAATTACATGAAGAAGAGTTGCCATGAAAACAGTATTTGCATGCACTTGATGAACACAGTAAAGTACTACAGTCATTTGCATGAGACAGACAATTTCTGAATGTTCTTTGCAAACATTGCGCTTGCAGGAGGTGCAAACTATGTTGCTTTTCTTGTCTTTTTCTCTGGAACAGCAGTGACACCTTGCACTTTTCTTTGGGATCCCGACATTGCAAACAGCATCAGTGGCTTCTTCAATGCTGGAAGAAGTCTCGCTGCAATTACTCTGAAGCAGCTGCTTTCCTAATTCCAAGAGGAATAGACAACGTCTGTGCTTTGACTTGGACTGCCATTCTGGATTTAGTGACATCCAAACAATGAAGACGTTCCAAAGCACTGATGTCCAACATGTTGTAGAAGATTGTCACTGGCCAGCGTCTTGTCATTCGTTTTGTAGCATACGTGCGCAACATTTGATCTGCCGTATCTACTACACCTTTACTAGAATTATAGTCCAAGATCATACGTAGTTTTTTTTGTCTGGACGTGTGTTATCTACTTCTTATTGATCATGCAAACTGCTCAGAAGAACAACCACTTTTCCTTTCTTCGGGCAATAGGAAACCAGAGTGGCGTCATCGCGAAAGGCAAACAGTGAAGTGAATACCTCTCGGCCCTTTGCTGTTGCAAATTCTGGAGGTAATTCTTTTCTGTTCTTTCGAATTGTCCCCAAAAGTATCATTTGTTTTTCTAGCAATTTCCGTGACAGGGATAAACTGCAGAAGAAATTGTCAACAGTAACATTTCTGCCAGATCGCGTCAATCCTTCAGTGAGTTGCAGCACAACCCTTTCACCCTGATTCTGTACCCTGTTTTGTCCAAGTTCCCTTCCTGTATATACTTGAAGACGCAGAACATATGACGTTGCACTGTCACACAAAATCCATAGCTTTATGCCATATTACCCAGGTTTGCTGGGAATATATTGTCTGAACGGAACACGGCCACAAAATATAAGCAGTTGCTCATCCACGGTAACATTTTCACCAGGCACAAAGGCGTCACTTAGAGTTGCTTCACAGCTATCAAAAACGTGTCTGATTGGAGCAAGCTTATCCACGCTTCATTGTTCACGTCTGTTGGTTGCATCATCAAATCTGAGAGCACAAGGAATTTGCTGAAAACGGTTACGGGCCATGTTTGCCGAAAACAGAATGACCATCTTCAAGGTTCCACAACTGAACTATGGATTCATTTTGTGACTTGTACACGCCTGAGAGGATCAGAAGTCTAAGAAAATGTTGAAATTCTCCATCTGTCAAATCTTTCCATGTGTCGTCATAAATGTGTCTTCCTTGTTTGCTTGTCCACATCATGATCTCATTCAATAAGTTTCTCCTCGTGAACAAGTGGAATGCTGCGAGAGGGCCATCAACATTTTGTACAGCATACCTTGTAGGACCTTGTTGTACGGGCATGACATTAGCTCTGGCGTATCTTTCAGCAGCTTGCTTTATAGGTTTCCTGTTCCATGATGTGGCATTCTTAGATACATAGGCTTCAATGGCAACATTTGTGTTTATAGTTGATGACCTCTTAGCTCCTCTACGACCACAACTAAGATTCCTCACAGTTGATACTGACACCGAGGACACCTGCCTTCTTCCCCGTCCAGCAGACCCTCGACCTTTGCCTTGACCTGTAACTTAACTCTTTGCTGCAGGCGATGTTACCGGCTCAACATCAGTCTCACATTCACTTGGCGACCAACTGCTGTCGCCATCTGAAATCATGACTGTCATCATCAGATTTATCGCCCGAACTTGGCTAATATGCTTCTTCGCTTGCTGAATATGCTACATCAGACGACTCAGAGCCGTCACTGTCAGCATCTCGTTGCAATATTTCTCTTACTTGGGCAGCTGAATACTTTCGTTTTGACATCATAAACAATAACTTAACAAAAAAGTTGAATAAAACGCAAAGCAGTTTTACTATAGGTGTACAATAATCGTGATGAACGAGCTGAAAGCCTTTAAATTTCATCGGAAATAATGAGAGAACGTATGATAATTATAGAAAACGTGTAATTTTCATAAAATAAGAGTACAAAAAATAAATGATACATAATTAATGATAAATACCTTTGTTAGATTTATTTATTTATTTAACAATCATTTATATACCGCATCTTCCAGTGATCAGATGCGGTTCACAATAAACAATCAACAAAGCAGAGTTTGTTTTACATGTAACATCTTATAACCACAAGCAATATAATAAGTAAAAATTCAAATTCAGATCAAAAAATTCACAAAACTGCAAATTGTATCACGATCCAAACCGTACGTAAGCAACTGTGGTAAAAAATGACCCCACTGGTACTCTGTGCTGCAATTCATTACTAGCGTCACCTAGCGGATGAAAATTATTCCTCTCATGGCGCAATATAAAGAGAATATTGACATGTGAAAAATCATAAAAAGATTGCATTCTTTAACAACTAGTTTCCGAGATACGCGTTGTGAAACTTGCAATGGGGTCTGGAGACATCCCCTCAATGCAAGAGTATATTACATAACCTGGAGGACAGGTCTTAGGTACAGAATCATTTCCTGCAACATCAAGGTGATGCTATCCTTTCAATTGACCTCTCTCCTGCATGGCAGCAAAGAGGCTGCCAGACTGGAGATAGGACTTCTCTACTATGTCTCTCAGAGTTTCCTTTATATACCTCTCTGCCTCAGTGCCTTCAAATCTGTTACTTTAGTCTCTAGAGATCAGATTTTTTCCCCGAGAGCAAAGATCTCTGCGCCTAGTACACACATAAACATAGAATATGACGACAGAAAAAGACCACATGGCCTATCTAGTCTGTCCTTCCATATCAACAATTACAACAGTCCCCTTTTTGCCTTTAGAGATCCTCTGTGTTTGTCTCATGCTTTTTTGAATTCAAATACTGTCCTCATCTCTACCACCTCCATGGGCAGACTATTCCACGGATCCACCACTCTTTCCATAAAGAAATATTTCCACATATCACTCCTGAATCTATCCCCCTTCACCCTCATCCCATGTCCCCTTGTAGCATAATTTGCTTTCAATTGAAAGAGGCTCTCCCCCTGTACATTTATGCCACGGAGGTATTTAAACATCTCAATCATATCACCTCTATTCCACCTTTCCTCTAAGGTGTACATATTAAGCTTAAGTCTGTCCTCATATGCTTTATAATGAAGACCACTAACCATTTTAGTAGCCATCTTCTGCACTGACTCCATCCTGTTCACATCCTTTTACATAAGAACATAAGATATGCCATACTGGGTCAGACCAAGGTCCATCAAGCCCAGTATTCTGTTTCCAACAGTGGCCAATCTAGGTCATATGTACCTAGCAGTTTCCCCAAGAGACACAAGTTCCACAATGCTTGGAAGGTGCAGTCTCCAGAATTGCACACTATACTCCAAATGAGGTCGCACCAAAGACTTATACAGAGGCACTATCACCTCCTTTTTTCTGCTAGCCATTCCTCTCCGTATGCACCCAAGCATCCTAACTTTTGCCGCTGCCTTTTCTACCTGTTTAGCTACTTTAAGATCATCAGACACAACCACGCCTAGGTCCCACTCTTCTTTAGTGGACAAAAGTACTTAACCCCCTATACTATATTGCTCCCTTGGATTGCTGCAGCCCAAATGCATGACCTTACATTTTTTTTAACATTAAAACCCAGCTGCCAAATTCTAGACCATTCTTCAAGCTTAGCTAGATCCCTCCTCATGTTATTTACACCTTCCTGGGTGTCTACTCTATTGCAGATTTTGGTACATTCCACAAAGAGGCAAACATTACCCGACAGCCCTTCCACTATATCACTAAAAAGATGTTAAAAAGAATCGGACCGAGAATTCAGACCTAGCAGGGGACTTCCAAGATGGCCGCGGCTGCAGTCTGTGCTGTCTGGTGCTTTTTCTGAATGGGGAGAAAGCGTAAGGGGAAAACGGGGCCGGTACCCTCCCAGCCCGTCGGTACCTCTACACCGAATCTGCCTTTAATTTCGGGTCCTTTGGATCCTTTCCTTGTTCGCACCCCTCGGGACTTGGAGCGTACGGGAGGAGCTCTGCGGCTGGCAGGCTTGTCGGAGTCGGAGTGCCCGGCCTCTGCATCGCTATCATCTGTCTCCCCCGTATTGAGCCCTGCGCCTCCGTTGAATCGCACTCAGCCCTTGCCTTCTGGCTTCCTGGAGCTTTCCTCCTCTCCCCCGGCAGGGGGGTTGGTGAAGTGCTCGCGAGGGTCAGGTTGGGCTGTATCTGCATCGGAAACGGAGCTCTCTGGTGATCTGGGCTCACGAAGATCCTTAGAGGTGCTTGGAGAGACGCGGCTGGAGCAGCAGTCTATCTCTTTGAGTGGTGACCGACCTGCGGCGTTGATGGAGCCGTCTGCATCCCTTCCTTGTTCAGGGGAGGTTTTTGTTCTCCAGAAGCCGCAAAATTTTACATTGGAATCCATTTGGAATGCGATAGTTTCCCTTGGTGAGGCACTACTTCCAAAAGTTTCTTCTTTGGCTAACAAGGTTGCTACATCTGCAGTTCGGTTGACTGAATTAGAAGAAAAAGTTTCTACGCTCCAAACTGATCATACAGCTGTCTCCAGTAAGGCTGTAAGTTTGGAGGACCTCTCGGATGGACATAGGAAAAGTATTATTTCTCTGCAGTTAAAGACTGAGCATTTGGACAACTTGTCTTGGGCGAATAACTTGAGAGTTATTAATTTTCCTAGAGTGTCTTCTATTTCCCCTAGAGACATGTTTGTGAAATATCTTGTGGAGACTTTGGGGGTTTCCCCTGAGCTAGTTCCCCCCTTGGTAAAAATTTATTACTTGCCTACTGCTAAGCGGGCTTTGGCCCGGCGAGAGTTGGGGGAGAGCCAGAATCAGGGGGATGTATTGAATGTTACAGATATTTTGGAAAATTCTGGTTTAGAGTCACAGGTTTCATCTACACTGCTTATCACTTTTGCCTTGTTGTCCGATAAGGAATGGTTACTTAAATTGTTTTTTCAAAAACGGAATCTTCTGTTCCATGGATTTGCAATACGTATATATCCCGATTTATCAAGAGAAATGCAGAAACGACGTAGAGAGGTTTTGTTGCTCAGGCCAGGGGTGCTGCAACTGGGGGGGCTGTTTTTTCTTAAACACCCATGCAAGTGTTTGGTGAAACTCCAAACTTTTTCTTATATTTTTTTTGAGCCCTCCCAGTTGTTGGCTTTCATCAAAGCTAAAGGTCAGGAGAAGCCCTCAGGCTCATAGATTTAGGCTTCTTGCTTAAGATTGTATGTCAACTTTCTTCTTGTATTAGGTTAATTACTAATGGAATCCCCCTATCGAGGGCTAGAGAGAATAGGCAATTTAGTTTTTATGTTAATAATGATTTTCTTTATGGTATCCTGGTTCATTGGGATGTTTTCTGTTTGCCTTTCTATTTCTCCAAGAAGTGGTGTTGTACCTTTCTTGTTATGTTTTGATAATTGCATAAATAAAAAATTAAAAAAAAAAAAAAAGAATCGGACCAAGGACAGATTCCTGGGGCACACCACTAGTAACCCCTTCTCCTCAGAGTGAGCTCCATTTACCTGTACTCTTTGTCGCTTCCCACCCAACCAATTTCTAACCCAAGCAGTAAATTTAGGTCCATCCCTAGGGTACTCAGTTTGTTTATAAGTCACCTGTGAGGAACGGTGTCAAAGGCTTTACTGAAATCTAAATACACCACATCTAGGGCTCTCCCTCGGTCCAACTCCCTGGTCATCCAGTCAAAGAAATCAATCAGATTTGTCTGACAAGACCTGCCTCTGTCAATGATTTACTCACCACAGAAGTTAAACTAACCAGCCTATAGTTTTCAACTACATCCTTACTTCAGCTTTTGTGTAAAGGCACCACATGAGCCTCTCTCCAGTCCCTTGGCACCATACCCGACTCCAACGAGGCATTGAAAAGGTCAGTCAGTGGAGCTGCTAGAACGTCCCCAAGTTCCCTCAGTATTCTAGGATGTATCCCATCGGGTCCCATCGCTTTGTCTACTTTAAGTTGAGCTATTTTCTCATGAACACAGTCTTCTGAAAATTGTACAAGATGTCTCTTGCTTCTGTTCCTGTTTCTGGGTGTTTTCTGAGGACCTGCTCCTGGTTCTTCATCTGTGAACACATAACAGAAATATTTGTTAAGCAATTCCGCTTTATCCTCATCAGCTTCTACATATTTCTCCCCTGCACCCTTGAATTTGACAATACCACTTTTTGCCCTTCCTCTTCTCACTAACATATCTGAAAAATGTCTTATCCACCCATTTTATTGCATTGACTATTTCCTCCTCGTTTTGAATCTTTGCTTTCCTGACTACTTTGCTAGCTTCTCTAAGTTTTTCCAAATATAGTTGCCTGTCTTCCTCTATCTGTGATCTTGTGTGTTTCATGAAGGCCTCCCTCTTTTTCTTCACTTTTTCAACTACGTCTTTCAAAAGCCATAGTGGTCTCCTTTTCCTTTTACCTTTATTTACCATTTTAATAAAAAGGTTGGTTGCCCTTAAAATATCCCCTTTCAGTTTTGCCCACTGTTTTTCTACATCCCCCAGCTTTTCCCATCCCGCTAATGACTCCCTGAGTTATTGGCCTCACATTTGAATGGATTCTAACAGCCCTAGTCCTAATACTGAACCATGCCATCTGGTGATCACTGGATGCAAAATGATCTCCCACTGTTACATCAGAAGCACTTTCACCATTGGTAAGCACCAAGTCCAGTATGGCTCCTTCACATGTGGGGTATGTTACCAATTGCCTGAATAGTTCTCCCTGTAGAGAATCCAGGATCTCTTTACTTTTAGATGATACTGCAGCAGGAATGTGCCAATCAACATCTGACATATTGAAATCCCCTATCAGTAGTACTTCCCCTTTCCTAGCAATGCTGTGTATGTCTTCAATTAACTCTCGGTCCACCTCATCCTCTTGTGAGGGAGGTCTGTATATCACACCAATGCAAATAGATTTTTCTTTCCCTCTTTCTAGTTTAACCCACAATGCCTCCTCTCTCCCTTTTAAGCTCTATAATTCCAAAGCTTTAATAGTAGTTTTTACATATAGTGTCACTCCTCCTCCCCTTCTTCTAACCCTGTCCTTTTTGAATAAAGTATAGCCAGGTATAGTTACATCCCAGACATGGTTTTCTCTGAACCATGTTTCTGTAACTGCAACTAAATCCAAGTCGGCCACTCCCACCAAAGCTTTAACATCAGGGATCATATTTCCCATGCCTTAGGCATTTATACACACTGCTTTCCATATGTTACCCCTTTTACCCATTTCAATAAAGGTATTTAATGTAGCACTTACCTTGGGGTTTTCACTTACCTGGGGGCTTTCTTCACCCATCCCCAATGAATCTAGTTTAAAGCCCTCTTCAGTAGATTAGCCAGTCTACTACTGAAGACACATCAACCTTTCTTGGACAGATGGATGCCATCTCTGCTCTGCAACCCTTGGAACAGCATCCCATGGTCTAGGAAACCAAAACGCTCTCGATGATACCATCCACGCAGCCATGCATTCATCTCCAGGATGCAAACCTCTCTGCCTTGGCCTTTACACTCAACAGGGAGGATTGAAGAGAACACCATACATGCACCTAACTGCTTCACCCTCTGTCCCAGAGCCATGAAGTCACTTTTGATATGCTCAGAGGGATACCTGGCAGCATCATTTGTTCCGACATGGATTAGCAACATTGGGTAACAGTCAGTGGGCTTGATGAGTCTCGGCAAACTCTCTGTAACATCTTGGATTTTGGCACCAGGCAGACAGCATACCTCTCTGGACATCAAGTCTGGTTGGAAGATGGATGCCTCAGTACCCCTCAGAAGAGAGTCACCAACAACCACTACCCTTTGCTTCCTTATTGTCATGGATTCTGCAACTTTGGGGTACTTGAGCTCTGGGTCTTCCCTTTCCAGGGATGCTTTCATCTCCTCCACTTCTAGGGCTGCATAATGGTTCTTCAAGGGCTGGAGAAATTGAATTGGTGATTCTGCAGGCCCTGGTGACTTGTGTCCAACCTTCGTCATTCTGTTGGCACCCATCTTCTCCTCTGCTGGAGAGCTTGGTTGCTGCAAGAAGCATCTCATCAATGTACCTCTCACTGTCTTGAATGCTCTTCAGCCTCGCCAGCTCCTCTCCGAGTTTCTCCACTTGTTTCCTCAGAGCAGAAGGAACCTGTCCTTCAACTGGCATTGGGACTTCTGTCTGGACAGAGGCAGAAGCTGTAATGGGGGCAACAGCTTTAGCGATATGATTTTTCCCAGCAACTGTTCTGCTCGTGGAGCTTAGGTATCTGTTAAAATAAAAGAGAGAGATCTACCAAAGTACCAGCCGGTTTCCCAGCTGTCCTTTCAGAGAAAAAGCAATTAAATCTCTTTAATTACATTCAAAATGTGCTGTTCCAAGTCCCTGTGTTTTGTTAAATGGGGAGGCGCCCTATAAAGAAAGGCTGCTCACTGGGGGTGGGTGGGAATTGGGGGGGTAGGGAGGGAACTAACACCTAATTAGGTGTCAGCAGTTCCCAAGAGCTGAGAAAGTTACCAAAGCTGAGTTTTAAACCTACCCCACTAAAGAAAATATTTCTACTAAAACACCAAAAATAATGTAACTTTGTTTTAAAAATATACCAAAACCCTTTTAAGAGCTCCCAGTCAGAGAGCTAGCAATTTAAAAAAAGAAATAAACCCTCAAATTCTTACCGTTGTTTGAACTGTATAGCCCCTGTTAGGAATGCAAAGGGCTCCTTGCTCCCAGGAAATGAGTCTTATCTATGGAGGCTAAATAACTACACCTCTAGATGTGCAGTGAACTGTTCCACATTATTTGCAGTGTTATAAGTTTGCTAAACAAATACTTCTGCTTTGTTTTTACTAAATAAGATCCTGGAGATGGAACAGCTGTGACTCCCAAATATAAAAATGGGAATGAAGTAAATACCACACCATTCACAGAAGATGAAAGACTCCTTCTATCCAAGCAAGGACTGTTAATCATCCAGGAAGTTGGTCACAGCTTACCTCAGCAGCACAGGCATAAATAGCTCAACCAGAGCTCTGTGATCCTCAGTCTTGAAAGACTAGAAAAGGGAACTGTTACTTCTGGAAAGAG
This sequence comes from Ichthyophis bannanicus, assembly GCA_033557465.1. NCBI lineage: Eukaryota > Metazoa > Chordata > Amphibia > Gymnophiona > Ichthyophiidae > Ichthyophis > Ichthyophis bannanicus. The sequence continues at coordinate 66,091,773 of CM066040.1, forward strand.
ATCTGCAATTGTGAGTATATATTGCTGGGAATTTTCTGAAAGGAATTCTTTCTATTAAAGCTATTTAATCTGTGAACCCACTATTTTTTGTTAAATCAGTCAGGGCCTAGTAGCAGCAGTTAAAGTTTAAATTTAAAACACAGAAGAGAACTTTCTGGTTACATTAAATACCCAGCAGAGAGCTTGTAGTTTTAATTTAATAGTCACTCAGGGCCTAGTATCAGCAAAGTACTTTAAGTTTAAATTTAAAAATACAGAAGAGAGCTTTCTGGTTAAATGTGGAACCCAGCAGAGAGCTGTAGTTTACATTTAATAGTCACTCAGGGCCTAGCATCAGCAAAGTACTTTTAGTTTAAATTTAAAAATACAGAAGAGAGCTTTCTGGTTAAATTTAGAACCCAGCAGAGAGCTTGTAGTTTAAATTTCATAATAAGTTAAAGCCTAGCAGCAGCAAAGAGCTATAATTTAAATCAAATAAGAATATAGCTTACCTCAGCAGCACAGGACAGGGTACTGTGTAGCAGCCCTCTTTTAATAAGTGTTATTTCCCTCCCTCCCCTGGGATAATCGTAGCTTTATAGGTACTTACACATCTTAAAAGACAGGAGGTTCTCTCAGGTGAAGCTCATTACCCAAATCAGTCATACACTAAGGACCTGAGATCAATTAAGCTTCAGGTGAACAAAGTATATTAAACGTATTAGGTACAGTTTTATTGGAATAAATATCCATAGCAACCCTTAGTAAGTAAAGAACTTAAAGATCTCAACAAAAACTAAAAACTAAGATGCAGACAGCAGTCCAGCAGCGAGATGGGGGCTTTCCAGTCTTTTGCATTGAGTGTCACATGTATGATTTTCTCCCAGTTGGTGAGAGGTCTTACATGTGCACTAGGTGCAAGGAGCTCTTTGCTCTCAGGGAACGAGTCCGTTCTCTAGAGGCTAGAGTAGCAGACTTGGAAAACATAAGACAAACAGAGAGGTACATAGACGAGACCTACAGGGATATAGTCCTGAAGTCCCACCTCCAGTCTGGCAGCATCCCTGTTGCCATGGAGGAGAGAGGTCACGTGACAGGAGAGCATCACCCTGGTGCAGCAGGATGTGATCCTGTAACTAGGACCTGTCCTCCAGGTGATGTAAAACCCTCTCGCACCGAGGAAGTTTCTCCAGGGCCATGTGCCCATGAGGAAAGGGTTAGGACAGCCGTTATAGTTGGTGATTCGATCATTAGGCATGTAGATAGCTGGGTGGCTGGTGGATGTGAGGATCACCTGGTAACATGCCTGCCTGGTGCGAAGGTAGCGGACCTCACGCGCCACCTAGATAAGGTCTTAGATAGTGCTGGGGAGGAGTCTGCTGCCTTGGTACATGTTGGTACCAATGACATAGGAAAATGTGGTAGGGAGGTTCTGGAGGCTAAATTTAGGCTTTTAGGTAGGAAGTTGAAATGCAGAACTTCCAGGGTAGCGTTCTCCGAAATGCTTCCTGTTCCACGTGCAGGGCCCAAAAGGCAGGCAGAGATCCGGAGTCTCAATGCGTGGATGAGACAATGGTGCAGAGATGAGGGTTTTGGATTTGTTAGGAACTGGGGAACATTCTGGGGAAAGGAGGGGCTCTTCCAAAGGGATGGGCTTCACCTTAACCGGGATGGAACCAGGTTAAAAAGGAGATAGAGCAGCTTTTAAACTAGATAATAGGGGAAAGCCGACAGTCGCCCAAGAGTGGATGGTTCGGAAGAATGTATCCTTGAAGGATACTACCAAAAGCAGAGAGGTTCCAAAAAAGAGTAAAGTAGCCCAAATGCCCTCGAGTATGGAGCAGACAGAGCTTAAAGATCCCAAATTACCCATGTCTACCAATAGCCAAATTAATATAAATAAAATACAGTCTCTAAAATGTTTGCATGCAAATGCTAGAAGTCTAAAAAATAAGATGGGAGAGTTAGAATATATAGCACTAAATGAGAGGTTAGATATGATTGGAATATCAGAGACATGGTGGAAGGAGGACAACCAGTGGGACACTGTGATACCTGGGTACAAACTATATCGTAATGATAGAGCTGATCAAATTGGTGGAGGGGTTGCTCTCTATGTTAGAGAGGGCATTGAGTCAAAAAGGATTAAAGTTTTGCAGGAAACAAAATTTGCTGTAGAATCTTTATGGATTGAAATTCCATGTAAAAAGGGGAAGGCGATGGCAGTGGGGGTGTACTATCGACCGCCTGGCCAGAATGAACAAATGGATGATGAAATGCTCAAAGAAATCAAGGAAGCTAACAAAAGTTACAGCGTGGTAATAATAATGGGTAATTTCAATTACCCCGGTATCGACTGGGTCATTGTCACGGCAGGACATGCTAGGGAGATAAAGTTCCTAGATGAAATAAATGTCTGCTTCTTGGAGCAGCTGGTTCATGAACCGACCTGAGGGGAAGCCATATTAGACCTAGTCCTTAGTGGAACACCAGATCTAGTGCAAGAGAACGGTGTTGGGACCACTTGGCAATAGTGATCATAGCATGATCGCCTTTGTTTTAATTAGTGGAGGAGGTATAGTAAGGAAATCCACAGTACTACCTTTTAACTTTCGAAAGGGAGACTATGATAAAATGAGGAAAATAGTTAAGAAAAAACTAAAAGGAGCAGTTGCAAAGGTTAAAGACTTACATCAAGCTTGGGTGTTGTTGAAAAAATACTATCTTGGAAGCCCAGACCAGCTTTATTCCACGCTTTAAGAAAAGTGGAAGGAAGTCCAAAAAACTGCCAGCATGGTTTGAAGGTGAGGTCAGAGAGGCTGTTGTTGCCAAAAAAGCATCTTTCAGGAAATGGAAAAAAGAGCCAAACGACGAAACCTGGAAACAGCACAAGCACTGGCAGGTCAAATGCAAGGCATTGATAAAGCAGGGAAATGGAGAATTTGAGAAGAAGCTTGCTGCAGAAGCAAAAATGCAAAATAAAGATTTTTTCAAGTACATTCATAGCAAAAAACCCGTGAGAGAGTCAGTTGGTCCATTAGATGATAGAGGAGTTAAAGGGGCACTAAGAGGTGACAAGGCAATAGCGGAGAGACTGAATGAATTCTTTACTTCGGTCTTTACTGAGGAAGATGTAGGGATGTTACACATGACTGAGGTGGTATTTAAAGGTGCGGAAGAATTGAAGGAAATATCGATACATCAGGAAGATGTATTACAACTATTAGATAAACTGAAGAGTAGAAAATCACCTGGGCTGGATGGTATACATCCAAGGGTGTTGAAAGAACTGAAATATGAGATTGCAGACCTGCTATTAGTAATCTGTGAACTATCATTACAATCATCTCTAATACCTGAAGATTGGAGGATCGCCAATGTAACACCAATTTTTAAAAAGGGTTCCAGGGGTGATCCGGGAAACTATAGACCGGTGAGCCTGATGTCTGTACCTGTAAAAATGGTAGAAACCATCATAAAGCATAAAATTACTCAGCATGTAGATAGTCATGGCCTAATGGGAGACAGCCAACATGGCTTTAGACAAGGAAGATCTTGTCTTACTAATCTGTTATGTTTTTCTGAAAGTGCGAATAAACAGGTGGACAAGGGTGAGTCGGTTGATATAGTGTATCTGGACTTTCAGAAAGCCTTTGACAAGGTCCCTCATCAGAGACTTTTGGCAAAACTAAAGAGTCATGGGATAGGAGGCAGTGTACTACTGTGGATGAGGAACTGGTTAAAAGATAGAAAGCAGAGGGTAGGGCTAAATGGCCAATTTTCCCAATGGAGAAAGGTGAATAGTGGTGTACCCCAGGGATCTGTGCTGGGTCCGCTGCTTTTTGACATATTCATGGAAAGAAGAACAACAAGTGAGGTTATCAAATTTGCAGATGACATAAAACTATTTAAAGTTGTTAAAACCCAAGAGGATTGTGGAAAATTGCAAGAGGATCTTGATAAATTGGAAGACTGGGCATTAAAATGGCAGATGAAATTTAATGTGGACAAATGCAAAGTTATGCACCTAGGGAAGAACAACCCAAACTATGGTAACACGATACCAGGTTCCACATTAGGAACCACCACCCAGGAAAAAGATTTAGGCGTCATTGTGGATAACATGTTAAAACCCTTGGCCCAGTGTGCAGCGGCGGCCAAGAGAGCAAATAGAATGCTAGGTATCATAAGGGAAGGAATGGAAAATAAAACAAAGATATTGTAATGCCTCTATACCGTTCCATGGTGAGACCGCACCTTGAATATTGTGTGCAATTCTGGTCGCCGTATCTTAAAAAGGATATAGAGTTATTAGAAAAGGTTCAGAGAAGAGCCACCAAAATGGTAAAGGGGATGGAAGGATACTCCTATGGCGAAAGGCTAAAAAGGTTAGGGCTCTTTAACCTGGAAAAGAGAAGGCTGAGGGGAGATATGATAGAAGTCTATAAATTAATGAACGGAGTGGAATGGGTAAACGTAGATCGATTTTTTACATTATTAGAATATAGAAAGACTAGGGGACATACAATGAAGCTACAGGGTAAACTATTTAAGACTAATAAAAGAAAATATTTTTTCACTCAACGTGTAATCAAACTCTGGAATTTGTTACCGGAGGATGTAGTAAAGGCTGTTAGTGTAGCTGGGTTTAAAAAAGGTTTGGACAAGTTTCTGGAGGAAAGGTCCATAAACCATTATTAAGAAGGGACTCAGGATATCAATGCTTGACCCAGTACCTGAACCTGTCTCTTTTGGGGAAACTGCTAGGTATGTATGACCTAGATTGGCCACTGTTGGAAACAGGATACTGGACTTGATGGACCTTGGTCTGACCCAGTATGGCAGGGGTCACCAACCTCCAGAGGGCCGCGGGCCGCACAGCCGACTACCGGGAGCCTCGCGGGCCGCACCCCACTAAGAACACTAGCCATCTAAATTATATCATCGAGGCTACTAACACAACTTGTGCAATACTAAAACCGGCACTGCAGATATTTACACCTTTGCATCAAGATACTATTGCTCACCATAACAACTTAATTATACCCTTTTGTACCTAAAAAGACCTTGTCATCATAAATAAATACTGAAGACATTAGCCCTCTGGATTCTATCAACGAGGCTATTAGCGCAACTCGTATCATTAACTAAAGTATCGTTTTGTTTTGTTTTGTTTTTAATATCTGCAACCAACTATACATTACAGTACTGTTGCTCACCATGAAATCTTAATTATATGCTTCATACCTGAGAACGTCACGTAATGTACTAGTTCTGCATTAGACCGGAGACTGACTCTATGGCAGCTTGTCTATCCACTCAAAAACGTTATATCTTGCATCGCGAAAACGTCCGCACATGCGCTGTAAAAACTTCAGCAAACCCACGGGAATGTATATGTCATGATGATGTGATTGGCTACTACTATTTCAAAGAAAGTTCTTAAACTTATCATGTAACTATTTAAACTAACCTATTGTAACACGCTCTCATGCAGTATTTTATCTATAAAAGAGTACTTGTAGCCGTCATGGAGCAGTCCAGTAGCACAAGTTCCAGTATGACCCCATTTAGTTATCTGCAAAAATTTTAAATAAATCCTTGGCGGGCCGCACCGGGGTAGAGCCTCGCGGGCCGCAGGTTGGTGACCACTGCAGTATGGCATATCTTATGTTCTTATGTTCTTATGAGGTGTTAGAAGAACTTGCTAAACTGAAAGTGGACAAAGCCATGGGACCAGATGGGATACATCCCAGGATACTTAAAGAGCTCAGAGAGGTTCTTGCAGGGCCTTTAAAGGATGTTTTGGATCACGTGAGCACATGAGCGGGTGAGGAGCAGTCCTCGTCGCGCTCCCTGGCCGCCTAACGAAACCTGCTATTAAACCGGCAAATACCGCTAAACGAGGGGTATAGCCCACCGGACCTAGCGTAATAGCTGCAAATCTCTGGTGCTGCATTACTCCAGCACATTGAAACGTACAGGGAAGGCTATGAGAGCGGCGTCAAAGAAAGAGAAGCCCCCGAGCACGAGGGAAACTAAGGTGGCGGCTGCGGCCCACTCTGGGAGTATGCCGGGATCCCTGGGTACTGATAGTGGAGAATCTAGCGCACGAAGTGGTGAAGCTACTTGATCCTAAATTTGACAATGTGCTTAAAAAGCTTGAAGAGATGGGAGAAACCTTTGCAGACCTTACGCGGAGAGTAGAAGAAGTGGAACAGCGTGTGAATGTGCTGGAGGAGGGTGAACTGGCATTAGAGAGAAGCAGCAATAAGCAGCAACAACAGATCGAGACTTTGCTTCAAAAAGTGGATGTCCTCGAGAACCGCTCCCGAAGAAATAATTTAAGAATGGTGGGAGTTCCTGAAACCTGGGCAGATAATCAGCTTGTCCAACTCTTCGAGGAGTGGCTGCCGAAGGAGCTCGGCCTTTTGGAATTGATGGGCCAGATAAAGGTGGAAAGGGCCCACCGGCTCGGACAGCGGATCGAAAACCAAGACAGACCCCGGCCAGTGTTGGCGCGCTTATTGAACTTCCAGCATAAAGTTGCTCTGCTGCAGGCATACCGCAAGCGCCGGGATCTGAAGCTGGACAATGTAGCTGTGCTCCTGTTCCAGGATTATTCAGCATCGCTGGCTGCCAAACGTAAGGACTTCTCCCCTGTCTGTACTACGTTGGTGCAAAAGGGCATTCGGTTTGCCCTACTTTACCCGGCGATATTAAAAATTTTCCACAAGGGCGCCACTCACACCTTTGAGAAGCCGGAGGATGCCCACAAATTCCTGGCCAAGATGACATTGTCTTTGCCAGCGGGTGTGACCAAGTGAGGAGACTCTAGAGGCAGAGTTGCCCGGGGGACCTAGAAGCGGTAATGTTCAGGAGTGGAGAGTTGCAAACGTATAGCTGTGACCGGAACTTCTGAGGATATTGATTGTGGGCTTTTGGGCCTGCCCAGACGCTGGGTTCTGTATGGCATATCCTAAGACAATAAACTTATACCTTGATGTGCTCTATTGTATGAAGGTGGCCCGGAGGTGCATTGGACAGTGATCTGACTCCCGTTTGGGAGGGTCTTGCTTCCAAAGACCCTGGGGATGTTGATTTTTGGGGGGGTGAGGGGAGGGGGAGGGAATTTTGAATCTCTTGCTACCATTGTTTTTTTTGTATATTAGTATATATGTTAGTGTGAGTGGGGGAATGTCTGGGGCCCTTAGTTGGCGGAGTGGAGTGCGAGACGTAGGGGGAATGAGTGTTTTGTGTGTTGTGGGGTACGTGGCTCTTTTCGTCAAGGGAAACTGTGCTTATGGGGGGGAGGGCTGTGTAGGGGGGGTGGAGGCTGGACTGAGGGGGGGATGAAGATAGGGTGGGAGGGTGGGGTGGGGGGGAGCAGTTGTGGGGGAGGGGTAGGGGGGGAATTTATAGGAGGGATAGCACGACTTTTTGGAGTTTTAGACGGGTGGCACTGAGTAAGGGTTTGACTCTTAGGTTGCATACCAAGGGGGTTGCGCTGAGCGTTGGCTCTGGGGGAGAGGCTGGGCGCCCCTGGGAGCTCATAAAGGTGTCTAAACCGCTGCTTTACGTTCTGCACTGGCGGTATGCCTAGGGTTAAGATAGTATCGTGGGGGGGGCGGAGCCTGATGTCCAGCGGGATAGTCGCATAGCGCTGAGGCTCCCGAGAGGCCTACCAAGACTCCTGAATTTTGAACCGTTTTAATTCTGAATATTGCTTTGACTCTACCGGGGTACCTTGGGGTGATGGCGGGGACCAAACCAGCACGACTAGATTTCGGGACCCCAACGAATTCCCATGGTAAACGCTCCAAAACCGAGCCCCCGTCTCCGCAGAAGCAGCCCGCACCTCGGGAAGGTCCCGAGATGCAGCAGGAGATCCTCACTGAAATACGAGGGGTAAAAGACCTTGTGCAACTCAACGGGGAGTCACTCCGAGCGCTGCGTGAAGATTTCGGCATGCTGCAAAGCAAACTTGAAGGGCTTTCCCTACGACAAGACAAAATGGAAGGCATACTGGACTCACACACGGTCCGGTTGGCGAAACTTGCCAAAGTAGAGCGCCAGATACGGGCCCTTCAGAAAGAAGTGGAAGATGGCAACAATCGGGCCCGCCGCAATAACATACGGCTCGTGGGCATACCGGAGGGAGCTGAGTCTGGAGACATGAAGGAGTTTCTTTGTAAGGCGCTTCCTTCCCTACTTCGGATCACATTTGCTAAAGACCTGGAGATTGACCGGGCTCATCGAGTGCCCTCAAATATGGCGCTCAATCGGAAGACCCCGCGGCCTATTATCTTTCGGCTCTTAAGATACCAACATGTTGAGCAAATTCTGAATGCCGCTCGCGCAAAAGGCCCCATCGAGTTTGAGGGCCACCGGCTATCCTTCTTTCCTGATTTGGCTAAGCCCACGGTTGATCGTAGAAAGCGATTCCTGGAATTTCGACCGAGGCTACAACAACTGCAAGCTCGCTATGGCCTGATGTACCCGGCTAAACTCAGGGTAACGCTGCACAACCAGACCAGAACATTTGATGATCCTGAATTACTTGCGGAATTTTTGGAGTCCAAAGAGGCAGATCAGATGCGTTGATCCAAGGAACACTTAGCTAATTGACCTTATATTGGTAAAACCCGCCATATTGTTTTCGGACGCTCTCTACCTTAGAGACTGCCTTGGCAATTCACAGCCTTGGCTTTCACTAGCCTTGATGGCCCTGCTCTATCATGCCCACAGCTACTTCGGTGGAGATCGGAGACTATAATAACAGAAGGGTTCAAACATTACAATCGCACTCTCTTGGGCCTCCTCCCGCAGACATATGGTCGCCATTTATATTTGGGGTTATGCTTCTTCTCTGGGGCACTTCAGTGCTTGTTTTCTCATATGGGGTGTATCTGGTATCTTAATTGATGTGTATGATATAGATGTACAGATGTGGTATATATTCCATACTCGCTTGCGCTTTTACTTCAAATGTATGACAATGTCTTATGGCCCTATGTAAGGTTTTTTCATTGAACGTAAAGGGAATCAACAACCCGATTAAAAGAAAGAAAATCCTTAGTTATTTGAGTCATGAAAAGGCGGATCTGGTTTTTCTTCAGGAAACGCACTTAAATTCTACCGAAACTCTGAAACTCAATATTAAACCTTACATGGTAGCTGCCTACTCTCCGGCTGTTTCTAAGAAATGTGGGGTAGCTATTCTGGTGCGGAAATCCTTGCCTGTCACCATTATTGCCACTAGCTCTGACACGGAGGGCAGATGGTCCCGCGTCCATCTTAAAATTGGACACCTTGAACTAACATGTATATGTATATATGCCCCCAATGTGGATAATCCTGCCTTTTTTGCTACCATTGCTCAGGTTGCGCAGGCCTCTGCTAGCACCTCACTGATAATAGGTGGCGACTTTAATCAAGTCGTCGATCCTCTGATAGACAGGCAACCGCCTAGAACGAGTGGCCTGCCCAAGAGCTCCCTCACACTCACCTCCTTGATCAAAGATCTCGCTTTAGTGGATCTTTGGAGATTGTTGCATCCTGCTGAACTGGAATTTACTTTCTATTCTCCCCCCCATCTATCACAGTCCAGAATAGATTTTTTCCTAATATCTAAAGTGCTGGTATCTCAGGTAGACACAGCGATGATTCACCCATTACATATCTCAGACCATGCTGCCATTTCCTTCCAGTTGCACGCTAACCTGCCCAGTGGGAATCCGGGAAATTGGTTTTTTGATAGGACCCTGCTAGAGCAACAAGAGTTTCAGTTAGACATTCGGGCTGCCATTCAGGACTATTTCCATTTTAACTTACCACATGATACCATGAGCTGGGCTTGGTGGAAGGGCTTTAAAGCTGCCATTCGTGCAACCATTACTAGCTATCAAATTCGCTTGGGGAAACAGCGTAAGCAACAGTTATTAATATTAGAGCAACAAATTAAAACTGGGGAACGGGTTCTTACTTCCCGCACTGATCCTTGTGTGTTGTTACGATTGCAACGCCTACGCTTTCAATATAACTCAATCCTGTCTGCTGCAGCTTCTAAAAATATTGCATCGCAGCAAGGGATGTACTATCGGGAAAGCAACCGTGCTGGTAGACTCTTAGCTAATGCCTTGAAAGGTCAAAAAGAAGCCAAACGGGTAGCGGCTCTCCGAAACCCGGTAGGAGGGGACATAGTGACAAATAATACAGAGATAGTAGAGCTTTTCCGGGATTTTTATACTCGTCTTTATAAATCAGAATGTGACTTCACGTCAGAGGCTTTTGAGCGATTATTATCCGGAATCCAACGGCCGACCCTCTCTGAAGAGGATAGGGTTGCGATGGATAAACCCTTCTCTACTAATGAAATTCACTCTGCCCTTAAACGTGTGGCCTCAGGACGCGCCGCAGGCCCTGACGGTCTTCCGGCCGAATTTTATAAAACGTTCAGTGCTGATCTGGCCCCCCACCTAAAACTCTATTTCACTGCTCTGGCTGAAGACATATCTTGCTTGGGATCCTTTTCGGCGGCGAATGTGGTAGTATTTGAAAAAGAAGGGAGGGATCCGCTGTTAACAGCTAACTACCGCCCAATCTCCCTTCTTAACGCAGACTATAAAATTTTTGCGACTATCTTAGCCTCTCGACTATCTGACCAAATGTCTACACTAATCCACCCTGATCAATGTGGTTTTATACCCGGAAGATCCACTGCCGACAACGCTAGGACTTTATGTCATGTTTTGACTAATGCTGCAAGCCTAGATCTACCACTAGTTGGCCTCTCCCTAGACGCCGAGAAAGCCTTCGACCGTCTAGAATGGCCCTTCTTATTTGCTGTTCTCCGTTGGTACGGCTTTGGGGAGGGCTTTCTCCGGTTTCTTCAAGTCATGTATGCCGAACCCACAGCCAGTATATGTGTGAATGCTATCAAATCTCAGCCATTCAGCCTTCAAAGAGGTACACGCCAAGGGTGCCCCCTATCTCCTCTGCTCTTTGACTTAGCGCTTGAACCTCTAGCCCTGTTACTTAGGCAGTCCGCAGACATCCGAGGTGCCCCCTTTAGACACAGAGAGATCAAACTCTCCGCTTATGCAGATGATCTTATGCTTTTTATAACTTTGGACTCGGTCCCAGTAGTCTTAGAATTACTAGACAGGTATTCGCAGCTCTCGGGCTATAAGATCAACTGGACCAAATCGGTTGCTTTCCCACTTAACCACCGGGTACATGCGGCCGACATGCAAGCCTTTCCCTTTCTCTGGCAGCATAGTATGGTGAAATATCTCGGGGTCTATTATTGCTATCCTTTAGAGGACACTATTAGTTTCAACGCCAAGGCGATAATCTCCAAAGTCCGTGAACTTACCAATCGGTGGTCTCCACTAACCCTTACATGGTGGGGCCGCTTGGAAACAGTGAAAATGATGATAGTTCCTAAAGTGAACTACATTCTCGAAATGCTACCATGTTTACTGCCCCGACACATCTACAAAGATGTAGAAGGCCTTCTTATCTGTTATTTATGGCAGGGTAAAACACCCAGGATAGCTAAACAACACTTGCAATCTGATAAAGCGAGAGGAGGAGCTAGATTTCCAGATTTTCTCAAATATCATAAAGCCTTCCTCTTAAAGCAAGGTGCCCGTTGGTTGGATACCCCGGCAGCAGGCCGCCCGGTGTGGCTAGATATTGAAGAAGAGCTTAGTGGACCAGTTCCGCTGGCCTACTTCCCCGGAATGTGCCATCATTCAGACTCCCGCCATTCACCAATGGTTGTAGACACTCTAGTGGCCTTTAATGCCCTCATTCAATCTCTGGGTCCGCAGGCGTGCCCCCTGGACCATCTCCCGATATGGCATAACTCTCGATTTCAAATTAACAAAAAAACGATAGCATGGAGACCCTGGTACTCCAGGGGGATTTGGACACCTAAGCAGCTGTTTGCTGGGGATCGCTGGAAAACCTTTAATGCTTTACAAACGGAATTTGGTCTACCAGCGAAAAATTACTTTCAATGGATGCAGCTCCAACATTGCCTTAAAGGCGCTCGGGTCATTCCGCGCTCTGATACTAGCGTGGAAGGGCTGTCTGAGGTGATTCGTTGTATCGGGAGTCTACCAGGGGTGGCATCTAACTTTTATAAAATACTCACTCATAGTCCAGGCAGGGACACCCCTAGGGCCCAGCAGGCATGGGAGCGCGAATTGCACATCACTTTAACTCCCCAGCAATGGAAGATAGTCTGGAGCAAAGTGGTGCGGGTCTCTAGATCCGCCTCTGTCACTCAAACGCTCTTCTATTTTGCCCACAGATGCTTTTATACTCCTGAGAAGATGGCCAAATGGAATGTCAATACAAGCTATCGATGTTGGTCATGCCATACAGCGGTGGGTACCTTCGCCCATGTTATCTATGAATGTCCAGCACTACAGCAATATTGGGGGCGGGTTTGGGACCGGATACAAAGTATCCTACACTTCCGGGAGCCCCTTTCTTGGAAGATTGTGGGACTCCGCTCTGTGGCGGGGATCCCCTCTCTTCCCAGGACAGGCCGCTTCCTCCTGGATTTTATGTTGGGTATGGCTGTATGCTTAGTCACGAAAAATTGGAAGAATGGCTCCCGCCTAACTTTTACCGAATGGTGGAATTCTGTCTGCTTATATAGTACCTATGAGCAGATACCTCGTCGGATGGCATTCCAGGTTCAGGACTGCTCTCACTTGTCTAAGTGGCAGATGCTTAATGACTATGTTCAGATTGCCAGATGCTCCAATATAGCCGTATAGTTACACTCATCATGTTGCAGATAATTATATTATCTCGAAAGATAATAATGTGTATATACACCCGATACTGGATTGTTACGTATCCCAGAGAAGAAGCAGGGGGGGAGGGGGGTGGTGGGGGTTTACTGTCCGTGATTGTATAATATTATTTGTTCATGTCTTCTATTCTGTATGTCCTTTTGTTTCGATGTTCCAAAATGAAAATAAAAGTTTTAAAAAAAAGATAGTATCGTGGAATGTGGGAGGGATAGGATCTCCGACCAAACGCACAAAAATCTTACAGACGCTGAAGAGAAAAGGCATACACATAGCCATGTTACAGGAGACTCATTTGAGTGCCTTGGAACATCGTAAATTAGCCAGAGATTGGGTGGCGACTGCTCATGGGGCAGCCTCGGGCACAAAAAAGGCGGGAGTAGCGATCTTGGTAAAAAAGGGCGTGCCTCTTGAAGTGAGCCATGTACAGGCTGATCCTCATGGCCGATACATTTCACTACATGCTAAGTTATATAATGAACCAGTGTGGCTCGTGAATGTATACGCCCCGAATGTCTATGACCATGAATTTTTTAAAAGGATACTGAGGCTTGTAACCAACTCTGGAAAGAATAACTTAATTGTTGCAGGAGACTTCAACTGCCCGCACAACCCGTGCCTGGATAAGTCCCAACAGAGTGGAACGGGCTCATGGACACGAAAAGGGGTAGGTTATCTGTGCAGAATGGGAGATCTCATTGACGTATGGAGGGTCTTACACCCGGGGGTGCGTGAATACACACACCAATCACGCGCACATCACACATGGTCTCGTATAGATTACATATTGGTCAGTGAGAGGGGGCTTCCTAAGGTGTTACAGGCGGGAATAGACCCTATAGTGGTATCAGACCATGGGCTGACCTGGATCCTCTGGGAATCTCAAGGGCCCTCGAGGGTGGGGTGGAGGTTCCCCGCCTATCTCTGGGAAGATGAAGCTTTTCAGCTTTACCTTGAAAAACAGTGGGATGAGTATGCCCGTTTTAATGACACCCCCCCAGTGCTCACCGCTCCTGTTCTGGGAGGCCAGTAAAGCGGTGCTGAGAGATGCAATTATCTCGTATGTCACTACGCGGCGCCGGCATATAGATCGTAGCCTACTTGTCTTGGAACGCAATCTGCAAGACCTCCAATATAAGTTGGGTAAAGGCAGAGACAAGACTCTGCAGCGGGAATACACCCGATCGCAAGCGACATTAAATGAACTGTTATCCAAGTTTATACCCCTGTTCGATGTAAAACCAAACAGAATGTGTGTTTTGGTCACTTTGTTATACTGTAAACCGCGCTGATGCCGAATAGTGCGGTATATAAGCAACTGTAATAAATAATAAATAAATAAATAAACTGATCAGGAGTAGAGCCAGCTTGTCGATGCAGTATTACAAGCATCGTCTTTATCGCTATGGAAATCGCTCGGGTACGTTACTAGCGAAACTTGTCTGGGATCCCCGGGGAGCCCACTTTATTCCCGTGCTTCGAGGGGAATCGGATATCCTGCACCATCAGCCGGCCCAAATAGCTGAGATCTTTAGAACATTCTATGCTCAGGTGTATAGTGAGGAGGAGAGGGACTATGCAAAGGGTGTAGACTTTTTGGCCACACTGTCCTTGCCCAAAGTGACTGAGGATGAGCTGCGGATCCTGAATGCGCCGTTGACGGTGAGGGAGGTTCTCCAGGGAATTAAGAGAGGCAAATCCCATAGGGCCCCGGGCCCTGATGGGTTTAGCATTGAATATTATAAAATGCTGGCAACCCGGTTGGCCCCATCCATGGTGGTGATGTATGATGATGTGCGTGTAACAGGCCTTTTCCCTAGGGACATGCGCTGTGCGGATATCACAGTTATTCAGAAACCGGGAAAAGACACGATGGATCCGGCCTCTTATAGACCTATTTCCCTCATTAACTGTGATATGAAAATTTTGGCATCAATCCTGGCGGCACGGCTTAATCCGATCTTGCCGCGGCTTATTGATGCGCGGCAGGTGGGCTTTGTACAGGGAAGAGAGGCGTCTCGAAACATTACTAAACTGTTGTTGGGCATGGAGTGTTGCTTAAGGAAGGACGAAGCACTCCTACTGGTGAGCCTGGATGCTGAAAAGGCATTTGATAGGGTAGCCTGGGAATATCTATGGGATGTGTTGTCTGGTTTTGGTTTGCATGGGAACTTTGTACAATGGATCAGAGCGCTCTATGCGCAGCCCTCGGCCAGAGTGGTGGTCAATGGGATCTTCTCGGAGCCGTTTACACTGGAGAGGGGCACGCGCCAGGGATGCCCAATGTCTCCCCTGCTGTTCGTCCTTGCGCTGGAGCCTCTACTCAGAGCCATTCAGCAAGATGGGGGGATTGCAGGAATACAGATGGGAGGAGAAGAATTGAAAATCAGTGCGTTTGCTGATGACATGTTAATCTGCTTAACAAACCTGCCCGCTTCATTACAACACCTTCTTCAGTTGATACTAGAATACGGTAGCTTTTCAGGCCTAAAAATTAATGCATTGAAGTCAGTCGTATTGGATGTGGGGGGCAAAGTGAAGCCAACATGGGAGGGAGAGTTCCCGTTGGTCTGGGCAAACGGGGCTATTAAATACCTTGGGATACAGTTACCAGACCGGCCTGAATATCTCTATCAAGCGAATGTCCCTGGTCTATTAGCTAGAAGTCTGCAAACATTCAGGGCTGGCGGGATTTACCCTTATCTCTTCGGGGAAGGATTGCTCTCTATGTTATGGTAGAATTTCCGAGATGGCTTTACGTTTTACGTATGTTGCCGCTCTGGATTTCGAATGGGGAGTGGAAGCGTTTTGAAGCGGGTTTGCGGGGGTTTTTGTGGAGGGGCAAGCGTGCTAGAATCCCATTGCAGGCCCTTATGAGCAGGAGGGAAGGAGGAGGCTTGGAGATGCCCTCGTTGCATAATTATAATCTACGTTATTTAACTAAGCATATTGGAGCCCTATTGGGGGGGCTGGGGGCTACGCTACGGTGCGGCAACTAGATGAAGCGCTAGAACCCTACCATTGACTCTATGTCCTACAGATGGGCAAATTGCCATTGACCATTCGGGAGGGGGTGGGGGGGTTGTTATATGGAGGCCTTACGATCTGCATGGCGAGTGCTCTGCCTGCGCTTTGGTTGGAATTGGAGGGGTTCGGCATTGCTCCCCCTGGTGGGGAACCCTGATTTTGTTCCTGGCTTCTCTAAAGCTAATGTTTTTCATGGCTGGGTGGAGAAGGAGGTGGTAAGTTTGGGAGATCTTTATATGGCGGATGGCAGGACTATGGATAGTTTTCAGAGCCTACAGCGGAGATACTCTCTCCCTAAGCATGACTTTTATGGATATTTGCAAGTGCGCCACTATATGCGGGGACTGACTCTGACACAGCGAGCTAGGGTAGAGAGCGGCACTCCTCGCTCAATCCTGGAGAGTTTAGTTGAAAACCAGCGGGGAGTAGAGGCTTGTCGGACACTGATTCGGCCGAGTAGGGGTGATGTGTTTTTCTCGGAGTTGACCGCGCGGTGGCGGAGGGACGGTGTGGACGCACTGACGACGGAATTATTGCAAGCGGCTTTTCTGGGACTTATGAAAGGGACGGAGTGGGTATACCTGCAGGAGCTTCAATATAAATTTCTGTGGCGCGCTTACACTTGTGAAAAATGGGCCTGTCAGATAGGGCTTAAGGCCTCTGCCCTCTGCGGATGGTGTGGTCATGAGACCGGCACCCTATTGCATAAATTTTGGGATTGTCGATTAGTTCGGGATCTATGGGAACAAGTATCCCGAAAGCTTGCGGGGTGGTTGGGCGTAGACTTTCTAGCTCACATAAAGATCTGTTTATTCCATAGTTGGGAGTTGCGATCTTACCGGCTTAATGCTGGGCAAAGAGCGCTGCTAGAGCGCGGCTTCCTGGTAGTAAAGAAGTCCTTGCTGCATCGCTGGATCGAGGCCTCTCCTCCTGGTGTACTGCTCTGGGACTCTTCTGTGTTTGAATTGCTGTGCATGGAAAAAATGACGGAGAAGCAAAAAGGAGGCAAGAGATGGGAGGCATTTATGACACTGTGGTCACCCATGATCTCTCAGTTGTCCCCTAAGGAGCGGGCACTAGTTTTGAATGTTTAAGTGGTGCGGCTATGCTGCTGAATGCTCTGGGGGAGGTGGGATTTGTGATTTTTGGAGAACCCCACATTATGGATACCCGAGGTTAACTGTTGCTGAAGGATGGTGAGAGAATCAGTGCACCTGATTAGTGTTGGGGTCATGAATGTATTGCTAGTGCTAGAGGGGGAGGGTCAATGGGAGGGGGGGTGGGAAGGCTGGGGGGAGGGTCAACGGTTGGGGTGTCCTATTGAGTGCAGGCCACGGGGAACGCAGTTATGTAGTTTTTATTTGTGATTCAGTGCAGTGTCCAGCAGTTGTCTCCTGCTATGTATATACATTCTCCCTTTTGTAGGAGAGGACACCTTGTTTAGTGTCGACTGTATTAACTGTGTAAGCTGGTCAGCTCTGGCTCTCCATTAGCAGGGGAGTACTACTTGTTTACTGCTTAATGTATACTATGTTTACTGTATCTGCTGGTCTGCTATAGTTCAATTCTTACTGTATTAATGTTGGCTTAGCACTAAACACCCTGTGGCTGTGTCGACAGTAGAGGCTTTGTTGTTGCCATTCTGTTTGCTTGCTTGTGTTGGCATATTACTACAAAAAACTCAATAAAAATGATTTGAAATAAAGGATGTTTTCAACAGATCCTTGGAAACAGGAGAGGTTCCTCAGGACTGGAGAATGGATGATGTTGTACCTCTACACAAAAGTGGTGACAGGGAAGAAGTGTCAAACTACAGGCCCGTGAGCCTTACCTCGGTGGCGGAAAAGTAATGGAGGCACTCCTGAAAGAGCAAATAGTGAACTTTCTCAAAACCAACAGGTTGCAAGATCCGAGGCAACATGGTTTTACCGAAGGACAGTCTTGAGCTTTGACTGGGTGACCAAGGAACTAGATCAGGGGCATGCAATGGATGTCATCTACCTGGATTTCAAAGACTTTGATACAGTTCCTTATAGGAGGCTTGTCAATAAACTCAGTAGCTTGGGGATGGGTCCCAAGATGGTAAACTGGATTAGAAATTGGTTGACTGACAGACGACAGAAGGCGATGGTACATGGAGCTCACTCGGATGAGAGGAAGGTGATTAGTGGAGTGCCCTAGGGTTCGGTCCTGAGCCTGGCACTGTTCAATGTATTTGTGAGTGATATTGCTGAAGGACTGAATGGAAAAGTCTGTCTTTTGCAGATGACACAAAAATTTGCAACAGAGTGGACTCCCCTGAGGGAGTGGTTAACATGAGGAAAGATCTACAAAAGCTGGAAGACTGGTCTAATGCTTGGCAACTATGATTTAATGCAAAAAAGTGCAGTGTCATGCACTTGGGTAGGAGAAATCCAAGGGAAATGTAAACGATAGGGGGCGAGAGGTTGGTATGCACGGTTCAGGAGAAAGACCTTGGTGTTATTATCTCTGATGATCACAAGGTGGCAAAACAATGCGACAAGGCGGTGGCAAAAGCCAGGAGAATGTTGGGCTGCATACAAAGAGGGATTACCAACAGAAGGAAGAGGTACTTATGCCACTGTACAAGTCAATGGTGAGGCCTCACTTGGAATACTGTGTTCAGTTTTGGAGACCACATCTTGCAAAAGATGTAAAAAGACTGGAAACTGTTCAGAGGAAGGCAACCAAAATGATTTGGAGCCTGCATCAGAAGCCTTGAGAAGAGACTTGAAGACCTAAATATGTACACTTTGGAGGAGAGGAGAGACAGGGGAGACCTTTAAATACTTAAAGAGAAATGATGAACAAACAAACCTCTTCCAAAGATGTGGAAGCTGTAAAACTAGAGGGCATAACATGAAGCTGCAAGGTGGTAAATTGAAAGGCAATGTCAGGAAATATTTCTTCACTGAAAGGGTGGTGGATGCTTGGAATGTCCTCCCGATGGAAGTGGTGGGGGCAAACATGGTGACGGAATTCAAAATGGCATGGGACAAACACAGTGGATCCCTTTACAGCAACAGGATAAAAAACTAAATAAACGGTACCATCTAACTTCTGAACCATCTAACGTCTCAAATAGGGGTGTCCTACATGGAGAGGTGGGTTCACTCCTAAACAAAGACATGGGGCGTGGTGGCCTGCACAGAGTGACAGGTGCACCTACTCTTGCCATCTTGCTGTGCAGACTAGATGGGCCATGATGGTCTTTATCTGCCGTCATTTACTATGTTACTAATGCACTTTAACATCAATGTTAAGTGCAAGGTGCATCCCCACCCATTCCCTGCTTCCTGTTCTGAAATAGTGCATGTTTAATGTGTCAATCAATGCAATGTTAATGCAGCATAGTAACTGTTTCCTGAGCTCCGTGTTAACCATAAACACACACTAAAATCCTAACCCAATTTAGTAAATAAAGGCTTAAAAGTGGTAACAGTAACATAGGTCATGTAACTTTAATGTGGGTGTTAATTACCATGACCTTATTGCATTTAATGAGCTTGATTGAAATGTTAAAGTTAGTATGACCCATGTTAAGTGAATAATTATGTTAACATGATTAGCAGGTCTGCTAACCATCTTAATGTTAAATTATTTACAACATCACTAGAATAAAATGGTTTATGAATAAGCTCTTTGAAATGAAAGACATGACTGAGCTATTACTGAAATTGGTTTTGTGGTTCTGCAAATATGTAGAAAATACTCAGGGCCATGAACAATATACATTAAATACAATTAAATGAAATACAATAAAAACTATCTTCTACTGTTCTAGCATTTTGGTTTGAAGCAGCTCACTTTTCGAGACTGTCAATAGATGTTCATTTGTACATGACAATCTGAGAACAGTCAGTGGTCTTGGTAAGACCTTTAGAGTTTCTCTTTTCAGCTTATAACCTTTATTTTCCAGCTTTGAAAAGTATAAAGATTCCTTAAGTTTTGCTTTCTCACCAAAGAAAATGTGAAGAAGGTCAAAGCACATAAGAGTTATTGTTGCATTGGTGATCAGTTGGTTGCCAATTCAAGTTAATAAAAAGCGTTCAGAATATACATTTCATTTCATTTGATTCTTCTTGTTAAGTGCCTTCAAGTCGGTGTTGACTCATGACCCATGTTGCTATTGCCGTGGCTTAACATGTTTGATACTTATTCTATTTAATTCAGCCCTTTAAATAGATATTCCTATTTTAATCATATGTACATATTTTCTTCAGCCTTTTTATTGAATTTGAAAAAATACACCGATTCCACTTCCTACCATCCCCACTGGGTTTTCTACTGTACTTATTGTACCTCGTACACAACTAGTCTCTGAGGTGAGGTAGTAGAGACGAGGACAATACATGAGTTCAAGAAAGCAAGGGACAAACACATAAGATCTCTAAAGGAATACAGAGGACTATAGTAGTTGAACTAGTAGGGGAGACGAGATAGGCCATATG
Organism: Ichthyophis bannanicus; assembly: GCA_033557465.1. Lineage (NCBI taxonomy): Eukaryota > Metazoa > Chordata > Amphibia > Gymnophiona > Ichthyophiidae > Ichthyophis > Ichthyophis bannanicus. The sequence continues at coordinate 66,112,084 of CM066040.1, forward strand.
ATCTTTTTCTGACGTCATGTTCCTATGTTTCTTAACATGCTAAAACACTTTAGCTCCTAGTTACCAAAGGACAGTTTTGATGTCACTGCAGGTTCATAGCCCAAATGAATATACGGTAATGGCAAAGCCTCAGCACTGACTGTTAGGCATGTTCCACACATTGTAGCATTCAGTTAATGCAGAGAAACATTCTTTACCATGTCATACCCAAACGGCAGATTACATGTAGCACAGTTACTTACCTGTAACAGATGATCTCTGGGAACAACAGGAATAAGTCTTCACATATGGGTACGTCGGTACCGACGGAGTCTGCGCGGGAACGCTCCCCAGCGTCCAATTAGAACGCTTTTGGGAGCATCCCAACACGCCTGAGTGCTGTCTTCCCGCCTTTCCCAACTGCCTCTCCTCATTTAAGTTTTAAAGCTGAGAGAGAGAGCGAGAGAAAGGGAAAGATAGAGATAGAGAAATGCAACTCCTAGGGGAAGTGGGTGGGTTGTGAAGACTTATTCCTGCTGTTCCCAGAGATCACCTGTTACAGGTAAGTAACTGTGCTATCTCCAGGAACAAGCAGGAATGAGTCTTCACATATGGGGACTCCCAAGCTAAGATGCCTGGAGGAGTCCCAGCATGTTGCGGATCTGAGAGCCATGCTATAGTATCGAACCCCAGGCATCGCAGGGATGGAGGGTAGGAGTTGATCTAAAGAGATGTGCTGTTGAACAGCTGGACCAAACAGGACACCTAGATAGGAGTCTCTGTGCAGGTGATATTTAGTGGTAATATTGAAGGGCAATAACCAATATGGACCTCACCTGGTGGTATTGAAAAAAGGTATCTGGAGGTTCATGTGGATTTGTTAATATGAACCAGCAGAATATCCCCAGGAAGTACCTCAATGTAAGAAGAGGTAAATAACTGTGTAAGAAAACAGGTTGAGATTAGAACCCTTAGGGTAAGAAGAAACAATCCCAGTGGAACTGAGGTAGTACAATGAGGCAGGACTTTGCGGGAAAAACGTGGAAGTCCCTATTAGATAAGACTGAAGCTCTTTTGACTTTAAAGAGACATAGTTCTTAAAGGAGAAGGGAGCTTTGGAGATCCCTATGTCCGACAACAGGGAAGGATAGGAGCATGAGGCATTGTAGCCTCCCATCTTCTGAAAATTCAGAAAGTCCTTCTTAATTGAAATCACGTAGGAAAAAGAGTATATGGAGGGTTTCAGGTGTACTTAAACTGGAGGTCATGGTAAAAAACCCTTCAAGTACCACAGGAGGTGGTTAATTATGGAGGACCCTAAGTATGCTGGGACAGCATGGAAAGGGATAGAGACTATCTGTCGGGTCCGAAGGGGAATAATTATAAATATATATATATGTAGGTAGACAGACAGAAATAGTATATAGACATAGAACTACCCACTATCATATATTGCAACATGTAGTTAGATAGGTGGTACAGATATATATGCATTATATATATATATATATATATATATATATATATATATATGCACAGACATGCAGATGTCCATATATATGTAAACATATTATATATATATATATATATATATATATATATATATATATATATATATACACACACATACATATATATATGTATACATACCCATGAGCGCACCTAGGGTATGTGGAGAGAGAAAGATTCATCTAATAACAAGAAGGGGGGGTACCTGCTTGAGAAGGTATTTAGAGAATCTCTACTCCCTGGTTATGAGTGGGAAAGCCAAGGGAGTTCTCTCACTGGTAAGGAGAAGTCTAGAGTCCTCTAAGAACTCTAGCCCCTGAATGGCCAGGAATGGTGACCTACCTGAACAATGCAGAGGATGTTTTTAATCTGCAGACAGTATGTCTGAATCCTTCCATAACTCCAGCAGGCAGCTGCAGAAAAAGATGCAATGAATTAAAAATACCATAAGTACCCTTTATGAGGATAAAATGAGTATGGTGCATTTTTGTTCAATATGGAAGGAAAATACAAGACAAGGATTGGCTATACTGGAAGAAAACCATCCCTGGTGAAGGGGTCCCCTGCAGAAGTGAAGCAATCCAGGGAATTGGATAATTTTTTAGGTCTTCAGTTAATTAAAGGCCTGTGTCCTTTATTTAAGAAGACTTTAATGGAAATGGTAAGGGCAGGGAGAACCCAGCAGGCATGACTAGGTAAAGCCCTTCCTAACCATCTGGAATTATGTGCTCTCAAACAAGGCCCCATAGTGAAGAGCTGCTCTGTAGAGACGCAGAGAGCATGTTGCAGGCTAATTAGAAGAAAAAACTGGTATTTAAGAGCCAGTAGGTATCCTGAGCTACTCCGCCAAGCCCAAGGATTGGGGAAAGCTAAGGATAGAAGGTAAGGTGATGTGCCTGCAACAATAGTCAGAAAAGGTTCTTAACCCATCTGGGATTTAGTAGTAAGGCCAGAAATAATTGAAATTGGGGAACAAGCCCTAGTTGCTTGGTCAGCAAATCAGTGGTGTAACTAGTAATAGCCCCTGCAGTTCTAAGTATTGGTAGGGCAGCAGAAGAAATCTTAGGTCTCAAGATTGGAAAAGACATACAGACATAAATAGGAGTGGTGAGACTCCGTTATTGTCTGAGAAGCTGCCAGAAAAACTAAGAATGCAAGGGGGAGACAACTCTGAAAGAAAACTTAGAGGCTTAAGGATAAGCCTTCAGTAAGTGGTATCACTCTTACAGACCAAATGTCTTGGTAAGAAGGACAGAGTTGAAAAGAAAGACTTACGGAGGAGTAAATCTTTGAAAAAGTAATATGAGAGATGCTTATACAGGAGAAAAAGTCAAAGGTAAAGGCATAGCAACCTTATTGACAGCTGTTACTCCTCTGTGTCCTCCAAAGGACAGGGAGTAACTTTACTACCTGTAAAGCATAATCATCTTAAGAAGCTCTTTAAGCTAAAAGTTAAGCTGTCTCTTTAAGAGAGACCTGTGTAAAATTTAGGATGGAACCGAAGTAGATTCTTTTAATGGGAAAAAGCAAACTACAGGATCTAAACCTCAAACAGGAAGAAGGATTCAGTGAAGAATCTATCAGCAACCCTGCGGCTGCTGGGTTTGCTGAACCCGTTGAGGTTGTGGTTTCCTGAGCCTGGTTGGTTGTTTCCCCTGTTTGGGAACATCTGTATGATGGGTAGAAGATGAATAAAACCTTCTCCCATTAAGGGAACAAAGCTTATTAGTAGATCTTCTACAAACTGGGATAGAGGAAGGCGTAGACAAGCCTCTGAAAGCAATAGTGTCAGTGGTGAACTGAGCATCTTGGAATAAAGACTCCTTGTTAAAGAGATTTTCTCCAGTGCAAGGAATATTTCCCAGTGTATCTTGTACGTATTTGTCCAAGTCTGAAGCTTGGAGCCAGGCTCTACGTCGCGCCCCAATGGCTATAGCAGAAGTAATGCTAACAGACTCAAAAGAGTCCAGGGAAGCACGAGTAAGGAACCGAGAAATATTTTGAGCATGATTGACTAGTATAGAAAAATCTGCCCTTTTAGGCTCTTGGAGAAAAGGGGTCAAAAGTAGTAAATCCTTTGTGATCTCCTCAAGAGATAAACCCATATAGAAAATATATGAAAGGATTCTTGCTGAAAACATAGATGCCTGGAAAGTTTGACGTCCAAAGGCATCTAAAGTCTTAGCCTCACGACCTGGCAGATAAGAAGAGTGCTTCTTAGTACTCTTAACACGCCTCATTGCTGATTCTACAACAAGAGAATGATGAGGGATCTGAGGCTTTTGAAACCCTGGAGAAGGGGGCACCCTGTATAGAAGATCAGTTGCCCTAGAGGGTAGGGATACCGTTAAAGGAGTTTCCCACGCTCTAAACAGGAGATCCTGCAAGGTCTGATGCAAAGGAAACATAATGACTTCCTTTGGATTGCAGGGGATGTGTAGAAGTTGTGGCTCCCCTGGTGCAGGGTCCTGACCAGGTATAGAAATGGCAAGTAACTTTGCCATATCAAGCAGAAAAGCCTGAAAGGAAATCTCCCCAGACGGGAGTCCTCGAGGAAGAGGAGGAAGAACTAGATCTGTTGAAGAACTAGCTCTAGCACCCACCGGTTCATTCAGATTCTGTAGAATAGAAGATCTGGAGGGGTGCAGCATCGGAGTATCTTTGAAAGATAGTTGTCGGAACCGCTGAAAACCAGTACCGCAACTCACCGGTAGGAAATCATCCATGCTCGGGATCGATTCCAAACTTGGTATGGAAGGAAGTGAGCTGGCTGAAAGGAGCATGGGAGGTACCAACACCGATGCTGTTGTCGATACCGGTATCAGGACCGGTACCGTCGTTGATACCGATATATGAAGATCAGTCTGTGATAGCACTATCGGTACCGAGGTAACCGAATGTGGCAGACCCTGATTATCGGTAGAATGTCTTCGGTACCGTTTGAAGTCGGTACCGAGATGAGTTGGTACCCAGTCATCCAGACTAGAGATCGATTCTAGACTCGGCATCGAAAGAAGCGAGTCTATCGATGCATATCTGGAGGGTACCGACGTGGATACCAGCATCGGTGCCGGGACCAATGCGGGAAGATCAGTCGGTAGTGACTCTAACGGCACCGAAGATACCAAGAGCGCTGGACTGTGATCGGTGTGGAATGTTTCATCCAGCACCATTGCCGATGCCGGGGTACCGGCACCGCTCCAAGCAGATACCACCACCGGGCATGGCTCAGGTATGAAATAAGATATCTAGGTGTTATCCTAGATACACACCTTACAATGGAAACCCACATTAGAAACACTTTAAAGAAAATCTATTTCAAACTTAAAATTCTCAAACAACTACGTCCGCTTGTATTTATACAAGATTTCATTAATATAACACAAGCTATCATAACCCCTCATTTTGATTTCGCCAACCTAATACTTATAGGCATTTCAAAACAGAACATTAAAAGAATTCAATTAGCCCAAAATGCAACAGCAAGAATTATACTAAAAATAAATTCTATACAACACATAACACCTATACTTGCATCTCTCCACTGGTTACCAATACAAAGTAGGATAATATACAAAACAATAATAACCTCATTTAAAGCATTAAACGACATAGCACCGATTACACTATGTAATCTAATATGCAAAGAAACACCTAAGCCTACTAATAGAAAAGAACAGTTAAATAAACTAAAGATCCCGAAGGACTTCATAAAAGCACATAAATTGACTAACAATAGAGCCTTCTCACATATAGCCCCAATTATCTGGAATTCCCTACCAGAGGATCTACGTTCACTAACAGAGATCTTGGAATTCCGCAAAAAACTAAAAACTTATCTATTCACTAAACACTACAATTCCATAGAAAACCTTCCAATCAACATAGATAAAGGATAATCAGGTAAATGACCACTTAAAGCACAACCTCACACCTAAATGGACAACACTCAGCGCTAATGAAATGACGATCCTATCTCCTATGACCTAATACCAACGCATGTATATAGTTGTATCAGTTATGTACTGTCTTACGTATATAGATACTACACTTTGTTAGTTAACTGTTTTTTACACGGTCCCAGTTCAAAAACCCACTTTGTTTATTTATGATATGTTAAGATGTTCTATGTAAAAATTAAGATGTTCTATGTAAAACAAACTTAGCTTTGTTAATTGTTGTTGTTTGTACACCGCACCTGATCTCTGGAAGATGCGGTATAAAAATGAGTGTTAAATAAAATAAAATAAATAAATAAATAAATAAATGTTCACCGAGGTAAAAACCCCGGGAACAACCTGAAACCCCGCTAATGCTTTGGAGGCAGAAGCCTCCCGCCGGGGTTTTAAAGCCAATATGTCCTCGGGGGCAGGCCCACAGGCATCTCTATGATATACATGAGATCTACCACCCGAGGACTGGCTAGTCTTTACAGACTTTTGTTTGGTTACCTGATCCTGCGAAAAAAGATGTAGCTGGCACCCTCAAGTCTGAAGGGAACCGCGTATCGAGTTGAGCTCGATGCTGAAGACTTCTTTTAGAAATAGTAGTGCAGGAGGGACACTCCAGCGGATGGTGTTCAGGTCCCAAACATGGAAGGCACCAATTATGGGTTTCTAAAACTAATTTGGTAGAGCCACAGATAAAACATGCTCTAGTGGCTGGCATTTCCAAGAGGGAAAATGGAGAGGCCTAGCAGGCCGAAACCTGTCAGGCACTAAACAGGGAAAAATTCCCTACAAAAGAAAATATTTGTAGAAGAAAATAAAAGAAAACACCGGCGGTACCGGTGTGTCGAGGGAAGGTAGACGCGACCACAAGAAAAAACAAAAATAAAGGAAGAATTTTCTGCGGTGACAGGAGGACGTCCTGCCGGCTCCGCGGAAAAACAAAAACTGAGGAGAGGCAGTTGGGAAAGGCGTGAAGGCAGCATGCAGGCGTGTTGGGATGCTCCCAAAAGCGTTCTGATTGGATGCTGGGGAGCGTTCCCGCGCAGACTCCGTCAGTACCGACGTACCCATATGTGAAGACTCATTCCTGCTTGTTCCTGGAGATAGTTAGCTACCTATATTCTGGTGGCATTAGCAATGGAGGCAATATCAGGTGCTGCCTGGTTAGCTCCTGTGTCAAAAATTTGCCATAAGCAAGGCACAACAAAAACTGGCCTAAGTGGCAAAATTGGGCAACAGCTCAATATTGCCGTTACCCGATTAAGACCGGGTGCCGCCCCTGAAACACTCTGATGCTAACCGGTTAGTATCAGGGTGTGCAGCTGCGGCACGCAAGGATACAGTATTCAGCAGCACTAACTGTGTTAGTGCTGCTGAATATCGCAGGATAAGGGGAATAACATGATTAGCAGGTCTGCTAACCATCTTAATCCCGTTTAATATCGGGTCCATAGGCTTTTAAGCATCAATTGAAATTCAAGTAAGTCTCTTCAACTCTTAAGAATTTAGGTAATGAATTCCGGAGAGTTGGTGCAGCTTAGGAGAAAGCTGTATTTCACATCATACACAACTTGCCCTTTCATTATGGACAAGTAGACCCACCCCTTCTGAAGATGATGAATGTCAGCAGAACCTAGGCAATGTCAGCAGAACCTAGGCAAACCTTCAGCCCTACACTCGATTGCAAGTGGCACTATATGTAAAAAAATATTAAAGCTATAGAATTACAGGATTAAAAGGGAGCAAGGAAGCACTGTGGGCTAAACTAGAAAGAGGGAAAGAGAAATCCATTTGCATTGGTGTGATATACAGATCTCCCTCAGAGAGAGAGGAAGTAGATGATGTAATAGAAGACATTCACAGTATTGCCATGAAAGGAGAAATGCTACTGATAGGTGATTTCAATATGCCGGATGTTGATTCACACTTACTTACTGCAGTGTCATATAAAATTAAGGAGATCCCAGATTCTCTACAGGGAAAATTATTTTGGCAACTAGTAAAAGAAGTCACTTATGAAGGGGCCATATTGGATTTGGTGCTTACCAATGGGGAAAGTGTTTCTGATGTCATAGTTGCAGATCATTTTGAATCCAGTAATCACCAGATGGTGTGGTTCAGTATTAGGACTAAGGCTCATAAAATTCATTCAAAAGTGAGGTACTTAGACTTTAGAAAAACTTACTTTGCCAAGATGGGAAAATACCTCAAGGAGTTGTTAGTGGGATGGGAACAGCTAAGGTATGCAGAAAAGCAAGGGGCAAAGCTGAAAAGCAAAAGGAGGCCGCTATGGTTCTCAAAAGAAGTAGCTGAAAAGGTGAAGAAAAAGAGGGTGGCCCTCATAAAATACAAGAGATCACAGAGAGAGGAAGACAAGCATCTACATTTCGAAAACTTTAGAGAAGCCAGGAAAGTAGTCAGGAAAGCAAGGATACAAAAAGTATAGCCAGTGCAATACAACGGGGGGATAAGACATTTTTTCGATATGTTAGTTGAGAGGAGGACGTGCAAAAGTGGTATTGTCAGACTCAAGGGTGAAGGGGAGGAATATCTAAAAGTTAATGAGGATAAAGCGGAACTGCTTTTTTAAATTTTGAATTGCATTTACAATGAATACACTCCAATTATGGAAGATAAAGAAACTATCATCAGAACAGGAAAAAAAAAAGCCCTCATATAATATCAACAAAAAAAAAATACTATATAAGATCACCAAATTGGGAACACGAAAAGGAAAATTTCACAAAAGAAAATTTCGGGAGTCAAAAAAACAGCACAGCCAGCTTATATGGTAGATAATTACCCCACTTCCCTACTTCCCTACCCCCAAGAAACTAAGAAGCTGTTTGGGGTCAAAGAACAGAAATCTCTTATTATCTAGAAACACAAAACGACAGGGACATTTTTTAACAAAAAAGTAGCTCCAAGGGCAAGAACTCTTGGTTCTTACACCAAGGGGTATGTTTACTAAACCTTCTTAACGTGCGCGCTGTGCAATTATTGCGCGCTAAGGTACCTTAGCGCGCGATAATGGCGCATTACGGGGCACAAATGTGCCTTAGCATGCGCTAACGCGCGCAGCGGCGCAAACGAGCGCTGAAGGCTCCCGGAGGGCGGAGGAAGGTTCCCCAGGGGCGGAGAGAAGGGGTCAATTGGTGGAGAGTGGGAAGGGAGAGGCTCCCCGCACACTAACGATGTGAAATCCGAGGCCAAAACTAATGCAAGTGAAAACCTCGCGTTAGAGCTGATTTAAAGGGAAGAGAAACCATTTCTGTCAGCAATGTACAGCAAAATCAGGGAAACCTACAAAAAAGTGATAAGTGTGATACATGTGCAGTTACCCATGTAAATACCTTTGAAAATGCCGCCCTCTATTACTAAGAGTACCAGATAACTGGCCAAGCAGAGCCAATACCCACTTTACCCTTGCTATCTCTCCTTACAACTTGAAAAATACAGTCTGCTTCAAACCGACTTTTCTTTTTATACGCCCCAAAGGTATGGGATGTTCTACCGGACACTCTCCAATCCATAACTGACCTCAATGACTACTGTGAGACATTAAAAACATACCTGTTTACTGATCATTTTGATACATCTGTCACTTAATAGCAACACTATTACTATACCACTACTGTTTTTGTGTCCACTCTTCCCTCAGTTTATTCTAGACCTTGAGTCATCAGACACTAAGGGGTATGTTTACTAAACCGTCTTATTGTGTGCTCTGTGACGTTATCACGCGATAAGGTACCTTAGCGCACGATAACGCGTGCTGCGGCGCAAACGAGTGCTGAAGGCGGAGAAAGGCTCCCGGAGGGCAGAGGAAGGCTCCCCAGGGGCGGAGAGAAGAGGTCAATAGGTGGAGAGTGGGAGGGGAGAGGCTCTCTGCACACTAACGCTGTGAAATCCGAGGCTGGAAACTAACGCCAGTGAAACCTTGGCGTTAGAGCTGATTTAAAGGGAAGAGAAACCATTTCTGTCAGCAATGTACAGCAAAATCAGGGAAACCTACAAAAACGTGATAAGTGTGATACATGTGCACGGAACAAAAGTGCAAACAAACACTGAAAATGACCCCAACAAAATATAAAAAAAACATAACCATGCTGGGCAATAGTGATAGTAATGGGAAACATCAAAAAATACTCCCAAGAAAGCCCCAAAAAAAGATATGAATTTTGGAATGGTCTACGCTCCGTCCCCATACAAGGTGAATGATCCCACAGTGAAATAGCACTGATCAGGGTTTCCCTCTCCATTGGACAGGTTTCCTATGGCATGCACATGTTCCACAACAGCAGGGCGGGTATGTCGGAATGGGCAACTGGACAGATGCTGGGAAAGGGGATACAGAGGGCTGCAGGCGGCACATGCTGTGGTGCAGCTGGGGCACAGTGCGGACTAGGCAAATGCCTAGGTGGCACTTAGGAATGCTGAAACTGTACAGCAGCCAGACAGCAACTGATGAGGGCCCAACATGGGCACGGGAGTGTTTATCACAGTATCACAGGGGATAGTACCCAGCAGGTACCTCCAAGGGCACAGAACATTGGCAGGCGGTGTAGGGGGAAGCGTGGACGTCTATGCAGGTGCCCCTACCCCAGAACAAGCACCATAGGCAGCCGCCTACCTGCACACTGGATGGCTTGAGACTGCACACCACCAGCACCAGGGCATGTCAGCATGGTGGCAGAGGGGTACTGGTGGTGGAGGGGAGCAGTGGCAGCTATCCAGAGCAGACCATGGCCTAGCCCTGTGTAGGTGGGTGCCATGCACTGCAACAGACAGGCCCTGCTGGACAAACAGTCATGGTATCACCAGGGAATGCACTGTCTCTGTGGCAACACGGTGGTGCAGTGCACACAACCAGTGTGTTTGGAGGCAGAAGGTCACAGGTTCAAGTCCCAGCTATGGTGCCTGCCAACCCAGTCCACATATTTTACCCACTACTACAACGTGCTAATACAGACAGAACCTTTATTGCAGATGACGTAAACATGCCCAAAACAACTACATTTTACCCTACAGAGCAAAGACACCATAAACAGGCGCATTACCTAGAGCAGAGTCTCCCAAATGCAGTCCTGGAGGGTCAAACACCATTCAGGTTCCATGCTGCCTCTAATAAAGATGCCTGTGCTGCATATCTATGCACCATCCCCATGGTATGCAGATGTATCATGCATATTCCTGAGGGACAGCATGAAAACCCGAACAGTGTTTGGCACACCAGGACTGGAGTTGGGAACCTCTGCCGTAAAGCAGCAGCCAACAGGGGCAGACACACCCACACCCACACCCACAGGCTCCATTAGCCAATGCCTCCTGGAGAGGCAGGACATTGGGCCCTGCGTGCATCTCCCAATACTAGCACTTGCATACCTTAGCAATGCCACCCTACACCTGGGAATACGGTACACAGCTATCAAAAGTTTGCTATGCTTACTGGCAGATAGCAATTCCTACGTTAAGCACAGTTTGCTGATTAAGCTCCATCATAGCAACCTTTCTGATGTCTGTGGAGTGTGCTTCAGGTCTGGTCTCTGACAGTGTTTACCACCCTGGGGAGTGACCCCCACCAGTATTGCGTACCATATCCATGCCAGCACTGTGCCCAGGACTGGTGTGGTGGCCAGGGCTGCTAAACACCTCTATAGTAGAACAATGCTGGCATAGATGTGGGAGTGTGTGTCTGTCTATCCAGTGTGTGGTGGCTGCAAACACCCTCCACAGCCCACACTGCCAGCACTGTTGCCAGTATTGGCCTGCCAATGTGCATAATGAGGAGCAAGGTACCATGGGTATAGCCCGGACAGGGTGGCCTGGCCAGGTTGCATCTGTACAGGGCATAGGGCACGGGCTGGGATATTGTAGTGCCCGGCCACCACCTGCACAGACAGGGTGGCTACAGCATGTTCTGCTGGGAGATCACTCTCACCCTGACTGAGCAGTGACCATGGCATGGCTAGGCTCCCCCATAGCGCTATATAGTATTTCTCTCATGTGATATTTATGGGTTCCCTTTTGGGGCCCAGTCACTGATTTATCTGCTTGGTGTGTATGCTGACATCCCAGTTCTGGGTGCACGCATTTCCACCAGGAACATGCACTATGGACTAGCTAGCAGACTGTCTGCAGCTGGTATGTGTCTTGATGAAACGCCTTGCAGGGTGCAGCGGCTGAAGGCTTGCTGCAGGAGAATATCAGATAGTGGTGGGGTGCAGCTTAGCATATCCAGGCCTAATGTCTGTCTGCTATTGCGTTATGGATGTGTACAGAGCTGCATTGACTGCCCTGTAGGGTGTCTGTTCCCTAGCAGGACTGGGGTTGATGGTCCCCTCTACTGCCACCATTGCAGGGAGGTAGAATGTGGATCTGTTGGTAGGAGACCCTGTTTACCACCCTCAGCCCTGGAGGAGGAGGAGGAGGTTGGTGGTACATAATCCTCCTAGGGGTCCATTTATTTATTTATTTATTTATTTATTTTATTTAGTGTACACTTGTATCCCGCTACTTCCAGCGATCAGCAGCGGTTTTCTATACATAATGGTGTGGCTGTACAGGCCGGATTTGGAACATACAGTGTGATTTCAGGGGTGGGTAAAAGGCACAAACAGTCACATATTTACATTTGATTGTATAAGAGGAGACTTTACATATCTACATTTGATTGTTTGAGAGGAGGCTTTACATGTATACATATACACATATATTACATATTACAGGACGTGTTTTATACTGCTGTGTGTTATTTAAGCTGGCAAGGTGCCCAAATAGAATAAGACACTCTGACTAGGTTAGGTTGAAATGGGTCTGGAAGAGGTGAGTCTTAAGCTTCTTCCTGAAGTCCTTCAAGTCCTTGTTTGCTTGCAGTTCATAGGGCAGTTGGTTCCAGAGTATTGGTGCAATAAATGAGAACGCTCTGTTGGTGGCGTTTGCGTTGCAATTTCTCAGGCTACTCGGGACATGAAGGGTGTTGCTATTTACTGTTCTTCTGCTTCTGATGATTGGTTGATCGGATATTAAGGTGTTTAGGTATGAGGGTGCTACGTTATGAACGAGCTTGAACGTGGTTACTAAGAGCTTATATTGGATGCGGGCTTTGATGGGGAGCCAATGAAGCTCGATTAGTACTGGGGTGATGCGTTCGGTTAGGCCTTTTTTCATGATGATTCTAGCCGCTACGTTTTGTGCTAGTTGCAGTATGTTAAGGGTTTTTTTTGCAGACCTTGTAATATTTATTTATTTATTTATTTAACACTTATTTATATACCGCATCTTCCAGCGATCAGTTGCGGTGTACAATTAACAACAGTTAACAAAGCAGAGTTTGTTTACATAGAACATTGAACATTATAACTTATTACATTATAACTTATTACATCAATGACCACTATATTGTAGCCACCTTTTTTTTTATATTATTCTTAAAAAAGTCTTCATCAGGAGAGAGAAATAACAAAAATCGCTTAAGCTAAGCGATTTTTGTTATTTCTCTCTCCTGATGAAGACTTTTTTAAGAATAATATAAAAAAAAGGTGGCTACAATATAGTGGTCATTGATGTGAAAGTGGGGACAGTGAATCAGAAGTTTCTAATTCTTGTCCATGAATACTGAGACCACGTAGCTCCTTATAAAAAGTTTGGTTAGGATAGTCTTACATCATTGAGTTTTTACAGTCTTAATTAGAACTTAATGCGACTTTCTAGTTGTGATGCAGAGCCTTAACTTATATTGTTGGTTTAGTTCCTGACATTTGGAGGGCAGAAACACCATATCCAGAGTGTTGACTTTGGTATGTGTAGCATCGTGGATTATTTGTTCATATCCAAGTTGTTCCATAGCTTCTAGGAAGATTTTTGCTTGTACTGTTGAGGCTGATGCAAGGTTTAGGTCTCCTAGGATGATCTGTTGCTTTTTGATTGAGGTGGTGCTGATAAGTTCAAGGACAGTGGCTAGACATTCGTGTGGTGATGATGGGGGTCTGTAGATCAGACAGATGGATGTGGTTTTATTTTCCACTCTGAGAAAGTCCATGTCGTCATTTAAACTTTGAGATGTGTTTGTTAGGAGGTAGGAGGCTTTGGCGATGATGAGGACCCCTCCTCCTCTCTTGTTTGATCGGGGACAGTTATAGATTTCGTAGCCAGGACTGGTAATTTGGTTGATGATAGCAGAATCCGTATCGGTGATCCATGTTTCGGTAATGCATAGGATGTCAGGTTTTGCATCTGTGATGATATCATGTATGATGTGGGTCTTGTTTCTGATTGACCTGGTGTTGAGAAGCATGAAGGAGACTGGGGCATGCGGGGAGTTGTCTGGATGGGGGTTTCTGCCTTGCATGCTTGTTGCTGGTTGGCTTCTCCGTTGTAGCTTTTTTAGCTTTGCCTTGTGCTGTGGTCGTGAACCCCTGATGGGGCCCGTGGTTGGGCCTAGGTTTGATGGTGGGATCATGTTTGTGGGTATAGGGAGGAGGTTGGGTAGTATTACGGTCGGTGCTGCCACAGGGTTATACACGGGGTAATAAGTATATATCGGACTATAAAAGAGAAGTGGGTGGTAATGCAAGATTGGATTGGTAGCACATGTGGACATCATGATACAAAGGCACAAGAGCAAAGCATAACTAGGGGGAGCCATTGTTGACATGTTACATAACACACTATATTCACAATTTTGTTTATCTTGTTATGAAAAATTACCACAGAGTGCTGATTAACCTATGTCGGGAAAAAGTAGCTAAGTTTTAACACAAATATCCTATGAGTTAGATACACACAGCTATAAATTGTTGCAGCAGTAGGTTTGTTACAAGTTGTTCCAAAGCAATAGAGTTGTTACAAGTTGCCCTAAATAGCTTGCTGCTCAATTTTGTGCTAAGGCTTCATGAAATACGTTTTACGTTTTAGCAATGTGAGTTTACATTTAATATTCTGTTACAGGGAAATGCATTTAGCCATAGGGGCTAAACCTGACTGAGACAGAGATATATCCAAGGTGTGTCTGCAGAAACTACTTATCTCACACATTAGCACTGCTGGAGACCTGCAGCATGGCCTAACTCTGCTGTGGACCTGGTGCTGGACGCCCCACCTCACCCTCAGGGTGAGTGCAGTACCTGCATAATGTGACGGTGTGTAGCTACTCTGTGCCAGTACCACACACGGTCAGTTCCCCCTACCAGGCCGAGGTGCTGTGGGGGTGCATACCCCATCTTGTGATCATCTATAGACTGCTGATTTGCATGTGCAGTGCATCATGGGTATGAGTGGGTTAACCCTATCCTGGTGACCACAGCAGACTGTTTGTGTGGTGATGTGCAGTCCTTCTGCAGCCTGCCAGGGGTTTGCTAGCAGCTATGGAGCTGTAGCCCACTGGTTACTTCACTACTTGTGGAGCCAGAGGTCATGGGTTCAAACCCACAGTAGGGGTTATTTGATAGGGCTGTCCAAAGCATTGTCTTTTTTTAATGTACATTAGTGCTGCCAGCAAAACACCCTCAGGGTACTGTAAACATTAGGTGCCTCAGAAGGCGCCCTATAAGGCGCCTTATAGGGCACCCTATAAAGCGCCTTCTGAGGCACCTTATGGTTACAGTCCATATAAGGTGCCTTATAAGGTGTCCTATGGAGCGCCTTATAGGGTGCCCTATAGGGGACATTATAGGGTGCCGTGGCGGACAGTGCACTTTATAATGTGCCCTATGGGGTGCCTTATAGGGTGCCTTATGCGGCACCTTATGTTACGGCACGTGAGGGTGTGTTTGCTGGCAGCAATAATTAAAATACAAATAAAATGCCTCAGGAAACAATACTTACATGTCAAAGCTGATGCCTCAGCCAGCCTTATGCATTAGGCACACTGGGGGATCGAACTCATGACCCCTGTATCATCAGTCAGTGTATTAACCATTGTGCTACACTTCTATTTCTATGTTTGGATGTCTGAGCGCCTACTTAAGATTACCGCACGGTAACGCGCTTAGCGGCGCTTTGCCCGATAATGGGCGCAGCAGCGCGCATTATCGCGCGCTAATCCCGTTTTGCTACTTTAAACTGAAATGCCCACTCCTTATATGGCATCCTGCACACTAACGCTGGGCGCCATTAAGAAGGTTTAGTAAACATACCCCCAAGAATTCTTCCTCTTAACTTGGGTAGCCCTCAAAGTCAGGAAAAATTTGAATCCTAGACTCCAAAACCAGATCCTACATATGACAAAAATACAATTTCAAAACAATGTCAGTCCATTTTTTTTAAATTAGATTTTAAATTTATTACAGCCAAATAACATTATACAGTGAAAATGGGCAATATAATCTAGAATGACAAAAAGAAATTTTAAACAAATACACCACAAAATATATATTACCACTCAGCCCACATCATGAAGAGTACAACATAGGAAGAGTACCAGAGCTAATACTCTAAGGGGCTTGTTTACAAAGCCGCGGTAGCGGTTTGCGATCGTAATCGGAGCCGCGGCCCCATTGATTTCAATGGGGCCGCGGCTGCGATCGCGATCGCGAACCACTACCGCGGCTTTGTAAACAAGCCCCTAAGGCTACAACCCCAACCTTACCTCACTACCAATAATATAATTAATTCTCCAATATAATACCACTCAAACCTGTAATGAAACCAATAAAGATTCCAAGTGAGAAGGATCAGAATAAACATAACTCACCCCTTGAATAGTCATTAAACACTTACATGGAAACCGAAGGAAGAAGGTGCCTCTCCCAGCCAACACTCTAGGTTTAAGCTGGAGGAAGGACCTCCTCCGACTCTGCGTCTGCCTAGAGACATCGGGAAAGATGGAAAGCTTTTGGCCATAAAAAAGAAAATCTTTTTTAGAAAAAAAGGCTTTCATGATGGAAGCCTTATCCAAAAGATTGGCCAAAGTAACCACCAAAGTGGCACGGGTGGAGATTAGTGTCTGAGAATTTTCAAAAAAAAACAGTTAAATCTGTAAGATCCATTTCAATTGCAAAACTGATAAGCAAGGTAGTCTGCTTAGTCACAACTTCCAGGGAATTTTCCAAGAAGCCAGTAAGATCTAAAGAATCCTGCTGGCCACATGATTGATCTATTCCAGAAGCACCAGCTCCAGGCACAACAGACAAATATACTGCACCTGAGTAATAAGTGACAAATTATCCGATGGAAGCTGTAAGACCTCCCGAAGATATTTTTCTTACCATCTCACTCACTGAAACGAGTGGAGACATAGGAAAAGTGATATACCTCAAGTTATTCTTCCTGGAAAAGTTCTCCAGACAGTCCATCTTCAGACTCAACACTGAGGAGCCTTTGACCAGCACACACTGAGCCTCCTACAATTCCCCAAACCTTGCTTCCAAAACAAACAACCTAGAAGTTTGCAAAGTCTGCTCCTGAGAGACTCCCACAAGGGAATCCTTTAAAGAATAAAGTTAGAAACATAGAAATATGACGACAGAAAGAGACCACATGGCCTATCTAGTCTGCCCTTCCATATCTACAATTACAACAGTCCCCTTTTTAACTTTAGAGATCCTCTGTGTTTGTCACATGCTTTTTTGAATTCAGTTACTGTCATCATCTCTACCACCTCCAATGGGAGACTATTCCACGGATCCACTACTCTTTCCATAAAGAAATATTTCCGCATATCACTCCCGAATCTATCCCCCTTCACCTTCATCCCATGTCCCCTCGTAGCAGAACTTGCTTTCAATTGAAAGAGGCTCTCTCCCTGAACATTTATGCCACGGAGGTATTTGAACATCTCAGTCATATCACCTCTATCCCGCCTTTCCTCTAAGGTGTACATATTAAGATCCTTAAGTCTGTCCTCATATGCTTTATAATGAAGCCCACTAATCATTTTAGTAGCCACCCTCTGCACTGACTCCATCCTGTTCACATCCTTTTGAAGGTGCGGTCTCCAGAATTGCACACTTTACTCCAAATGAGGTCGCACTAAAGACTTATACAGAGGCACTATCACCTCTTTTCTGCTAGCCATTCCTCTCCGTATGCACCCAAGCATCCTTCTAGCTTTTGCCGTCACCTTTTCTACCTCTTTAGCTACTTTAAAATCAGACACAACCACGCCTAGGTCCCGCTCTTCTTTAGTAGACAAAAGTACTTCATCTCCTATACTATATTGCTCCCTTGGATTGCTGCAGCCCAAATGCATGACCTTACATTTTTTAACATTAAATCCCAGCTGCCAAATTCTAGACCATTCTTCAAGCTTAGCTAGATCCCTCCTCATGTTATCTATAACTTCCTGGGTGTCTACTCTATTGCAGATTTTGGTACCATCCGCAAAAAGGCAAACCTTACCCGACAGCCCTTCCGCTATATCACTAACAAAGATGTTAAAAAGAATCGGACCAAGGACAGATCCCTGGGGCACACCACTGGTAACATCCTTCTCCTCAGAGTGAGCTCCATTTACTTGTACTCTTTGTCACCTCCCACCCAACCAATTTCTAACCCAAGAAGTAATTTTAGGGTCCATCCCTAGGGTGCTCAGTTTGTTTATAAGTCGCCTGTGAGGAACAGTGTCAAAGGCTTTACTGAAATCTAAATACACCACATCTAGGGCTCTCCCTCGGTCCAACTCCCTGGTCACCCAGTCAAAGAAATCGATCAGATTTGTCTGACAAGACCTGCCTCTGGTGAATCCATGCTGCCTCAGATCCTGTAATCCGCTGGACTCCAGAAACCTCAATATTTTCTCTTTCAGCAGCATTTCCAATAATTTACTCACCACCGAAATTAAACTAACCGGCCTGTAGTTTTCAACCACATCCTTACTTCCGCTTTTGTGTAAAGGCACCACATGATCCTCTCTCCACTCCCATGATCCTCTCTCCACTCCCGACTGCAACGAGGCATTGAAAAGGTCAGTCAGTGAAGCTACTAGAACGTCCCCAAATTCCCTTAGTATTCTAGGGTGTATCCCATCCGGTCCCATCGCTTTGTCTATTTTACGTTGAGCTAGTTTCTCACAAACACAGTCTTCTGAAAATTGTTCAAGATGTCCCTCGCTTCTGTTCATGTTAGTATGTGTTTTTTGAGGTCCTGCTCCTGGTTCTTCATCTGTGAACACAGAACAGAAATGTTTGTTAAGCAATTCCGCTTTACCCTTAACAGCTTCTACATATTTCTCCCCTGCACCATTGAGTCTGACAATACCAATTTTGCCCTTCCTCTTCTCACTAACATATCTGAAAAATGTCTTATCCCCCCATTTTATTGCATTGGCTATTTCCTCCTCCTTTTGAATATTTGCCTTCCTGACTACTTTGCTAGTTTCTCTAAGTTTTTCCAAATATAAATGCCTGTCTTCCTCTTTCTGTGATCTCTTGTATTTCATGAAGGCCTCCCTTTTTTTCTTCACTTTTTCAGCTAGTTCTTTCGAAAGCCATAGCGGTCTCCTTTTCCTTTTACCTTTATTTACCATTTTAACAAAAAGGTTGGTTGCCCTTAAAATATCCCCTTTCAGTTTTGCCCACTGTTTTTCTACATCCCCCAGCTGTTCCCATCCCACTAACGACTCCTTGAGGTATTGGCCCATCTTGTCAAAGTTAGTCTTCCTAAAATCTAAGAATCCATTCAAAGGTGAGGATCTAACAGCCCTAGTCCTAATACTGAACCACACCATCTGGTGATCACTGGATGCAAAATGATCTCCCACTACAACATCAGAAACACTTTCACCATTGGTAAGCACCAAGTCCAGTATGGCCCCTTCACGTGTGGGGTCTGTTACCAATTGCCTGAATAGTTCTCCCTGTAGAGAATCCAGGATCTCCTTACTTCTAGATGATACTGCAGCAGGAATGTGCCAATCAACATCTGGCATATTGAAATCCACTTTCAGTAGCACTTCTCCTTTCCTAGCAATGCTGCTTATGCCTTCAATTAACTCTGCCCACCTCTTCCTCTTGTGAGGGAGGTCTGTATATCACACCAATGCAAAAGATTTTTCTTTCCCTCTTTCTAGTTTAACCCACAATGTTTAACTCTCTCCCTTTTAAGCTCTGTAATTCCAAAGCTTTAATAGTAGCTTTTACATATAGTGTCACTCCTCCTCCCCTTCTTCCTACCCTGTCCTTTTTGAATAAAGTATAGCCAGGTATAGTTACATCCCAGACATGTTTTTCTCTGAACCATGTTTCTGTAACTGCCACTACATCCAAGTCGGCCACTCCCACCAAAGCTTCAACATCAGGGATCTTATTTCTCATGCTATGGGCATTTATATACACTGCTTTCCATATGTTACCCCTGTTACCCATTTCCATAAAGATATTTAATGTATCACCTACCTGGGGGCTTTCACCTACCTGGGGGCTTTCTTCACCCATCCCCAACGAATCTAGTTTAAAGCCCTCTTCAGTAGATTAGCCAGTCTACTACCGAAGAGGCGTTGACCTTTCTTGGACAGATGGATGCCATCTCTGCTCTGCAACCCTTGGAACAGCATCCCATGGTCTAGGAAACCAACACACTCTCGATGACACCATCCACGCAGCCATGCTTTCATCTCCAGGATGCGAGCCTCTCTGCCTTGGCCTTTACTCTCAACAGGGAGGATTGAAGAGAACACCACCTGTGCACCTAAATGCTTCACCCTCAGTCCCAGAGCCATGAAGTCACTTTTGATACGTTCCGAGGGATACCTGGCAGTATCATTTATTCCAACATGTATTAGCAACATTGGGTAATAGTCAGTGGGCTTGATGAGTCTCGGCAAACTCTCCGTAACATCTTGGATTTTGGCACCAGGCAGACAGTATACCTCTCTGGACATCAAGTCTGGTCAGCAGATGGACACCTCACTACCCCTCAGAAGAGAATCTCCAACTACCACTACCCTTCGCTTCCTTGTGGTCACCGATTCTGCAACTTTGGGGTACTTGAGCTCTGGTTCTTCCCTTTCCAGGGATGCTTTCACCTCCTCCACTTCCAGGGCTGCATAATGGTTCTCAATTCAAGGGCTGGAGAAGTTGGATTGGTGATTTTGCAGGCCCTGGTGACTTGTGACCAACCATCGATATTCTGTTGGCACCCATCTTCTCCTCTGCTGGAGAGCGGTGTTCCCACATCCCACCATTTCCACTTCCAATACTATGGAGAAAATGCAGGCTTAGTGTGAGGACAGTTTCATAGATGTAGCTATCACCACTCTTTGAGGTGGCAGTAGCTGCATTCGTGAAAGCCTATAAAAAGATAGCTACCGCGTGATGTCAACAGATGTGGTAGCTGTTCTGAAATGGAACACTGACTTTCCACCTAACAGCTGCCCAGTTCTGCAGGCAACCCGTAAAATGCAGCTACTGCAGAAAAAGAGCCACAGTAACTGCATTTCTCACACGTTAGCTGTCTTGGTGATACAACAATCCAGTGTTGGCGCCATGAAGACAGCTGACATGCCTTAGTAAACATCTTTGTGTTTTTGTAGCTGCCAGGACCCATTGCTTTGCTTTGACTGTAGCGGCTTTCTGCTGCCCCTCCCACCCATAAGCCACTGCCCTAGGTGACCATCTAGTTTGCCTAGTGGTTGGGCTGGTCCTGAATATCAGGGAAGGGACCAGAACATCTCACAAAAAGTCTGTGCTCCCGTCATTCAATGCCTTGAAAATAAAGAGATTGGAAGGCCATGAAGAGCTGACAACACTGGAGTGATCTGGCCCCTGGAGATACAGCTCATCAACAAGAGAGATGTCTAATGTCAACAGTTCCTTGAATAGAAATCCCTCAACCAAAGCCCAAAGACATTTTACTGGACATGCATGAGAGTTCCTTCGATGATGTAATGCGACCAATTCCCTCACTCCATACCAAGTTGAAACAATAACTATTAACATAGAAACATAGACAAATGACGACAGAAAAAGACCACATGACCTATCTAGTCTGTCCTTTCACATCAACAACTGCAACAGTCCCCTTTTTCCCTTCAGAGATCCTCTGTGTTTGTCCCATGCTTTTTTTAAATTCAGATACTGTCCTCATCTCTACCATCTCTTTTTAGTTTAAATAGAATTACCATGGAAGGAGGATAGAGGGACCTCAGAAGTGCACACTGTAGTCACCTATAACAGCCTCCTTTACCTTTTGGGTTGAAACCTCTGATGCTCAAAGACTGCCAGGAATTGAGGCACAGGCCTGAGGAGGTCTTTGCAGGAATGGTAGACACTGGACACATGCACAAGAAGAAAGCAGGAGACATAGGGCACAGACTCTAATCCAAATCAGCAGGCACAAATGAGTTCCAGGATCAGGCACAATTACTGTAAGGGCAGGCATAAAAGATTGATTACTAGAAGACTATGTGTTTTCTTACCATTCCCCTAGATATATTTGTCGTGCTGTCTGTCTTGACTAGATTGTAAGCTCTAATGAGTAGGGACCGTTTCTTGCATATCTCTGTACAGTGCTAAATATATTATAGCACTAGATAAGTGATCAGTACTGGTAGTAAGACTAACGGAGGTCAACCAGCAAGGCCAGCAACCAACAAGGCCCTCAGTTTCAAATGAAAGATCTATCTGAGCACAGGGTGGACTGGGAATTCCCGAGTTAAAGGGAGCCAATCAGCAGATATGCATTCACAATAACCAATCAACACACAGTTCAGAGAGTATCAACTGGGGTGCGCCTCATCAAGCAGAGACTAGTGACAGTACAAAAGGCAGGAAGAGATCTGAGCTCACTTATTATGTGGGGTCAACATCCTGGACATTAACTGTGCGATTGGGTCTACTGGGTCTGAGAAATGGGGAACCATGCAGGGAAAATGCCAAACCTCTATGGCAGAGAAACAAAACCTGAACGCAGGTCAGGTGAGAGGAGGTGTCCTGGTGTTGCAACTGTTATAATCCGAGGCATTGTTGTCTTGAAATTCAGCAGTTAAGTATGCTTGGCAACAGCATTTTTGAGAAGATACTAGTGTGAATGGACTATTTCATGAGTTGCAATACCTATGGGCACATAAGCGACAAAATGGTTGTAGTGACTACTTTAGTGGTGGTAATATAAAGTTCACCAAGCTAATTTGAAAGCATGCCTCTAGATATTTTATTTATTTAGACAGATTTGTATGCCATATCAAAAAAGATATGTTTGAATATCTAGAGGCATGCTTTAAAATTAGCTTGGTGGACTTTATATTACCACCACTAATCACTACAACCACTCCGTCCGTTGCAAAAAGTCAACTCTAATAGCCAAATGTATCCCTTTTAACGTGGTAGAAAGATGAATATGCTGGGCTAACGCAAAATTTAAAAAACCAAAAAATGTTAGAAAGTACGAAAAACGCAAAACTCACAAGTGATTCCAGACTTTTGCACACCACTGTAGCTCAGAAGCAGGCGCAGCTTTAGAAAAATTTAACAGTCCACTTAGTGGAGAGGAAAAAGCATCCTACACCTATCAAAAGTATCCTCCAAATTAGCCCATGGTATTTAGCTGATCTGTAGTTTACTAAAAACGGCAGAGGACACTAAGGGCCTGATTCTGTGAGATGAACAGCGAGGCTGTAGGTCCTGGTAGGACATGCAGCCCTGCTATCCATCTGGACCATATTCTGCCACACATTCAACTCATATGTACAGAGCAGCGTGCGGGGAGAGCTGGATGGGGGCGGGAGGAGCAGAGAGTTGGCAGAGCAAGGGCAGGCCGAGAAGCCAGGATGTACAAGGCCAATTCAAGACACGGGCTTGTAAGTCCTGATGGTGGGGGTAGGACGTGCTGCTTATTCCACCTCGGAGGTGTAATAAGCAGCAGGGAAGGTAGAGATCGAGCCCGGAACCCCCCCCCCCCAAAGGCAGAGATCAGCTGCAGGTAGGTCCCCGCCGCCCGATCCGGGCAACTGCCAGTCCCACCGAGGGTTGGGTGGTGGATAAACAGGGGTTGGCACTGCGTCAGGCTAGTCGTGAAGCAGGAAGGACGTCTCCTGCAGGGATGCAGGGGTACACTGGGCCATCTGCGTGCTAAATCCTGCACCAATGGGAACATCTAGCTCGGGGGGGGGGGGGGTGAAGAATCAGGTACTAATGGGGCCGTGCAGTTCGTGGGAGTCCAGACAGCCTGGATGTGCCCCTAATGGAATAGAGCTCTATGAGGGGTAGTTAAATGGAAATTACACTTACTTGGTAATTGTTCCTTTAGTGACTCCAGTTTAGTCCTCCACCTCTGGGTTGTGCACCTCCTCCTGCAGCTTGGAGATTGGGCATGTCAAAATCATGACCATATCTTGCAAAAGATGTAAAAAGACTGGAAACTGTTCAGAGGAAGGCAACCAAAATGATTTGGAGCCTGCGTCAGAAGCTTATGAGAAGAGACTTGAAGACCTAAATATGTACACTTTGGAGGAGAGGAGGGACAGGGGAGATATGATTCAGACCTTTAAATACTTAGAGAAATGATGAACAAACAAACCTCTTCCAAAGACGGGGAAGCTGTAAAACTAGAGAGCATAACATGAAGCTGCAAGGTGGTAAACTGAAAGGCAATGTCAGGAAATATTTTTTCACTGAAAGGGTGGTGGATGCTTGGAATGCCCTCCTGATGGAAGTGGTGGGGGCAAACACGGTGACGGAATTCAAAACAGCATGGGAAAGCACAGTGGGTTCCTTTACAGCAACAGGATAAAAACAAAATAAACGGTACCATCTAACTTCTGAACCATCAACGTCTCAACAAATAGGGATGTCCTACATGGAGTGGTGGGTTCACCCCTAAACAAAGACATGGGGAGGGGTGGCCTGCACAGAGCAACAGGTACACCTACTCTTGCCATCTTGCTTGGCAGACTAGATGGACCATGCTGTTCTTTATTTGCCATCACTTACTATGTTACTATGACATCACTGGATGTAGCCTGCTGGTATCTCCCCATCAGCCCCAGTGACCTAATGACAAAGCAGACTAAAAAGAGCAACAAGTAAGTAGCTATAAAATAATTTCAATTGTTTCCATAACTGTAAATGAGAACTGAACTAACAATTCGTCACCAAGAAGGAATTTTTTTTTCACTTTCCCTGTTCCACCCCCTAAAGCCATTTAGAGAGAAACAAAGTAAAACAGGTCAGACAGTAATACTCACTGTGATTTAGCAACTGACAGGATTAGTCCGCTCTTCAAAAACTGATGGACCTCCCCATCTGAAAATAAATGCTGAAAGCTCAACCCCTCGGGCGGGAATGAGGACTAAACTGGAGTCACTAAAGGAACAACAATTACCAGGTAAGTGTAATTTCCATTTCCTTATCGTTCCTCCAGTTTAGTCCTCCACCTCTGGGATGTATCAGAGCAGTAATTATTGGGAGGGACCTTTCCACCTGGATCCCAACACCGCCAACACGAAACAAGCATCATTTGTTGCCATAACATCCAGGTGGCAGTGTCCACTGAAGACAAGAAAGGATGACCAGATGCCGCTCTGCCAATTTCCACTGTGGAACCAAACAGCGTTCCACCCCGAAATCGCTTGTGCTGTAGCCAAGTGGCTCCGCAAACCCACCGGTACTGGATGACCGTGCAACAAATAAGCTGACGCAATTGCCTCTCTAATCCATCTGGAAAGTTGGCGTTCTCGCTGCTGCTTCCCCGTTACGGGAAACACCAAACAGCCGTCCTAGCTGTTCCAATTTGCGGACCATGTCTGAGACCTTTAACTCCTGCTGCAGCAGTCTCTGACGTCCAAGCGTCGAAGCCACAATCTGAGGCAATCCCCCTCCGCCGCACCTAGACCTGGGAAAAAAACGCGATGGATTAGGTGAAATGGAGAAACTACCTTCGGCAAAAATAACAGCAAGGGTTGCAAGAGCACCTGTTCTCTGAAGACAGACAAAAATGATTCGTTACAGGACAACGCCTGCAACTCCGATATGCACCCGAGCAGAGGGCCACCAAAAGCACTGCATTTCTAAAATAAAACTTGACGCCTGAAAGAAGAGCTCAAAGGGTTCCTTAGCTACTTCTCCTACACCAAGTTGAGATTCCACGGAGACACCATTATTCTATAGCATGCCAGGGCTGTTAACTATACTCTTAAAGGACTGACCGCCAGCCCCTTTCCAACCCGCTAAGAGTAAAACTTAACCCTAAAAGCATGGGTACCGTAGCCACTCGAATCTGGTGTCGTGAACACCAGTCCTCAAAGATACGCTAGTGCGCACGCAAGCCAGGGATGTGGACCTCTTCCTGACCCGAAGTAAGGCTGAGATGACAGCTCCAAAAAAAACATTTCTCCTTAACCTCGCCCTTTCAAGGGCCAAACCGCCAGCGAAACTGACCCACCTGAGACTCTGAAGCAAAAGATCCTCTGACATCGGCCATCTCCGAGGATCCCCTCTGAGCAGATAAGATAGACCGGCCCAGCATGGACGCCTTGGCCAGTCCGGAGCCACTAACAGCACTCTTCCCCGAACATCCTAGAGAGAGTCGAACGACAGCCTTGGTTGCATCAGAACATCAATGCCCTCAGATATCCTTTCCCATCCTCTGCTGTAAAAATGATTTGCATTGGCCGAAGAAGGGTCGCCGTTCGATCCATGATCAGAGAACCCCACCTGATGACTATCTGTGGAAACACTTCCAGCTGACGCTACTCCATCATCTGCTTCTGCAATGTGCGCCACAAAGCGCTTGCCGCCGCAGCGCCACCGAAGCTAACAGTGCCTCTGATGCCCCTTGCATGTCCGCCCTACTGAACCGCCCTGCCGGTTTAGGGAAAGCACTACTGCGGAATTGTCGCAGAGCGTTCACCCTGCCTGATCCTTCAGTTCAGTATTGAACGCTTGAAACACCCGAGCAATGCCATCAGCTCAAAACGGCTGATCCACCCATGTGCCTACCGATTGCTCCAAACCTCAAGCACGCAAGATCCTCGCAAGAACCTCCCCCACTTGCGAGACTCGTAACCATCAACATCGGGAGCCATTGCAAAAGTACCAGTGCATGTCTTCCGCACGCTCTCCTGGGCGAACCCCCCCGAAAGGGATCGCCTGACCTACGCGGGCCAGGGAAGACATTTACTTCAGTGCATCGATCTTACATGGCCAACATTGCAACAGAGACCTTTGAAGGGGTGCATGTGAGCCCCGGTCCATGGCACTACCTGCATAGCTGCTGCCAATGTCCCGAGTATCCAACGATAGCCCCAAGCCAATAACGCTGGATCCAACAGCAACCTGCCTACCAGCTGCTGAAGGACCTGATCTCTCCGCTCCGGCAGAAACACTGTTGCCAATTGGCATCCGGGCCATACCCCCAAGTACTCTAAGGCTTGAGAAGGACTAAGCGACTTTCGACCGCCTTGACTACCCAGCCTAGAACCTGAAGAAACTTTACTACTCTGTTCGTAAACCGGACACTCTCAACCCTGGACATTGGACAAATCTGCTACTTGTCGAGCCCAGGGTGGACTAAGATTCCTTCTTTTCACAGAGCCACCACGACCACCACCATAACCTTGGTCCAGGTGCGCGGAGCCGTTACCAGACCAAAGGGCAAAACTAGAAACTGAAAATGTACCCAGGGGAAGGCAAACCTTAGAAACATTTGATGTGTTACCCATATTGAAATGTGTAAGGAAGCTCCTAAGAGTCGGGGAGGAGGAAAAGAACTCCTCCCGCGGAACCGCAAACACCACTGATCGCAATGTTGCCATGCGAAAGAAAGGCACTCGGGGCCAGCGATTTACTTCCTTGGGATCGATACGATCCAAGTTCGCCAAATTGCGGACGATCTCCGTTGTCCTTCGCAAGAAGACAGTATCACCGATACTAGCATCGGGCGATCAAATTCTAGGGCATACCCTTTGTGTATTCTCTACCACCCAATGCTCTACCGTATACGGACCCCGGCCGGAAGACACTCCCAAAGAATTCCTCCTGCCGACCGAACTGCCCCCTGGGCTCCCCTTGCATCATTGTGGTTTGCGGGCAGTCGCGGAAGAATTAACCGAGGCTCCCCTTCCTGCACTTCGAAAGCCCCGACACCCTTGAGCTCTGGAAGTCAATGTACCTCTCTGGGACACTCCCAATGAGCATTACTCAGCGACCACAGGCAGATGGGAAGATTCATTTGCTGCCCATCCCCTATCTTTCAAACTATATGCCTGTTTTGTAGCAGGCACTTCCTGTTTTCCAAAGAGCTGTAGCAATATTTGTTTTTTCAACGAGCTCCTTCACAGAAGCAAGTAACCACACATCAATCTTTTTGATACCCTGAACAGGCAGCAAGCACTCTGACATTTGTGCAGCCACCACTATGTCCTACTGATTAGGCTTTTCCCACATGGCCACACCAAGTCCTAGCGCACTGAGTACGCTTAGAGCTATGTAACACCAGGAATGCTTAAGGATCAAGTGGTATTTACATTCCTTGACCCCATCCCATACCAGGCCCTAAGGCCTGGCCTGCCTGGTGGGAAGCACTGGGGATACTTCCTAGGAACTCCCTCAATCTGTATCTGTATGAAACACGATCCCTAGCACAGTGTCCCCCCCACAGGTCAAGCCTGTGCAGTAAATAAATTAAAAATATAATTAAGAAACTGCACATGTCCCTCTAGGAAGACGTTGCTATGTCCTGCTTTCCGGAGGCTGTCTCTCCCCGGCACCCCAAACACAGCAGATTCTCCAACATGCGGCTGCAGGCCGCTTTCCATCTCCTCCTCTTCTGATGGTTGCTAGAGTAACTTTCCACTTTGAAAAATAACCAGCCTCAACCATTAAAGCATGAGAATGATCACTGAAATTACTTGTATTTCTCCAAGAGGGATACCTTGATAACGTCAAACTGGAATCCAAAGCTTACATCCCCGGGATCACTTGCCGCTGCAGTGTTAAGTTGGAATATCTGCATACTGAGATCTAGAGAGCAACTCTCCTCCTGAGATGCAGAACTTGTAATATGGTTCCCCTCGCAGCTGCATCAGGTCTGACACCTCACATGTGCTGAGAGCCGCAGTTTTCCGTTCGGAACCATTTGTGTGGCCCTAAATATTACCTCCTCAGATTGAGAGCACCCTGTCAGCACTCCTACAACTCTGTCTAATCAAGCTCATAGCTGGGACCTAGACTAAACCCAGGAGAAAGAACTGCCACAGCTCCTGGTCTGGTAGCATCCTCCAGGGAATCCCATTTTAGCTAGCACAGTACTATTGAAGCCTGGTGTGCTGCCAGTGACAAGCCAGGCAACTGCCCTTTCTTATTTCCCATATAATATGGGGTTCCGTCGTCTGCTATGTCTTCCAGCGATGAAGACAAGGGAGTAGCTGATCCCGCCTTCCTTACCAGATGGGATACGGGCAGCGGGTCTAGCAGCACCTCCCCTATGCCTAAAGGCGCCAGGCTCAGAGACAACCTCACCAGGCTAACCTGGAATCCTCTGCTACTGTAAGGCCGCCACTGCAGACCCTGGCGGCTGATACTGCACCTCTGTGAGTGCTACACATCGAGCAACGCAGACGAGAAGGCATGAACTCTAGAGCAACCACTCAATCAATCCATCAAGAAATAATTAAATATACAAATAAAGAAATAAACATGAGTATAAAAATGACTGACAGAAAAAAAAACTAGCTCCCTGCCATGTGCCTTTTTCTTTTTCTTATTAGAACTAAAACTAAAATAATGTCCACTGAATCTCATTAAAGTGACTCAAATTAAGATGATTTAAAATAATCCTGGGACAAAAACTGCCCCCCCCCTCGCAAAGGCTGAGCCACTCTGTGCGCTGCCGTTGGACCACGGCCTACCCACGCGGGCGGAAGCAGCCCGCCAAAAATCACTGTGCCTGCTCGCCGCGGCCGAAGCCCAATAAGGAAGTGCAGCTTGAACGCGACTCGGCCGTTCACTCACCCTCTCTGCCTGCCTGGAAGATACCCTCCTTCAATCTTCTCCGCCGACACCCTCAAGAGCCCTGCAATCCATGACGCTGCCACTCAGAGAACTCAAGCAGCAATCGCGGAGAGGGCTTGCCGGGCTCAGACGTTCTGCCTCGTTTCACCATGAGGTAATCTGGGCCACGTCATCCAAATTGTCTTACTGCTGCTTAACTCCCCTCCATCCAATCAAGGAGGGGAGAGCAGTTCCCGGCCACGGAGCAACTCAACAGAAGCAGCAGGAGACCCAGGAAGCCGGTTCAAGGCCCGATGCAAATCTTTTTTTTTTTTTAAAGAAACCACACCGAAATTAACAAAAGTTATAGGGATAAAATAAAACCTGAAACAAAACCCCTTAATAATAACTATCCTAAGTCCACCTTATCAGTTCCTTTAGTGAGCCCAGCACCTAGGCTCACTACGTCCTCCTGCTGCATGGAGACTGGACACACTGGGGCTGATGGGAGAGACCAGCAGGCTACATCCAGTGATGTCATGATTTTGACATGCCCAGTCTCCAAGCTGCAGGAGGAGGTGCACAACCCAGAGGTGGAGGACTAAACTGGAGGAACGATAAGGAACAATGTGTTATGGGAATAACACACAATATTTCCCCCATTACCACATGGTAAAGTGGAACGCGTGCATTATTTTACTGTAGAGCATAGTTATTAATACCTCACATTGAAGAATAATGCATCACACAGCATGCAAATGCATGCAAACCATTTCATTATTATTCAAATGGAATAACACAGCTTGTGTTGGTCTGCTAAAATATGGTTTGATGTTTCAAGCCACATTTTTCAAGGGCCCGGTGAGGTTTTAAAAAAATCCGTGGTCCAGGGTTTCTTTCCTACCAGCATCAGCAAACAGGCTCCCTCCAGGAAGAGAGCCCCTCCCAAACATACCCCACCTCCTTGGACCCCAATTCAGTACCCTCTACCACTAGAAAAAGTAGTCCTCTCAGGAAGACTCCATTTTTTTTTATTACACTAATGATTTGTATAACTCTACAAGGCGTACACAGCACTGTACAGAGACATGTAAGAGCTTACAATATAGTCAGAACGGACAACAGCTCGGAACTAGGATATTTCTAGGGGAAATGTAAGGAAATATATAGTTGGAAAGCAGGAGACTACGCAAATCATCCGGATCTAAAAGTATCCTTGGAATATATTGTAAAAAATGTGAAAATTCTTAAAATCTTTGCATAATGATACTTTCAGCTATATCAGTGGAGGCTTAGAAGCTGTAATGAATCACTGCACATTCCTTCTGTATGCTGGTTTAATCAGATCTTTAGTTTAATGTGATTTGTATTATCTTTGATGGTGACATATTCAAATGAAACTTCTTATTCTGGTTCATCTTGCATTACACTTTGGTTTCTCTCCCCCCCCCCCCCCGTTATCTTTCTGAAGCTTTACTTCTTCACTCTTCCCATTATGCCTCTTGCTATATCCATGCTAATCACCTACATCTTCCCTCTGTATCCCAGGCCTGAATTCATGTCTACCCGCTCCTCTGCCTTCTATTTCCTAGCTCCCACATCATGTAATTCTCTGCCCCCCCCCCCCCCCGCCCTCAAGCGTGAACCTTCCCTTATCAAATTCAAAGCCCTGTTAAAAACCCATCTTTTCAGCATTGCATTTGACTTACCAGTCCCCTAAGTGTGTCTTACCCCCTTGGTCTCCTCTCTCCTCCCTTACCCTTCTTTGCCTCATTGGTATGACTACTAACTTGTCCTAACTTAAGATCGGAGTTCTTTTACTTTTATTTGATTTTTAACGTGTTTTATGCCGTACACCGCTCTGTTGCGCTAACGAAGTGTGGCTTTTATCTAATACAATAAAGAAACAATACTACAGTAAATGATACTAAAGACCAAGATCCCACGCTAGAAAGAAACTTAGTAATCCACTACAGAAAAGCATCTCCTTAAATATTTTAAATTGCCATGGACCACACAAAATAGCCAATTTTTGGGTGAAATGCTGATCAGACATTCAATTAATTCAAGTGTCCTTTGAATTCATATTCTTTTAATATTGTTTAAGTTTTTTTGTTTCAGATATATTTGTCTAGGATTTATTTTATTGTTCCATGCATTTCCTTTGTGTCTTTCTGTGGTGTTGTGTTGTGTGTAACCTTGCTGTTACTTTCCTGATTTTGTAAACCGCTGAAATGCAGGCTTTTCTGCCACTTGCAGTATAGCAAGTATTCTTAAATAAGTAATTGCTTACGTGCACATTCAATTTTACTGTAAGTTGCACCACTGCACTGTTCAGTCCCCACCTGCTAATACCTAAATTTCACAGCTGCACTGTACGCATCTGAGACAACGCAGTATTGGAGTATCTCCACTGCCATCATTTCATTTCATATCACCGACTAAAATGCAAATCACTTCTGCCAAAACTTGCTCCCTGATTGGGTCCTGCAGTTTCGGAAGTACTGCATGAGGGGCTGGGGTCTCTCCTTCTGCTCAGGTGCATTTTTCTTGAGCAGTTGCCAGAACATCCGCAGAACATCACAGCAACGGTGCTATATTTATGGGATGAAATTTAAAGTTACATTATACTAAAACACTACTGGCTCACTGAAGAATACCCTAAAACATCTAAACCTCAGCATTCCATTAAATTTATCCCACAATTAATTACAAGAAATCTCCAAACACCTAAAAAAATCAGAACGATGTACTTAAGGGAGGAGAAAAGACCTCAGTAACATGTGCTATCCCACTATGCAGCAGTATATTCACCGCTCAAAGAAAGCTGCTATCCATCACCATCATGGATCAGAAAAATTCTCCCTTCCGCCCTTTAATTTATGAATAACTTATTTTGTATTTTAACTTATCTTAAATAGTTTTAAATAATGTACTCGAATAGTTTCAAATCACTCAACCAGCAGCACTGGGACTATCCCTCAAGCTCTCACAATTGCCACAGTTCAAGCTTTGCTCCATAAATCTTGCTTATGTGGACTCCTTGATAACCTCCAAAAAGTCAAGGGGTCCTCAAGTTCACCCACATCACTCTAACCGTCCCTATCCTCACTTTCTTCAACATCCCTCTATCTCACATTCCCTTCTGTCTTCACATGACTTTTGCCTCCTTTCTCTCTCCAGCAGATGCCCAGCAGTCTCCCTTTCTCCCCATTCTACCTATCCCTACCAGTCTGTCTTTCTTTCTCCCCCTCTCTCTTCCTATCACTCCAGATGGTTCCCACTGGTCTCTATTGCTCTTTCCATCCATGCCCCCACAGGAGTTTTCTCTCCCTTACCATCTCTCTCCATACTTGTCCAGTCTCTTTCTCTTCTCTTCCATCCAGTTCCCACCAGTCTCTCTCCCCCCCCCCCAAGCCAATTCCCTCTAGTCTCTGCCCCGCCTCCCCATGCAACTAAACCCCATCAGTCTCTTATCCCCTCCATCAAATCACATGAACCTCTCTCGTCTTCTCTCAGCTGTCCCCACCAATCAGTCGTTCTGCCTCTCCTGCTAGGCCCCAACTCTCACCTACTGGTGCCGTGGTGCTGTTCCCAGGCCCTGCAGGCTGCTGCTGATCCTGGGGCTCTTGCTTCTGGCTTTCATGACTACCTCTGATCACATCCTTGCTGCAACCCCACAATCAGATTCAGAGGACTGCATTATCACAACAATTTTGCATGCCTTGCCAAAGTAATACATGGAGTAGTTAACGTAAAGGAAAAAAATCGAAACTGGCTCTTCAAAAATTAGGTCATGCTTCAATGTATGCCCAGTGCAAGCCAACATCTACTTTCACAGGAATCAGCTGCCTAGATTTGTGTAGATGTCCACACTTCCTCTAAGCACTATTTTAAAAGTATGCGCATACAACCCATTGTGCTTACTTCCATTGTGCAAAGGGGCAGAGCCTCAGCAGGGTGCAAAGTTCCATGCATAGATTATAAAATACTAGAATGCATGTACATTTGCTAGAAATCTAGGTGTGGGCATTTACACCAGTAATAGGGCTGGTGTAAGTGATCACACTTTAAATGAACACGCATTCTCCTTCATGTACACTCCATTTTATGAAGTAAAGTACAGTCAAACCTCGGTTTTCATGATTAATCCGTTCAAAAAAGTCTGACTAAAACCGAAACGGACTAAAACCGAAGCAAGATTTCCCATAAGAAATAATGTAAATTCAATTAATCCGTTCCAGACACCCAAAAATATTGACAAAAAATACATTTTATAGAGAATAACTATCTTTTTACATACAGAAAACAATGAGAAATACATATAAATGACTAATGAAATGGATAAATGAGCATGTAACATCACTTTTACCTTTATTGAAGACTTTTGTTGGCATATGGGACGCACTCCAGCCAGCTCCAGCTGCTCTCCCCTCTGGGGATCGAGCAATCACCACCAGCAGCGGAGGTGGGAACAGCCATCTTGGCCGTCTGCACAATCGGGGCTCCAGCCTGCCTTTTAACTTAGCAGCCATCACACCCAGTTACCAAGCTCACAGTGTCAGGAGAGGTAGTGCCAATGTCAGCAAAAGTAAGGGCACCAGAAAGAGGACAGTGCCCGAAGTCACACCAGCCTGTAGGGCAGCCACTCCTACACAGTGTCGGGAGAGGTGGAGAGGCAGTGTCAGCCAAGCAGCAGGCAGTTGAGAAACAGTGGGACAGAGAGTCTTAGGCTGCCTCCGGCCCCCCTAAGGTAGTAGCCTGACACAGGTGAGAGTCAGAGAACAGCGTGGGGCTGTGCCAGCAGGAGCCTGCAGCTGCAGACTGCAAGGTTTCAAGGAGAGGCCGCGTGTGCAGGCCTGCAGGACACCCAGAATCCAATCGGGAGGGCAGGGGCCCCGGCGGGAGACTGGGCCGCCAAGGAGAAGCAGATTCGGTCACCAGCTCCTGTCCCGGTTCAAGGGATGTGCAGGGGAAGAGGCAGCAGGCAGACGTACCCCTCTCAGGATAGATCGTATTGGTGAGGGATGGTGACAAGCGCCGGCGGCTGCCACGTGGATGTCGCTTGGTCCCGATAAATCTCCCCTTCAGTTCTGCAGCGCGACAGCCAAGCTCCAGACGTTTGTAATAGGTTCCTCCTCCCGTTTATCAGACCGCTGCTCAGACCGCAGGCAATAGTGAGGGC
This sequence comes from Ichthyophis bannanicus, assembly GCA_033557465.1. Lineage (NCBI taxonomy): Eukaryota > Metazoa > Chordata > Amphibia > Gymnophiona > Ichthyophiidae > Ichthyophis > Ichthyophis bannanicus. The sequence goes on from CM066040.1 coordinate 66,146,571, forward strand.
TCAGCCCGCAGGCCCCGCAGGAGCCTATCAGGCAGCTTTCTTCTGTGCCGGATACCGCGGCTGGCAGCAGCGTCAATCGGGGGAGGAGAGACCGGGGCAGGAAGCAGTTTCGGGCAGGCCACGCTGGAGCGTTGAACTCCTCGGCTCCCCAGAGGTCCCGCAGAATCGCTGGCTCAAGCTCCGTGGGAGATCGCTGGCTCACGCTAATCCATGGCAGGTACGGGGGGGGGGGGGTAAAATGCTGTACGAAAACCGAGACAACGTACGAAAACCGAAACAAAATCTTGATGAAAAAAGTCAACGAAAACCGAATCGTACGAAAACCAGGGCATACGAAAACCGAGGTTTGACTGTACATGCTTTCTTGACTTTATAAAATAGGCATGAAATACACATGTAGAAATACATGTAAATCCAGGTGCAAGCTATAAAATGATCATCCATGCATAAGGGTGGTGTCTGAGCGGCGCATGGGCAGAGTTGCAATTTACATGTGTATTTCATAAAATATGCACATACATGTGTGATGTGCATGCAAACATTGACATCTGCATTCAAGAAGGCATAATGTCTGCACCTTCAAAGTAGGTGGTATTGTTACTGTTTTTGCATTAGTAGTTTATAAAGCCATATAGGCCTACTTAGGGGGTCTTTTGCTAACGGGCACTAAGTTGTTGTGCTTAATGCTCAGATAGCGCTGAAACCATGCCGCCAATTCAGTCTCAGGAAGTGGAGGCAGACAACGGCAGCATTTCCAAAAGTGGCAGCGGGGGGGTGGAGCGGGGGCAGTACATGGGGGGGGGGGCAGCGCTAGTGGCAGCTAAGGTGGGACGCAGCCAGGGTTGCTGGGTGGCAGAAACCCTTGGGCCAGCCTGGCATCTAGGACACCCTAATGGTTACAGTAGTTGGCTAGGAACAGGGCAGTCAGGGTTCAAATCCTGCTGCTACTGTCGTTGACATTGTGCTGAGTACTGGGGCCAAGTGAGTGCATTTTTCTCTACACCCTCTGGAAGTTTGCCAGCTAAAACAAGCACTTTTAACATAAGAAATGCCATAGTGGGTCAAACCCTGGTCAATGAAGCCCAATATCCTGATTCTAACAGTGGCCATGCCAGGTCACAAGTATCTGTCAGGTTCCCAAAAGGCATACAATTACGGCATAAGTCACTTCAAGAGTGCACAGTGAAATCACTATACAAAATAAAAGGCACTCAAAACCTCACCTTGAAACAGCAGCCTGTTAAGGACAATCTCAAAAACACAAAAAAACAAGAAACACCAAGTCTCAGCACTGCAGGGGCATTATCATGCAACGAGCACACTTTTTATCAGTGACGTCAATTCAGACGTTAATGCCATCTCAACCCCATAACATCACTGACCCGAGACTTCCAAGTAAGTTATAATAAGAAGCCATTATTAAAGTAACACCCACGGCATATTTCAAAAACCATGTAGAATTCCATTCTTAACACTATGGAAACAGATTGAAGTACAAAAATTGCCGTTACTTATCTGGGTGAAACTTATAAGCACAATAATCCATATCACACTTTCTATCCCTCTACACCCAAAAGGACGTCCACATAAGCGTTTCACCAGAAGTTCATCAGGAGGAAATCAAATACTGTGGCTAAATAAAATACAAAAACACACTGACTAGACATGCCCACCAAAGCAGCTGTAAGAAAGCAATAAAAACCAAAACAGAGAAAACCACAAACATACCTCTATTCACCATTGCTTATCAACTCGGGATATGTAACTCTTAAAAATCATATCTCACTAAAAAACGCCATGCATGCACTTTATCAAGAGGAGTTCTTCCCATCCCCACCAATCTATTTTAAAGCTACAGACCCTAACAAAACCTAACAGGAGCACAATATCGATGGTAAAAACACAGTCCCTAATCCCAAAAGGCACATGGGTTCCACAATGCTTGTCCTAGGGCAAGCAGTGGATGTCCCAGGTCCTCTTTAATAATGGTTATGGACCTTTTCTCCAGGAACTTGTCCAAGCCTTTTTTAAACCCAGCTATACTAACAGCTTTTACTACATCCTCCAGTAACGAATTCTAGAGTTTGATTACCCATTAAGTGAGAAAAATATTTTCTCTTTTTTTTTTTTTAATTTCCAAAATTTATTTCAAAATGAAACAAAAATTACAAAGAAAACAGTACATAAACTGTAATATCAGGTCCAGCAGCTTCACACATTTGCAGTCAAATTTAAAAGGAAACCTGAGAAAACCAATAAGCTCAATATACTAAATCAAGTGATACACTATATTCCCCCTATAATTACACCAAGTTATACCAGTTCCCTCTCACTCAACAAGCAGGAACCTCAGGTAAGCAATCAGGAAATCAAAAGAAGCAGCTCACTGTTCCACCTGAGAGCTGGTCTTTAATGGCCCTCCTCCAGTCCAGCAGCCCAATGAGGAGCTAGGCAGGCAGGAACCTCAGGTAAGCAATCAGGAAATCAAAAGAAGCAGCTCCAAAAATATTTTCTCTTATTAGTCTTAGATAGGTTACACTGTAGCTTCATTGCATGTCCCCTAGTCTTTCTACTTTTCATGGTGTAACCAACCAATCTACGTTTAGCCGTTCCATTCCATTCATTAATTTATAGACCATGGACACAGAACAGCACTGTTAGAACATACTTAAAAGAGGTTAACTGCTTTTTCTCTTAAAGGACAGTTGAGGAAAATGCAGGGACTTTGGTAGATCTCTCTCTTTTACGTCAACAGGTACCAAAACTCCTCAAACCAAACAAAGGCTGGGAAAATCGTATTGCTAAAGCTGCTGCCCCTATTACAGCTTCTGCCTCTGTCCAGCAGAGATCCCAATGCCATTTAAAGAACCGGTTCCATGTGCAGTATGCTTGCATACTGAAGCTCTCAGGAAAGAAGTGGAGGAGCTCAGGTAAGAGATGGTGAGGCTGAGAAGCATTTGAGACAGTGAATACTACATTGATGAGATACTTTTTGAAACATCCAAGATCTCCGACAGAGGTGAAGAGGAGGCTACAGAAGGAAGAAGGTTGGATACGAGTCACCAGAGCCTGCAATATCAATACTCCAACTCTTTCAACCCTTGAATTGATGAACCAGTATGCAGCCCTGGAAGTGGAGGAGGTGGAAGCATCTGAGAAAGGGAAGAACCACAGCAGGAGCATCCCAAATTTGCAGAATCAGTCACCATTAGGAAGCGAAGGTAATGGTTGGTGACTCTCTTCTGAGGGGTATGGAGGCATCCATTTGTCGACCAGATTAGATGTCCAGAGAGATGTGCTGTCTTCCAGGTGCCAAAATCTGAGAGGTTACGGAGGAGTTTGCCGAGACTTATTTATTTATTTAGACAGATTTGTATGCCACCTTATCCTTCAATAAAGGCGGTCACGTCACATCACAATTGGAGGGTTACATTTAACATTAGGGTACTTGTAAACATTTAGACAGTACAATTACTTAACACCATTTAGACAGTACAATAACATTTAACAAGAGAGTGTTTAATAACGTAGTATAATAAACTTGTGTGTGTAGGTAGGATGAGTGCGTGCCTCATTGGCGGAGGTGGTTGTGTTTCTGTTTGGGTATGGGCTGTTGCCTAAATGCTTGGATGATTCTATAAATAACAGTGTTTTGAGGTCTTTGCGGAAGTCTGTGATGTCCTCTAGTGCCCTCAGGCTCGTTGGGAGGGAGTTCCATAGTGTGGACGCCAGTAGTGATGGAGCTCTTTTTGAAGTTGTTTGTTTGGTTTTGTGATAGACTGCAGGTGTGCTGATCATGTTGTCATTATTGGCTCTTCTTGGTCTATTGCTGATATCTCTTGTTATAACATCTTGGAGTATGTCTACTGAGAGATAGTGAATGATTTTGAAGATGATCATGATTGTTTTGTATTTAGCTCTTGCCAGCATTGGGAGCCAGTGTAGTTGTTGTAAGACAGGGGTGATGTGCAGAGTCCTTGGAGTGTCTGTAATGATGCATGCTGTGGTGTTTTGCACCATCTGTAGTGGGTGTAGTGTCTGCTGAGGGAGGCCTTGGTATAGTGAGTTTCCATAGTCAAGCAGTGGTGTGATGAGTGCTTGGCACACTGTGCGGAAGTGGTCCTGACGGAGTATTGGTTTGATTTGTCTGATGGTCCTCAACCGTTGATAGGCCTTGTTTGCAGTTTTGGTGATGTGGGATTTCAGGTTCAGTGCTCTGTCCAATGTGATGCCTAGATACTTAAATTCTTCTTTGACTACTATATGTTTGTCTAAGATGCTGGTAGTTTGTGGAGGTATGAAGGTGGGGTTTCTGGTGACGAACATTGCCTTGGTTTTCTCATAGTTGACCGTTAAGTTGTTGGCTATGAGCCAGTCATTCATGTCTTCGAGGCATTTGGTTATTGTTGTGGTATTTAGTGTTAGTAGGTTGATTGGAGCATATGCCATGATGCCGTCAGCATATATGTGGTAGTGTAGTTTATGGTGCTTGATGAATGTTGCATATGGGATGGATGTAGATGTTAAAGAGAACTGATGATAGGGCTGAGCCTTGTGGTATTCCTTGCATGACTGGGAATTGTAGTGATGTCTTTTGGTAGCATTTGACTTGTTGTGTTCACCCTTCCAAGTATGATGTAAACCAATTCAGGGTATTCTTACATAGTCCTATCTCTTGTAAGCGATGCAGTAGCTTGGTGTGGGACAGTGTCGAAGGCCGCTGAAATATCCATGAACACTAGCAAGCCGCCATTTTTTATGTTGTCCATGTCTCTAAGGAGATTGTCAAAGAGGGAGGTGAGTAGAGTTTCCACGCTGTGTTGGGGCTTGAATCCGTGCTGATGGATGTCCAGTGGGGCATTTATGTCAATATGGTCCTGAAGTTGTCTTTGCACTGCCTTTTCCACAATTGTAGCAAGGAATGGCAGGCTGGAGATGGGACGGTATGATTTTGGTTCGGATGGGCTCAGATTGCTACTTTTGAGTATTGGTCATATCATTGCGTGCTTTAGAGGTTGCGGCATGTATCCTTGTTGGAGTGAATCTTTGACGATTTTTTGAATGTGATGAGTTGGCTTTTTGTAGCTTTGAGCCACGCCACTGGTCATGGGTCTGACGGTGAAGTTGTTGTGTTTAGTCCAGATATAATGTCTTCTACTTGCTGCTTTGTTGTTATGCTGAAGCTCTCCCATGCTTTTTTTATTTTGTAATCGTTTGTTTGTGGTGTATTAGAGCATGTTTGGTTGGGTTTTTTTGACTTCATGTAATCTGCATATTTTTTTGGGTCAAGGTGGTGTGTACTTTGTTGTGTGTCATCCTTAGTGAGCTTTTGGACAATGCTAAAAAGAGTTCTCTTGGTCTATGAGTAGATTTCATGATTAGATTGGTATGGTGTTGCTGTCTATGCTCATTTATTAGATTATTATATTCCAGTTGCTTGGCTCTGTATTGGATTTGGAGGTTGTGTTATTTGTTCCATCTCCATTTTCTTTCCAGTCTTCTGAGTGCGTTTTGCAATTCTGATTTCATTTGAGTACCATGGGGTGTCGGATCTCTTGCATGTTTGTAGTTCTGTGCTTGCTGGGGCAGATGATGCGTTAAATATTATAAGGTTCCATTTTTCTATGTTGAGGTCAAGGGTGTCATATTCCTGTTGAAGTTGTGGATTGATTTTGTTTATGAATGAGTCTTTGTTGAATGTTTTAAACCATCTAGTTGCTCTTGCATCTTCTTTGCATTGGGTAGGCTTATTCAGGATCATGGTGAATTCATTCGCATGGTGGTCTGACCAAGGGACTGGCGTGATTGTTGGTTTTGTGGTCTTGTTCTGCTCCTCTAATTGTACTGGCATAAAGCACAGTTACTTACCTGTAACAGGTGATCTCTGGGAACAGCAGGAATAAGTCTTCACATATGGGTATCGTCGGTACCGACAGAGCCTGCACGGGAATGCTCCCCAGCGTCCAGTAAGAAAGCTTTTGGGAGCATCCCACAGCGCCTGCGCACTGCCTTCCCGCCTTTCCTAACCGCCTCTCTCCAGTTCGAGTTTTAAAGCTGAGACAAAGAGAGAGAGAGGAAAGGAAAGATAGATAGAGAGATACAACTCCTAGGGGAGGTGGGTGGGTTGTGAAGACTTATTCCTGCTGTTCCCAGAGATCACCTGTTACAGGTAAGTAACTGTGCTATCTCCAGGAACACGCAGGAATGAATCTTCGCATATGGGGACTCCCTAGCTGCAGATGCCAGGGAGAGACCCCATGGTTGTGTGCCCTTGCAGAGGGCTCCACTCCCCCCCCCCCCATGGATCTCTGGCATCCAACCAGGGTAGATGGGTAGGAGTTGATTAGGAATGGAACAGGTGTTTGAGTCCTTGTCCAAACAGTAATGGGCTGTGAAGGTATGAATCGAGGCCCAGGTGGCCGCTCGACAGATTTGGTCAATGGACACAGAGTTTAGATGAGCCATTGAGGCTGCCATGGCTCTCACATTGTGAGCTGTGACATGGCCCTCCAGAGAAATGTTCTTACTCTGGTAGGCGAAAGAAATACACTAAGCAATCCAGTTGGACAGTGTTCTCTTAGAGACTGTAAGTCCTAAATGAGAAGGATCAAAAGCAACAAAGAGTTGAGAAGACTTTCTATGTTGCTGTGTTCTTTGTAAGTAGAAAGCGAGAGCTCTCTTACAATCCAAGGTATGAAGATTCCTCTCTGCATTTGATGCATGAGGTCCTGGAAAAAAAGACAGGTAAATATACCTCCTGGTTCAGATGAAAAGGCGAGACCACTTTAGGCATAAAGTGTGGATTGGTCCTGAGGACTACCTTATCATGATGGAACCTTGTATAAGGTGGATTAGCCACCAAAGCTTGCAACTCACTGATGCGGCATGCTGAGGTGACTGCAATGAGAAAAACAACTTTCCAAGAAAGAAATTTCAAGGAGGTGGTGGCTAAAGGTTCAAAGGGTGGCTTCATAAGCTGGCCAAGAACCAGGTTTAGGTCCCATGCCACTGGAGGTGGTCTAATGGGAGGTTTAGTTAAAAGAAGGCCTCTCATGAATCTTGCTATAAGAGGGTGAGAGGAAATAGGTTGTCCATTGAGAGGCTTGAGGGACACTGCAATAGCACTCAAATGGACTCTTACTGAATTTGTTTTCAGGCCTGCATGGGATAGATGCAGGAGATACTCTAGTAGAAAATTCAAAGGTATTGCAAGAGGGTTTAGACCCTTCTCTGAACACCAAATGGTGAATCTTTTCCATTTGAAAGCATAGGAACATCTAGTAGAAGGCTTCCTAGAGGCATGAACAACATCTCTGACTTGTTGAGAGAGATGAAAATCTTGAAGGTCTAGGCCCTCAGCAACCAAGCCCTGAGATGGAGCGACTGGGGGTTTGGGTGCCACAATGTTCCTTCTTCCTGGGACAGAAGGTCTGGTGCAGAGCCTAAGTCCAGGGAAGGAGCTTGAGAGAGATGCAGAAGTAGAGGGTACCACACTTGGGGTGGCCAATGTGGTGCTATGAGGATCATGGTCCCTCGATCTCTCTGAAGCTTGAATAGTGTTTTGGGAATTAGGGGAATTGGTGGAAAGGCATAAAGGATGTCTTGACCCCAGTGAAGGAGGAAGGCATCCTTGGCCTGAACTCTGACACGGAATTCTGGAACAGAACCGGGGAAGTTTGGCATTCCACGGACTTGCAAAGAGGTCTATGTCCGGGGTTCCCCAAATTCGAAAAATCCTGGCTACCTGGTCCATGTGGAGGGACCACTCGTGTGGGAGCAGAACTCGACTGAGTCTGTCCGCCCAAGAGTTTTGAATACCTGGAAGATATACTGCCAGAAGATGGATGTGATGCTCTCTGGCGAAGGCCCACAGTCGCAAAGCTTCGTTGCAAAGCGACAGAGAGCCAGTCCCTCCCTGCTTGTTTACATAGAACATGGCTACTTGATTGTCCGTATGGATGAGGACTGTCCTGTAGCTGAGCAGGGAATGGAACACTCTGAGAGCTAAGAATATTGCTCTGAGTTCCAATAGATTGATATGCAGAGAAGTCTCCTGTGGAGACCAGATGACCTGGGTGGAGAGATCTTGCAGATGAGCTCCCCAACCCTTTGGAGAAGTATCTGTTGTGAGAGTTGCTTGGGGTAGCGGTTGCTGAAAAGGGGACCCCAGCAACAGGTTTTGAGAGGACTTTAACTGAATCTGGGAGGCTAACTGCACCAGACGTAGGCAACGGGCCTGAGGAAGATAGGCCCTTGCAGTTGTGGTATCCAGGAAGGCCCCTATGAATTCCAGAGACTGAGTAGGGGTGAGATTGGATTTTGGGATGTTTATTACTAATCCCAAATACTGAAGGATACGCATTGTGCAGGTTAGACAAGTCTGGGCCTCTGACTGGGATGGGGCTCGAATGAGCCAGTCGTCCAGATATGGGAATACGAATATTCCTAGAGTGCGGAGAAATGCAGCTACTACTGCCATGCATTTCGTGAACACCCTTGGTGCAGAGGCCAGACCGAAAGGAAGCACCCTGTATTGGTAGTGCTTTCCTTGAAAAAGGAACTGAAGGAACCTTCTGTGTGTTGGATGGATGAGGACATGAGTGTACGCATCCTTGAGATCTAGAGAACAAAGCAGAGCCCCTAGAGAAATCATTTTGAATTTCTCCTTGAACAGAAACTTGTTCAATTCTCTGAGATCTAATATGGGTCTGTAGCCCCCTGTTTTCTTTGGGATAAGAAAATAAGGGGAGTAGAAACCTGAGCCCTGTTGAAGAAGAGGTACTTCTTCTATTGCCCCTTGGGCAAGAAGGGTAGCAATCTCCTGACCTAGAAGGTTGAGGAGAGATGTAGGAGAATTGAACTGTTTCACCATGGTGTGAGGAGGAAGGTTTAAGAAGTGAAGCTTGTATCCTTCCTTTATAATGGAGAAGGTCCATTGCTCTGCTGTGATTTGCTCCCATCTGGGAGCAAAATAAGTCAACCTTCCTGGAATGGTGAGGGGCTCTGGGTTTCCCAGAGCTAGAAAGGCTAAGTTCTCTAGCTGCAAGTCAAAGGCCCTGAGGAGGTTGAGGCTGCTGGGCTGTGGTAGGCCTGGCAGCCTTGGACTTGGCCTGTTTAGGTGGTTGCTGACGCTTTGCAGCAAAACGACTTGCAGAAGATGTCTGCCCATGAGCAGGATAATATCTTCCCTTTTTAGAAAAGATGTCTTTTTGAACAATCTTTTCTTAACAGGGGCAGAGGTAGACTCTGAAAGTCGATCCAAAGCAGAGTTCTCAGCATCCATCTGAGTGGCCTTTGCTTGCCAATCCCTGCCAAACAGGTTTTCACCTGTACAAGGAAGGTTTCCCAACTTGTCTTGGACCCAGAGTTCCAAATCAGAGGCTTGTAACCAAGCAATTCTGCGTGCACCTTGTGGCAATAGCCGTGGCTCTGCTTACACACTCAAAAGAGTCAAAAACTGCACGGTTGGAGAATTTGGAAACATCTTGAGCATGTTTGAGCCAAGTGAGAAATTCCTGCCTTTTATCTTCTGAAATAAAAGGAGCTAAAGTCTGCAGATGATCTGTGACTTCTTTTAGAAACATCCCCATATAGAGACTATAGGAGTTGATTCAGGCAGCAAACATATTGGCCTGGAAAATCCTTCGGCCAAAAGCATCTAGAGTCCTACATTCACATCCTGGAGGGTTAGATGAGTGTCTCTTTGCACTCTTTATTTTCTTCATAGCAGACTCAACCACAATAGAGTGGTGAGGAAGCTGAGTCCTATGAAAACCAGGACAGGGAGGGACACGGTACATGGTGTCTAACCTGCGAGAATGAGGAGAGATGGTGAGAGGAGTCTCCCACATGCCCAACATGAGATCATAGAGGATCTCATGACTAGGTAGGGTAGCTGCTTCCTTAGGAGCCTTAGGATATTGCAAAATATCTAATTGCTTGGCTCTAGGCTCTGACTCAGAGGCCACTGTGATGGAGAGGCCTCTAGCCACTTCCCTAATGAAGTCTTGAAAAGACAAGTCCTCTGGAGGAGACATTCTTTGTTTTGGAGAATCAGACTCCTGAGGAAGAAGCACCGGTGCATCGACAGAATCCTCCGACTCATCAGAGTCTTCGGAGGAATCGAAGTATCGCCTGTCTGGATGCTCCTGTAAAGCCCGATACGTGTACTGAGTGGGATCGACATCGGGAGTAAGCGGTACCGGTTCGGTACCGATGGGCATCATAGGACAGGGTACCGTTGCAGCCGACACCGAAGCTGATGTCGATGCAATCGGTACCGGCACCGGGAACAGTGCCGATGCTGAAGTCGGTACCGGCAACGGGGATTGTTGCGGTGCTGAAGGCGTCGAAGCCTGCATAGACGCCGTAAGGGTGCGCTGCATGGACAGAATTTTCTGATCCATCGACGCCACCAGAGTCTGGATGTCGGTACCAGTGGAGGCCACCGGTACCCCAGAACACGGCAACAGGTGATCGGTCGAGGCCAAGCCATCGATGTCAACCTGTGTCCCCATAGATAATGCTTTGGAAGCCGGAACTTCCCGCCGGGGTAATTTTGCTGGAGCGGAATCCTCGAGGGCAAGCCCGGAGGCATCTCGATGCTTAGAGGGAGATTTGCACTTCGAGGACCAGCTAGATTTATGTTTGGTTACCTGAGATCCATGGGAGGAAGAAGCAGCCCTGGAAGACATCGATGCCACTGAGGCTGCATCAGAGGGAAACAGGGTACTGAGCTTGGCTGCTCGGTTCTGCCGACCCCTTTTAGACATCATGGTGCAGGACACACAATCCGTGATGGAATGGTCAGGACCCAAACATTTCAGACACCAATCATGGGTGTCGGTGACAGAAATAGTACCGCCACATTTTGTGCACTTTTTGAACCCGGAAGCGGGCTTCTCCATGAGAAGAAATATTTAGGCCTAAGGCCCAAATGAAAAATGCACAGCTGAAAGAATAAAAGGGTTTTTTGAAGAAGAAGAAGAAGAAGAAGAAAGAAAAGAAAAGACCGGCGGTACCGGTCTGACGTAGAAGGCAGACGCGACACAGAAAAATAAAGAAAAAAATAAAGAACTTCTTCTGCGGTGACAGGAGCACGACCTGCTGGCTCTGCGGAAAAGAAGAGAGAGGCGGTTAGGAAAGGCGGGAAGGCAGCGCGCAGGCGCTGTGCGATGCTCCCAAAAGCTTTCTTACTGGACGCTGGGGAGCGTTCCCGCGCAGGCTCCGTCGGTACCGACGATACCCATATGTGAAGACTCATTCCTGCTTGTTCCTGGAGATAGACCATGTCCGGAGTTGTACCATGTTGGTGCATTGGGGCGGTGATTGTCTGGCAATATTTTAATGACTCCATGGCTTTTAAGAATGTTGCGGTCTCTCTGGTGGTTGCGGATGTTAGGTTGTAGTCTCCTAGTGCCACGAGGGGTTTGTGTCTTCTGCTATGTGCGCATATTGTTTCGATTAGTGTGGAGAGGTGTTCGGTTGTGGTTCCAGGTGGTCTGTATGTGAGAGAGATGCTTAGGTACTTGTTGGCTATAGTGAGTGTGTTGGATTCGATTGTGTTAGTGGTGGCGATTGTTTTGAATCTGTATTCCTTTCTGGTAAGTATTAGTACTCCTCCTCCTCTCTTTTGTTCTCTGATGCAGTTAAACGCCAAGTATCCTGTTGGAGTTACTTGGTTTAATATGACTTGGTCTGAATCGTCTAGCCAGGTCTCGGTGATGCATATTATGTCCAGCTTCTTGTCATGTATGAGGTCAAGGATAGCATTTGGTTTGTTCCTGATAGATCTGGCGTTTAGTAGGGCACACCTGATTTTTGTGGTTATGATTGGGTTGGTGTGTTTATTATTTGAGTGATGATTGGGTGTAATACGTGTGGTATTGTGTGGTTTGTGAGATGTATGTTTAGGTTGCTGGCGTTCTTTGGATAGGTATGATGATGTGCATCTGGGTTGGGTGGTATGTAGGTTGATCAAGAGGATTTGCTCATTGACTCTGATGCCCTGTGTGCAGGGAGCGAACATGTGGAGCAGTGTGAGGTAGGCCATGAGGTAGTGGGTAGTGGAGTGCATTTTGTAATTTATATTTTGTATTTTACTGACCTGGGATTAGGTTTGTGGTTTATTGACCTGGGCTCAACTTGAGTTGTGGCCTATAGGTGGTGGGTGCTTGTTTGTTCTTTTTGTGCAGTTTCTTCTTTCCTGCAGTTCTGCATTGGTAGTGGTGTCTTTACTCTGTATGTTATATTAGTTGTGGTTTGTTAGCAGACGATCAATGAGGTAGTACTGGAGTTAATAGGTTATGCAGTGTGAGTTATTTTACAATGCAAACAATGGGTAGCAAGTTCTAAGCAAGCAATGGAAGCAAGTTCTATGCAAGCAATGGGAAGCAGGTTCTATGTCAGTAGTGGAAAGCAAGTACGCCAGGAATGGGAAACAAGCGCAAAGTAGAGTTACTTGGAATTAAAGGGGTAGTGATCGAGAGTTGGTCGGGGTCAGGATGTGAGTTGTGGAGTTCCTTTAGTGCCTGCTCTGTTTCTTGACATTTTCAGTGGCTTGCTGGAGCTGGTTTGACGGCTCGGTCCGCAGCGCCCCGGGCCTGCACCTAAGGGACACGCCAAAGGGCCCCCTGGTGAGGCCCTCAGGCACGGGCACGCCCGATGGCACTCCCCTTATCTGGATGCCGGCCGGAAGCTGCCTGTTGCCACAGCTCCACCCTGATCACTTGGGGGAGCTTGATGGAGGTGCCGGGTGCTGTGTAAGTGCGCCCGATGGCGCTCCCCTTATCTGGATGCTGGCTGGAAGCTGCCTGTTGCCACAGCTCCACCCCAATCGCTCGGGGGAGCTCGATGAAGGTGCTGGGTGCTGGGTAAGCCTACTGACTATCATCCAATGTTGCTCATCCATGTTGGCACTAATGATATTGCTAGGAATCCCTCCAAGCAAATCAAACATGACTTTATGGCTCTCAGATAGAGGGTGAAGCAGGTAGGTGTGCAGGTGGTGTTCTCTTCAATCCTCTGTTGAAGGTAAAGGCTGAGGAAGATAAGCTCGCATCTTGGAGATGAATGTATGACTGCAAGGATAGTGAAATTGAGAACGTTTTGGTTTCCTGTGGCATGGGATGATGTTCTAAGGGCTGAAGATCAGCGATGGTGTCCATCTTTCCAAGAAGGGTTGGAATGTCTTCAGCAGCAGACTGGTTAATCTATGGAAGAGGACTTTAAACTAGATTTGTTGGGTATGGGTGAAGAGACACCCCAGGTAAGTGAAACATTAAATACCTCTGTAGAAATGGATAATAGGGGCAACATCTGGAAAGTGATGTATATAAATACCCGTAGCATGGGAAATAAGATGCCAGCTGTTGAGGCTTTAATGGAAGAGGCTGACTTGGATATAGTGGCAGTAACAGAGACATGATTTACGGACAACCATAACTGGAATTTAATTATACCAGGGAGTGGAGGAGTGGCCTAGTGGTTGGGGCAAGGTACTTCAGGCTGGAAGGTTGGGGGTTCAAATCCCACTAGAGGACAGCAACCTTGGGCCAGAAGGACTGGGGTTTCTAGCCCTACAGGTGCTCCTTTTGGTCTTGGGCAAACCACTTAACTATTTTACAGGGAACATGGGCTTTGGAGGGTTATCTCCAAGTTATAATGCCCTGTTCAATGTAATTTCCATTTGTTCAATGTAAACCGCACTGATGCAGAATAGCATGGTATATAAGAGAATAAAAAATAAATATACTTTATTCAGGAAGGACAGGGTAGGAAGAAGAAGGGGTAGCGGAGTGGCAATATATGTAAAAAATAATATTAAAGCTATAGAATTGCAGGGCTTAAAAGGAAGAGAGGAGGCACTTTGGGTTAAAGTAGAAAGTGGGAAAGGGAAATCCATTTGCAATGGAGTTATATACAGATCCCACTCCCATGGAGTAGAAGTGGTTAAGATTTAATAGAAGACATATGCAGCATTGCCATGAAAGGAGAAGTGTTACTGATAGGTGACTTCAATATGTCAGATGTAGATTGGCATATCCCTAGTGTGGTGTCAACTAGAAGTAAACAATTCCTGGATTCTCTACAGGGAGAACTATTCAGGCAACTGGTAACAGAACCCACACATGAGGTGGCCATACTGAACTTAGTGCTTACGAATGGGGAAAGTGTTTCTGATGTTATAGTGGGACATCATCTCGCATCCAATGATCAACAGATGGTATGGACTATGGCTAATAAGCTCAATTCAAAAGCAAGGGTCTTATACTTCAGGGAAACTAACTTTGCCAAGATGAGACAATATCTCAAAGAGGCATTTCTGGGATGAGAACAGCTGGGGGATGTAGAAAAATAGTGGGCAAAACTGAAAGGGGATATTTTAAGGGCAACCATCTTTTTTGTTAGAAAGGTAAATAAATGTAAAAGGAAAAGGAGGCTGCTATGGTTCTCAAACGTAGTAGCTGAGAAGGAAGGTGAAGAAAAAGAGAGAGGTCTTCATGAAATACAAGAGACACAGAGAGAGGAAGACAGGTATCTTATATTTGGAAAAACTTAGAGAAGCTAGCAAAGTAATCAGAAAAGCAAAGGTACAGAAAGAAAAAGAAACAGCCAATGCAATAAAATGCAGGGATGAGACATTTTTCAGATATATGTTATGAGAGGAGGAAGAGCAAAAGTGGTATTGTCAGACTCAAGGGTGCAGGGGACGAATATGTAGAAGGTGATGAGGATAAAGCGGAATTGCTTAACAAATATTTCTGTTCTGTGTTCACAGATGGCCGGGAGCAGTTCCTCAGAACACACCCACAAATAGGAACATAAGTGAAGGGGATCTCAAATGATTTTCAGAAGACTGTGTTTGTGAGGAACTAGCTAAACTAAAAGTAGACAAAGTCATAGAATGCCTAATGAAGGGTGATATATGGTCAGAGGGCTGGTGTTTGGATATGAACATAGGAAGTATTCCTTGCCTCAGCTTCTGCATAGAGACGTTAAGAAAATATCGTTACAATTTCCTGTTTTCCCTCACAGCATTTTGATGATTAACTGTGCACCCTCTGAGGAAGCGATCGGTGAAACCCTCAGCCGGCATTGTGAGTGGCGTTGGGGAGTTAAAACAGTGAAGTTGCTCTGAAAAAGTTGCACAGAGCTTTTCTAAAGGGTTTTGAACTGCAGCCCTATCATTATGCATGCTCTGAGGGAATTTCAGGGTTTTGGAATGTAATAATTTGAGAATGATATTGATGTAACAATTGGAATAATCATTTTGGATATGGGAGTTTTTTCAGGGTCGCTAATGAGCTAAGGATGAGTTGAAGCTTGTGTGCAATTTACCAAGTGCCCATACTCTTACCTCATAAGGTTCTGAAGCCCTTTTCCATCTTCCAATTACAGGAATAAGCAATGCCTGATCTAGAAGTCTGCAAATGTAGTGGAGTGGAATTTTTTTTTATTGATAAGGTTATTAGTTTTGCTCTGGAAGTGACTATTGCTGAAGCTTGAAGAATGGTCTAGAATTTGGCAGCTGAAATTTAATGCTAAAAAAATGCAGGAACGTTTATTTGGGTTGCAAAAATCTGAAGGAGCGGTACAGTGTAGGAGGTTAGGTACTTCTGTCCACAAAAGAAGAGCGGGACCTGGGTATAATTGTGTCTGATCACCTTAAAGTAGTTAAGCAGGTAGAAAAGGCGACAGCAAAAGCCAGAAGGATGCTTGGGTGCATAGGGAGAGGAATGATAGTAGAATAGAGGAAGCGATAGTGCCTCTGTGTAAGTCTTTGGTGTGACCTCATTTGGAGTATTATGTGCAATTTTGGAGATCACACCTTCAAAAGGAGTGGAGGAGTGGCCTAGTGTTTGTGGCAAAGTACTTCAGGCCAGAAAGTCAGGGGTTCAAATCCCACTAGAAGACAGCAACCTTGGGCCAGAAGGACTGGGGTTTCTAGTCCCACAGGTGCTCCTTGTGGTCTTGGGCAAGACACTTAACCCTCCATAGCTCATGTTCCCTGTAAAATAGTTATCTCCAAGTTATAATGCCCTGTTCAATGTAATTTCAGTTTGTTCAATGTAAACCGCACTGATGCAGAATAGCACGGTATATAAGAGAATGTAAATATATAAATATAAGCAGGTTGGAGTTGGTGCAGAGGATGGCTTCTAAAATAGTTAATGATCTTCGTTATGAAGCATATGAGGACAGACTTAAAGATCTTAATATGCATATTTTAGAGGAAAGGTGGGATGGGGCGATATGACAGCCATTTAAATATCTCCATTGCATAAATGTGCAGGTGGGGTCTCTTTTAGTTGAAGGCAAACTCTGTTACGAGAGGACATAGCATGCAAGTGAAAGGGGATAGACTCAGAAGTAATATGTGGAAATATTTCATTATGGAAAGAGTGGTACTGTAGATGTGTGGAATAGTCTCTCAGTGGAGGTGGTGGACACAAGGACTGTATCTGAATTCAAAAAGGCATTGGACAAACACAGAGGATCTCTAAAAGTAGAAAGGGGACTATTGTAGTTGATATAGAAAGGCAGACTAGATAGAAACATGATGGCAGAAAAAGACCACATGGTCTATCTCGTATTTCTCCTCAGCCATCTCTTTGCCAAGTTGAAAAGCCCTAAACCTTTAAGCCTTTCCATCCCTTTTACCATATTGGTGGCTCTTCTCTATACCTTTTCTAATTCTGCTGCATCCTTTTTAAGATACGGTGACCAGAATTGACCACAATATTCAAGGTGCGTTCACACCATGAAACGATTCAGAGGCATTATAATATCCTTGATTTTATTCTCCATTTCCTTTCCAGATGTGTGTTCATCGCTATTCGTGCCTTGGAGCAGGTCTAAGATTAGACGCGATGCCATGCATCCAGGACATTTCTGTTATCAGGCAGAGACATCCCAGTCCCTGGTAACACCTTAACCATGCCTCCAGGTTCCTGGAACGCCCTAGCCATGCTTACTCCACGCCCCCATTCAGATTCGGACATTCTCATGCTGGGGACATTCCCAGAGCTGACTTCTAAAATGGCTCTGGATTTATTTCTGTGATTTGGAAGTCTCTAAGTCCATTTTCGGACTTCCAAAGCATGAATGAGGCCTCTAAAATGACCCCTCTTGTGAATAAGCTATCTCATCCATTTAATTCTACTTTAACTTATTGTTTCAACAGTTTATGAATTCAATTCTTAATTTTCTTTTGTTCTGAGAGAAGAAAAACATGAAAGTAACACATGCTGGATGTCATTGTTTGAAGACAGCATTCACTTGGTTTCTACAACATGGATGTTCATAACATACAAATAGGACTTATCTTTTCAATGTTAATTTTGAATCAAAGCATAGCTGAAAACTGCCCTTTTCAAACACTCAATTAAAATGTTGGGATGCTGCATTAAGATTACAAAGGGTAATTTTTACACTGCCTTTATTATAGCAAAGCCTGAAGGTACTTTGAACCCATATACGTTATGAGTTGAAAGCATGAAATTATTCCCTTTCAAGACTGTCTCCTACAAACACCCAAACATATTTTTAATATTCTTGGAGTGGAGTAGCAGCCTAGTGGCTAGAGCACTGGCTTGATGACCAAGAGATCAGGGTTCAATCCTCACCAGCACTTCTTGTGGCCTTGAGTGAGTCACTTAACCCTCCAATGCCTCAGAAGAAAGGCCTTGCAATCTACTTCCTGTCACACTGCCAAGAAAACCCAGGGACTGCTGGGTTGTCAAAAGTCAACATTGACTCAAAGGCAAACATTGCATTTTACACTTAGATGTGAGCAAAATATGCAGATTGTACTTTTATTTGACAGAATGTAGCCAATTTTTAAATATGAAAATGGCTTTAAATATTGCCCTCTGGATAGATAATAATACCTATTTGCACTAATTTTTATATCTTCCCTCAAACATGTTCCACAGGGGAAACCATTATATTGTCAATGCAAATTGTACTAGCAGCACCAGGGGGGGGGGGGACTGTTTGGCTTTTACTGTATATGCAGGCTAAATTTAGGTTCTCAAGAACGAGCAACTGCCAATCCACTTTATCAAATGCCTTTTTAGCATTTATCGAGAGAAGTAAACCTCTGGCATTTTCTGTGTGCACCACATGTATGACATTTACTACTACTCTTGGAATTATCGGAAGTCTGTCTTCCTTGAATAAAACTGCTTTGATCTTAATCTAATGTACTACCTTAGAAATTAACCCTTGCATTCTCCTGTTGGTGATATCACAATACTGGCTAAGATCCTCTTTAATGGTGCACAGGAATATTTTGATTTGTTTTTCCTTAGAAATGACTGAAAGATGGGCCTGAACATTGCATTTGACAGCAATGAAGCACTGAATGTATTTTTAGACTCCTGCTAACAGCAATGTGCCCTAAAAATACTTATCTGGGGACCCATCCTTTACTGCATCCTTCCCCTAGAATACAAGTATTTTTACAGTTGTTATCCTCCACAGTTTACTGTTTCATTTCTCAAATATTTGAATTTTCAATATATTTTAAGAGGTATGAAACTGGATTTGCTAAAAGAAAGGATTTTCAAATCTGGACATTCACAATTTTCAGAATATTTTACAAAAGGTTTATTGAATGTGGAGCCTTTTGTAAAATACTTATGAGGCTACTGGGAGTACATGTGTAGTTGGCAACGTGTACAGTGGGAGCAGTCCATGTCACAAAAATATGTTAAAAAAAATAAAATAAAGGGAGCAGCCTCTCTCAGGGCTCCGCACATGCAAATGTCAAAACTTACATATCAAAGTTGTGAATTTTGTAACTTGCAATGCCACTGGCGGATTTTACAATACTGCACATTCAGGGTAGCCAAATTAAGGAGCCATGCCCTCAAACTAAAATTTTGGTATTTCTGAGGTGCTTTTAAATGCCAGAAAGATAAGCACAATTCTCCCCTCAATATCCTCTAAATCGTAAGTCTAAATGAGTAGTTGGTGTCTCACTTCAGTGGGAGCAGATGTGGATGCCGATGTTTGTATTTTTTGACATAGACATGTACTTCTGTTGTGAAGTAGGAAAAACACAGACTGCTAAGGCTTGCCCGACCATACCCAGAACATTTCACTTTCAAATCTGCGTATGTCGTGGCTTTTCTATAATCACACCTTATAACTTTACGGCAATTTATGTGTGTGCATTTGCTGTTTACACAGGCAAATGGTGCCTACCTTCTATAAAATGACCTTCATGGGAGGAAGTGACATCGCAGAAAATGGCACGTTTTATGCATAGGAGCAGAGCTGGGCCGGCCCATCCACTAGGGGGTCTAAGCAGATGCCTAGTGTGGCAGACTTCCATGTGCGGCGTGGTATACATGGCCTGCTACCCCCTTATTCTGAACGGTTGCATGCCTCTGCCCCCCCCCTCACTGCAACCAAATCCAGTGGTTGGGTCTCCTCAACAGCGGCAGCAGGCCATGTGCTTTAGCATACATGGCCTGCCGCTTCTCACCCTCTGAAGTTGTGTTGGAAAGGTCAAAAGCAGCAGGCCATGTGTGCCGAAGCACATAGCCTGTGCTGCTGCAAAGCTGTCCCCCAACCCCACCACCAGAATCAGCAGCAGCATGGCTCAGCATGGGGAGGATGGTGTGGTTTGGTGCGCAGGGAGTGTTGCTCACCAGGGCTTCTGCCTAAGGTAGCAGAAACCTTTGGGCCAGCCCTGCATAGGAGATAAGCTTAAGCTATGAGTTAGCATTGCCATCTCACCTTTCTAGTTAAAAGCATTCCCTGGCATTCCTAAGAGCTCCTGTAACAAGATGACCGCCAAACAGCATGCAGGCCATACAGCTAGCACCTGAAGTTTGGGTTGAAAAGGCCCATGACTAGGGCCACATCAACAGATCGAATCTGAATGTGCTACTGATGAGGTTTGTGCTTTGGAAGCTTTGTGGAGGGAGAGGGGAGCCGGGCTCAGAATCCCTTTTCCTTTGCCGAAATGAGAATGCTTCTGAAAAAGGAGCTAAAGCAGGAGATTAATCAGATTACTGTGAAAGTATGGGCCTTGTTTTCAGACTTGCACCGGCATATAAACTGGCCTTGCGCCCTAGGATCAGGAAGCCAAACAATGTGAAGAGGCGCAGGACAATACCGCATCGATCCCAACTGAAGTCCACAGAAAAAAAAAAAAGAGGCAGCATGAAGGAAAATGCAACCAAATTAAAGGACAATGAAAACTGTATGCCATAATAATCTGTGCATGTATAGAGTGTCTGAGGATGACCGATATGCTGATGCCACTGCAATAGCATGCAGGGCCGGCCCGTCCATTGAGCAAGAATGTTTTTTGCACAGGGCCCCGCGTTTCAGGGGGCCCCGCACAAAGAACATTCTGCTTTATTAAAAATTAAATTTAAAAAAAAAAAAAAGCTGGCTGCTGCCACTGCCACCGCGGCAGCAGCAGAATGGAGTGTCCCACGGGGCCCCCTCTGCACCAGCTTTCAGATATGCAAAGGGAGAGTGTCTTCCTTGCGTCTCTGTTAAGCCCGCAAGGGCAGATGGGAAATTTCCCATCAGCCCCTGCTTCCCATCAGCCCCTGCGGGCTTAACAGAGATGCGAGGGAGACACTCTCCCTTCGCGTATCTGAAAGCCGTCGCAGAGGGGCTCAGCCGGGCAGAGGGGGCCCCGCAGGACACTCCATTCTGCCGCTGCGGCAGCAGCAGCAGCAGCCAGCTTTTATTTTTTATAATTTTCCATGAGCCGATGTGTGGTGTGGTGTGGGGTTAGGACTTGACTTGAGGTGGGCTGTGGGCTGTTGGGGGGGGGGGGGGGTTAGGACTGGTAATGGGCTATGGGGGGGTTCCGACTGGTAACGGGCTGGGGGCTGATGGGGGCTGTCTGGAAATTGGCTGATGGGGGGGCTAGGACAGGAAATGGGCTGATGGGGAGGGGTTAGGACTTTAGGTGGGCTGATGGGGTTAAAACTGGTAATGATCTGTGGGCTGTTGGGGGGGGTTAGGACTGGTAATGGGCTATGGGGGGGGGTTAAGACAGCTAATGGGCTGTGGGGTGATGGGGGATTAGGACTGGTAATGGGCTATGGGGGGGTTAGGAATGATAATGGGCTATGTGGGGGTTAGGACTGATAATAGGCTATGGGGGGGCATGCCAGGAAATGGGCTGATAGGGAGGGGTTAGGACTTGAGGTGGGCTGATGTGGTTAGGACTGGTAATGGGCTGTGGGCTGATGGGGGGTTAGGACTGGCAATGGGCTATGGGGGGCTGACTGGAAATGGGCTGATGGGGTTAGGACTGGAAGTGGGCTGATGGGGGGTTAGAACTGGTAATGGGTTATAGGGGGGCTTAAACTGAAAATGGGGTGATGGGGGGTTAGGACTGGAAGTGGGTTGATGGGGGGCTAGGACTGGTAATGGGTTGGGGGTTGCTAGGACTGGAAATAGGATGAGTGGAAGGGGAGGCTTGAACTGGAAATAGCTGATGGGGAGGGGGCTTGGAATGGAAATGGGCTGTGAGAGAAGGGAGCTAGGATTGAAAATGTGCTGATGGAGCAGCTAGGATAGGACTGGAAATGGGTTGTTGGGGGAGCTAAGATTGGAAATGGGCTGTGGTGGGGGCTTGAATTGAAATGGACTCATGGAGGGGCTAGAACTGGAAGTAGGCTCATGGGGGGGCTTGGACTGGAATTGGGCTGAGTGGAGGGGAGCTAGGATTTGACATGGGCTGATGGTGGGGCTAGGAAATGACTAGAAATGGGCTGATGGAAGGCTAGGATTGGAAATGAGCTGATGAAGGGACTCGGACTGGAAATGGATGGGGGAGCTAGGACTGGAAATGGGCTGATGGGGGGCTAGGACTGGAAATGGGCTGATGCAGGGACTAGAAGGGAATGGATGCTGGGTGAGACTGGAACTAGAAGGGAGCTGATGTTGAGGGAGGATCAGAATGGGATGGGGCTGGGAGAGTAAAATGGAGCGGGGAAAAATATTTTGTGTGAGAGGGATGAAAAATCGATAATTGTCTGGGTATTGGGAGAGTAAGTGGGGATTGAGGATGGAGGGGTAAAATTTGTGTGGATGAAATAGGAATGAGGAAAGAGCAAAAGGAGAAAGATTAGTATGTTAAAGCAGTTGTAGAGAGAGAGAATGGAAAAAAAACTAGAAGAGAAGAAAGGACAAATGGACAGCAGACGATGGAGAGTTAGCAGAAAACATGAAGAAACCAGAAGAAAGTGGCTGGAACAATTGCAACTGAAAAAAAATGCACAAAATTAGAAAGATATCTCTTTATTTTGAATTTATTAACTGGAATATGAAAGCTCTGGGAAATGTGCATCATTAACGTCTGCGCTTTGTTTGGTACAAGAGGAAATTAATTTATAGTTTTATTTCTACAGTGTTGTTGTACATTCCAAGTTTGGCTTTTGGGGTCCCCAGTTTATTGCCTTCCTGTTTCTAAATTGTGATTCCTTGTTTAGTGATGGTCTATGTTCTGCATATGTAACTGAGCTAAGATATTCCATTTATGTAATTCCTATTTGACATTGTCACTTGTTCTCTTTCCCCAGTATTCTCTGAAATGTATTGGTTTAATATTTGCAGTGTTGCCTTTTGATAGGTAGGGTATGGTGCTTTGTGAGTCCTGGTAATGCTGTCAGGATACGGCGGGTTTGCTATGGGTTCTAAATGGGCAGCGTTTGTAGTAGTTCCTAATGTGCCTGGCGGTTGGCACTGGATTATAGTAATGTAGAAATCTTTTAGTCTTTCTTTATCCATACACTCATTAAGAGACATGTTTACTAAAAGTTAGTGTATGGTAACATTATGCAAATATTTATGCAAATAAGGCCACTTATGCAAATGAGGCCCCGCACCGAGTCTCCGCACATGGCCCTGCACTCCCCTTGGGCCGCCCCTGATAGCATGGGGTGTATTTCAGTAGATATTACAAGCAGACGAACCCCAAGCTGAAAATGAAGACATTTTGCTGGAATATGCCCATCAAGCTTGGGACCTCTGTGAGCAGATTTGCCCCGGAATATTGTGGTGTGTTTGCACTGGTTTCCAGTCAAGGAATAGCTCTTAAGGGTTTCCACAGCTATGCCAAAATTGGAGCTGGATGGACTAAAATTGAGATTTGTGGGGATCTGTCCCTGCTGACTCTTCCGAAGGGAAGGGATTTCAGAGAGATTACCCACTCTACTAAAAGAACATGCGGTGAAGTATACCTGGCTTTATCCCTTTGGCCTTGCTTTTGCTAAAGATGGGAAGTCCTATAGAAGTACAATCCTGGATGAGGCTTGGCACCATTTACAGGAGCCTAGGTTGATAGTGAAGTCAGCTTTGAAGATGAAGTAGCTAAGTGAAGCCCGCCTTTCCCAGCCTACGTGGCAGCAGGTCTCGGTGAGCACGAAGCAGCTCAAGAGTATGATGTAGACACCTCCTCCCCTTTTGCTTTCCTTTTTAGAATAGGATGGGCCAGCATGGTGGGCTCAATTGTTTCTCCTTGTATAGGGCTTAGCAGCATTCTAAGATACTGCTCTTGTGAACACTGTTTATTACTGTGCTGTCTGTAATGCAGGGAAAGGGGAAGAGGGGAAGGGTGAGGACTGAGGTGCAGTGGGTAGGTTAATAAGTGTTGAAGGGTATGCAACTATTGTAATAAGCAGTGCAATGGTGCTTTGTGATGTTGATGAATGTGACTGGTGTGTGGATGGCAATAAGGTATGAGTGTTGTAGGGAATGTTGGCTGTCTCCTCTGGTGATATTGTCCTCCAATGAGTTCTGTCCTTTGGACAGCAATGTGGAAAACAGATGGGATTGGTGAGGTAGAGATCGGGAGGGTGGACAGGCTGATGAAGAAATGGGAGGGTTATGCAGGTGCTCGTGTTTGTGCAATTGAGTGTTGTGTGGGTTGTGCTAGCTATTATGGATACATGGAATGAACGTGAAGTGATCATAAGGTCTCATTTAATGCAGTGTCTGTTTTTTTGTATTTTTGCATTATGGAATTTTGTGTTATGTGCTCCTGGAATATAGGGAAATGTTTTGCATCTGCTCCTAAATTTTGGAGGGCGGGCGTAGCAGTGTTTATTTATTTATTTAGCTGTATTTACATACCGCTTTTCACCGGGTCAAAGCGGTTTACAATACATAAAATGAGGGGGTTACATTAAACAAAGGGATGATATTTTACATGGGGGGGGGACCCAACACCAGAGGAGATCAAACATATTTACATTCCTGCAAGTAGTATGCATGAGGTCTTTGTGATTTATAAGCCAATGGTCTTCACGAGTTTGAGTTTACAGAGTGAAGCTGTATTCCATTTCCAGGTGCTCTCTGAACAAATGTGTCTTTAGATATTTTCTGTATGAGGGGAGATCCTTGTTGTTTCAGAGAGGGGCTGGGAGTGCGTTCCACAGAGAGGGGGCATATAAGTCAAAATGCTTGGTTGCAGGTTTGTTGGTTAAATTTAGACCGCTCGTGCGGCACAGTCAGGAGTCCACTTTTGGCCTGCCATGTTGGTGTTATTGCATAAATCTCTCTCTTTCATCAAAGAAACGTAAATGCTAATCCTAATGGTCGCTATGTAGGGGTGCTGGGAGAATTAAGGGAGGAACAGATGTGGCTATTCTGAGTTTATTTCCCACTAGCAATAATGAGCAATTTTGTGCAAGGATTGGTGCCTTGTTGCTGGGAATGGAAGTAGCCCCTGTGGTGATGGTGGGTGACTTCAATAGAGTTGCAGATCCATTGTTGGATTGCTAGCCAGCACTCAAGGACATGAGGAGAGGCAATCAAGGACTACCTTGTACATGTCCGGAGGGAAAATTAGTGGATACTTGGTGGGCCCTACATCTAGGGGAAAAGAAATATACATGTCTTTCAAAGGCACATGGAACACAGAGTAGACTGTATTATATTTTTGACTCAACATCCTGTTTGCAAGGGTAGAGGGGTAGAAGTAGGACTACCAATACTATCTGACCATGATCTGGTGTTGATGGATTTTGTGTTTAGAAGGATGGAAAGTTCAAGTGGGTTGAAGAATGCTAGCTGGGCTTCATGAGGATCCTGAATTTCTTAAGTGTGTTTAATAGTTGCAAGATTTTGCCCAAATGCAACGCATAGGGAGACTCCTCATTTGTTTTAGGAGACTGCAAAGTTGGTGCTTTAAGTTGCAGTCTTGACATATACAGCTAGACAGCGGAAGAGATGACTGCTGCTGAGCCGCACCTGAGAGGTCAGCTTTGCTCTGTTCAATAGAAGTTAGTGATATACCCCACAGCACCTTTGCAAGACCAGTTGTTTCGGTTCAAGCTGTAGTGAGAACATTGTTGCATCAGCAAGCAATGAGAAATATTCAGTACCAGAAGCATCATCTGTTTCAGTTTAGGAACAAGTTTGGTACGCTTAGAGTAAATTGTGCAAGGAGCTTGCTTTGCCCCAGAGAGATGAAAGGTGAAGGAGGCTCCTACTGTACAAATAACTCTGGGTGTGCTTTGCCTGGTATTATCAACAACTGTACTGTGACCATGAGAGAGATACTGATCAGCAGGATAGGTTCTTTGCAAATCTCCATTTGCCTAAACTTACACTGTATTATATACACGTTGCTCTGGGCTTGATTGCAATTCATTGATAGTTAGAATCAAACTCCAGGTACTCCCAGACACAATAACCCTCTATAGACCTCATTACTGAGGCCATTTATAGCAATTGCATTAAGTCCAATAGCAAATAATATTATTAAGCACTTAGCTGAAAAGTAAATTTGTGGTAATGTCCATTTTCATCCTACACTTGAGCAAGAGCAGAGATTGTATGTACCTTCTAAGTGCGAGGAGATTCTGAGAGCTATTCGTAGTGTCGGTAATTTAAACACCCTTGGCTCAGATGGTTTTACGGTGGCGCTATATAAAATATAGGATAACATATCACAAATCCCTTAAGAGTGTTTGATGAGGCACTGAAGTAGGGGAGATTTCCCTTGTCAGTGATCCAGGCTCTCATTACTGTGCTTCCTAAGCTAGAGAAGGAAGTTGAGAAGGCTGTGTCGCAAGGTCAGTATCACTTCTGAATGTGGATTTTAAGATCTATGGCAAAATATTAGCCACAAGCGTGGGTACTGACTGTGTTTGTGGATCCCTGGCAAACAAGAAGCATCAACATGTGGTGTGTGTTAAGTGGTATGGAAGCAGCATGGAGAAGTCAGGTTCTGATGCTGGCAATAGGCTTCAATCTAGAAAAGGCTTTGGATAATGTAAGCTCCACCCACCTCCACCAGAGTAAGATAATATAGGCGTCACCCTTTATAGGAGAGCTCATGGTTGTCAGGTTGATGGTATCCCTATTCAACCCACTTTGGGTGTAATGCGGGGTACAAATATTATGAGTCTTATCTGTAACACTCACTAGAAGTACATAGACAAAAATTAAAATAAAACTAATAGATAAGTGCACATAGCAATTCGCAGTGGTATAAGGGAACCCGGATTACCAGGTAATTATTAATGTAAGTAAATGTAAGTCACACATAAATGCTCTTTGACCAAGTTTCTATGTGTCAAAAAGATTACAACATTTAATAATTAAGTACAATATGAATAAATAAATAATGTTTCAAAACAATGGTGTCAAGAATTTTTACTTTTTCTTCCCAGTATGAATCTCTTTTGTCCATATTGTAAGTGTATCTCAGTTCCTTTCAGAATATTTGAGCGCAAATGGTTATATATAGGTGCACCACATTCATTAGAACTTATCCATTCAGATGCTCGTCGGGGCCCAGTCCAGAACTTCTCTCTCTCTCTCTCTCTCTCTTTCCCACTGAGTTTCTCCCATAGTGTCTGCTTGCAGTACAATTCTCAGGAGACAGCTGTTTTTCTCAAAATATCTTCAGTTCCTCTAGCAGGAAAAAATACTACAGTTCTACTGCAGCTCTAAAAAATACTATTACCCTTAAGCTAATATGACTGACTTTATTATACTCTTTTTCCCTAAAAAAAAAAAAAAATGTATAACTAAAAAAGAAACTGTGCCCAAGTTCGATACTTGGTACGGTAGCAAGCTTGCTTTTTCCTGTCACTATCCCTGTCACATGTACATCCACAGTACTTCTCGAAACACTTTGCTTTATTTCACACTTTCTCACAGACTGAGCAACACTTGCTCTCCACTTTCTCTTGACCACTCAACATCTATCTGGTGTCTTATCCTTTGTTGTTAAGTGCTGTTGCATCAGTGTTGACTCATGGCAACTCTGGATAGCTCACCTAAACTGTATTCGGTCTTCAGTCAGGTGGCTCATTGTTGAAAGAGTGACACCCATAGCTGCTGTTATTGTATCAATCCATCTCATTGCCGGCCTTCCTCTATTATGTTGTCCTTCTGCTTTGCCAAGCATTGTCTTTTTCTCCAACGATCTCTCTCTTTGTATGATGTGTCCAAAGTATGAAAGTCAAAATTTTGTCATCTGAGCTTCTAAGGAAAGCTTAGGTTTGATCATCTAATACCGACTGGTTTGTTCTTTTGGCAGTTCATGATACACAGCATTTGTCGCCAGCACCATAATTCAAAGGCATCAATTTCCTTCCTGTCTATCTTTTTCACTGTCCAATTTTTGCATCCATATGATGTTATTGAAAATACCATGCCTTGAACAAGTCGAATCTTTGTATGGAGAGAGACATCTCTGCTCTTGAGAATCTTGTCGAGGTCCTTCCTTCACAGCCATTCTGCCAAGAGCAATGCGTTATTGGATTTCTTGACTGCTTATCCTTTCTTTTTCTTTTTTTTTTATTGTTGATCCAAGTAGATTAAAGTTGTCAAATATTTCAATTTCTTCTCCATCAATGATGAACTTGTTGATTTTGCAAATTGTCAGGATTTTTGTCTTCTTAACATTAAGGTGCAGGCCCATTTTAAGATGATGTTCCTTGATCTTGAGAAGCAAATGTTTCAGATCATCTTCACTTTCAGCCAGTAATGTTGTATCAGCATAGCAAAGGCTGTTGATGAGTCTTCCACCAATCTTAACACCTCGGTTGTCTTCATACAGTCCTGCTTCTCTTGTGATTTATTCTGCATATAGATTAAACTGGTAGGGCGAACGTATGCAGCCTTGTCGTACAACTTTGGTGTTTTTAAATCATTCTGTCTCTCCTTGTTCCGTTGGAACTGTTGCTTCTTGATCAGTGTAAAGGCTGTGCAAGAGAACGATCAGGTGTTCTGGTATACCCATGCTTCTTAATATGGCCCAGATTTTAGAAACATAGAAACATAAAAACATGATGACAGAAAAAGACCACAAGGCCCATCTAGTCTGTCCTTCCATAACAACAACTACAACAGTCCACTTTTTACCTTTAGAGATCCTCTGTGTTGGTCCCATGCTTTTTCGAATTCAGTTACTGTCCTCATCTCTACCACCTCCACTGGGAGACTATTCCACGGATCCACTACTCTTTCCGTAAAGAAATATTTCCGCATATCACTCCTGAATCTATCTCCCTTCACCCTCATCCCATGTCCCCTCGTCGCAGAACTTGCTTTCAATTGAAAGAGGCTCTCTCCCTGAACATTTATGCCACGGAGGTATTTAAACATCTCAATCATATCACCTCTATCCCGCCTTTCCTCTAAGGTGTACATATTAAGATCCTTAAGTCTGTCCTCATATGCTTTATAATGAAGACTACTAATCATCTTAGTAGCAACCCTCTGCACCGACTCCATCCTGTTCACATCCTTTTGAAGGTGCGGTCTCCAGAATTGCACACCATACTCCAAATGCATTTTCTCATGGTTTACACAGTTAAAAGCCTTACTGTAGACAATAAAACACATATGGATATCTTTTTGGTATTCTTTTGTCTTTTCAAGGTTCCATCTCACATCTGCAAGGTTTCTCATTCCTTGCCCTTTCCTGAACCTTGCTTGCACTTCAGGCAATTCTCGTTTCAGGTATGGTTATAGCCTCTGCTGAATGATCTTGAGTAGAATCTTGCTGGCATGTGGGGATCAAAGCAATTGTGTGATAATTTTCAACGTCAGTCGGGTTACCTTTCTTCAGTATTGGTATAAACACAGATCTTTTCCAATCATTTGGCCATGAATTTGTCTTCCAAATTTCCTGGCAGAGCCTTCTAAGTATGGTAGTGACTGCATCAGATTTCTGTAATACTTCAATAGGAATGCCATCAATGCCTGGTATTTTGTTCTTTGATAAGGCTTTCAATGCTGCTTTGACTTCTTCTGTCATCACCAATGGTTCCTGATCATAAGGTACAGGTTCAAATGGCTGTTGTTCCACATGATCTTTATGGTATAATGACACTATGTTCTTTCCACCTTTTCTTGATCTTCTCAGCATCATTCAACATGGATCCATGAGCATCTTGTAGCATTCCAATTTGAGGCTGGAATTTTTTCTTTAAACTCTTATAGCTTTAGGAAAGCTGATCTTGTTCTTCCTCTAATAGTTTCTGATTCTATTTCCTTGCATGCCTTATTGTAGTACTTCTCCTTGTCTTGTCTTGCTGCACGTTAGAAATCTCAGAGTTCTGTTGTTGCCTCTTTCTCTCCTCTAGTAAATAGTATGATGACGTTCAGTAGAACTACAGGGAAATACTTTAAAACTATGTAAACCTGCAATTTACTCCATTTAAATGTTGTAGAGAAAAGCTTAAACAGGTGTACTATAGTCTTAATCTTCTTTGAATTGTCCAACAGCATTCTGCTATCCACCGGTGGTACTCCCAACGTAAAAAATTTTTTTCTGTTTTATTTCCTTAATCTTTAATTACTTATTTATACTCTGGTAAAAACCACTAGTGCTCATCTTAAAAATAATATCGAGAGGTCATAAATTTTCTATTTTACGTCGTACTTCTCAAAACTCGACTCCCGTCTTTGAAATGAGTAAAACGATCTCTCAAAGACCATCTCAATATGAAATTCTAAAGTCCGAAGTTACCAAAACGTTCAAAAAATGTACTGAAATGTTATAATCCATTAAGGTAACAGCTGACAATGTTTGTGTGATCCCGACGCTCTCCCCCAGCACCAGTAGCGTTTCTCCTAATCGGGTTCTTCAGGGGATCATGAACCCTGCGAACAAACAGTATAGACGACATGTTACTTCCCATCAAACAACTGTTATATTCTCGGCAAATGTGTATGAACTGAGCTAAAACGATAATACAAGCTACTTACAGAATACAGCTGCCCACGTCCGAAACTGCAATATGTCTCCTTCTCTTAACTTGCGTAATTAAACTGAAAGATGAAGGGACGCCGCGCATGCGGTTCACAACTCTCAAAAGGTATTTAAAAGGATTCGTCAAAACCAACGTAATTGACTCCTCCCCTCTAAAGCGCCAATCCTATCCCAAAGCGGGATTTCATGAGTCCGGCCTCCCATTCACAAAAAGCCATTCATTACAAGCACGCTGCCCATTCTATCATTGCGTTCAATCCATGTGGAGCGACGGTGTTCAAATTATATATCCACCGCTGTTCTCTTTGTGTCAGAATTTGATCCTGTGACCTACTTCCCCTACCTTCTGCCACTTGATCAATGCAAAAACACACCAGCTGATCAAATGTATGGCTTTCTTTGAGGCAATGTTGGACCAATGGGGCTTGCTCAACTTTACAGCGCAATCTGCTCCGATGTTCTCGCATGCGTACCCTAAAAGAGCGTATCGTTTTGCCTATATAAATTAAATTACATGGACATTGTACCACATAAACTACCCCTTTTGAATCGCAGTCAGTGGAAAATGTAAGAGTATAATTTCTCTGACGATGGTGAAATGTTGTTATCTCTAATGTAATGGCACAAATATCACAGTTGCCACAGCATTTATGTCCCTTATTATGTATTGCTTCTAGTACTGTGGGCAAAACCGTAGGACTCAAATATTCCTTTAAATTACAGTGCCTTTGCCAAACGCACCGCAATTTCTTACCTGCTAAACCCGGTACTGTGGTTAGTACATTTTTATGTTTCTGCAAAGTACGTTGAATATCTCTGCTAAAGGGTGAAAATTGTGTTATCAAATTAACTGTGTTATCATCAACCTGCCGTCTGTGACTAGACGGTTGACATAGTAAATTGCGGTGATTATATAAAGCTCTACGATACGCTCTCTTAATTACTGTACTCGGATACCCCCGTTCTAAAAATTCATTTTCAACTGTTGTGCCTTAATCTTGAACTCGTTATCACTCGAACAATTCCTCCGAAATCGGAGGAATTGAGAGAACGGGAGCCCCTCTTTCAATGATCTGGGGTGTGCACTATGATAATGCAGAAGAGTGTTACGATCGGTGGACTTCCTAAAAACTGATGTGTCCCACTGTTCTCTCCCTCTCGTAATCATTACGTCTAAGTAAGTTAAGGTGTTATGATGGTAATTTGACGTAAATTTAATATTGGGATCTAACTGGTTGATCCATTGAAAAAAAGATAAAAGCAGCCTTTCCGATCCCTGCCAAAGCAAAAAAACATCATCAATGTACCTTTTCCAGATAATGATGTTAGGGGTGAACGGGGAACTACCTATCCAATGGTCCTCAAACATGGCCATATAGAAGTTGGCGATTGAAGGGGCACATGTGGCTCCCATGGCCACACCCGAGATTTGTTTAAACAGCTGCCCTTCAAAAGCAAAATAATTATTATAAATTGCTAAATCTGCTAATTCCATCAAAAACTGAATCATAGATTCAGAAAGATCACCCCTATTGAATAATGTTGCTTGTACTACCTCTAAAGCTGCACGCTGAGGGATGTTGGTATAAAGAGAAACAACATCCATCGTGACGAGAATTACATCTATATCAGCTGCCCATTTATCCAACCCGCTCAATATGCAAAGAAAATCAGTGGTGTCCCGTAAATATGCGGGGATATTGGTTAATAATGGGCGCAGAAATGTGTCTATGAAAACGGACAACGGCTCAAGCAAACTGCCCTTGGTCGATACAATCGGTCGCCCGGGAGGCCGGACCAGATCTTTATGTATCTTAGGCACTAAATAGAGTTTAGCCACTGCAGGAGAAATGACATTTAAAAATTTAAACTCTTTCTTAGATATTAATTTATTTGACATAGCCAATAAGGTCAAGTCCTTAATGCGTTATTGTAATTCCGGGCCTGGATCTATCGCTAAGCGCTCATATATGGTTATATCTTCTAATTGACGAAAAGCCTCTGTCAAATAGTCTTCTCGTTTAAGGATCACCACTGCTCCCCCCTTATCCGCACGTTTAATGACTAAGTCAGAACGTGATTTTAAAGATTGTAGTGCTTGGTTTTCTGGATAGGGAAGAGCATAGTGAACTGATGTCTTCGACTTCTGCAATCGTTGAATGTCCTGTAATACTAGTGTTTTAAAGATTTCTAAGCCCGGATGTAAAGGGCCTGGTGGTGACCAGTTCGATCTGAGCGGTAGTGGGATCCGCGGCACATCAATAAGATCCAGATGGTTGTCTGATGATTGAACGGTGGAAGAGGAAGGGACATTTTCCGCAAAAAAATGTTTCAAGGACAGTTTACGAAGAAATCTCTCAAAGTCAAGATGAAATTGGAACATATCGAAATGTGTCCGGGGAACAAAGGAAAGGCCTCTGTTCAAAACAGTTAGTTCTTGCGCTGTCAAATTTGCTCCTGAAATGTTCACTACTAGATCAGGTCCAGCCATACTGGAACCGGCACCCATCATTTCTTTTTCGGGGGTGCTCGCTCCCGTGTTTTGCCCCTGTCCCCTTCTTTCTTTTTGTTTTCTTTTGACTGATCCGGTTTGTTTTGTTCTAAAAAAGATCCTGTTCTTCCGGAGGCCATCGAATCAGTGGACCCAGTCTCATCGGTCGAGTCGCTAAACTCAACCCGTTTTCTGATTTTCTTGGTTTTACGATTCGTAGCCATCCAGGGGTAGACATACCCTGCTGTATAGTCTTTAAAATCACGTTCTGACTTAGTCATTAAACGTGCGGATAAGGGGGGAGCAGTGGTGATCCTTAAACGAGAAGACTATTTGACAGAGGCTTTTCGTCAATTAGAAGATATAACCATATATGAGCGCTTAGCGATAGATCCAGGCCCGGAATTACAACAACGCATTAAGGACTTGACCTTATTGGCTATGTCAAATAAATTAATATCTAAGAAAGAGTTTAAATTTTTAAATGTCATTTCTCCAGCAGTGGCTAAACTCTATTTAGTGCCTAAGATACATAAAGATCTGGTCCGGCCTCCCGGGCGACCGATTGTATCGACCAAGGGCAGTTTGCTTGAGCCGTTGTCCGTTTTCATAGACACATTTCTGCGCCCATTATTAACCAATATCCCCGCATATTTACGGGACACCACTGATTTTCTTTGCATATTGAGCGGGTTGGATAAATGGGCAGCTGATATAGATGTAATTCTCGTCACGATGGATGTTGTTTCTCTTTATACCAACATCCCTCAGCGTGCAGCTTTAGAGGTAGTACAAGCAACATTATTCAATAGGGGTGATCTTTCTGAATCTATGATTCAGTTTTTGATGGAATTAGCAGATTTAGCAATTTATAATAATTATTTTGCTTTTGAAGGGCAGCTGTTTAAACAAATCTCGGGTGTGGCCATGGGAGCCACATGTGCCCCTTCAATCGCCAACTTCTATATGGCCATGTTTGAGGACCATTGGATAGGTAGTTCCCCGTTCACCCCTAACATCATTATCTGGAAAAGGTACATTGATGATGTTTTTTTGCTTTGGCAGGGATCGGAAAGGCTGCTTTTATCTTTTTTTCAATGGATCAACCAGTTAGATCCCAATATTAAATTTACGTCAAATTACCATCATAACACCTTAACTTACTTAGACGTAATGATTACGAGAGGGAGAGAACAGTGGGACACATCAGTTTTTAGGAAGTCCACCGATCGTAACACTCTTCTGCATTATCATAGTGCACACCCCAGATCATTGAAAGAGGGGCTCCCGTTCTCTCAATTCCTCCGATTTCGGAGGAATTGTTCGAGTGATAACGAGTTCAAGATTAAGGCACAACAGTTGAAAATGAATTTTTTAGAACGGGGGTATCCGAGTACAGTAATTAAGAGAGCGTATCGTAGAGCTTTATATAATCACCGCAATTTACTATGTCAACCGTCTAGTCACAGACGGCAGGTTGATGATAACACAGTTAATTTGATAACACAATTTTCACCCTTTAGCAGAGATATTCAACGTACTTTGCAGAAACATAAAAATGTACTAACCACAGTACCGGGTTTAGCAGGTAAGAAATTGCGGTGCGTTTGGCAAAGGCACCGTAATTTAAAGGAATATTTGAGTCCTACGGTTTTGCCCACAGTACTAGAAGCAATACATAATAAGGGACATAAATGCTGTGGCAACTGTGATATTTGTGCCATTACATTAGAGATAACAACATTTCACCATCGTCAGAGAAATTATACTCTTACATTTTCCACTGACTGCGATTCAAAAGGGGTAGTTTATGTGGTACAATGTCCATGTAATTTAATTTATATAGGCAAAACGATACGCTCTTTTAGGGTACGCATGCGAGAACATCGGAGCAGATTGCGCTGTAAAGTTGAGCAAGCCCCATTGGTCCAACATTGCCTCAAAGAAAGCCATACATTTGATCAGCTGGTGTGTTTTTGCATTGATCAAGTGGCAGAAGGTAGGGGAAGTAGGTCACAGGATCAAATTCTGACACAAAGAGAACAGCGGTGGATATATAATTTGAACACCGTCGCTCCACATGGATTGAACGCAATGATAGAATGGGCAGCGTGCTTGTAATGAATGGCTTTTTGTGAATGGGAGGCCGGACTCATGAAATCCCGCTTTGGGATAGGATTGGCGCTTTAGAGGGGAGGAGTCAATTACGTTGGTTTTGACGAATCCTTTTAAATACCTTTTGAGAGTTGTGAACCGCATGCGCGGCGTCCCTTCATCTTTCAGTTTAATTACGCAAGTTAAGAGAAGGAGACATATTGCAGTTTCGGACGTGGGCAGCTGTATTCTGTAAGTAGCTTGTATTATCGTTTTAGCTCAGTTCATACACATTTGCCGAGAATATAACAGTTGTTTGATGGGAAGTAACATGTCGTCTATACTGTTTGTTCGCAGGGTTCATGATCCCCTGAAGAACCCGATTAGGAGAAACGCTACTGGCGCTGGGGGAGAGCGTCGGGATCACACAAACATTGTCAGCTGTTACCTTAATGGATTATAACATTTCAGTACATTTTTTGAACGTTTTGGTAACTTCGGACTTTAGAATTTCATATTGAGATGGTCTTTGAGAGATCGTTTTACTCATTTCAAAGACGGGAGTCGAGTTTTGAGAAGTACGACGTAAAATAGAAAATTTATGACCTCTCGATATTATTTTTAAGATGAGCACTAGTGGTTTTTACCAGAGTATAAATAAGTAATTAAAGATTAAGGAAATAAAACAGAAAAAAAATTTTTACGTTGGGAGTACCACCGGTGGATAGCAGAATGCTGTTGGACAATTAAAAGAAGATTAAGACTATAGTACACCTGTTTAAGCTTTTCTCTACAACATTTAAATGGAGTAAATTGCAGGTTTACATAGTTTTAAAGTATTTCCCTGTAGTTCTACTGAACGTCATCATACTATTTACTAGAAAGTTCTACGTTCAAGAAAAAAGACCGTATCATTTTACGTGGATTCTTTCTCTCCTCTGGCTTTAGCTTCTCTAAATTTCTGGGCAATTTGCAGAGTTTCTTCAGTTATTCACTTTAGTCATTTTTGCTTTTTCACCTTTTGCAGAGGTTTCTCACTTTCTTCCTACACAACCTTCTTAATGTCATCACATAACTCTTCTGGAACTCTGTCATTTGTACCTAAAGCAGCAAATCAATTTTACAGGCAGTCTTTAAAATCCAGTGGTATATTATCAAGGTCCTATTTTGCTACATTCATGATTGGCTTGCTCTTATCCTTACAGCCTCTTATTTTCTTTTCCCTTCTACACTTTAGAAGACATACTAAATCCACTTTAGTCTCCCCTTCCAAAGGGAATTTCACCTGTCTTCTTACCTTAGTAGCTCTTACTCCCCTTCCTACTTAAACTCTACCTGTTTCTAATCTCCATGCACCTTCCCTAGCTCTTAACCCCCCTTTTTTACTTAAATCCTCCAATCTAAGAAAATAAATCCAAACTCCTAATTCTTACCTATATCTTTCTCACACCACTTTCCTTCCTTCTCTTCTCTTTCCTATCCTATCCTTCAATCCAGCTTTCCTAACACCCTTTCTCTCATTACCTCACAAACACAATCAAAATTCCTCACAACCAGTCTCTCCCATTTACACACTCATTTTTCCTTATTCAAACCCTCACGGCAATTTCAATGTGAAGAAAATCCACTCAAACCAGGGCCCTGGCAGCATCTACCTCTCCCACATCCTCTCTCTTCAAACACACTCCAACTGTCACACAAGTCCACCTCATCACTCATATGTCAAACAACATTCTATGCATGTCCCTACCAGAGCTGATGTCATTCATTTCTTTTTTATTTTAAAGAAAACCTTGCTGCCCTTCTCCTCTTTCCCACGGCTGCGGAGAAGGAAAAAAAAAAAACACTTGGCTGCTCATCGCAGCCCTGGAACTATGCCAGACTCCCAGAGGAAAGAAACCTACCCAGGTATCTTTATTTTTTATTTTTACTACCTGGTTACAATAAGGTGTCTTGGAGATATTTATATGTTGGAACAATTTGAAATGAGCCAGGAGATACTCTCAATGATACATGAATTGTATAATGGACCCCGAGTAAAAGTACTAATTAATTTGCATGTCTCTTCACCCTATGAATGGAGCCTTTGGCTCATAAACTCAAGATGGATCCAGGGAGGAAGATTCAAGTGGAGAGTGAGGAAGTTAAAGCAAACACAATGTAAACCGCTTTGATTGAAATGATAAAGCGGTATATAAAACCTGTTAAATAAAAAATAAAATAAAAATAAAAAGTAGCCTTGTTCACCAATGTTGTCTTTGCTATCCTACATGACTGCAGAGGCTACTTGCCATGGGTGATAGCAGTTTTTTCAGAAATTTAAGGGGTTCTCCAGATTAAAGGTGAATTAGGATACATTTTTAGCATTCAGTCTAAATAGTAGGGTGAAGGCAGTTTGGGATGGTGACTTCACACTTCAATTGATAAAAGGATCCCTTGGGACTTACCCTTCCATGGAATCTGAAGCTTTTCTATACACTAATCTGGAGCACTTAATGTAAACTACTGTGCAGCAGCTGTTGCATTAGTGAAACCTCCCTCTCGCGTTGCTTGGCTGAGTGTAGTTAGTAAAGATGATCACTTTGTCTAAGTGGCTATATATTCTGCAGATGTTGCATTTGGTTATAAGTAAAGTTGATTGGGACAAATGGGAGCGAGCAGTGAGTCAGGTCCTTTTGAAAGGGAAGTGACCCTGGTCGAGGTTTAAGGTTCTGCTCAGAGCAGTGGCGGAGGGTGGGTTGAGAGTCTCTGATATGTGCTTGTATAACTAGCTGTTTGCTGAGACATGTGCATAGGTGCTGTATAAGATTTAGTTGATTTAGATTTAAAGGCCCAGCTGGTATCTCTTTACTCCCTTGCTTATGCACTACACGTAACTGCTCCCTGTCCTTGTTTGGGGAGGGGGGGGGAACTTCCAAAATCTACAGGTGCAGCCAGTAAAGTGGGTATAGCAGTGTGTTCATAAAGGTTTGGGGTTATCTACATCTGTATCTAGCTATTCACCTACCCATGTGCATGGGAATTTTCACTCTGAGATGGAGAAATCTTTATTTTGCCATTGGGAGGGAATGGGTTTGATGGGAGGGTCAGTTTATGAAGGAGGGTGGTATACCAATTCCAAGCTTTTAGTCACTTAGCTAAAAAAAATCCCCTTGGTACGAAAATAGAATTATGCTGGATCTTACCTGTTTTCATGGGATTAAATATTAGGTACTACAGTGCCTTCATATCTTGAACAACTGCCTCTTTTTCTTTTTCCTTATGTGCATGCATTCTGTTGAGGCTAGATATTTATTTGTACTGGAACACACGATTCACCAATTGAGCATAAAATGACCATGAATTTTTTTATTTTTCCAAGTCTCTCTCATGAGGGACTTTGTGAAAGGCTTTTTGAAAATCCAGATACAATATGAGGTGTGATCAAAAAGTATCAAGATTTGTTGTGTCTTGATACTGCTCCATGATGCTAATAAGCATGCAGCGACTTTGTCATGTGCAGAGTCGTGGCTACAGCACACCTGTGCTTTTTTAAAAATCACATGATGTTTAGTATTGTGTAAAAGCAGTTAGTCAGATTTACGATGAGTAAAAAATTTGAACAGCGAATTTGCATGAAATTCTATCAGAGGGAGGACCCAAGATGTCTGTTTAGCCAGCCGTGTCATCTTCCGCGTCTTTCTGCTATGCTGAAATGAAAGAGGAAGCTCGGCAAGAAGCCCCCTGAGCTGGTGCCGACCCCTTGAGATGTACTTACCTCAAAGTGTGTCCAGTCCGATGGATGTCTTTTTGGCGCTACCGGCAAGTCAGTGGTTGAATGCGGGCGTTTCCTTGGCTGGATTGACATTGGGACCGGTGCACCTGGTGTCATCCTTGGGGTGTGAGCTGTCGCTGGTCGCTGGGACTGCATTCTCCACCTGCATTTTCAGCAGCTCTCCCTACTCAGATGCTCACACCGACTGACCCAGTGTTGAGTAGTAAGTCCGACCTGGATAGAGGCAGTGCATCGGGATTATGGCTATCCTTGGTGCCACCTATAGGGGCTGCAGGGAAGGAGCTGAATTAGGGAGCGGAGTCCGGGATGATGAAGACTGCACTCCCTGGTGGGTCAAGGAATCCCTTAGCCTCTGCAGGTGTTTCCAATTGATTGAAAGTTTCTCTTGTGAACTTTTCGCTGTCCAGCAGTATTTGCATTGGAAGCAATTTGGAGTGCTACTGTGAAGCTTGGGGAAGTGTTTGTTCAGCAATCCAGTCAGACGGTGGCTCAGATCCAAGGTAATGCTGCACTGTCGTTTGCTACTGCAAGGGATGTAGCCACAGTGAAAGGACCTGTGGACAAGTTCCAACTTAAAGTTCAGGCTCATGAAAATAATTATCTTGCCTTGATTAATTTTCAGGATGCTTGGAATCCTTTTTTCTATATTGTCAAATGGACTACGTATCTATAAAGACTTTGTCTAACCAACAAAATGAAGTTCACCCATGGATGTGCCTAGGACTCTGAAGGGAAGTGAAGAGGAAGGTATTTTATTTTATTTATTTATTTATTTATTTATTTTATTTATTTAACAGTTTTTCTATACCGCACTATTCACCATCAGCACGGTTTACATGGAACAAGAAACTTCCTGCTGTAGAAGATTTATTTTATTGATACATTTCTGAATTTATTTATTTTGGACATGGACATGTTTTCTAGCAATTCTTTATGGAATCATAGGGGGGACTGTTGAGAGGGACTTGAAATGGAGTACCAGAGCCCTCTGAGAGGGTTAATATGGAGAATGGCTTAGAATTTGCTGTCTCAATCATAAATTTGCTTCTTCAGATCCAAGTTAAAAAACAGCAAACTTTAAAAAAAATCAAAAACAGAACTGGATCTCTATAGTGCCTTTTTATCAGATTCTATACACACAGCTCCAAATTTTTAAAATAGAAAATGCTGGAGAAAAAAAGACCTCAGAATATCATGCCAACACAATGGCCTCCAATAAATCTGTATCAGCCAGCCTGCAATGGCCTCTTATAGATAAATTTACAATATATTACTTTCTGTCGCCATCATAGGTCAGAAAAATCCTCCAGCATTCAAAAATGGCTTTGTTTTTATTTATTTATTTAATTTATTTATTTAACTAGGCTTATATACCGCTTTTCTACCAAAGTGGTGTACATTCAGGTACTGTATATATATTTTTCTCTTGTCCCCGAAGGGCTCAAAATCGTTGTGGGTAAACCTAACCCTCACAATACAGCATCCTATAGCCATTCAACCCATTCAAACTACTGGAACTTATCAAAGTATACTGAGGTGTTGCTGACTGCCAGCACTCATAGACTCTCTGCAGTTTTGCTGTTACTCAATTCTCAGATATACATGGTTCAACTCCACGAATTTGCTGAACAGCCTGAAGCCTAGAGACCGGAGAGAGATGTGTTATAAAAGCCAAGGTTGTACTTTCGAGACAGAATGTTGTTGCTTTTCCTAATTCAGCTGAGCAATATGTCTGTGCACATAACACATAGATAAACAAAACTAGTGCTGATAACACAGTTTTTCTCTCAGTAAAGGAGGTCCTCTGGCCTAGTCAGGATGCAGGGGATTGACAGGAATTCCACAAGTTTGCAGGGTTGTGGGCTCCATCCGCTTAAGGCCTTGTACTCTATTTCTAACAGAATTCTGTGTTTGTGAATTGTTTTATTACTTATTACTACTTCTATGTCTCCCATTGCTTTGAATGAAGGGATCAAATCCCAAGAGTCCAGGTTCTGTTGCCTGGTGAGGAGAAGAGTGGGTACAATCATTATACTTCTTGTGTTATTTTACAAGACTCGATACTTTTTGATTGCACCTCACATAGCAACTGGCTCACCTTCATCTACTTGTTTATTCACACCTTCAAAAAAATATAACAGATTAGTTAGATGAGACCTTCCTAGGCTAAATCCATGTTGGCCTTCTCCCATTAAACCATGACTATCTATATGTTGAGCAAATGTTATTCTTTATAATGGTTTCTACTATTTTGAAGACTGAGCACAGTTTAGGACAACTATCCAGAGGGTCATCATGAGTCAATACAGATTCAACGGTACTTAACCACCACCATTTTGCCCAGTACCAATGTCAGGCTCACCGGTCTGTAGTTTCCTGGATCACCTGGAACCCTTTTTAAAAATTGGCGTTACGCTGGCCATTCTCCAATCTTTAAGTACTACAGATGATTTTAATGATAATTCACAGATTACCAATAGTAGGTCTGAAATCTCATATTTCAGTTCTTTCAACACCCTTGGATGTATACCATCTTGTCCAGGTGATTTTCTACTCTTTAGCTTATCAAATAGATGTAACATATATTCCCAGTTTATCAATATTAATTTCAATTCTTCTGATATATCACCTTTAAATACCATTTCAGACATAGGTAACTTCTCTACATCTTCTTCAGTAAGAACCAAATTCATTCACTCTCTCTGCTATGGGCTTTTCCACCCTTAGTACCTCTTTTACCCCTCTATCTTCTAACGCAGTGCTCCTCAGCCCTTATGATTTTGGGGCAATCCTCATGGCACATCAAACCCGTGGCATTTTGTTCAAACCTCGAGGCACACCAAACATAGTTTTGCATGATCCTCACTCTTAGTCACTCTCACTAACAGAAAGGGAACAATACTTTTATCCTATTGGATTTAGGTTGTTGGGTTCAGGCAAAGGTGTGAATATGTGAGGTCAGCAAAGACACGCATAGGAAAGGAGTGCTGTCCTTTTCCTACCTGATTTCCTGTGCTAGTAGTAAGCAGGCAGTTCAGTTTAGAAAGTAGAGGACTTCTCTGGAGCACTGTCCAGTAGGAACAGGGACACATTGTTATGAACATGCTTAACCATGCCCTTTCAGTCACCCTAAGGCACACCAAGGACTTTCCAAAGGCATGCCAGTGTGTCGTGGCGCACTGGTTGAGATGCACTGATCTAATGGTCCAACTGGCTCTCTCACAGGCCTTTTTCCTACGGATGTACTTGAAAAAGTTATTATGCATTTTTGCTTCCATAGCAAACAGTTTTTTCCAATTTTCTCCTCGCCTGATTTATCAAAGTCTTGTATCAAACTTGCCAGTGTTTATGTAGTTTGCCATTTTTGTCACACTCACCCCAACCCAGCTACCCAAAATCAATATCCTCTCCATGTCCCTTCAACTAAAGTCACAAATTTACAGCACCCTCTCTATTCATCAGTTAAAGGTCCTGACCTGATCCTATTCTAGCTACAGCTCAAGCAGTAAGATAGTCCCATTCATTAGTTAAAAGCCTTAGCAAATAATCAAAGTCTTCTAATGGAATGCTAAGACAGCATCTGCTAAAGGAATTTAAGCACTAGTTTTTGTCTTCCAACCCACTTCACTTCAGCTTCCATCCATACCACTTTCTGTATTTCTTATATTTATTTATTTATTTTATTTTTTTATTTAACAGCTTTTATATACCGCGCTATTTGTTATCAGTGCGGTTTACATACAACAAGGGTGCACAGTCAGAAAACTGTTCTGTGCTTACATTGTAACAGGAGTTTAAACTTGGACAGTACATTGTAACAGGAGCATAAACTTGGAGTAACAGAGAAACTATAAACATATGTACAAAATATAATTAGATTTGGTTTGTATATACAGTAAGTCTAAAGCGGGCTCAAGATACTTGTGACAGGATGCAGTTTGTAGACATTGGTGGGTGGGTGGGTAGAGGTGGGGCAGATGCTTGAGCAAAGTGAAGTAGGAAAATGTGGTGTTTGATTGCCTTACAGAACTGCATAAGGCCTTATATACACTCTCTGACAGGTGGGCAATCTATCCTTTTAGGAAATTAAAATAGCCATACCCCTACAGCATTCTTCTCTGCTGTCTCCAAAGTTATTCAAACTTTTGGGCTCTCTGTTCAAAGCAATGTGAACATTTTCTGATGGATAGCAAACACAAAACTCACTTTGCCTTCGATTTTTGGTGTTTATGTGTATAAAATTAGGCTGTTTAACTTGCTAAAAGTCCAGATTTTATGCATATAAAAAGGATATCTATCTTATCTTTATCTTTATTAATACTTGATATACCACCCTAGACTAGGGTATCAGAGTGGTTTACAATTTCTAAAAAAAAAAAAGCTCTCTCTTCCCAGGATTTGGGTTTGGAATGGGGTGTTATAAAGGTCATGCAGGAAGATAAGTTGAGTGGAGTAATTTTACGAGAATCACTTAGTGTAAAACACTTTGCCACGTGTTTATTTTGTACCTATCTTATAAAGTAAAATACTTTATAAAATAGTGGCGGAAGTCATAAGGAGCGGAGGAGTCGTCTAATGATTAGAGCAGCAATCTGGGATCAGAAAGACCAGGGTTGAATCCCACTGACTCTCCTCGTGGCCTTGGGCAAGTCACTTAACTCTCCATTGCTGCAGGCACAACCTTAGATTGTAAGCCCTCTGGGAACAGGGAAATACCTACTGTGCCTGATCGTAATTTGCCTTAATCTCCTACTGGAATGGTTTGAGCTAAATAATAAAACATAAATAAAGATGTGTGTCCAGATCTGGGCATGACCACATATATTAACTCTAAACTGAGTGGCCACATCTAGATTTATAGAAAATGCGGGTAAGTTCTAATGTGCATAAATTTCAGTGCCGCCAGGTTTTGCCTAAGCTCTGCCCCTGTGCTTGCCCACTCTGAAAGAACACACCATCATCCTAACATACATACTTACAAAACAGAACCTGCCTGAATCATGCACTTAAGTGCCCATCCCCATACATAAGCCATTGAAAATAGGTGATGTGTGT
This sequence comes from Ichthyophis bannanicus, assembly GCA_033557465.1. NCBI lineage: Eukaryota > Metazoa > Chordata > Amphibia > Gymnophiona > Ichthyophiidae > Ichthyophis > Ichthyophis bannanicus. The sequence goes on from CM066040.1 coordinate 66,190,206, forward strand.
AACTTTACATGACTCGTTATAAATTACATAAGAGCCAGTAGAATTGCCAATTATAGGTACATTCAGCAAAGCTAGTTAAATAGATAGTGCCTCGGAAAATAAAATAAAGTTAAGCTCCAGCACTTACTATAAGATGCTGGATGCCACCACTGAACATCAGGCCCTTTGAGACCCATTCTGAAGTTGCACGTCCAGGCCATCTAAACATCCAAAAATCTGGACGCCCAAAGATGCACCCGATTCTGCTCCCATGGAGCTAGACACCCTCACAGGACCAGAATCACAGCACAGTGGCTGGGCGCCGGGGAATGCCCCGATTCAGGCACCCAGGATGTCCAGCCACTTTCCTGGATAACTCAGCCAGGCTTCTTAATGGAGGCATAGTGCAATGGTGTCATGTTGCCATGGCACTGCAGCTCCATTAAGGAGCCGTGATCTCCGGCTGCCCACAACAACTTTCTTTCCCCGCAGCCTGACCCCCGATGCAGCCTTCCAAAGGCAGGTTCGGGCATCAGGGTAGCTCCTGCACCCCATCGCTCTGCTGACCTGGCCCTGCACTACAGTCCCCCAACGTCCAGGGGGACTTAATCCACCTCCAAGGTGGAATAAGTCCCCTGTCGAGGATGGCAACCCACGACATACAGGGCAAACCTCAGGATCGGCCCTGTATATCCGGGATCGCATCCCCGTCCACTACCCACCCTCACTCCTCCCTTGGCCTGACCCCCTCCCGCCCACAAACAGAGATCCCCACACAAGGGGGGGGGTCGACATACGGGGAACTCTGTTACCAGCATAGACATCCCGGTGTTTAGCGAGGCTCAATATCCAGATTGGATGTCCAGCCCCGCGAAACAAGGATCTGAATGACCCCCTTTGTGTATAGTGAATTCCATATTACTCAATTTTTTTTATTGACGTGTTCCAAACAAGTAGAATGCCAATCCTCTTCTGTACTAGAATGAAAAAAAATATAGATAGTGGTCCAGCAGCAGCAGCATGGGACCTGAGCTGGGTCTGCTGCTTTTTAAAATATTCACCAAAATGTCCCCATCAATGAAACCCTCTTCAGGGTGAACAAACACCAGCAATAAACCCCGAAGTACCGTTACAGAAAGGCTATAAGTATGTCGTATGATTTTTTGTCGGAACTCTCAAACAAAAGGGAAAAAGATCAAGTCCTCTCCCTCACTGTGATTGTTCCTTTTACTAAATTTTAGGGATTCCTTGATCCTTATAAGGTTATAGTAAGTGTCATTTAGGATCCCTATCTGTCACTGGGTAATCATCAGCATTTACGCCATGAGCTGGCCTTTAAAAATGGGAAGGCTTCTTCTTCACGTTAGTACAGCTGATTTCACCATAGATGTATCATTCAACCTGATGCAGGGTCATGGAGGTCTGACCCGAAACGTGGCACATCGATCCATCTTCTGTACTCCATGGCGTTCAGCTAGTGAAGAAAACAGACATGAAGCAGTGGACATTATTTTGTAGTTAATTTTTAAGTAGTGAATCAAAACACTTAACTACAATTTAGTAAAAGGAACAATCACAGCGAGGGTGAGTACTTGATCCTTTTCCCTTTTGTTTGAGAGTTCCGAAAAAAAAAATCATACGACATACTTATAGCCTTTCTGTAATGGTACTTCGGGGTTTATTGCTGGTGGTGTTTTAAAATATTCATAAATGACCTAGAATTGGGAATAATGAGTGAGGTTATCAAATTTTCAGATGACACAAAACTATTCAAAGTTGTTAAAACCCATGAGGATTGTGGAAAATTACAAGAGGATCTTGATAAATTGGAAGACTGGGCATCCAAATGGCAGATGAAATTTAATGTGGACAAATGCAAAGTTATGCACCTAGGAAAGAACAACCCAAACTATGGTTACACGATGCAAGGTTCCACATTAGGAACCACCACCCAAGAAAAAGATTTAGGTGTCACCGTGGATAACATGTTAAAAACCTCCATCAAGTGTGCAGCAGCGGCCAAGAGAGCAAATAGAATGCTAGGAAAGGAATGGAAAATAAAACAAAGGATATTATAATGCCTCTGTATCGTTCCATGGTGCGAGCGCACCTTGAATATTGTGTGCAATTCTGGTCGCCCTATCTTAAAAAGGATATAGAGTTATTAGAAAAGGTACAGAGATGAGCAACCAAAATGGTAAACGGGATGGAAGGATTACCCTATGAAGAGAGGCTAAAAAGGTTAGGGTTCTTCAACCTGGAAGAGAGAAGGCTGAGGGGAGATATGATAGAGGACTATAAATTAATGAATGGAGTGGAACGGGTACATGCAGATAGATTGTTTACGCCATCAAAATATAGAAAGACTAGGGGACATGCAATGAAGCTACAGGGTAACCTATTTAAGACTAAGAAGAGAAAATATTTTTTCATCCAACGTGTAATCAAATTTTAGAATTTGCTACCAGAGGATGTAATAAAAGCTGTTAACGTAGCCGGGTTTAAAAAAGGTTTGGACAAGTTCCTGGAGGAAAGCTCCATAAACCATTATTAAAGTGGACCCAGAATACAAGCATTGCGGAACCTGTGTCTTTTGGGGAAACTGCTGGGTACTTGTAACCTAGATTGCTCACTGTTGGAAACAGGATACTGGGCTTGATGGACCTTGGTCTGACCCAGTATGGCATATCTTATCTTATGTAGTCTTCTGCACCGAAACCAAATAGTAACACAGTGATGGAGTAAATGGTAATTAAAGACCGAAAGTGGCTCATCCAGATTTCCCATAGAGCAGTGGCTCTCAGCACAATCAGGACATGTCTAACCAGTCAGGTTTTCATAACCACCACAATAAATATACATGAGATAGAGATCTGTATACAGTGGACACAATGAATGCGTATTTGTCATGCATATTCATTGTGGTCATCATGAAAATTGGACTGGCTAGCTGTGTCCTGAGGAGTGGGTTGAGAACCCCTGCAGAAGTGATCAGAACTAATTGCCACTTTATGAAGGTTACCCCCATGCTAAAGGTAATTTCAGGGCTATTTGAGATGAAATATTCCCATGCATGGTTCCTGTCCTCTTGGCATTTAGGGATCATCTACATATATCCCACTCCTTTTTGAATTCCATCACCTTTTTTGTGTCTACCACCTCCTCCAGAAGGGAATTTTAGGCATCTTTCACCCTTTCCTGACATTGCTCCTGAGTCTACCTCCTTGTGGCTTCATATCATACTTCCTACTTCTGCAGCTTTCCCTCCTATGAAAAAGGTTTGTTTGCTCATTAGTATTTGAGCATCTGCATCATAGATCCCCTGACCCTCCTATCCTCTGGTATACATCTCTTCTCATATGTCTTCTGACACGGAAGCTGCATTATTTTGGTTACCTTTCTTTGAATCATCTCTAGTCTTTTTAATCCAGATACTCAGTGGTACTATGGTGTTAAGTGTCATTGAGTCAATGTCGACTTATGACGATTCTGTGGATAGTTGTTCTAAACTGCGTAAACATTTCAGTCAGGCGGCTAACTGATGATATAACAGCAGCTATGGATGCCGCTCTATCAATCCATTGCATTGTTGGCTCCTCCTTTTGCACTGACCTTCAACCCTGCCAAGCATTATATCTTTCTCTAATGCACATTCTCTTCACATGGTATGTCCAGAGTATGAAAGTCAGTCTTGTCATTTGAGCTTCTTAAAGAAAATTTAGAATTGATCTCCTTTAGTATCAATTGATTTGTTCTTCAGGCAGGCCATGATATACACAGCATCCTTCACCAGTACCATAATTTGAAGGCATTGATGTTCTTTCTGTCATCGCTCTTCGCGGTCCAATTTTTCCATCCATATGACATCATTGACTATACTATGACTTGGACAAGTCAAATCTATGTATGCAGAGATACCTCTGCACTTGAGAATCTTGTCTAGGTCTTTCATAGCTTTCTTCTGAGAGCAATGAGTCCTCAAATTTCTTGACTGCTTGTCTTTAGTGATTACTGATCCAAGCACGTTAAAAGTGGTCTACTATTTCTTCTCCATCAAGAATGAAATTGATTTTGTCAGTTGTCAGGATCACCTCGGCATTTAACAGCAGCAGCACTCGGACAACGAATACTTAGGGATGTACAAATGGAAATAATTTATGATTCATTATTTCAGTTTGTTTGCTTAGCCTTTTATTCCAGATATTTTCTTTGGTTCATTTCACACATTTGATTTTCATTTAATTGAGGTTTTAGCCAATTATACATCATACAAAAAGCAGGAAAATATTTATTTTATTTTATTTATTTATTTTATTTAACTGCATTTATATACTGCTTTTCACCGGGTCAAAGCACTTTAACTAAAAGGGGGGGGGGGGGGTGGACAGTAATCGTTATACAAAGGGGGGGGAGAGCCGTCACCGAGGGGGCCAACATTGATGATCCGAACAGATAGCAATGACTTAGACAATTGACATGAGTCTCTTAAAGGGTATTTTGGGGATCTGACAGGAGGACTGTGGGTTGTCAGTGAAGGCTGTCTGTTTCTGGTCCAAGGTATTCATGAAAGAGGATGTTTTTTAGTTGTTTCCAGAACGTGCATAGATCACCATTGTTTCTGATTTGGCTCGGTAGTGAGTTCGTGAGGGAGGGTGCGTATAGTTCAAAAGCTCTGTTGCAGGTTCATTGATTATATTTTGTTCGTTCATGGGGGATGGTAAGGATGTTGTTGGCGGTCTGTCGGGTTGGTCTGTTGTGGGTAGGCTGGGGTAGTAGGGAGCGGAGGTGGGAAATCTGTGTTTGATAGAGGGCTTTGTGGATAAGCAGGGCAGATTTGTATTTGATCCTTGCTTTGAGTCATAGTATGTGTAATTCCCTCAGGACTGGGGTGATGTGATCATGTTTTTTTGCTTTCCAGATGATTCTTTCGGTGGTGTTCAGGGCAGTCCATAGTGGGTTGGTATGGGTAGCAGGAAGTCCGTGATAGATTATATTGCAGTAGTCCAGGTGTGGGAGCGTCATAGCCTGCATGACAGTTCTGAAGTCCTGTGGATCAATGAGTGGTCTGAGCCGTTGTATCATTTTTGCTTTGTGGAATATTGTTCTGGTAGTCTTTTTAGTGAAATAGTGAAACATAACTCTAGCACAGTAATAAGGATAAGGGTAAACATCCCATTAACAATTACTAGCCCACAGCACAAGGAGATGGTCTACCGGATTAAGAGAGACTAAATACATTCATAGCCAGATAGTTATGTGAGGGCTGAGCTAGAGAAAAAGAAAAAGAATTAAATGAAATGAAGTAGTTAACTGACGACAACAGGAGACATATCTACTATATAAAAAGCTAGCTAATTGCAATGGATCCGTATATACATACTTGACATTATTGATGGAAACCAAACATTTACAAGGAAAGTGAAGGAAAAAGCTCCCCCGCCCCCAATCAGAACACGTGGCTTTAACTGCAGGAAGGACCTCCTCCGTACCTGAGTAATGTGAGATATCTGGAAATATAGTTATCTTCTGATCACAGAAAGATGATTCCTTTTTAAGAAAATAAAGCCAGCAGGATCCCTCAACTGGGCTATAGACACAGACTGGAAGTCCACTTGAGCAGAGAAATTGTACCTGAAAATAACTATTTGAGCTCAGATTTGGAAAAGGCGAGTAATAAATCTAAAATCCAAATCCAGACACTCAAATGGAGTGACCAAAGATAAGAAGAAAACCTAAAATGAAAATCCTGAGAAGCCAGATTCTGCACGGAGTGCCGCACTTCAGGAAAAGAAGACTCTTCTGTTGCTGGATAAGTGAGATGCACATTCCAGAATCAACATTCTCCAGTCATATCAATAAAATGAAAGTAAAACTCATTTTTTCTGTATTTGTTGTCTGGCTAGTTAACTGTTTAAGTCTTTGTGCCACTTTCCTTACAAGCCTTCTCCTCCCCGCCCCCGACCCAATTCTCAGTTTTCACATCCCCACCGAAGGTCCCTCTCCCTCCCCTTCCACTTATACCTTTAGTGGTGCCAGCCATAGGACTGGTGCAAGGTAGCAGGTGTCGTAGGCAAACCTTCAGCCTTATGCTCCCCCACCCATGATTATTTTATTTTTATTTATTTGGAAAATATTTCTGTACCACCCCTTCCAGTGATCAGGGGCAGTTTACAATGAAACTTAACAATATACATTGAACATAATAGTTGAGATTATAACATACAACTATAAAACATTTGCACGTCATTACAAGTAATAGATGTATATATGATAGCTGAGTCCTATCTGTATGATATGATTATGATAATTAAACTCAAGAATCATGGTTTGGAATGATGCATCTTTGAAGGATGCTAACAAAACAAGGAAGGTTGGGCATAGCGATAGAGAGGTTCTTCTAAAGATAAACGTAACCCAGATACTTTTAAGTAAAGAGCAGATGATAGAAAGATAAGAATTTATCCCTGTCAACTGATAGCCAGATGAACAAAAATCTAATTTTGAAATGCCTGTATGCAACAAACACTTGAAGTCTAAAAAATAAGGTTGGGGAGCTAGAATACATAGCATTAAATGACAGGTCAGATATAATTGCCATCTCAGAGACCTGATGGAAGGAGGATAACCAAAGGGGACACTAATACTTGAGTACAAATTATATCACAGTGATTATCTACCAATTTGATTTTCCCTATATATTAAAGAGGGCATTGAGTCAAACAGATTAAGGGCCCAATTTTCAGCTGTCTGAGTCTTTGAAAGACTATGTGCCTCATCGTCACATAGCCCTCCCAGCCGACTTCTAAACTGGATATTCAATGCTGCAGTGACGGCATTGAATATCTGGTGATTGCCGCAAAAGCCGGAAGCTGCCGATCCTAACCGGGAAGCAGCAATATTGGATGCTGCCCAGCTCCCACGCCTTAAAGATAGACAAGGGTTTTCCTTGCTAATCTTTAAGGTGCAATATCGCTGCTGCCCGGTTAGCACTATGCTCTGCCACCGCACTGCCCCGCAATGCCCCTAACATGCAACGATGCTAACCGTATAGTATTGAGGCACGTTGGGGAATTAGATGGGGATATTCAACGGTACTAACCATGTACGTGCCATTGAATATCTCCATCTAAGGCACTTACACGGTTTACTGGGCTCTAAACCGTGTAAATGACTTTCAAATACTGGGTCCTAAAATTTTTGCAGGAAACAAAATACACTGTAGAATCTGTATAGATAGAAATCCGATGTAAAAAAGGTAAGGCAATGGTAGTGGAGGTGCACTACTGTCTGTCAAGCCAGAATGAACACATGCCTGATGAAATGCTAAGGAAATTAGGGAATCTGACAAAAACTACAACACAATAATAATGGATGATTTCAGTTACTCTGGTATTGACTGGGTCAATGTCACATCAGTACACACTATGGAGATAAAGTTTCTAGATGAAATAAATGACTGCTTCATGGAACAGCTGGTTCATGAACCTTAGTGGAATTCAGGACCTGGTGCAAGAGATAACGGTGCTGGGGCCAATAGGCAATAGTGATCATAACATGACCACATTTGATATATATAATAAATGGAGGAATGATAGTGAAGAAATCCATGGTGCTGGCATTAAACATTCAAAGGGAAACTATGATAAAATGAGGACAATGGTTAAGAAAAAAATAAAAGGAGTAGCTGCAAAGGTTAAAAGTTCACATCAAGCATAGACGTTATTTAAAAATACCATTTTGTGAGCACAGATCAGATGTATTCCACATTTTAAGAAAGGTGGAAGGAAGGCCAAATGACTGATAGTATGGTTTAGAGGTGAGGTCTGAGAGGCTAGTATAGCCAAAAAAGGATCCTTCTGAAAATGGAAAAACTGAGCTAAATGATAAAAATGGGAAACAGACACTGGCAAATTAGATGCAAGGCATTGATAAGGCAAGCAAAGAGAGACGTTAAAAAGAAACTTGCCATGGAAGGAAAAACTCATTATAAAAACCTGTTGAAGTACTGTACATTCATAGCAAAACATCTGTGAGAGCAGCAGGTGCAACGCTACAATTTTCGCCACCTTACTGGGCAGACTAGATGGACTATGCTGATTTTTTATCTAACATCATTTACTGTGGGGGGGTCATTTTAGAAACCCTATTTCTGCTTTGGACATCCAAAAATAGGCATAGAGTTTTCTAAAGCACAGAGACATCTCCAAAGCCATTTTAGAAGCCAGCTCTGGAGACGTCCCCAGCATGAAGACATTAGGTCTGAATAGGGGCATGGTGGAGACATCCTTGCCTCATCTCAGAAACTTAGACCTGACTCCAGGCATGTACAGGTGCCTGAAAAGTGCTTGTTTTGACTGAAAAACATTCAGAGGGTATAGAGAAGAAAGCACTCCATCATCCCCAGTACTTAGTATAACATCAATGATAGCAGCAGTGGGATTTAACCCTGGCTGCCCTGTACCTAGCTAACTACTATAACCATTAGGCTATTCTAGATGTCCAGGTTCTGTAATACAGTTCTGGGGAAATCTATGTAGATGCTCCCACAGACGTCCATATCAGGCACATCCACATTTGTAAAATTGTGTCTGCACCTGAAATGATAGAGAGCACCTGATGCTATGTCTTAGACATCAAAGTACAATCTAAAATTCCCCCTCCATATTACTTTGAGAGTCAGTTGGGCCATTAGATGATAGAGAGTTAAAAGGGGCACTAAAAGAGGACTAGGCCATAGTGGAGAGACTGAATGATTTGCTTCAGTCTTTACTGAAGAAGAAGATGTAGGGAAGTTAACCATCCATACAGGAAAAGAGACAATACCACCACAGGAATGTAACCTCAGAAAACAGATGTGCTGGTCCCAAAAAAAAAAACAAATAAAATAGACAAACACATATCTTACAAAAACATTTACAAAAATATACATGTCATACAAAAAGATAAAACTCATAAAAAGGCCAACATATTTAGACCAAATCTTGCATCAGGGGCAAACATTAAATCAAAATAGTAAGGTAAAATAGTACAGTAAATACAGTATTGTTCAATGATATAAAGCACAATCTAAAAAATAAACATAGGTAAAACCTAATAGATACAATTTAATGCACACAGCATGGAGATAAGCAGACTACAAAACTGAATAAAAATTATGAACATTTATAAAAAGAAAACACAATGAAGATAAATAAAAACAAAAGATAAAAATTATAAATACACCTCACTTGGAAACATCACCTCACATCACTGAACCAGATAGATGTTCATCAGAACACTCCCATCTGGGCAGCAGCTGATTGAGCGGTGTGAGCACGTCTTTTGCTTTGAGTCCCATATGGGCAGGAAACGCAAGGGGAAAGGTGGGTCGTTGCCCTCTCAGCCCCCCTTTACCTCCATGCCAGTTGCCTCTGGACCCTTGGATGCCTTCGTGTTGCGCGCTGCCTGGGATCCGGCTGGAATTGGGGAAGAACGCTGTGCTGCAGTTTCGCCAGAGTCTGGTGACTCGGCAGCTGCTTTGGCTTCATCTGTCTCCCCATTGAGTCCAGCGCCGAAAGTGTTCCGTGGACAGTCCCTGCCTGAAGGGTTCTTGGAGCTTGGTTCTCCTCCGAAGCAGAGGGAAGCTGGTGGCTTCAGAGGGTCAGGAGCGGAGGGACCGCGGAACCAGGAGAATGCAGTCTTTGGGCAGCACGACTCTTTTCAATCAGCGCCGTTGGGTGAGGTCTCCACAGGACAGGAGTTACCTATGGTGTGTGGAGTAGTGGCACCAGCAGAAATGGAGGCTCTTTAAACATCTGCTGCTCCGGGTTTAGTTTTTTCTCATCAGTGTCTGGTTAATTTCACTTTGGAGGCCATTTTCCTTGGGAGAAGCGTTGGTGCCACAGATTACATCGTTGGATCGGAAAGTGAATAATTCAGTGGCCGTGGTGGAGGAGCTGGAACGGAAGGTGGTGGAAACACAGTATGAAGTGGTGGAGATCCGGAGAAAGGTTTCTGCTCTGGAAGATCAATCTGATGCATTTAAGAAGTATTTTTCCTCAGTACAAGCTAAGTTGGAACATTTGGACAATTTGTCTAGAGCTAATAACTTAAAATTAATTAACATTCCTAGGCTTATCACTGTGTCCCCTAGAGAAATGTTTAGACAATATTTGGTAGATGTGTTGTGGGTCTTCCCTGAAATGATTCCGCCCTTGGTTAAGATGTATTACTTACCCAAGGCTAAGTTAACATCTGGTTCGGTTAATTTTTTTTTTTTTTTGGGGGGGGGGGGGGGAGCATGAGCATGGGAATATTTTGAATGTTACGGATTTATTGGAGAAATCAGAATGTGAGTCTCCAGTTCCCTCTACTTTGTTGATTACTTTTACCTTACTTACTGAAAGAGCATGGCTCTTAAAGCTCTTTTTTAGGAAACAAAATTTGCTGTTTAGAGGGTTAATGGTTCACATCTACCCGGACTTAGCCAAGGAAGCTCAGAGACGTCGCAGGGAATTTCTCCTGTTATGCCCTGGAGTTCTACAGTTGGGGGGGGGGGCTTTTTTTTCTTAAAACACCTTTGTAAATGTTTAGTGAAGTATCATGCTGTTTCTTATATTTTTTATGAGCCCTCTCAACTAACAACCTTCATTAATGCTCGGAGTCTGGAGTCCTCCACTGGTGCCTCACCTGAGCTCTCTTAATTTGGTAACCGGATTTTGTTTGCTGCACTTATTTCTTTCTATTTTTGATTAAATATATTGTGCATCTCCCCTCTCATATTTGTGGGCTAGGGTGAGTAGATATTTTGTTTCAATTTTGAATTACTTTGTTTATTTTTGTTCTTGTAATATGGAGCTTGCTAAATGTATCTGCTCTTTTTCTGCAAGAATGTTTTGTAAACTTTCTTGATTTAATTTGTAAAATGTCATAAATATAAAATGAAAAATGAAAAAAAAGAACACTACCACCCTATAAGAAAGGCAAACATAACCAGTACATTATAAACCAAAATTATGCAACCCTAAGCAACCTAATCACAAGAGAAAAAGGAAAAGGAAAAATAAAAAAATTCATATATTACTTGCTTGGGGGTATCCCAATATGTAATCTAAAATGTAATTCAGCATACAGGTCCTTTTTTTAAAACAATATACCACAAACTCATCTGCATCAGCCACCAAAATGCTAAAATTAGCAAACCAAGAGGAAACGTCAAACATTACCCACAGCAGAATAATACTTTGCAAATATCTCCAAATTAAGAAGCCCCAAATAAATGCTATAAACAAAAAACTGTCTAATCTTCAAGACATGCTATAAAGCTAAAATTGGGGTAACAGTCACATGTACAGTGATCCCAATGCTAAAGCCAGTATACAAAAGAGGCAGACAAACCTGAAAATACCCCCAAAATACTTAAGGCTGTCAAACAGATGAAGCCAAAAACTTTAAGAAAACATACCCAATAGTGATTCTCTCCGTTTATGTTGCACTGTAGATCGAGCGACTGATCAGCCTGTTGCCTTTTATACCATCATTCCTGCCAAACTAGCTTGACAGACAGCATTGCCAATATGAGGCTACGCTGCTAAAACTGAAATTAAACTAAAAAAATGTAAGACTTCAAAGAACAAATCTTTTTTAAATAAAGTACTACATCAGGATCGCTGTGTGTGTGACTGTTGCTGTTACATGGAAATCTTTGGTTCAGTGTATGGCGGCAGCCGAAAAAGCCCCGAATGTTAGAAACCATTAAGAAAGGAATAGAGAATAAAACAGACTACTCTAATGCCTCTGTGTCACTCCATGGTGCGATTGCACCTTGAGTATTGTGTGCAATTCTGGTCTCCACATATCAAAAAAGAAATAGTGGCATTAGAAAATGTACAGAGAAGGTCGACCAAAATAATAAAGGGAATGGAACGACTCTCCTATGAGGAAAGGTAAAAGAGGTTAGTGTTCTTCAGCCTCGAGACGAGGCACCTGAGGGGCGATATGATAATCCTGAGTGGGGTGAAATGGATAGATGTGAATCAACTGTTACTTCTTCAAAAAAAAAAACAACAACACATGGATTAGAGGACATGCCACGAAGCTACAAAGAGGTGTATTTAAAAAGGACAGGAGAAAATATTTTTTTCTTTTAATGTATAATTAGTTTTTGGCGATTGTGGAAAAAAGCAGACAGTGTAGCTGGGTTTAGGAAAGGTTTGGACAAATTCCTGGAGGAACAGTCCATAAACAGTTATTAATGTAATCCAACTCTGGGAAAAAGCAGCATGGAACTGGTTCCTTTAGGGTTTTGCTTGGGATTTGTGACCTGAATGGCCACTGTTAGAAACAGGATACCAAGCTTGATGGACTTTTCGTCTGACACAGTATGACAGTTCTTATGATTAACAGTTTACTGTATATCAGGAAGGGGTATTTTATAAAAGTATTATCTTCTGGTCTGAGCTTGTAACAAGAGGGAAAGCATGCAGAGAATGGCTTATGGAATTCTTTCCAGCATGTGTGTGTGTATTTCTCCCTCTCTTTGTTCTCCGTGCGTCTCTGAGATGGAAGGGATGTTTGACAGATATAATTGCATAATTGCTATGCTACTGTGAATCAGTGTTTGTATGCTGCAGCTGTAGCAATGGTTTATGCTACAGAAATGCATCAAAGCATTTTTTGAGTTGTGAAGACTTAGGGAAATGGTTTTGAAAATAACCCACTATGTCTATGAGAAAAATACTTGGGTCCTCTGTTACTAAGCTGCTTAAAAAAAGTCTGTAGTTACCATGTATTAATTGCCAAAATTAATGCACAGCAATTGCAAAACCTCTGTATTAACTACATAGCACATGCTACCATTTTTTCATTCACTTAATGCAGCAACAATGCACGTACCTTGCTGTAAGTGCACTGCAGTCAGTGGGATGCATTTAATGTCACCTACTGAGGTGACATGAACAGCAGTCAACATTTGGCTCATTCCACATTAGTCAGTCAATGCAGGAATCATCTCATGTTGAGGTGGTAATTTTATAAGAGATGACCTATGTTAATAGGGTAGGAAGGTGTCTGTGTTTAGCCTGTATGTCTTTATAAAATGCTGGCATAGATCCTGAAAATATCAACCCTATATTGAAGGCGCAGAAATTTATGCTTGCTTGGAAGCAGTCAATGTTAGGATGTAAGTTACATACGGTAAATATTTTATTACATACGAATATAAATTGTGACTTTGCTGCCCAAATCCCTCCCCTGAACACGTCTACTCAACAGATATACTCCTATTTGCACCGTACATACTTTTTGGCATGGTGTAGCCTAATTTTCCATTAGAAGAGGGTCGATTACCCTAGTCATCCTTCAATACTGGCACGAAAGGAGTCTCCTCAGATGTCCTTAGAAAGTTCCTAATCACCATCCCGATTTGTTCACAAAGCAGAACATCCTATGCTTACAGTTTATCATAGTATTCATAGTATACCAGTAGATCTATCTGCAATATTCTTTATAAAATTACATCCTAAGTGTCAAGATCCTGTATTAACTGATGGTGTGGGATGCACTAACAGCACATGCTAGTTCTCTTGTTAACTTCTTAACACAATGAAACAAAGGGGCTCTAAATGCTGCCAATTTAGTATGCCAATATTTGTTAATGCAATCTTATCACGCAGCAGTATAGAAAAAACGTGAAAATATAGTGTGACAAGGAAGCTTGTATTGAGCTTATGGAAATAGAAAAAGGTGATGAATTTGCTTTGAGGAAAAGTGAAATCCCTGCTGTGCATGGATTTCAGCTTCTACATAAAGAAAGTAAGCTGAGAGAAACTAAACCTAGGCTGCCACACCCAAGCTCTGCTGACATAGTTGCAGACTTGAGAGACAATTACAAGCACCTGAGCAGAGAGGAAATGTTAGTGCCCTGAAAGCAGGGATATAAACCTTTGCTAAAGTCAAAGCAGGGGAGGAAGCAGGAGAGGGAGAAGAAGCAAGAACTGCAGGAAGCAGAGGAGCAGGAACGGGTTCAGATCCAGGTTCCTGATCAGAAGGTTCGGAGAGCTCAGAGGTGGGAGCCCAGGACTCAGCACAGGAGTCGAAGGAGCCAAGCCTGGAATAGGGCGCATTGGCAGAGCTCCAAAAGGGAACTCAGAGAAGCGAACCAAGAACTGTTTCCGAGAGGCTGGACAGAGGCAAGTGAATACAGCCAGGGAGAAGTGTCCACAGCTTCAGGTACAATCTATCCTTACCGGGTGGAGCTGGGCTCAGGAGAGACACGGGGATCCTCAGAGAAAATACACCCGGAGACATATGTTAAGAGCTCAGAGCAGGGCACTGCATTATCAGAGCCAGAGGAGATGCAGGTTGAGCCTATTGAGCAGGATTTACTGTCTCCAGAAATGCCCATGGACTGTACTCTATGCCAGGCTACTAGCGTTGAATCCCTATGCTAAAGGATAGCTGAAAAGGTGAAAGTCTCCTAGCAGCAGTGTATTAAAACCTAGCCTGAAGTGAACATAGGAACTTGCTCTTCTAATGGGGAGATACCTGTTACATGTGCTATTAAATGCTTAGCGAAGACAAAGTTAAAAAGAAGACATTTTTACTTTGTTGAGGGAAGAAGCTGTGTTTCCCATATCAGTTATGTTGTTAAGCAGATGGAAATTACACTAACCTGGTAATTGTAGTTCCTGGAGGGTCCAGTTTAGTCCTCCACAATCGGGTAGTGCTCCTCCCTCCTGCAGCCTGGAGACTGGACCAATCAAATCTTCTGTAGTATATATGCAGACGGAGCTCCCAGAAGCCTCCAGTGTACTAGTAACAAAGCATACTTAACGAAGCAACACATTAGATTAATATAAAAAAATGCATAGTTAAAGAACAAACTCGCTCCCCCCAAGAAAATATCAAACCCCCTCCCCAAACGAGGAAGCCAGAACACTGCATCGCGCCGCCAACGACGCCCCAGCAGCAAAAATACAGCCCACAGAGAGAAACCCCAGAAGAGCTGACTGAAAATCGAAGAAAAGGAAGAGCCATTGCAAAGAGCGCGGCCGCAAAAAAGGGTCGAACGGAAGGGAGGAACCGTCTTATGATCAACCATTCGGAAAAGCGCGCCGCACTACAATATCAGATAGTCGGGAGGGAAGGAGGACTAAACTGGACCCTCCAGGAACTACAATTACCAGGTTAGTGTAATTTCCATTTCCTGTTCGGTCCTCCAGTTTAGTCCTCCACAATCGGGATGTAACAGAGCAGTCAACACCGGGCGGGACCTTGCCATCCGGCGCGCAGAACCGCCGAACCAAAACAGGAATCCCGAGCTACTGACACATCCAACCGATAGTGTTTACTGAAAGCATGCAAAGACGACCAAGTGGCCGCCTTACAGATGTCTGCTGGCGGAACTAGGCTATACTCCGCCCAAGAGGTCGCCTGAGCCCTAGTGGAATGTGCTCGGATCCCCTCCGGAATTGGCCGCTGCTGCAACAGATACGCGGATGCAATCGCTTCTTTGAGCCATCTTGCAATGGAGGCCTTAGCTGCCGCTTCCCCCTTACGTGCACCACCGAAGAGCACGAATAGGCGGTGAGTCTTCCGAAAAGATTCGGTAGCCTTCAAATAACGACGAAGCACACGACCCACATCGAGACGGTGAAGACCTTTGTCCGCCGTCCCGACAGAGTGCGAAGGAAGAACTGGAAGAAACACTGCCTGATTCACGTGAAAAGGAGAAACCACCTTTGGCAAAAAGGAAGGAACCGGACGGAGAACCACCCGATCCGGGGAAAAAGACAAAAAAGGTTCTCGGCAGGACAGCGCATGTAGATCAGAAATACGCCGCGCCGAACAGATGGCTACGAGAAAAAACGTTTTCAGCATGAGATCTTTCAGAGACGCCCTACTCAGAGGTTCAAAAGGTTCACGAACCAGGGCCCGCAGCACGAGATTCAAGTCCCACGGAGGAACGAAAATCCTGCGGGAGGGCCGCAAATGAAAAACAGCCGTAAGAAAACAACGTACGTCCGGATGAGAACCGAGGAGACGGCCTAAAACTTTGCCTCGATAACAAGAGATAGCCGCCAACTGGACTTTCAGGGAACTAGCCGCAAGGCCCTTATCAAAACCATCCTGAAGAAAACTTAAAACGACGGACACGGAAGCCGTCGCTGCACGGACTCCACGCCGGGAGCACCAGTCTTCAAAGATTCTCCAAATCTGAACGTAAGTAAGAGAGGTGGATGTTTTCCTCGCCCGCAGTAGGGTAGAAATCACCGCGGGGGAGTAACCCTTCTTTTTCAGCCGAGCCCTCTCAATGGCCAAACCGTAAGCGAGAATCGACCCACTTGGGGCATCCGTAAGGGCCCCTGAAGAAGATCCGGCAGCGTGGGCAAGAGCCAAGGAACGCCGTCGCGCAGCCGGACCAGGTCGGCATACCAGGGCCTCCGGGGCCAATCTGGGGCCACCAGTAACACTCGACCCCGATGGCCCTCGATGCGTTGAACGACCCGGCCGATCAGAGCCCACGGAGGAAAGACATAAAGAAGACCAGACGTTGGCCACGGCTGAATAAGAGCATCGAGCCCCTCGGACATGCGCTCCCTTCGCCTGCTGAAGAAGCGCCCTGTCTTGGCCGACTGAAACGTCGCCATGAGATCCATGATGGGCGGACCCCACCGATGAACTATTTGCGCGTAAACCTGCGGGTTTAGCTCCCACTCTCCGGGGTCCACCCGCACTCTGCTGAGAAAATCGGCCTGAACATTGTCTGCGCCTGCAATATGCGCTGCCGAGATGGCCGGAAGATGAGTCTGCACCCAATTGAACAAGGCCGTCGCTTCCGATTCCAGGGCTACGCTGCCGGTGCCCCCTTGGCGATTGATGTAAGCTACGGTGGTCGCATTGTCCGAGAGGACTCGCACCGGCCGGCCGAGAACTAGGGCTTCGAGGGCCAATAGGGCTAGTCGTACCGCCCATAATTCGAGATGGTTGATCGACCAAGAAGCCTCCAGGGGAGACCATTCCCCCTGAGCGAAGCGGGTCTCGCAGTGAGCACCCCAGCCGGTTAAGCTGGCATCCGTTGTGAACGGAACCCAAAGTGGAGGCTCCAAGGGAATCCCCCGTGTCAGGTTCTCGGAGGAGAGCCACCACCGGAGCGATCGGCGAACCGCCTTTGGGCAAGGTAACCTCCTGTTCAACGAGTCGAACTGGTTGGACCAACGGCGCAGCAGAGCACTCTGTAGCGGACGCATGTGGAATCTCGCCCAAGGCACCACCTCCAAGGTCGCTGCCATCGTACCGAGGAGCCGCAGGTACCACCACGCGGACGGAGCGGGCATCCCCCTGAAGAGGCGGACAAGAGACCGCAACGCCAGAATGCGGCGCTCCGGCAGGCACACCAAGCCCCGTGCTGTGTCGAAGCGCACTCCCAGGTACTCGAGATCCTGAGTCGGACACAGACAACTCTTGCATTCGTTCACCACCCAGCCGAGGGACCGCAGCAGAGCCACCACCCTGCTCGTGACGTGCACACACTCCCGACTGGACTTTGCCCGAATCAACCAGTCGTTGAGATACGGATGGACCAGGATGCCCTCCTTGCGCAAGGCCGCCGCGACCACTACCATCACCTTTGTGAAGGTGCGGGGAGCCGTGGCGAGACCAAACGGCATGGCCCGAAATTGGAAGTGGCCCCACGGAAAAGCGAAGCGGAGAAACCGTTGATGAGACGGCCGGATGGGAATGTGTAGATAGGCCTCGGAGAGATCGAGGGACGTTAAAAACTCCCCTTGACGAACCGCGACAATGACCGACCGCAGGGTCTCCATATGGAAGTGCGGCACCTTGAGAGCGCGATTCCCGCCTTTGAGGTCTAATATCGGACGAAGAGAACCGCCCTTTTTGGGAACCACAAAATAGATGGAGTAGCGACCGGCGCCTCTTTCCAAAGGAGGGACCGGAACTACTGCACCCAGGGAGAGTAGCCGATCGAGGGTCACGCGGATGTCCCGCGTCTTTTGTTCTCCCTTGCTGGGTGACATAACAAAAGAATCTTGAAGTGGGCAGGCAAACTCCAGCGCATAACCCTCTTTGATAATCTGCAGCACCCACTGATCTGACGTAATCTGGGCCCAAGAAGGAAGAAAGTCGCGCAAACGACCCCCGATAACCGGGCCTCCCTCTAGAGCCCGCCTCGCTTCATTGTGGCTTGCGATTAAAGGAAGAGGCCGAGGAAGAGGCGGCTCCGGAGAAGCCTCTTCCTGCTCCTCTGAAACCACGAAACCCTTGATGACGGGTCCCAAAGCGACCGCGCTGCGATGTCCACAGTCGGGAAGAACGAAACCTGCGAAAATCCCGAAACTGACCGCGCGCCGAGGTCGACGATCTGTTGAGCTTAGGCTTATCTTCCAGCAGCCTTCCACCCTTAGACTCACCGAGATCCTTCACCAACTTGTCGAGCGCCTCACCAAACAACAATCTGCCCTTAAAGGGCAGCTTACTGAGGCGAGACTTGGAAGAACCGTCGGCCGCCCAGTTGCGTAACCAGATGGACCGACGCGCCGCCACCACGGAGGCCATACTGTTAGCTAAGGAGCGAATTAAATCATAAAGCAGATCCGCCAAGTAAGCCGATCCGGACTCCATGCGGGAAACTTCCAGCAACCCCTGCTGGTCTAGACCGGAACCCGAGCGCAGATGCTGTGACCAACGTAAACAAGCCCGAGCAACCCACGCCCCACAAATAGAGGCTTGCAGAGACAAGGCGTTTGTATCGAAGGCTTGCTTCAACAAATTATCAACCTTCTTATCCTGGGCATCCTTTAAGGCCGCAGCGCCCTCAACTAGGATGGTGGTTTTCTTGGTCACCGCAGATACTGCAGCATCCACCCGCGGAGACTTAAACAAGTCCTTGTCCTTGTCGGCCAGGGGGTAAAGACGATTCATGGTCCGAATACCTTTCAAACCGGATTCTGGTTGATCCCACTCCGAATGGATCATTTGCTCAACCACCCGGTGCACGGGGAAAACTACCTGGGCGTCCCTGACCGCCTGAATGAGAGGATCTTCGAGACCCTCCTCCTCCAGAGGCCGAACCACAGCTAGGTTAAGAGTTTGAAGAGACTCCGTGATCAAAGGGACCAGCTCGTCCCTACGAAACACGCGAATAATCCGAGCCTGATCTTCCGGCTCAGGGATCTCCCCGTCCTCCAACTCATCAGCCTCCGTTTCAGGATCACCCTCCGCTTCAGCATCCGGAAAACAAAGGGTGTCCTGATCCTGGTCCACCAACCTGAGCCTCTTGACGGCGGGCTGAGAAGACCGCTGAACCTCCCCTGAGGAGCAAGAGGGGAGGGAGGTGGGCCAAGCCTCCGGCAACTGACCAGACCGGATCAAGCGGAAAGCCTGATGCATGAGGAGAACGAAATCTGGGGGAAAATCCACAGGCGGCGCTACTAGAGCCGCATGTTGCAGCTCAGGGGCAGACCCATTGGACGGCGGTACCGACCCAGACGGGTGGACGCCCGCCGAAGGGACACTCTCCCCCGATAGAGAGGTGTCACCGGGGACAGGCAGTTCCTTAAGTTCAATAGGATGTTCCAGGTCTGAAGAAACTGAGGCGCAGCCCCTGCAGATGCCAGAGTCAGTCACTGCACCCCTGCAGGACCCGCAAATCACGCATTGTGGTTTGGCAGCCATGTAAGAGCAACCTCCGCCAAGCGGGAGAAAAGGGATCAGAAACAGGGAAGCCCACACCAAAGGGACCAACCCTATGCAAATCAGTACTGTTCGTTTTAAAAACGTTTTTTTTTTTTTTTGTTTTGTTTTTTTTACAGAAAATAAAACACTCCCTAGAATCTCTGGAGTGCCCTGAGCAAAATCGCCAGCATAAGAAACCCCCAAAATGCCAGGGGAACCCATGCACAAGTGTTAAAAAGTGCCACAGAAAAGTTCCCTTTAGAAATTCAAAATGGCCGCCGCACTTGTTCACCCGCGGTAAAAAACGGCGCGAAAATACAAAGGCAACCAAAGAAAAATGAAAATAAAGAAAACGGCCCCAAATGAAGGGCAAAGTGAAAAAAACCAGGAAAAAATCAGTAAATCGGGAGGCTGGGGAGCTGACAGACCCGCTGAAAATACAAACGGGAGGGAGCTGCAGTACCCGAGAAAGGTAAAGAAATGAAAAATCCTACCAGCTCAGGAAACAGCAAAGGATCTCAGCCAACTTCTCAGAGTGACAGACAATGCTGGACCAGGTATGGCTCTTCCCCGTACAGCCTAGGGGAGAGCTCAACCCAGGCTATAGAAATCCACAGGAAGGAAGGCAGGAGCCCAATGCAGGACTGGCTTCCCCCGGGAGGTCCCCTGTGGCAATGCTTTTTTTTTTTTTTTTTTTTTAAAGAGACAGCTATCTAGTAAATAAATGGTAATGAAAAAGCCAAAACAAAACCCAAAAGAACTAACTAGTGTTGCTCCTTCAAGTGTCACTAAGTGTGCCCAGAAAGTGCACGCACGTCCTCAAGCTGCAAGGAGACTGGACACACTGGGGGCTTCTGGGAGCTCCGTCTGCATATATACTACAGAAGATTTGATTGGTCCAGTCTCCAGGTTGCAGGAGGAGGAGCACTACCCGATTGTGGAGGACTAAACTGGAGGACCGAACAGGAACTGCATATAGTTAATGACTGTGAAGCCATAGTGAAGCTCATCCATGCTGTGTTGTAAATAATCCTGAGCGAATGAATGGAGAAGTATCCTGTTACGGTCTACATGGACTTTGTTTGCGTTTTGAACTAAATTCTGTCATTTGCCTTCACCTTCAGTTTCATGACTACACTTCATCTTAAAAGGCCAAACTACAACTCCCAGCGTGCATCTGAGAGAAAGATAGTTTATCTAAGCTTTATAAGAGAAATT
Source organism: Ichthyophis bannanicus (assembly GCA_033557465.1). Taxonomy (NCBI): domain Eukaryota; kingdom Metazoa; phylum Chordata; class Amphibia; order Gymnophiona; family Ichthyophiidae; genus Ichthyophis; species Ichthyophis bannanicus. The sequence goes on from CM066040.1 coordinate 66,211,077, forward strand.
AACCGCAACCTCGCCCCTCTAAGCCTGAGGCAAGGGGCAAGGGCAGGACAATAGTTAACTTCTGGATCAGTGACTTTAAGTTACTTCAGGGCAAGTATAACATTGAAAGTTTTCCTGAGCACAGTACATCGTCAAGACGTTATCCATTTCAGGTTCAGCCAGATGCATTGGCAGTTCTTTTGCTGAGTAAATGCCCGAAATGAGCAATGGGGGGCATGGTATTGACAAGGTATATTTACCAGAAAGCATGTTCTCTGAGTTTTGTAAAAGGATAAAACAGATAAAAATCTATGAGTGACTCATGTTACTCTCCCGCCATGAAGTAAAACCTGCTGAGAACAGAAATATTCATGACAGCGTTCCTTAATTTACCCATCACATCTCAAGAACAGGTGGTTTGAAAGTGAATTAGCCCATGAGTGTAAAACAGAGCGAGCTCTAGCTGAAAATGAAACAATATAACATGCTACATCGCTTCAAAGGTGCTTAACTCTTAGCTCTACCAACCCAACTTACTAATATCAGACAATGCCATCAGAAGATACCATTGGTGGTACCTATTTTCTATAAAATCAGTTTATTTTCATAGATTTCTGCTGAATGAATGATTTAGTCCTCTCTGCTAAACAGAGTATCACGGCTTGTTTTTAACTGCTTAAGCCACTCTCCATGCCATTTTAACAACTAAAGTCTAGACAACGGTCTCAGATTTGAGATTCACGAAAACTACATATTCTCTGTTTTAGAGATAGTAACAAGGGCTGTCTCTGCTGCAGTGTGATGTCTTTATTATTCAACCCCTACCCTTGATTTTAGTTCTCTAGTAGGTGCTATCTTTCTTTGATGAATAAAAATTAATGATTAACTCTCATGTGCCAAATGGTACACAATAGTGAACTTAACTGTCTATGTGTGATGTCATTACAAATTACTATATGTCTGTGCTATATCTTTATACTAAATATGCATTAAAATGACTTATAAAACAACTTTGTGTAAGTAATGAACTGATATAGGCATAGAAGTTGGAAGGCAAGGAGCGAGACTCAGGATGGTGAAGAGGGATTTTGCATAGCTTCTGAAGAGGAGGCGTCTCAGCTGTCGCATGACAGTGACCTCTAGAGACAAGAGCTGGTATATGCATTCCTGGCTCTAGAAGGCATCTTAGAGGATGACATTGTATAGAGCAGCGATGGCGAACCTATGGCACGCGTGCCAGCTGTGGCACGCAAAGGCCTTGCAGCTGGCACGCGGGAAGGTTCGCAATCAAGATATGCGGCATTAAAAAAAAAAAAAAAAGCTGTCGCTGCCGGGGCCGGGGCCGGGGCCGCCGCGGCAGAATCGAGTGTGCCGCGGGGCCCCCCCGCCCAACAGAGCCTGCCCTCCGTCCCCGGTATCACCTCTCTCAGCTGCCTCCAGTCACAAGCGCCGGCTTTCAGAGCGCGAGGGGAGTTTCTCCCTCGCTGCTCTGTTAAGCCCGCGGGGGCTGATGGGAAGTTCCCATCAGCCCCCGCGGGCTTAACAGAGCAGCGAGGGAGAAACTCTTCCCTCGCGCTCTGAAAGCCGGCGCGTGTGACTGGAGGCAGCTGAGAGAGGTGATACCGGGGACGGAGGGCAGGCTCTGCTGGGCGGGGGGGGGGGGCCCCGCGGCACACTCGATTCTGCCGCGGCGGCCCCGGCCCCAGCAGCAACAGCTTTCTTTGTAAAAAAATTTCGGGGGGGGGGGGGTTAGGACTGGTGATGGGCGGGGGGGGGTTAGGTGGGGTAATGGCTGTGGGCGGTTGGGGGGTTAGGACTGGTGATGGGCTGGGGGGGGCTAGGACAGGAAATGGGCTGATGGGGGGTTAGGAGTGGTAATGGGCTGGGGGGGGGTTAGGAGTGGTAATGGCTGTGGGCTGTTGGGGGGTTAGGACTGGTGATGGGCGGGGGGGGTTAGGAGTGGTAATGGCTGTGGGCTGTTGGGGCTAGGACTGGTACTGGGCTATGGGGGGCTAGGACAGGAAATGGGCTGATGGGGGGTTAGGAGTGGTGATGGGCTATGGGGGGGCTATGGGCTATGGGGGAGCTAAGTCTATATGGGCTGATGGGATTAGGACTGGAAGTGGGTTGATGGGGGCTTAGGACTGGTAATGGGCTATGGGGGGCTAGGACAGGAAATGGGCTGATGTGGAGGTGTTAGGACTTGAGGTGGGCTGTGGGGGGGGGTAGGACTGGTAATGGGCTATGGGGGGCTAGGACAGGAAATGGGCTGATGGGGAGGGGTTAGGACTTGAGGTGGGCTGTTGGGTGGGGTTAGGACTGGAAATGGGCTGATGGGGGGTTAACACTGGAGGTGGTCTGATGGGGTTAGGACTGGTAATGGGCTATGGGGGGGTTTAGGACTGATAATGGGCTATGGGGGGGCTGGGACAAGAAATGGGCTGATGGGGAGGGGTTAGGACTTGAGGTTGGCTGATGGTGTTAGGACTGGTAATGGGCTGTGGGCTGATGGGGGGGGGTTAGGACTGGCAATGGGAGATGGGGTGGTTAATACAGTAAATGGGATGTTGGCAGATGGGGGCTGTCTGGTAATGGGCTAGGGGGGGTTAGGACTGATAATGGACTATGGGGGGGCTAGGACAGGAAATGGGCTGATGGGGAGGGGTTAGGACTTGAGGTGGGCTGATGGGGTTAGGACTGGTCATGGACTGTGGGCTGATGGGGGGGTTAGGACTGGCAATGGGCTATGGGGGGCTGACTGGAAATGGGTTGATGGGGGTTAGGACTGGAAGTGGGCTGATGGGGGGTTAGGACTGGAAGTGGGCTGATGGGGGTTAGGACTGGTAATGGGTTATAGGGGGGGCTTAAACTGAAAATGGGGTGATGGGGGGTTAGGACTGGAAGTGGGTTGATGAGGGGGGGCTAGGACTGGTATTGGGTTGGGGGGTTGCTAGGACTGGAAATGGGTTGGGGGGCTGCTAGGACTGGAAATGGGCTGATGCAGGGACTAGAAGGGAATGGATGCTGGGTGAGGCTGGAACTAGAAGGAAGCTGGTGTTGGGGGAGGATTAGAATGGGATGGGGCTGGGAGAGTAAAATGGAGAGGGGAAAAATATTTTGTGTGGGAGGGATAAAAAATCTACAATTGGCCGGGTATTGGGAGAATAAGTGGGGATTGAGGATGGAGGGGTAAATTTTGAGTAGATGAAATAGGAATGAGGAAAGAGCAAAAGGAGAAAGATTAGTATGTTAAAGCAGATGTAGAGAGAGAATGGAAAAAAAAAAAACAAGACAGAAGAAAGGACAAATGGACAGCAGATGGAGAGTTAGCAGAAGACACGAAGAAACCAGAAGAAAGTGGCTGGAACAATTGCAACTGAAAAAAAATGCACAAAAGGTAGAAAAATATCTCTTTATTTTGAATTTATTAACTGGAATATGTCAGCTCTGGGAAATGTGCATCATTAATTTTTGCGCTTTGTTTAGTACAAGAGGAAATTAATTTATAGTTTTATTTCTACAGTGTTGTTGTATATTCCAAGTTTGGCTTTTGGGGTTCCCAGTTTAATTATTGTCTTCCTGTTTCTAAATTGTGATTCCTTGTTTGGTGATGGTCTGTTCTGCATGTGTAACTGAGCTGAGGTATTCTGTTTATATAATTCCTATTTGACATTGCCACTTGTTCTTTCCCCAGTAGGTCGTGTATTGTTGTTCTCTGAAATGTATTGGTTTAATATTTGCAGTGTTGCCTTTTGATAGTTAGGGTATGGTGCTTTGTGAGTCCTGGTAGTGCTGTTAGGATACGGCGGGTTTGCTATGGGTTCTAAATGGGCAGCGTTTGTAGTAGTTCCTAATGTGCCTGGCGGTTGGTACTGGATTATAGTAATGTAGAAACCTTTTAGTCTTTCTTTATCCATATACTCATTAAGAGGCATGTTTACTAAAAGTTAGTGTATGGTAACATTATGCAAATATTTATGCAAATAAGGCACCTTATGCAAATGAGGCTTTAATTGACGTGCTGGCACTTTGAGGAAATTCTTTGGTTTTGTGCGGCAGTTTGGGCACTCGGGCTCAAAAAGGTTAGCCATCACTGGTATAGAGCGTCTAGGCTGGAAGATAGACATTTTGGTCTGTCTGTTTAAAAAAAAAAAAAAACCTTGCATTTTAGAGAAGTCTTGGCAAATGCAGATTCTTTCTAAAATGTTTTGCTGTACAACTGATACAATTTTGTATTTTTGCCTATGATGCTATAAGCTGTTTAAAACTGTAATCACAGGGTTGTGAAATTGTTGACTATGTATGCAATGAGAGGGGAGAGGGGAGGTTTTAGGGGGAAGGCCAGGGGACAGGGTTTGGGTGGATAAAGTTACCTCAGGATGGAGGGTCAGGGATTCAATTCCCACATAGGGACAAGTAACCTCAAATAGGAGATAGTGGGGTCCCTAATCCCATGCCTACCCCTTGTGGCCTTGGGCAAGCAAGTCACTCAACCTTCCATTGCCTTAGTTATGCTTAGATTGTAAGCCCTTCGGGAACAAGGGAATAAAAAACGTGCCTGTTAGAATTTATCTGTAAATGGCTCTGATACATGCAGCAAAGGGCAGTATATTATCAAGTGCCTAAACCATTAAAAAAAAAAAAAACATAAGGCTGGTCTGCAGTTTGGCCTGGTGTGGTGTGAAATAGGTTTGGATTCTGTTCATATGAAGAAGTGGAGTGACTGGGAAATGGGGGCGATTTGGATGTTGGCCAAGAAAAGGGTATATGTGGGGTTAAATATTGGGTTGAGGGCTGTCATCTGGGAAGACATTATCTTCCGAGATGGTGGAAGGGCATGATGGGATTTTGGGATCGGGATTATTGAAGAGGGTGAAGGGGGAAAAGGGTATGGTTGGTAGGTGCTAGTATGGTGTGGGGTATATGGGTTCCAGTATGTTGAGGAAGCTGTGAGTTTTGGATGCAGGGCATATGAAGTTATGTGTGTTTCTGAATGTAGTTGGGTTTAATAGTGTGGTTGGTATAATATGAACAGATATCTGCTCAGTATGGTGGATAGGGTGTTCAATATCATGGAATGTGATTGAGATCTGATCAGCTGTGAAGAGGAAAAAGATTTTGAGCATCTTGGGTAAGAAGAGGGACACTAATTGTTTTTCTCCAGGATACAAATCTGAATGTGGTGGAATATGGGAAACTGAAAAGGGAATGGGTGGGGTAGTGCTACTCTGCTTCAGCACCCATAATCTTGTAGGGCAGGAGTGGCCAGTCTTATCCACAGAGATGTTCCTTTAGTAGAGAAGGTTTTGTGTGACCCAGAATGTAACTGCATTAGGGCTTTAGGCGATTTTGGGGAGTTAATGTTTGTGTGATCTTCATGTATTTCCCTACAGAGCATAATGACCATTTTTTAAATCTTTTTTACTAAGATGGAAGAGGTTTTAGTTAATTAAGAGAATAATCCTGTTTGTTTAGTGTGAGACTAATATTATGGCTTATCTTAGCATGAAATCATTTTCAAGTATTTTGTCACAAGGAGGGCTTGTTGGATGTGTGGCTTGTTTCGCATCCTGACAAGGACTTTACACATATTCCATGGACTCATCCATGCCAGAGAAGTTTGTATTATACTTTATGCTCTGACACACTTTTACGCCAGGTAAAGGTGGTCAAAAATGGGTAGCTATCTATTTCAGATCATGTCCCATTTTGAGTGGGTTTGGAGGAGGACAGGATTATGGAGCATGCCGTTGGGTTTGCATGAAGATCTGGACTCCGTAGAATATCTCACCCAGTATTGGCAGGAATATGAGCATTCTAATGTTACACATAGGACTGAGCCTCACTTGTATTAGGAAATGGCAAAGACCATGGCGTGTGATTATGTGGTACAGAAATGAAAGCAGCTAAATGGCTCTGTGATGGCATTTGGGGACAGTTCCAGATGTTACACAAGTAATTGGCTTCTTTATATATGCCTCAGTTGAAAAAGCAACTTTAAAGTCAGACAGAGTTATGTTCTTTGATACACCAGGGAACTACCGAATACTATGCTATACCAGAAGCACAGGTTATCCTGCCTTGGGAACAAATCGGGATGTTGATTAGGCACCTTCTAAGGACATCGGCATGGAGGAATAGCTTAGTGGTTAGAACATCGGCTTGATAACCAAAAGACCAAGGTTGAATTCCTGCGGCCACTCCTTGTGGCTTTGGGCAAGTCACTTAATCCTCCATTGCCTCAGAAAAAAGGCTTAGCAATCTACTTCCGGTCACACTGCCAAGAAAACCCAGGGTCACCAGGAGTCAGCAATGACTTGAAGGCATGCATTGCATTTTTGCAAGGATCAGAATGAAGGCTTGTTTTGTGCCAGTGTTGAAAGATGACCAGGCTGAGTGAAACTCTTCTAATCAAAAATAGGGGACATATTTTCAAGTTATTACACTCGTCTGTATGCTGGTGTTGCAGTTCAAGAGTATGGCATGTTTGAGTTCTTTGCGGATCTTTGATTGCCTCACATTACAGGCAAAAAACGATGATGCTTCAGGAGCTCATTACCTTGAGCTGATTGATGAATAGGTTTCCTGGACCTGATGGTTTGCTGGCTAAATTTTATAAAATTTTAGCAAGCTGTTCAGTTGTACCTCTCAAGGATACACACAAGAAGGTGGTTCAATTGGGGGCGGTTTTGTCTGAAGAGTTAATCAGATTGTCATACTGTACTGGTGCTCCCTAAGGCAGGAAAGGATCACACACTGCCAAGCTGTTATCATCCTATATTGCTATTAAATGTGGATCTATGCCAAGATTTTGGATAACTATTTAAATGTGGTGTTTCTGCAACTAGTGGTTGGTTTTGTACTCGGTAGAAATGGGTAAGCTACAGCTCTGATCAACATTGGCACCCTTGCAGTTCAGCCCCTTAATGTTCAATATCTCCTAAAAAAAAACAAAGTGGCCAGTGAAATGGCTTTGAGCTATATATGCACACATATTTGACACAAAAAAAAATCAAATAAAACAAGACTAATTAAAAAAGAAAAAAGTAGGAAATAGTATAAAAACTGTGATATTGCCAGGACATGATTGACACCCTTATAAACAATTCAAAATCAGTTTACATTCCCATTGCAGTAAAATTATACACAGCTGTTATCAATTGTCAGTACTCACATGACTTGAATCAACCAATGAATGATGGCTCTAATGTTTAAAATGGCCACATTCACTCCTTATGAGACAGAAAGGAGTGAATTGAAGAAAAAAATTCCACCCTTCAATAACGAAGTACAACTTTATTTGAATCCAACCACTACACTGGCAGTGTTTCGGCAAAACTGCCTTCTTCAGGAGGTTAAAACTCAGTTGAGAATTTCAGGAAGAAAAGTGCACCTAAATGTAAAACAACAGGTTTAATAAGCAAAAGTTCCTTCCTCTTCTTTTGTGTGTCACAGGAAAGATCTGGGAAAATCTGAATGACATTACCCATGAAGTAATGCTGCCAGTTTTTTAAATATAATCTTAAGAACCAGTCTGGGTCCACAGAAAGATCGAAGGAAACCAACCAAGTACCAGAAACATTAACTTCCGAATCAGTTCCTTCCAAAATATCAGAAACATTCAATGACTAAAAATTCCAACGGGACAGGAAAAGAAGCTTCAGGTGACTCAAGTGAGCACTTCTTGACCATAGGAATAAAGTATGCCTTTGCTAACAGAGGCAACGCCTCCAAAGAAATCTTCAGCACATCAATCATATAAGTCTAACATTTTTTTTTTTTTTTTTTTTTAAGAGGAAACTAATCACGACTTAGGAAAATGTAGAACTCTAATTTTCGCAGCCCTAGAGATATTTTCAAACTGCTCGATCTTTCTTTGAAGAAACAGATTATCTTTCATTAAAGCAGTAACAGTACCTTGCTCAGAAATGCTTCTGGTCTCTAAAGTTCCTAATAGAAGACCGCACTGAAGAAATGTCTTGCTGAACCAAATCCAGCCGGTTAGCATTCTCCCGAGCTTTTAAGGAAATATGCTGACTATGGGGTTGTAAAGCACACTCCAACTGAGAAATTGCATCCCAAATAGATTCCAGTGAAAAACGCGTTGGTCGCTGAAGGGTAAAAGGAACTGAAGGCAAAAGAGATGGCATTCCAGTGGTCTCAGAGGAGCCCAGCTCGCCTGCCATAATTCCCCTCGCCTGCTCATGTAGCTGCCCAAGCAGACCACGAGGAGCCCCTGTAGTCTTGTCCATCACTGCATCAGTAGAAGAAACCTTCTAAATATCACGTCTCGACATATCATCTTCACACTCTCCAGTACTCGCTGCCCCCCCCACCCCAGATCTTCACATGGGGGGTGGGGGGCAAGGTACATGTTCCATCTGGGTGGTGGACCATCAGTGCTGGCTGCAATTGAGTCTTCCCTACTTCAGGGTAAAAAGACATCTCCAGTCCCAATAGCGACACAGAGTCCATGAACACCACCCGTGGATGCAGCCGAGCTCAGTCCGGAAACTTGCTGCTCCCTGGGATGTTTATTCATCATGGAAACTGAGGTAGGTTGCTAGGGAGTGGGAGGTTTCTTCCCTGGTTTACCTTTCCTCTTGCCCATGAGAGAGACGTCGTCTTAGGGAAGCCTGCACACCACCACCAACTCGGTCCCTGTAGTGGTGGTTTCAACCCACACCATACCCCGTGTACAAAGAAGGGCTTCATGGGTGAAGGCCAAGGAGAACCCCAATGCTCAAAGACACACATAAAAAGGCATGCCTGATCTTTGCCCAAACCCATCTTGAGAAACCATAATCCTTCTGTGAAAATGTTCTGTGGACAGATTAAACCAAATTTGAGCTCTTTGGCAATTCAAACCAGAGATACATTTACAGGCAAAGAAATTAAGCTTATAAGGCAGTACTTCCCAAACCTGAGGTCAGGACCCCAAAAGGAGTCACTTCAATCAGTGGATACGGTCACAGAAACATGTCCATTTCCTCTTCTCTCTGGGCTTTCACTGTGACCTATGCTAAGTAGTGGCAGTCACCAGTCAGCATGTGGCCTGTGATCCAGTGAACATTCACAGGCTCTTGTGCCCTCCTGGGTGAGCTTCCTGTCAGACTGGAGACAAGTACTGGGGACTGTAAGCACACACTGCACACTGATACAGGAGACCCTAAGCCGACTGCTGCTTCTGTGGTTACTAACGTTGTTGCTGCCTTCTTGCTTTAGATGAGTGGAGGGAGGGGAAGGAGGCTGGAGATCTGCCAGTTTGATTTCGTCATCATCTGGGGTCACGTGAATTTTCAGTTGTTAAAAGGGGTCATATGGGCTAAAAGTTTGAAAAGCACTGTTATAAGAGGACAAAAAAAAACCACCCTTCCTACAGTTAAATGTGGTGAAGTTTCCATAATGTTGTGGAGCTGTTTTGCTGCCTCAGGAACTGGAGGCCTGTAACGTATTAAATGAATCATGCAGTCAGAGACCTACCAAGGTATTTGGAACGAAATTTGCTACCTAGTGTCAGAAAGCTAGGTCTGGGTTGAAGGTTATGGGTCCTCCTGCAGGACAAGGACTCAAAACATATCCAAAAGTACAAAATAATAATTAAAAAGGAACAAATGGACTGTTTTGAATTGGCCAGCAATGGGTCCTAATCTTAATCCAATTGAGAACCATTGGAAAGAGCTGAAATCCGCCATTGGTAAAAGGAATCTAGGAAACATTAATGAGCTGGAACAAAAATCAGTTGAAGAGTGGGAGAAACTACAGGCAGACAGATGTACAAAACTTACAGATGGCTACAAGAAACGGCTGGAAGCTGTCATCACTGCCAAGGGTTGTGCAACCAAATATTAGTGAAGGGTGCCATTAATCTTGTCCGGGTCTTTTTTTTTTTTTTACAGAAATTACAGCCATCTTTTTTTGTTCTACGTGAACATACAAATATTATGATGACATACAGTTGGAATATTTCCAATTATTTTTCAAGATATTGTACACAACATACCTAATATGAAAGGGTGTCAATAATGTTCAATGCCATTGTAATGTTAGGAGAATGCTAATGAGGATTTAAGCAGCACAATGTTGTTGGATGGATGCCTTGGCTGTCAGTGACAGAGAAAACGTTTGATAGAGTGGTGTCAGATTATCTATGGTATGTTATGAAAACCGTTAGTTTTGGAGGGAAATGTTAAAAGCAAGCAGATTCACATTTTGTACTCATAGTGAGCCTCAGTTAATGGGGAGATGACTGCAAAATTTCCACTGCATGGGGGAACTAAACAGGTCTGTTCCCTGTCCCCATCTTATTTGCAATGTGTATTGACCTGTTGGCTGAGAAACTTCTCATGATTGTAGCTATTCGAGAGATTGTGATCGGGGAGTTTGAACTTAAGGCAGTTTTAATTGCCGCTGACCTTTTGATGTTGGTTGGGAACCCTAAGAGTTCCCTTTCTAAGGGGTGGGAGTTATTACACTTTTGGTGGAATTTCAAGATTGTGAGTGAAGTGGGGGGGGGGGGGGGGAGTCATCATTGAACATGAATGGCATTATCAAGCAGACTTGCGAGGATGAATCTCTCCTTGGGTGGACACCTGATGTTGATGGGCTAATGAAGGAAACTGCTACTCAACTGATTAGTTGGCATTAGTTACCTTTTGCCTTTGTTTATTCAAAGAGTAATAATACCACAGTGGCTTTACCTTCTGGCATCATTAGTGGTATTTAAGGGAGATGACAACTAAATGGGATAGGATGAAATATAGATTTTTGTGGAAAGGGAAGGAACCTCAGATACCCTTCAGTATTCTTAAGCAGGCACCTCTTTATGAGGGATTAGGATTAGCTGTTGTAAGTGGCACAGGTTGTTGTTGGGAAGTTCTAGCTATGGATCTGAAGTTCAAAGTGCAATTAGTGCATCCTTATTATTTGTTTTTTCAATTGCATGCCACCCCTCTTTGCCCTTTTGGTAAAGGGGGTCAGAATTTATTGGTGTGGGCTATGAGGTGGGCTTGAATATGGGCCAGACAGTGCATGGGAGCCTGCTTTCAGTTTTCATTTTATTTGGAAATGGAAATTTTTTTTGCAAAGAATGGGGCGGGCTTTAATTCAAGATTGGGCAGACAGAGGATTATGATTATTAGGCAAGTTTTTGGAGGCTGGAGGTCAGACTCATGCAGTTATGCCTCACCGCAGTCAAGTATATCTTGGCATCCTGTGATTTTGATAGTTACATCCAAATGTGGCATGTTACTGCTATATTATGAGGCCAGCTGCAATTTTTAAAGGAGGATGTTGACTGGCTTTTGATGAAAAAAGCCCTGCAGGTAGGGGCAATTTATTGGCTCTATAGACAGTTGATTCAAGAAGGATGGGTGAATGACCTGACGATAGAGTTTTGTGGGAGTGTGTGTGCCGTGTGAGATGGTAATAAGTGTTGTGTGGAGAGAGGTGCAGTTGACGTTTTTATATGGATGCAAAAGGTGGACAGTGAAAAAGATAGACAAGAAGAAAATTGATGCTGGCGGTGAATACTGCGCATACCATGGACTGCCAGAAAAACAAACCAGTCAGTACTAGAGGAGATCAACCCTAAACTTTCTTTAGAAGCTAAGATGACAAGACTTCGACTTTCATACTTTGGACACAGCATGTGAAGAGAGAGATCATTAGAGAAAGACATCATGCTTGGTAAGATACAAGATCAAACCAAAAGAGGAAAGCCAGCAATGAGATGGATCGATACAGTAACAGCAGCTATGGGTACCAGTATGTCAACAATGAGCTGCCTGACTGAAGGCCAAACACAATTTAGGACAAATATCCAGAGGGTTGCCATGAGTCGACACCGACTCGACGGCAGTTAACAACAACATATGCTTCCTAAACAGGCATATAAAGCAGGTGTGGTGGATACAGATTTGTTTCAAGGGTGGAGTTACTCAAGGTACCTTTATTCATGTGGTGTGGACTTGTGTGTCTACTGAGCACTTTGGAGGGTGGTGTTTGAGAGTTTTTCACAAATTTTGGCTGAGGTTGTTTGCTTCTTAGATCAGTGTAAAGAGCTACCCTTAGCTAGTATGGTTAGTATTTTGTTTGGCACTGCTTTAGGATTCATTGGATTGACTGAAACACCCCACAAGTGGAACACTGGAAAGTACAAATGCATGTTGCTTTACAACAGGATCCCCTTACCACCACAGTTTCCAGTTTGCGGAAGGTGGTTTTGGAAGAATGGTGGCCCTGACTCCCCTCCAATGAAGTGAACTTCTTAATCTTCTGAAGGTCTGTATGGAGGTGGGGAGGGAAAGGTTAGGTGTTCTGTTATTATTGACGTTCAGTACTATGTATGCTTGATTGATTATAATCAAACAAGCAAACAAGAATAAGAGTCTCAGATACAGTGAATTCATTTATTTCTGGGTATGTGATATAATGCTGAGGATTACAGAGCCTTTAGAGCAGATTGCAGTAATAAAATCTAGTGCAGCAGAAAAGAAAGGAGAAAAAAGCAAAGGTCAGAGAGAAGAGGATGTATATCATGCGGGGTCACAAGCAGAGAGGGGAACAGGAGAATCTGATAGTCCTAGGAATGAGGGAGGGGGCAAGGAGAAAGGGGAGAAGGATGACTGGGAAAGCTAGGTTTTGAGATTCTTCTTCAAAGTAAATGAGCAGGATTCCTGATGAAGACCAAAGGGGAGAAGGTTCCAGAGGCATGGATCCAAATAAGGAAAAGGCACAGTATCAAGAGATCTTGAGCTGAAAGGAAGAGGGTGAGCTAGGAAGAGCGAATGGGGTGGAAAGGAGAATAGGGGGAGATGAAGGAACCAAAGAAAAGAGGGGGAAAATGTAGCAGATATATTAGACAAGGATTAAGATCTTGAAGTGAAGATATGCTGGGGTAGAAAGCCGATGTCTAGCAATTATGGGAGGAGTAGCCTAGTGGTTGGGGTAAGGTACTTCAGGCCGGAAGGTCGGGGGTTCAAATCCCACTAGAGGACAGCAACCTTGGGCCGGAAGGACTGGGGTTTCTAGTCCCACAGATGCTCCTTGTGGTCTTGGGCAAGCCACTTAACCCTCCATTGCCCATGTTCCCTGTAAGTATTAGTGTATGTGTCTCATATCCCCGCGTGTTAAATGTATCCCCCAATTGTGTTGTGACCGCTTTGATTGAAGGATAAGGCGGTATACAAAACTGTCTAAATAAATAAATAAATAAATAATTAACATAGGGGAGGTATGGTCCGAATAGTGTGCTCCAAAGATGAGTTTGGCAGCATAGATTGAACCAACTGGAGATGGCACATAGAGTACTGAGGAGACCATCATAGATATAGTTACAGTAGTCCAATATGGAAATGACCAGGCAAATGACAAGGAGTTTGGGCAGAGGGAAGGTAAGTAAGGAACATATATTACAAATACAGCACAAAAGAAGGAGTTCTTGACCACAGAATTGATCGGGGGTTTAAAAGTTAAGGCAGAGCAAATAAAAATACTCAAGATCTGACAGAGTCGCTGTTAAACTCAGGACTGAGGGAGTTCCCTTTATGGCTAGGAGTCACTGGGGTTACTCTAATAAGCAGCAGCTGTTACCTGAATAAATGCCTTGGCCAAGATTATGAATATCCTTATAGACTTCCTTGGCACTATCCGCATAATACTGACAAAGAGTAAGGATAGAGCAGCAAATTATCTGGAGAATGGTGAAAATTGGACTGCTACCCAGGTAAATATTTGGATAAAGTTGGGGCAGCAAAAAAAAATTGTCCTATTTGGATAGACTCAATATTGCTGCTACCATGCTGACCGTTACATATGGACATTCAGAATCTCTCACAATCCGGATAGCAGTGTTGAATGCCCAGAGAGACACATTCCAATGTGTGCATCCAGGCCCTTGTGTGTCTGATCAGAATCGGGATGTCCAGAAGTAGACCTGATTCTGATTCTGATCCTGCGGGGGCTATCCTTCAAAGACTGGAAACCTATGCACAAAAAACAACCCACTTAGATCATGAAGATAGCAGTCTGAAGATTACATGACATGAAAATGTTGTTTCTGGATGATTAGGACTCTTTCCGTAGCACTCCTGGACTTTACTAGCCTAAGGAGAGTTTAAAGGGAATGTCAGCCATAAAGAGAACTCCCTCAGTCCCGAGTTTAACTGCAACTCTGTCAAGATCTTGAGTGTTTTTATTGACCAACCATGCATCTGCCCCACCACCCCAAACCAGGCCGTCATCCCCAGCACAGCCACCCTGCACAATTGCAGCCCCATTCTCTAGATCATGATACATTCTGCAGGTGGAATGTGTACATACTCTGACCGGTCAATCTGTATATAGTTGAACAAATCTGTAAATAGTTGCGAGCTGACCATGTCACCTGTGACAGCTAGCTTGCCTGTACATAGTTACCCTGTCAGTCCCGTTTAGAATCCCCTCTTCATCGTAATTCCAGTGTAGGTCCTGTCTGCACTGCACAAGTTGTTAACTGTAAACCGCACTGATTCTAAAGAGCACGGTATAAAGGACACTAAATAAATAAAATTTGCCTCACAATTGCTCCTCTAAAATTATACCATCACAACTTCCCCACCAACCTGCATACTGCCCCTACCCCCCAAAAAAGCTGTTTCCTTGCAACTGGCCTACCACCCCACAAACTGTCCCATCCCTAAAAATATCCCCCAAACTTCTCCATCACCCTGCAAAATGCCCTTCTCCCAAAAATTGCAGCCTGCAACTGGCCGACTACCTCACCAAATGTCCCGTCATCTGAACCACCACCCCACAAACTGCCTCACCTCCCAAAAACTATTGCCTGAATGGATTTCTCAAGAAAAAGCAGTTCCAATTCCTACAGCAGACTAGCACTGATTCACAATAATATCAGTTCTACAATTCTACCTGTCAAACAGCTCTCCTCTCATCTCTCCCGATCACAAGCAGACACAGGAGAAATTTATTTATTTATTTATTTATTTATTTAGCTGTATTTATATCCCGCTTTTCACCGGGTCAAAGCGGTCAATTGGGGGATACATTTAACACGAGGGGATATGAGACACATACGCTAATACTTACAGGGAACATGGGCAATGGAGGGTTAAGTGGCTTGCCCAAGACCACAAGGAGTGCCTATAGGACTAGAAATCCCAGTCCCTCCGGCCTGAGATTGCTGTCCCCAGGTGGGACTTGAACCCCCAGCCCTCCAGCCTGAAGTACCTTATCCTAACCACTAGACCACTCCTCCCTCACAAATATCCATATATGTCCAGAGACATAGATAAAATCATTCATATACACATGTATGCACAGAAACACATGCATGTTCATACATGTACAGACATACAACTCACAAAGATACATATACACAAAGACAAAAGCAGTAGAGATACACACAAAAAAACAGATAAACATACAAAACAGAGATGAATTCATTCCTATAGACACCACATTCAAAAGAGCCACATAAACTCAAGCAATGCAGATACACACACACAGAGCTTGTAAAGAATTCCATGAGCCATTCTCTACATGCTTTTCCCACTTTAAATGTGTAAGTTGCTCAAAGAAAACAGAGTACCCCAGACTTACTATTATTGCTCACTGACCCCAGATTATTCAGTGCCCCTGTATTTATCACCATAATATATTGACAATTATAACAAACAATTGAATCTCCAGTGGTTTCTACTGTTTGATACTTTTATTGTGCTCCAGCCACATTCACTAATATACGTTGCTAAATAACAACAATAAAGAAGTTTATATGTATGATTATAACAGACAATGAAGAAGCGGAGTTTCACTCCAGACAAACCGAGCAAGGCAAAAAGACTGAAAACTACGGGAGGCCAAACCAAGAAACAATTAAGTACAAGAGGAAATGCAACCTGGAAAGCCTTGTTTAACCTTAGTATAGCACCTCCTGGTGGACAATAGGTAGATACTGAACATAGCTCAATAATTGGCAGGGTTATTCAAGCATGTGACAGCTACTCCTTCTGTCCATGAGAGAACAAGGGAATAATTCCTGAGCCAGTGTACGTGAGGCTTCATCATTTTTCAAGTTTCCCAAAAACATACGCACCAATCGTAAGTAATGTTGTTCTGGGGAACATTCTTTATAGATCTGTAGTTTTGCTGCTCATAAGGACCATTCTAATTTACTAA
Organism: Ichthyophis bannanicus; assembly: GCA_033557465.1. Lineage (NCBI taxonomy): Eukaryota > Metazoa > Chordata > Amphibia > Gymnophiona > Ichthyophiidae > Ichthyophis > Ichthyophis bannanicus. The sequence continues at coordinate 66,227,235 of CM066040.1, forward strand.
ATGAGACACTTTAAATCGTATAAGAATACATAAGGTGTAATATAGTGATGCCGGCACTGCTAACTTATTTTCTAGTTGTCCTAGACTGATTGCTGTTGCAATCAACTGTCAAAGACTGGTGTTAGTTTGATGTTTTTCTTTGTTGTTTTACTTAAAAAGATGGATTAGAAGAGCATGAAATATGATCCAGAATTGAGAGAGCCATTAAATTTACATTTGCCAGCCTGAATCACATAGATTGTAAGACCATTTACACAGTTAAGTGACAAGCTAATCTTGGCCAAATGCTATTTGTAGTATTACGTGCTAATCAGCTTTTTGAATGGTGATGCATGGTAATGAAACTGAGAAGAATCCAGTCAGAGGATAGAGATGAATAAAAGCTCTCAGTCATTTGGGGGCAATCATCAATAGCCCATGCTGCAAGGTAGGTATGCATCCCTTGTCCCTATTTTGCAAAGGACGACGATAGGGGCAGTTTTCTTGCATTCCCGAGCACACATTTGCTTCGTTTCGGCACCTAAAAGTTAAAGGGGGTGTACAAATCACTTGTACCCATGTATACTTGTAAATTTAATGAGTGCATATATCAATTTGCTGCTTAAAATGCTTTAGAGCATATACAATGTGCACTTAAAAATGACTAGGTGAAACAATCATAGCAAAATGCCTAGAAATCAGGAACAATTCATTTTAAATGCAAACAAACCAAATTTATTTTTAGTTGTTAACACCTTTAGTCTTGAAGGACTTCAGAGAGAGGAGTTGCTACAGTTTTAAGGAATCTGCACTTGCAAGTATTTACCTGCTGGGGAATTCTCAAAATCCTGCAGAAAAGGGAATTCTTTGGGTTAAGCTGATAAAAATCTGTCTATTTAAAATTCTCTCTTTTATTAAAGTCAGGTAGGGTATAAGCCCACATATAAAAATACTAAAAAAAAAAAATGTTAAGACAGGCAGAATGAAAATGTAGAGAATGTGCCCCCCCCCCCCCCCAAGAAGGAAAGTTGTAAGTAACTTCAAATTAAATACATTCTGATGATGAGACAGGCAAAAAACCTGTCTACATTACACATTTTATTCATACACATGAAAACTACCCAAAACAGCTACTGAATATAGTCAGAAGAGTCTCTAATTGACCTCAAGATCATTCAATAGAGACTTCCTGATCAATTTGACATCTGCTTAACTGAAAAAATCTCAAATCTCCATGGAAAATTGCCTGCTCAGATTGATCATTTCCTTCCACTATCACTTAGTGATGGCTTAGATCAAAAAATTCAGACTCATTAGGAATATCTCAAAGCTCCATCTCTTCATTTACAGAGCTTACTGAATTCCATTTTGGAAAATACCTCATTAAGCTCTTCTAATTCAATAGCTGATATTGCCCAATCCTGCCTAATAAAATATTGGTGGTCCTCTTTTGCACCTTTGATTTTAAAGCTGATAAATAATACAGTAGTCTCTCTCAGGAACTAGTATCCAAAAGATGGAAATACTTGACGAATAAAACGTTACTATAGAAGCCACATGTGGTCCCTACTCAACCCAGAAAATACCAGCCTCTCTCAAACATCCCCTTTTTATTCCAATGGCTTGAAAACTCAGTGACTCAACAGATTATCAGGTTGTTTAATATAAGTAATTATTTTCATCAAAGGAAGGAGTGGAGAGAGACCACAGCCACATGAGAAGGTCTTCTATTAAACACTTTATTGAAGATCTGACTTGGCTGCATCAGAGGTCAACAAGAAATGCAATATAAAAGCAATAAATCAAATGGAAAATCCAGAACAAACAAGTGTACACCATTCACTGGAATGCCAATTAATGCTATCCACAAACCATATTGCAATCAACTGAACCTTTTGTTGACCCCTGATGCAGTCATAGTTCCCGAAACTTGGCCAATTTGGGTCTTCAATAAAGTGTTTTAATAGAAAACCATCTCATGTGGCCGAGGTCTGTCTCTGATTCTTTCTTTGGCATTCTTGTTTGTGGAAGTCGCTTTCCTCTTTTGTTATCCAGTAATTATTTTTACCCAAGACAATCTGGATTCCACTCTGAGCAAAGCACTGAAACCACCCTTGGTTGCCACATTAAATGGCATAATTACATATCATGACCACTTAAGGGATACCATGGTGATACAACTGGATCTCAGTACTGCATTTGATGTAATAGATCATGCTCTTTTACTTGATCACCTACATAAGTTGGCATTAAGGTTTTGATCATACTTCTCCAAGTGGATTTATCACATGTCTATAAATAGCATTCTGTCATCTTCATATGGAATGCCACAGAGTTCATTATTGACCCATTTCTCCTTTGGCATTACGATTCAAGATTTGGGCATGAGTGTCTACTTATATGCCGATGATATTCAATTGGAAAAAAAATGGAAAAGAGACTGCTGAGGGGGCATATGATAGAGGTCTATAAATTAATGAATGGAGTGACATGGGTAAACATAGATCATTTTTTATGCCATCAAGAAGTAGAAAGACTAGAGGACACACAATTAAGCTACAATACAACCCATTTAAGACTAATAAGAGATTTTCTTTTTACTCAAATGCATAATCAAACTCTGGAATTCATTACAGGAGGATGTAGTAAAAGCTGCTAGTGTAGCTGGGTTTCAAAAATGTTTGGACAAGTTCCTGGAAGAAAGGTCCATAAACCATTATTAAAAGGGACATGGGATATCACTGCTTGACCCAATACAAGCATTGAGGAACCTGTGTCTTTTGGGGAAACTGCTAGGTACTTAAGACCTAGATTGGCCACTGTTGGAAACAGGATACTGGGCTTGACGGACCTTGGTATGACCCAGTATGGCATATCTTATGTTCTTATAGTTGTCCAGGACACAGGTATGTGGTGATAGGGATGTGGGAGATGGGACAGAGGGGACAGTGTATGACTGCTTGGTGCCGTCTTGCTGTGGTGCAGGGGGGGATGCATGGGGGGACAGTGCAGCTCTGCAAGTACACGGAAAATCCACTGCTTGCCTCTTTGGGAACCTGCCAGGTACTTGTGACCAGGATTGGCCAAAGGATACTGAGCTTGATGAACCTTGGTCTGGCCCAAAAAGGCATTTCTTATGTTCTAAATGATTATATTGCACATGACAACTGGGATGCATTTCAGCAAGTACTTGATTGCAGCCTTGAAAAGATTCCTCTTTGAATGATACACAAACTGATCCTGAACCCACAAAAACTAAACAACTTGGATCTCACATAATAGTAAATCCCCCTATTTCAATTTCTTATTCAATGTACCCCAAGAGCTATAAAAGAAAAAAAACAGTTATATCATTAGGTGTGATAATGGATAAAGAACTTTCACTCTAGCCCTACATCTCAAAAATTATCAAGAAAGCATTTGTTACCCTTAGAAGGATTAAATCAATTAAACACTACTTAAATAAAGCCCTAAAAACAGTTGTACATGATCTAGTATTAAACAACCTGGGCTATTAATTTATTTGCAGAATTTTTATACCGCTAAGGTACGAACATCATAGCAGCTTACAACCAAAAAGGGAGCAAATTAACATACAATAAAACAGGACGCAGTAACACAAAGGAAACAATTTGGTTGCAGGACAACAATATTTGCCAGAACAAGAGTAACGTATTAGCTGGAGTCCTTCAAGTCCAACTTAGAAAATTACGTTATTCCAAACGCCATGATGAAAAACCTATATATGGAGCAAGAAGAACCAAGCATGTCACACTGCTATTTTGTGAATAACACTAGCTCCCAGTTTGGGCCAGAATTAATTTTAAAATCCTATTCTTGGCTGATTGGTCCTATGGCACAGGATTCACTATCTATCTCAATTCCCTCTTAATCCCCTACTGTTCTTCCCATACCCTTAGATTATCCCAGGCAAATTTTCTAACAATTCCATTTCATACTAAAATGAAGTTGGAATCCTCAGGCAGAACAGCTCGAAAACTCCTACAGAAGTTTTAAAAAAAGAATAGAGAATAAAACAATGGTTATTACAATCCCTCTGTATCATTCCAAGGTGCGAACGGACCTTGAATATTGTGTGCAATTCTTGTCACCGATCTTAAAAATGATATAGCATTATTAGAAGAGGTACAGAGAAGAGCCACCAAAATTGTAAAGGGAATGGAAGGATACTCCTATGAAGAAAGGCTAAAAAGGTTAGAGCTCTTTAACCTGGAAAAGAGACAGCTGAGTGAAGACATGATAGAGGTCTGTAAATTAATGAATGGAGTGGAATGGGTAAACATAGATCGATTGTTTATGCCATCAAAATATAGAAAGACTAGGGGACATGCAATGAAGATACAGGGTAACGTATTTAAGACTAATAAGAAAAAATATTTTTTCACTCAATGTGTAATAAAACTCTGGAATTCGTTACCGGAGACGTAGTAAAAGCTGTTAGTGTAGCTGGGTTTAAAAAAAGATTTGCACAAGTTCCTGGAGGAAAGGTCCATAAACCATCACAGGTCTGCGACTAAAAAGCGGTTTGATTATTTTCATCTAATTTCCATGTATTTTGGTGTGCTGAAAACAAATAAAATATTGAAAAAACTCCTAGACGTTATGATTTGCCACAACATGCAAAATTGTCTTCAAATTTATCAAATTTTTTCAAATTACTATTAATTAATTCACATAAGTGCATTTAAGATATAAAATGCCAAAAAAACCTTAAAGGGGTTGTCCGAGTTATGTAAAAAAAAATATAGCACTGTAAATCTGATGGTCAGCAATATATACATAAGCTAAGCAAGTTTTAAGTTTTAAGTCCGTGCTTCTAATGGTAGAAGGGGTTAATCTTTCCTGAAGAATCCAGTGGGAGGGAGACACAGGGCAGATAGCAGCAGCTCCGGTCAGTGCAGGGGACCGTGGCCAGCACTGTGACGTCTCATGTACAGACACAGAGCTGCTCTCTCCTGCATGCCACACTTGTGCACGAATCATCATCAAGTTCTTGGTTCTAGGCTGTTCACACTTTTTCATCGCAATTCGTGTTAGCTCGTCATTCTTCAACCGTTATGTTATGGCTCCGCGAAAGTGTATTAATTCGCCAGACAGTTTCTGTTTCATCTGTGATGAATATACAGTGTTGAAGCAACAGCAGAATATTACAGACTTTGTGAAAAAAGTTTACTTTGCATACTTTGGACTAAAAATTGGAGATCAAGATAAAGTCTGGGCGCCTCAAAGTGTGCAAACGGTGTGTTGAGGACCTCCGAAACTGGTTCAAGGGTAAGAAAAAAATCTTTCCGTTATGGGATTCCTATGGTATGGCGAGAGCAAAAGAACCATAGTGATGACTGTTACTTTTGTTCATGCGATGTGAAAGGGTTTAATTCCAAATGGAAGCATTCCACTTCATACCCCAATCTTCACTCCAAGACCAAAATTGTTTTCTCAGGAGGAGATGAATGATTTGGTAAGAGACTTGAATCTTCCCAAAGATGCCGCTGAGTTACTTGGACCAAGGCTGAAAAGCAGGAATTTGTTGCCAGGAGTGTCATCTTCATGGTTCAGACATCGTGAAAAGGAGTTCGTTCCTTACTTCACCCAGGAAGACAAGTTGGTTTATTGCATCGATGTCGATGGTCTGATGGGTCAATTTAAAATCCAATTTGATTCAGAGCAATGGCGTCTTTTTATAGATTCTTCAAAAAGAAGTCTCAAAGCAGTTTTACTCCACAACGGTTTTTACGCTTCCATACCTGTAGGTCATTCCGTACACTTGAAGGAAACCTACGAGAACTTGGAATTGGTTCTTCGTAAACTTAAATATGAAGACCATGGTTGGCAAGTGTGTGGGGACTTGAAGGTCTTGTGCATGCTGCTTGGGCAACAAGCTGGGTATACCAAATATCCTTGTTTTCTGTGTCTATGGGACAGTCGAGATGGACCAAGAAGAGTTGACAGCCGAGGGTGCTAACAGTCGGTGAAAAAAATGTCCTCCGAGAAACTTTGGTACCTTCCCATAAAGTTCTTCTACCACCTCTCCACATAAAATTGGGATTGATGAAGCAATTCGTAAAATCACTTCCAAGAGATGGAGAATGCTTCAAATACTTGGTCACCAAGTTTCCAGGCCTGTCGGAGGCAAAATTGAAGGAAGGTGTGTTCGTCGGACCAGACATTAGAAGGCTTATAGTTGATCAAGAGTTTGTCAATACCATGACGGATCCTCAAAAAGAAGGGTGGATTGCATTTAAAGAAGTCGTACAGAAAGTTTTAGGCAATAACAAAGATCCTCACTCCAAAAGATCGTCGGACGAATGCTGAAAGCATTTCAAGCTTTAGGCTGCCTGATGAGTTTGAAAGTGCATTTCCTCCAGTCCCACCTTGACTACTTTCCTGAAAATTTGGGAGCTGTGAGCGAGGAACAAGGTAAACGATTCCACCAAGACATTAAAGAGATGGAAAGGAGATACCAGGGAAAATGGAGCATTACAATGATGGCAGACTACTGTTGGATGTTTCAGAGAGACATTCCAGATGCTACTCACAAGCGTAAATGCACCAAGAGGAGCCTCACAAAGAAGAAGAATCGAGTTTAGTGTGTGTAGGTGAGCTCATTTCAGTTCAAAAAAGGATTTTCATGAAAATATTGTAATAAAACTTTAATTTTATAAGTCTATTTTCATTTATTTTGAGGTATTGCCTTATTTAACATACTTACCTAAATTGTCAGGAAATGTGATGTCCTATGACAAAATGGAGGTCATTTTCGGATTCAGCGCACCAAAAAACATAAAGATTACGTGGAATAACCAAAACAGCTCTCGAAAAAATTAAAGGGGACCCAGAATATCCACTGCTTGACCCAATACAAGCATTGTGGAACCTGTGTCTTTTGGGGAAACTGCTAGGTACTTGTGACCTAGATTGGCCATTGACTATGCTAATTCTCTCCTTTCTGGCCTCCCCAGTACCAGATACATCGCTTTCAGTTGATCCAGAACACTGCTGTCAAACTCATCCATGGTGCCTGTAGGCCTTCTCATGTTACCCTCTTTTCCTCTCTGAACACTGACTTCCAGTACAATTTCACAAGTACAAAATTCGTTAACTAACATTCTATGGTCTTCACTCTGTCACTCCATTTTTCTGTCTTGCCTTCGTGTACTCTTCTTCTCCTCATCTGCTCGCAATCCCTGATATTTATTCCGTCTGCTCCATGGCTGCTCGCTCCTCTTCCTTTCAGAGTCATCCCTACCCTTTGGGACTCTTCCCCTTGCTCTTTGGTTCCAACTTTCTCCATCTTAAAGCAAGCTGGGACTTACAGCATTTTTTTCTGGCCTTCTCCTCTGGCTCCTCCCCTTGATTTTGGTTCATTTCTTCTCTCCATGCTGCCTCTTCTTGAGTAGCATTGGCCAGTTGATGTGTCCCTGCCTCCCTCTCCCTTTCCCTCCCTGGTTTTCTTCCTTACTTGTACTTTTGCCATCAAGTGTAATCTCGGCCCTTCTTTAATGTCCCTCCCCCCTCTATGAACTTGTATCCTTTGGTTGTCTCATGTCCTAGTGTACCGCGTGCTATTCTCCTTTAATTAATTTGTAATCCACCTAGTTGACAATGCTATAGACGATATATAAAGTCATAATAAACTAAACTCAACTTACGCTCAGATGGCATGGCAGTCGGCAAGCAACACAGGTACACTACCAAAAAACTGCCTCCAGTTTTGCAACTGATTCCTATAGATTTTGGGGTGCTGAATCCAGGAAAAATAGCCAAAATGTTCCATCACGTCACGTTTTCTTGCAAAATTAGATTTCTTACCCATATAAGGAATGTTCGCATAATTTCTTTTTAGCCGACTGCAGTTTATTTTCTTGGCCCAAAATAGAGGTTGTAATGGTTAACTAACTAGAAACACTCCCTCATGATATTTTAGAGTGTTTTGTATTCATTTTATACATTAACAGGACAATTGGGAGGCGGGGGGCTAAATCCAGTACTCGCGCTGGCGCATGTTCTTTCCTGTTCGCCTCGCCTCGTTCGCTCGCTCAAACACGGTGGTTGCGACATGAACGTTCCTGTCAAATTTCAGTTTCTTGCAAGTTCATTATTACCTTTTGTTTGCTCAGTCGTAATCCAGCTTTATTCCGAAGTGGTTCACTACAGTTGTAGTTTGCAGTGCTGTGTATTTGTGATGGCTCACAGAGCCAGAGGTTGCGTCAACTCTCCGGACAGTTTTTGTTTTATTTGTGGGGAATATACCGTGAAAAAGCGGCAGAGGAACATTTCTGCATTTATTAAAAAAGTATATTTCGCCTATTTCGGTTTGAAGTTAGGCGATCAAGACAAACCGTGGGCTCCTCACAAAGTGTGCAAGACATGTGAGGAAGATCTACGCTTATGGATGAAAGGTAAAAAACAAGCATTTCGTTTCGGAATACCTATGATGTGGCGTGAACAAAGAGACCACAGCAGTGACTGCTATTTTTGCTCTTGCATTGTGAAGGGATACAACTTAAAAAATAAGAACGTAATAAGTTACCCCAACCTTCCCTCAGCAATTAGGCCTATGCCTCATAGCAACGAAGTACCTGTGCCTGAACCACCAAAATCTTTGGATCATATTTGTGTGGACGGTTCTGATCATGATGAGACTCATCAGATGGCTTTTCCCGATGAGTCCAGTACTTCCGAGTTTGAAACTGAACCAGATCCGAAACCTGAACTTTTCTCTCAAGCTGAATTGAATGATTTAGTCCGGGATTTAGGACTCCCAAAAGATGCTGCCCAACTGCTAGGTTCTCGGCTTAAACAGAAAAATCTATTGTCACCAGGAACAACTTTTTATTGGTACCACAACCGCAAGACACAATTTTTGAAGTATTTCAGCAAAGAGGAAGATTTGGTATTTTGCAACGATATATACGGAGTGATGGAAAAGTTTAAACTCAAGTATGATCCTGCTGAATGGCGGCTGTTCATTGATTCGTCAAAAGACAGCATAAAAGGTGTTCTTCATAATGGCAACACATTCGCTTCAGTTCCTATTGCTCACTCTGTTATTCTCCAAGAAAAATACGAGAATTTGGCCCTGATTCTTCAGAAGATTCGTTATGATGAGCATAAGTGGATGATTTGTGGAGACTTTAAAATTCTATCCATGCTATTAGGGCAGCAATCCGGTTTCACCAAATATCCCTGCTTCCTTTGCTTGTGGGATAGCCGGGCCTGCGACCTACACTGGGGGAAAAAAGACTGGCCAATTCGGGAGTATTTGAGACCCGGTGAGAAAAATGTTCTTCATGAGAGCTTGGTACCTCGTGATAAAATTCTATTACCACCTCTCCACATTAAGTTGGGTCTCATTAAGCAATTCATCAAGTCCCTTCCAAAAGATGGTGAGTGCTTTTGGTACCTTTGCTCAAAGTTCCCCCGACTTTCTGAAGCAAAGCTAAAGGAAGGAGTGTTTGTTGGCCCTGATATAAGGAAACTCATATGGAGCATTCGCTGAAACGATGTCTGAGAAGGAAAAAGAAGCCTGGGATTCCTTCAAGGATGTTGTTCTCAAATTCTTGGGGAACAGGCGGGATGAGAACTATAAGGATATTGTTGCCAGGATGCTCAATGCCTTCAAAGAACAAGGCTGTAACATGAGCCTGAAAGTCCATTTCTTGCACTCCCATGTGAACTACTTTCCCGAAAACTTGGGGGCGTACAGTGAAGAACAAGGTGAAAGGTTTCACCAGGACATCAAGGACGCAGAGAGAAGGTACCAAGGAAGATGGAACACCACTATGATGGCTGATTTCTGCTGGTTGCTGCTGCGGGAAACCCCAGATAAAAAATACGTCAAGCAGCGCACCAAGAGAAGCATTCGGGGGAAGAAGAAACGGGCCCATCAGGAGATTGATTGACCCAAGAATGACTTTAAAATCTAAACTGTGTTGACAAATATCGTGTTTTTACTAAACTTTGAAATAAAAATTTGCTAGTTATTACCACAGTGTCGGATCTCATTTATTAGAATTTTATTTTCACACCATCAGGTGTTTGTCTTCATGTATTGCAATGGTGCGGTTTGCGTTTTCTATTCTTACATACATACCTGTACAACATTTTTTGCACATTTCTTTGCTTTGCTTTGTGTCTTACCTCGCTCTTATATGCTCAATGTTTGTGCACATGTAAGTGCAGACAATTTTGCTACCATCACAGTGTGTTTTGTTGACATTACTCTATTCTTATGTGCTGCCTTGTTACAATTTTCTTTATTCTTATTTGAATAACTACTAAACAATTAGTATAAAGATTTCATCCAAGAAACTTTTATCTCAATCGCACTCAATCTAAAACGTTCACCTCAAACTGCTAACCCAATGTAGCAAAAAATCTGTACGTGATGGAGCAAATTGGTTACCAGATTTGGATTCAGCGCACCAAAAAACGTAAAAATCAATCGAAACATTAGAGGCAGTTTAAAAAAAAGTTTTTTTAGTTTACCTGTGCAATTAATAGGCAGTCTGCAAATTTACCTTTGGTGTTAGAGTTGCAGTGCTTGCTGGTGTTGTGGTGCTTGCATTTGAATGTGATGCTTTCAGCAAAGCCTGTCCTGGGTGTGGATAATGAGTTTTCAGTAGGCCTGATTTTGGCCATTGGCACCAGGAGTGGACACCTTTCCTTCACAGATATCAGGGCATTTTTGTAGTGTCCTTCCAGACCATTTTCGCGATTTCTGAAGTTCTCACTAGCGGCAAACACATGGGCAGCTGAGGCAGGATGGTGCTGTTTCTTAGACCTGCTGCCAATCTGGTCTATTGTACCAGATGAAGTGATTAGTCAGAAGGCTATCTTGAAGTTTCCTGAGCATGCTGTATAGTGCCGGCTGTCACCCCATGCCTTGTCTGGGACTTTGGCTGGTATTGCTTTGTCTCTAAAATTCAGGGGCTGGAGGATCCCACTGCCTCATTTATTTATTTAGCTGTGCTTATATACTGCTTTTCACTGGGTCAAAGCGGTTTACAGATATATGCTAACAGGCACTTTTTATTCCCTCGTCCCCAAAGGGCTCACAATCTAAGCGTACCTGAGGCAATGGAGGGTTAAGTGGCTTACCCAAGGCCACAAGGAGTGTCCGTGGAACTAGAGACCCCAGTCCCTCCAGCCTGAAGTTACTTGTTCCTACGTGGGAATCGAACCCCTGGCCCTCCAGCCTGAGGTAACCTGTCCCAACCACTGAGCCACTCCTCCTCTTGTGTTGAAACTGATTTGGGGTTTCACAAGAGCTAGAAGGGTGGTAGGGGTCAGGCCTTTATGTCAGTCTATCCTACACAATATGCTCAGTGTACTCATGCTTGCTTTGCTGAGAGTTTGATCATCCTCTTTTGAGATACGTTTTTTTAGAGTAGCATTTTCTTTTGCCTTCTTTGCAGCTCTGAGATTTAGTGAGTTAGTGGCAATGGCTAAGACCTTCTGTGATGACCGGGGATTGTTATACGATGATTTGGTTGTGCAGGAGGAGTAAGTGTGGTTGTGTGTTCGGTGCAATAAGACTGATCAATTGGGCAGAGGCTCTTGGGTTTGCCTTCAGGGTGCACCTGGCCTAGATACTTGCCCTGTACATTGTATTCTGGCCTTTTTGGTGTAAGACCAGGAAAGGTCCATTTTGACTGTGCCACAGGGTCTGCTCACCAGGTTTCAGTTTACCACCATACTGAAGCATGTCTTGGTGGCTGCTGGCTGCTGCCCCCCCCCCCCCCCAAGCATTTTGGAACATACACATTTTGGATCGGGGTAACAAGATATGCAGCTTTCTCAGGGCCTTCCTGTGCAGGCAATTCAGTGTGTTGATCGCTAGCATTCAAATGCTTTCAAGCTCGTATATTCGGTAATTTATGGGTTGTTAGCAGGTCCTTTATCTATGGCTTTCTTTTTCAGTATGTTCTGCGTGTCTAAGGAGAAGAGAATTCCTGGTCTGAATGTGTGGACATCCTTTCATATTTGGGCACAAAAAAGAGCGGCAGAGTCAAGATAGGTACTGAATATTGGCTTAGAAGTGAGGGGTGTCCTATTGTAGTGGATGGGCCTGAGGGGAAGGCGCTGGTCCCAACTTCTTCCTGTTTTGTTGGCCGCTTGATAAGATAATCAATCATAATGTATTTTTATTCATTTGGTAGAGAATGATCTTTGTGGAGTCAAAGGGGTCGACCTTATCCAACAAATGAAGAGGATATTTTCTTAATATGTTGCTATTTTCCTGCTGTAACCTTTATTTGGTTGCAGATAATTCCTTGGAGGTTTTGGCGTGACACCATCACGCCAAAGACTGTGGAGTGCCTGCACAAGAAGGTGAATGCCAAAGTATCTAAATTCATAGTTTCGTTAAATGGTTTAGTCTGGAGAAATAAGATCGTGAGCAGGGATTGTACTGGTTTGTACCGCTCAGATTGTGTGCATTTTTTTAATATAGTCATGATATTTTCATTAGTTCTATTCAGGATGTTTTGGAGGGGTGTTGTAAAGCATTCATGGCTGCAGTGGATGTGGGGGTGGTGGAGACATGCAAGATGCAGTCTCTGGGTTTATTTTAAAGCTGTTAGCTGTGAGCCAGTTGTTGATATCAGTCAAACAGTTATTAATTATTTCTGTGTCAAATGTATTCTGGTTAACTGCAGTGTAGATCATAATATCATCAGCGTACCAAAATGGTAAAGGGGATGGAAGGATACTCCTATAAAGAAAGGCTAAAAAGGTTAGGGCTCTTTAACCTGGAAAAGAGACGGCTGAGGGGAGATATGATAGAAGTATATAAATTAATGAACGGAGTGGAACGGGTAAACGTAGATCGATTGTTTACCTTATCAGAATATAGAAAGACTAGGGGACATGCAATGAAGCTACAGGGTAAACTATTTAAGACTAATAAAAGAAAATATTTTTTCACTCAACGTGTAATCAAACTCTGGAATTTGTTACCGGAGGATGTAGTAAAGGCTGTTAGTGTAGCTGGGTTTAAAAAAGGTTTGGACAAGTTCCTGGAGGAAAGGTCCATAAGCCATTATTAAGAAGTGACCGAAGATATCAATGCTTGACCCAGTACAAGCATTGTGGAACTTGTGTCTCTTGGGGAAACTGCTAGGTACATATGACCTAGATTGGCCACTGTTGGAAACAGAATACTGGGCTTGATGGACCTTGGTCTGACCCAGTATGGCATATCTTATGTTCTTATGTTCAAGGTCATATTTTGCTGCATTCATGAGTGGTTTGCTCTTTTTCAACTTTAGCTTGAGTTTGCATACTAGTAGTTGATGATCTGTACCACAGTCAGCTCCAGGTTTTGTCTTTGTTGATGTTATAGAGCTTTTCCATTGTTGACTTCAACATAGTCAATTTGATTTTTATACGATCCATTGGGTGAAGTCCATGTGTGCAGTCGCTGCTTGTGTTGATGGAAGAAGGTGTTTGAGATGAATAGATTGTTGGTCTTGCAGAATTCTATCAGTCTTTCTCCAGCTTCATTTCTGTTGCCAAGTCCATATTTTCCAACTACTTTGCCTTCTTCTTTGTTGCCAACTTTTGCGTTCCAGTCAGCCATGACTATCAGGATATCCTGTTTGCATGTTCTGTCAATTTCAGCTTGTACTTGTTCATAGAACTCTTCAATTTCATTGTCCTCTGTAGCTGTTGGGGCATAAACTAGTTGTGTTGATAGGCATTCCTAGTAGATGAATAGAGATTAAGTGTTCGCTGATTGCATTGTATTTCATTACAGTTCTTGCAAGTTTTTTCTTTATTATAAAAATGCAACACCATTTCTTCTTTGTCTTTCATTTCCAGCATAGTAGACCATGTGATCATCTGAGGCAAAGTGTTCGATGCCAGTTTATTTCAGTTCGCTGACACCCAACAGATCAAGTTGCACACGTTCCATTTCATTCTTGACCACCTCCAACTTCCCTTGGTTAATGCTTTGTACGTTCCATGTTCCAATGTGTAAGACATCTTTACAGCTTCTGACTCTCATTTTATGCGCAGCTACATCAGTAGTCAGACATCCTGAGGGCTTTGATCTAACCACATCATAAATGCTGGCTTTACTCTGAAAAAATCTTCAGCTCTTCCCCAGTAGCAAGTTGAGTGCCTTCCAACCTGGGGGTTTCGTCTTCCAGCACTATAGTACAATTTGTTTTGTTGTAACTATCCAATGGGTTTTCATGGCAAGATACAGAAGTAGATTGCCGGGCCTTTCTTCCACGCAGTTTAAAGTTTGGTGGTGTTGCTGTTGTCACAGAAATGTGATCCTCCGCCGTCAACACTATCCCATTCTGCTGCAGCTGCCCAGATGGGTGGTTTGTCTTGGTCTGTCACCTAAGCTGAGACCTGTCCATCTTGGGAGACCCTGCCAGTAGTTAAACTACCGATAGTTTAGTTCTCAGCATCACTGATGCACACAAGCCCTCACAGCACGACAAGCTGCAAACCAAGTGAGGTTTGACCTATACGTGCACTCATTCTGCTGCCCCTCACTACCTTTCCTATCTCTCCCTACTCCTCTCCTCGGGAACTCTTCTCTTCTGACAAATCCCTTCCATCTGTGCCCTTCTCTTCTACTGCCAACTCCAGACTTCAGTCCTTCTACTCTTTATACCTGAAACAAACTACCTGAGTCTGTATGTCAGGCTTCGTCTCTGGCCCTTTTCAAATCCAGGCTGAAAACTCACCTCTTAAAGGTTGCTTCTGGATCCTGATCCGCTTAGTCTCCAATGTGTTTCCTTACCATTCCCCTAGATATATCCTTATCTTTAGCTGTTGTATTGTCTGTCTTGACTGGATTGTAAGCTCTGATGAGCAGTGACAGTCTTTTACATGTAGTAGTAGCAGCAGCAGGTAGTGTGAATGCCGATGTTATATTGTTGGATCATTCAATATTTTAATTATGTAAACTGCTTTGAAATATATTGGAATGGTGGTAAGCCAAATACTTTTAAATAAGATAAATATAATGAGAAAAATATAGCAAGACATATTGTTTTTTCTTCTAAAATTAACTAAATTAGCATACAGAGCCCGTATTCCTTTCTACAGATTTTTACTTCATTATGATGAACATTTTAATCTTTTGAGCTTTGTAGAAGGAATCTCCTTAAGTGTCTCTCTCTAAGTGATTTTTTTCTCTTATTTTTCCATGATCCATTGTCTCTTCTCACAGCTAAATTCCTCTATAAAAAGCTGTTAAGAGAACAGGTAAAAACAAGGTATGTTAATACTTTCTATTAGGAGAAAATAGATTTTTTTTTCTCTCGCCTTTCTGCTTTTTTAAATTAATTCATCTTCTGTCCCATTAGTACAATGGCAAGAATGAGTTAGAACCATTTCAAGGTAAAGTGTTTTTGCAGTCTCTCTTCACATCTTTTATGTTCTATCAGCTATTACATTTATTTAGTTAGCAACATTTTTATACCGCTGTACTGTATCTAACAGTCACAGCGGTCTACAGGAAACATGTATAATTTTACATAGAACATAACTGATAACAGGTTAGGCATAGAGTACGATTTCTCTATGCTTTCTTCCTGTTCAACAACATTTCCTACCTCAACTATTCGGCAGCTTCTTGTTATTTTTTAGATATATCATTGTAGCTTCCTAAGAAACCTGCCTCCTTTCTTGTGCCAGATAATTTATTCTTCAAAAGAATACTAGTCTTACAGCTTATTTTCACTCCATATGTGTGCTGCAGAGAATGTTGCAACTTAGTTTAAGAGGTCAGGTATTGCTGACTTCTTAAGTCACAATGATTCATTCAGTATTTATTATTTTATTTATTTATTTATTGTAAATTTTTATACCACATTTTTCCGGTGGATCAAAACCAGTTTACATTGAACAGCAAGTTGAATATTACAGTGCAGGTGGATATTCAATTACATAGAACAGTTTTTTTAACTATGTACAGTTAACATAAATTTTCTTCTTAACTATTTACAATAATAGTGTCTCTGCACATCTATTTCTAACAATTTACAGTTATGTGGAGTTTTCTATGTTCTGTTTGTTCCTATGGGTATGGCCTAAGTGGGCTTTAGGTTTTGTATTTTTGCACCTTCCATTATTTTGGAAATCAGTTTATCATTTGCTATATCTTTGACTCAAGCCCTTTCACTTGTAGTTAAGTGCTGTTCTGTTGATGTCGACTCTCTGGATAGCTGTCCTAAATTGTGTTCGGTCTTCATTCAGGCAGCTCATTGTTGACAGATTGGCGCCCATAGCTGCTGTTATTTTATCAATCCATCTCATTGCTGGCCTTCCTCTTTTGCATTGACCTTCTACCTTGTCAAGCATGATGTCTTTCACTAATAATCTCTCTCTTCACACGATGTGTCCAAAGTATGAAAGTCGAAGTCTTGTCATTTGAACTTCTAAAGAAAGCTTAGGTATGATCTCCTCTAGTACCAGCTGGTTTGTTCTTCGAGCAGTCCATGGCATACACAGTATTCATGGCCCACATCATAATTCAAAGGCATCAATTTTCTTCCCGTCTATATTCTTTACAGTCCAACTTTCATATCCATATGACGTTATTAAAAATGCCATGGCTTGAACAAGTCAAATCTTTGTAAGGAGAGAGAGACATCGCTGCTATTGAGAATCTTGTCTAGGGCCTTCATAGCCATTCTGCCAAGAGCAATGCATCATCAGATTTCTTGACTGCTTGTCCTTTCTTTATTGATTTTTGATCCAAGTAAGTTAAAGTTTTTCATTATTTCAATTTCTTCTCCATCAACTATGAATTATTCATTTTGCCATTTTTCATGATCTCTCTCTTAACGTTAAGGTGCAGGCCCATTTTAAGACTATGTTCCTTGATCTTGAGAAGCAAATGTGTCAGAACATCTTCACTTTCAGCCAGTAATGTGGTATCATCAGCATAGCGAATGTTTTTCATGAGTCTTCCACCTCTGTTGTCTTCCTACAATCCTGCTTTTCTGATGAATTGTTCTGCATATAAATTAAACAGGTATGGGGAAAGTATGCATCCCTGTCATACATCTTTGCTGATTTTAAACTATTCTGTTTCTCCTTGTTCCATTCAAAATGTTGCTTCTTGATCAATGCAAAGATTATGCATACAACTATCAGGTGTTCTGGTATACCCATGCTTCTTAATGTGGCCGAGAGTTTTTCATGGTTTACACAGTCAAAAGCCTTGCGGTAGTCAATAAAGCACAAATAGATATCCTTTTGGTATTCTTTAATTTTTGAAGGATCCATCTCACATCCACACCGATGTCTTTCGTTCCTCACCCTTTCCTGAACCCTGCTTGCACTTCAGATAGTTCTTGTTCCAGGTATGGTTGTAGTCTGTTGAATAATCTTCAGTAGAATCTCGCTGGCATGTAGGATCAGAGTAATTGTGCGATAATTTCCACAGTCAGTTGGATCACTTTTCTTTAATATTCGTATAAACACAGATCTTGTCCAGTCAGTGGACCATAATATTGTCTTCCAAATTTTCTGGCAGAGCCTTGTAAATATGGTAACAGCTGCATCACATTGCTATAATACTTCTATGGGAATGCCTTCAATGCCTGGTGCTTTGTTCTTTGATAAGGCTTTCAATGTTGCTTCGACTTCTACTTTCATCACCAATGGTCCCAGATCACAAGGTACAGGTTGAAATGGCTGCTGGCCCACTTAATAGAAACATAGAAACATAGAAATATGACGACAGAAAAAGACCACATGGCCTATCTAGTCTGTCCTTCCATAACAACTACAACAGTCCACTTTTTGCCTTTAGAGATCCTCTGTGTTGGTCCCATGCTTTCTTGAATTCAGTTACTGTCCTCATCTCTACCACCTCCACTGGGAGACTATTCCACGGATCCACTACTCTTTCCGTAAAGAAATATTTCCGCATATCACTCCTGAATCTATCTCCCTTCACCCTCATCCCATGTCCCCTCGTAGCAGAACTTGCTTTCAATTGAAAGAGGCTCTCTCCCTGAACATTTATGCCACGGAGGTATTTAAACATCTCAATCATATCACCTCTATCCCGCCTTTCCTCTAAGGTGTACATATTAAGATCCTTAAGTCTGTCCTCATATGCTTTATAATGAAGCCCATTAATCATTTTGGTAGCAACCCTCTGCACCGACTCCATCCTGTTCACATCCTTTTGAAGGTGCGGTCTCCAGAATTGCACACCATACTCCAAATGAGGTCGCACCAAAGACTTATACAGAGGCATTATCACCTCCTTTTTTCTGCTAGCCATTCCTCTCCGTATGCACCCAAGCATCCTTCTAGCTTTTGCTGTCGCCTTTTCCACCTGTTTAGCTACTTTAAGATCATCAGACACAACCACGCCTAGGTCCCGCTCTTCTTTAGTGGACAAAAGTACTTCACCTCCTATACTGTATTGCTCCCTTGGATTGCTGCAGCCCAAATGCATGACCTTACATTTTTTAACATTAAATCCCAGCTGCCAAATTCTAGACCATTCTTCAAGCTTAGCTAGATCCCTCCTCATGTTATCTACCCCTTCCTGGGTGTCTACTCTATTGCAGATTTTGGTATCATCCGCAAAGAGGCAAACCTTACCCGACAGCCCTTCCGCTATATCACTAACAAAGATGTTAAAAAGAATTGGACCAAGGACAGATCCCTGGGGCACACCACTGGTAACATCCTTCTCCTCAGAGTGAGCTCCATTTACTTGTACTCTTTGTCGCCTCCCACCCAACCAATTTCTAACCCAAGCAGTAACTTTAGGGTCATATAAAAACTCTGTATATTCTTTACACCTTTTCTTGATCTCCTCAGCATCATTCAACATAGATCCTTGAACATCTTTTAACATTCTAATTTGAGGCTGGAATTTATTCTTTAACTCTCATAGCTTTAGGAAAGTCGATCTTCCTCTAGAAAACAGAAGCAGAAATAGTTTCTACTTCTATTTTCTTACATGCATCATTGTAGTACTTCTCCCTGTCTTGTCTTGTTGCATGTTGGAAATCTCTGTTGCATTCTGTGATGGTCTCTTTCTCTTCTGACTTTAGCTTCTCTGTGTTTCTGGGCAATTTCAGAGTTTTGTTGGTCATCCATTTTGGCTGTTTTTTCTTTCACCTTTTGTAGAGACTTCTCGCTTTCTTCCAATACAACCTTGTTGATATCATTCCATAACTCTTCTGGAGCTCTGTCATGTGTATCTAAAAGCAGCAAAGTGATTATGCAGGCAGTCTTTAAATTCCGGGGGAATATTCTCAAGGTCATATTTTGCTACATTCATGAGTGATTTGCTCTTTTTCAACTTTAGCTTGAGGTAGCAATTTATATGCAGAACAAATCAGAGAAGCAGGATTGTATGAAGACAACAGAGGTGTCAAGATTGGTGGAAGACAACAACCTTCGCTATGCTGATGATACTACATTACTGGCTGAAAGTGAAGATGATCTGAAACATTTGCTTCTCACAATCAAAGAACATAGTTTCAAAATGGGCCTGCACCTTAATGTAAAGAAGACAAAGATCATGACAACTGGCATAATCAACAGGTTCATTGTTGAAGGAGAAGAAATTGAAATTGTGAACAACTTTAACCTACTTGGATCAACTATCAATAAAGAAGCAACAAGCAGTCAAGAAATCAAACGACGCATTGTTCTTGGCAGAATCGCTATGAAAGACCTAGATAAGATTCTCAAGAACAGAGATGTATCTCTCCATACAAAGATTCGACTTGTTCAAGCCATGGTATTTTCATCATATGGATGTGAAAGCTGGACAGTGAAAAAAACAGACAGAAAGAAAATTGATGCCTTTGAATTATGGTGCTGGCAGCGAATACTGTGTATACCATGGACTGCCCGAAGAACAAACCAGTCGGTATTAGAGGAGATCAAACCTAAGCTTTCTTTAGAAGCTCAGATGACAAGACTTCAACTTTCATACTTTGGACACATCATGTGAAGAGAGAGATCATTAGAGAAAGACATCATGCTTGGCAAGATAGAAGGTCAACGCAAAAGAGGAAGGCCAGCAATGAGATGGATTGATACAATAACAGCAGCTACAGGTACCAGTCTGTCAACAATGAGCCGCCCGACTGAAGACCGAACACAATTTAGGATAGCTATCCAGAGGGTCGCCATGAGTCGACTCCGACTTGTCGGCACTTAACAGCATACTAGTAGTTGGTGATCTATACCACAGTCTGCTCCAGGTTTTGTCTTGGTCGATGTTCTAGAGCTTTTTCATCGTTGACTTCCACAGATGTAGTCAATTTGATTTTTGTACAATCCATTGAGTGAAGTCTATGTGTACAGTCGCCACTTGTGTTGCTGGAAGACTAGATTATTGGTCTTGCAGAATTCTATCGGTCTTTCTCCTGCTTCATTTCTGTTGCAAAGTCCATATTTTCAAACCATTTTGCCTTCTTCCTTGTTGCCAACCTTTGCGTTCCAGTCACTCATGACTATCAGGATATACTGTTTGCATGTTCTGTCAATTTCAGCTTGTACTTGTTCATAGAACTGAATTTCATCCTCTTCTGCAGCTGTTGTTGGGGCATATATTTGAATTATAGTTGTGTTGATAGGCATTCCTCGTAGACAAATAGAAATTAAGCATTCACTGACTGCATGGTATGTAATTACAGTTCTTGCAAGTTTCTTCTTAATTATGAATGCACCATCATTTCTTCTTTGTCTTTCATTTCCAGCGTAGTAGATCATGTGATCATCTGATGCAAAGTGCCCGATGCCAGTCCATTTCAGTTTGCTGATACCCCCTATTGTTCCATTTCATTCTTGACCACCTCCAACTTCCCTTGGTTTATGCTTTGTACTTTCCATGTCCAATATGTAAGACATCTTTGCAGCTTCTAACTCTCATTTCATGTACAGCTATATCAGCAGTCAGACGTCCCAAGGGCTTTGATCCAACCACGTCATAAACGCTGGCTTTACTCTGAAAAATCTTCAGCTCCTCCCCAATGGCTAGTTGATTGCCTCCCAACATGGGGGGTCTCATCTTCCAGTAATATAGAGCAATTTGCTTTGCTGTGACTATCCACTGGGTTTTCTGGCAAGATATGGAAGTAAATTGCCAGGCCTTTGTTCCACGTAGTTGAAGTTTGGTGTTGTTGCCGTTGTCACAGAAATGTGATCCTCCTCCGCCCACACCGTCCCATTCTGCTACTTCCCAGATGGTTGGTTTGTCTTGGTCTGGCACCTCAGCTGAGGCCTGTCCATTTTGGGAGACCCTGCCAGTAGTTAAACTACCAATGGCTTAGCCCTCAGCATCACTGATGTACACAAGCCCTCACAGCACAACAAGCTGAAAACGAAGTGAGGGCCCTTTCAGTATCTCACAGTAATTTCCAATAACCATTGTTCTGCATTTTTCTGTTAACGAGATTCTTGAGGGGCCTTTTATCAAAGGTTTTAACCACACATTAATGAAGTTAAGTTGGAGGTGGTCAAGAATGAAATGGAACAATAGGGGGTGTCAGCAAACTGAAAGGAACATAATGAAGTTAATGTGTGTAAAGTGCAAATGCACCCATAGAAATAAAAGGGCTTTGGGATTTTTATTATTGCTTAGGTATTAATTGGTAAGCGGTGTATCAAATAAATTGAACCTTGCACCTTGTATGCTGTTCTATATTTGTGGAGTGTAATTCCTAAAAAGATTTACTTGATCTCTGATCATTTTTGAATACACCATCAAGGACTGGCTTTTGAGCAAGTATACTAAAATTTAGTAATTTTGTAGTTGCTTTTACATGGTTCATATTAGACAGAGGGATCTAGTTACTAAACGGTAGTAAAAATATCACATTTTACTGTGGACGCCTCTAACCTGTGTAAGTTCAATACCACACGTTAGTTAACTCCCACATTAAATGAATAATGCATCCTGCTACCAACCCTGCAAGTGGTAGGGTGCACCGAGGGTGGAGTAAGGCTCCCCAGAGGATAGAGTAAGGCTCCCCAGGGGTGGAGAGAAGGGGTCAATGGGCAGAGAGTAGGCGGAAGACTCCAGGCACACTATCGCTGTGAAAATGACGGTCCGAAAAATAGCGCGAGTGAAAACCTGGTGTTAGAAGCAAAAGTGAAGGAGAGAAAAACCATTTCAGTCAGCAATGTACAGCAAAGGCAGGGAGACCAAGAACAGTGATAATAGTGATACATGTGCAGCAGCAGCAGATAGTGCCCAAGTATGAAATGGCACTATGGTGAGGCTGCACATGGGATACAGGGAGCTGCAGGTGTGTGACATGCAGTGGTGTAGCAGTGGCAGAAGGCAGGCTAGGCAGATGCCTAGGTGACACATAGAAAAGCAGAAATGGAATATCAGCAACTGATCAAGGTCAAACATGCCCACAAGTGTGTGTGTCCCACAGTGTCCCAAGGGACAGTACGCAGCAAACATCCCAAAGGGCACAGAACATTGGCAGGTGGTGCCGGGGGGAAGCATGGATGTCTATGCAGGCACCCCTACCCCAGATTACACACCATAGGCAGCCGCCTACCAGGACACTGGATGGCCAGGGACTGCGCACCAGCAGCAGAAGGGCATGCCAGCATGGTGTTGGTGGAGGGGTGGAGGTGGTGGAGGGGGCTGTGGCATCTGCCCACAGCACACCAAGGCAAAGCCCTGTCTAGATTGGTGCCGTGCACTGCAAAAGATGTCTGTCTGTCTGACGAACAGTAATGGTATCTCCAGGGAATGACCTGCCTCTGTGGCAACAGTATGGTGCAGTACATCCAGCCAGTGCGTTCAGGGGCAGAAGGTCACAGGTTCCAGTCTCAGCTGTGGCTCCTGCAGACCATGTTCCCATATATTACCGAGTACTAAACTGTGGTAATAAAGAAGGAACCGTTTTTGCAGATAAAATTAACACGCCATAAACACCTATATCCTACCCTACAGAGCACATTCACCATAGACATGTGCAGTCCCTACAGCAGAGGTTCCTAACTGCAATCCCGGAGGGCCAAACATACAGGTCTCATGCTGTCCCTAAGAAATATGATTGAGATGCATTGTTATGCACGGCCCCCATTGTATGCAAATGTAGCTCCTGCATATTCATTCGGGACAGCATGAAAACCTGAATTGTGTTGAGCCCACCAGGACCGGAGTTGGGAAACTCTGCACCAGAGCATCGGCCAGCTCCACTATCCAAAGCCTCATGGAGAGTCAGGCTGTTGGGACCTGCGCGGAGCAGCATCTACCAATCCTAGAACCTGCATACCTCAGCATCATCATCATAAACATGGAAACACGTTCCACATATATCAAACGGTTGCTATGATTAATGTCAGATAACAAGTCCAACATTAAACACAATTTATTAACAGAGATCCAGCAGAGCAACCTTTCTGATATCTTTGGAGTGTGTTTTGGTGTTTGTTTCCAACAGTGTTTACCACCCCGGAGAGTGACCCCAACAGTATTGAGTACCATAGCAATGCCTGCGCTGTGCCCAGGACTGGTGTGGCGGCCAGGGCTGCCAACCATCTCTATATTTGCACAATGCTGAAATAGGTGTGGGAGTTTGTGAATGTCTATCCAGTGTTTTGTGGCTGCCCACACCATAATGAGCCCACAATGCTTGCACTGTTTCCAGTGTTAGCCTGCCAATGTGCATAATGAGGAGCAAGGTGCTGTGGGTATGGGCCGGACAGGGCAGCCTGGGCAGGATGCATCTGCACAGGGCAATGGCTGGGACATTGTAGTGTCCAACCACAACCTGTACGGACAGGGTGACCACAGCATGTCATGCTGGGGGGGGGGGGTCACTCTCACCCTGACTGAGCAGTGACCATGGCATGTCTAGGTCCCCACATAGTGCTATACAGTATTTCTCTCAAGTGATATCTTGGAGTTCCCCTGGCTGGGGCACAATCACTGACATACCACCTCTGGGTGCACATAGTCTCACCTGGAACATGCACTATGTACTAGCTAGCCATGCAGGGGCCACAGGGGCCATGCAGATGCTACCACCCAGACAACAGCCACCTGGTGTGGGTGTGGTGGCAACTGTGTGGGTCTCCTGTGTGTAGCGATGGGCACCGTCATGAGATCCCTGAGAGACCATGGCCACGCCATCACGCAGCTGTCAACTGCTGTTGAGGGTATGGCTGCAGTGATGCACCACCAGCATTATCATGGCATGTTCATGGCGTATCCCCAGCCATACCCTCACGGAGGGCCCCCTGGTGTGTGAGGCACACATGTGCACATGGCACACCTGCCCTTCGCTGTCCTGGGACCTGCGACCAGCACATGGGATCCAATGGCAATTGACCGCATGGGACATATCACCAAACGTTTTATAGTTGTGATGTTTACCCGCCTGTGGGTGAGTGTTATATTTTATGGACTACCGAACACTTGTATGGCAAGTACTGACACAAATGTGAAGTAAAACATCATGTGGTCAGGCAACCCTTGTATGGTCATGTGTCCTCTGTAAATACATACTGTAGCGGTGAGTGTGACACCTGTGTGCATGTCCCAGTGTGTATGTGTCACTCAGACATGGACTAGGGCCCACAACAGGGAGTGGGGAGCACCATTTGCGCATCCGGATGTATCCCCTGGTGACAACTTGATGTAACCATGTGCTGCACAGTTCAGCAGACATGGAGACATCCATGTTGTCACAGATAGTCTAACAGGGATGCACCATGTGACAGGATGGTGAAGAGGTAAGAGTTGTACTTGTGAAGCTGGTTAGATGAGATGGACTCCAGTATCCACGTGTATGATGGGCGTGAGGTGGTGAGACTATGCAAGGGTTTTGCTGCTGGTGTGGGGAGCAGAAGCTGCCGAAAGGCGCTGGAGGGATATAAACAATTGGCCGCAGCTAGGTAGATCTGTCCGTCGGGTCTGTAGTCAAAGCATGTGCAGTTAGTATGACACGGAGACCTTGGTGTGTGTCTGATAGATGGGTCACCCATGCAGATAGCTCGATGTGGATTATATGCGGTGACAAAGAGGTGATGCCCCCACTATCTCAGTGATCAAGCAGACATATACAGCAGGTGGGAGGGGGAGGTAGGGTGTAACCCCCGGCATATGTATAGCTGTGCACACATGGCATGGTGAATGGCACACAGGGAATGTGTGGAGCTATCCGTCATGTCGGCTGCTGGTGCATGGTAGGGCACATGTGCCCATGGTGACCCCAATGGTGACCCCCAACACAAACAGTGGACACGTGCACATAGGTAACCAAAACAAAGGCTGTATTTGCTGCGGATTCCTGTTATACATACACTGAGAGCACTACCACCTGCATGGCCACCCCCCCCCCCGCCCACAACCCCCCACACCCCTTTGTTCCGGGGCTGCCGATGCCTCTGGTGCTGCAGCTGGAACCGAGCCGTCATGGCCTCAAGGGCGTCAGCCACCCGGCCTATCCCCTCTGCGACCTCGAAGTCATCCCTCGCAGATGCCGTGGCTCCTGGTTGTGCTCCCGCACGTCTCTGTGGAGCCCCAGCATTGCCTGAGTGAGGGCCTGGACCACCTGGCATTGGGCAAGCTGTACCTCCCACTGTCCACGCAGTTCCGACTGTAGTGCCAGCAATGCACGGCGAGTGCCTGTGGGTGGGAGGGATTGTGACTCATGAGACAAATGCTGCACAAACCCATACGTGCATGACCTGGCCATTCCCCAACATGCCACCCCCCCTCAGACATGACCATGGGGCATATGTACGTGTGGGGGGCCACTGTCATTGTGCGTGTGTCTCCCCCCCTGCTGTGTCTGGGGGTTGGTGTGTCACACCAGCACATGCAAGCATCCTGCCAGTTACCTACCTGCAGCATCTCTGCATGCCGACGCTGTGTGTGCCCTCAGCTCCTGGAGAACGACATGCATTGCGTTTGGTGGTGTGGTCACAAGCCCTGGTGCTGGCATTGTGGGACTGACCCCCACATCCTCCGGGCCCGCCCCAGGCACTGTGGTGATGTTAGGAACACACCGCTGTGGTATGTGTTTGTGCTCCAGTGCGGCCACAACATCAGGCATCACATCAGCCCCTGGGGTGTCTGGAGCAGTGCTGGTGGTAGCCTATGAATATGGCTCCTTGGGGTCGCACACTGGCTCAGGCTCTTCGCCATATCCCTCCTCGCCCGCCTCGATGGCTTGGATGTCACATGGAGGGTGGAACAAGGTGCCCAGTAGATATGGGTTTGACACTGACACAGACGTAGAGACCATTGGGATGTCACTACAATGGGCAATGTGTGTACCGCCTCTAGGTGATGTCATGACACCTACAATGGGGTCAGAACATGTGTGTCGACTATGATGTACCTGGGTGGGGGGGGGCAGCACATTGTGGTGCGTGAGGTACAACGCCACATTGGCATGCTGGATTCGGTGTCAGGTGGCGAGTGCTGTGCACACATTGCGCATCACCAGGTACGCAGTGTGTGTGAGAGACATGGACTATGAGAACAGAGCAACATGTGGCAGGTGTGTGTGTGGGACCCTGCAAGGTGGGTGGGGCCTGTGACATTGTGTGTGGGTGACAGGTATGCACTGGGGGAGTGCGGGTTTGGGTGGTAGATGTTGCTGGTGGCGTGGTGGACATCCAGATGTGTGCGGGGACAAGTACAGTGTTGGCCCATGTGTGTCATGGGTGGGGAGCAATGCAGGACTGTGCACCCTGTGGACCACCAATGTGGGGATGGGGGGGCCCTGCCGTGCATGTAATTGCACTGGGGAGGAGCGGAACAGTGTCCCTGGCACTGCGGTGTCTGTGAGGGGGTTGACCCCTGGTGGTGTCGGTGTTGGTGTAGGTGCATCTGTTGCAGGGGCCAGTGGGTCTGGAGATAGCGACATGACATGGAGGCGGGAGGGTATGTTCACTGTGTTGGTGGGGATGTATTAGCACATATGCTCATGCTTTGGGTGTCCTGGGGTGGTCAGTGGGATGCCTGGTCTGCATGTGGTGTGTGTTTGCGTCTGTGACAGAGGTTTGGATGCTGCATTCATGCATTTGTTTGATATGTGTGACATATGTGGCGTGAAGGTGTATACGCAGCATGGACAGATATGTGTGTGGGGGGGTTTGCCATTCCTGTCTGCAGGTCATTGTGTTCACATGTGCACTGTTGGGGAGTGGTGTCAATCTACCTGCCCGACCAAGTGGCCCCCCCTCGTTCAGTACAACTGTTCAGTGCTGCATCATATCCACCACTGTGCATGGCCACAGCACATCTCCAGGTACCTGTCCTAGCCTCCCTGGGGACACACAGCTGGACGTTGCTGCCCCTGTGGCCTCCCCTGCGTCTGTTGGGGCACACCTGTTCTCAGGACATAGGCCCGCACCACCCCGTGGCCGACACAGCATGTGCTTGGTGGATAGTTGTACATTTGCTGCATGTCTCGGACTTACCTGCTTGTGGGTGGGCCATGTCCAGCGCTGGGGACAGTCCATGGAGGTAGATCGGGGCTAGATGCTCAGCAAGCTGCAGCTCCAGTGGTGTGAGGCGTGGGGTGAAGGGACCACCCCCGCCAGTGGCGCTAGCGTCTCTGCATTCGGCCGTCATGTGTGGATGGACCCTCCGCCTAATGTCATTGAATCTTTTCCTCAGACTGTCAAGTTCCCTTGGTGGCCCCCCTGCCTGTGCCACGGCCTCCTGCACCTCCTCCCACAACTGGGTCCTTATGCTCACAGGTGTGCGTGAGCTCATGCAGCCATAGAGGTCCTCATAGTGTTCAAGGACACTTGCCAGCAGGTTGTGGTTCTCCTGCTGGCTGAATCATATTGCCGTCCTCCTCTCCTCATCAAGCACAGGCTTCGGCTTCTGCTTGGTGCCCCTCCATCTGCTCCTGGGTGGGGCCGAACATAACAGATGGGCCTGCAAACTCGGACACCTGGTGTCCTAACCCTCCCGGCTCATTAGGCCGGGTCCCTGGCGTTTCCCTGGATGCCCCACCTATCATGTCAGCCCCCAGCACGTCCGTGTTCTCCTTGTCCCTCCTCTGTATTCCGGCCATGTCTGACCTCCTGTAACTCACCTCCCCCCTTCACTCACCAACCCAGCCCCTCACCACCCCCACCACTCACCAACCCTGCCAGTCACCTCTCCCGCCACTCACCAACCCTGCAACCCAACTCCTCCGCCACTCACCAACTCTGCACCCAATTCCACCGCCACTCACTTGCCCGGCCACTCTCCTCGCCTAACTTGACCCCGTCTCTGTCCTCGCCTCACCACCACCAATGCACGCCTTCTCTTCCCGTCACCTAGACAAACCCCTCAGCGTGTAGCACGTCTGCATGTCTATTTATGCTTCATTTTCCGTCTGTGGATGCGTGCACGCATTGCGCATGTGCAATGGCAGTGACAGTGTATGCACAGCAGCAATGCGTGAGGTATGTACGCGGAACCTGGTGCCACACATGTGCATGCAGACTATGTTTCTGTGTAGGGGGCATATGCATGTGTGGTGCCAGCTCCCCCAATGCTGTGTCAGTTGTGGTGTGCGCGGGACCTGGTGCCGCACATGCGCACACACATACAGGCTATGCGCATGTGCGCCACATGCTTCCGCGCACGCTGCAATGGACAGGGCGTTGTGGGAGCTGGTGCCACATATGCATATGGCCCCTCCGTAGGAGCATAGTCTGCATGTGCATGTCCGGCGCCAGGCTCTGCGTATGCACCACATGCATTGCCGCTGTGCATATGCCACGTCACTACCATTGCGCATGCACAACACGCGCATGTGCGCGCAGATGGAAAATGGCCAATTTTCCCAATGGAGAAAGGTGAATAGTGGTGCACCCCAGGGATCTGTGCTGGGTCCGCTGCTTTTTGACATATTCATAAATGACCTGGAAAGTGGAATAACGAGTGAGGTTATCAAATTTGCAGATGACACAAAACTATTTAAAGTTGTTAAAACCCAAGAGGATTGTGGAATATTGCAAGAGGATCTTGATAAATTGGAAGACTGGGCATCAAAATGGCAGATGAAATTTAATGTGAACAACTGCAAAGTTATGCACCTAGGGAAGAACAACCCAAACTATGGTTACACGAAGCAAGGTTCCACATTAGGAACCACCACCCAGGAAAAAGATTTAGGCATCATTGTGGATGCCACGTTAAAACCCTCGGCCCAGTGTGCAGCAGCGGCCAAGAGAGCAAATAGAATGCTAGGTATCATAAGGAAAGGAATGGAAAATAAAACAAAAAAGATATTATAATGCCTCTATATCGTTCCATGGTGAGACCGCACCTTGAATATTGTGTGCAATTCTGGTCACCGTATCTTAAAAAGGATATAGCGTTATTAGAAAAGGTTCAGAGAAGAGCCACCAAAATGGTAAAGAGGATGGAAGGATACTCCTATGAAGAAAGGCTAAAAAGGTTGGGGCTCTTTAACCTGGAAAAGAAACGCCTGAGGGGGGATATGATAGAAGTCTATAAATTAATGAACAGAGTGGAACGGGTAAACGTAGATCGATTGTTTACCTTATCAGAATATAGAAAGACTAGGGGACATGCAATGAAGCTACAGGGTAAACTATTTAAGACTAATAAAAGAAAATATTTTTTCACTCACGTGTAATCAAACTCTGGAATTTGTTACCGGAGGATGTAGTAAAGGCTGTTAGTGTAGCTGGGTTTAAAAAAGGTTTGGATAAGTTCCTGAAGGAAAGGTCCATATACCATTATTAAGAAGGGACCCAGGATATCAATGCTTGACCCAGTACAAGCATTGTGGAACCTGTGTATTTTGGAGGAACTGCTAGGTACGTATGACCTAGATTGGCCACTGTTGGAAACAGGATACTGGGCTTGATGGACCTTGGTCTGACCCAGTATGGCATATCTTATGTTCTTATGTTATGTTCCTTGGCCTTGTCTACAGATTTCACCAAAAATATACTCCTTTCCCTTCTCCAGATCTTCTCATGAAGCATGGGGTTAGGGGAATAAATATTAGGGATATTTATGGCAAAAAAAGCCTTTCCTTTGATTTGTTGGGGGGTTTGTCTTTGTATAATTTTTTTAAATAGTGTACTGTAATTTACATTAGAGCGCACTATTATGCAATAGAGTATACTGTTGTGCAATTATGTCCACTATTGTCACTTTCATTTTAAAATAGAAACAGCATTCTTATAAAATATATCACCAATAAGAGAAAACCCCTGTTCTGGAATATTAAAAACCTCATAGAATTAACTTTTAAATAGTTCAAATGGATAAGTGGGAAATACAACCGGGGCATAGAAACAATAATAACTAACACCCCCTAGACGTTCCCATATCACACCTGTTCTCTACGATCTCCACTGGCTCCCCATCCAATACAGAATTAAATTTAAGGTTCTTACTCTTACACACAAAATTATTTCCAAAGAATCTACCCCATGCCTCTCCCCCCTCCTTCTTTCATCCAATAACACAAGACCACACCGCTCTATTACCAAAAACTTGCTGACCATCCCTATAGACAAGAGAACCTGCAAACAATCTACTAATAACAGGGCCTTCTCCCTCTATGCCCCTTCCTTATGGAATACTTTTCCTCCTGAACTTCGGAACTGTTCATCCCACTCTGAGTTCCGTAAGAAGTTAAAAACCCATCTTTTCCTGGAACATTATTCCCTCCCACCTTAGCATTTCACTTGTTACACCCCCTCCTTCTCCTCCTCCATCACTTAACCCTTTGAAGGCCTACTTTAAATTTTTAATCCACATTCTGCAGCTGGGTTAATTTTTGCATATTTCAGGAAAATTGTACCCATCTTATTCAATATGTTCTAATAGTGATTTTCCTTCTGCTATGGTCATGTATTATATACCATTTGATAGGAATATTTAGTCAGAATTTTGGATCCCGAGAGTTTTGGGCTCGGCCTGGAAAGGGTTAAACTCTATTACACTACAGATGTCCCCTCATAATTTCATATGCAAATAGTTGATCTTTGATCGCTGTACATAGTTATTCTTGTTACTATATGTATCCAATGTTATGTTCCATGTAAACAGTTGAAACACACTGCTATAAATTGTTCTATGTAAACCGTCTTGACTTGTAGAAAGACGGTATATAAAAATTGTTAAATAAATAAGAAAAGAAGAAAGTGTGTCATTTGGCAATTTGAGAGAACTATTTTTTTTGGCCACTAATTTAAATACAAGTATTCCACCGACGTTTGTAGGTAGTTACAGTATATAGCACTTGCTATGAACTAAAGGCATAAAACAAGGTCAAAGGTCTTCTACTACTCCACTAATTGAAGTAATAGCTAGCTAAAGTCCCAATCTTCAATGGTTAGCAGTATGCTGCATTAGCACATGATTTATAACATCTCTGGAGGACTACTGATACCCTAAGGCAAAGGGCATTAACATTTTGCACTCATTACTTCAACTGCTGTTGCTGATATCCTATCAGTAAGGGCACAAATAAAATGCAATTATGTACTCTTCAAGTTTCAGCATTGCTGGTTATAATTGTGGGTAAAGTCTCAAAACATTGCAATGTGATCTGTGAATTTATTTATGCATTTAATTCAGTTTTTATGTCTCTTTCAATAAAACCTGAAGGGATTTCAAATGCAGCATAGCCCCTTCCAACTTACAGTGGTGTGCAAAAGTCTGGAATCACTTCTAAATTTGACGTTATTTCAACTTTGTGACCTTATATCTTAATTTATTTTTCTTCCCAGTGGCTTTTTCTGTGTATCTCATGATAAGTGATAGATTTGGCTATTAGGACCATCCTTTATTATTGGTTTGGCACTTATTTTCTGAGTTTGTTCCCCATAGTTGTCCTGTTGATAGATTTTCTGTGAAAATCACGTAATGTACATCGTTGGCCAACGATATATTATTGCAAGTATGCTTTAAAAAATATTATGGACGCATGCCAGGTTTCCTTCAAATTAATGTATGTGGCCATGAAAAAGGCCATTTTTATGTATCAGTGATGGCTCAGTATATGGTGGGCCACCCTTTATTCTTGATCACCTGACTGCACCTTGTCGGCATTGAATGAACCAGTCTGACAAGGTGATCATTTGTGACAACGCAGTTCCAAGCTGCAATGAGTGACTCAATCAGCTCACGCTTTGATGTCGGATGCCTCTTGGATATTTCCAAGGCCACTTGTGCCACAGGTTCTCGACTGGATTCAGATCTGGATACTGGGCAGGCCAGTCCATTGACTTGATGTTGTTCCGCTGCTTCCAGATGATCACCTGTCTATAGTGATGGCAGGGTGCATTGTCATCTTGGAGCAGGAACTGGCCAGGAAACAGCTGGTGTGCTGATGGCACCATGCACTTTTGCAGTATGGTGATGTACTTGGCCCTGTTGACCATTCCATTGACGATGTGAAGATGTCCAATGCCACTGGCAGCCATGCAGCCCCAGACCATGACCTTCAAAGGATGCTTCATAGTGAGGTTGAGACACTCAGGCTTGAATTCCACTCCAGGAAATCTTCTCACATAGGTGTGGGCCTGGTTACCAAACAGGCAGAAGGTGCTTTCATCACTGAATAGCATCTTTTCTCACATTTCAGTCGGCCAGGTTGAGTGCTTTCTCGCCCACACGATCCGGTTGCACTGTTGTATGTCAGTCATTAGTGGCTTATTCCATGCTTTGCAGCCCCGGAGATGAACTGTTGATGAGCTGACACTGACCTCACTCTTGTCTGACCACTCTCGAAGTAGCTGATGAGAGGTCAACTTGTGATTAGTCAGTGAAATGCATCATAGTGTGCAGTCCTGGTGTGATGTTGATGCACGTGGACGACCTGAACGAGGCTTGTCCACCACTAAACCAGTTTTTCTTCTTCTGTACAATCTTAACAGCAGCACTCTGACTGTAGCCAACTTTCCTGGCTGACGGCTTGAAAATCCTTCCTCGCTCATAAAGGACACACGAACATGCTCCTCCAACGTCAGGGTCCGAGTCATCTTCATGGTCCATCCAGAAAACGTATGAAATTCAAAAATTCTGCGCGTTTTTATAGCTGCACTGTTTGCTAGATATCTGCATTGTGATTGGTTAGTGAAACCAGCCTCCTGATTATCCAATATGCACACGTTATTTCTGACCAATCTTAATCCAGTTTTGATGCAGGATACACAAAAGATGCAGTAGCTATCTCCGAGCGTCTGTAAAGTATTTAAATTGGAAGCAAGGAATGCAAAAGTCAACTCTAACAGCCAAATGTATCCCTTTTAACATGGTAGAAAGATGAATATGCTGGGCTAACGCAAAATTTAAAAAAAAAAAAAACACGTTAAAAAGTATGAAAAACGCAAAACTCACAAGTGATTCCAGACTTTTGCACACCACTTGTACACACCTACATCTGCAATACAATAAACATAGGATCCTATATTCACACGTGGCAGTTAGCACAATTACACTGCCTAGCTGTCACCGACAAATGCTAAACCCAGATATTCAATTCCGGGGCTATATCCAGTCACTGAATATCTAGGTTTGGCGCATAGCCCAGAAGCTAACCAGTCAGAGTTGAGGAGTCTCTGCCAGGTTAGCTCCTGCGGGTAAAGATAAGCTTGGAAAAAGCTTGCCTATCTTTACCTGTGGGTCGTTACCCGGGCAGCGGCTCAATATCGCCGCTGACCAGTTAGTGGCAGGTACCGCCCCTGTGTAGCATCAGGGCGTATAGCAGCAGTATCCAGTAATATCCCGCTTTATTTTTATTTTTTTATTTTATTTTTTTTTTTTTTTAAGTGCCATCAAGTCAATGAGACTCCTGATGACCCAGCAGCCCCTGGATTTTCGTGGCAAGGTATGACTACGTTGATTGCCAGGCCTTTTCTTCCGAGGCAATGGAGGGTAAAAGTGACCTGCTCAAGGCCACAAGGAGTGCCAGTGGGAATCAGACCCCTAACTCTTTCATGCTGGGCTGTTGTTCTACTAACTACTAGGCTACTCCTCCACGGTTTACAGGTCTGTAAACCGTGTAACTGCCTTTCAGGTCCATAGCCCTGCCCAGCAGCCTGGCTCAAGGCAACAAAAGAAGAAGTTGCCCAGTACATCACACACATAGTAAACCAATCACTCCAGCAAGGAGTCATGCCAGCCAAACTCAAAATATCCCTCATAAGACCCATACTAAAAAAACAAAAAACTCTAGAAAAGGATAACCCAGCCTCTTACCGACCAATCTCAAGTATATCATTCCTAGCCAAAATTATTGAAAAAGCAGTACAGCAGCAATTACAGGACCACGTTGACACCATGAACGCACTCGATGAGCAACACCATGGTGTTGAAACCTTACTACTAGTTCTACTAGATAGACTGATCAAAGGCTTGGAAGATAAAAAGAAGATGTACATTCTAATGTTCATAGATATATCTGCTGCATTCGATACAGTAAACCATAGAACCCTCATCAACAGGCTGAAATCCATAGGAATAACAGGAACCCCCCTAAACTGGTTCATATCCTATATAACGAACAGAATGCAACAAGTCCAATTCAATAAGGAAAAAGCGAAGGCATTCCCCCAAACCCAGGGAATACCACAAGGCTCAGCATTGTCCTCCTTACTGTTCAACCTATACATTAAACCGGTCTGCACAATATTTCAGAAGCACAAGGTCACTTACCACATTTATGCAGATGACATTATGATCTACACCCAACTGGACTCGACCAATCCAAATTACAACTAGCTAGAGGAATGCCTTAATGAAATGCAAACCTGGCTACAGCAAAACAATATGTCCATAAACCACAAGAAAACAGAAGTAATGTACATCTCCAAAAAAACAGATTTCAACCCTCCATCAGCAATCACCATGAACAACAACACCTACAACATAAAGAATGAAATAACATACCTAGGAGTAATACTCGACAAAAACCTAAGGATGCTTAACCGGGCAATATTCCATAAACTAAGGGTCCTCCAACCTTTACGCAACATCATCAAACACTCTGATTTCAGAACAGTAGCACAAGCACTCATAACTCCCCACCTAGACTACTGTAATGCCATTCTCCAAGGGTTGCCAAAAAAAAAAAACCCTTAACAAACTGCAAATGGCGCAAAACGTCACAGCCAGGATTATCCTCAACAGAAAACTCACCGAACATATTACGCCTATACTAATTGAGCTACACTGGCTTCCCATTACAGCCCACATAAAATACAAACTATTAGTAACTGTATTCAAGCTGATACATAACATAGCACCATCCTACCTCTCCAACCTCATCACCACACAACTCCCTAACAGAAGCAGAAGGACTCACAACTTAAACACCCTTCACGTCTCAACTAACATCCGAACTGTAAAAGTTTGCACAAGCAACAGAGCATTTACCTACTCAGCACCCACATTATGGAATCAGCTACCAAACGAACTAAGATCGAACAGCGACCTACAGGACTTTAGGAGACAACTAAAGACCCACCTCTTCCAGGATCATTACAACTTAACAAACAATCCAGAATGAACATAACCTCACAACCCAAATGAACAAAAGTATTAAGAACCGATTTGTTGTAACCAAAATGTATATATTGCAACCACTGAAACAAAACTGTACATGGCCCATACTGTTTAAATACTATATAGATGCCTTACACTGTATAAATGAAAATAATATTTCAATATTCAAATCTGTAAAAAAGCAAGCAAAACAATATAAAATGTAAAGATGTATAAATGTACAGTCAATACACCTCAATGAAAATGTAAATTGTTGATTCTTACCATATGTAACCAATGTTTGATGTGTAGAGTAAACCGCTTCTGATCGCTGGAAGTAGCGGTATACAAATGAAACCAAATAATAAACGGTACTTTTGCTATTTCATCCCAACTTCCCATTTTCATCCATCCATCGCCTGTCACCAGCCATTAAACATTTATGTATTTGAGGTATAAGCTTTCACAAATCACAAGTTCTTTTTATTTACTCCTAAACTGTTAAAAATTCTCATAGTCACAAGCCTTCAGCAATGAGTTCTACAAATTTGTACCCGTTATATAAAATAGCGCTTTCTGTATTTTTCCCCCAAAATTGTAATTTTGCCTGGGGTCACTAATTGCTGTTCTGCTGAGCAAGGCTGGCATATATACTTCCTTTTATTACAACATAGCTAGGGGTCAGCTCATGGGAAACATTAAAAATAAATACAACCAGCTTCAAGTCGATACAAATGTCCACAGATGGCCAATGGAGGGTCTTCAATAGTGGTGACACACTAAGGCGCACTGTAGATAGTATGTGGAGATAAGAATTAAGATGTCTAGGTCATGATGTACATATCCGAATGTGGAGCCTTTTCTAAAATACGTATAAGGAAATGCAGGGGCGCATGTGGATACGCATACACGTATAGCAGGGAAGCCATTTTATAAATCTGTATGACGGGAAAAAAACAAATCAGTGGAGGAAACACAGCAGATTAAGTGTGTAGATGTTGGCACTTATAAGTGTAGATTGGAATTTGCATGTTAAACGTGCAAGTGACGACACAAACCTATATGCAGAAATGCCACTCATGAACTACAGAGGCCCTTACTGCATCTTTCCATCATTTAAATTTGGATTACCCTCTTAATCCCTTCTGTAAATGGCTGGGCCAATCAAGCACCTTTGAAAAACTTATATGTGCCAGTGAACACCAAAATCCTGATGTGAATTCCCCATCCCATATAAACAAAAGGGTCCACATGTTTTTTTTGACCTGCTTAGGCCATGCCCACATGTCTTCTCCTCATGGGCTCTCATCCTCATCTCCCCTCACTCTTGGCTGTGATTTTCTTTAATATTTGCAATTGTTGGAATACTATTGGCATTGCCCCCATATAAGCAGAGCTACAATAAATCCAGCTTTGTCATCACCAACAGCTGGGCCACTGTCACCAAATCAGCTGATAAGTAAGGCTTAAGTTGCCTAATAATCCACGAATTAGAAAAAGATGCCCGTTCTACTGCCGCAGTTTGCCACCTCGTTCCTAAATCTGGTTCTTTCTAAACAGCCAGATCTTTTACCTGCTGTGACTCTGGCAAATAAATCTCATTTAAAACAGATAGCTAAAACCCATCGCTTCCTTCTTACACACACTACTAAGATTCTCATCCACTCACTAGTCACCTTTCATCTAGACTAGTGTAACCTGTTCCTCACTAGTCTCCCTCTGAATCACAGCTTATCTCCCACCAGTGTTGCCATGCTCATATAACTCCTCTTCTCAAGTCACTACATTGGCTCCCTATCCATTTCTGCATCCAGTTCAAACTTCTACTTACCTACAAGTGCATTCATTCTCCAGCTCCTCACTACCTTTCCTCTCTTATCTCCCCTCCTCGGGAACGCCATTCCTCTGGCAGATCCCTTTTATCTGTGCCCTTCTCTGCCACTGCCACCTCCAGACTTCATCCTTGCTGCTCCATATGCCTGGAACAAACTACCTGAGTCGGCATTGGCTCCTTCTCTGGCCCTATTCAAGTCCAGGCTGAAAACTCACCTCTTTGAGGCCGCTTTTGGATCCTGATGCTCCTCATTCTCTTGCCCACTACTTATGTGGATCTTGCCATACTCAAGTCTCCTGTTTTGTGATGTTTTTTCATCTTGATTAGGTTGTAAGCTCCGATGAGCAGGGGCTGTCTTAAATCTAGACGACAGCACTGCGTATGCCTTGTAGCAGTATACAAAAGATTCGTTGTGTAGTACGAACTGGTCAGGATCCAGAACCCCATTTCAATCCATCTAAAAGGATCATTCAGTGCCACAGGAAACATGGTCTCTCTGGCACGTAGCATCCTAAGACCTGACTGACTGTGGAAGATAATGATTTATTGAATCAACTATCAACTGGTGGGCCACTTAAATTTCAGTAATCTTATGTAGGCATGCCAAGGGATCCTTTTACTAAAGCCTGCTAACCTTTATGCCTAGGAATTCGGACTTTGTTGTTATCCATAAAAACAGTTGCATTAGTCCAGCTCCCATGTAGTTCTCACAATGGAAGTGTCTGACTACTCATCCCCCCTCCCCCCCCCATGCAAGATCGAAAGCTTTCTAGAGCATGCAAAAAGTCCACTCAAATGCAGCGCAGAGCAACCTCACACCACACAGATCAGAGCCTTGTTTAAAACAGGCAACTTCTAAATACAAATGAATGTAGTGCAGCCCAGTGCAGCTCATACAGTAGAACAGCTGTAGCATAACATTAGACAGCACAACTAAAAAGGACGGAAAAAGTCTTGTTCCGAAAACCTTTGCTAT
The DNA here is from genome assembly GCA_033557465.1 of Ichthyophis bannanicus. Lineage (NCBI taxonomy): Eukaryota > Metazoa > Chordata > Amphibia > Gymnophiona > Ichthyophiidae > Ichthyophis > Ichthyophis bannanicus. The sequence goes on from CM066040.1 coordinate 66,265,518, forward strand.
CTCTAAAATCAAGCCGCAAGCCCATATCCTGAATTCAACTGCAAGAGAAGGACAGGGGATATTACATTTCCCTTGAAGCAAAGAGATAAGATACCATTCTTTCGTCGTTACTCATAAAGGGAAGTTTAAAGAGGTATCTGTCAGGAAATGCCAGATCACAAATTCATTTAGCATTTTGTCTGATGGCATGCTTGGGTGGAACTCGAAGAGCTGCTTTTGAACGATATCGCTTTAGCTAACATATCATGGTCTTTCTTGACATTGTCAATCACTAACTGACAGAGCCATTTTCCTTTAATAGCATTGCTAAAATCTATGTATAGTCACAAAGCAATCGAAAAGCCTTTGCAGGAGCTCAGATTTTCACAGGGAAAAAAAGTTAATGTATTTGATTAGAACATTTTCAGAAAATCTAAGAATAGAAGACATTTCAAAGGAGATGTTACAATTATCATTAGGAGACTGGGATAAAAAACTATTTCTGACTATCCATATAGATTTTTTTTTGGACAATGCGATTCACATGAGTACTGTATACTAAATTGACCAATATATTCCATATGACACTTGGATGGCAGACCACTTTAGCATAGCAGGTGCTGTAGACTTACCGCATGGAGGAAAGGCCTGGCAAGCTACTGCCATTCGTACGTTTTCATGAAAACCCAGGGGCTGGGTCATCAAGAGTCAGAATGGACTTGATGGCACACATGAGGTGAGGTGCATGGTGCCCACACTGTCTGTTTATGAAATTACAGTCTACCATAAACACAAGAACAAACTAACCTGTGGCTGTTTCACATCTATCTTGCTATAGCTAAGTTATAGTTGTCCCCGTTAATCATCACAGCTGACATTATTTGAGTACGATAGCAAAGGCTTATATGGATCAATGTACTGCAAAAGAAGTGTTCATCCCACTAAGAGGTCCTTTTACTAAAGGGCGCTAGCTGTCATCATGGCTCTAGCATGTGCTAAATGTGCACACTGGACCTGCACTGACAGCTAGTGCTGCCAAATTTTGGCACTAAGAGCCCGATTCTATAACATGCATGTCCGGATCGCAGACATATCTAAATTGAAAAACAGGCCCCATTTGAACCTAATTCCATGTCCGCGGGTCTAGACATGCCCGCGGATCCAGAATCGTGGAGATAAATGTGTCCAGTGTGGCACGGGCAAAGCGCTATGCAGTCAACCCATGTATGCATGGGTGAAGGCAAGGGCCATGCGATATAATGGAAAAATGTTTTGGATATGGGACATGGATATACGTTTTGGACGTCCCCACCGTATTCTGAAAAGTTGCACGTTTCGGATCCTGCCCATCTCCAGGATGTATCCGCAGACACCACGCCTCCTAGATAAAACGTGCATCTCCTCAGCTGGTCTTCTCACTGACAGTAGTTTGCTGATACAAACTAGACAAATACCAAAGAGAAAGGACAGCTGCTGCAACTAGACCATATACCAGTCTCTCCTCAGGCCCTGAAAAATGATAGGTAATCCCAAGGCACCCTAATATGGTACAAGAGAATGTAAATATGAACATGTCAGGACATACCTTTAAATCCAAATGGCATTATAAAACAGCCCCAGTGATCCCCGCCTTGGTCATCTCTACAAACACTCTAAACTGCTAAGGACGGACCTTTACCAAGTACACAAAACCTGAAACTGTTAAGAAACAAATGTATGTCCTTTTTGTGCCTCTGACCTATAAGTGCACTCATTCTGCTACTCTGCACTACTGTTCCTCTCTTATCTTTCCCTACACCCCTCCTCTGGAACTCCGGTCTTCTGGCAGATCACGTCTATCTGTGCTCTTCTCTTCGACTGCTAACTCCAGACTTCACTCCTTTCACTTTGCTGCTCCCTATGACTGGCACAAAATACCTGAGTCTGTAAGTCAGGCTTTTTCTCTGGCCCTTTGCAAACCCAGGCTGAGTGTTCACCTCTTCGTTGCCACTTTTGGATCTGATCCACCTAATCTCCCTTGTTTCCTTTACATTCTCCCTAAATGTATCCTGTCCACAGCTGCTGTGTTGTCCATCTTGACTAGAATGTAAGCTCTGTTGGGTGCTGGCATTTCTTACAGCAGCTACACCTGTCCCATCATGGCATATGTCAGTCTGTATATATCCGTTATCTGTGGGGCAACCCCGTCTGCCTTCCCACAGTCTGCTTTGTGGCACAGATCCCCTGGTCATTCTTGTGTGGGCATGGGAGGGGAGATCCCTGTACCATCACACCAATCAGCCAGCCTCCAGATATATCACCATTCTTGAAGCTCCTATAGATCCTGGATGTCATAGGGATATAGGCCTCGTGGAACCATCTGGTGAATGTTGGCACATCAGTCATGTCTCCCACTGCCTGGATGTATGGCTGCCCCATCACACTTCCAATATGTGATCTTAGAGCACCCTATAAAAATAATCCAGAAGGAATCTGATCAGGTTGCCTATAGCTAAATGTCAAAACATATCCCTGTCAATAAGGGACCCTCAGAATAAGAGCATTCAGCAGTGAAAACAGCACTAATACATGCTCAACAGTAACATCATTGGTCTCAACAAATGTGCATTATGGGCATGTATTAGTGCTGTTTTCACAGTTGAATGCTCTTATTCTGAGGGTCTCTTATGACTGACAGGGATATGTTTTGACATTTAGTTATAGAGAACCTTCTCTGATTTTGTCTGCCTGATCACACTGGCACCTGGTGATGCTGCGGTCATCCCTACGGTCCAGGTACTGGCCAGACATTCACATCCCCCTGAACTGCAGATGAGCACATCAGATCCTCCTGTGCACCCCACAAGCCACACACACACACACACACACACGTACGTTCAGTTACAAAACCAAAATTCCGTCAAAAAGATGCCCTGGACCTATACATAACAGTTATGACATAATATAATAGCATGGGGTACCAGGACTAAAAATATGATCTCCATTATCCACCCAAACAAGAATCCTTTCCCTATTCAAGCCCATATTATCCCTACATCAGCAGCCCCATTTTTCAGAACATGGGAATTGTTAGGATCCTTTAGATTGACTTCTTGAGCACAAACAGCACATTTCAGCATAGCCAGAATAAACCTTATTGCTCTTCTTAATATTTCCATAAGGGTGCTTATTAATGTTTCTATACCTTAAAACATTCCCTCACCTGTTTTCTGTTCCTTAAAACTGCATCTTGTGTTTTAGCTAGACTGCAGTCACACCAGTTCAAAACATAATTGTCACAATCATTCTTCAATCTGGGATGCATTGTAGAGAAGAGCAGAATTTTTTCTAAGTCCTGGTTTTATATCACATTTCCGCAGGAATATCGTGGACGTCTGTGGGAAGCACTGAAAATGTGCACAGGCCTTTCCTGAATATGCTTTATGTGTCACCCTGGCTGACCACTCCCCCGTTCTGCCCCTTCTGGGCATATTCTGAGATCCCCGTGCTAGCGCCATGGACATGCATGACAGCAGTGTTGCAGAACACGGTCAGGGATGTTTTTGGCACAAATGTCCCCACCACATGCATAAACCCCTTATACATGTTCTGGATTGACTCCCTAAATGTCCATGGAGCACTAGGGTTGCAAGTGAGAGGGTTAGAGGCAGGCGAGTGCTGCGCAGTCATCACACCTGTGCTACACGGCAGGCAAGCAGCACGGGTGCACTCCCTGCCATCTCCATATATGGCGTTGACCGCACCCATGTTATTGTCAGGCTGCAGCAGGTCCGCATGCATAGTGACAACTGCTAGTAACATAATTTCCATGCTTCCAGCAGTTAATGCTGTACTGTTGCTGTAATGCACCATTGATTTGCACGCTATTGGCACATTAGATGCTACACCCTGGTGCTCTTTAGTAAAATGGCACCTAAGAATTCACTGAGCCCAGCATCCGGTCTATAATTGCAGTTGATTTGGAAGTACCTAGCAAGATCAGAGTAGAGTAAGCAGTTCTACCTGACTAATGTTTATGATCTTTTTCTTGTCCAAACTCCTTTCGTACTCAGCCAGCTGCCTAGACCACATCCTCTGGGAACAAATGCATGCGTGGATTATTTCCAGATCACATCTCTTCCCATTGAGATGTCCACTGCCATTTTATATAAAAATCACTGGAGATTATAGAGTAGCATAAAGGTCAACAATAATTCAGCAATTCAATAGTATGTACTGAATGTGCTGCAAAAATGCCCACAAGAAATCAAAGTGGTAAACTGTTCATCTAGTTATTGCCTAATGACTTGCAGGTTTTCTTGCTTGTTTTCTATATGCAAACAGGAAGGAAGCTTTAAAATACGAACTGTTAATATGGATACTTCTTCTCAGAGGAGCTTAACCTGAATTAGAGACACTGTAAATGCTGGGGTAAATACTGAACCAAAATCACTAAAGCACACTTACAAGGTGATCCAACAATTCTCAATACATACTAAACCAATGGATTAAATATTTTCAAACCAAAAATGAAAACACAAACCAAAAAAACCCACCCTCTATTCAGAAAAGAGCTCAACGGGCAGTCTTACCGTTGAAAAAAAACCTTCATCCTGATGTACCCATTAAGTCATCATTGCTCACTATGGTGTATCTGTTATAAGCAAATAATTGCTAGTACTAGTTATTTAACAAATCCCATACAGGTAAGAATTATAATTGTACTTAGCTTGATTTTGTGCTTCATCCCATATAGAGGTTAGAGAGATCACTGGCCAGAGTTACTTTATTTTTTATTTTGACCTCAGTCAATAATTTGCCTGATATACAGTTTCATCAGAACTTGGCCATGACCAAACAAAATGTCTCTTCAAGACTTATTACAAGCTAGCAGAATGACAGACTTAAATTAAATTCCAGCCGCGATGTTTAACTTAATTCATATATTCACTGCCAATATCCTTACAGATCTCTGTGCAGGCACCGTCCATTTAGCTTAGACCTGTAATTCAGCAGGTCTAACCTTGGAGTGAAATTTTATAAGGTGCAGCTAGATTTCCACACAGGTTTATGTGCGTAAATCATGGTATTTTAGTGATTTACTTGCATAAATGACCACTTACGCACAGAGATTAGTCAGTCGCTATTTTGGAAATACATCCCATGGACTGGGTGACGTTTGAAGGAGCATCGGCAAAACTCAAATTTGCGTGCATAATTTATAGAATATGGCACGATGCATGTAAGATATGCAGGACCAAAAACAGGAAGCGGCAGATTCAGCACCCAATACCTTTATTAGTACCAATTAAGTGGCCTAAGCCCAACACAGGACCGTGTGAGATTTGGAAATCTCATACGGCTTGTTATGGTTGAAGTTTTTTAGATTATAGCGACTTCCATTGACTCTGTTGAGCCTGGTGAAGTCCATGCATTTCACACCCTCAGTGTGTCCTGATAGCCCCTGACGAAGTGACATACGAAACACGGTCCTGTGTTGGGCTTAGGCCACTTAATTGGTACTAATAAAGGTATTGGGTGCTGAATCTGCCGCTTCCTGTTTTTGGTTCTGCTCATCTGAGTGGCTAGCGCTGTTTTCTTTGTGGACCCTGTAAGATACGCAGGGCCACTTGCATCTGCCATAGAGCTGGTTTAAGTGACAGTGGCTTCATTTACATGCATTTACTGCCATCTACGCTACTGCTCTGTAAGATTAAATCTGCACAGTCGATTTTATAGAACAGGCACCATTAAGGTTTGTAAACACACATGTAAACCTAGCTGCCACTTCCAGATTTACCTCCCAAATGTAACAGTGATTAAGGGGTATGTTTACTAAACAGCGCTAATGTCGCAGTGGCAACGTTATCGCGCGATAATGGCGCATTACCATCCGATAACGTCACATATCGCACGATAACATCTCCGGTGGCGTTAAGGTGCACAGAGGGTGGAGTAAGGCTCCCCAGAGGGCAGAGATAAGGGGTCAATGGGCAGAGAGTGAGCGGGGAGAGACTCCAGGCACACTAACGCTGTGAAATCAGGGTCTGAAATTAACGCCAGTGAAAACCTTGCATTAGAGGCACATTTGCAGGAGAGAGAAACCAGTTCAGTCAGTAATGTACAGCAAAGGCAGGGAGACCCAGATAAGTGATAGTAGTGATACTTGTGCAGTAACAAAACATGCAAAAACCAGAGAGATAATGACCAGAACCAAAATAGAAATACAAAATACCGAGCTGGCCAATAGAAAAAACAAACAAACAACGATAAACGGTAATCAACACTACCCATAAAGAATGAAAAGGAAGATGTCACTTTTGGAAGGGTCAATTCTAATTCCCCCTACAAAGTGAATGTTCCAACATTGATAGTGTTGATGAGTGTTTGCTGAGGTGTATATTGGGCAGCTTGCTTATGTGGCTTTCACATGTGCAGCAACAGCAGAGTGGCCACATAGGAAAGGGCACTATGGTGATGGTGTAAATGGGGTACAGGGGGCTGCAGGCGGCACATGCAGTGGGCCAGCTGGGGCAGTGTGGATCAGGCAGATGCCTACCTGGCACATAGGAATGCAGAAACTGAAAAGCAGCAAGACAGCAACTGACCAGGGTCCAACATGGCCATGAGTGTGCGTCCCACAGTGTCCCAGGGGACAGTACCCAGAAGGTACCCCCAAGGGCACAGAACATTGGCAGGTGGTGCCAGGGGGAAGTGCTGAAGTCCATGTCAGCACCCCTACCCCAGATCAAACACCATAGGCAGCCACCTAGCGGCACACTGATGGCATGGGACTGTGCACCACAAGCATAAGAGCATGTCAGCATGGTGGTGGAGGGGTGCCGGTGGAGGAGGGGGGCAGTGGCAGCTGCCCACAGCACAGCAAGGCCAAGCCTTGTATAGGTGGGTGGCGTGCAGTGCAACAGATAAGGTCTGTCTGAGGAACAGTCATGGGATCCCCAGGGAATGACCTGCCTCTCTGGCAACAGTTTGGTGCAGTACACACAGCCAGTGTGCACAAAGGCAGGTGGTCACAGGTTCAAGTCCCAGCTGGCGCTCCTGCAGATCATGCCCCAGTATTTTACCCTACAGAGCACATACACCATAAACATGTCCACTTCCTAGAGTAGAGGTTCCCAACTCCAGTCCTGGAGGGCCAAACACCATTCAGGATGTCAGGATGTCCCTAATAAATATGCATGAGATGCATTGGTATGCAGTGCCCCCATTGTATGCAAATGTATTCATGCATATTCATTAGGGACAGCCTGAAAACCTGAATCATGCTTGACCCACCAGGACCGGAGTTGGGAACCTCTGCCCTAGAACATCTGCCAACAGGGGCACAAACACCCACACCCTCCACTATCCAAAGCCTCATGGAGAGTCTGGCCATTGGGCCCTGCACGGAGCAGCAGCTACCAATACTAGCACCTTCATACCTTAGCAATGCCTGCACTGTGCCCAGGACTGGAGCTAGCAGACTGTCTGCAGTTAGCATGTGTATGGCTAGAGCACCTTGCAGGGTGCAGCGGGTGGAGACTGACTGTGCCCTCTGCTGGTGAATGTCAGATAGTAGTGGGGGGGGGGGGCAGCTGAGCTTTTCCAGGCCTACTGCCTGTCTGCCAGTGCCCTATGTGATGCATACAGCTCTGCATTGACTGCCCTGTAGGGTGCCTATTCCCCAGCAGGACTGGGGTTGTGGTCCCCTCCACTGCCACCATTGCAGAGATGTAGAATGTGGATCTGTTGGTGGGAGATGCTGTCCCCCACCCTGACCCACAGTGGGCGGGTTGGGTGGTGCTACATAATCCACTTTTGGGTCCAAACACCACCCTTCTCTTATGACATGTGACCATGGCAACCGCACAGGATATGCACTATTCTGGGTGCATCATAGTCCACAAGGGCTAGACGTGACTGGAAAATACAAATGGACCGAGGTGTGTCTGCAAGGACTACCTATCACACACTGGCACTGATGGGAACCTGCAGCACAGCCTATCTTAGCCATGCCATGTGCTGCGGACCTGATGCTGGGTGCCCCACCTCACCCTCAGGGTGACCACAGGAACCGCACGATGTCATAGTCTGTAGCTACTCTGTGCCAGTAACACACACGATCAGTTCCCCCTACCAGGCTGGGGTGCTATAGAGGCGCATACCCCATCTTGTGATCCAATGTAGGCTGCTGATCTGCATGTGCAGTGCATCATGGATACGGGTGGGTTTACCCTATCCTGGTAACCACAGCAGTTTGTGTGGTGACCTGCAGTCTTTCTGTAGCCAGCAAGTGGTGTATTAGATGCTCTAGAGATGGAGCCCACTGGTTACTTCAATGACTGTAGAGGCAGAGGTCATGGGTTTGATCCCACAGTGGTGTTATTTAATAAGGCTGTCTGAGGCTTTTCCTTTTAATTTAGATCAGTGCTGCCAGCAAAAACACCCTCACAGTGCCGTAACCTAAGGTGCCTCATAAGGTGCCCTATCGGGTGCCCGATAAGGCGCCCTGTAAAGCACCCCATAGGGCACATTATAAGGTGTCTTGGCAGACAGGGCACTTTACAATGTGCCCTATGGAGTGCCTTATAGGGCGCCTTATGCGGCACCTTAGGTTACAGCACTGTGAGGGTGTTTTTGCTGGCAGCACTGATTTAAATTAAAAGGAAATGCCTCAGACAGCCTTCTTACATAACACCACTGCGGGATCAAACCCATGACCTCTGCCTCCACAGTCAATGCAGTAACCAGTGGGCTACATCTTTATAGATTCTAACACTGCGCTGGCATGAACCTAAGGTTAATGAGCATTAACATGCCACAGTGCCCATTGTTGCACAATACAGATTCTTGCAACCTTGCCGCCGGAACGCCCACTACCTTATATGGCATTCTTCACATTAACGCTGCAACTAGCACTGGTAACATTAAGACGGTTTAGTAAACATACACCTAAATATCATTAAGTTAACTAAGTCACACCTGGTGAAATTCACTAGCAAAAAGTTCCTCTTCTTCACCTGATCACTGCATGTTTTGTTTACTCGATCAAAGAGTAGAAAGACTAGAGGACATGCAATGAAGTTACAGTGTAACCCATTCAAGACTAATCAGAGAAAATATTTTTTCACTTAATGCGTTATCAAAGTCTGAAATTTGTTACCAGAGGAAGTAGTAAAAGCTGTTAGTGTAGGTGGGTTTAAAAAAGGTTTGAACAAGTTCCTGGATGAAAAGTCTATAAACCACTGTTAAAAAGGACCAGGGATATTCACTGCTTACCCTAAGATAAGTATTGTGGAATCTGTGTACCTATTTGTGAAGCTGCCAGGTACTTGTGACCTTGATTGGCCACTGTTGGGAACAGGATACTGGGCTTGATGGACCTTGGCCTAACCCAGTATAGCATATCTTATGTTCTTATGATCCTATTTTGATCCTACTTCTTTTCCACACACCCCTGGCCAAATGACAGCAGGTTTTTTCCAACATTTCTTCTTGATCCACCAACTTTATTTGGAAACAATGCCCTTCAAACTTAATGTCAAGTTGGTTTATAAGACATTTTTAAAAGTAAATAAAATAAATGAAAAATATAGTAAAAAATAAAAGCATACAATCAAATAAAATAAAATAGAAGGGCTGTGTTTGATGATGTCTGCCAGTGGCCCTGGGTCACCGATATTTAAGCTAAAGCTTCTACGAGGTGTGACAAAAAAAGAAACGCGACTGTGGCAGCCACGCCCATGACTTAATGCCAATTGGATAAAAGCTTATATCACTGTGTTGTGCAACATCTCGCCACTATTCTGCAATATATTTCATCTCTTTCACTCGGGTTTTCTTTTTCAGGTTTTTTTGTAGCACACTGCTGCACTGCTTTGTCATGCAACTGGAGGAGGCAGAAATATGGCGCTAAGAATCAACTTGAAATTTCTGGTTAAATTGGGGAAGGGCCCAAATGAGTGTCTCCATTTCTCCAAGAGGCTTATGGAGAAGATACAATGTCAAAGCCGTGAATCTTCGAGTGGCACAAATTCTTCAGACAGGCCGCAAGGAGGTGGAGGATGACCCCACAACAAAGATGGCTGAGAACATTGACAGAGTGAACCAGCTGGTGTGGTGTGATCGCAGATTGATGGTGCAGATGATAGCTGGAGGAGCTCAGCCTGAACAGGGAGTCAGTGCGGACCATCTTGGTGCAGGAGCTGGGGATGCAAAAGGTGTGCGCCAAGATGGTGCCCAAGCTTTTATCGGATGACCAGAAGGAGCACTGGGTCAATGTTTGTCAAGACTTGCTAGAGAAGATCGGAGAAGATCCAGAGTTTGTTGGCTGAGTCATCACAGAAGACAAGGATTGGATCTTCCAGCACGACCCTGAAAGCAAGAGACAGAGCACACAGTGGAAGACTCGACTATCACCCAGACCCAAGAAGGCGCACATGTCCAAATCAAGGATCAAGGTCATGTTGATTGCATTCTTCGACCAGAAGGGAGTGGTCCATCATGAGTCTCTGCCTGAGGGTCACACAGTCAACCAGCACTTCTAGCATCAGGTCCTCAATCGCCTCCATGACTGGGTTTGGTGCAGCAGGCGGGCTCTATGGAGAGACAAGTTGTTGCTGCTCCACCACGACAATACACCCACACACACCATGCTCAATGTGAGGCGGTTCTTGGCCAACAAACAGATCAGAGCTCTCGACCACCCTCCTTAATCCCCAGATCTCGCACCATGTGACTTCTGGCTCTTCCCCAGGCTGAAGACTGGGCTCAAAGGAACTCATTTCACCTCTGATTAAGGATCCAACAGTCCCATAAAGTTGTGCTGAGGACAGTGCTCATTCCATTTGTGCAGTACAGTACTATTTTTGACCATGAAAATTGCCAGTTTATACAAATTAGTATGTTTTTTTATAAAGGCTCAATGAGTCAGAAGTTCTTAGTGTACGCCACTGGCATTCTGCATGTCACAGTCATCTTATTAAGACAGCCAAACCAGGGTGGTACTACGATTTAGAATATCTACTCTGGGGGAGGGCTCTAGCCGGAGAGATGCAACTTTATCTAAACAGTTCCGAAGGGCCGTATTCCATAGAGATCTGGATATCCAAAGACAAAGCTCCAGATGCATTCAAAGGATAAATTTAATGCCTTACACAGAATGTCTCACCACCTAGATTCTGTAACCTCCTATTATCTAGAGGTCAATGCAGAAAGTTTAAGCAGGGAAGTACCCACTAATTTAAAAGTAATCAAAGATAGTCAATGCATGAAAAACCATCAGAGGATTAATAGCAGTAAAGCATAGTTACTTACCTGTAACAGGTGATCTCTGGGAACAGCAGGAATTAGTCCTCACATATGGGTACGTCGGAACCGACGGAGCCTGCGTGGGAAAGCTCCCCAGCTTCCCAGAAAGGAAGCTTTTGGGGCCTCCCACAGCGCATGCGCGCTGCCTTCCCGCCTTCCTGACCAACTCTCTTCAGTTCGAGTTTAAAGCTGAGACAATAGAGAGAGGAAAGGAAAGAGAGAGAGAGAGAGAGATACAACTCCTAGGGGAGGTGGGTGGGTTGTGAGGACTAATTCCTGCTGTTCCCAGAGATCACCTGTTACAGGTAAGTAACTGTGCTATCTGCAGGAACAAGCAGGAATGAGTCCTCACATATGGGGACTCCCCAGCTAAGATGCCTGGGAGATCCCCAAGGGTATGAGATCCTGAAAAGGTTCCTCATCTTCCTATGGATCTCAGGCATCCATTAAGGGACGGAGGGCAGGAGTTGTTTAAGAATGGAACAGGTGTCTGAGGACAGCCTGACCAAACAAGGCATCCCGGCGGGAGTCCTTGTCCAAGCAGTAATGGGCTGTGAAGGTATGAACCGAGGCCCAGGTGGCTGCTCGACAGATCTGATCAATGGATACAGAATGAAGATGAGCCATAGATGTGGCCATGGCTCTCACATTGTGAGCTGTGACATGGCCTTCCAGAGAAAGGTTTTTACTCTGATAAGCAAAAGAAATACAATGAGCAATCCAATTGGACAGTGTTCTTTTTGAGACTGGAAGTCCTAAATGAGAAGGATCAAAAGCAACAAAAAGTTGAGAAGACTTTCGATGTTGCTGTGTCCTGTTAAAAGGCAAGAGCTCTTTTACAGTCTAGAGTATGAAGGTTCCTCTCTGCATTTGATGCATGAGGAGCTGGAAAAAAGACAGGTAGATATACCTCTTGATTAAGATGAAAAGGTGAGACCACTTTAGGCATAAAGTGGGGATTTGTCCTAAGGACTACCTTATCATGATGGAACCTTGTATAAGGTGGATTAGCCACTAAAGCCTGCAGTTCACTGATGCGGCGAGCAGAAGTGATTGCAATAAGGAAAATGACTTTCCAGGAAAGGAATTTTAAGGAGGTAGTGGCTAAGGGTTCAAAGGGTGGCGTCATAAGCTGACCAAGAACTACGTTTAAGTCCCATGCCACCGGAGGAGGCCGAATGGGAGGTTTAGTTAAAGTTAGACCTCTCATGAATCTTGCAATAAGAGGATGAGAGGAAACAGATTGTCCATTGATAGGCTGAAGAGATGCTGCAATAGCACTCAAATGGACCCTTACAGAATTGGTTTTAAGTCCTGCATTGGAAAGATGCAGGAGATATTCGAGTAAAGAATTCAAAGGTAGTGCTAGAGGGTTAAGACCTTTGGTAGCACACCAAATTGAAAATCTTTTCCATTTAAAAGCATAAGAACGCCTGGTGGAAGGTTTCCTCGATGCATGGAGGACATCCTTCACCTGTTGAGAAAGATTCAAGTCTTGAAGGTCTAGGCCTTCAGTAACCAAGCTCTGAAGTGAAGGGACTTGGGGTTTGGGTGCCACAAAGTCCCCTCCTCTTGAGACAGAAGGTCTGGAGCAGCTCCCAGATCCAGGGAGGGTGTCTGGGAGAGATGCAGAAGTAGAGGGTACCACACTTGGCGTGGCCAGCATGGAGCTATGAGGATCATGGATCCTTGATCCCTCTGAAGTTTGAATAGAGTCTTGGGAATCAAGGGAATGGGTGGAAAGGCATATAGGAAGGCCTGACCCCAATGAAGGAGGAAGGCATCCTTGGCTTGAGCTCCCTGACACGGAATCCTGGAACAGAACCGGGGAAGTTTGGCATTGTACGGACTTGCAAAGAGGTCTATGTCCGGGGTCCCCCATTCCTGAAAGATTCTGAGTACCTGATCCATGTGCAGGGACCATTCGTGTGGAAGCAGAACTCGACTGAGTCTGTCTCCCTAAGAGTTTTGGATTCCTGGGAGGTACACTGCCAGGAGATGGATCCGATGCTCTCTAGTGAAGGCCCACAGTTTTAGAGCTTCGTTGCAAAGCGACAGAGAGCCAGTCCCTCCTTGTTTGTTTATGCAGAACATGGCTACTTGATTGTCGGTATGAACAAGGACTGTCATGTTGATGAGGAGGGTATGAAAGACCTTGAGAGCAAGGAAAATTGCTCGCAGCTCCAAAAGGTTGATATGAAGGGTGGTCTCCTGTGGAGACCAAATGCCCTGAGTGGAGAGGTCTTGGAGATGAGCTCCCCAACCTGTTTGGGAGGCATCTGTAGTGAGAGTTGCTTGGGGTAACAAAGGTTGGAAGGGGGCCCCCAACAACAGATTTTGAGTGGATATCCACCATTGGAGAGACCAAAAAAGACGTTTCGAGGTTGCTATTTGGTCTGAGAGAGCTCCTGATGCTTGGGTCCACTGGGTGGACAAGGTCCATTGAGCTGCTCTCATATGTAGGCGAGCATAAGGCACCACATGAACTGTGGATGCCATGTGGCCTAGCAGTTGTAGCATCTCTCTAACAGTCAAGTGGCTTCTGGACTGAATTTGAGAGGCCAAGTGCACTAGACGGTGGCAACGGGCCTGAGGAAGATAGGCCCTTGCAGTGGTAGTATCTAGCCAGGCCCCTATGAATTCTAGGGATTGAGTAGGGGTGAGTTGAGACTTTGGCAGATTGATGACAAGTCCCAGATACTGCAGTATGCGTCTGGTGTGGTCCAGGGAAGTCTGAGCCTCGGACTCAGATGGAGCACGGATGAGCCAGTCGTCCAGGTACGGGAAGACAAAGATCCCCAGAGTACGTAGAAATGCAGCTACTATTGCCATGCATTTGGTAAATACCCTTGGAGCAGAGGCTAGACCGAAGGGGAGTACTCTGTATTGGAAATGTTTTCCCTGGAACAGAAACCGTAGGAATTTTCTGTGGGATGGATGGATGAGTATATGTGTGTACGCATCCTTGAGATCTAGAGAACAAAGCCAGTCCTGACTCTGTAGGTATGGAAGGAGAGTACCTAGAGAAAGCATTTTGAATTTCTCTTTGTATAGGAATTTGTTCAATTCTCTGAGATCCAGAATGGGTCTGTACCCCCCCTGTTTTCTTGGGAATGAGAAAATAAGGGGAGTAGAAACCTGACCCTTGTTGAGGAAGAGGAACCTCTTCTATTGCCTTTTGGGCGAGAAGAGTGGTCACCTCTTGGCCCAACAGGTACAGGAGAGATGGGGGAGAATTGAATTGTCTCACCATGGTATGGGGAGGAAGGCTGGAGAAATGTAGTTTGTAGCCCTCTCTGATGATAGAGAGGGTCCACGGTTCTGATTGATTTGTTCCCATCTGGGAGCAAAATGAGCCAACCTTCCTGGAATGGTGAGAGGTTCTGGCTGTTGCAGAGCCAGAAAAGTTAAGTTCTCTAGAATCAAGTCAAAAACCCTGAGGAGGTTGGGACTGCTGGATTGTAGCAGCCCCTGTAGCCTTTGTTCTGGCCTGTTTAGTTTGCTGACGCTTAGGAGCAAAGCGAACTTGGGAAGATTGCTGGCCAGTATTTGTGGAGAATCTGGTCTTTTTATAGAAAGTTTTCTTAAAAGGTATTTTTTGGCAGGGGTAGAGGTAGACTTAGAAAGTCTATCTAAAGCAGCATTCTCTGCATCCATTTGAGTGGCTTTGATTTGCCACTCTTTGCCAAACAGATTTTCACCTGTACAGGGCAGATTGTCCAAGCCTTCTTGTACCCAGGGTTCCAAATCAGAGGCCTGGAGCCAAGCCAGTCTGCGAGCAGCTATGGCTATGCCAGAGGCTCTGCTTGCCCCCTCAAAAGAGTCAAAGGCTGCTCTGTTGGAGAACTTTGAAACATCTTGAGTGTGCTTTAGCAAAAGGAGGAATTCCTCCTGTTTATCCTCTGGGATAAAGGGGAGAAACTGACGTATCTTTAATGCAATCTCTTTCAAAAACATGCCTATATAGAGGCTGTATGAATTGATTCTGGCAATAAGCATGCTAGCTTGGAAGATTTTTCTCCCAAAAGCATCCAGAGTCCTACATTCTCTTCCTGGAGGGGTAGAAGAGTGTCTTTTGGTACTCTTTATCTTTTTTATAGCAGACTTCACCACAATAGAGTGGTGAGGAAGCAGAGTCTTTTGAAAACCAGGAGAAGGAGGAACCCGATACATGGTGTCCAAATGTCGAGAATGTGGAGATAGGGTGAGAGGAGCCTCCCACAAATCCATCATGTGTTCTTGAAGAATTTCATGTATGGGTAAGGTGGCTGCCTCTTTGGGAACCTTAGAGTATCCTAAAATATCTAATTTTTTTGCTCTAGGTTCCTTTTCAGAGGATACAGATATGGAGAGTCCTTTAGCTACTTCAATAATGAAGTCTTGAAAGGACAAATCCTCTGGAGGAGACATTCTCCTTTTTGGAGAAGAGGGCTCCTCAGGAAGAGTAAAAGAGACGTCAGCAGAATCATCTGATGTATCAGAATCTTCAGAGGATTCAAAGTATCGTCTATTTGCTTCCAGAGATCGATACGCGTACCGATCGGTACCGACATCGGGCGTACCGGGTATCGGAGCGGTATCAAAGAAAGCTCCGGAACCGGAGACCGGAACCGGCATGCTACTGGAAGTAGATGCTCTGGGTACCGGTATCGGTTGCGGTACCGGAATCGGAGTCGGAACCGATTGTCGCGGTACCGATGGCGGTGCAGCATTAATGAAAGTCAGTAAGGCCTGCTGCATGGATTATACCGTAGTACCCATAGCCGCCACAACTGCCTGGAAGTCGGTACCGGTGTTAGCCGGTACCCCAGAGCAGTCTAACAGGAGATCGGTCGAGGCCGTGCCATCGATGTCTACCTGTAACCCCATAGGAGGAGCTTTGGAAGCCGGAGCTTCCCGCCGGGGTTGTTTGGCTGGGGCAGGGTCCTCAGGGTCAATTGCAAGGGCCTCTCGCTGCTTAGAGGGAGATTTGCCTTTTGAGGACTTGCCCGAAGAATGTTTGGTTACCTGAGATCCATCAGGAGAAGAAGACCTGGAGGATGTTGATGCTGGAGTATCGGTAGAAAACAGCATATGAAATTTAGCTGCTCTGTTCTGTAAGCCCCTTTTGGACATCAGAGAGCAGGATGGACAATCCGGAATGGAATGGTCAGGCCCCAAACATTTAAGACACCACTCATGGGTGTCTGTAACTGAAATAGTACCGGTACACTTAGTGCATTTTTTAAAACCAGAAGCTGGTTTTTCCATGAGGGAGACCTGAGAAGGCCTAGAGGCCTCACAGAAAAAATACACCAAGTGTGGAAAAAGTAATTATTTTTTTTTTTTTTTTTTTTTTTTTTTTTAAAATAAACGAAAAAAGGACCGGCGGTACCGGTCTGGAATCGGGGAAGGCAGACACGCGGTCAAAGAAACAAATTAAAATAACAATTTCTTCAGCGGTGACAGGAACACGACCTGCTGGCTCCGCGGAAAAAGAAGAACTGAAGAGAGTTGGTCAGGAAGGCGGGAAGGCAGCGCGCATGCGCTGTGGGAGGCCCCAAAAGCTTCCTTTCTGGGAAGCTGGGGAGCTTTCCCGCGCAGGCTCCGTCGGTTCCGACGTACCCATATGTGAGGACTCATTCCTGCTTGTTCCTGGAGATAAGGATACCCAAGAGTAAAAATAGCCTGCAGAATGAATAACCATGGAAACTAGTTGGGCGAGACCAAAATATGCTGTGAACCTAAGACCATCACTAATAGCATAATGAGAAAGATTCTTTGCATAGAGATTAAAACCTCCGAGAAGAATAGCATGAGACAATGAGTAGAAATCAAATTATATAGCTCCTGCAAAGAATAAATATGTGCGTGTGTTGGAGGGTGGGGTGATAAATAAGAAAGTCAGTTTGAGGGGGAAGCTGCTATGTGGATAGATAAGCCCTCAATAAATACGCACTAAATGGGACAAGGTGAGACCAGCAAGAGATTTCCCGAAAAGCACACTTTGAACAACCCCTCCATGATTATTCTGCTTTTCTAATCACTTGAGATTGAATGATGGCAATGGGGATAAAACACCACCTACCTACCAACAAGAATTCTATCCTCCATTTTTAATCCTTTTCCAGCCCAACTCACTGCCAGTCTCTTTCAACCTCTTACCCTGTTCCCAGCAGTCTCTCCCTCTTTCAGCTTCCTGTCCTATTTCCCACCAGTCACTCTCTCTCTTTTTGACTCTTATTTTCTCTCCAGTAATCTTTCTCCTTCTTTCTCTCAGGACCTCTTACCCTGTCTCCATTCATAATGTCTCTCTCTCTTTCTCTCTCCCATCCTGACCTTACTAATTTCCTTCTCTACCTCTGAAACCCAACTTTCCACCAGCCTCTCACTCTCTTGGCCTCCTCTCCTGTTCCATCAGTCTGTTTCTATAACCTCCCCTGCTCCCCATTCTTCTCATGCTCAGTCCATCAGTCTCTCCTACAACCTGGCTGAATGGGCCACAAATACTGCCTCCTGTCTCCCAATTACAGCCCCAGTGGCTCCACCTCACATGTATATAACAAACTCAGCCAACTCCTCCTTTAAGCACTATCACACCTGCACCAGCTTCTCTCCCCCACCCCCACCAGTGTAAGGCAAATCAGTGGGGAATCCTGCTGGGCTCAGCACCAAAGACAGCATTTCTGCAATGGGGCACCTATGCATGCCCAGTACCGCTATACTAATGATAAATAGAAGCAGTAATAGCAGAAGTATTCAGATGCACACATTGGTACCTCATCGATCTGCGCCTCTCGTGAACTCCCGATAATCTGTACAACCAGGAAAGCATTGCTATGGTGGGGCATGCATATCTTGCCCTTTGATGACAGACACAATCATCGTCACATCAAGAAACACTGAATAGTTCAGGGAGATTCCTTGTCACCAAGTTCTGTCTGGCACTAAATCTAATGAGTACTCTTATTAGCTCATGTGCCTATGGATTCAGCCTTAATCCCAGAGATCCTGGGGACCCCCAGATAACATAACATCTACTATATGTGATGGACAATTCAAAGAACTCTAAAAACATCTCTCTAACTTGGCTATTAGATCAAATCAGATCATCTTATTATTCTGGTTCTTAGACATATAGAAACACAATGGTAGAAAAAAAGACCACATGCCCTATCTAGTCTGCCTTTCCATATCAACCACTACAACAGTGTCCTCTTTTCCTTTAGAGATCCTCTGTTTGTCCCATGCTTTTTTAAATTCAGATACTGTTCTCATCTCTACCACCTCCACTGGGAGACTATTCCACACATCTACCACTCTTTCTGTAAAGAAATATTCCGCATATTACTCCTGAGTCTATCCCTTTTCACCCTCATCCTATGTCTCCTTGTAGCACAGTTTGCTTTCAATCAAAAGAGGCTCTTCATCTGTGTATTTAAATGTCTAGCATATCTCCTCTATGATATAAATATTAAGATCATTGTCTGTCCTCATATGCCTAAATTTGGAACCCAAAAATCAACGGGTTATTAGAGCAATCAAAACCACAATCACAAAATATTGCTCCACTATCTTACTATAACAAAGTACTGAAAAAGTTCTCCAAACCGCCCCCTGACTGTAGGACGGTAAGATGTTTCAAGGTAAAAAGCCAGCCTCTGCTTATCCATCGCGAATGCGTTGGCGTCTTTCTGAATGAAGACGAGTTCAGTGGGTAATTTTTGGAAGTATGGTTTTTTGCTTTCCTGCTGCTGGAATATATCTACAAGAAACTTGCGTTGACTTTAATAAATTCTGATGTGGTACGATGTACGGATATAATCTTTTTGTTTCTTTGCTTAGAGCTCACTGGGACATACGGTTGCATGTCAGTATCAAGCGTACAAACATCTTTGAAAATCCCCCGAAGAAACCACTTCAGCGGTGAAACGCACTGGCGCTGCTGATTTGCGTTGGGAAAGAATTTAGAACAAAGCTCACAGATAAGCATTTTGCTATGTTTTTGGATTTTCTTCATTATAGATATACTTGATTTCAGAATTTTTGGCGTTTGGATAGCTTGTTTGAAAACAATTTTTTGCAATTAGAGATGGGATATATATCGGGTCCTTGATGCAACACAGGGGTTCAATAGTCCTAAAGGCACAGTTCCTTCTAGGCTTTTTCCCCGACTAAGTCTGAGACCCGTTCCCGAACTTTTTCAGTACTTTGTTATAGTAAGATAGTGGAGCAATATTTTGTGATTGTAAATTTGGAACCCAGCAGAGAGCTTGTAGTTTAAATTTCATAAGAAGTTAGAGCCTAGCAGCAGCAAAGAGCTATAATTTAAATCAAATCAGAATATAGCTTACCTCAGCAGCACAAGACAGGGTACTGTGTAGCAGCCCTCTTTAATAAGTGTTATTTCCCTCCCTCCCTCCCCAACACCCACCCACCCCTAGGATAATCATAGCTTTATAGGTACTTACACATCTTAAAAGACAGGAGGTGCTCTCAGGTGAAGCTCGTTAGCCAAATCAGTCATATACTAAGGACCTGAGATTAATTAAGCTTCAGGTGAACAAGGTATATTAAACGTATTAGCTACAGTTTTATTAGTATAAATATCAATAGCAACCCTTAGTAAGTAAAGAACTTAAAGATGTAAACACAAACTTAAAACAAAGATGCAGACAGCAGTCCAGCAGCGAGATGGGGGCTTTCCAGTCTTTTGCATTGAGTGTCACATGTGTGATTTTCTCCCAGTTGGTGAGAGGTCTTACGTGTGCTCTAGGTGTAAGGAGCTCTTTGGTCTCAGGGAACGAGTCCGTTCTCTAGAGGCTAGAGTAGCAGACTTGGAAAACATAAGAAAGACAGAGAGGTACATAGACACGACCTACAGGGATATAGTCCTGAAGTCCAACCTCCAGTCTGGCAACATCCCTGTTGCCATGGAGGAGAGAGGTCACGTGACAGGAGAGCATCACCCTGGTGTGGCAGAAAGTGATCCTGTAACTAGGACCTTTTCCTCCAGGTGATGTAAAACCCTCTTGCACCGAGGAAGTTTCTCCAGGACCATGTGCCCATGAGGGAAGGGTTAGGACAGCCGTTATAGTTGGTGATTCGATCATTAGGCATGTAGATAGCTGGGTGGCTGGTGGACGTGAGGATCGCCCGGTAACATGCCTGCCTGGTGCGAAGGTAGCGGACCTCACGCACCACCTAGATAAGGTCTTAGATAGTGCTGGGGAGGAGTCTGCTGTCTTGGTACATGTCAGTACCAATGACATAGGAAAATGTGGTAGGGAGGTTCTGGAGGCTAAATTTAGGCTTTTAGGTAGGAAGTTGAAATCCAGAACTTCCAGAGTAGCGTTCTCTGAAATGCTTCCCGTTCCACGCGCAGGATCCAAAAGGCAGCCAGAGCTCCAGAGTCTCAATGCGTGGATGAGACAGTGGTGCAGAGATAGAAACATAGAAATATGATGACAGAAAAAGACCACATGGCCTATCTAGTCTGTCCTTCCATATGTGATAAGGAAGACTCTAGTAAGCCCATGGAAGTAGAAGAAAAGAATGATTCTACTTTTAGGAAAGGTCACAGCCCTGCAAAGTACACGTTCCAGCAGTTCTCTGGAGAAAACAAACACAAGGGATTCAAAAGCTAAGCTGACACACCCAAGCCCTGATGACGTAGCAACAGGCTTGGAAACTGATTACAAACACCTGTCTAGAGAGTCAGGGATGCTTATCAGAAAACAGGGATATAAACCAGGGCTGGAGAGTGAGTTAAGAGAGCAGCCCGAGAGAGAACAGCATGAGGGAGAGCAACCCGAGAGAGAGCAGCCCGAGAGGGAGCAGCCCGAGAGGGAGCAGCCCGAGAGGGAGCAGCCCAGACGGGAGCAGCCCAGACGGGAGCAGCCCAGACGGGAGCAGCCCAGACGGGAGCACAGTTGGAAGAAACACAGTAGCTGGAGGAAGGAAGCCACGTGGAGGAAAGGAACTGAAGCAAGCAAAGCAGAAGGGGAGAGGACACGAAGGTGGTCTGGAGTGTTCAGAGAGAAAGCAGGAAAACCTTCAAACCCCAGCACTGAAGGAAAAGGATCAGAGAGCTCAGAGGTGGGTGCCTAAGACTCAGGGCAGAAGTCTGCAGAGCACAGCCTTGAAAGGAGACACGTGGCAGAGCTCCAGGGAGGAACCTAAACTAAGGGACAAGGGACTGTTTCCCCAGAGCTGGCAAGAGATAGCCGCACAGCTGCAGAGGAGTTTCCTCAGGCTCAGATACTGCTTATCCCTATTCACTAGAGCTGTGTTTAAAAGACCCACAGGGAGTTTTAGGGAGAAAACACCCTGAGGCATTCGCCAATAGTTTAAAGCAAGGCAGTGCAGCACAAGAACCTGAAGCAATGCAGGTGGACTCTAAGGAGAGTGATTCCTTACAGCCAGAACAACCTATGGATTGTACTTTGTGCTTTGCAGACAGTATTGAAAGCCTTTGCTAAACTGTATAGTATAAGCCAAGTGTAACAAAGAAAAGAAGATATTTTCTTTGGTAAAGGAAGCTGCCATATTTTGTTCTTTTTCTGTATACGTGAGAAGCAGCTGCATTTGGATTGAATGAATGTAAAAGCTCAGCCAGCACACTTGTATAAAGAACCTTTTTGAACAAATACTGGAGAAGTATCATGGTGCAACTTACTTTGAACCTTTGCTTTTGGGAGAAATAAACTTTGTTAGTTATAGTTCGGCCTATAACTCTGGTTTCATCACTATTTTCTATCAGAAGGAAAACTACTTTTCCCAGCATGCATCATGAGAGGAAAGTCAGTTGATTTAACCTTCAATAGGGAAAAATAATGGCTACCCCAGCCCTCCAAGCCTAAGGCAGAGGGCGGGGTATGACACATAACAACTACAGCAGTCCCCTTTTTACCTTTAGAGATCCTCTGTGTTGGTACCATGCTTTTTGAATTCAGTTACTGTCCTCATCTCTACCACCTCCACTGGGAGACTATTCCATGGATCCACTACTGTTTCCGTAAAGAAATATTTCCGCATATCACTCCTGAATCTATCTCCCTTCACCCTCATCCCATGTCCCTTCGTAGCAGAACTTGCTTTCAATTGAAAGAGGCTCTCTCCCTGAACATTTATGCCACAGAGGTATTTAAACATCTCAATCATATCATAGGGTTTTGGATTTGTTAGGAACTGGGGAACATTCTGGGGAAAGGAGGGGCTCTTCTGAAGGGATGGGCTTCACCTTAACCGGGATGGAATCAGGCTGCTGGCATTAACCTTTAAAAATGAGATAGAACAGCTTTTAAACTAGATAATAGGGGAAAGCCGACTGTCGCCCAAGAGCAGATGGTTTGGAAGAATGTATCCTTGAAGGAAATTACCCAAAGCAGAGAGGTTCCAAAAAAAGAGTAAAGTAGCCCAAATGCCCTCGAGTATGGAGCAGACAGAGCTTAAAGATTCCAAATTACCCATGTTTACCAATAGCCAAATTAATATGAATAAAATAAAGTCTCTAAAAAGCTTGTATGCAAATGCTAGAAGCCTAAAAAATAAGATGGGAGAGTTAAAATATATAGCACTAAATGAGAGGTTAGATATGATTGGAATATCAGAGACATGGTGGAAGGAGGAAAACCAGTGGGACACTGTGATACCTGGGTACAAACTATATCGTAATGATAGAGCTGATCAAATTGGTGGAGGGGTTGCGCTCTATGTTTGAGAGGGCATTGAGTCAGAAAGGATTAAAGTTTTGCAGGAAAGAAAATTTGCTGTAGAATCTCTATGGATTGAAATTCCATATAAAAAGGGGAAGGCAATGGCAGTGGGGGTGTACTATCGACCGCCTGGCCAGAATGAGGATTTCATCATTCATTTGTTCAAAGAAATCAAGGAAGCTAACAAAAGTTATAGCGCAGTAATAATAATGGGTGATTTCAATTACCCTGGTATCGACTGGGTCAGTGTCACGTCAGGACATGCTAGGGAGATAAAGTTCCTAGTTGAAATAAATGACTGCTTCTTGGAGCAGCTTGTTCATGAACCGACCAGAGGAGAAGCCATATTAGACCTAGTCCTTAGTGGAACACCAGATCTAGTGCAAGAGATAAGGATGTTGGGGCCACTTGGCAATAGTGATCATAGCATGATCGCCTTTGATTTAATTAGTGGAGGAGGGATAGTAAGGAAATCCACAGTACTACCTTTTAACTTTCGAAAGGAAGACTATGATAAAATTATGAAAATAGTTAAGAAAAAGCTAAAAGGAGCAGTTGCAAAGGTTAAAGACTTACATCAAGCTTGGGTGTTGATGAAAAATACTATCTTGGAAGACCAGGCCAGCTGTATTCCACGCTTTAAGAAAAGTGGAAAGAAGAAGTCCAAAAAACCGCCAGCAGAGAGGCTGCTGTTGCCAAAAAAGCATCTTTCAGGAAATGGAAAAAAGAGCCAAACAACGAAACATGGAAATAGCACAAGCACTGGCAAGTCAAATGCAAGGCATTGATAAGGCAGGCAAAGGGAGAATTTGAGAAGAAGCTTGCTGCGGAAACAAAAACGCGAAATAAAGACTTTTTCAAGTACATTCGTAGCAAAAGACCTGTGAGACAGTCAGTTGGTCCATTAGATGATAGAGGGGTTTAAAGGGGCACTAAGAGGCGACAAGATGATAGCGGAGAGATTGAATGAATTCTTTGTTTCGGTCTTTACTGAGGAAGATGTAGGGATGTTACCCATGACTGAAGTGGTATTTAAAGGTGCGGAAGAACTGAAGGAAATATCGATACATCGGGAAGATGTATTACAACTATTAGATAAACTGAAGAGTAGCAAATCACCTGGGCCGGATGGTATACATCCAAGGGTGTTGAAGGAACTGAAATATGAGATTGTAGACCTGCTATTAGTAATCTGTGAACTATCATTAAAATCATCTCTAATACCTGAAGATTGGAGGCTCGCCAATGTAACACCAATTTTTAAAAAGGGTTCCAGGGGTGATCCGGGAAAACTACAGACTGGTGAGCCTGACATCGTGAGTACCGGGAAAAATGGTAGAAACCATCATAAAGAATAAAATTACTCAGCATGTAGATAGTCATGGCCTAATGGGAGACAGCCAACATGGCTTTAGACAAGGAAGATCTTGTCTTACTAATCTGTTATGTTTTTTTGAAGGTGTGAATAAACAGGTGGACAAAGGTGAGACGGTTGATATACTGTATCTGGACTTTCAGAAAACCTTTGACAAGGTCCCTCATCAAAGACTTTTGGCAAAACTAAAGAGTCATGGGATAGGAGGCAGTGTACTACTGTGGATCTGGAACTGGTTAAAAGATAGAAAGCAGAGGGTAGGGCTAAATGGCCAATTTTCCCAATGGAGAAAGGTGAATAGTGGTGTAACCCAGGGATCTGTGCTGGGTCCGCTGCTTTTTGACATATTCATAAACGACCTGGAAAGTGGAATAACGAGTGAGGTTATCAAATTTGCAGATGACACAAAACTATTTAAAGTTGTTAAAATCCAAGAGGATTGTGGAAAATTGCAAGAGGATCTTGATAAATTGGAAGACTGGGCATCAAAATGGCAGATGAAATTTAATGTGGACAAGTGCAAAGTTATGCACCTAGGGAAGAACAACCCAAACTATGGTTACACGATGCAAGGTTCCACATTAGGAACCACCACCCAGGAAAACGATTTAGGCGTCATTGTGGATACCATGTTAAAACCCTCGGCCCAGTGTGCAGTGGCAGCAAAGAGAGCAAATAGAATGCTAGGTATCATAAGAAAAGGAATGGAAAATAAAACAAAAGATATTATAATGCCTCTATATCGTTCCATTGTGAGACCGCACCTTGAATATTATGTGCAATTCTGGTCGCCGTATCTTAAAAAGGATATAGCCTTTTTAGAAAAGGTTCAGAGAAGAGCCACCAAAATGGTAAAGGGGATGGAAGGATACTCCTATGAAGAAAGACTAAAAACGTTAGGGCTCTTTAACCTGGAAAAAAGAGATGGCTGAGGGGAGATATGATAGAAGTCTATAAATTAATGAACAGAATGGAGCGGGTAAACATAGATCGATTGTTTACTTTATCAGAATATAGAAAGACTAGGGGACATGCAATGAAGCTACAGGGTAAACTATTTAAGAATAATAAAAGAAAATATTTTTTCACTCAACATGTAATCAAACTCTGGAATTTGTTACCGGAGGATGTAGTAAAGGCTGTTAGTGTAGCTGGGTTTAAAAAAGGTTTGGACAAGTTCCTGGAGTAAAGGTCCATAAACCATTATTAAGAAGAGACCCAGGATATCAATATTGACCGAGTACAAGCATTGTGGAGCCTGTGTCTTTTGGGGAAACTGCTAGGTACGTATGACCTAGATTGGCCACTGTGGGAAACAGGATACTGGGCTTGGCCTGACCCAGTATGGCATATCTTATGTTCTTATGCTTCATAATGAAGCCCACTAACCATTTTAGTAGCCACCCTCTGCACCGACTCCAATCTGTTTATATCCTTTTGAAGGTGCAGTCTCCAGAATTGCACACAATAATCCAAATGAGGTCGCACCAAAGACTTATACAGAAGAATTATCACCTCCTTTTTTCTGATGGCCATTCCTCTCCCTATGCATCCAAGCATCCTTCTAGCTTTTGTAGTTGCCTTTTCTACCTGTTTAGCTACTTTAATATCATCAGACAGAACCACGCCTAGGTTCTGCTCTTCTTTAGTGGACAAAAGTACTTCACCCCCTTCACTGCACTGCTCTCTTGGATTTTTGCAGCCCAAATGCATGACCTTGCATTTTTTTGCATTAAATCTCAGTTGCCAAATTCTAGACCAATCTTCAAGCTTAGCTAGATCCCTCCTCATGTTACCTACTCCTTCCTGGGTGTCTACTCTATTAAAGATTTTGGTATCATCTGCAAAGAGGCAAACCTTACCCGACAGCCCTTCCGCTATATCGCTAACAAGGATGTTAAAAAGAAATCAGACTAAGGTCAGATCCCTGTGGCATGCCACTGGTAACCTCCTTAGGTAGGCACCTACCTGAACATTCCTCCTTTTGTAAATACCAGGTCTACTAATGTCCCTTCTTTCATGGTTTCCCTTAAAATTTCAGTGGGGAGAGTCCTTAAAGGGGTCTAGGTTTTTTCCTCCTTTGAATCAATCTCCTTAAATGGATTCTGAATCCACATCCATCACGTTAATCCCTCACCAACAATCTTTTAACTTCTGTTCCCTCATTTAAGCCAGATCTTTCCCACTCATTTTATTTAACTGTTTTTCTTTACCACCTTTCAGAGGGTCAAAGCGGTTTTTTTTTTTGTTTTTTTTTAGTGCCATCAAGTCAGTGTTGACTCATAGCGACCCAGCTACCTCTGGGTTTTCTTGGCAATGTATCACCGGAAGTAGATTGCCAGCCTTTTCTTCCGAGGCAATGGAGGGTAAAGTGACTTGCCCAAAGTCACAAGGAGTGCCAGTGGGAATCGAACCCTTGATCTTCTGGGTACGAGGCAGTTGCTCTAACCACTAGGCTACTAGGTTAACAAGTAACAAAAGTAACATAGTGCATGAAATAGTGCGCAAAGAGCATCAATCATTAAGACAGTAACATAACTTAGTTTAAACATAGTATGCACTATGGATACTGTAGTCCATCAAACTGTCTATTTACAGTGGAATATTTTACAGTTAGTATATTTGCTGAATAATTACAGAAGACAAAACAAAGGATAAAGAGAGATTACAGGGGAGAGGAGAGTAGAAGAGCTACAGAGACAGTATATTTAGTGTCTGATGACTCAAGGTCTAGAATAAACTGAGGGAAGAGTGGACACAAAAACAGTAGTGGTATAGTAATAGTGTCGCTATTAAGTGACAGATGTATCAAAATGATCAGTAAACAGGTATGTTTTTAATGTCTCACGGTAGTCATTGATGTCAGTTATGGATTGGAGTGTGTCCGTTAGAACATTCCATATCTTTGGGGCATATAAAAAGAAAAGTCGGTTTGAAGCAGAGTGTATTTTTCAAGTTGTAAGGAGAGATAGCAAGGGTAAACTGGGTATTGGCTCTGCTTGGCCAGTTATCTGGTACTCTTAGTAATAGAGGGCGGCATTTTCAAAGGTATTTACATGGGTAACTGCCTCAGGAGCGATTTTCGAAAGGCACCCACATGGGTAATGCCTTTCAAAAATCCCGGATAAGTCCCTAGTGTGCCCGGATGCTATTAGTAAGACAAGATTCATGTTGGTGGTGTTCTGGGGTGGAGCGGGGGCAGAGGAAAGGGCTAAACAGATAGCAGCGATTTTCGATGCTACCCGCTTAGCCCTCTGCACCTTAAAGATGGGTGAGGAAAAATCTCGCCTATCTTTCAGGCACAGGGACTAAGTGGCTAGCATCAAAAATCGCTGCTAGCCGGCAAGAACATAAGAACATAAGATATGCCATACTGGGTCAGACCAAGGTCCATCAAGCCCACTATTCTGTTTCCAACAGTGGCCAATCTAGGTCATATGTACTGTGATAAGGAAGCTTATCATAGCTCAGGTAGGAGCTATAGAAAAGATGATGCGACTCTGAACAAGCAACCTGTCAGTTTTGGTAGAAGTAAGAAAACAGAGTTTTCACATAAAAGACTACCAGTCCCAGAATGCACCAGGTTTCCAGCAGCCATGAGAGGGGCTGAAGTGAGAAAACGTGTGTGCAATCAAGAGAGCTATGAGGTAATCCCTAAGCACTCATCTCAAAGGGCAGGGCCTGATTCAACACAGCTGCGCTGTGTTAGGGAGGAGCACACATTAGGACAGAATAAGAATAGAGCTTATTCTTCAGATAACAGCTTCAGGAAAAGAGACAGCTTCAGACACAGATACAGCAACGGCTACCAGCTCAAGCACCAGTATCACCTGGAGAAACAGAAGCCAAGCCAAGCCAAGCGGATAGAGAAAGAAGGAAACTCTCTGGAAGGAAGAGAAGAAAGGCCATTGGAACGTCTGGGAGATTCCCAGGCAGTACCTATACTGGGAGGTATTCCAAATGCCAGCAGAGTCCATTGGACTGGAGTCAGCCAGAGGAATGGAATGGCAGAGATAGGAATAACCAGTGGCTACCTGGAAGAGAGAAGACTGCACGTGGAAAGGACTTTCAGACCTATGCCAGAAGGTATGTGAGGAAAGATCCAGTGTCCAGGGATCAAGATTGGAAGGCTGGACATCAGAACTGGATTACATACTGGCCAGGCTATACAGAGAGGAATTATGATAGCAGGAGAGGCTCAGGTATGAACACTGATCCAGACCCTATCTATAATAGTGAATGGCAGCAAGGGAATAAGCATTCTCATGATAGTGCCTTATGGAAAGACTCGTCTGTGCCAATGTATGATAGTGACCCTATGCTGATTGATGAAGGGGGAGATACAGCAGATGAAACTATTCATTACATGGACTGTTCTCTATCTAAATGCTATTGCTAGCTTTCTGTGAGCAAACACCTCAGCCATCACAAAGAAACCTAACTTTGTTCTTTATTTCCACTGCAAACAGCTCTTAAAGCAGGATTTGGGTTCACATAGTAGCAGCCAGCCAGCTAAAGGGTTTCAGCTGGTCAAGTGATAGTAATTAAAGCTGCACCTGATTGTGTGTGTGAGCAAGGGAGAATCACTGCTGGGATCTGCGTGGAAAATAAGCAGAAGTTAACCTAACAAGCAAAGTTTATTCATTTCTTTGTGCCTTTTTTATTTGGTAATTATTTGCTAAGAAAAACATTAGCTAATTGCCTGACAAGCTGAAGGTTGTTTTCTGATTTGCTTTGTGACTTTATGTTATCCATTTAAACACTGCAAGCAAGTAACCTCATTTATATTGCTACCAAGCATATTTGTGCTGGGTGAATTAAACCCCATCAATAAAAGAAGTATTTTATTGGCCTTACCACTGGTATCACAACTCAATTATTGTCTTCAGCTGTGTTTGGGAGTGAAAGAACTACATTACCCACAATACCTTGCAAGAATCATATGAATATATGCATCGTCAAGATTGTGTAAGTTCTCACCCTAGGCAGCCGTCTGACAGTACCTAGCAGTTTCCCCAAGGGACACAGGTTCCACAATGCTTGTATTGGGTCAAGCATTGATATCCTGGGTCCCTTAATAATGGTTTATGGACCTTTCCTCCAGGAACTTGTCCAAACCTTTTTTAAACCCAGCTACACTAACAGCCTTTACTACATCCTCCGGTAACAAATTCCAGAGTTTGATTACACGTTGAGTGAAAATATATTTTCTTTTATTAGTCTTAAATAGTTTACCCTGTAGCTTCATTGCATGTCCCCTAGTCTTTCTATATTCTGATAAGGTAAACAATCGATCTACGTTTACCCGTTCCACTCCATTCATTAATTTATAGACTATCATATCTCCCCTCAGCCGTCTCTTTTCCAGGTTAAAGAGCCCTAACCTTTTTAGCCTTTCTTCATAGGAGTATCCTTCCATCTCCTTTACCATTTTGGTGGCTCTTCTCTGAACCTTTTCTAAAAATCGCTATATCCTTTTTAAGATACGGCGACCAGAATTGCACAAAATATTTAAGGTGCGGTCTCACCATGGAACGATATAGAGGCATTATAATATCTTTTGTTTTATTTTCCATTCCTTTCCTTATCATACCTAGCATTCTATTTGCTCTCTTGGCCGCTGCTGCACACTGGTCCGAGGGTTTTAACATGGTATCCACAATGACGCCTAAATCATTTTCCTGGGTGGTGGTTCCTAATGTGGAACCTTGCATCGTGTAACCATAGTTTGGGTTGTTCTTCCCTAGGTGCATAACCTTGCACTTGTCCACATTAAATTTCATCTGCCATTTTGATGCCCAGTCTTCCAATTTAGCAAGATCCTCTTGCAATTTTCCACAATCCTCTTGGGTTTTAACAACTTTAAATAGTTTTGTGTCATCTGCAAATTTGATAACCTCACTCGTTATTCCACTTTCCAAGTCATTTATGAATATGTCAAAAAGCAGCAGACCCAGCACAGATCCCTGGGGTACACCACTATTCACCTTTCTCCATTGGGAAAATTGGCCATTTAGCCCTACCCTCTGCTTTCTATCTTTTAACCAGTTCCTGATCCGCAATAGTACACTGCCTCCTATCCCATGACTCTTTAGTTTTGCCAAAGGTCTCTCATGAGGGACCTTGTCAAAGGCTTTCGGAAAGTCCAGATACACAATATCAACCGACTCACCTTTGTCGACCTGATTATTCACTCCTTCAAAAAAACATAACAGATTAGTAAGACAAGATCTTCCTTGTCTAAAGCCATGTTGGCTGTCTCCCATTAGGACATGACTATCTACATGCTGAGTAATTTTATTCTTTATGATGGTTTCTACCATTTTTACCGGTACTGACGTCAGGCTCACCGGTCTGTAGTTTCCCGGATCACCCCTGGAACCCTTTTTAAAAATTGGTGTTACATTGGCGATCCTCCAATCTTCAGGTATTAGAGATTATTTTAATGATAGTTCACAGATTACTAATAGCAGGTCTGCAATCTCATATTTCAGTTCTTTCAACACCCTTGGATGTATACCATCTGGCCCAGGTGATTTGCTACTCTTCAGTTTATCTAATAGTTGTAATACATCTTCCTGATGTATCGATATTTCCTTCAATTCTTCCGCACCTTTAAATACCACTTCAGTCATGGGTAACATCCCTACATCTTCCTCAGTAAAGACTGAAGCAAAGAATTCATTCAGTCTCTCCGCTATTGCCTTGTCGCCTCTTAGTGCTCCTTTAACCCCTTTATCATCTAATGGATCAACTGACTCTCTCACAGGTTTTTTGCTACGAATGTACTTGAAAAGGTCTTTACTTCGCGTTTTTGCATCCGCAGCAAGCTTCTTCTCAAATTCTCCCTTTGCCTGCCTTATTAATGCCTTGCATTTGACTTGCCAGTGCTTGTGCTGTTTCCAGGTTTCGTCGTTTGGCTCTTTTTTCCATTTCCTGACAGATGCTTTTTTGGCAACAGCCTCTGACCTCATCTTTAAACCATGCTGGCAGTTTTTTGGACTTCCTTCCACTTTTCTTAAAGCGTGGAATACAGCTGGTCTGGGCTTCCAAGATAGTATTTTTGAACAACAGCCAAGACTGATGTACGTCTTTAACCTTTGCAACTGCTCCTTTTAGTTTTTTCTTAACTATTTTCCTCATTTTATCATAGTCTCCCTTTCGAAAGTTAAAAGGTAGTACTGTGGATTTCCTTACTATCCCTCCTCCACTAATTAAATCAAAGGCGATCATGATATGATCACTATTGCCAAGTGGCCCCAACAACTCTGGGAGATGTCCCCAGGAACTCTGGAAGCTGTAGTTTGCTTATCTCCTTTAAGGACTGAGTTGTAGTTATGACTCGAGTAGGTAAGGCAGCAAGAATATTTATTTGTGGGGATTTTCTCCAGCGCATCAAAATTCAGTACAACAAACGCAAAAGGATGCAACTCCAACATAAAGGTTGTAACATAAACTCAGGAACTGCAACAGAAAACAGTTCAGCAGTATTTGGCTGTTTCACAGTTCCTTTGCCTTTCACTAGGCACTGCCTCTTGTGGTCGCTTAAAGAATATACAGGAACTGAAACAGTTGCTTTTCTATACAGCACGGCTTCACACTTTCAGCCGGTGATTAAGCTTATTAAACCACTTTCAAAACTTTTCAAGGTAGCAGCAGGTATGGCAATTTACTCTATATTCCTTCATATAGCTTTCAAGGCTCTGTACCACTGCTCTTTTCTACAAGACAGGTTGAACAGTCCATAGCACAAAGTTCTTGCTCTACTGCAGGCAAACACTCATCCACCTGCATACATTCCTCAGAGCCAGCATTAAAAGTATCTTTGTCAGGTTTGTTATCTTTCCCTGACCTCGCTTCCAAAAACTCCCGGAATTGGCTTAAAAGCAATTCAGCTTGTTTATGCACATTTTTCCTGGGATAAACATTTTCCTTTTCTGATAAAAGCCTGCATAAGGTTCCTGCCCCAGAGGGTTCAGCTGTCCTGCTTTTATCAAGGGGATAGTTTCCAGCAAGGGTAAATCCCTTCCCCCACTTGCTATCAGCTAGCTGTGCTCGGTTAGTCTTTTGAATGTTAGCATGGGTAAAAGGCTTCTCAAACAAAGAGTTAAAAGTGGAAATATCAGCTTTACCTTTGCCAGGGACTCTTAGACAAGCGCTGGTACCTTTTCTCCTGCTATCTCCCAGGGTTTTGAACTCAGCTTTCTTGTAGCTATTTCCACTAGCCTTCAGGTAATTGCTCGGCTGATAGTTTTCCTCTTGGCCTTCTCTGTTGCAGTTATAGCCTTTGCTGCTATAGGTCCAACTACCTTTTCTCCACATATTTTCTCTGCAAGCTTTCTTGTTCCCAGGCTCTACCTTGCAGTAACGTTTCTTCCAGGGACGTTCACTGCTCCCAAGTTCTGCCCTGCTCCAAGGTTCTAGCTTGCTTATCCTTCTGGCAGTTTCTCCTGAACTCCTTCCTGGACTGCTTCCCGTCTCAGTCCAAGCTCCTGCAGCTTCCAGGTTGTGCAGCAAGAGCCGGATTTTCAATGCCAGGGCCGCATATGACCCCAGCATTGAAAATCTGGGTTAGATGGATGGCGGGCAGGCTATGCGCCAACGCAGCACATAGCACCGCCCAAATGAAAATAGGGCCCAGAAAATGTAGATAAATCTGCAGAGAAGTCATTTTTCCTTGGCCAGAAATCTGTAGGTCAAACCATAAAGATAAAGCTTCTTTCCCCTGTTTAATCACAGCCCCCTGTGCAGCCACCTTTCCCTAGGCCCTCTGCATATGATTTTGGCAATTTTAAAAAGCCCCTGACTGAACTGCAAAGTTTTCTTGTACTTAAATATCTTGATGTGTGTATTTTCCTATTTGAAATTGCCATGAGTATCAGCTGATGTTTGCATCTGTTTTTTGTGTGAGACTGGGCAGAATTCATGTGAAGGCACAATCTGACATGGCCATTCAGACCCTTGTGCAGCTGACCAGAAGCAGGATGCCCCAAGGTAGACCCGATTCTAATCCAGTGGGGGTTAGACGTGCCCGCAGGATCAGAATTGGGTCTATGGCCCAAACATACAGACCGGGCCCCAATTCTGGTCAGCCTGCATGCACAGCAGATCCCCGGCTACCTCAGTCAGGCTCCTGAATAAAGCCGCAGTAACATGGCATCCCATCACCTTTCAGAAGCCGCAAAAGCCAGCTGCCGCAGATATTCTTCTTTTCCCGCAGCCAGACCCTCAGTCCAGCCTCTCATGGCCAGGGTCCAGCTGCGAGGATCTTCCTGCAACCCCCTACCTTTGTGGCGTAGCCCAGCAGCATGATTCCATGATGTCCAGGGGGACTTATTCCACCTCTGTGGTGGAATAGGTTCCCCATCATTGTTCACAGCCCCGGACATACAGGTCAGCCTCAAAATTGGCCCTGTATATCCAGGGTTGCGGCCCACCCATGCCCCACCCTCACTTCACCTCAGTAGTGCATCCTCCCACCTCCACCTAAGCCTCCCCGTATAAACAATCTGTTCGTACAGGGAGGCAGTAGCTTGGGTGGCAGGGGAGCGAATTGCGGGGATGGACATCCAATCCGGACATCCATCCCAGCTATTCACCGTACTGAATGATCCCATAGAAAACACAGACAGCTTTGAAAATACTATGTTGGCATCTTATTTCCCAATCCTATCCAAAATATACCCCCAGGAGCACTTCCTCCAAATGTGATGGAGTATAGTGAATTTACCCTTGTAATTGACATTCAGCATTGCTTCTTCCTATATATATGTTTTATTCCTTTGCATCCATGGTTTGTCCGTGGGCTTTATTTTTGATTTAGGAGATTCCTATTGCTTTTTTTTGGGGGGGGGGGGTGAGGGGGGCTTGGTATAAATGGAATCAGTACAGGGCCGGTCCGATGCAAGGATAAAACAACCTCGTACCCAAAAGACTAGGCTTTGATTCCCACTAGCACTCCTTCTGACATTGGGCATGTCTTTTTACCCTCCCCATTGCTTTGGAATTCAAGGCCTGGCACTCTACTTCCGGTCGTAACTTGCCAAGAAAATCCAGGGGCTGCTGAGTTGCCAGGAGTCTGCACTGACTTGACAGCACTTAAAAAAAGGTGAACCTCATCGCTGGAGCCCTCTCTGGGATGGAGCAGCAGCAACAATGATCTGAAACACAGCAGCACTTACTAACACCTGCTGTTCCTGCTTCCGCCCCCTCCATTGTAGGGTTCCTTTAGCATGGAGACGCAAGCGGCAGGGCCAGCTTCTTCTGCAGCCAGGTAAATTAGAAGTCTGCATTGGAGCGGGGGGGGGGGGGGGGGGTTTGGGAATGGCACCGCAGTTCTGGAGGTGCTGGTAAGTGCTGCTGTGCTATGACAAGTCACTACCCGCCGCTGCTGCTGCCCTCACACGCTTGGAGCTCTCTGCAACCACCTAGTGGAGCAGCAGCAGCAGCCCTGAATCAGAGCTAGGATCTGCCACCATAAGGCCTCCACATGCAGGTATTTTGTTTTAATTTTCTAACTTTGGAATATCTATAGTCTTGTCAGTGTAGTGATGGTCTGGGGCCACCTGCCATGCATTCTGGATCCCTGCAATCCCAGGCGCAGAACCCAGTCACTGTGGGGATAAGTTCATAGCAGGGCACCTCGGTACACACGTTCCAAAAAAAGAACGTATTTTATGTCTATTTCAAAAAATTCAGTATGTACTTCTATACTGTAAAATGGACCCTTCAAACAGCTCCTTAGAGTGCACAAAGCAGCCCTTTTACTAAAGTGTGGTGTGTGTTTGCAATCACCACACCTTAACTGTAGATGTGAAGGTGCAATCAGCACAAACCCTGTGGGGTAGACGCAGGGGGCGTAGCCTGCATCCACCCTATATTTAGCGTACAAGGCAGACACTTACCGCACGGGCCCAGTAGAGAAAAAACTAATTGTGAATAAATGTTGGGCAGCAGCGCATGCCGCCCCGCTTCCTAGCATCAGTCCCCAGAAACAAATGACCACTCCCAAACCCTGAGATGACCTCCCCCCCAGATGTCCCCAGCTCCCCCAGGTAATCACTATGAAGTTTCCCCCATTGTCTAGCGGTAGCGTGGGAGCAATCCCCCTTCACTCCTACTCCATTGCTCAAGTTAAAAATGGCGGATGTGAACCCTAATTGTAATTCTAACCAGCAGGCAAATAAGGCAGTTGCCTAGGGCGAGGTGTGTGTGGGGGGGAGGGGGCAATAGTTACAGTCAAAGCATAGCAATGGGTCCTGGCAGTCATCCAAACTCAGAATCACCAGTGGGTATTTTTACCTACAGAAAAAGAACGGGTAATATGCAAATGGTTCATTTACTCTTGTAAGTGCCTTTTTGAAATCTCCTTCATTATGCATACATTTACAAAGTTTAATATTAAAGTGTGATGGCCAAATCTGCAATTTTATAGGATTTGTTTGGGAGAGATGGTGCCGAGTTTACTACAACTGAGTTTAATAATCAAAATCTTGGGACCACCAGAGGTCTAAAAAAGTAATTGTGAGGGGGGCGCAAGGCTCAAATTTCTCCCAAGGCACCTAATACTCTTGGCCCTACTTCCATTAAGTAGGTGCCTACTTCAGTCTTACTTTGTAACATTGCCCTGCAGAAATTGCAGCACTAACGCAGCCATGTACATTTACACTGGCTCATGAGCTGGTGGTGTATGTGTACATACATGGAACCTGTGTGATCATGCAATTTATAAAAACATACTTGTAAATCACAACTCCGCCCATTCTCTAGCCAAAATCCGCCTCCTGATTTGTTATTTATTTGAGGCATTTATATACCGACCATCTGCAATAACACATTATAGGCGGTTTACAATCAGGTACTATACATAGTCCCTTGTCCCTGAAGGGCTCATAATCTATGCATACCTGAGGCAAGAGGGTTAACTGGCTTGCCCAAGGCCACAAGTAGCACCTATAGGACTAGAGCCCCCAGTCCTGAGGTTGTTGTCCCCGAGTGAGAATCGAACCCCTGGCCTGAAGTAACATGGTTTAACCATTAGGCCACTCCTATCCCAGAGGTGCATACAAGTATGCAGGTTCTTGTCATCATGCAAAGCTGTGTGCACAGGGTAATTTAATAAGCAGCATGTTGAGTGTATGTTTGGCATATACATGCCAAAAATCTCTTATGGAATTACCTGCATGCTTATACATGCATATTTTAAAAGATACAGCCTAGGTTGCTTCTCTACCCAAGTTCCACCCAAACTATACCTCTTGGAATGCCTAGGACAGCGTGTGGATATGTACATGTGATTTCATTACCTATTCGTTCATGCAATTTTTGGCATCTAAAGCATGCTTTATACACGGACAATGGTTTATAAAATTATCAGTGACTGACCGCCTCTGCCCGTGGGGGTATGAAAGCTGCCGTAGCGGCAACAGCCGAACCAGGGAGAAGATGATCTCAAGGATCAAACCTGGAACCTTCTGCTTGGCAGTGAACCATGGACAGACCCACATAATTCTTAACATCCTCCATAGATTACGATACCGAAAGGGCATTTCTCTTTTTTCTCACACACAATGAAGAACATTGCTGTATATATTTCAGGTGAGCATGGAGGCTAAATCTATGCTGTCACAGTGAATGACAGTTATTAGGCATGTTTCTCAATTCATGTATTTAAGAATCTGACATGCCACTTTGTCTTGAAGATTTCTACTGGCATGAACCAATTCCCACTAGACCTTCAAATGAGAGGTAGCCCATATCTTTGTCTGAAATGCTTCTCGA
The DNA here is from genome assembly GCA_033557465.1 of Ichthyophis bannanicus. Taxonomy (NCBI): domain Eukaryota; kingdom Metazoa; phylum Chordata; class Amphibia; order Gymnophiona; family Ichthyophiidae; genus Ichthyophis; species Ichthyophis bannanicus. Next base: position 66,302,637 of record CM066040.1, read on the forward strand.
GGCTGCGTGTGCTAATAAATACTTAAACAGAGTCCCATGTTGCATTTCTTCACATTCCTGGACTTTTATGTAGACTAAAAATATTCTACTGCAACATTTATACAATGAGTTAAGCAGTTACTCTTGGAACCAAATGAAAGAAACAGGTTTTAAATTTTAGTTCATCAAAAGAATATTTATCTATTTATCATTTTTATAGACTTGATACATGTCACTTCTTAAGGTCATTTATTCATAACCCCCCCCCCCTCCCCCCCCCACACACACACACACACTCACACAAACACAGCACTCAGCAAAATCACAAAAACTTAAACCCGACTATGGCCAGCATTCCCAGTTACTCTGTGGGGTGTGGTATAGGCGTGCAAGCGAAGGGCAGTGACCCAAGGAACCACAGCCAACAGGAGGTTGATAGGGAAAGAGAAACCCTTTATTTCGCACTTGTGCAGGATCCGGCAGGCTGCCTGGCCTCTTCTTGGGCCTTAGTGCAGTTACAAACAGTATTTCAAAGGCACAAAACAAAAGCTGGCGCTCCACAGTTTCCTCACTCTGGTCACAACTCAGTTCATACACTTAGTTTTTCAACAGCAAGGCAACATCCATATAAACCAGAAAAACAGCAGCTTTCAGCAGATCCTGCTCCTACCTTCTCACAGATAAGCCATCAGCATCTAACTTTACCCAATGAGCCCTGGCCTGGGCTTCTCTCTCCCACTGCTTCCTGGTGTAAACCCTCCCCAGACATTCTCCAGCCTAGTTTCTTAAAGGGACAGGGGGCTTAAGCTCTTACCAGAGCAATACCTAAGCTTGGCTGGGGAGTTTCCCTGTGGGGGATGGGGAATTTCCTATACACACATTCAGCTTTAAGTTAAAAGCAGATCTTCAGCGCCAGTGGGCTTCTCGCACAGCTGTCCTGTTAGGAAATTACCCTTTAATGTGCACTCTTGAGGGCTTGATTTGGGGCCCGTTTACTAAACTGTGCTAAGTGCTCGTGAGGGGTTCAGCATGCCAGAAAGCACACTGCCCGAAACGTTAGCGTGTGGATGGACAGGTTGGGGATGAAACGTGGATACTGGTAAGCACAGGCATAATGGGCACACTTAATGAAATCTTAATGGGTGGCATTAGGTGTACCCATGTGCCGTCTTACTAAGATGCCAAGCATTCACCATGCACCAGTAGCAAGGGGATAGCTGCACATGCCCCTTGAAGTAGACATGGGCCTCCACCAGGGCCGGCCCGTCCATTGAGCAAGAATGTTTTTTGCACAGGGCCCCGCGTTTCAGGGGGCCCCGCGCAAAAAACATCTTGCATCAGCCCAACTAGGTTAAAAAAAAAACACAAACTGGCTGCTGCTGCCGCTGCTGCCGTGGCAGCGGCAGAATCGAGCATCCCGCGGGGGCCCCCCCTGCCCTGCAGAGTCCTACATGCGGCCTCAGTGTCGGCTGTCAGAGCCGCGCGAAGAGAGAGAGCTTCTCCTCTCGTGGCTCTGTTAATCCCGCCGCGGGGCTGATGGGATTTCCCATCAGCCCCGCAGTGGGATTAACAGAGCCGTGAGAAAGGGGAAACTCTCCCTTCGCGCGGCTCTGAAAAACCCACGCTGAGGCCACATGGAGGACTCTGCAGGGCAGGGGGGCCCTGCGGGATACTCAATTCTGCCGCTGCCACGGCGGCGGTGGCAGCGGCAGCCGGTTTGTTTGTTTGTTTTTTTTAACCTAGCTGGGCTGATGGGGGGAGGAGGGGGTTAGGACTGGTAATGGGCTATGGGGGGGTCAGGACAGGTAATAGGCTATGGGGGGCTAAGACTGGTAATGGGCTATGGGGGGGCTAAGACTACAAATGGGCTGATTAGGGGCTTAGGACTGGTAATGGGCTGATGGGGGGGGTTAGGATTCGTAATGGACTGTGGGGGTAAGACTGAAAATGAGCTGATGGGGGGTTAGGACTGGTAATTGGATGGGGGTTGCTAGGACTGGCAATGGGCTGAGTGGAAGGGGGGCTTGAACTGCAAATAGCTGATGGGGAGGGGGGCTTGGAATGGAAATGTGCTGAGTGGGGGGGCTAGGGCTGCAAATGGGCTGATGGAGGGGCTAGGATAGGACTGGAAATGGGCTGTTGGGGGGTGCTAAGGTTGGAAATGGGCTGTGGTGGGGGCTTGAATTGAAATGGACTCATGGAGGGGCTAGAACTGGAAGTAGGCTCATGGGGGTTTTGGATTGGAAATGGGATGAGAGGAGGGGAGCTAGGATTTGATATGGGCTGATGGTGGGGCTAGAAAAGGACTAGAAATGAGCTGATGGGGGCTGGAATTGGAAATGAGCTGATGGTGGGGCTACGATAGGATTGGAAATGGGCTGATGGGGAGCTAGGACTGCAAATGGGCTGATGCAGGGACTAGAAGGGAGCAGATGCTGGGTGCGGCTGGAACTAGAAGGGAGCTGATGTTGGGGGAGGATTAGAATGGGATGGAGCTGGGAGAGTGAAATGGAAAGGGAAAACAAATCTAAAATTGGCCGGATATTGGGAGAGTAAGTGGGGATTGAGGATGGAGGGGTAAAATTTGAGTGGATGAAATAGGAATGAGGAAAGAGCAAAAGGAGAAAGATTAGTATGTTAAAGCAGATGTAGAGAGAGAATGGAAAAAAAACTAGGAGAGAAGAAAGGACAAAATGGACAGCAGATGGAGAGTTAGCAGAAGACACGAAGAAACTAGAAGAAAGTGGCTGGAACAATTGTAACTGAAAAAAATGCACAAAAAGGTAGAAAAATCTCTCTTTATTTTGAATTTATTAACTGGAATATGTCAGCTCTGGGAAATGTGCATCATTAACATCTGTGCTTTGTTTAGTACAAGAGGAAATTAATTTATAATTTTATTTCTACATTGTTGTTGTACATTCCAAGTTTGGCTTTTGGGGTTCCCAGTTAAATTATTGTCTTCCTGTTTCTAAATTGTGATTCCTTGTTTGGTGATGGTCTGTGTTCTGCATGTGTAACTGAGTTGAGGTATTCTGTTTATGTAATTCCTATTTGACATTGCCACTTGTTCTCTTTCCTCAGTAGGTCATGTATTGTTATTCTCTGAAATGTATTGGTTTAATATTTGCAGTGTTTCCTTTTGATAGGTAGGGTCTTGTGCTTTGTGAGTCCTGGTAGTGCTGTTATGATACGGCGGGTTTGCTATGGGTTCTAAATGGGCAGCGTTTGTAGTAGTTCCTAATGTGCCTGGCAGTTGGTACTGGATTATAGTAATGTAGAAATCTTTTAGTCTTTCTTTATCCATACATTCATTAAGAGGCATGTTTACTAAAAGTTAGTGTATGGTAACATTATGCAAATATTTATGCACATGAAGTACATTATGCAAATGAGGCCCCGCACCAAGTCTCCGCACATGGCCCCGCACCCCCCTTGGGCCGCCCCTGGCCTCCACACTGGTTTTGCAGCCCAAATGCATGCTGCTGGCACATTCGTTAGTAAAACCTACTTCTGTGTGCTAAGGCTAATTCCAATTGTAAGATATTCTAGGGTACATAATTCTCTCACACCAATTTGCACGTGCTCTTGAGAAGGTGCAAACCTATGAGTGTATTCAATCTATACATGCACATACATTTTCTAAAATGTTTTTATATTACAACTCCACCCATCTCTATCCCAATTATATTCCCCATCCCCCTCAAACTCCTAGGCATACATAGTGCAGAAATATATGTGTTCTTATGCACACATTTGCTTGTTGTTGTTTTTTTAAAATTAGACTTTTACAGCATTACATACAGTAAAATACCGTCAATTATAACACAATAAAATTAAAAGAAAAAGAAATCAAATTTCTTAGGCTTCGTTACAGGGAAGACAGGATAAGATTACCACTCCAGAACGGGAGGAAACAAATATGCTAGGATAACCTGAAACCCCCAAATTAAAAATAATTTAACAAATTTTATAGACCGCTTAAACACAGAGGATGATAAGAACATAAGATATGCCATACTGGGTCAGACCAAGGTCCATCAAGCCCAATATCCTGTTTCCAACAGTGACCAATCTAGGTCATATGTACCTAGCAGTTTCCCCAAAAGACACAGGTACTACAATGCTTGTATTGGGTCAAGCATTGATATCCTGGGTCCCTTTTTAATAATTTATTTTATTTTATTTTATTTAAAAGGTTTTATATACCGCTTTATCCTAAAATCAAAGCGATTTTCACTTCAAACTAATCACAAAACAAAGTGCCGAGGTGTCAGCATGCTGTGTTTGTGTCGTAGTGCGCGTGTAGGTGTAATAAAGGTGTAGCTTGATTATAAGATGCAATATATACAGGGTGAGCTATCTACAATGTGTTATATACAAAGAGGAGGTGGGGAGGATATGGTAAAGGGGGGGCGGAAGGAGTGCGGCATTGGTAAGGCGGGGGAAAGTGGTGTCAGGCACAATTAACATTAAAATCTCAACTTATCCAAAGTACTTGCATATATCAACTTGTTCCAAGAACTTGTAAATATCAATAGTAACATTATAACATCAAAAACATGAGTATTCTCTTGTGACATTATCTAACTATGTATATCTTAGTGAGGGTAATGGGGTGTTTGGCTTGTAGGGTGATTTGGGTGATTGGTGGTCTACATTGAATTGTTCGATGAATAGGGTTGTTTTGAGTAGCTTCTGGAATTCTTTTATATCTGTTGTTGATTTCAGTTTGTCTGGGAGGACATTCCAGACAGTAGGGGCAGCAAGAGAGAAAGCTTGCATGGATGTGGATTTGTTGGTTTTTGTGAAGAGTGTAGGTGTTGGTATGTTGTTTTCGGTGCTATTTCTCTCTGGTCTTTTGCTTGTTTTGGTTCCAATGAGTTCCTGTAGTATTTCTGCTGACATGTTGTTTTTAATTTTGAAGATGGTAAGTGCTGATTTATATTTTGCTTGTGATGAGATTGATAGCCAGTGCAGATCGTATAGTATTGGAGTTATGTGGTCTTGTATTGAAGCGCTACTAAGAAAGCGGGCAGCAGTGTTCTGGACTATTTGTAGATGACGGCTGGTTTGTTTGGGTAGACCTTGGTATAGTATATTACAGTAGTCCAGCATAGGTGTAATGATGGCCTGGCATATTGTGCGGAAATGTTCTTTATTGAGGAGAGGTTTTAGTCTTCGGAGCATTGCGAATTTGAAGAAGGCTGTTTTGGATATCTTGTTGATATGCGGTTGGAGGGTGAGTTGTCTGTCTAGGATCACTCCAAGGTATCGGACTTTGTCTTTTATTGTGATTGGTGTATTGTACATGTTGATAGAAGGAGGAGTGAATGTGGAGTTTCTCGTGATGATGATTGCTTCAGTTTTTTTTATGTTGATGTTTAAATTATTAGTTAGCCAGGTCGTCATTTCTTGAATGCAAGTTGATATGGTGGTATAGTCTGGGGAGTCCAGTTGAATAGGGGTGTATGCCATGATGTTGTCAGCATATATGGCGTATTGTATCTTGTATTTGTTAAATATTTTGCATATAGGCTGAATATAGATGTGGAAGAGAAGAGCTGATAATGATGATCCTTGGGGAACTCCTTGGATAGTCCTGAAGGGTTCTGAGATGAGGTTACCAGATTTTACTTTCTGCTGTCTGTCTTTGAGGTATGATTGAAACCATTTAATGGTGGTATCTTGTAGTCCAATCTCCATTAGGCGCTTCAATAGGATGTGATGGGAAACTGTGTTGAAGGCTGCTGATATATTGATAAATATTAATAGGAAGCCCTGTTTTATTTAGTCTATTCCTTTGATTATGTTATCAAATAGCTGTATGAGGAGTGTCTCAACACCATGTTTTGGATGGAATCCATGCTGGTGGGGATGTAGAGGGGCAGATTCTTCAATATGATCTTGGAGCTGTCTCTGTACAATTTTTTCAGTTATTTTAGCCAGGAATGGAAGGCTGGATATTGGGCGGTTGGTTGAAGGGTCTGAACTGCTGGATGAGGTAGTTTTAGGGATGGGTCGGATATAGATTTGAGTGCTTTTGGCATGTAGCCCTGAGAGAGAGAGGTACTTACTACCTTTTGGATGAATGTGCTGAATTCTTCTTTGGTGGATTTGATCCAAGTCACTGGGCAGGGGTCCGATGGAGAAGTGGTGGGGTTTAGAGCAGTGATGGTTTATTCTATTTGTTTAGTTGATGGGATACTGAAGTTCTTCCATTGATTGGTAGTTGTGGAGGCATCTGTAGTTAGTGTGTCCATAAGACAGATGTTCTTATGAGGTGTGGTGGTATTGTTCTTGGCTATTAGATAATCAGCAAAGGTTTGTGGGTGCATCTTTCTTTCGTCTTTCATGGTTGGGTCATTTGTTAGGGTACCAACGATATTGAAAATTTCTTTTGGTTTGTTGCAGGCTTTTATTACAAGGTTTGTGTGGTATTGCTGTTTATGTTTATTTATTAGGTTATTGTCATTTTTTTGCATCTCTTGGTATTGTTTCAATGTAGCTTCTGATTTGTTACGTCTCCAGTGACGTTCCAGTTGTCATAATGTTCTTTTGGATTCTCTTATTGTGTTAGAGTACCATTGTGTAGATTTTGACCTGTTTTTGTTATGGTTTGAATTAATTTGAGGTGTGATTTGAGATGCGGTAAAGATGGTGGTATTCCATGCGGTGATGGCATCGTCCAGATCAGTGAAATCTTGGGGTAGGTGTTGTACGGTATCTTTGAGGAAATGCTCTTTGTTAAAAGCTTTGAAGTGTCTGGTTGGCTGTTCCGTTTTCTGAGCTGTCTGTTGGGTATTGTGGTGGAGTACAAATGATATGGCATGGTGATCTGACCATGGTATTGGTGTAGCTTTAGGTGGTGTTATGAGATTTTGTTCTAGGGTGTTTGTTGGCACGAATATGCAATCTGGTGTAGAGCCAGAGCGATGGGATGGGCCTGATAAGACGTGCTTGAATTGGATGGATTCCATTGCTTTTTGAAAAGCGATTTCAGTTGTGACAGATGTGAGGTTTAGGTCTCCTAGCACAATGAGCATCTTGTGTGGTGAGTTACCTGTGCATATCATATCCAGGATGTTGGATGTGTCCTCTGTTGGGGCGTTGGGGGGGGGGGTCAGTATATCAGGCAGATGGATAGATGTTTGTTTTGAGTGTTGATGAGTTCGCAGTACTCGGAGCTTTTGGAGGTAGATGTCTTGAGTCTCAAGTTTGTTCCGGCAATGATTAGTACTCCGCACTTCTTGATTGTGGGTTCTGGGGCAGTTGTATGCTGTGAAAGCTGGTGGTGTTATTTGATTCAGTATTATAATGGTTTATGGACTTTTCCTCCAGGAACGCGCTCCCGATGAATGTGGTGGGGGCAAACACGATGACGGAGTTCAAAACGGCATGGGACAGACACAGTGGATCCCTTTACAGCAACAAGAAAATGTCAAAATAATCTGAACCATCTAATTCCTTAACAAATAGGGGTGTCTTACATGGAGTGGTGGGATCACCCCTAAACAAAGACATGGGGAAGGGGGGCCTGCACAGAGCGGCAGGTGTACCTACTCTTGACATTGTACTGGGCAGACAAGATGGACCATACTGGTCTTTATCTGCCGTCATTTACTATGTTACTATGTTACTATAAACCTTTTTTAAACCCAGCTACACTAACAGCCTTTACTACATCCTCCAGTAACAAATTCCAGAGTTTGATTACACGTTGAGTGAAAAAATATTTTCTCTTATTTGTCTTAAATAGTTTACCCTGTAGCTTCATTGCATGTCCCCTAGTCTTTCTATATTCTGAAAACATAAACAGTGCTTCTGTTTCCCTATCAACCTCCTGTTGGCTATGGTTCCTTGGGTCACTGCCCTTCGCTTGCACACCTATACCACACCCCCACAGAGTAAGTGGGAATGCTGGCCGTTGTCTGATAGAAGTTTTTGTGATTTTGCTAATTGAGTGTTGTGTTTGTGGGATTTGTTTTTTATGAATAAATGGCCTTAAGTGACATGTATCAAGTCTATAAAAATGATAAATAGATAATCTTTTGATAAACTTAATTGTAAAAAAAAGTTTTTCATTTGGCTCCAAGAGTAACTGCTTAACTCATTGTATAAATGTTGCAGTAGAATATTTTTATTCTACATAAAAGTCCAGGAATGTGAAGAAATGCAACATGGGGCTCTGTATTTAAGTATTTATTAGCACACCGAGCCTCAAGAAGCATTTCAGACAAAGATATGGGCTACCTCTCATTTTAAGGTCTAGTGGGAATTTCAGTGTTTTACTATTATGCAACACATAAATGACAATCCGTGCTACAAAGAAAGTAAGTCAAACCCATTATAGACAAATACACATTATGGCCTACTCTGTGCCATAATAATCAAAAAACAAATTCGGTTTTAACGTCCTTCTAAAATTCTGCAAATCCTTGGTCATCCTTAATGGGTCTGGCCAGGAATTTCATTATCCTGGTGCATATAAGGAGGATCTTCTAGTATGAGTGCACTGGGTCCTATGCGTGCCTGCAGCCAGAATAGCTTAAGTATCCTGTGAACTGATGTGTATACAATGCATAGTCGCCAATTTCAGTAACTGTATATAAAGACCAACACATATTAATCAGGTATAGGGAACAAATAACTAGAACAAACTTTCAAATCTCATAATCTTATCATCCTGTAAACAGTTTTCCAGATGCTACTGGCCTTAAAATGCATCTTACCCCTTGGTATATAACCCGATATTTGCATGGAAAGCATAGAAAAAAGGTTGCCCCCAAGTTAAAACCTGCAGCTTAAGTTGGAGGAACAATTTCCTATGTTCTTGAATGACTCTAGAAAAATTCAGAAATACAGTACATTAATTTTTGACTACAAAATGGGAAGTCTTTTTTCCAAAAGTAAACTTTCAAAGTACTGACTTTATCCTCTTCTGCTGCAAATGAAACAGCTCAGATTGCCCTGACAGGAATCTCATCTTCAGAAGATGAGTCAAGGAAATTAGCAAGATCCAAACGTATCATCAGATCTACCCCCACTTGGACAGTCCTAGTTTCATTGTCAGAAACAGGACAAAAGGAAATATAAAAAGTTAGATATAACCAGAGAATCTGTTAAGAAACACTTGCCTTAAAATGCTTTCTTAGCAATATTATAGGACATAAAAGGCATGGCCAACCTCAAAGTTTTACTCCTCGCTAAATTTTCCAAGGACTCAACCAACCTATGTAAATTCAAATTATCTTCTAATGTTTAGCAAGTCTCCTGAGAAAAATGCACTGTTTGCTCCATAATCACTTGGAAATAAATTATTATATTTGAGACATCACTCTCCAAATGTTTAACAATGTTGCTTTTGAGGAGTCAATTGCCATTTCTGGGAAGGGGACGAAACTATAATACTAATACTACTCTTAAACATTTATAATGTGCTATAAGGCATTTGCAGCACTGTACAAACATAGATAAAGACAGTCCATACTCATTAGAGCTTACATTCTAATTAAGACAAACAAGACAAAAGTTAGAAATGGGGATAGAATAGGGGCAGGTAAGATAGTAGACTGATCTTCGGTAACAGAGCAGAAGAAACTCATTCTTGAGAAGACATTAGAGAGGGTGCACATACCAGAACCCGAGAAACTACTGATTTGGGATGTTCTTGCCTCTACCCTACCCCAAATAAGGGAGGTGGGGCCCTAGCTATTGGGCTCAAAGATACTCCAATCAATGGAGGAGGAAGAATCAGGGAAGCCTACTGAAACAAAACCAATTTTCCCCTGCATTAGATGTTTGTCCATAGGGCTGGTTATCATAGAAACAGAAGTGGAAGACAGCAAAGAACGTTTCACACCTTTTCTCTTCCCCATACTGGATAGTCTATGGGCCCTAAGGCCCCAAAGTAGCACCAAAGGAACTCAAAGTGGGCATTCTGCTTCAGTCATGTGACCACTGTGGCTTGCATCTGAAACTCTCAATAGGCTGGTGATGACATCCATAGTGGGGGCAGGACTTCCTTCTCAGCACCGCTTTCACTATCACATCCCCAATGCTCTTGCGATAACCCCATTGGTTTTGCTGCTGCTGCTCACCACCACTAGAAGCTATGGCTCTAGGGATCCTCCAGTCCCTCTGTACAAATTTGAGACACTTATCCAAAGTGTGTGTATGTGCAGGGAGAGAGGGAAGGTGAGAGAAAGGGACACTTTAGTTCCAGGTTTGAACAGGGAAGAGATGTCATTACCCTGCCCCTCCCCATCCATTCTAAGGCAGAAAAACAGATGCAATGATGCATTTCCTCTTGTACCATGCAAAATATAAAGATAATGGATATAAATTCCTAAAACTGACATTCTAAAATTGAAAATAAAAACTCTTTTCTATCCCCTTTTTTCCCATTGCAAGAGCCAGGGAAAGGAGGTTGTCAAACGGGTAGTAGTCAGGGCTCTAAAAACTGGGGACATCTGGTAACCTTACATCTTCAGACTTTACCTTATTACATCCATTGGTAGTTACATCCAGGCAAAGAAACCTCTTAACTGTTCTGTCCTTGCTCTTGTTCTTGAGTTTTCATTCATTTTTCTTAAGCCCTGCTCCTCACACCTGGTTCACTGGCTGTTTTTTTCTTAAGTGGATCGACTTTTAAGGAAAACTGGGGAGTTCTGATGTGTACTCCTTTTCCACATGTTTTAGAAAGAACACATGTCTTTGCCAGAGGGACAGGACGATAAAGTGACTTGCAAAATGCTTATTACATCTAATTAATACTCTTGATAAATCCCTCTATCCAGTATATACTGTATGGTATTGATACTATAAAAAGGAAAGGGTTTTCAATGTGAAATGCAAAGAAAAAACCCCACAAATACAGGCTTTCTTCATTTCTAAATAATTTTTTTTAGTTTGTCGTCTCAGTTTTAAGATATATAGATGGTGAAGGTAGATCTCAGAAGAACTACAAACAAGGATGGGGGGGGGGAGAGTCTGCACCAATATGAGAGTCATAACCAACTCATTGCCCTTCAAGTCAATGAAAGGTTCTTCCCTCAGGTGGAATGACAAAATACCATGCTAAAGGCCTGAGTTGGCTACCAAAAACCACTGATCAACAAACGGCACTGGACTCCCAACTTCTTGTTGACAGAAAACCCTTTTTATTGGCACTACCCAAATAAAGGAATATTTTATTTTATTTAAGAAATACTTTATATCGCTTTTTCAGATTATCAAAGCAGTTTATAAACTACACAATGCTAACTTACCATTCTTTACAGCGTGAGAGGGGCTAAGGGAGCATATATACAAATAGGGAATATACAAGTAGGGAATTAACTGAATGATGTTGTGCCTTGGAATAAGTACTGGACCCAAACAGGAGCTATACATTTCAAGCAAAGGTAAGGGTGTGTGGCTTTTTAAATTAGAGCTCTCTGCCTGGGAGCTCTTAAAAGGGTTTTCGTACATTTTTAAAACAAAGTTGCATTCTTTTTTGTGCTTTAGTTTAAAAGGGGAAATATTTTATTTAGTGGGGTAGGTTTAAAACTCTGCTTTAGTATCTTTCTCAGCTCTTTGAAGCTACTGACACCTCATCAGGTGTTAGTTCCCTCACTACCCCCCCATCTCCAAACTCCTACCCACCCATAGTAAGCAGTCTTGTTTTATAGGGCACTTCCCCAATTAACTACAAACAGGGACTTGGAACAGTATATTTTGAACACACAAAGAAATTTGCCTGCTTTTTCTCTGAAAGGACAGCTGGGAAACCAGCTGATACTTTGGTAGGTTTGACTAGATTGTAAACTCTGATGAGCAGGGATTGTCTCTTTTATGTCTGTGCAGCGCTGCGTACGACTGGTAGTGCTATACAAATGATCAGTAGTAATAGTAGTCTCTATCTTTTGCTCTAAGAGATACCTAAGCGCTACCGACTGAACAATGGCTGAGAAAAATCATATCACCAAAGATTTTGCCCCCCTTACAGTTTCTGCATCTGTCCAGACAGAGGTCCCAATACCAGTTGAAGGACCAGTTTCATGTGCAGGATGCCTGCAGGCAGACGTTCTCAGGAAACAAGTGGAGGAACTCAGAGAGGAGGTGGCAAGGCTGAGGAGCATTCAAGAGAGTGAGAAGTTCATTGATGAGATGCTTCTTGCAACATTCAAGCTCTCCAGCAGAGGAGAAGATGGGAGCCTACAAAATGATGAAGGTTGGACACAAGTCACCAGGGCCTGCAGAATCACCAATCCAACTTCTCCAGCCCTTGAATTGGAGAACCATTATACAGCCCTAGAAGTGGAGGAGGTGAAAGCATCCCTGGAAAGAAAAGAACCAGAGCTCGAGCACCCCAAAGTTGCAGAATAGGTGACCATAAGGAAGCAAAGGATAGTGGTGACTGCTGACTCTCTTCTGAGGGGCACTGAAGCATCCATCTGCTGACCAGACTTGATATCCAGAGATATGATATCTGCCAGCTGCCAAAATCTGAGATGTTATGGAGAGTTTGCCGAGACTCATCAAGTCCACTGACTATTACTCAATGTTGCTAATCCATGTCGGAACAAATGATACTGCCAGGTATCCCTCTGAGCATATCAAAAGTGACTTCATGGCTCTGGGACAGAGGGTGAAGCAGATAGGGGCTCAGGTGGTACTCTCTTCAATCCTCCCTGTTGAGGGTAAAGACCAAGACAGAGAAGCTCACATCCTGGAGATACTGGGCTTGATGGACCTTTCTCTGACCCAGTCTGGCATATCTTATGTTCTTATGGAGAGGAATGCATGGCTGTGTGGATGGTGTCAATCAAGAGTGTTTTGGTTTGCTGGACCATGGGATGCTGTTCCAAGGGTTGCAGAGCAGAGGTGGCATCCATCTCTCCAAGAAAGGTCAACTGGCTACTCTACATAAGATATGCCATACTGGGTCAGACCAAGGTCCATCAAGCCCAGTATCCTGTTTCCAACAGTGGCCAATCTAGGTCATACATACCTAGCAGTTTCCCCAAAAGACACAGGTTCCACTGTGCTTGTATTGGGTCAAGCAGTGATATCCTGGGCCCCTTTTTAATAATGGTTAATGGACCTTTCCCCCAGGAACTTGTACAAATCTTTTTTAAGCCCAGCTACACTAACAGCCTTTACTACATCCTCCGGTAACAAATTCCAGAGTTTGATTACACGTTGAGTGAAAAAATATTTTCTCTTATTTGTCTTAAATAGTTTACCCTGTAGCTTCATTGCATGTCCCCTATTCTTTCTATATCCTGATAAATTTAAACTAGATTCATTGGGGATGGGTGAAGAAAGCCCCCAGTTAAGTTAAACATTAAATACCTTTATGGAAATGGGTAAAAGGAACATATGGAAAGCGGTATGTATAAATGCCCGTAGCATGGGAAATAAGATCCCAGATGTTGAAGCTGTAATGGGAGAGGCTGACTTGGATTTAGTGGCAGTTACAGAAACATGGTTCACAGAAAACCATGTCTGGGATGTAACTATACCAGGCTATACTTTATTCAGAAAGGACAGGGTAGGAAGAAGGGGAGGAGGAGTGGCACTGTACATAAAAAATAATATTAAAGATTTGGAACTACAGAGCTGAAAAGGGAGAGAGGAGGCACTGTGGGTTAAACTAGAAAGAGGGTAAGAGAAATCTATTTGCATTGGTGTGATATACAGATTTCCCTCACAGGAGGAAGAGGTGGACAGAGTTAATTGAAGACATATGCAGCACTGCTAGGAAAGGGGAAGTTCTACTGATGGGGAATTTCAATATGCCAGATGTTGTTTGGCACATTCCTGCTGGAGTTTCACCTAGAAGTAAGGAGATCCTGGATTCTCTACAGGGGGAACTATTCAGGCAACTGGTAACAGAACCCACATACGAAAGTTTCATATTGGACTTGGTGCTTACCAATGGCGAAGGTGTTTCTGATGTCATAGTGAGAGATCATTTTGCATCCATTGATCTCCAGATGGTGTGGTTCAGTATTAGGACTAGGTCTGTTAAAACCCATTCAAAAGCGAGGGTCTTAGACTTTAGGAAAATTAACTTTGCCAGGATGTGTCAATACCTCAGGGAGTTGTTAGCGGGATGTGGGATGTAGAAAAACAGAGGGCCAAACTGAAAGAGGATATTTTAAGGGCAATCAACCTTTTTGTTAAAATGGTAAATAAAATTAAACGAAAAGGAGACTGCTATGGTTTTTAAAGAAGTAGCTGCAAAAGTGAAGAAAAAGAGGGATGTCTTCATGAAATACAAGAGATCACAGAGAGAGGACGCCAAGCATCTATATTTCGAAAAATCTTAGAGAAGCTAGCAAAATAGTCAGGAAAGCAACGATTCAAAAAGAGGAGGAAATAGCCAATGCAGTAAAATGGGGGGGGGGGGGGGGGGGGGGGGGGATAGTCATTTTTCAGCTATATTAGTGAGAAGAGGAAGGGGAAATGTAGTATTGTCAGACTCAAGGGTGAAGGGGAGGAATATGTAGAAACTGATGAGGATAAAGCGGAATTGCTTAACAAATATTTCTGCTCTGTGTTCATAGATAAAGAACCAAGAACAGGACCTCAGAAAACACCCACAAACAGGAACAGAAGTGAGAGGCATCTTTAACAATTTTCAGCAGACTGTGTTAGTGAGAAACTAGCTAAACTTAAAGTAGACAAAGCGATGGGACCAGATGGAATACACCCTAGAATACTGAGGGAACTTGGGGGACATTCTAGCAGCTCCACTAACCTTTTCAATGCCTCTTTGGAGTTGGGAGTGGTGCCAAAGGACTGGAGAGAGGCACATATGTTCCTTTTACACAAAAGTGGAACTAAGGATGTGGTTAAAAGCTACAGGCTGGTTAGCTTAACTTCAGTGGTGAGTAAATTATTGGAAGCACTGCTGAAAGAGAAAATAGTGAGGTTTCTGGAGTCCAGCGAATTACAGGATCCGAGGCAGCATGGATTCACCAGAGGCAGGTCTTGTCAGACAAATCTGATTGATTTCTTTGACTGGGTGACCAGAGAGTTGGACCAAGGGATATGTGGTGTATGTAGATTTCAGTAAAGCCATTGACACCGTTCCTCACAGGTGACTTAAACTGAGCACCTTTGGATTAGAAATTGGTTGTGCAGGAGGCAACAAAGGGTACAGGTAAATGGAGCTCACTCTGAGGAGAAGGGGTTACTAGTGGTGTGCCCCAGGAATCTGTCCTTGGTCCGATTCTTTTTAACATCTTTGTTAGCGATATAGTGGAAGGGCTGTCGGGTAAGGACTGTCTCTTTGCGGTTGATAACAAAATCTGCAATCAGTAGACACCCAGGAAGGTGTAGATAACATGAGGAGGAATCTAGTTAAACTTGAAGAATGGTCTAGAATTTGGCAGAATTTTAATGTTAGAAAATGCAGGGTCATGCATTTGGGCTGCAGCAATCCAAGGGAGCAATATAGTATAGGGGGTAAAGTACTTTTGTCCACTAATAAGAGCAGGACCTAGGCGTGATTTTGTCTGATGATCTTAAAGTAGCTAAACAGGTAGAAAAGGTGACATCAAAAGCTAGATGGATGCTTGGGTGCATAGGGAGAGGAATGGCCAGCAGAAGAAAAGAGGTGATAGTGCCTCCTCATTTGGAGTATCTTGTGCAATTCTGGAGACCGCACCTTCAAAAGTATATATAACTGGCTGGAGTCGGTAAAGAAGGTGGCTACTAAAATGGTTAGTGGTCTTCATTATAAAGCATATGAGGACAGACCTAAGGATCTTAATATGTACACCTTAGCGGAAAGGTGGGATAGAGGTGATATAATTGAGACGTTTAAATACCTCCATGGCATAAATGCACAGGACGACAGCCTCTTTCAATTGAAAGCAAGCTCTGCTACGAAGGGACATGGGAAGAGGGTGAAAGGGAAAAGATTCAGAAGTGATTTGCAGAAATTGTGGTGGATCCATGGAATAGTCACCCAATGGAGATGGTATAGATGAGGACAGTATCTCAATTCAAAGAAGCATAGGACAAAACAGAGGATCTCTAAAGGAAAAAAAGGGGACTGTTGTAGTGGTCGATATGGAAGGACAGACTAGATAGGCCATGTGGTCTTTTTCTGTCGTCCTGTTTCTATGTTTCAAATGATTCCGGGAGTAAAAGTTATTAGCATTTTTTGGAAGCCTGATAGATTACGTATTGCTCTCATAAAGAAGATCTATTGTCAGGTATCTTCTTTATGACAGAATGTAGGCAGTCAGGTGTGATATTGTGTATGGTTTTAAAGGTATTCATAATTTATTTTTATTTTGTGTTGGTATAGGCAGCCAGTGTAGGCTTTTAAGTACTGGAGTGATATGTGTGAGAGTAGCGAAATCAAAAGAATCAAACACACAGTCCAAAGAAAGCATAGTTACTCACCTGTGACAGGTGATCTGCGGGAACAGCAGGAATTTAGTCTTCACATATGGGTATCGTCAGTACCGACGGAGCCTGCGCGGGAACGCTCCCTAGCATCCAATAGGAAAGCTTTTGGGAGCATCCCACATCGCCTGCGTGCTGCCTTCCCACCTTTCCCAACTGCCCCTCTCCAGTTGAGTTTAAAGCTGAGACAGAGAGGGAAAGAGAGAAATAGAGAGATACAACTCCTAGGGGCGGTGGGTGGGTTGTGAAGACTAAATTCCTGCTGTTCCTAGAGATCACCTGTTACAGGTGAGTAACTATGCTATCTCCAGGAACAAGCAGGAATGTAGTCTTCACATATGGGGACTCCCTAGCTACAGATGCCAGGGAGAAGGCCCCAGAAGTTGTGTGCCCTTGTGAAAGGGCTCCACTTCCCCCCACAGATCTCTGGCATCCTACCAGGGATGGTGGGTAGGAGTTGATTAAGTATGGAACAGGTGTTGAAGAACAGCCTGACCAAACAAGGCATCCTGGCAGGAGTCCTTGTCTAAGCAGTAATGGGCTGTGAAGGTATGAACCAAAGCCCAAGTAGCTGCTCAACAGATGTCGTTGATAGACACAGAGTGAAGATGAGCCATAGAGGCTGCCATGGCTCTCACATTGTGAGCTGTGACATGGCCTTCAAAAGGAAGGTTTTTACTCTCATAGGCAAAAGATATACACTGTGCAATCCAGCTGGACAGTGTTCTTTTGGAGACTGGAAGTCCCAAATGACTAGGATCAAAAGCAACAAAGAGTTGAGAGGACTTTCTATGTTGCTGTGTCCTTTGCAAGTAAAAAGCCAAAGCCCTTTTTCAGTCCAAAGTATGAAGATTCCTTTCTGCATTTGAGGCATGGGGCCTTGGGAAGAATACAGGAAGGTAAACAGCTTGGTTTAAATGAAAAGGTGACACCACCTTTGGCATAAAGTGTGGATGAGTCTTAAGGACTAACTTATGATGAAACCTTGTATAAGGAGGATCAGCCACCAACGCTTGCTATTCACTGATGCGACATGCTGATGTGATTGCAATAAGAAAGATGACCTTCCAGGAAAGGAATTTCAAAGAGGAAGTGGCTAATGGTTCAAAGGGTGGTTTCATGAGCTGCCCAAGAACCAGATTTAAGTCCCATGCCACCGGTGGTGGCTTATGGGAGGCTTAGTTAAAAGAAGGTCTTTCATAAATCTCGCTATGAGAGGATGATAGGAAATAGGTTATCCATTTAGAGGCTTGAAAGAAGCTGCAATAGCACTCAAATGAACTCTCACTGAATTGGTCTTAAGCCCTGCATTTGATAAATGAAGGAGATACTCCAGTAATGATTCCAGAGGTATCGCAAGAGGATTAAGACCCTTCTGCAAGTACCATATGGCAAACCTTTTCCACTTAAATGCATAAGAGCATCTTGTGGAAAGCTTCCTGTAAGCATAAAGGATATCCTTTACCTGCTGGGAAAGGTTAAGACCGTGACCTTCTAGGCTTTCAGCAACCAAGCCCTGAGATGCATAGACTGGAGATTGGGATGCCACAGCATCCCGTCCTCTTCAGAAAGGAGATTTGGAGCAGATCCAAAACTCCAGAGGCGGAGCTTGAGAGAGATGTAGGAGCAGAGGGTACCACATTTGCCGTGGCCAACGTGGAGCTATGAGGATCATATGACCTCTGTCTCTCTGAAGCTTTAACAGGGTTTTGGGAATTAGGGGAATGGGTGGAAAGGCATACAGGAAGTCCTGACCCGACAACTGTGAGCCGGAATTCTGGAACAGAACCGGGGAAGTTTGGCATTCAGCGGACTTGCAAAGAGGTCTATGTCTGGGGTTGTCCAAATTTGAAAACTTTTGGCCTCCTGGTCTGCATGGAGAGACCATTCGTGTGGAAGCAGAACTCGACTGAGTCTGTCTGCCCAAGAGTTTTGAATGCCTGGAAGATACACTGCAAGGAGATGAATCTGATGCTCTCTGGTGAGGGCCCATAGTCGCAAAGCTTCGTTGCAAAGCAACAGAGAGCCTGTTCCACCCTGCTTGTTCACATCGAACATGGTTACTTGTTTGTCCATTTGAACTAGGACTGTCTTGTAGCTGAGCTGGGTGTGGAATACTCTAAGAGAAGGAAACTTGCTCTGAGTTCTAGGAGATTGATGTGTAAATAGGCCTCCTGTGGAGTCCAGGTACCTTGGGTAGAGAGGCCTTGCAGGTGGGCTCCCCAATCCACCTGTGAAGCATCTGTTAGAGTGGCCTGGGGTGGGGGTTGCTGAAAAGGAGACCCCACCATAAGGTTTTGGGGTGATTGCCACCATTGGAGGAACAAAATAAGGTGATCTGAGTTTGCTATTTTGTCTGACAGGCAACCTGACGCCTGAGTCCACTGAGTGGATAAAGTCCACTGGGCTGCCCTCATATGGCGGCGAGCATAAGGAACCACATGCACGGCGGATGCCATGTGGCCTAGCAACTGTAACATTTCCCAAGCAGTGAGGTGAGGTTTTAGCACTGCTTGGGAAGCTAACTGCACAATGCGAAGGCAGTGGGGGCTGTGGACGGTAGGTCCTTGTCTGTCTGGTATCCAGTAGAGCTCCTATAAATTCTAGGGACTGAGCGGGAGCAAGGTTGGATTTTGGGAAGGTTATGACAAGTCCCAAATACTGAAGGATGCGCATCGTGCGAGAGAGAGCCACCCTGGCCACTGGCTCTGAAGGGGCTCGAATGAGCCAGTCGTTTAAGTAAGGGAAGACGAATATTCCCAGGGTGCGGAGAAATGCTGCCACCACAGCCATGCATTTTGTGAACACCCTTGGTGCAGAGGCCAGGCCAAAGGGAAGAACCCTGTATTGGTAGTGCTTCTCTTGAAACAGAAAGCGAAGGAACGTTCGGTGAGTTGGATGGATGAGAACATGAATGTACGCATCCTTGAGATCTAGAGAACAACGCCAATCCTGACTCTGAAGGTATGGCAGCAGAGTTCCTAGAGAAATCATTTTGAACTTCTCTTTGAACAGGAATTTATTCAATTCTCTGAGGTCTAAAATGGGTCTGTGTCCTTCTGTTTTCTTTGGAATAAGGAAATAGGGGGGAGTAAAACCCTATACCCCATTGGGAAATAGGTACCTCTTCTATTGCCCCTTGAGCAAGGAGCACAGTGACCTCTTGACCTAACAGGTCATTGAGAGAGGTCTGAGAATTGAACTGTCTTACCATTGTAGGAGGGGGCATGCTGAGGAAATGAAGCTTGTACCCCTCTCTTACAATAGACAGAGTCCAATTTTCTGCCATTATCTGACCCCATCTGGGGGCAAAATTACATAACCTTCCTGAGATTGCTTTTGTCTTTCTTTGTCTAGGTTGTTGCTGCTGTCCCTTTTGTGCAGACTGACCTAAACGATGCCCCTGCTGGGTATAGGAGGGATAAAATTTCTTCTTCTTACTGAAGAATGGTTTCTTAGAGGATTTTTTCCTCGCAGGATCAGCTGTAGATTTAGACAATCTATCCAAAGTGATATTGTAGGCATCTATTTCATTAGCTTTTTCCTGCCAATTCTTGCTCAAGAGATTCTCTCCTGTGCAAGGAATATTCCCTAGTTTATCCTGTACCCAAATTTCCAAGTCAGATGCCTGGAGCCAGGCAATACTACGTGCACCTATGGCAATGGCAGAGGTTCTGCTTATGCACTCAAAGCAGTCAAAGGCTGCATGATTCACAAACTTGGAAAAATCCTGGGCATGATTGACAAGGGCGAGGTAATCTTGCCTCTTATCAGGAAGGAGAGGGCTCATAAGCTCTAAATCTCCTGTGACCTCCTTAAGGAACATTCCCATATATAAGATATAGGAACTGATCCTAGCAGAAAGCATGGAAGCCTGGAAGGTTCGACGTCCAAAGGCGTCAAGAGTCCTACACTCACGTCGTGGAGGATTAGATGCATGCCTTTTTGCACTCTTTATCCTTCTCATAGCTGATTCCACCACCATGGAATGGTGTGGTAATTGAGTCTTCTGAAATCCAGGGCATTGAGGAACTCGATACATGGTGTCGAGTCTTCGAGAGTGAGGAGATGTGGTTAGAGATGTTTCCCACATACTTGGAGTGGAGGAGTAGCCTAGTGGTTGGGGCAAGTTACCTCAGGCCGGAAGGTCAGGGGTTCAAATCCCACTAGAGGACAGCAACCTTGGGCCAGAAGGACTGGGGTTTCTAGTCCCACAGGTGCTCCTTGTGGTCTTGGGCAAGCCACTTAACCCTCCATTGCCCATGTTCCCTGTAAGTATTAGTGTATGTGTCTCATCTCCTTGTGTTAAATGTATCTCCCAATTGTGTTGTGACCACTTTGATTGAAGGATAAGGTGGTATACAAAACTGTCTAAATAAATAAATAAAATAAATAAATACTTAACATGAGATCATGCAAGATCTCATGAATAGGTAAGGTAGCTGCCTCCTTGGGAGCTTTAGGGTATTGCAGGATTTCTAATTCCTTTGCCCTAGGCTCTTTTTCAGGAGCCACTGTGATGTTAAGGCCTCGGGCCACATCTCAGATAAAATCCTAAAAGGACATATCCTCTGGTGGAGACATCCTACGCTGAGGAGAAGAATCCTTGGGAAGAAGTATGTTTTTCATTAATACCTACAAAGTTTAAATTCATTGTTCAATGTAAATAGTTGATTTCTATTGTTCTATGTAAAATGTATACAAATGTGTACAAGACTGTTAATCTGTTATATGTAAACCACCCTTGATCTCTGGAAGGGGCGGTATAAAAGAAATAATTAAATAAATAAAATAAATAAATAAATAAGTACTCTGGTATCGGCAGAGCCTTCAGACTAATCCGAGGATTCGAAGAATCTCTGATCCGGGTGATTGTGCAAGGCACAGTACTGGTACTGATCAAAGTCGGCATCAGCGTAGTCCGGTACCAACTTGTCGATGCCGGATAGACACACATGACTCAGTCCCTGTAGAATACCTGCCGATGTTGATGCAGTCGGTGCTGGCACCGGAATCGGTGCCGGTACCGGTTGAATTGTCTGAAGCAGTTTCAGGGGCATCAAGGCCATGAGAAGAGCCACCAGACTGCGTTCAATAGACAAGAATCTCTGGTCTATCAACGCTGCCGATGCTTTGGTATCGGTACCGGATGAGTCAGCCGGTACCCCAGAGCATGGCACCAGTAGTTCTGCCGAGGTTGAAGCCTTGAGAACATCCTGGAGCCCCGTTAGTGCTTTGGAAGCCGAATCCTCCCGCCAGGGCAATTTTGCCGGTGAAAGTCCCTCAAAGGCAATGCCAGAGGCATCTTGATGTCTAGAAGGAGTTCTACCCTTTGAGGACCGGCTAGATTTATGTTTAGCTACCTGAGATCCATGGGAGGAAGACGAAGCCCTGGAAAATGCCGATGCCACAGAGGCTGCATCGAAGGGAAAAAGGGTGCTAAGTTTAGCAGCTCGGTTTTGCCAGCCCCTTTTCAACATTATCCCACAGGCAACACACTCAGAAATAGAGTGGTCAGGACCTAAACATTTGAGGCACCACTCATGGTTGTCGGTGACGGAGATGGTACCGCCCCACTTAGCACACTTTTTAAAACCCAAAGCGGGTTTTTCCATTTTGAAGGAAAAAGTTGGGCCTAGTGCCCAAAATGGCGCGTGGCACCTGAAGAGAAAATTACTGGAAAGACTCCAGAAGAAAGTTTTTTTAAGAAGAACATAAAGAAGAACCGGCGGTACCGGTTTAGCGTCAAGGAAAGGCAGACACGACCACAAAAAAAGAATAGAAGGAATTTTTTTCTGCGGTGACAGGATATGCGACCTGTCGGCTCCGCGGAAAATGAAGAACTGGAGAGGGACAGTTGGGAAAGGCAGGAAGGCAGCACGCAGGCACTGTGGGATGCTCCCAAAAGCTTTCCTATTGGACGCTGGGGAGCATTCCCATGCAAGCTCCGTCAATACCGAAGATACCCATATGTGAAGTCTACATTCCTGCTTGTTCCTGGAGATTAGGGAAAATACATGAAGAAAAGTGTTCCCCGTTGCTTACGCTCCGTGGAACATGACTGGGCTCTTATTTCACATCCCACTCATTGGGCCTCGGCTCTCCCCTCCAGTAAACACTGTGATACAATCCCAAGGGTCTTATTTTGATCCTCTTTGTACCTCTTCAGGGCAAATAATGACTACAATTGTCCAATCACGGTATTAGGATCTCAAAATAGAAACCTCCTCTTTCACCTTTGAAATGCAATAGATACTGCAGTAACACTTGGGACTCCAGACACTACCTCACCTGAGACACTCTCTGAGCGAGCAAGCCCCCATTACATATTTAGCTATTTATTTAATGAACGGTTTTATTTGCCAGCTTTCAGATTAATCAAAGCGGTTTAGATCCAAGAATACAAGAGAGTTATATTATAATGTGTCTTAACAGAAAACTTTGTATTTACATATGTAATGGCATAAAAAAACATCTAACATATTTACAGGTAGATGACCATATATTGTGTGATAAGGAAGCTTATCATAGCTCAGGAAGGAGCTATAGTAAAGGTGAAGTGACTCTGAACAAGCAACCTGTCAGTTCTGGTAGAAATAAGAAAACAGAATTTTTCCATAAAAGACTACCAGTCCCAGAATGCACCAGGTTTCCAACAGCCATTAGAGGAGCTGAAGTGGGGAAACGTGTGTTCAATCAAGAGGGCTATGAGGTAATCCCCAAGCACTCATCTCAAAGGGCAGGGCCTGATTCAGCACAGCTGCGCTGTGCTAAGGTGGAGCACTCATCTAAGCTGAATAAAGGTAGAGTTTATTCTACAGAGAATGATCCTCAGTTTCATCTGGGAGATCCTCAGAATCAGCTTGGAGATCCTCATCTTGGACATCTTCATCATCGGGAGGATCATCAGAAGCAGAAGCCAAACCAAAACGGACAGAGAGGGCAAGAAACCCTTTGGAAGAAAGAAGAGAAAAGCCTTTGGGAGGTCTAAAGGAGTCCAGAGCAGTACGTATACTGGAAGGCATTCCAAGGGCCAGCATACACCATTGGACTGGGGAAAGCCAGAGGAATGGTGCTGCAGGGCTAGGAATCTCCAGACGGTACCTGTGAGGGAGACAGCTGCACGGGGAAGGGATCCTAAGACCCGTGCCAGAAGGTATGTGAAGAGAGATCCAGTGTCCAGGGATCTGGATTGGAAGGCTGGACATAAGAACTGGACTACATACTGGCCAGGCTATTTAGAGAGGAACTCTAACAGCTATGGAAGCTCAGGTATGAACACTGATCTATGCCCTAGCTATAACCTTGAAAGACAGCAGGGAAACAAGTATTCTCCTGAGTGTGCTACATTGAGAAATTCCTCTGTGCCAATCCATGATATTGAACCCATGATTGTTGAAAAAGGGGGAGCGGTCTTAGATACAGGCTGTGAATATATGGATTGCTCTCTGTCTAAACTCCTTTGGTAATTTTCTGTTACAAAGTACAACAACCATCACAAAGAAATACAAACTTGTTCTTTAATCTACTCAGAAAAGCTCCTGAAGTAGGATTTGAGCCACGCAGTAGAAAGCAAGCCAGCTAAGGGGTTTCAGCTGGGTAACTGCTAGAAATTGAGCCTTACCTAATTGCTTGTGAGCTCTGAGGGAATCACTTCTGAATCTATGTGTGAAGATATAAGACGTTAACCTGAAAAGAACAGTTTTTCCCTTCTTTGTGGGTTTTGCTTGTTGTTTGAAACACTGCTAAGAAAATATTAGCTAAAGCCTACAGAAAAGACCAGTTTGTTACCAACCAGGTCTTTATTCTTTTGCTTTGATTGCCTGACAAGTTCAACTGTTGTTTTCCTGATTTTGTTTTTCTAAGTTTAACACTGAAAGCAAGTATCCTGTTTGTGCTACCAAGCATATCTGTGTTGGGAGAAATAACCCCATAAATAAATATCTTATTGGCTTTACACTCAAGCACAACTAATTATTGTGAGTGGCTGTGGTTGGTGTGAATGGACTGCATTTCCCACAATCCCTTGCAAATCATATTGATATATGCACTTGCCAAGACTGTGAACATTCTCACCCAGGCAGCTGTCTGACAATTGTCAGTTTTAAAAGTAACATATAGCATTCTAGAGGTAGATGAATATTTACAAACTTATACTGGTATCACATGCATTTATTTATAGGTGGTGAGGTATTTACAGGTGGCTGCATTGGATTTACTTATACGGCAGTATGATGTTGACAATGGGGGTAGTGTTTACCTTTGTGTATAATCTTATCGATGCCAGATGTGGCCAGAACATGAGTTTAAAATGACTGTTCTTGATTTAGTGTGTAATGTATTTACAGGTGGGTGAATATCTTCAGGTGGCCGAGGAGTATTTGTTTATTTATATTCCCTGTAGGTTTGTTCATGATAGCAATACAAAGCAAAATCCCCTATCGTGTGACTTGTGAGTGTAACCATTGGATTTGGTAAATCTGTCTAGGAGGATCTGTTGAACGGTGGGGTCAGAGAAAGTGTCATATTCTATATGGGAAATAACTCTTTGATTGGCTCTGAAGGGCCAAAGTGCGCCATGAAAAAGGTATATTTTTAGGTCTTTTCTGATTGTTGCTAAGTCAGTGGTGGCTTTCAGCCTTTCTGGTAGGGAATTCCATAAGGTAGGGGTAGTGAAGCTAAATGCTCTGTTGATTGTTACCTTTTTGAGTTTTCTAAACGAGTTGGGGAGGAGTAGGGTATTTTGGCTCCACTCCTTCTTTGGTCTGTTCTTTAAGGGGTTGTTTAATATCTCAGATAAGTGTGATGGGGCTATTTCCCTCATCAGTTTAAACATAGTCATGATTATTTTATATTTAATCCTGCTTTGTATTGGTAACCAGTGTAGTTTGAATAAAATTGTGGTAATTTGTTCCAATGCGCTTGCTTTGATTACCATCCTAGCAGCAACATGTGAGTTGATGTAATGTTCGTCTTGGGAGTCCTTACTGAAGTCAATGTGAGGGAGTATTAGTGCTTGGAGGACTGATCTAAAGTATGTTGTGGTATTAGGGGCCTTAAGGTTTTTAGGAATCTTAGCTCGTTATATATAATTGCAGTCGTGTTCTTCATGTATGTTAGACTTAGGGGCTTGTTTACAAAGCCGCGGTAGCGGTTTCCGATCGTTATCGATCGGAAACCGCTACCGCGGCTTTGTAAACAAGCCCCTTAGTGTTCTATCTATAATGACGCCTAGGTACTTGACTTTGTTCTTTATAGCAATGGATTTATTTTCAATTTTTATTTCTAGAGGTGGAGTAAAGTTTTGATTCCATGTCACGAATGGTGCCTCCATTTTTTTGAAGTTGATTTTCAGATTATGATTATATAGCCATTGTGATATTTAGCGAAGCATGTTTTGATGCTGGTGAAATCAAATCAAGAGACTCTGTGTCCATTGGGAGATATATCATATTGTTTGCATATATTGCATATTTTCTGTTGCATTCCCGTATAATATTGCAGACTGGCTGTAGGTATATATTGAAAAGGAGAGCTGATAGGGCAGATGCTTGTGGAATTCCTTGTTTTTGAGAGAAGGGCTTTGATGTAGGGCTTATTATTTCGACCTGCTGAGATTGGTCGGCAAGATAGGATTGGAACCATGAGAGTGTGGTGCCATGTATCCCAACTTGCTTAAGTCTTTCCATGAGACTTTCATGATCGATGGAATCAATAGCGACCATAATATCTAGGAATATCAGCACAACTGCTTGTTTTGGGCTATCAATGTACTTTAATAGGTTATTGAAGAATCCTGTGAGAAGGGTTTGAACACTGTGGTAAGGCCTGAAGCCTTATTAGTGTGTATCAAGATGCATGTGTGCCTCAATGTGACCTTGTAGTTGTGAATTCATGATTTTTTTCAATGATTTTTGCCATAAATGGTAAGCTAGAGATAGGCATACAAAGTCTAGGTTCTTGATTTTTAGAATTGGCCTGATTGAGGCCCTTCTAAGGAGTCTAGGCACGATTCCCTTTGTGAAAGAGACGTTGACTATGTCGAGGATGTGTGGGGCTAGGTCGGATAGGGTGATTTTGATCCAGCTAACTGGGCCTGGATCAAGGCTTGAAGTAGTAGTATTGATGTTGGAAATCACTTTATGTAGCCCCTTTAGGGTTACTATGTGGGGGTCGATTGTGAATAGATGAGCGGTATCAGGTGATCCAATATCAGCATGAGTTTAGAAATTTAATAGTTAGCCAAGGATTGGGGAGAGATAGGAGTATTAGTTGATTTGTTAAGTCTTGCTAGGTTTTTGACTATTTAAATAGGTTTTCTGGAATGGTTAAGGGAGTTTGTGAAGATTTTTGTATGATAGACTCTATGAAGTGTTTATTGTATCTCTATAAGAATTGAAATTCTCATTGTATTGTTGCTTGTCAGTTTTGGAATTCGATCTTTTCCATTTTTTAACAGGTTTCCTTAATTCTCTTTTTAGTTGCCTAATTTTCCCGAGTGTGTCAGGGAAAGAGAATCTGAACCCTATTTCTTGTTTTGCTATCTTGAGTGTCCAGAAGGGCAGCTGCATTCATTGCTTCATTCCATTTTGTTACTTTGGTATTGATTTCAGTTATTGGAAGGGAGTTATGAGGCATAATTTGATTTAGGAAGGCGTCTTTGTCAAGCTTCCTGCACCTGGTGTGATGACTATGTGTAGGTTTTGGGGTTGAATATTTGGTGTGGTGTGAAAGGTTGAAGCTTATTAGGTAATGGTCAGACTATGGAACAGGAGTGGCTTGGGATAGCATGTGACTGTCACAAGGTTGTGGCGATTTGGGAGTGAAAATTAGGTTGAGTGTGTTCCCTTTTTTATGTTTCGGGAAGTCTATGATTTGCTCGAAGTCTAGCTCATGAATGTTTTGGAGTGGCTAGGATTAAGTGAGGGGAGGTTTAAGTCATCTGGTATGACTGGTTGCTTTCTAGTGTTGAGTGGATGTAAGATTGTTTGTTTGTTTCAGTAGATGGGGTTCTGTAAATAGACATCGAGTTAGTTGAGAAGTTTCGATCATAAGGACATCCATGTCTTCAATATTATTAGTATTTAATAGGCTGGCTTTCAGAGTGTTTTTTTTTTATGATAATGAGGATGTCATCCCCTCTTCTTGAAGTCCCAGGGCAGTGAAAGATGTCATAGCCATCTACCTTTAGCCAACTGATCAAGTAGAATGTTATCCTGATCTGTGAGCCAGGTTTCAGTTAAAGAAGAGAATATCTGGCTTACCGTCATATAGGTTATCTGCTATGATTGGGATTTTATTTCTAACGGACCTACATTTACAAGGTAGCAATGGAGCTCAGATGAGATGGGTCTGGGGGCCTGTGTATTGTGTTATTGAGAGTTTAAAGGAATGATGTATATTGGTGTGTCTTTATCCTCGATTATATTGCGTTTTGTAATTATCATTGATGTGATAGGGGCTGGGACTTTAGTGGTGGTATATAATTGTGAGTCAGTAGAATAGTCTTGAGTCTATGTGGCAGCAAATAATGAGGTTAGAAAAATTATGGCTATTATGATTCTGGTGTAAGTGGTACATGCCATGGTGCTGTGGGGTGGTGATTCAGTAGAGATCTGATACCTTCACAGCTGTACTATGAAGTGTTCAAGTCTGTGTTCAGGGCTTGTCTGGAGGCTCAGCTCAATGTCCAAGCTCAAGGGCCACATCTAAGGGCCCTCTGGTGAGGTCCTCAGGCGCAGGTGCGCCTGAAGCACAGTACTTTTGCAGTCTCGGGATGGCCGGCAGTGATGTCAGTGGGAGGAGGGCCAAGGTGCTACGTGCAGCTTCTCATCCTGAATCCTTTCTTCCTTGAGTTAAGCCATGAGCAGCTGGCTCCATCTCCTCCTCTGCAGATCCCATCTGGATCTATCCTCCTCCTCTCACTGCTTACTGAAAGACTGGGGGGATGAGAAATTCCCTAGTTTAAGGCTGCCTTACTGGCACACCCACCCTTGCAGTGAATCTAGCCTCTGTTAGATCCCTACAAACTCTCTCACGCCACCATGCAAGCTGCTTAAGGGACGAGCCCGGTGCCCCTTCTAGTTCCAAATGTCAGTGACCACCCACACTTTATTACATTTGAGTACCAATTCTCTGGAGCAGGGACCCAGAATGCCACTACTACTGTTTCTAGGAAGGCACATTTTGGTGTCCTGCTGCACAAATGCTGTTCTTAAATTGTGTGCGCTACTTGCAAATAGCAGTCACATGCTGAAAGCAAAAGTGAAAGCAAAACTAAAAAAAGTAAATGAAAACACCTGGAAACCCCCTGAAATGAAAAAAGAATTGTGCATTCCCCTGTTACCAGCTGGAAAACAGATTGAAAATCATGTTTTCATTTTGATTATTGTTCTTTTGAGAAGTGATCTTGGTTTAGTTCCTTAATAGCAGTGGTCGTCTTTAGGGCCATTATTAACCACGGAGTCAGACACTCAATAGAAGTCGACATGCTGCTTATGTACTGTTTTACAATCCAAAGTAGTTTAGTGATCACTCAGCCTTTTCTTGATATAGCTATAATTAGAGGACATAAACTGAAGTCAATGCAGCTTCAACTTGAGATATTTTATTCTCTGATTAACTCGACTTCATACCGTGCCATAGAATAAACAGAGCACATGATGCTCTCTATGTTGGTCCAAAGCCTAATGAGATGTTTGTTCCAATGCGAACTGCAGCATGCAGTGTCTCAGTTGGTAATTGTTTTTCCTTCCAAGGCTTTGTGATGAGATGTGCTGAAATCATTTATACAAATGATATGCATGTCACTTTATTATAAGGAACTCAGTGGGTACAGAAACTTCATGCATTTCATCATCAATTTGAAAACAGATTAAAGTAGCCAAGATACTAAAAAAAAAAAAAAAGAAAAAAAAAGAAAAAGGCCAGTTTTCCTGCGAATATAGACGAATCATGAGTGACAATGAACTATCACCAGCAGTCAATGAAAGTATAACACTTTTCTGTTTATTTTCATCACTGATACAAATAGGATCAGCCCAAAAATCCATTTAAATGGCTCAATGCTATCTGAATAGTAAAGAGATGGAGGGAGGGCGGACTGAAAGATTGTCCTCAATGTGACAATATCCATCTGCTATCTGAATAAATTATGTATTTGGTTTAGGCTTAAACTAACAAAACATTGGCACCGTGACCACCAGAGCTTCTATTCTGAGAGGGGTGCGTGAAGATATTGAATACTGGCACCTTCATTACTTGCTAAAGTTGACCCATAGTCCTCCTGTATTAAAGAAAGAGCTCTACATATAATTACCGGCATTTTTTATTGCTAGGAAAAAATGCACTGGTGACCACTTAATACATATAGTATAATCATCACTGATTATTCTTCATGTAGTTGTAATGAATATTTATGTTAATGTAAATGCCAGCATTGGCACTTAAAATTATTACAGTCACCATGCCAGCTGAATATTGACCCCTTTATGGTCAAATACAATTTGATTCCAAAAGCCCAGTGGCAGGGGCGGCTCAAGGCAATCTGCTGGCTGAGGCGAGGGATGAGGTGGCACCACCCCCACCCTCCCTGAGGCAGGGGGGAGGCTTTCTCAAAACTCCAATCAGGAACTGAGCCAAACCAAAAAGCTGATTAGATAATGTGGAGGAAATGAAAGATGCTTACACACCAAGGAACTAAAGAGAGCAAGAACCACAGCACTGTTTATAACACCAAATTATAACTCAAGCTTATTTTGTTGTTATAAACTGCATTATGGTTCTTGCTTTTTTCTTTTTGAACATATTTTGCATACACAGAACTCCCTCCCTCAACAGTGGATGCAGAGCCGAAATAGGACATTCACCCACAGAACTCAATATCTTAAAAAAAAAAATCTGATTTCAATCATCTTACTAACAACAAAAGAACATTCTCCAGCACCAGGCATATTGTGAACTAATACAAAACCCTACAACAAGGTCACTGAGGATCTATAAAGCAAACCTACCATACCATACCAGCTCAACTTCCAAAACTCACATATGGAGCCTACCCCCCCAAAAAAACATAGCTGTAAATACTGGAGCAGGCCTTGGAACATCCAAATGCCTATTTGAAAAGCTGAAACAATCCAGATTACTACAGTACAGATCCCTATGTACAAACTCCATGTTAAACAGAACACCTGGCCTTGGCTACAAACGTATGTTAGGGAAATCAGAATCCTATATATGTGCCCTTTGTAATAATAATGCTTAGTTTAAGTGCATATACAGGAGGCCTGCACAAGAGAAATTAGAATCCTATAGAAATCAGAATTCTATGTGTGTGCCCTTTGTACATTCTGGTGGGTATGGAAAAAGGAATGTGCTGTGTAAACTAAACTGATTGTTCTACTCAAGGATGACTTGTATTTGCATTAGTTACTGATAAACTATAGTGGGCCCCCAGAAGATGGGTGAATGACGTATGACTATGTTTCTAAGAATGTATAAAATACGGACAATCCCTCCACCCTTTGGAATAAACTTGCATACTTTCCTTCTGTGTGGTCTGTGAGTTTTATTCCCCTGGATTCCAGCCAGCCGGAGCAGCACACCGCAGATGAGGGTTCGGGATTTCCTGGCCTGGAGTGACCAACAAGAAACAGACCCTTTACAACGTAGAACACAAACCCTCACCAAAGTACAGAATAAGTGACCATAATCTAACAAACATATGTAGATAAAAATTAAACTGCAACCCCAAAAAGTCAGATTCTACATACAATGTGATGCCAGAGAAATAGAAAGAGATGCATTCCCCTGTACTTTATAAACTATGAAGATAGCACCAAGACAGTTCATTAAATTGAAAATAAAATTATTTTCAAACTTTATTGTCTGACCATTTTATTCTTGATCATACTGGTCTCAATCTGAGGTTTCTGCTTTCCTCTACCCCCACTGTCTACTTCCTCCCAGGGTGGCATGAGGGTGATGCAGGGCCATGTGCGGAGATTCATTACATCATTTGCATACATGTAGTATATTTTACTTAAAAATGTATATGCCACCAGTCTAAAATCCTAGGTGGCTTCCAAACATATAAATGCAATTTAGTAAAACAGATGTTACAATAAAACAAACTTAATAAAACATTAAATTTGAATGATGAAAAGCCACTTACATAGCTCCCCCCCCCCAACACCACCAGCAGAACATCACTAATTTGCACATCAGATTTATTTTCCTGTGACCAGATTGTTGATGAGGAGGGAAGATATAAAATGAGAAACTAATCCTGGTAGCTATGAATTCAAAATGCTGGATTGGATTGTGCTAGAGCTAGAGAAGTCTGAAACACAGCAGCGGTGAATCTACCAGGCTACTAAACAAAATTAAACTGAGATGTTCCCTTTTAAATTTGAAATTTCCTTGAATCTGACCTGACAAAATATTTTAAATTTCAAACTGTCAGCTTAAAGAACACAAATCTCAAATACAATACATATTCCAGTACCCCCCCCCCCCAACCAATACCCTAAAGCTGACCTTACAAAAAACCCA
The DNA here is from genome assembly GCA_033557465.1 of Ichthyophis bannanicus. Classification (NCBI taxonomy): domain Eukaryota; kingdom Metazoa; phylum Chordata; class Amphibia; order Gymnophiona; family Ichthyophiidae; genus Ichthyophis; species Ichthyophis bannanicus. The sequence continues at coordinate 66,334,578 of CM066040.1, forward strand.
GAGTGCAGGACCCATAGAGCAAATCTACTATTCCATAACAGCACTAACATCCAAAACTCACACGACATGGAGCGTACCCAGAAATGTCAGCACCACAAATATTGCAGTGGGACTTAGAACATCCATATTCCTATTCAGAAAACTGAACACGCCGGATTACTACAGCTCCCTATATAGAAACTCCATGCTAACAGAACACGTAGCCTCAGTCACACATATGCAGATCAGAGAGAGATCTTCACCAAGTAGGGAATATATCAATACAAACTAAAAACATACATATGTAGTCAAAAATGCTTTTACCCATTACTCTTTAGATTTACAGGATTTCTTTCCCAAAATTATTCTTTACTGCAGAATGAGGCAAGAGAAAGAACTCTCACACACAGGCATCTGCATTGTCGGCAGAAACTTACATAATGGCTCAGTGCAAGTAGCGCGAGTGCAACTAATATCACCTCAGTGTGTGACCTTCATTGAACCTGCAGCTGTTTTGCTACACTGAAATGCGGTAACTGCAGGGGAATATAACTGCCTCTCTGCAGTTAACCTATGGCCCTGTGTAATCAAACTCAGGAATTAGTTATCAGAGGATGTAGCAAAAGCTGTTAGTGTAGCTAGGTTTAAAATAGATTTGGACAAATTCCTGGAGGAAAGGTCCATAAACTATTATTAAAGATGACCTGGGAAATCCACTGCTGCCCTGGGATAAGCATTCGGAACCCGTGTGCCTTTTTGGGAATCTGTCAGGTATTTGTGACCTGGATTGGCTACCGTTGGAAACAGGTTACTGGATTTGAGGGACCTTGGTCTGACCCAGTATGATGCTGAACTTAGGAAACATTTTACTAAATATGTCAAACAAGAGGGGCTCAACAATACCTAAGCAGCACCTCCCACTTCCACAAAAACAGGAGTAACCTTATGCCCCAAAACAGTACTTCCCACCCTCTAAACATGACACATTGTGACCAAGAAGGGCTTGGCAACCAACATAACTCCTGAAAATGCACACTGGACCAGCAAAGCGTTAATGTAAATATATATTCAGCAAAAAAACCCAAAGGAAATGCAAGATGCTCACACACCAAGGAACAAAGAAAAAATGGGAACCGCAGCACAGTTTATAGTACCAGGATACTGGGCTTGATGGACCTTGGTCTGGCCCAGTATGGCATATCTTATAAAATTATAACTCATTTTATTTTATTATAAACTGTTATGGTTCTCACTTTTTCGTTTTTAATATATATTCTACATCCACAATAACCTCTCCCTCAACAATGGGTGCAGAGCAGAAGTTTGACATTTACTAAAGAACTCAATATATTGAAAATAAATCTGTTTCTGGTCATCTAACAAACATTCTCCAGTAACAGGCATACTGGGAACTAATAAAGACCCTACAAAAGTCACTGAAAATCTACAAGGCCAAATCTACCATACCATACCAGGATAAACTTCTAAAACTCACATAAGGAGCCTACCCAGACAAACGACATGCTATAAATACTGCTGTAATCCCTAGAACATCCATACACACCTATTTGAAAAGCTGAACAAATCAAATTACTACTGTACCGTATAAATCCCTATGCACAGACTCCATGTTAACAGAACACATGGCCTCAGTCACACATTCAGAACACAGGCCCTCACCAACTACAGAATAAGTGACTAAAAACTACAGTAAAAATAAAAACATGTAGACCAAAATTAAACTGAATCCCCAAGAAGCCAGACTCCGCATGAAATGCAACATCAGATAAATAAGAGATGCAGTTCCCCATAAAAACCGCGCAAAGTCCAATCACTAAATTGAAAATAAAATTATTTTTTCTACCTTTGTTGTCTGACCATTTTATTTTCTGATCATGCTGGTCCTGATCTGAGGCTTCTGCTTTCCTGTCTTCTCTTAGCTCTTTCTATGGTCTATAGTCCATCTGCCATTTCTCGTCTCTTTTGTTTTCTTCACTTTCTTCCATCAGCCTAGTTCCAGTCCTAGTAACCCTCCCCAGTATCATCCCACTTTCAGTCCTCCCCTCCCAGTCCCTTCTAATTTCAACCCCCTTGCATTCCCAGGACTTCTAATGGTGTCCATTCCCTTCTAATCCCCCTCCTTCCCCACTATACAGCCTCTTCTAGTCCAAATATCATCCCAGTGCCAGTGCCCCTCCCTTCCAGCCCATACAACCATTACCCAGCCACCTACTAGTCCCATCCCCAGTTGTCAGCTCCCTTCCATCCCTCTCCTCCCTTCAACTAATATCGTCACCCTTCTAGTCCCCCTCCAGTACCATCCCCAGATATCAGCTTCTTTTCAGTGCCCTCCGCCCCATGTCAGCTCCGTTTCAGATCCCATCTTCCCATCCCCCCTGTCAGCGCCATTGCAGATCCCACCTTCCCATCATGCCTATTCCCTTCCAGCCCGCTCCCCCTCCTGTGTCAGCCTGCTTCCAGCCACCACCTTCCCCCATGTTAGCGTCCCCACAGACTCACCCTCGCTTTTCTATGACAGCCGTGGATCCTGCCTCTTAGAACTGCGGCTGTGCTAGCGAATGTCAGTTTCAACAAAAAGTCAAAATGGTGCGGAGCCTTCACGCCTTTGTGAAGGAACCCATGCCACTGCGTCCCACCCCCAAAGAAAGTTACATTAACTTTGTGCCACTGTGTCCCTCCCCCAAAAAAAGCTTCCTTTGGGGGAGGGACACAGTGGCACAAAGTTACTTTCTTTGGTGGTGGGACACAGTGGCATGGGTTCCTTCACTGAGGCAGCAGAAAGGCTCCACACCGGTTTGACTTTTTGTTTAGAAACATAGAAACATGACAACAAAAAAAGACCACTTGGTCTATCTAGTTTGTCCTTCCATATCAACCACTACAACAGTCCTCTTTTTTCCTTTAGAGATCCTTTGTGTTTGTCCCATACTTCTTTGAATTCAGATACGGTCCTCATCTCTACCACCTCCATTGGGAGACTATTCCATGGATCCACCACTCTTTCTATAAAGAAATATTTCCACATATCACTCCTGAATCTATCACCTTTCACCCTCATCCTATGTGACCTCATAGCAGAGCTTGCTTTCAATCAAAAGAGGCTCTCCTCCTGTGCATTTATGCCATGGAGGTATTTAAATGTCTCAATCATATCACCTCTATCCTGCCTTTCCTCTAAGGTGTACATATTAAGATCCTTAAGTCTGTTCTCATATGCTTTATAATGAAGACCACTAACCATTTTAGTAGCCACCCTCTGTACTAACTCCAGCCTGTTATATCATTTTGAAGGTGCAGTCTCCAGAATTGCACACAATACTCCAAATGAGGTTGCACCAAAGACTTATACAGAGGCATTATTACCTCTTTTCTTCCTCTGGTCATTCCTCTCCCTATGTACCCAAGCACACGTCTAGCTTTTGCTGTCACCTTTTCTACCAGTTTAGTTACTTTAAGATCATCAGGCATAATCACGCCTAGATCCCACTCTTTTTTTAGTGGACAAAAGTACTTCACACCCTATACTATATTGCTCCCTTGGATTGCTGCAGCCCAATGCATGACCTTGCAATTTTTAACATTAAATCTTAGCTGCCAAATTCTTGACCATTCTTCAAGTTTAGCTGAATCCCTCCTCATGTTATCTACACCTTCCTGGGTTTCTACTCTTGCAGATTTTGATATCTGAAAAGCGGCAAACTTTACCCGACAGCCCTTCTGCTATATGACTAACAAAGATGTTAAAAAGAATCAGACCAAGGACAGATCCCTGGGGCACACCACTGGTAACCTCCTTCCCCTTCAGAGTGAACTCCATTTACCTGTACCTTTTGTGGCCTCCCACCCAACCAATTTCTAACCCAAGCAGTAACTTTAGGGTCCATCCCTAGGGTGCTCAGTTTGTTCATAAATCGCTTGTGAGGAACGGTGTCAAAGGCTTTTCTAAAATCTAAATACACCACATCTAGGGTTTTCCCTCAGTCCAACAAAAGTACTTCCTGGTCACCCAGTCAAAGACATTAATCAGATTTGTCTGACAAGACCCGTCTCTGGTGAATCCATGCTGCCTCAGATCCTGTAATCCGCAGGACTCCAGAAGGCTCACTATTTTTTCTTTCAGCAGTACTTCCAATAATTTACTCACCATAGAAGTTAAACTAACCGGCCTGTAGTTTTCAACCACATCCTTACTTCTGCTTTTGTGTATAGGGACCATATATGCCTCTCTCTAGTCCTTTGCCACCACTCTTGACTCCAGTCAGTGGAGCTGCTAGAATGTCCCCAAGTTCCCTCAGTATTCTACGGTGTATCCCAACCGGTTCCATCGCTTTGTCTACTTTAAATTTAGCTAGTTCCTCATGAACACAGTCTTCTGAAAATTGTTCAAGATGCCCCTCGCTTCTGTTCCTGTTTGTGGGTGCTTTCTGATGTCCTGCTCCTGGTTCTTCATCTGTAATTACAGAACAGAAATATTTGTTAAGCAATTCCGCTTTATCCTCATCAGCTCCTACATATTCCTCACTTTCACCATTGAGTCTGAAGAGCTCCCTCATTAATCAGGAACTGAAGATGGATTACTGGAGCTCCGCTATCATGCTGGCAGTAGCATTCGACTCCTGGCCAACCAAATAACCTTAGAGCTCCAGTCTGCTTCCCAACTGCCAGGATCTTCTGCACAGGATCAAAGGCCAGTGCTGAAGGTTGATACGGAAATCCATGATGAACAGTCATGCAGAACAGGAAGTGCTTGGACTGGAGCGTCTCCTGGATGTCCATCTCCCTGTTGGCAGGCTGAGATGAAGCAGAGGATGATGAGAATGAGATGGCTGTCTGGCCGTCAAGCACCTTCTTAAAATTTCTTCATGGTCACCCGTTTTCTCTTTCTACCACCTTTCTTCTCCTCCTGATGCCTTTCCTTCACCCCCTATCCCCCTCCCCTTATTTTCACTTTTACCTCCTAACCCTGATTTGTTGCATTAATATTCCTACTATGTTCTGCGATATATACACAAACACATAGCAGACGCACACTGAACTATAGAACCTGTGTATGGAGAGGAGCAGAAAGAAAAGGGGGAGGAAACTTATGACTTTTTATCGCGTTGCCCAAATGAGAAAACTGCTCACATGTTCAAGAGAGGGAAAGGTTAACCATTATACACAATACAAAAGAAGAAACTGAAGTGAAAATAATTAAAAAAAAAAAAAAAAAAAAACCCAGCGATGGGGAGGCGGCCCTACAACAGCAATAAATGTAGTGCTCACCTCCTTGGTCCGATTCTTTTTAACACCTTTGTTAGTGATATAGCGGAAGGGATGTCGGGTAAGGTTTGCCTCTTTGCGGATGATACCAAAATCTGCAATAGAGTAGACACCCAGGAAGGTGTAGTTAACATGAGGAGGGATCTAGCTAAGCTTGAAGAATGGCCTAGAATTTGGCAGCTGGGATTTAATGTTAAAAAATGTAAGATCATGCATTTGGGCTGCAGCAATCCAAGGGAGCAATATAGTATAGCAGGTGAAGTACTTTTGTCCACTAAAGAAGAGCGGGACCTAGGCATGGTTGTGTCTGATGACCTTAAAGTAGCTAAATAAGTAGAAAAGGCGACGGCAAAAGCTAGAAGGATGCTTGGGTGCATACGGAGAGGAATGGCTAGCAGAAAAAAGGAGGTGATAATGCCTCTGTATAAGTCTTTGGTGCGACCTGATTTGGAGTATAGTGTGCAATTCTGGAGACCGCACCTTCTAAAGGATGTGAACAGGATGGAGTCAGTGCAGAGGGTGGCTACTAAAATGATTAGTGGTCTTCATTATAAAGCATATGAGGACAGACTGAAGGATCTTAATATGTATACCTTAGAGGAAAGGCGGGATAGAGGTGATATGATTGAGATGTTTAAATACCTCCATGGCATAAATGTTCAGGGAGAGAGCCTCTTTCAATTGAAAGCAAGTTGTGCTACGAGGGGACATGGGATGAGGGTGACAGGAGATATTTCCGCATATCGCTCCTGAATCTATTTCTTTACGGAAAGAGTAGTGGATCCGTGGAATAGTCTCCCAGTGGAGGTGGTACAGATGAGGACAGTAACTGAATTCAAAAAAGCATGGGACAAACACAGAGGATCTCTAAAGGTAAAAAGGGGACTGTTGTAGTTGTTGATATGGAAGGACAGACTAGATAGAAACATAGAAATATGATGACAGAAAAAGACCACATGGCCTATGTTTCTCCTGCCCAGAGCTCCTGCCCCTGGACCCTACATGCAGCCCTCCACGCCTGGAGCTCACATGCTGCAATCAGCAACTTCAGCTCCCGTCCCATCGCCTGCAGCTAAAGGAGCAGTGGCCGGATGCGTCCTTCTTACCTCGGAAAGAAGAAGAGAAATGACAGCCCTGGTTTTAGTGCTATTATCAATACCAGCCATGCTCGCTCCATTCCCGTTCCCTAATGCTGGCTTCAGAGGGGGTGGAAGGAAGGAAACGAAAAGCTGCAGGTGAAGGGGGTGTCTGACAAGACCCACGCGCAGGTGCGTGTCACTCCCCACTCCTAATCCCTTCCACTTACCAGCTTGCATGTCTGACAATCGCTAGCACAGCCACTGTTGTAAGAGCCAGGAGCCACGACTGCCATAGAAAGGAGAGGGCCAGTCTGCCACTGCTGAGAATTGGACTCGGCAGTGGCAGCAACTTATGTGCTTTGGGGGGGGGGGGTGTTTTTAATTTTTGAAGGAGAAGTGAGGCGGCTGTTTTGGGGGCATTTTTTGCCGCCCTCAAAACTTTGCCACCTGAGGCAGCCGCCTCACTTCGCCTCTTTATAGAGCCGCCCGTGCCCAGTGGTTCTCAACTCAATTCTCAAAGCACACCCATCCAGTTGGGTATTCAGGATATCCACAATGAATATACATGAGAGAGATCTGCAAACTAACAAGGCAGTGTATGCAAATCTCTCTCATGCAAATTCATTGTGGATATTAATCAGAGCTAGTGGGTGCTACATTTTGGTTTTGAGCTTTGTGAAACAGTCCATCAGGCTATAATGCCTTTTAACTCTGACCTTATGTAGTGTTTATTCAGCACACCAAAAACCATATTTACTTATTTTGTAGTACACGCAACTATTTTATCAGTCAGGATGTAACCAACAACTGCAAGACTTAGTCAAAGAAAGTAGAGTAACTGAATTTCAATGATCAAGCATTTATACTCGGCACATTGCTCGTCACCCAAAGCATACTTTCTCTTTAAGAGCAAAAGTCTCTCTGTAAATGTTATTCCTGGGTTTATCATCTACATACTTTTCCCAGTCTCTCTCCACAAAGGGGAAGAAATGCAGAAGTATCAAATGTCAATTCAGATCTTCCAGTTGCTGTCTACTTCTGGGGTCTTGCTTTAAACCCCTTATTCTAAACAAAGTTGTCTCACCACCACAGCCTCCTAGTTCCATCTGGTTCAGCTCTTACTTCCTGCCATCCAGGCTAAAACACTGCAGCCCTGCTTTTAAACCCGTGGGACTTGAACCCACTCTCATTCATAACACATTTCTCAAGGTAGATGTAAGGTCTGTCTCCTTACTGGACCTTCTCACTCATGAAGTCTCAGCTCCTAAGAACAAACCTGGTGGATAGTGCTTCCATAATTACCAGCTCACAATATCACTCTCACAGCATGCTGGATCTTCCCACCACTTGAGACTCAGCTCCTAGTGCTAAATCTAGCTTGGTGTGATTCCAACACTCTGGCTACACAGTATCACTTTCAAGATACATGCAACATCGGTCTTACCTTATTTATTTAGCTATTCTTCTAAACCACTGTATCTGAGAGTCACAGTGGTTTACATGGAACATCATAACTCAACAGGGCTTTACAGAGAACTGATTATCACAACTGAACTATGTACAATGGGGATAGAATAATAGAGTTTTTAGATTTCTACAGAATGTCATTAAGTCGTCTGTGGCACGTAGGTCTTGTGGGATGGCATTCCAGAGTATGGGGGTATGTAGGGAGAAAGCTCATCTTGGTGTGGAGTTGTTCATTCTTGTATTGTTTGTCATTATGGATAGTGTATTCTGAGAGTTTATTCTTCTTGTTCTGCTGTTGGGTAATTTCTGTAGAAGCAATTGTAGGTAGGTGGAGGAAAGGTCGACCAATTTTAAAGATGGTGAGGATGGCTTTTTATTTAAAATTTGCTCTGTGATGCATAACCAGTGCAGTTTGTTGAGTGGGGATTTGTGGTCAGTCCTGGAGGCATTGCAAAGGATTCATGCAACAGTATTCTGAGCCAGTTGAATAGAGTGGAGGGTGTTTTTGGGAGATTGCAGTAGTCGATATGAGGGAAGATGAGAGCTTGGAATGCAGTGCGAAAATCTTGAGCATTCAGTAGCAGTTTTAGGTGATGCACAGTTTTGATTTTGCTATAAATGGCTCTAGTGGTATTGTGGATGTAGGCGGTTAGTGTTAGGCACTGGTCAAGTGTGACGTGTTTTACGGTTAGATTTGCTCGATGAGCCATTTTTTCATGGATGTGAAAGAAGGTTTCTATGGGTGCAGTTGTGGGATTAGTAGTGTTGAATAGAGCATATATGTGATATTGGATGTTGTGTTATTGAATTATTGTGCACAGTGCTTGAAGAAAGAAATAGCAATGCTGATAAGGCAGATCCTTGTGGGACACCTCGAAGTTGGAAGTAGGGGGCTGACTGCTTATAGCCCACTTTGACTCGGAGTTGACTATTCATGAGGTATGATTCAAAGCATTTTAGTGTAGCTTCCTGTAGTCCTATTGCATGGAGTCATGGCAGTATAAGGTGGTGTGGGACAGAGTCAAAAGCTGCTTTGATATCAAGGAGTATTAGGATGAATCTGTTGTGTGACTTGTCTATATCTTATAGAAGGTTATCAGTGAGAGCAATAAGGAGAGTTTTGATGCCATGGTTGGGTCTAAAACCATATTGCTGCAGGTCAGGTGGGCAGTGTGAGTCAACGTAGTCTTGTAGCTGGATTTGCACTATTTTCTCTATGACTTTCACTAGGAATGGCAGACAGGCTATGGGCCTGTATGAGCTTGGTTGGGTGGGATCATTGTCTGGTCCTTTCTTTATGGGGTTTAGGCATATAGCCATTTAAGATGTTTCAAACAGAACAATCTAGGATTGTAGGAATTAAAGCTTCTCTAGTGATCTTGATCCAGTTGACTAGACAGGGATCAAGCGGAGAAGTTCTTGTGTTGATATTGATAATTGTCTCTTGTTGCTTTGAAGAGATGGTTGAAAAGGATTTCCATCCATTATTTGTTTTTGTGTTGCTTTGGTTTTGTAACTTTACTGGCAGAGGGTGGTGAGGGGTTTGTTTTTGGTAGAAATCAGCCATGGTTTGAGGGGAGATATGATCTCATCTTTTTTCTGAGAGGGGTTTCTTGTCAAAGATTTTGTTATTTCAGAGAATTCTCTCAGGTGGTTAAGGGTTTTTTGTAATTGTTTGGTAAGAAATTCTCTCTTTGCATGGTTTGTAGTTGTTTGGTAAGTTTGTGGGTAGGCCATGTAGATATTCAGACTTTCCGTTGTTTTGGAGCGTTGCCATTTTCACTTGAGTATCCTGAGTTTACGTTTTAGATCTCTCAGTTGGGGGGTATACCATGGTACAGTGTTGTGTCTCTTGTGAGGAGTAGAGGTGTGGGATTTGGTGGCAATCTTACTTCTAGTTTGATTCCAGTGATGTATTTGTGCATTTAGGTCATTTAGAGCTTATTTTAATGTGGGCAGAAGTCTGTCTAGGAAATCTTTTGTTTCTAGGTGATGAAATCTATGGGTTAAGTGAGGGGGAAGGTTGTGTGTGTGTAGTGTCGGGTTGGTCTTGTGGGATGTGGAAGGAAATCATTTTGTAGTCTGACCATGGTACAGTGTTTAGGGTGGGCTTGGGGAAGTTACTGTCTGTGAGCACATGCTGTGGAGAGAATATGATGTCCAAGGTGTTGCTTTTATTGTGCGTTGGTTTGTTGACAATTTCTGTGTAGTCCAGAGTGTCCATTGCTTCAAGGAATGCCTTTGAGGTCTTGGGGGATGCAGAGGCAAGGTTAAGATCTCCAAGTAGCAGGAGTTGTTTGGATTGTGTTTTGTGGTTGCAGACATTTTACAGTAGAATTGTGAGTTCTTCTGTATGAGTGTTTGGGGATCTATATGCCAGTCAGAGTGTCAAGGATTTGTTTGTGATGGAGAATGCATCCAAAGTTTCCTCTGAGCTAGATGACAGTAATTGGAAGTTAAGTTGCTTATTAGAGATGATCAAGACTCCTTTGCCTCTTTGATTGTCATTGGGACAGTTGAATACGTCATGGGTGGGAATTGCCAGCTGATTTACTAGCACTTTATCAGATACAGTGCACCAGGATTTGCTGACACAGAGGATGTCTGTTTTATTGTTGGTGATGAGGTCTGAGAGTAGCTGGATTTTGTTTCGCACTGAGAGTGCATTAATGAGTGTGCATCTCAGCTGGGGAGGGTGGGGTGAAGTGTCTAAGGGATGCATGTGGCTTGTTTGGACCTAGTGTGAAATGATGAGTTGTGCGTTGGAATGTTGATTATTCTGTTGAGTTTGTATGGTTGTCTGTTGCATATTCTTTGTTGGATATGGGTTAGTCTGTCACATGCATGGGTGTATATTATGGGGATGGGTAATGAATGTATGGAGTAGGTGGTTGTTTGTGTGAAACATAGAAGTGTTAATAGGAAGCAGTAGGCTAGGTCTGTTTTGATTCCATTCCCAAGGGTTGAAATGAATACTAGACGCTGAATTTAGGTTGGATTGCTTGGTGTTGTCTTTATAATAAATTGATTTGGACCTACAGCTAAAATGTGTCCTATTGTACAGGGGTTGTATAGCTGATATGCACGTCATAGTTCATAATTTGCAGAGGTTCATGAGTTGCAGAGGTCTAAGCAGCTTTGGAGGGGTTGTTGCTTTCTTGCTCGAGAGGTTTGCGGTATGATCTTCAGGGGGGTTTGACAGGTGCAGGTATGCATGTCAGCTCTTTACATTTAACTCTGTAGATTGGGTTTGGCAGGGAAGCAGGGTGGAGCTCACCTCTGGTTTCCCACTGCTTCTAGCCACTAGCTTGTCAGGATAAACTGGTGATGGAGTGGGTGATGATTCCTTGTAGTGTTAATTTGATCTGTGTTTCAGTCCAAAGCCTTAGTTCAGTCGTAGATTGCTTGATAGGTGACTCCTCTTTCTTCCTGGTCCACTTCTTTTGTCTGCTGATCTCCCTTGCTTTCCGGGTGATGGAAAGTGGGGGTGATGGGGGATCATGGGTAACAGAGGTCCCTGGTGTACGCTGCCTCCTCTCTGGGCTGGAGGCAGCTGTCAGTGTGATGCCCTCTGGTTTCACATTGCTGTTGGGTGATACGGCATTCTTTCTGGCAGGTCTAGTTAGGTCCCTGCCTCTGGATTTAAATGGCTGCAGGCAGTTGGCCGATTGGTCCAGCATGGGGAGCAGGGGAGGAGCTCATCTCTCCCATGCCTTGCTGCCGCTCTGATCAGTCAGCCGATGCCTTCCACCTACAGAACCTCAGCTCCTGGTGGTCCACCTCAGCACTTCCCAGCTCACCCTATATTTCTCCATAAGGTTAACTCTGGCAATTTCAGCTTACAAGATACTGGAAGCTCAATCTCTTTCCCAGGACCTCTTTCTATTTTTGCCCTTCTCTATCTTTTAAACGTTTATTCAGGGCTACACCGCTGCTGTGCCAAACAGTCTCTCTCAGGACAGTACCAAGGGCTTTGAGAACAGTGCAATCGCACAGGGCGCAAGCATAGAGGGGGACACCGATATCCCTGGGCTTCCTGGAAGCTAAAAAAGGGTGAATTACTGAATGTAGCTAGGAGGAGGGGGGTGCCAGATTCATTATTCATACAGGATGCCTTTTTAGCTTGGTTGGCTCCTGGCCTCTCCCACTTCTGTCAAGGTGCTTTACCCTTACTGAGCCACAAATAAAGCCTGTACTTCTCAGCCATTTCTCAGCACTTCTTAGAGCTCCCTGTCCAGCACCGGATATCCCCCTCGCTTCTAGAAAAACACACTGGTGTGCACTTTTGAACACCACAAATATCCCGAAAACCCAATTGGAGGGGTGTGCCTCAAGAACTGGGTTGAGAATCACTACAATAACTAGGCTTTTTTCTTTAAGAAAACCCTCTTATTTACACCGTCTAAGAACTCTGCATGCAGAAAATCAAGTATAAACTGCATCAAATTCAAAAGAGATGAAAGTAGTCACAGATACTTAAAAAAAGAAAAAAGAAATTAGCCAAGTAATTTAGATGACTCTTAAGCCAACATTGAATGGGTTTCTACAACTGAGTTTTAACAATAGTTGGACAGACCTACAGATCTAATAATTTATCTCTACTCCCTGTAAAAACTGTGTTAAGGAAAGCTCACAGCCTAGGCAAAAATTTAGGAACAGTAGAAGAGGCAAGTGTTGAATGTGCTTTGAAAGCATGGTCCTATTTATTTATGCATGCAAATGAATACATTTCTAAGTGGTTAACAAATAAACATACATAAAAAAAACATAATACCAGTACTTAGTTTAAAATTCCTAGTCTAGTTATTAGTTAACACATCTATTCTATACTTACATCCAGGCAACTTTATCGGGATAGCTTTTTCCTGGACAATTGCCATGGAATATCTGGGTAAATTAACTGGGTAAAGATGTCTTCTCAGCACCTGCTGAATCTTACTCTCTCTCTTTTTAGTCTATCATCCAAGGGAAAAAGGTTATTTTTATTAATTCATTTTTTTATTAACCCATTTATATATGCAACAATCCCAAGCTATGAGATTACTTGATGTATGTGGGTGGATGGGGGAGGAGGAGGGTCTATATGTCTGTTTGGTGCCCTTTCACACCAGTTTTTCAAGAAACGTCCAAGGGGACCATTGGACTTCAGACAGCGTGTGTTTTTGACATCCATGCATTTGGGAAATATGAACACGTATGTACTTATTTTGAGTTCATTTTGGGCATCTAAATTTTGAGCTGAAAATAGGTAACTAACTTAAGGAGTCCAAAACGTAGATATCTAAATACAGGAGAGTTATTGATTTTCTCCAGTCAAGTCAGCTAAATTAAGTGCCCAGTGCTAGAAATCAGTAAGGAATACCCGTAGGTTCCCAAATTAGGAACTCTGGATGAGAATGTCTATTCAGGAAGTTATAGACACCAGAGTCTAAACATTAGGTGCCCAAGTATTTTGAAATTTTGAATATCTGCAAAATGATTCCTAATCTAGACTTCTGTAAAACACTAGGAATGCACATGACAACTGCTGCTTTTTTTTAAAAAATTGACCAATTTTCAGGCAGATATTCTTGAAGTAATTTCAAATTATTCGCAGCTTAAACACATTTTTTTGCAACTTTTAATTTACATTGAGAAATAGACTTAAACTATGAAGATGCAAGCAAACATGCATTCAATCAATTTTGTTTTGGCAGGCATAAAATTCACAAGCCAAATGTGTGCTAAACAAATGCAAAATTACTACCACTCACTACAGTTGCACAAAGATAATGAGAAATGGAGACTTTACTATAGTGGGCAGGCATCTGTTCATTTGAAAATGGACTTTCGCTGCATGACTATGTGACATGCGAGCGCAAGCAAGGAAGGAGTTGCAACGGAGCACAGCTGGAGCTGGGAAGCATGCACATTCTTGATGCATGTAAATTTGTATCAGCTCCTAAGCAGCAGCTATTGTCCGGGAGGGGGGTGGGGGGTGGGGTATCATTATCACCCTTTTAAATTAAGTGAAGCTTTCCTTGTGGAAAGCTAGGTTCATCTGAATTTTAACCTTAATATTATTCACTACAATGTATGAATAACTAACTGATGGCTTTTTATTAACTTTGTACTCAAGTGTTAAAAATAACTTAACAACTTTCATTGTACTGAATGATTTTTTTTAAAAAGATTGCATTCCAAAAAGAAACAATGCACAAAGCCATGTAGAAATATGGCAGATATACAAGATCTGTAATTGTTTAACCTATTCATATGCTTATCTGAACACCTCCAAGTATAATATGTGTCCCTAGACTCATGCTGCAAGCAGATAACATAGTGAAGGTGGCCTGCCAATTGGACTATGAGGCCAAGAATTTTAGCAAGGGTGGGAGGGGTGTGGAGTGATGGTTAAGAGGGAGCTAGGATTGGATAGCATGGGGGGGGGGGGAAGGAAAGGAGCAGGGCTGGCCTCAGAGTTGCTTCAAGATGTTGGCACCTTAGAGAAATCTTAAATACTTACACATACCCTGGCTATCAGAATCTATTGTTTAGTAGCTTTGAATGCCTTGCTCTTTACCATCCTCCAGAACCTGTCATTCTAGCTGACCACCTGGTTTGCCTAGTGGTTGGGCCGGCCTGGGGAGGAGTAGAGGACACAGGAAGATGAAAGAGCTCAATTTGGTAGGTAATTGGCATGGGAACAGCAAGGAGAGCGTTGAGTCTTTGGGAGATAGTGGGGATGGTTTGTGGGTCATGTAGGTCTGGTAATGCCTATATGTTTGGGCAAAGTTGGAGGAAGAGGCAATGGTGGGGGGGGGGGGGGGGAACAAGGTATATAGAGGCTTGCATATGGCACCGCTATGTAGGGCCAGCCCACTCACCAGGGAATCTAGGCAATCACCCAGGGTGGCACAATTTTAAGGGCAGTGGGCACAACACTTAAGGACTGGCCACAGGATACAGCCAATTCAGTCCCCGCCACCCCCAAATGCAGTTCTCTGTCATTTCTCTGAATTTTTCTCCTCTCAAGCCTTGCCAGATCCACTTCAATCTGATTTTTGTCTCTTACATTCTACTGAGACAGCTGTTGCCAAAGTCTTCAGTGACATGTTCCTGGCTAAATCTAAGGGTCTTTACTCAGTCCTCACCCTTCTTGACCTGTCTGCTGCTTTTGACACTATTGACCACCACCTTCTCCTTGAAACACTGTCCTCACTTGGTTTTAGGGACTCCGTGCTCTCCTGGTTCTCTTTTTATCTCTCCCATCACACTTTCAGTGTCAGTTCTGGTGATTCATTCTCTACTGCTATCCCACTCTCAGTTGGTGTACCCCAAGGGTCTGTTCTGGGCCCTCTTCTTTTCTCTCTCTATACCCAGGCCCTTGATGCTCTCGTCTCCTCCCATGTCTTTCAGTATCATTTCTATGCTGGTGACTCTCAGATCTATCTACCTACACCTGATATTTCTATGGCATCTCTGCCTGCCTATCTGGCATCGCTGCCTGGATGTCTCACCGACGCTTGAACATGGCCAAAACTAAACTTCTTATTTTTCCCCCTAAACTCTCTTCCTCCCTTCCATCCTTATCTCTTGTCAATAACACTCTTGTACTTCCTGTTACCTCAGCCACAACCTTGGGGTCATCTGACTCCTCCCTCTCCTTCTCAAAATATGATCAGATATCGAAATAAAATTGATAGGTTTTAGCTAACATTAACAAAATTTGCCCCTTCCTTTCTGAACACACAACTAAACACTTATCCACTCTTTTATCACCTCCCATCTAGACTATTGCAACTTCCTCCTTGCCGGTCTCCCTCTGAGTTATGTTTCTCTACTTCAATCTATTGAGAACTCAGCTGCACGGCTAATCTTCCACCAGCCTCGATACACTCATAACACCCTTCTTCTCAAGTCTCTTCACCGGCTCCCCTCCCATTTCCATATCCACTTCAAACTTCTCCTTCTGACCCATAAATGCTTTCATTCAACAGTCCCTCACTACCTTTCCTCTCTTCTCTCCTCTCTCCCTACACCCCTCCTTATTAACTCCTCTTCCACTGGCTTTCTTCTCTCTATGCCCTTTTCTTCCACTGCCAACTCCAGCCTTCGATCCTTGCACCTTGCAGCTCCTTATACCTGGAACATCTGACTGTACATCAGGCTTCATCTCTCCCACTTTTCAAATCCATGCTAAAAGACTCGCCTCTTTCAGGCTGCTTTTGGATCCTGATCCCTTGTTTACTTGTGTCCCTTTTCCTTTCCTGCTTGTACCCTTATTCTCAGCTATTGTATTGTCTGTCTTGATTAGATCGTAAGCTCTGAGCAGGGACCATATTTTATGTGTACCTCTGCAGCGCTGCATATGCCTTGTAGCACTATATAAATGATCATTAGTAGTAGAAGAACGAGTGCCTCCTTCCCCCTCAAATCTTTGGTGGTCATGACTGCCTTCTTTCTTAGTTTTATGAAAAAGTCAGTGCCAGCAAGGAAAATGAAACCACCACAAAGCCTTGTGCTCCTGAACTCTGGAAGCCCCTGCCGAACATATCCTTCTGACACGTACTTCTGGTTGTTGTGGCAATACGACTAGTAGCGGCTTCCATTGTGCTTTAGCGTGAGACTCCGAGGCAGCTCTGTTTTCTTTTTTCAGTGCCAACTTATCATAAAATCAAAGAAGAAAGGATCTGTGCCAGAAGGTCTGAGAGGGTGGATTATGGGGTGGAGGGGGGGGGGAGAGGAGGAGAGATGCTGAACTATGGGGCCAGGAGGGCAGTACAGAGATGATGCAGAACTATGGATGGGGAGGGGAGAGGAGGGGAGTGTGCCAGCAGCAGTAAAGTCTTGAGCCTCCCAAAAGAGGAGAGGTGCATGGCTAAAAGCTTATCTAGGATGACAAATATGCTTGGACTGGCTCTGCTAGTGCGAGCTCAGTGTCAGTGCAGGCTATATAAGAATGGGGGTGGATGATCCACAGATTCCTTTGGATCTCACCGTGGCTAGGTTGACATAAAACTAACCGGGTGTTCGAGCTGGCATGTCAAGGCATGTAGGTAGCTCACCTGGGTAAACTGTGGCTAAACTCGGTTGGAAGCCATTTTGAAATAAAGCCGCAGCATGTTGTTGCCATCATATCAGTGTTGAGTGGAAGGCTGGTGGTGCAGCAAGTGCTGATGCTATTAGCCATTGACACAAAAATCAGACAACGCTTCCAAACTATGAATGATGGCTATTATTTGAGTTATTCAATCTACTTCTTTATATATATTTTCTTTATGGGGATTCAAAACTATCAGAACAACAATTTCTTCATCCCAAAGTCCCCTCCAGCAACAAGCACAAAATTTCCCACTTCTTCAGCTCTCATCTCCCTCAGCAAAATGCATTGAAGACATTATCGTCAAAATGAATACTACCACAGCACCTAACGACCCCTGCCCAGCACACTGGATAAGAGCTATACGATCCGACTTTAGCCCTGTCATAGCATAAATAATAAAGATGTCCTTCTCAACAGGCACCTTCCCATCGGCACTAAAGCAGACCTCCATAAGACCGCTGCTAAAGAACAATCAACTAGACCCAACAAAAGAAGAATCATACTGCCCGATAGCTAGTATACTGCTGCTATCCAAAACAATTGAGAAAGTAACCAACAATCAGATACAACACATAGACACCTCCTCCCCCCCTTGACCCCAGTCAGCACGGATTCAGGGAAGCCCACGGAGTAGAGACACTGTTGACCACATTAACCAACACTCTCATCAGTGGACTGGACGACATCAAAAAGGGCTTTGCACTAATATTCCTCGACATATCTGCAGCATTTGACTCTGTGGACCATGAAATACTACTAACCTGTCTATATGACAAGGGAATCCACGGGCTGGCATGGGAATGGTGCAAATCATACCTGGAAGATCGCTTGCAACACGTCAGGATGGTTACAGGTACCTCAGAACCTTTCCAGTTAAAACAAGGAGTACCACAGGGCTCATCCCTATCTGCGCTACTATTTAACATTTACATGCAGCCTCTATGCGATATCACTCGCTCCTTTGGCATATCCTCGATGATCTATGCAGACGATGTGCTAATATTCACACCATTCAATGTCAAGCTCCCAGATTACACAACATTAGTAGATTGCTTTAACACAATAGCAGACTGGCTCCTCACGCAGAATATGCGAATAAACTACAAAAAAACTGAGGTACTGATCGTCATGAAAAACAGAGAATTCTCACCCCCGGAGAACCTAAGAGTATGAGACGCAGACCTCCCAATCAAGCCCTCCATAAAATACCTTGGAGTAATACTGGACCATCGACTAGACATTAAAGAACATATCAACTGCACCGTGAAAACCATTTATTTCAAGATAAGAACCCTACGCCATCTGAAAAATATGCTTGACCCAGACAGCTTCAGAACTATATTCCAAGCCATAGTCACACCCCACTTCGACTATGCGAATATAATACTCCATGGTCTCCCAAAAAACTCCCTAAATACATTGCAACTAGCCATGAATGCTGCAGCCCGGGTACTATACGGTGCTTCAAAGAACGAACATATAACACCCATCCTAATGGAGCTTCACTGGCTCCCTATATACTGCAGAATAACATATAAAGCCCTTCTCATGACCTTTAAAGCGATAAATACTATAGCTCCTTCATCAATTTCAAAACTCCTCCATCACACTCCCAACATCAGATCTAGGAGGTCAGCAGCGGCAAATACCCTAGTTACACCACCTGAGGCCACAAAATACAAACGTTCAACAACAGACAGGGCTTTCGCGTACTACGCACCCAGATGTTGGAACAACCTACCTCCCAACATTAGAGCGATTACTGACCTCAAACAATTCAGAAAAGCCATAAAGCACCACCTCTTCATTCTACATTTCCAAAGCACATCATCAACCCTCTAACACTTACAGTAAAAGTGTAAATGCCTTATTTACTCAAGATAATAAGAAATTCTATCCGGTGTATATAGGTTCTTTACATGTTACAAATATGTACAAAGTTTCCCTAAGTTAAAATCCCAGTTGTATTCTCCTGTTATATGTAAACTCACCACAGTCTGTTGATTGCAATGAGTATTCCTGTTTAATGTAAACCGCGCTGATGAAAAAGAGTGCGGTATAAAAGAACTATAAATAAATAAATAAATAAATAAATAAATAAAATAAAACATTATTGCTCTATCATTGATCATCTCTTTAAAGACATTTAGCCAAAGAACTATGGTCAGAACTTAAAACACACATGCAACACTTCAAAAACAGAGCTGTGAAACTAACTCCCAAGGAACAGAATTCAGTTGATCCATACCATCTGAAACAGAGCCCAAATATTGGACATACATTATGTCATGGTTTCAAAATATACACATGACATGACATCTCTGAGGTCTCTGTGAATCACAGGTAAATATATTCAGAAATAACTTGGACAGATAACTTTCCATCCACAGCGAACCAATTAGTGCTTGTTCTGCATATCTTTGAACGAATGTAATATACACAACAGAAGGGAAACATTTTAAAATAGTGTTGTTTCTGTATAAGACAGACAATCAGCTATTCTTTTAAAGGAAATGATATGCAAACCAAACTTCCCCATTAGTCTCTGAAAAGCTAGTTTGGCATCCTCAGTAATCCCTATTAAATGAGCCATCTAGTCCTTGCAGAAAAAACAGCAGGTGCCAGCTCAGCTTGGAGCTGCCAAGTTTTGAGAAAGAAGCAGCAAAATGTATTTTATATGCCGTGGTTTTTTTCTCCATAAAAATAGGATAACTGACAACTGTGTCTGACAGTACACTATTTGTCTGTACATATTTCCATTATTTATATTGTCAAATCATTTCTAAGCAAGACATTTTGCAGGAGCAGAGATTAATAATTCATTGCAACTGTTCATTAGTTATGACGAACATAGGTTGGAACCAAACTAGGTAATGTAAATGCATTTTAATGAGATTGAGATAAAAAAAGGAAACATTTTTGATATGAGACAGTCGGCCCTTCCAATTTTAGGTATAATTTTACATGAAAAACTTTGCTCTGGGTAGAATTTTCTTATGAAAAGAAAAACATACCAGGTTTCCAAAAAAGGGGAATTTGTAAAAATGTATAATAGTGAAAAAGTTATTTGATTACTGGGGGGGAGGGGGGGGGTGTCTATGCAATAAAACTCACAATGAAACTCTCAAAATAATTTAACTTATGAATCTGTAAAATTCTGCAGGCTGACCTTCAAAAGCACATGAGATTATCAGCAGGCGCTGATAGCGTAACTGCTTTTGTTTAAACTTTACCAGGAGCGGAATGCATAAATTTTGGTTAAGTTACAATGAGAATAATTTTATAGCAGGGTACCTATTAAAGCATCTTTTAAAGCCTATTTTCTAAAAACATGTAGGCACCTACTTGCCTTTGTAAAAATACCAGCCTAAATGGCAGAAATTGTGCCATATGTTGACATGGAAGGGAACTGTTCTAGTTGATATGGAAGGGCAGATTAGATAAGGCCATGTGGTCTTTTTCTGCCGTCATGTTTCAATATTATGCCCACAGCTAGAATTTGCAAGAATGCATGTAAATTCCAAGATATTATAATCTACGTGTGCACGTGTAAGTTCTGCCCATATACCTGCCCACCAGCAAGGTGTATACCATGAACAGGTGCACCTTTATGTTGGCTAAGATTTGGTAAGAGCTCATTTACACACCTATGTGGCCACATATGCATCTAAGTAACTAAAATAACCCCCAGCTCACATGGTGCCTAAATATTAGGGTGTGCTTTTGTTTGCAATTAAAGTGGCAAACCAGATGAAACAGGAAATGACAAAATGTATACACTTTTCTGGTTGCATCAACAGTGCGTGCTATTGTGCAATAGTGCTCACTCCTCTACAAGAGAACACACTATTAAGCAATAACATGCACTACTTGTGCATACATGAATAGTGCAGGCTATTGAGGACTAGTGCACACATTTGCAAAAGAGTCCATACTATTGCTCATTATCACGATCTGTTGTGCAACAGTGCACGCTATTGAGGGAAAACAATACGAGACGAAAATATACAAAAATGAAAAAAAAAAAAAAAAGTTTTGGTCTGCACATCACTATTAATTATGCATGTGCCCTTATAAAATTATCCCCTATTAGGATCATTTTATAACCGGTCACTTAAGTAGGAACTTTAGTACACACATCGGTACATATGTGCGTTCATAAAAGACCGGCACAAATCCCGCAGAAATCAGTGACAATGAAACTACATACATTTATACCAGTTAAGAAACTGGCAAAAAATTTCATGCACATGTAAATTGCAACTCCTATCTTTCACCCAATCTCTCTCCAAACATGCTTGCACGTATACTTTAACATAGGTGGTAAATTTATAAGAGACATTTTACATATGCATATTGGCATATACAGAGAAAGCCTTTGTAAAATTATTGCCTGTATGATCAAAAGTAGTGTGTCCAACGTGGCTGCAGTTTAGAGTGGTCCAAGGTTACAGGTAGCTTTTAAAACGATACCAAGAGCACCAAAAATCAGTAGCTCTTGATATAACTTAGGGGTCTGTTTACCAAAGCACGTTGGCCGTTAGCATTTGGCTAGCTGCTGTGTGATAGTGCTGCGTTGACAGCTAACACAGACATACTGCAGACAACGCAGCAATTTTCCATGCTAGCTGCATTCTGTGTTAGATGAGAGGGGGGGGGGGAATCAGGGCTGGGAGAAGGCATGTCGACAGGAGGCATTAAGTGCACTTGCTGTTGATTGGCAGTGGCAATCCAAATAGCTCATCAGACAGACACTCACCCCCTTTGTTCACCTCCTCGATTTAACAATGATGCTTGTGCCATGGATCAGAAGATGAGGGGATATTCACAACCCCCACCATACCCCCCTGCCCCGGCCCCCCCCCCCCCCCCGCCGAACAGCACCTAACTACTTGGTATGACCAACAATATCTTACTGCTAGGGGGCAGCACTGCAAAACCAGTGCCATACTGGACAGGACCAGAGATGGGGCAGGAGCAAAGGGGGAACTGTCTTTGCCCTGAACACTGCTGTACTATCAGAAAGCCTCGGTAAGGTCTGGGGGGGGGGGGGATGGGGGGGCAAGCTAACCTTGAAGATCACTACTGGGAGATGGAGGGGGGGAGGACAGCTATCTAGGGAGGGGAGGGCGCTGAAGGGGTGGGGGATGGGGATGCGTGGGCATTATTGTTGAATTGGAAGGGTCTGACTGGGTGGCCGAAGGGGGTATGATGCCACAGCTGATGGGGTACAGCAGAGCAATTACTTGCTCTGTCCTCTCCCTTTTTCCTTGCTCTGGCCTGCATTTGCAAGCAACGTGGGAGGACCCGCCTTACCTGCCAACTCACTGAACGTGGGCCCATGCAGTAATAGCCTGCCCTTTGTGGTATCTTCAGGGCAGGTGCTGGTCACTCCCCGCTGCATTTACTGCACATGTTTTGCACCCACCCCACTGCATTTTGAAATATATTGTGCAGTAGGTGAGAATCCAATACACACTATAGTAAACAGAACCCTTAAGCAGCTACGTCCAGCCTCAGTAAGCGAAGATATAACTTTCAAAGGATAAATTATCCATTGAAAGTTGGGGGAAGGGGGATCAGTGTTCAGAAGCAGTGGTCAGTCACTTTTAAAACACCTGGCCACTGTTTCTTTAATTAAACTGGACATACAGTACCACAACCTGTCCAGTATATGGTTTTGACTAGTGGTGCCATTGCTATCTGATCACTGGCAGCATTTAGCTGCTGACTGGAGAATGTTAGATCAATGGCAGTCCTATCCTAACTTTATCCAATTAACAGCTGAATATCATCACTAACCACTGTCCCACACTATCCACCAACCATTCCAGTTTTAATTGGACATCTTTTCTACAGTGTGTGAGGATAATCAGTGGCTCTATTCAGATAGTGCCTCTGAATACTGAGATCACCATAAATTTAGCTGGTTGCAAGTCCTGCTAACCAGCCGAACAGTTTTGAATATGCCCCCCCCCCCCCTACTTATGGGTACCTTCAGCCACCTGACTTATACGTCTATTCAGCCAACTGAAATGCATAACTTGTGCAGAATAATTTTATAACAGGTCACCATATGTGAAGGGCAGTAGGCACCCATTGACGACATACGCTGACAACATAAGTACCTATGCATTCTTTTATAATTAGTCTCGCAAAAGCTGAAGAAATCATAGTTAAAATGAACCTGCATACATTATACCTCCTAGGGACTATGTGTGCATGCATCAAGTCCACAAGGATGTACATTGCTTAAAAATCATGCACATACTTTGTGATTTCACCTTCACTACTCCAGAAATTTATTTATTATTATTTATTATTTTTATTCTCTTATATACCACGCTATTCTGCATCAGTGCGGTTTACATTGAAAAACTGAAATTACATTGAACAGGGCATTATAACTTGGAGATAACTATTTTACAGGGAACATGGGCTATGGAGGGTTAAGTGGCTTGCCCAAGACCACAAGGAGCACCTGTGGGACTAGAAACCCCAGTCCTTCCGGCCCAAGGTTGCTGTCCTCTAGTGGGATTTGAACCCCTGACCTTCCGGCCTGAAGTACCTTGCCCCAACCATTAGGCCATTCCTCCACTCCTACACAGAGGTCATAGCAACATAATCAATGATGGCAGATAAAGACCTGCATGTTTCATCTAATTTTCCCAGTGAGGTGGCCAGGGCTGTACCCACCACTCAGTGCAGGTTACCCAGCTTTGTGCCCTTGTCTGGGGTTGCACCTGTCGCTCCTTGCAGGTTACCCCACTCTGTGCCTTTTAGGGTTGTACCAACTGTTCTGTGCAAGTTACCCCCCTCTGTGCCTTTCTTCAGGGATTTGCCGATGACCCCTCTAATTTTTGAATTGTAAATGTTATTTAAGTTTGCTCCAATTCCATTCTCTTGCTATGAGGATTCTCTCTCCCATGCCTTTTCAAATTCTGTCACAGTTTTGCCCCCACCACCTCCTATGCCTCAAATGCCCTCCCATATATTCTCTTAAAGCAAGAGGAGGGAATAGGAGCTAACTTAAATAACATTTACAACTAAAATAAATTGATGGGGGGTCTTCCGGTGACGTCATGGGGGCAAATGGTGGTGTATAGGACGAGCTCCATCTCCAGAGCCTGTAAAAAAGGGGATAATGTACCCCGTCAAGCGATAACTGAGAGGGGCGAAGGAGAGGTAGTACCGCAGCCCAACCCGACACCGTGGAGCGAGAGGAAAAGTGTATCGGGTGGGAGTGCAATTGTAGGAATGCTGCCGCTTGAAGAAGAATCATAGAGGGCCATCCCGCCTGCAGACCACATGGCAGTGGAGCGGCAGAGAGCAGGGTGGTGAACCTGCGGTCAAGAGTAGAGCAGGCAGAATTGGCATCGCTGGAGGCGCAAGGAAGGAGGTGAGAGGAGCGGGGCCACTGCCTGGACTCACATCAGAGAGCCATGGGCCGGAGGCACTGTCCCCAATCGGAGCGGGAAGCCCAGCGCTGATACCGGGGAAGTGGAGCAGACCGGAAGATAGTGGCCACGGAGAATGGGGGCAGGAGCCCGGTGTGAGCAGGCCAAAGTGGACTCGAAGTGCTGAACTGAGGAGCAGCAGAGAGCAGTGGCAGAGGGCCCCGGAGAGTGGAGGAACATCCCAGAGAAGCAAGTGGGCAGAAGAGGAGAAGTAGCGCCACAGGAGGGAAGAACAAGGGCCTGGTGGGGGAGAAGTGCTGACTGTGCAGCTAAAAGGACGATAAGACTCCCCATACAGGAGCAGGCAGTAGAGCTGTCCTAATTGCCCATGCCTGACATGGATAGGGAGGCCGGTCAGCAGTATAGGGTAACGGAAGAGGAAGAAGGGGAAAGTGGCCCCAGGTAGGAGCAACTGACCAGGGAAACTCTGGACAACCTGCAAGTCGCCTAGAGACAGACATTCAGGGCCAGTATGGAAAAAAATAAAGGTGGTCTGTCCGCCCGGAAGAAGCTGGCGGACGTCCGCTCCCCCTATGCAGCAAATAAAGGAGGGAGGAAGAGAGGGGGAGAAGGATGGTCGACCACAGCCTGATGAACCATATGATTTGGTGGAAGAGCTGGAGCGGAGCTGCAGCCCAGGAGAGGTAGCTAAATTGAAAGTCTGGCTCACCAAGCTAAAAAGATGAGATTAAGATGGATATAGGTGGGGTGACGCGTGAACTTAAGGAGCCCATACAATCTTTGAAGCAAGATATTGTGGACATTGGAAATCGCGTGGAAGAATTGGAGATCCAGATGGAGCACCAAGGGGAGGAAATTGAGGACTTACAAAAAGGCTGGGAGGACCTCAAGCAGGCTCAGGAGGAACAGGTGAAAGAAGATTTGGAGGACAGATCTCAGATGTAACCTATGCATAAGGGACCTCCCAGAGGAACCCAAATACCGAAATTGTGAAGTAGTTGTTAAAATCTTCAGATCTTTAACAGCGGCAGCGGATCCAGAAGGGGGCACCATGATAGAACTGTCGCAAATAGAGCAGGCGCATAGGGGCTTAGGCCCCGTAAGAGACAATAAACCAAGGGATATAGGGATATGCTCCTTCAAAACCAAGGAACCGCTATTGAATGCGGCGAGGAAGGTGAGGCAGTTCACCTGGGACGAACATCAACTGGAGCTCTTTCAAGACCTCTCTCCGGGGGAACGTTGCAATGTAGACGCAACCTTAAGGAGATGACAACATATTTGAGAAGAGAGGACATAAGATATAAATGGCTGTTCCCGTTCCGTTTACTGATAACGGCCAAGGGGAAGTTGAGAAGGGTGCAGACAAAAGAGGAAGCATGGACGGTGCTTAAAGAAATGGGTCTACCTTACTTGCCAGAGGGGGAGAGATCACCAGCAGGGAATCCGGCATCGCCTACATTACCATCCAATCCACAAAAGACTGCTCAGTAATGGCACAGAGTTCCAGGGGCGGGGCGATGTCCAGCGAGACTGAACAGAGAGAATCATGGAGCGAAAGAGGCGGAGAAAGGCGCTGGTTGAAAATGTGGACTGTGTATAGTGCTCTACTGTAATGTATTTTTCTGACAATGCTGTAGCATTATATAAGTGGGGGGAGGTACATGGGCGACGATTAGGGGAAAGGGGGAAAGGGTAGAGGTGGATGGAGGAGGAGGAATATAAAACAGGTGAGAGATTTAGGGGGAGGGGAATGAAGGGTAGAGAGGGTAGGGGATAGGAAGAATGGATAGTGTTGGAAGGGGAGCTAAGGGGGGGGTAGTATAGAAATAGAGGGGGGATGTGGAATGGAGTGGTACAGACAGGCATGGCCTGATAATCAGTCACCACAATGGAAGACGCATCTCTTTAAGAGAGGGGGGAAGGGTTGGGGGGTGGGGGGATTGGGGGGCATAGTTGAGAAGGCGGGAAAAGTACGGGGGGAATGGCAGAATGGGTGAATTAAAATTAGTCACACTCAATGTAAAGGGGCTTAACTCACCTTTTAAAATGACAGCAACTGTCGACTGAGCTTGCACGGCAAAAGGCGGAGATAGTGATGATTCAGGAAAAACGCATCTGACAGAAGCCACAGAGTACCTGCTAAAGCCAAAGGGATATGGGATGTGCATTCATGCCACTAATACAGTAGAAAAGAAAAAAGGGGGAGTGGCTATATTGCTTGCTACTAGGCTGAAAATGCAGTTGCATTCTACGGTAAGGGATAAAGAGGGGAGATATGTACTGGTGCGGTTGAAAGTGGGGAATTTGTGGTATTGCATACTGAATGTGTATACACCAACAGGGGCCCAGCATGAATTCTGGACAAAACTGAATGAGGACGTGGGAAAAATGGGGGAGGGTACCCTTATATGCGGAGTTGATTTTAACCTCACGTGGAATCCAGCCCGAGATGCCACAGGGACAAGAATGGGTAAGCGGGCAGACAGGAATAGATATCGTGGATTTGTCATGCAGCATTGTTTGATTGATGCTTGGAGATTACAGCATCCAGGGAGGAGGCAATTCTCGTACTTTTCACCAGTACATGGGTCTTACTCACGAATAGATGCCATCTGGGTTTCAAAGGAAGTGGGTGGTCGGATTGTGGGGGCTGAAATGGAGCCTTTAACATGGTCTGATCATGCTCCAGTGGTGGTATGCTTACAGATGGAGGAGGAGGGGAAAGGAATACAGTTATGGAGGCTCAATGAGTCATTGTTGGAGGATGGGAGGGTTAGGGAGGACATAGAACAGGAAACTTTGGAATACTTTAAATTTAATGATAATGGGGAGGTCGTGTGGGGAGGAGTATGGGATGGGTATAAGGCTGTGGTGCGAGGAGTACTAATTAAATGAGGGGCGTGGACCAAGAAGGAAAAAGAGCAGGGAATGGGTGTTAAGGGAGAGTCTGAGGGAATTGGAGGACCTGGATGGGCAAGGGCGGATGGAAGCTTACAGAGGGCAGGTCTTGGCAGTGCGAGCTCAGTTAAATGAGCTGCAGGCCGCAAAGATACAATACCAGATGCAGTACATGCATTCTTGTCACAGCATACACTTTTACAGAAACAGTGGGATAATTTTATAAAATGTCTTTTTTTCCCCCCCCTTGACAAGCAGGATTGAGTCAGGCACACAATTGGGGGGTGTCATCCTTCTGCTCTGGGACAGAACAGCTTTCTCAGAGCTCAAAATCATTGTAAACGTCTTAGCATATGTGGACCTTCTGCTCATCTTCTAGAGATCTTCTGTATTTGTCCCATGCTTTCTGAAAATCAGATACAGTCTTTGGCTCTACTACCTCCACTGGGGACTGTTCCACATATCTACCACTCTTTCCATAAAGACATATTTCTGCAAATTACTCCCGAGTCTATACCCTTTCATTTTCATACTATGCCCCTTCATTGCAGAGCTTTCTTTCAATCGAAAGAAGTGCTCTCCTGGGAATTTATGCCATGGAGGTATTTAAATGTCACTACCATATCTCCCCCTCTCCCGTATTTCTTCCTAAGTACACAAATGGAGATCTTTAAGCTTGTCCCCATATGCCTTATGACTAAATCTGCTGGCCATTTTCATAGCTACTCTCTTCACCGACTCCATCCTGTTTATATTCTTGAGAAGGTGTGGTCTCCAGAACTGCACACAATACTCCAAATGAAGTCTCAACAAAGACTTATACAGAGGTACTATCATCTCCTTCCTGCTGGCCATTCCTCTCCCTATGCACTCAAGTAAAGACCTTGGACGCTGCTCCACACAGGTGACAGTCCTATAGGCACTCCTTGTGGCCTTGGGCTTTTGCTGTCACCTTATCTACCTGTTTAGCCACCTTGTGATTATCAGAAACAATCAGCCCTAGGTCCTGCTCTTCTTTCATGGACAGAAGCCTTCACCTCCTATACTGTATTGCTCCCTTTGATTTTTGCAGCCCAAATGCATGGCTCTGCATTTTTTAGCCTTAAATCTCAGATGCCAAATTCTTGATCATTCTTTAAGCTTCACTAGATCCCTCCTCATGTTACCTAGACCTTCCTGGTTATCTACTCTATTGCAGATTCTGATATCATCCTCATAGAGGCAAACTTTTCTCAATAGCCCTTTTGTAATATCACTTACAAAACTGTTAAAAAGAATCGGACCGGGGGAGGAGTCTTCTAAGATGGCTGCGGTGTGTTTCCGTTTGCTTTAATGCCTAAGAGAAAGGGGAAACTGAGGGCCCTTCCCTTTGAGGCCCCGTTACCCAGTTCTGGTCCCATGGACCGTTTTGTTACGCTACCTGTGGATAAAATTCAGGAGATTCGAGCCGACTTGGTCCCGCCTAACACAGAGAGCCAGGCGCCTCCGTCGGATATTGAAACGTCTCTCTCTCCTGCAACGAGGATTCCACCGCCACGCCCAGCTGCTTTGGACCATTCCTCAGCTTTTACAGCATCGACTGCCCCCAAAGAGGAGCCGCCGGCTGCGGAGAGGGTGTTGGCTGAGCGATCGGTCTCTCTGTCCCCTGATAGTCTCAGGGAGGCTTCGGGTGGTATTTTGGCGGGGACGACTCCGGTGCAGTCTTCCTTGTTGGGAAGTTCCTTCCCTCAATTGGTTTCAACTCCTTTACTGCCGGATCCCCCTCCTCTGGTTCGCCCTAAGGTGTTTACTCTAGAGTCGATTTGGGAAGTGATTGCCACTCTTTCTACTACGGTTTATTCACAAACTGCATTAGTAGCCTCCCGGGTCCAGGAGAACAGTGCTAACATTCAGAAGAACACTGTAAATATTGAATTGGCAATGTCTACATGTGCACAAATGAAGATACAGAATAATACTCTTGGGTCTCAGCTGGAAAATGTTACTGACATGCAAGCTGCATTAACTAAGGAAAATGGGATTCTCAAGTACAAATTGGAGGTGTTAGAAAACGCCTCCAGGGCAGTGAATCTCCGAGTTTTGAACTTTCCACGTCTTCCTGGTGTTGCAGCTGTTGACATGTTTAAACGATATATGTTGGAGATCTTGAAAGTTCCCGCTGAACTGATTCCACCTTTAAGTAAGGTATACTATCTGCCTCATGGAAAAAAGAGTTCTGAGACCTCTGTGGCAGTATCCACTGTGAATTTTAACGTCCTGGATATTACTGGCCTGCTCGAGGACACTGGGGGTGAACTTTCTGCACCAATTTCTTCCACATTATTGGTTCAGTGTGCTCTTGTTACAGATAAAGATTGGCTTCTTAAGATGTTTTTTAAGAAAAGATTGCAAACCTTTTTGGGCTTTAAAATATCTATGTTTCCTGATTTAGTTAAGGAGACACAGAGGAGGAGAAAGCAATTTTTGCTTTATAAGGCAGGGGTGTTAAAAATTGGGGGATCTTTTTTTCTTAGATTTCCATGCAGGTGTCTGGTTATTATTAAGGATGATAAATATATTTTCTCTGATCCAAATGATCTGAATACTTTCATTAATGCCAGACCTCCTGCTAATGTTTCATCTGTTACTCCTGCGCCAGAGTAATTTTGTAATCTAATTATATCCTTGGCTTTGGTTATATATCCTGGGTCCTCCGTAGTCAACTGATGTCTTAGGTCTTTTTATTAATGTTTTCATCCAAAGTCTCTGCTTTGGTTTGATGTTTCTTTCTCTCCCCCCTCCAATATCTGGATTACAATGGAGTACATTTATTTAGGTTTCCTTGAAATTAGTCTTTTGAAATGTTATTCATATATACTCTGTTTTCATTGTAAGGAAATGGTGTATTTTCTTGCTGGATTTGTTAATAATTCAATAAAGAAAGAAAGAAAGAAAGAAAGAATCGGACCAAGGACAGACCCCTGCAGTACTACCCTTATACTCTCTCGAGACCTCCCATCTGGATTATTGTAATGTTTATACAGGACTTACCAAATACCAGCTCTATAGACGTCAATTTATCCAGAATACTGCCATTCATCTCCACACCCATGCGTCTCACTATGATCATGTCGCTTCCCTTCTGATGCATTTTCCCCATTCAGTATTGCATCTGCTTCAAGATTTTTACCTTGGTTCACAAAGTCTTTCACATAGGTGTTCCATCCTACCTTTCCTCTCTCACCATCCTCTACCCTATGCATCGCTCCCTCCATTCACTTCATTCCAATCGTTCATACGTCCACTACTTCCAAGGCTAGATAAGAATCAACTCAGCACTCTGCCTTCTACTTCCTCGACTCCTACCTCTAAAGAAATCTCCCCCCCTGCCCTTTGACATGAACCCTCCTACACTGCTTTCAAATCTCAGCTCAAAACCTCTGAGATCCATACTGCCTTTGACATCCCTGTTACTTGATACGCCAGCCCCCCTCCCCCCCCCCCACTGATGAGACCTCTCCCTACTGGCCCTTCCCCTCCCTCTCGCTTAATATGGCTGCCCTCCTCTTTTCTAAGATACTAAGGAGTTCCTTTCCTCCCTGGTTTCTTTTACATTGTTTTTATTGTAATCTGCTATCTTTTTAGTATATCAAATATTAATCAACATAAGCACACAAACATAAACCGGTAACATCCTTCTTCTCTGAATGAGCTCCATTTACCTGTGCCATTTGTCACCTCCCACTCGACCAATTTCTAACCCAGTCAGTCACGTTAAGGTCCATCTCTAGGACACACTATTTCACCTGTGTGGAACAGCATCAAAGGTCTTTACTGAAATCTAAGAC
The DNA here is from genome assembly GCA_033557465.1 of Ichthyophis bannanicus. Taxonomy (NCBI): domain Eukaryota; kingdom Metazoa; phylum Chordata; class Amphibia; order Gymnophiona; family Ichthyophiidae; genus Ichthyophis; species Ichthyophis bannanicus. The sequence continues at coordinate 66,365,617 of CM066040.1, forward strand.
TCATACATCACATCTAGAGCTCTCCCTCGGACCAACTTTCTGGTCACCCAGTCAAAAAATTAATGAGATTCAACTGACAAGACCTGCTTCTAGTAAAACCATGCCCTTAAAACATCTCCTTGGAGTTCCGCCCACTGCTTTTCTACATCCCCCATCTGTTCCTTTCCTGCTAACGACTCCTTGAAGTATTGTCCCATCTTGGCAAAGTTAGTTTTCCTAAAGTCTAGGACCTTCATTTTTGAATGGACTATACCATCCCTAGTCTTAATGCTGAACCACACCATCTGATGATCACTAGATGTGAGATGATTGTCCACTATGACATCATAAAGAAGAGAAACAGAGCTCTTCCAACAAATAGTTTATTTTTTTTTGTTGTTTTATTTATTTATTTATTTTTATTTATTTAACAGTTTCTTCTATACCGCCCCTTCCAGAGATCAGGGGCGGTTTACATTGAACAGTGAACAGAAAATTTGTATACTTCTGTATACTTTACAAGGAACAAATGTTTTAACTATATACAAGTGTAATTGCAGGGAACATATTTTTGAACGTTAGCTGGAACAGTGCTTTTAAACTATATACAGGTTATAAGACATGGAACATAACATAACTAATTACCAGTAGTTATTTACAATAGTGATATAGCCGACAGTTTGGGTAAATCTTTTGCATGTTGTGTGAAGTATGTAAAGTTTCTTGTGTTAGTCGTTTGTTCTGTCTTGAGTATTGTGGATGTGTTTCTGTGATTGTTTTGGAGAGGTTTTTTGTTGATAGGGGATCTCAAAGTGTTTTGTAAAGAGGTAGGTTTTTAGTTCCTTTTTGAATTGTTGAAGGTCCTTTATCATGCGGAGGGTTAATGGTATTTCACTCCAGAGAGTAGGGGGAGCAAAGGAGAAAGCCCTATCACTTGTCGTTGCTTTAGTTTTTCTGAAATTTGTTTTTATGTTGAGGGAATCGGTTGCATTCTGTCTGCGCGTTCTAGTTTCTGATGGGGGGTGTATTAGAGTAGATAATTGTGAGGGGGAGATGTTATTAATGAGTTTGAAAGTAGTTAGGAGGATTTTATATTTTATTCAGCTATTTATCGGTAGCCAATGCAGGTCTAATAGTATTGGGGTCACATGGTCTGTTAGTTTAGCTTTTGTGATCATCTTGGCGCATATGTTTTGGGCCCTTTGGAGAAGGTATATGCTCTTTAGTGGTAAGCCGTTTAGGAGACTATTACAATAGTCGAAGTGGGGGGTGATGAGGGTATTGACTACTGATCTAAAGTCATGTGTGTTAAGTAGGGGTCTCAGATGTTGTATTGTCTTGAGTTTATAGAATATAGTTTTTACTGTATGTTTTATGTGTGGGAGCACGGTGAGTGAGTGGTCTAAAATTATTCCAAGGTACTTTACCTCCTTTTGAAATATTCCAGTTGTTGCTCCTTCAGGTTATTTTTAACTTAGTAAAATTCAATTTACTTTAAATTAATTAAAAAAAATTCTTATCCTTCCGAGAGTTGCCTAAATCTCGAGCTTTGGAATGAATTGAGAAGATGAAGGGACCGCTGCATGTCAGAAAGGCCACATAGGCTCAGAACTTCATACTGAGTTCTGAACTCAGGGAGAGATGTTCTGTTCTGATGCTATCAGAGCCATCAGGCAAACTAGGTGACTGTCTAGAGTGTCAGCTTTGGGGAGAGGGGGAGAAGGAAGTGTGACAAAGAAGATCAATCAGAGCTAAAACATAGATTCTGTACAGTCAGGGTGAGCATAAGGCTTAAAGTCTGCCTAGGGCGCCAACACCTTGATCCAATTCTGGGGCCAGCACTGAATGTGGATATCCATTTTTGTACCACATCAAACCTGTTTAATAGAAACCACTTGTTACAGGGGAGCAACATTGCTTTACACACAGAAAATGCTCTATAAAATAAGCTATGCATTTATTTATTTATTTATTTATTTATTTAACCAACCAGTTTTCTAAACCTCCTTATCCTTCAATCAAAGTAGTTTACATTATGTAATCACTACAAACAGGTACTGGATACATTCCCTTGTCCCCAAAGGGCTCACAATCTATGTGTACCTGAGGCAAGGGAGGGTTAAGTGGCTTACCCAAGGCCACAAGGAGTGCCTATAGGACTAGAAACCCCAGGTGGGAATTGGTACCCCAAGCTGGAGGGCTGGGGGTTCATGTCCCAACCACTAGGAGTGGCCTAGTGGTTGGGACATGGAGGGTTATCTGTTGAAAGTCATGGCTGAAAGTTATATCCCAACAGACTATGCAATAAGTTGTGTTGTGTAGCACTCCAAAGAAATGATGAACAAATAAACCTCGTCCAAAGACAGGGAAGCTGAAAAACTAGAGGGCATAACATGAAGCTGCAAGGGGGTAAACTGAAAGGCAATGTCAGGAAATACTTTTTCACTGAAACGGTGGTGGATGCTTGGAATGCCCTCCCGATGGAAGTGGTGGGGGCAAACACAGTGATAGAATTCAAAATTGCATGGGACAGACACAGTGGATCCCTTTATAGCAACAGGATAAAATCAAAATAACCTTAACTGTCTCTGCTATCTCAACAAATAGGGGTGACCTGCATGGAGTGGTGGGTACACCCTAAACAAAGGCATGGGGAGAGATGACCTGCACGGAGTGGCAAATGCACCTACTCTTGCCACCTTGCTGGGCAGACTAGATGGACCATGCTGGTCTTTATCTGCCATCATATACAATGTTACTACGACCCTAGTGCACACCAGAGGATTAGACCTTAAGGGAACCCTCAGAAAGAGCTTTCAGAGATGTGGAATGCGAGAGCTACCAGCTATGAAGAACTCCCAATTATACTCCCTCAGGTTTGTCACTCTGGTCACAGTGCCCAGACAGCCAGTACTGGACTTGCCTGTGGTTCCCCCATAACGATGTGTGACCATTTACAACAGAATGTTTAGAGGTCCTGACTCATATCAGATAAGTGTACACAATCCAATTGAAATGGTTTTACCCAATCTGGAGTATGCATGGCACTACTTGTATTGCTTTACCACTCACAAAACTATTTACTGATTTTATAATCTGCTAATCCAAAAAATATATTTCTTCAAAATGGTTCACATAGAACACATTGATGATATAATAGGCCAAAAGAAAGTGTGTGTTCATTTAAAATAAATGCTTTCTTATTTTGTGCTTTTTCTTCCTGTTCATTTGAAATATTCATTATACAACATACAATTTTTTTAAGCGTATGAATTAACTGCTTATATGCATGTGAATTGTACATATGAGCGCAGATGTGATCCACACACATTTAAAATGTCTAAGCGTCCAAATAAAACCATATGTATGCTCACAAATGCACACCCCTACAATACAAAAGAAAGACTAAAAAAATTAAGCTTTAGCATTATAAAAAGAAAGCTAGAAAATCATTTTCATCTGAACATGGAAAGGCAATTAATTCCATAAGCTGGATGAATGATGGACAGTGCTGGATCCCGTATGGCAATTAAGCATGCTTGGATGACAGAAAACTATTAATAGGCCTGTATTTGAGGACCACAAGGATCTAGTGTGCAGCCGAGGAATTGCTAATATTTGGATATAACTGGGTGCATCCTTATGCGCAGCATAAAACAAGATGATAACAACTTTGAATCCAATGTAGTGCCTCCAACTACGGAGCAATATGCTCATGATATGTACAGTCAGTCAAGAGCTGCACTACAGGACTCTGACTTGAGCGTAACACATGTAGAAGACAACCAGGAAAATCAAGAAACACTAAATTACACTAGTCAGGGTTTGGCAAAACTAAAGCCTTCCGAACTGTTGAGAAATTATCAAGAGGTAGGATGAACCACTCGTAACTTCTAGTGGACACAGTTTGCTACAAATGCACTTGAATTTGAATGATCAATTTGATATTGTGATGGAGTGCCTACTAGGGTGGTTTTTGGTAGCGTCATCCCTCATGCTTGAGGTCTCTGACCATCAGGAAGGTCTCCATGTGTAATTCCTAATTTCACATAAACCCCAGGAGAAGGGTTTCACCTCCAACAACATCCTTAATGAGGCTGAACGAACACATCTACCCTTTACTTTCCTTTTCAGAACCTGCAGCACCATCATACACTTAATGCAGGACAGGAATTTCCCTTTTCACTGCCTGTGCATTTCCCAGGCTTCTGCTTAAACACCTGTAGAGGAAGGCACCTCAGTGCCACTGAGCCAAGCCAGGAGTCATTTTAGTCTCAAGCAAACCTCATGCACAGCTCAATAGCCTCCAAACCAGCTAGATTCCAGCTCGGTTCCTAAAGTGAAATTCACTTCCAAATAATACAGTCCAGTTTTTCCCCAAGATGCACTTGCACAAGTATTTCAGTCACTGGCTTCCCCTTTGAATAATTTGCCATTCCAGATGCACATGCTGCCTGCCTCTCTAGAGCATTGACAAGAAAAGCAAACAGCTTACTTTCCATCCCAGGAGAAGAAAAAACAAACTTTACAGACCTGAGCCTTGCTGCTCTTCTCAAATAGTACTTTCTTGGGTCTTTCATTCCTCATGTTTGCCCCTTCAGGATGTGGTGAAGTTCTTCCACTTAGGTGGGTGAAACTTTCCCTCTAATACAATCCCAGAGCTGTTCCCAAGGTAGTAAAACATTTCCTGTGTTGCCAAACCTACACACACAGCCACCCCCCTCTCTCTCTCAGTTTATAGCCCTTTAATTCTTACTAGTGAGCACCTGACCTTCTCTCTGGGCTCCACCCATTTACCTAGTTCCTCAGCTTAGCCCCAGTGACTCCTGGAAGCTGTAGTCCTTGCTAGAGGCCATATTAGATTCTAGCTTTCTCCTATGTTTAAGGACGGATCTTTTAATAGCCAGATTTTTTAAAATAAACAATGATTTTTCCTACAACTCCCAATATCTATTCAGGTTGGTAAACATGGTACTGAGCAGACCCCTATCTACTCACCACAGTATATAATATTCCAAGATTACTAACCTCAGAACAATAAGAAATTTGATAATCATCACCCCATACACTGAGGATCAACTCCTAGAGAACTGTCCAGATCCAAATCCTCTCTGTTTTACATCCACAACATAAAAACATCTTATGACTCTCATTAAAATGTATATAGCCCAACCTAGATAGCTCAACTTGTATACACTACCCTCATGAAAATGTATATAGCCCAATGTAGAAAGTTCAATCTGTATATGTTGCACCCCAAATCAAGATTCACCTATCCACACACTCACGAACACTACCTTCACAACCACTGCATGCCGACACCCCCACACTACCCTACTTGATTGGTTTGCAGTGAAATCTGCTTTGATTCAAGGGTCAACAGGTGCTGAACCATCTTTGTACATTACAGAACTTTCTCTTAAACTAAAGAAAAATCTGATTGAACAGACAGAAAGAGTTGCATATCGTCATAAGCACACATTTGATATTCCCAAGCCATGAAACCCAGAACCACCCTAAAGGTTTATTTATTTAACCAGTTTTGTATACCACCAAAGGTAGTAAATATATATTAAATAATGCATCTGGCAGTGTTGAACCTGAGGGACTCCCTTAGGCATTGGTTTCCAACCTGAGACATCATTCCCTTCAAAAACGTGGTACATTCTGCCCATCAAAATGACTTGAGCCATCATTGCCCAGTCTTTTCAAGGCCTAAGGCTTGCAAAGTTCTTCAGTAGTACAGCATGACTGATCATGTCAAAGGCTGCCCAGATAACTAAATAAATCATTACTACAGCAGACCCATTATCTATACTCTGTCAAAGCAAATCAAACACTAAAACCAATAAGTCTTTAGTACTGAGTCCATAATGTTATGGAGTCAATCTACAGAAGTCCTTATTCGGATAGCCATGGAGGTTTTCCAGATAAAGGCATCTGACAGATACAGTATTTAGTGGCTGCTGTATAGCTGCACAAATGGCTTCGGCAGTACCCAGAGACTGTTGGGGTGGTCTGGGGAAATACCAAGGCAGTACCGGCCACTCTCCGGATAACTGCTGCTATTATCTGCATAATGTTGATTTTCAGTTGCTATCTGGATGATTTATCTGGATAGCGAAGACTGGCAAAAAGCTGGCCTAAATTGCTATCCAGACAAATTATCCAGATAGTGGCATGCAACCCCACAAGCTGCCCAGGGCTGATTCCCCCACCAGCTCTTCCCATACATCCTGTACATCAGGATGGGGAGAGCAGGCGGGGGCGGGAGGGGGCAGAACAGGGGCGGGCCGTCCAGCAGCACGCACAGGGCCAATTCAGGTTCATGGGCCTGTATGTGCTGCTGGGCTCATGGGGACGCACTGTTTGTACCTCCTCGAAGGTAGTGTAAGCAGCAATATTTGCAAGAATGGGGCCGGGGTTCCACTCCCAGGGCCGGGGCCAGGTGCGGAGGGGTCACCGCCGCCCGATCCAGGCCCCGGCTGGTCAGCTTTGGGTTGGATGGTGAGGAATTGGGGGGCAGAAAATGCCAGATTTGGGGGCACCTGTGGGGAGGACATCCCTGCAGGCCGCAGGGACATGCCAGGCCGTCCGCAGGCATGCTGGGCCATCCTTGGGCTCGATTCTGGCTCTCGCAGGAACGTTTTGTTCACATGGACCAGAATCGGGTCCAAACAGGCACATCTTGCCCGAGGCCATCCAGACAGCCCATGCCTCTTTTGGAATCGGGCTCCACATTACTATGTCACTATATTTTATTTAGAACAATATCCAAACAAGTTATGCATTCATTGGTGGCTGGTGAATGCTTAATTTGTCTATCCATAAATTTTCGGCCACTATACAGATAGTATCAGGCCAAATATCCATTTAACTGGACCAATAGTCTCTGCATAATAAAGGGATGGGGTAGAGGGAGGGTGGGATGGCGGGGGTGGGCCACAAAAATGATTCCGACAGCATCAATATTTAGTTGCTATAGGGATAAGTTCTGAGCAGGCCTAGATTAAAACAGTAATTTTATAAGAGGCTGCCTTTGTGTGAAGGCCAAGTAGGTGCCTATTTCAAGCCTATTTTACAAAGGTACATATCTTTCTGAGTGTCATTATCCCAACTCGCAGAAATTGTTGCTAAAAGTAAGACTCACTCATTTATGCTAGTTCAGATGTTTGCACACAAGGAATGCACACTTGCATATCTTTTATAGAAAATCTACATAAATTGTAACTCTAGCCATGCTCCATCCAAATTCTGTCCCAGAAGATACCTACAACCAAGTTGGGCAAAAACATGCACATTCTTGTCACTGTGCATACTTTTGCATATGTTGGGATGATTTGGGATGATGCCTTTTACATGCATAAAATCAGGTTTATGTATATGTGAAAAATCCTTTTTAAAATTACCCCCTGAAATGTGTAGCAGTGGTAGCAGAGACCATATAACCAATATATTCAGTATTAGTAACTGTGCTTATATTGGAGCTGAATGAACATGCTGAAAACTGATCCCATCGTTTATGACCGCAAACCCTGTTTACGGAATCATTGAAATGAAATGTTGAGGCTCAAGAAGAAGCAGAAAATTATCAGCAAACTCCTGCCGCTGTTGGGAAATGGCTCACTCCATTGTTTTCCCAAAATGGAAAGACTGAAGAATCATTCTATAGAGTCTTGGAAAGCCTTCAAGGCCTCACCGAGAATACAAACCACTGCAAAGTTGGATTTCACGCAAACTAAGATGGTGTTTTACTAACAGGAGCTACTTTGCAGCGCGTGTTCTGGCACACGCTAAAGGCGCACTGGAACGTATGTTGTTAGGTAGCGCAGGGTCATGACAGCATAGGATGATTCTCGCGCCAACTGTACAACATGCACTAGAGACACGAGTGGGTGGGGTAAGGACAGAAAGTCGGCACCCATGCTAAAGCAGCACCAAGTATGGGACAGGGCTCCCTGTTAACTGCCATAGAAATGTTTTCCATGCCTCCGCCAGTTAACGTGGGGATGTTGCAAGTAACGCGCCATCGGAAGACTGGACATTCAAATGACAGATGAAATTCAATATGGATAAATGCAAAGCTATGCACCTAGGAAAGAACATCCCAAACTATGGTTACACTATGCAAGGTTCTACATTAGGAACCACCAACCAGGAAAAAGATTTAGGTGTCGTCATGGATAACACGTTGAAACCCTCTGTAGTGCAGTATGCAGTGGCAGCCATGAAAGCAAATAGAATGGTAGGAACCATAAGGAAAGGACTAAAGAATAAAACAAATGGAACAATGCCTCTGTATCGTTCCATGGTGCAACTGCACCTTTAATATTGTGTGCAATTTTGGTCACTGTATCTTAAAAAGAATATAGCAGAATTAGAATAGATACAGAAAAGAGCCGCCAAAATGGTAAAGGGGATGGAAGTATACCCCTATGAGGAAAGGTTAAAAAGGTTAGGGCTCTTCAACCTGGAAAAGAGAGCTTAGGGGAGATATGATAGAGGTCTATAAATTAATGAATAGAGTTAAACGGGTAAATGTAGATTGATTGTTTACACCATCAAAATGTAGAAAAACTAGGGGACATGCAAGGAAGCTATAGTGTAACCCATATAAGACTAATAGGAGAAAATATTTTTTCATTCAATGCGTAATCAAACTCTGGAATTTGTTACTGAAGGATGTAGTAAAAGCTATTAGTGTAGCTGGGTTTAAAAAAGATTTGGACAAGTTCTTAGAGGAAAGGTCCATAAACTGTTATTAAAGGGGACCTGGGAAATCCGCTGCTTGGCCCAATACAAGCATTGTGGAACCTGTGTTTTCTGGGGAAACTGTTAGGTACTTGTGACCTGGATTGGCCACTGTTGGAAACAGGATACTGGGCTTGATGGACCTTGGTCTGACCCAGTATGGCGCATCTTATGTTCTTATGTTTCTGTGCTAACTGCATGTTATGTGGAATACCTCAGTGCTTTAATAAAAGACCCCCTAGGACACAACTGGCACCTGGTTCCACTGAATCAGTTCCCTCCTATTTCTCCCTCCACTCCATCCGCACCATGAAGGAGCATCCACCACACTAGAAATTCCTATTACTGCTGGGGACCCAATGCCATCTTCAAAGGAGGTACTTTGCATTGCTTTGGGGGTTTTTGCATTGCTTTGGGGGGGTTTTGTGTATGCGTTTTCGCATACACACAAAAAAAATTTGTATCACTAAAAAAATGCGTGTGTGATAAAGAAATAGCACATCCCTTTTGTCTTTTCTCTCTTCAAGTTCCATCTTCATTCCTAAATCTGCAATCACTACATGGCTGCTGCTTTTTCTGAGGATACGAACTGATTCCTGATCTCTCCACTGCAACATCTATCTTGCGCACTAAACTAAGCACACGCTGTGAAATAATTATGTTCATTCCATAAAAAGCACCACTTTTTAACCTTAAACTTATTTAGTACAATGTAGAGAACATCATTACATGAGTAGCAAAATGTTTCCAAATATATATGCAAATAGATAAATAGATACGGGGTGTCCCTCCCTTGCTTTACAATATACAAGGCTGCGGGTGCAAATCTATGCCCGTTCAATCTCTTTCATCGGTCCTTATCAATCCAAGTCCATATTTTTAATTTTTAAATGCATATAATAAGCTACTTAGCTAGTAAAAACAAGAAGCTATACATAGCCTTCCCATCTGCTGAACCAGTACTTGAGTCAAGTTTCGCCAATGGAAGTTCTCATGGCTGCTTCAGGACGGGGCTGGAGAATAATAGTGTTTACATATATATTTAGAAACTACTTTTTGCTAGTCATGTAGAGACATTCTCTACATTGTACTAAATAATTTGAAAGTTAAAAAGTGGTGTCTTTTTATGGAATGAACATGTGAGTGAGAACCACTATTTGAAGTTCATTTCTACTAGTGGTGCAATGATTAAGGACATTGATGCCTATGTGTGTGAGACTTTTGCCTTAGCCATTGTTAATACTGTATGTAGAGTAATGGTAGAAAACAAAAGTCACCTGTTCCTTTGAAAATATGTTTAGGGTGTAAGTTCATCATTTTTGCTGCAGCTTGTATATATAAAGTTACTCGTTGTAAAGTGTTAAGTTGGTAACTTTCCTTTCCAAACATAGAAACAGTGGGGTCAGTTGATGTTTCAGAGAGAGACAGCCTCCAGTCCCCAATAAGAAAACTAACCAAGCTCAAGAGATTTTTTTTTTTAACAAGAGAGTATCTGCTGCTACAGCTTCCAGTGGACATGTGAAAGACCAGTTGTCTGATTCTGAGTACGTTTGCTGAAGTGTGCTAACAGCTAGATTGCACCAAGCCTGCTGCGGTAACCTTTTCTGTGCAACAAAAAAGCAGCCATGCTGCAAATTCCACGCTAAGCACTTAATGCAGATTGGGGAGGAGACTGAGCAGCTCAGGGGTGGAGCATGTAGACTGCGGATAGTGCTAACCGGCAATGTGGCCCTTAGTGCATGTTCACTTACTGCCACCTCAACGGGTGGTGTTGAGTGTAACCACATTCATCGTGGCACACTGCTTAGAGAGGCACACCTCCATTTTTTAGCACAGGTCCAGTGCCACCCCCATGCTAATCTTTAGGGCTAAATGCACAATAAGCTCACACACTTTAGTAAACATGCCCCAAGATGCATTAATGTGCACCGGTGATATGCATCCATACCAGATATGCTCTGTTGAATATCTACCCCATGCCATATTATATTTAGTGCATGTACAATGGCTTTAATGTATCCATTGTTTTATTGTACAAACTCCTACATGAATTGGAATTAGATGAAGAAATCACACAAAAAAAGAGCATTTTAAAAAGAAGCACGGAATGACATTGAAAAATAAGTGTGTACTATGTTTCTCCCATGTCAAACTAAAAGGTTTTACATTTAAAGAAGCTTTGCCAAGGTGTATGTTTTAATCATTATTTTGTTGGCAGGGGAACTATTGATATTCTGCTTTTCTTATGTTTGCATCTCATTAATAAGTATAAAAAAGGCCTCAAGTGTTTACAAGTTCCTTTAGCGTAGCCATCCTCAGCAAGAAACCAAGATTAAAATTCACAGCTTATTATCAGACAGTGTTGGTAGTAAGGGTTTATATATCTAAGATTAGATTAGAGTGTCAAACTTGTTTTGAACGTCTGCTGTATAAATATAAGACAACAATGCTGAGTTTAAAAAAAGAGAGACATAGGAATAAGTCTATAAAATAAATGCAGGATATGACTTACGCCAAGTTAGTAGAATCAATAAAGCAGCACAAACATAAACTTTACAGAGATTCATTAGCAAAAACAAATAGCATAATGTGGGCATTCACATCCATCCTTCCAGCTTACCAAAAACAATACAAACAGATTATCAGTGGCAAAATCCAGGGCTGCAACTTTATTAATATGTAAATATAATTCTTATTTGTCTGGCAATGTTGTAATAAAATCATTCAACCAAAAACAAAAGTCAAAACATGATACCCATGAGCCTGTTTAGTGCACCACTAATATTTTTCTGTCAGGATCCGCCGGCCTGAGTTGGGGAGAGGAAAAGCTCCCCTCTCTGTGCCAGTAGAAGCCTTTTAATTATTTTCAACAAAGTAACAAAATAAACAGTAGTGAAAATCACTTATCTGAAAAAGTGGACCAAATCCTTTCATCAAAAGGGTGTCAAGATTTCTGACAGCGACATGCATGTTTCGAGCTCAAAAGAGCCCTGTATCAAGCGAATTCAGCAAAATTGTGCGCCCTTGAAAAAACGCCGAGCTCAACGGATAATTTATAACATCATGGAATTGCTGACTAGTTGTTAGAAAAAGCGTCACCAAAAAGGGGGCGGAGCCCAAAAAGACGTCAATAGGAAAGGAGAAGAATGGCCAGACAAGAGAACCAAAAATCAAACAAGGGAAGTTACAATAAACTCCACCAGTCACACTCCAAGTTCAGTCCCGTAGGCAGTACAGTTCGTAATTGGAAAATCCAGCGTTGTTCACAACGTCGGAGGGCTTGCTCCCGGTCGCCCCCCCCCGAGGATCAAGGGGGACCAAGTCAATTACTCTCCAGCGAAGATCTCCGAATGAGTGTTGATATAGAAGGCAGTGTTCCACAAGAGGGGCTGAAAGGGTCTTAGTGACTATTCGGGAGGCATGTTCGCCCAAACAGATCCTAACTGGGCGGATGGTTCTGCCAATATAAGACAAATTACAAGGGCAGGTAATCATATAAACCACAAAGGGTGTTAAACAAGTGGAATGACCCGTAAATGAAAAAGACCTGCCCGAATACAAGTGTGTCCAATGAACCCCTTCTTCAGTGGAAACACAAAATCTGCAAGTTTGACACGACCAATGGCCCGGGCGACGATCATCCAACATGGGAGAATCAGGTAAAAGAACAGCCCGCACCAAGCGGTCCCGAATGTTCCTGCCCCTAGTGTAAGCCAAACGTAGGGGTTTTTGAAAACATGTATATGTAAGACTCCCCAGTGCTTTTTCAAGAGGGCAAATCAAAATAACCCAAACCAGCCTTAACATCAATTTATATCAGTATGCCCAGCAAGAACCCAAAGGGGGACACAGAACTATCCACCCTCTGCTCTTGGCTAATCAGTGACGACCTAGCCCAACCAAATATTACAACTGAACACTAATTCCTGGCTAATGAAGCATCTGTGGTGACACCAAATTGCTCCTCGAAATTGGCCGCATAAGCCACTCATAGAAGCCTATCAGTTCCCCTCCGGTAATGCTAGAGAGTTGTCAGGTTCTGTGGTGCAAATTTCATCGACATCTTCCACCCCCCAGGATGCACTTATAAGGGCTCACATGACACTCATTGCCATAAGCAAAGACAATGATTTTGCTTGGCTTCCACTCTCCCAAAGTAGTTGTGTTCCTGATATCCCAGTCACCATTTTCAAGAATATCTTGAATAAAATATCCAATTCAATATCTCAAAGATCGTCAATAAAGACCTTGGCAGTCAACTGTTAACTCATGATTCAAGATAAAACTGTCTAACAGCTTGATAAACCTGGTCACCTCTGAATTCATCCTTCAACTCAGATGCTCAATTGTCTTTATCTTGAGAGCACTATGCCAAACTCTCCTAGGAATTATATCTGATCAAATTAATCTCAGAAGAAAATGGCTGTAAATGGACAACAAATCCCTCTTCATCTGCCGGATGAGGTCAAAATCTTTTACAGTAAATAAATCACTGCCTTCTATAGAATTAACAACTGAGAAGGCTTAAGCCACCTCCCTGCTGGCAGTAAAGAAGCCAACAACTGATCACATAACATCCTCTGAACTCCCAACCAATAAATCCAGAATCCCAAGTGAATATGTGAACACCACCTCTCAGAGCTCTTGTCTGCCCAGAAGATAAATAAATGTCCACATATCCAAACGTTAATCTCTTCCATTCAAAGAACTGCAGAAGAAACTAAAAGACGAAAATTAATCCACAACCACATTATGCCCCACATTGTTAGCAGACAACATTTGTAACAAGCACAGTGCCACCTATCGGTATGCTGGGAACTGTATGCAATAGGGGGTGTGCACGGACCAGAAGGCAGCCTTTGGAGTAATTGTTTCTCCGACTCTCAAGGGGGCGAAACAGTGTGACAAGGTGGTGGCAAAAGCCAGAAGGATGCTAGGTTGCATACAGAGAGGAATTACCAGCAGAAAGGAAGAGGTACTAATGCCACTGTACAAGTCGCTGGTGAGGCCTCACTTGGAATATTGTGTTCAGTTTTGGAGACCATATTTCGCAAAGGGCAGAAACAGTTCAGAGGAAGACGACCAAAATGATTTGGAGCATGCGTCAGAAGAGGTAGGAGAAGGGATTTGAAGATCTAAATATGTACACCCTGGAGGAGAGGACGGGCAGGGGAGATATGATTCAGACCTTTAAATACTTTAGAGTATTAATGAACAATCAAACCTCTTCCAAATATGTAGACATTGTAAAACTAGAAGGCATCACATGAAGCTGCCAGGGGGTAAACTGAAAGGCAATGTCAGGAAATACTTTTTCACTGAAAGGGTGGTGGATGTTTGGAATGCCCTCCCGATAAAAGTGGCAGGGGCAAATAAAGTGACAGAATTCAAAATGGCATGGGACAGACACAGTGGATCTCTTTATAGCAACAGGACAAAATCAAAATAACCTTAATCTGTCTCTTATATCTCAGCAAATAAGGGTGACCTACACGGGGCGGTGGGTACATCTCTAAACAAAGGCATGGGGAAGGGCGATCTGCACAGAGCGGCAGGTGCACTTGCTCTTGCTGCCTTGCTGGGCAGACTAGATTGACCAAGCTGGTCTTTATCTGCAGTCATATACTTTTACTATGTTACTAAACTAACAAACTTTGAGCAGTCACATAAGAAGCAGTGCCAATTCTGAAAGAATGCATCCCAAACAATAAAGAATGATAACCAGCCTCAGCCAATGCAGCTTTGTGAACAGCAATAAAGTTAAAGGAGCTAAATCATAATGTACCAACCAACACAATCTGCTCAAAGCTCTACTGTCCAGAAAATCGTTAGCAGCTTGCACTGGCCAAGTAGACAAGACAGGTACCCTCTTCAAAACAACCAAACAACCTTTATCCAGCAAATCTGTCTTTGAACATCTAATCAGAAGGGTGACCTTCAAATCAGACACAACTACGTCTCCTACCAAGAAATCCATCTCCCCCTAAGCTGCCTTAGATGCTGCAACCAATTTACCAATATGAAAATCCCCCAAAAAAGGCAAAAGAAAAATGCAACTCTTCGTTGGATAGCTGTCCGCTTCTGGAGCAAGTGACCGAAAACAGGAGAACTGAAATCGAGACAAAGCATCAGCTATATGATTTTGCTTGCCTGCAATATGACGAGCCCTTACCTTTACATTTAAATATAAACTATGCAAAACAAGTATGTGCAAAACTTCCACTGATAATGAACAGAGCATCCCCTGCTTATTAATTAACAGCACTATCGCCACATTATCAGATCTAAACATCAACCTATAATTCCTCAGCCAGTCCCTCCACAACATGAAAGCAACCTAATAGAATATAACTCAAGCGACACCAATATCCTGGTCCACCCCCTCACAAGACATTCAGCAGGCCACACCTCAGTATTCCAAGACCTGGCAAAGTAAAGTCCATAGCCCACTATCTCAGAGGCATCAGAAAAGAACTGACAATCAGAATTCATAACCTTGGGAGCTTGCCAAACTACAGCATCATTCCCTCCATAACATATAAAGTGATGACCCTTCATAATACCCTTCATAAAACCAGATAAATGCCTCATAAAAACCTTCCCCACTGGAATAACATGATAAGCAAAACTGAAATGACCAATTAAAGACTGAACCTGATGTAAAATCATCATCTTCTTAGCGGCCAATGTTTCAATGTTCTCTCTCAACCTAAAGACTCTCAGCAGGCAAACTAGACTGCATCAAATTTGAATGCAACTCGACACTAAGGTGATAACATAACAGGGGCCACAGGTTTCTCTCGGGCCAAGGGAATACCAAAATGCCCAGCTACCTTCTCAAATGTAGCAACTAAAAACTGACACACACCTCCAATAGCTGGACCCACAAAAATAAAATCATCCTGATAATGAATAATGTTCCCTGCTAACTGCTGGACCACCTAGTGCATGAAAATAGAAAAAAAAAAATTCCAGTTGTGAAAGCAAGCCATAGAACATCACATGGGTGTACACATATCAAAGAAATAATAAGAATCAAATTTTAAACCCAACTGAAAAAAGGAATCAGGATGAATAGTCAAGAAACAAAAAGCAGATAGAATATCTTCCCTTAGCTATCAGAGCACCCCACGCACAAGACCATGACATCACCAACAAAGTATAACACACAGAATAGTCTAGATGAATAAATGCACTCACACTCACCCCAATAGGATATGACAAATTCTAGATAAAGCGGAATTTGCCAGGTTCCTTCACTGGCACAATTCCCAAAGGAGATGGAACCACATTAGGAAAAGAGGGCCTAGAAAATGGACCAGCAATATGAACCAACTGCAGTTCCTGACACAAATTAGGAGTCACCAGACCCTTATAAGCTAAAAGAGATGAAGCTTTTTGAGGCTTACAGAACAACCAAGGCCCTCGAAACAAGATAGAAACCAAATTTAAAACCCTTGAACCATCTAGCATTCTCCGTAGAAAGAGAAAATGTCCAACCACCTAGGCAAGCCTCCATCTTAATGGGTATGGAAGCCTTGAGAAACACCTCCAGGGAGCACAGGCTGGAATCCAACACCTCTGACAGTTGCTTATGATTGAGGAAAACAGTGGAATGACCGGTGACCACCTTGATAGATGGAGCATTTATGTTTGGTTCTGCAAATTGTGTGGACAAGCTGACCAGAATTGAACAAGCATTCCACCCCCCCTACAAATCTATCGCCAAATAGTAACCCTGATACACCTTACCCCACAGAGGGAGGAGTGCCTGACAAGGTTGAGATGGCACCAACTCCACCCCTAACAAAGGAGAATGCACCAATTGACACCCTGTAAACTGCTGACAAACCAAAATGCTGTCCAGAGGCACAAAAGGGCAAAGAGTGAACTAGAGCCATTTCAGACTGCGAGATATCTATAGCCCTAAAACCCAAAATTCTGATGTGTCCTTATGAAACTGGACATCATAACTTAACCAAGTTCATCCACAAAACTTATCAAAGGCCCTCAAAATCATAACAGAAAATTTCAGAAAAGCAAGATACAAGGCATGCTTAGTCTCACCCATGATTCTGTAGTAGCCATGATATTAAAACTTAGAAGCCAATTATGAATGGACTTGGCTACTTTAGTCTTCATCTACTTTCTGTCATCCTTCCTCTCCAGGCTGCTCATCATCCTTAATCAAAAATATATCCACATTTCCCACACAAAATCCAATGCCTCCACTTCAAAGGAACATGATTTGATTCCTTAGTGGAGAAATAGCATTGAAAGAATGACCACTCTGACTGGGCAATGACCATGAATTATGCTCCAAGTCACCATACCATGAGCATAAGATATGGCAGAAGACCCCAAACTAACCTCAAAATCTGAGTCATAAGAAGAACCCAAAGAGGAATCAGAGGAATCCTGTCAATCTGAAGACTCCCAGACCCCCAAAGGAGATAATCCCACACCCATATGCTTGCGCTTCTCAAAATCTAAACATTTCACCAAACCCTTCCTCCCCTTACCATCACCCTTATCTCCAATCCAACCCCTATTTTGAACCCTCACAACAGAAAAGGAATCACCCTCAATATCAGAATACTGACTGTCAGAAGTGAAATGAGCCTGCTGAGAGGACTCCATAGCTTGCCACTGATCACTACCCTGAACACGAACTCCTTGACTGGAATGAGGGAACTGCTTTACTGACATTCTGCCCACCCAACTTCTTAGAAGCCAGAGAGGACTTCACAGCAGGTGGTTTGGATACTGAAATACACATCCATTTCACACCTTTACTCTTTGCAGCTGCCCATTTTCCTTGCACCTGCCCACCTTTCTACTCCTGCTGCATACCACTAGACAAGGCCACCTCACCTTTCCCAATACCCAAATTTTTGAGAACCTTATTCCCAACCCCAGAATCACCAGCCTTAACCTGCTCAGGCTCAGACTTCCTCTTAGAAGCAATACACCCCAAAATTCAAAAAATACACACCCCAAGTCACAAAATCCTTAAACCTCACATAACCCTCTTGAAACAAAAGCAAATCCAACAGGCACTAGTACTGTGGTGCCGTCTTAATAAACACAACTGTCCAGCAGTGTAGAAAATTCACTAAGTGAAAACAAGCACACGGCAGGATGGGGAAGAGAGCAGCTGCAAAGGCCCCAAGCTGCACAAAGACTAAATCCCCGGGAACAAATCACAGCCCCCCCTCCCGAGGCCACCACCAAGCAAGCCAGCAAGCAGGAAAACACAAACAAGGAAGCCCTTCATGGTCTTGTCTCGGCAATCAAACACTGTTAAGCACTGAGATAAGGAGCATTCCCGCCCAAAATGCCCCTTCCACAATTGGGCAGAAACCTTTAGCCAGTCCCTGAACCCCCTCACAGCTGCAGCACTGAAGCTCAGCCAATGTTACACAGCTCCAGTTAATTCTGGAGCTGCACTTTAGCATGCCTTATCTGCCATAGGGCCCACAGTAATAAATGGGCCTTGCGGCACAGAGTGCAAGCTAACATCACTAGCACACATTGTTAGTATTATCAGCCTTACATCTATATGCACAGTAAATATCTGCAATTGTTTATATAGATATGGACAATGGTGAATTGGAAGGACATGATAAATATGGTTAAAAACCAGAACTTTCAGCTACATCAGTTAAAAGCAATTAGAGGGCTCAGATTTCTTCACAATGATACATATAGGTTCATTCCATCCTGGACGTACAACCCCTCTGTATGCTCGGTTTTAACCGGACGTACTGAGCGGGTCATGATTCTGATCCCATGGGGCACATCTAGCCCCATGGGACCAGAATTGTGAACAGCCCTGTACGTGCGGGCCGGGACTACGATTCAGCCTGGCCTGCATGTACAGGGAAAGCATGACTAACTCAGTCAGGGCTTTACAGTGGAGATGCGGCACCATGTCATCCGATTTCCATGGCACTGCGGCTCCGTTGTAAAGCTGCAATCCTGGCCGCCAGCTGAATAAAGGCTTTCCCCGCAGCCCGACCCCCGATCCGACCTCCTAAGGCCAGGGTTGTGCTGCAGGGAATGTCCTCAGGCTTCCCCTGCCCCATCCACGACCCATACCGCAGAAAAAAGACGTCCAGGTGGAATAACGTCCCTGCATAAGTCGCTGACCCTGGATGTACAGTGCTGACATTAGAATCGGCCCTGTACGTCCAGGGCTGGCAACTGCTTACCACCCACCCTAACTCCACCCCTTCCCTGCCCCTATCTAACCTTCCTGTACAACTGGCAGGGAGGTTAGACACCGGTGGGGAGGGCACGCATAGCGGGGATGGACATTCCAATTGAACGTCCATCCCCCCTATTCGTGGGACAGAATTGGGCCCATAATGTCTTATGGTTTAGGCACTGATATACCGCCCTTTACTATGCACATCAGAGCAGTTTATAGATATACACGAACAGGTACTTCTTTTTTATTCCTTCATAACCGAAGGGCTCACAATCTAAGCATACCTGAGGCAATAGAAGGTTAAGTGGCTTGCCCAAGGCCACATGGAGTAGCCATGGGACTAGAGACCCCAGTCCCTCCAGCCTGAGATTAGTTGTCCCTATGTGAGGATTCAACCCCCAGACCTAGGTAATATGTCCCACTGAGCCACTCCTTTTCATCCCCTAAAATGAATCATTACCCAAATTTCATCACCCAGTTTTTTGATCAAATAAGCAATGAAGTCTTCTGTGTGTAATTTGTTTCAGCATGAGCTAACTGCAAGTCAATTGTCGATATTAAATAAGGGATTATCTTTTGTCCAACTCAGAAGCTTGATCCATTTTGAGTCCAAATGCAGCTATTTAAAAAAATGTAAATGATTGAAAACAGCTGTGATATTTTTCAGATCAACCTAGAATAGGTGATGGAGACAACTCTTCCCATAAAAGTCCACATAGATACTACTGGGCCCCTTGAATCCCGATTTGATGACTTTTGAAAACTCATTATAGGAGGAAGTACCCCGTATATCTGCTTTATCTTGCAAGTAAATAATTTCACAGAAAAAAGAATGGTAAGCTTTAACATCTCTTTATGTGCAACCAATTCACAGTAATTAAACCAACCGACAAGGGTTGTGGGGATGGTATTGCGGGGTACAAATGATTATGAGAAAGGTTAATAGGCAGTTAAGTGATGCTCATTTTTACTGTCCTTTAGAGCAAGAGCCCTCTATGAATACAGAAGATGAAATCACAGTATTAGTGGAAAGTGCCTTCCAAAAAGATCTTAACTGTATAAGAGACTCCCTTAGGCTTAGCAGAGGGTAGGGTAACACAGCCAATGTGCTTCCTCTGTTTTGTAATGGAGGGGAATAGACAAGAGAGGGGGAGAGTAGGTGATGACTGGGCTGGCCAGAGTGAGGGGGCTGGTCTTAGGCAAAAAGAGGTTGGTTAGGGTGCTGGCCTATTCATGGTAGGAGAGACGTATTGAGACAGGATCAGTGAAATGAGGGTTTTTCCCACGCACCCACCGCATTTCGGGATTTTGAGATGGGGTTTTGCCTAAGTTCTAGATGTTGGGGATAGGGGATAAACATGGGGCAGGGGGGTGCAGCTGTAACTGAGGGTAGGAAGGGTGAAGAAGGTGGGAATTTGGGGAGGAGGAAGTTTACCCAGGTCAGTCAACATGGAAATATGAATTGGGGTAGTTTAATGGGGAAATGAGAGGAGACAGCAAACATGTGATGCCAGACTCGCAGCAGTAACACCACACACTATATGGTGGAAGACTGGATTTACCAGGCTATATCTGCACTGTCCAGCCGGATAATGTTGAGGGAATAATAGGGGAAACTGATCAGGTAGGAGACTGTGTAAGATTTGTTCAGGTGAATGTAGTAATCAAAGCTGTGGCCAAATGTTCTGCCAAAATGAGTGTAGAGAGGCTCTTTCAGTGGAAAGAAAGAAAGGGGTGCAAGTGCCTAGGTTAAAGAGAACTTTTTTAGTGGCCCCATATCCAATAGTGCCTATATTTTGTGTTATAACCGAAATTCATAAATCTCTTCAACAACCCATGGGCCGCTCTGTAATTGCGGGGATAGGTTCTGTATTAGAACCTTTATCAACATATTAACACACATTTTTGCAAACTCTATTGACAAAAGGATAATCTTACGACAGAGATACTATGAAGGTTATTAGAACATTGTCTGAATTAAGCCCAGTGTGTAATGCTTGGAAGTTGGTGTCTATGGATATCACTTCATTATATAATTGTATCCCTCAGGATCTAGTTATACAGTTGATATTAGAAAAGTTACATGTTGAGAGTTATATTCCTGTATGGGTTATTTCCCTTATTCAGTAACTGACACTGTTTCTTAAGAAAAAGGATGTCATTTTTAATGAAAACAATTTACCTGCAAATATGTGGGACTGCTTTGAGGGCAACAGTGGCTCTATCAGTGACCTGTATAAATGTTATGAATTCTGAAGAGTAGGGCTGGCCTGTCCATTGTGCAGGAATGTTGCCCGCACATGGCCCGTGCCTCGGGGGAGGGGGGCTCTGCACCTACCTGCCTGTCTTCAGAGAGAGCCAGGGAGGCCTGAAGCCCGGTGCCCTGACTCACCTCTGCAGAGCTGCCAGAAAGAATGGTGTTTTCCTTCTTTTCTCTGGCTTAAAGCTGACCCACCAGTGCGTTGAGTATTGGGAAATGCCCCAGTTTAACCACACAGCACTTGAGGCTCTGCAGAGGTGAGCCAGGGCTTCAGGCCTCGGATCTCCCCGACTCCCTCTGAAGATACTCAGGCAGGCGTGAGGCTCTTCTGGGGGGGGGGGGGGAGGGGGCAGGGACTGGAAATGGGCTGATTGGGGTGAGTTAGGATTGGTAATGGGCTGATGGGAGGGCTAGGACTGAAAATGGGCTGATCGGTTGGCTTGGACTGGAAATGGGCTGATTAGGGAGATCTAGGATTGGAAATGGGCTGACTGGGGGGGGCGGCTGGCACTGGAAATGGGCTTATGTGGGACTAAGACTGGAAATGAGCTGATTGGGGGGGGGGGCTAGCACTGGAAATGGGCCGATGGGGAGTAGGACTGGAAATGAGTTGATTAGGTGGGCTAGCACTGGAAATAGATTAATGGGGGGCCAGATTTGGAAATGGACTGATGGGGGCTAGGGCTGGAATGGGCTGATGGGGCAATAGGACTGGAAATAGGCTAGGACTAGAATGGGCTGATGGGGAGGGGGGCTAGAACTGGAAACGAGCTGATGGGGGAGGGGAGGAGAACTGCTGGTCCTGGAAAAAACTGGGGGCTAGGGCTACAAATGGACTGATGAGGGGAGGGGAGGGGAGGAGAGAACTGCTGGCCTTGGAAGAAGACTGGGTTCTAGGACTGCAAATGAGCTGATGTGGGGGGATAGGAGAATGGGACTGGGAGTGGATGCTGAGGGGCTGGAACTAGAAGGCAGCTTATGTTGGGGGAGGACTAGAAGCGTAAGGGGCTGGCAAGAGAAAAAAGAAGCTGGTGGAGTAAGGATGGAGAGGGGAAAATATATTTTGTGTGGGAGGGAAGAAAAATCTGCTATTGGCCGGGTATTGGGAGAGTAAATGGGGATTGAGAATGGAGGAGTGAAATTTGAGGGGAAGAAAAAGGACTAAAGAAATGGAGGACAGACCAAAAGGGGAAAGATCAGTATGTTGGAGCAGATGTAGAGAGAAAATAGAAAAAAATAGAAAAGAGAAGAAATGACAAATAGAAACAGAAACATGCCAGCAGAAAAAGACCACATGGCCTATCTAGTCTGTCGTTCCATATTGACTACTACAATAGCCCCCTCTTTTCCTTTAGAGATCCTCTGTGTTTGTCCCATGCTTTTTTGAATTCAGATACTGTCCTCACCTCTACCACCTCTACTGGAAGACTATTCCACACATCTACCACTCTTTCCATAAAGAAATATTTCTGCAAATTACTGCTGAGTCTATCCACTTTCGCCTCTGTTCTAGGTCCCCTCATAGCAGAGCTTGCTTTCAATCGAAATAGGCTCTCCTGTGCATTTATGCTACAGAGATTTTTAAACATCTCTATCAGATGTCCTCTATCTCGCCTTTCTTCTAAAGTATACATACTAAGATCCTTAAGACTGTCCTCATATGCTTTATAATGAAGACCACTTACCAATTTAGTAGCCAACCTCTGCACCAACTCCAACCTGTCTATATCCTTTTGAAGATGCAGTCTCTAGAATTGCATACAATATTCCAAATGAGCTCACACCAGAGACTTATACAAAGGCACTATCACCTTTCTTTCTGCTGGCCATTCCTCTCTCTATGCACCCAAGCATCCTTCTAGCTTTTGCCATCGTCTTTTCAATCTGTTTAGCTACTTTAAGATCGTCAGACACAATTATGCCCAATACCTGCTCTTCTTTTGTGGACAGAAGTACTTCACCCCTATACTATATCGTTCCCTTGGATTGTTGCAGCACAAATGCATGACCTTGCATTTTTTAACATTAAATCTCAGCTGCCAAATTCTAGACCATTCTTCAAGCTTAGCTAGATCCCTCCTCATGTTATCTACTCATTCCTGGGTGTCCACTCTATCGCAGATTTTATTTATTTATTTATTTATTTAACAGGTTTTTTATACCGCCTTTTCCTTAAATCAAAGCGGTTACAAAGACATACAAAGGCTAAACATAGGCAAGGGAAGTGAAAGAAGGGAAACATAACATGGTGAACAATTACAAAAAACACAATATTTTAGTATCATCCACAAAGAAGCAAACTTTACCAGACATCCCTTCTGCAATATCACTAACAAAGATGTTAAAGAATCATACCTACTACTACTACTACTACTACTGAGCATTTGTATAGCGCTACAAGTTGTATGTAGCACTGCACAGACATGTAAGAGACAGTCCGTGCTCATCAGAGCTTACAATTTAGTCAAGACAGACAATGCAGAGGGTGTAGGCTGGGATAAAACAAGGGGGAAAGGAAAAGAAAAAAGGAGATCAGGTGAGTCAAGGACAGACCACTGGTAACTTCCCTCTCCTCAGAATGAGCTCCATTTACCTGTACCCTTTGTCTCCTCTCTCTCAACCAATTTCTAACCCAATCAGTAACTTTAGGGTCCATCCTTAGGGTGCTCAGTCTGTTGATATGTCATATGTGCGGAAAGGTGCTAAAGGCTTTACTGAAATCAAAGTACACCACATCTATGCTTTCTCTTGGTCCATCTCCCTGGTCACGTAGTCAAAGAAGTCAATCAGATTTGTTTGACAAGATCGGCCTCTGGTGAATCCATGCTACCTCTGATCTTGTAATCCATTAGATTCCAGAAACCTCACTATTTTCTCTTTGAGCAGTGTTTCCAATACTTTACTCACCACAGAGGTTAGATTAACCAGTCTGTAATATTCAACCACGTTCTTACTTCTGCTTTTGTGTAAAAGGGCCACATGTGTCTCTCTCCAGTCCTCTGGCATTATTCCCAACTCCAAAGAGGCATTGAAATGGTCCGACAGTAGAGGCATTAGAACATCCCCAAGTTCCTTCAGTATTCTTGGATATATCCCATCCGATCCCATCACTTTGTCTACTTTTAGTTTAACTACTTCCTTCTGAACACAGTCTTCTGAAAATTGTTTGAGATCCTCTTCACTTCTATTCCTATTTGTGGGTGTTTTCTGAGGTCCTGCTCCTGGCCCTTCATCTGTGAACACAGAACCAAAATATTTGTTAAGCAATTCAGCTTTATTCTCATCAGCTTCTATATATTCTTCTCCTTTACTCTTGAGTCTGACAATACCACTTTTGCACTTCCTCTTCTCACTAACATATCTGAAAAATGTCTTATCCCCCCATTTTATTGCATTGGCTATTTCTTATTCTTTTAGTATCTTTGATTTTCTGACTACTTTGCTAGCTTCTCTAAGTTTTTCCAAATATGGATGCCTGTCTTCCTCTCTCTGTGATCTCTTGTATTTCATGAACGGCTTCCTTTTCTTCATCTTTTCAGCTACTTCTTTTGAGAATCACAGCGGACTCCTTTGCCTTTTACCTTTATTTACCTTTCTAACCAAAAGGTTGGTTGCCCTTAAAATATCCCCTTTCAGTTTTGTCCACTGTTTTTCTACATCCCCCAGCTGTTCCCATCCCGCTAAAGACTCCTTGAGGTATTGGCCCATCTTGGCAAAGTTAGTTTTCCTAAAGTCTAAGACCCTCGCTTTTGAATGGATTTTATCAGTCCTAACCATAATACTGAACCACGGCATCTCATAATCACTGGATGTGAGATGATCTCCCATTATAACATCAGAAACACTTTCACCATTGGTAAGCACCGTCCAGTATGGCTCCTTCACATGTAGGTTCTGTTACCAGTTGCCTGAATAGTTCTCCCTGTAGAGAATCCAGGATCTCCTTACTTCTAGATGATACCACAGCAGGAATATTCCAATCAACATCCGGCTTATTGAAATCACCTATCAATAGCACTTCTCCTTTCCTAGCAATGTATGTCTTCTATGAAATCTCTGTCTACTTCTCCCTGTGAGGAGGGTCTGTATATCACACCAATGCAAATTGATTTCTCTTTCCCTCTTTCTAGTTTAACCCACAGTGCCTCCTCTCTCCCTTTTAAGCCATGTAATTCTATAGCTTAATGCTATTTTTTACATATAGTGCCACTCCTTCTCCCCTTCCTCCTACCCTGTCCTTCTTGAATAAGGTATAGCTTGGTATAATTACTTCCCAGTCATGGCTGCCCATGAATCATGTCTCTGTAACATGCCACTAAATCCAAGTCAGCCTGTTCCATTAAAGCCTCAACTTCTGGAATCTTATTTCTCATGCTATGGGCATTTATACACACCGTTTCAAGATGTTGCCCCCTTTACCCATTTCTATAGAGGTATTTAATGTTTCACTTATCTGGGGGCCTTCTTCACCCATCCCCAATGAATCTAGTTTAAAACCCTCTTCAGTAGGTCAGCCAGTCTGCTACTGAAGATGACCCTTCTTGGAGAGATGGATGCTATCTCTGCTCTGCTGCCCTTGGAACATCATCCCATAGCCCAGGAAACCAAAACGCTCTTGCAGACACTGTCCACACAGCCAATGATGGATGGTGTCATACAGAGCATTTTGGACATCAGACAATGAAGAGTTAGCAGAAGACACGAAGAAACCAGAAGAAAGCGACTGGAGCAATTGTGACTGAAAAATAAAATGCCTAAACAGCAAAAGGTAGAAAAATACTTGATTTTGAATTTATTAACTGGAATATGTCAGCTCTAGGAAATGTGCATCACTAACATCTTTGAGTTTTGTTTAGTTACAAGAGGAAATTAATGTATTAGTGTTATTTCTCGAGTGTTGTTGTACATTCCAATTTTGTTTTTTGGGGTTCTCAGTTTAATTATTGTCTTCCTACTTCTAAATTGTGATCCCTTGTCCTTTGGTGATGGTCTGTGTTCTTCATGTGTAACTGAGCTGAGGTATTCTGTTCATGTAGTTTCTATTTGACATTGCCCTTGTTCTCTTTCCCCAGTATGACATGTATTGGTTTAATATTTGCAGTGTTGCCTTTTGATAGGTAGGGTTTAGTGCTTTGTGAATCCTGGTAGTGCTGTTATGATACGGCGGATTTGCTATGGGTTCTAAATGGAGAATGTGAAAAGGATCCCCGGTAACTCACAGCAGGTGCAAAATCACTTCAGAAAATAGTAAGAATCTCTTATAATACTCTTGTAATAAAATGTCAGAGGAACTGTCAAGGGGAAGGGGAAACATACTCTCATACCCACTGAACAGCAAACTCCTTTTTAATCATTTTTATTTTTTCTCCAGCTGGTAGTGGCACAAGTTAGGTCCTATATATGGGATATCTCACATTTTTTGAGGCAATTGGCAACACATGCTGACTTTCAGTCCTGTATAAATTGGCAACACATGCTGACTTTCAGTCCTGGATAAATTGGAAGACTGGGCATCCAAATGGCAGATGAAATTTAATGTGGACAAGTGCAAAGTTATGCACCTAGGAAAGAACAACCCACACTATAGTTACACGATGCAAGGCTCCACATTAGAAACCACCACCCAGGAAAAAGATTTAGGAGTCATCGTGGATAACATGTTAAAACCCTCTGCCCAGTGTGCAGCGGCGGCCAAGAAAGCAAATAGAATGCTAGGTATCATAAGGAAAGGGATGGAGAATAAAACAAAGGATATTATAATGCCTCTGTATCGCTCCATGGTACGACCGCACCTTGAATATTGTGTGCAATTCTGGTCACCGTATCTTAAAAAGGACATAGAGTTATTAGAAAAAGTACAGAGAAGAGCCACCAAATTGGTGAAGGGGATGGAAGGCTACTCCTATGAAGAGAGGCTAAAAAGGTTAGGGCTCTTTAACCTGGAAAAGAGACGGCTGAGGGGAGATATGATAGAGGTCTATAAATTAATGAATGGAGTGGAACGGATAAATGTGGATCAATTGTTTACGCTATCAGAATATAGAAGGACTAGGGGACATGTAATGAAGCTACAGGGTAAACTATTTAAGACAAATAAGAGAAAATATTTCTTCACTCAACGTGTAATCAAACTCTGGAATCTGTTACCGGAGGATGTAGTAAGGGCTGTTAGTATAGCTGGGTTTAAAAAAGGTTTGGACAAGTTCCTGGAGGAAAGGTCCATAAACCACTATTAAAAAGGGACCCAGGATATCAATGCTTGACCTAGTAACAAGCACTGCAGAACCTGTGTCTTTTGGGGAAACTGCTAGGTACGTATGACCTAGATTGGCCACTGTTGGAAACAGGATACTGGGCTTGATGGACCTCGGTCTGACCCAGTATGGCATTTCTTATGTTCTTATGTTCTTATGTTCTTACACATTTGGTAGCATTGGACATCCAGGCGTTGTATACCAACATAGACCAGCAGGAGGCTTTGGACTGTATTTCTAGTCATCCTTTGAGCTTGCCTACTTGCTTACCAAAGACGTTTCTTCTGGATTTGTTGGAAATGGTTCTCATTAATAATTATTTTTGTATGATGGCCAATTCTATCTCCAATGCCATGGGATAGCTATGGGGGCGACTATTTACATGGCTCACATTGGTTTCGATCTGGAGGGGATTTCTTGATGACGTCTTTTTTTCTATGGACTGGGACAGCACAAGCTTTTACTGAGTTTTTGGTATGGCTCAAAACTATTAAATCTAACATCTAGTTCACAGCTCAAACGGGGACTTAATCAATTCAGTTTTTGGATGTTACCATCACTTTGATCTCTTCAGGCTTGCAATCATCATTGTACAGAAAACCAGTGCAAAGAAACACCTTACTATGCTATGACAGTTACATCCAGGTCCTCTTAAAAGGGGCTTACCATACAAATAATTCTTATGCCTGAGATGTATTTGTTCTACATTGGAGGAGTTTAAAAATCATTCAGATGATCTTTGTAATTGCCTTAAAACTCAAGACTATCCTCCCATAGTCATGGTTCGGGCATATAAAAGAGCCTGATACACACATAGGGAGTGGTTGCTCTCTGATACTGCCTCTCCATCGGGGTCCTCTGTGGATGATCTTGTAGTAGGACTTTTGCCCTATATGCATCATAGCCATGAAGTCACTGGTCTTTTACAACATCATTGGCATATGTTAAGATTGCATGCCTGTTTCAATAAGCCCCTTCTTATGGCCTATTCTTGGGGGGCCAACTTATTGGACAAGTTGATATTTTTGGTGTCCCCAAAGGACAGATCTTCACGATCACATCTTGACCCTGGTCACTTTGCTTATGGCAGGTGTTCATATTGTGATCTCACTTTGACTGGTGATTCATGGTATGTAGCAAGAGGGGACATTTATTATGATCCTGTTGGCATATGGACTGTCATTCTGAGTTTGTTTTATTGCTCATAATTTGCCCGTGTCAACTTTATTATATTGGCCGGACAATCCGGCAGTTTAAAATTCATTTGGGGGAACACACCTCCCGTTTATGTACATGACCACATCGGCCCCTGTAGCAGAACATTGTCTCCAGATGGGTCATAAGTTAGAACAATTGCGCTGGCGTAGAATTGACCACATCCCAACTGACACACAGCAGGGAGACAGGCTTTCCTGACTCCTGAGAGCTGAACAGTTTGGGATATTTAAGTTTCAGACTGTCACTCTATAAGGGTTAAATTTGGAACTTGAATGGTTTACTTTACTATGTTTGGCATTCTTGCCAATCTGTTTGGGTGTTTCCTTGATTAGGATTCTCTCTTTTATTTTGATTGACTAATTACTCTCCTCCCCAGTAATGATGTCAGATGTCAATGCTCTTTAAACATGGTGGGTTTGGTGAACCAATATTAGCGTGAAGGGGCACATTTTGGAGTCCTTGTTACCTGAAACAGAGTCCGGTTTGTGACTCGAAACATGGCACATTATCTTTTGGGATTCCATATTTATGTCGGAATTTGTTTGGCACTATCACAGTTTTTAAGCTAAGTACACATATTTTTCATTAATAAAAATGATTAAAAAGGAGTTTGCTGTTCAGTGGATATGAGGTAATGTTTCCCCTTTCCCCTGGGCAGTTCCTCCGACATTTTATTACAAGAGTAATTTAAGAGATTCTTATTATTTCGTGTAGTGATTTTGCACCTGCTGTGTTTTACCGGGGATCCTTTTCACATTCTGTGTTTTGATTTCCCGGTTTGGGTTCAATTTTGGTTATGGGTTCTAAATGAGCAGGGTTTATAGTACTTCCTAATGTGCCTGGCATTTGGCACTGGAGTATAGTAATGTAGAAATCTGGTAATCTTCCTTTATCCTTACTGCCCATGCAAATGGTATGCTTAAAAGTCAATGCGCATTCATAAATGTCAATGTGCGCTAAGTGCAGCAATACCCATTTATTTCTATTGGCGCAGTGGCGCATTTAGTAAACATGCACCTAAGTCATTGCCAGGACAAAAGAGAAGCTTCTGAAGGGCTCCTTTGAAAGCTGCTAAAGCTTTAGTTGGCAACATATTTTAAAATAAAATGAATTTATGCGAATGGGGTCCAGTAAATATGCACATGAGACCCTGCAATGATTCCCCGCACATGGCCACGCACCTGCAACTTATTTATGCATCCTGATATTGAAAAGACATGAAATTGTGGATTCATTTTGGGCCTGATCCCCTCCTGGATGTAGATCCCCTCTGTACATCCAGTCTGAACTGGTATTACAGAGCGGATCGTGATTTTGATCTCGTGGGGCATGTCCTGAATATAGATGTGGGACTGCGATTCAGTCTGACCTGCACATGTAGGACTGTCACCGGCTAACTCGGTCAAGGCTTTTCTATGGAGCCACGGCACCATAGCATCATGTTTCCAATAGTAAGTTTGAAAACATTAATCAATCATTTTAAACTCAAAATAAAGAACCAAAAGCCTGTGATGTCCTAAGGTATGACTACACTACAAATAGAGGGTTATATGGATACAAAGACCGTATATCTCAAATTAAATAAGTACTCTCAACACATCTACTGGGGAGTTGCTCCATGGATAATACTTATCTAAGTATTTATGTATCCTATGGCTTTTATGCATGTCCTCATTTTCATTATGCCTTTACAGCTCTAAATGTGTTTTTGAGTTTAAAATGATTGATTTGTGATTTCTAACTTTACTATTGATCAATTATTAATTTATATGCTCATTTTACCATTTTGGTTTTTACCTTTGATACTTTTTATATATACTGTATATATTTATTTATTTATATATTTATATTTTAATATTGTTTTCTTGGTTGTACTATTATGAATTTATCTCATTATTTGTTTTTAGAGTTCTTCTGTCCCCTGAAGAAGGCCCCCAGCCGAAACACCTGTCAGGCTGACCTCACAGTTCTGATTAAATTGTTCCTTCCATGGTGGATTTGTTGTCCTGCTTTTTCTGTACCTGATCTCAGAAGATAAGCAGGGTTAGGGTCTGTCTAGTACTTGGATGGGCAAATACCTTGGACCACAATGGGCTGTAGACTTACTGCCAGAAGAAAGGCTTGCTAATCTACTTCTGTTGGCACCCTTGCCATGAAGACCAGAGGATGAGTCACAAGGGGGCACCTTGCCAAGAAATGAAAATTCAAGGGATAGGTCACCAGGTCGCACCTTGCCAAGAAAACCAAGGGGATAGGTTGCCAGGAGTCAGTATTGACTAGAGGGCACACACTCCTCACCCCCTGCTTAACCAAAAATAAACCTGGTAGCCCAGTGACCCCGAGCACCTCACCCCCCACCCAACCAAAAACAAATGTAGTGGTCCAACGCCCCCCAAAAAATGTCAGCACATGTTCCCACATGGTGCATCCTGTGATGCACCAGGTGTGGTCAGACTGCTATACAAAGCCTTATATGGCAGTCTGACCCCATGTGGGGCCAGGTGCTGCCATTTTTCAAGATGGCAGGGCAGAAGTGGCATGGGACGCTCATTTCTGAAGGTACTGGAGGGGGAGGGGGCTTTAAGGCTGATGGACCACCAGGGTTATTTTTGGTTGGGTGGGAGGGGTGGGGCGTTTCAGGGCTGCTGGGCCACCAGTTTTATTTTTAGTTGGGAGGTGGTAGGGTATTGTGGCCACTAGGCCACCAGGGATTCGCCTTCTGTCAGGGGCATTGGCTCCTGACAGTATTTTGATTGTATCAAGGGCTTTCCCCGATGCCTGGATCATCTTTGACATTTTTCTTCAGATGATCCAGGCATTGGGGGAAAGCACCCAATGCCATCAAAATACTGTTGGGGGCACACGCTAGATGTTTAAGTCACCTCAGACCGAGGCATAAAGATACTGAAGCAAAGGCTGGTTGCCAAATCCTCCACGTGTTTCTCTGCCAATATTTGCATACCATTTCATTATGTGCAACTCATGTGCCTATAATTTAAAGACATTTAAATACTATTGACATTAATTGTGCACTAGTTTCTCCTTTGCTATTTACGCATGTGTCCGTCTCTTTTCTGCATTTGGTGGTATCAGTAAGCATACATAAAAGTGGCATTATCTGTTCTTTAATGCCATGCTAGTTTTCTGCATAGGCCTGATCTTAAATAAATCTTATAAGAGGGAAAAATACTAACAGAAAGTTACTGTTGGAACCTCAGTCGCGTATGCAAAGTATACTAGTATGCATTTTACTTTATTCATCTCAGGCATTAATAATTAAGAAGGTTCTTTGCCAATACTGGAATGTATTTAGAGTTCATTAAGTTTTTAAGAATAAACCAGGAAGGAAAGATAAAAGATTTTTTTTGGCACATGTCAACATGCCTAGGATTTTGGACAATGCTCTATTTACATCAAAGAGACATCAGAGATGCAGTCAATGTTTACTCTGTCCAAATGCGTTAGAGACTGATATGTTTAAGTACGTCAATTTTGTTTGACAACAAACACTGAGTGCAATATGTCAGGGGTGATCTCTGCTATTTGGCATCCTCGTAATAAGATCTACGTTGTCAAAATGATATGCAAAATAAAGAGCCCGATTCAGAGAGGGGTACGTCTGGGTTGTCTGGATGTCCCCGATGTAGATGGGCCTGTTAAGACACGATTCTTGACTGTGGGAACTAAATGTCCCCGTGGTACAAAGAATCTGGCCCATGGATGGCCAGGCGTGCCCCTGCCACCTGTGTGGATGTCCTCCCTGTAGGCACCCCGACCCCCAAGGCTTAGGCCCCCCTCTTCCCCGCCACCCGACCCTCGGCTGGCCAGCCTGGGCCTGAATCGGGTCGTGGGGACCCCCCTACACCCAGGCCCAATCACTGGATTAGTGCTGCTTATTCCACCTCAAAGGTGGAATAAGCAGCATGTCCCCTTTGACTCAGCAGGACATACAAGGTCGTGACCAGAATCGGCCCTGTCTGTCCTGCTGGGCTGGCCCACCCACATCTGCCCTGACCCTGCCCCCCATTGGCTCTCCCCATCCTATAGCTCAGAACGTGCAGGGAGAGCAGGAGGTAGAACTGGGCCCTAAGACTTTTGTTATTGACCATTGTGGCGTTATTGTGTCTTATTGGCTTTCAGCACCTCATGATTTAAATGCTTTAAGATTTGTATTGGGGGCATTTTCTCCAAATGGGTTAGTTTTGTGCATCAACCGACAATATATCGCCTGTGAAATGAACTCTCTATATAGTCTCCTCCTTCTTCATATTCTGTTTTCATATTTCATATTTTGTTGGTTGATGTGAGTTTGCACCTGTAATAGCCTTTCGGATATTGGTGATTTAGTTTTGTGCATACCATGACAGTGATGAACCCTATTACTAAGCTAGGGTTTGTAGAGTATGATTTCATTCTCTCAAATTTACTGCTAACATTTGTTATAGTATTTGCATCATGCTAAAGAGAGCTTCCTTCTGAGGTCATAAAATGTAACATATATAGGCAACTCATCAAGGTGTGATCAGAAATTCTTTAAGAAGAATTGTGGCTTGTTGCTCCAAAAAGAGTGGACAATATGTCTTTCTGCCACATTTTCTTGGTCTCTGCATTTCTTGGTACTTCAGGATCTTCTTCCTTTCCACATGATTCACAGAATAATCACTTGGAACAGATACCTGTAGTATTAGTTCTGTTCTGGTACTTACTCCTTTAATACTATGTTGGGTTTCCTTGCATTCAGCTTCTTAGCCAGCAGAATGGGAACGTCCCAAGTTATTATAACATCTTCATTCCATGTAATTCTCAGAATAGAAATATAGAAACAGG
Organism: Ichthyophis bannanicus; assembly: GCA_033557465.1. Lineage (NCBI taxonomy): Eukaryota > Metazoa > Chordata > Amphibia > Gymnophiona > Ichthyophiidae > Ichthyophis > Ichthyophis bannanicus. The sequence continues at coordinate 66,399,119 of CM066040.1, forward strand.
ATGGCAGAAAAAGACCACATGACCTATCTAGTCTGCCCTTCCATATCAACTACAATAGTCCCTTTTCTTTATCTTTAGAGATCCTCTGTTTGTTCCATGCTTTTTGGAATTCAGATACTGTCCTCATCTCTATCACCTCCACTGGGAGACTATTCCATGCATCTACCACTCTTTCTGTAAAGAAATATTTCTGCATATTACCCCTGAGTCAAACCTCTTTCACCCTTATTCTATGTCCCCTTGTAACAGAGCTTACTTTCAGCTTAAAGAGACTCTCCTCATGTGCATTTATGCCATGGAGGTATTTAAAAATCTATCATATCTCCTCTATCCTGTCTTTCCTCTAAAGTGCTACAATACAACTTCAAAGAATTGGTCACTTTTGGAGTGACAATACTACAAAAAAATATATCATTCCATGGTCTTACCAAAATTTACAGCATAAAACTCTGGAGCATAAAGAACATAGGAGAAAAACAGGTCTCAGAATAACAGGGGCACATGTGGACAATGAAGAAAAACTTCTAGCCACCTCCCCAAAAACATCAACGACCTGTATACATGCCTATTAAGATTTAATGATTCAACATAGTTTCCAAAAATATGTGATCTCTATAATCTCCAGACACTTCACCAAATTTAAGTATTTTAAGGTTAAAGAGTTTAAAAACGGATTTTAGAGCTTGGGGATATCCAGCCCCAATAGTTGATCGGGCATACCGTTGGGCCCTGATCAATAATAGGGACTTCTTATTGCATTCGCCTCACAAGGAAAAAAGGCAGGATAATGAAAGTGTTAATTTCATTTCCAGGTTTTCTCCCCTGAGTTTTAAAATTCAGCGAATTATATTTAAACATGTTAATTTATTGTGAGCGATACCTGAGTTAGATGGATGGCGGACCAGATGTGTGTGGTTGAGGGATCAGAATTTGAAGGAAATTATGTTCGGTGACCTCTAGATGTGAAGAGAGGCCAGGTCACTGTCTATGTGGTGATTGTGCCATTTGTTCTGTTTCCTGTTAGATAGTTACTTTTCCTACAGGGGGAATAGTATGGGTTAAAGACACATGTGTCTTGTGAGTCAGCTTATGTAGTATATGGGATCTGATGTCTGTGTGGATTGATTTATGTTGGCAAGACCATATGCGTGTTTAAGACGCGACTTGATGAACATAGGAATAGGTTGCATTGTAAGAGATGTGAGGCTCCCATTCTGCAACAGTCCCTGGAGAAGGGACATGAGTTTGGGGATTTGCGTTTTTGCATAGACAGAGTAATGGTTGGTAGAAGGGAATGAACTAGAGAACAGGCTTTGATTTTGTGTGAGCAAAACAGGATTTTTCGGTCGTAGACGGTAATCTCAGGGGGTCTTAATTTACAGATTGATTGGAGTGTATGTTTGTAAGTTGTATGGCAGGAGTTTATTAGTGAGTTATGTGGTGAGATTCTCTTTAAATATTTGAACTGAAGGGAATAAGTGAAAGTATATATAAACTCACATGCGCAGCGTTTTTTAGAGGTCTGGGAGATTTGTTGAAGATGATGGTATTTCATGTCTGTTATGGACCAAAGTCTGTTAGTAGGTAGATCAGTGGTCATTAGAGACTGAATACCTTATTAATGAATGGCTTGCCAGTGTAGATTTTTAAAGTATATGTAGAGGGCTGTGGTTAGATATTTATGTTGTGAGATTTATTTTTTTCTTGCAGTGTCAATGATTAGTTTTCTATCCCCCTGATGAAGCATTTATAGCGAAACACTAAGTAGGCACCAAGGAGAGGCGTTGAGGTTGAATTACTGACACACAAGATAGTTGAAGATTTATGTTGAAGTTAAGAGCTTTTTTTTCATTACTTAAATTTGTTGAAAGTGTCTGGCGATTATAGAGATCACAATTTTTTGAAAACTGTTGAATGATTAAATCTTAATAGGAGTGTATGCAGGTTGTTGATGTTTGTGGGGAGATGGTTAGAAGTTTTTCTACATTGTCCACACGTACCCCTGTTATTCTGAGACTCTTTTTCTCCTATGTTTTTTTTCTGCTCCAGAGTTTTCTACTATAAATTTTGTTAAGACCATGGAGTGATATATATATTTTTTGTAGTTTCCTCTAAAGTGGAAACAAGGGAGACACCCCACCTGCAGAGGAGCAGCACACAAAACAAGAGCAGGAGGCGGAGTACTATTTTTTATTAGAATTTGAGTATCACTGTTTTTTTAATGTTGCATCTATACAATGCGTCTGATGCCTTTTAATGACCAATCCCATTGTAATTAGTATATGCGACTGATACCTCGGATACACCTTCCTTGCAATAAATATACCTACTTTATCAATACAAGTCTGTCTTCATACCCCTCACCATTCTCTCCAATCCATCCACATAAACCGTATGTTTCTCCCTTCTCCATCTCAGGCTCACCTAGAATCCACCCGGTCCTCAGCTTTTTACTTTCTTGGCCCCAGACTCTGGAACTCGCTCCTCCCTTCTCTTTGACTGGACCCATCCCTCATCTCTTTTGTGCAGCTTTCGACCTTCCCCCCTCCTTCCCAAATAGTCAAGGTAAAATAATGATTCAATAACATTTCCTCATCTCACCCCTCGTACCCTCTCCCTATTACTGGCCTGTCCTGTCCTTACCCACCTACTGTTTCACTCTGTTCCCCACTGATCACTGTCTCTGTCTCTCTCCTTTCCTCTTAGAGGTTTTATTGGCATGCTTCCTTCCTTTTCTGTAGCCCCCTTTTTTAAACGTTTGTATTTTATTTTTGATTGCAAACCTCTCTGGTACTTACTGTAAAGGGCGGTTTATAAAGCTTTTTAATAAACATAAACAAACATAAAATTCCATTTTTCCTTTGGTTTTATCATTATTGGCTAGAGAATTCCCCTGGGTCCTATTTCTTCCTCTCCCTGCCCTGCTTCCTCTTCCTCCCTTCTATTGGATTAATACATTGGTTTTACGCTTTGGTTCTCTTCTCCTCTCCATTCTCTTGTGTTCCCACATATACACAGATATGTATATATTTCTAATATCTTTGTATCATCTTTTCTGATTCTCAGTGCTTCTATATTGTATCTCCAAGTACCATTGGGTAAATATTAATTACAGTTCATCTATTGGTAAGTGTGGTGGGCGCGCCTCCACTAGGCGGTTGCCTAGTGAAGACGGGCTCCCATCTTGTATCTTTTAGCTTTAAACGTGTAGTTGTGTATAAAAGCAGTCCAAGTGGTTTTAAAGCAACACAGGAATTTTTATTGATCTTTAACTTGGTGCAGTTTAGTAACAGTCCTTTGTAGAAGATTCCAAACTCAGCAACAGAAAACAAGGATATTTTCTCCCAAATAAAGTTCTTTACAAACAGTGTGTTTCAGTGGTATTATTTACAAGTAAATGTCTTTACTTCTTTCATTAGGAAATTTCTCATCTCAGAAACAACAGCTTTATTTTCAGTTAAAGCACACAAAGGAACTCCGTAATTCTGTCGGCTCCCTTTAGCTGCTTCAGTTTAAAACACTTCTCAGCTGGTCAGCACAGAACTCAATTGCATCATCTACTTCTCTTCAACAGACAGAGCTTTGCAAGTTTTAGACTAAGAGATTTCCTTTCTCTCTTTTCAAAGCTTTCAGCTATCATGAACCTGAGAACTGTTTCCTGAGATTCTTCCTAGTATTTTACTTCTTTCAATCAGCAGTAACACATAGAGCACATTCCATTTCAGAGCAAGTGGAATCTGGGTCATCTTCCTTATAATCCACCTCCATTTCTTCCTCTGCACTGCATGATTGTGGAACTTGAATACGTTCAGGTACTTTAAGGTTTATATGCTTTAACAGCTTAAACAGTTTCTCCCATTGAACTGCCTTTCTTTCTCTTGGAAAACATTAACAGGCTTTGTTTGCTTGGCTTTATCTACAAAACCCTTCTTCCTGTTCTGCGTGCTAGCAGGTATAACTATCTCCTCAGTATCTGAGTCAGAGTTATAAGCATTAACTCTTTCCAACTTTCCTCTCCTACCTTGGAGCTTAACTGTGGGAGTTTCACAGCTGTGACATCTGTTGGAGGTAGCGTCCTCTGAGTCAGAGCTGCTCAGGGAATCACTGCAGGATTTTCTTCCAGCTTTCCTGGGTTTTCTCAGCCTGAAGATTTGTCTTTCTTCAGAAGAAGCTGAACCTTCCTGTTCTAGCTTTCTTACAGCCAGCCTTTTGCCCTTCTCTCTCCTAGAAGGAAAGTACTCAGCCTGTCCTCTGGCCTTTCCCCAGCTGCTGCTTCTCAAGCTGTTCCCGTGGCTTCCAACACCTCCAAGGCTTCTAACCGTTCTACCGAGTCTATCACTTTCTGTTTGCTTAACCTTAAATGCTGGGCAGTGTGCCTCCCCCTCTGGCTCCACCCACAGGTGTCCCTTATCCTTACTTAGGGTTGCCATGGAGTCTGGGTGTGGCTTCAGCCTAGCTCTGCAAGCGTGGTTTCTTTCACGGCTTTTACTTTTGCACATGTGTTTAGGTGAGCCCATCCCCCTTAAAGAAGCAAAAGTTCCTTTTTCCTCTATTTCCCAGGGCTGTGCTACACTCTCCTTACCACATAAGTTATGTACATAGCATGCATTTTATGTTCACTTTTTATTTATTTATTATATATTTACATATTATTTTTATGTGCACATATATATTTATGTATATTAATTTTTTACCAAACTTGTAATATAATTTATACAATTTCATTTGTCTGCAATATTTATGTATTTATACAATTTTTATGTGTTTTAATTCTCACAATGAAGTCACCATACTTCATTTACATTTTTTTAATATACATGTTTTTTATTATGTACAATTATATATTTTTAATGTATTTTTATGTTTTTAGTGGTCAAAGTTCTCTGAAGAAGGCCTGTGTGGCCGAAACACGTGTAGGACTAACCCCCCAATAAACAATTTTTCCTTCCAAGGGTTCTCCGCTTCCTGCTCTTGTTTTGTGTGCATTTCCTCTAAAGTGTACATATTAAGATCTTTAAGTCTGCCTCATATGCTTTATAGCGAAGACCACTAACCATTTTAGTAGCCACCCTCTGCACCGACTCTGACATGTTTATATCCTTTTGAAGGTGTGGTCTCCATAATTGCCACAATACTCCAAATGACTTATACAGAGGCACTATCACCTCTTTATTTCTACTGGTCATTCCTCTCCCTATGCACTCAAGCATCCTTCTGGCTTTCACTGTCACCTTTCTACCTGTTTAGCTACTCTAAGATCCCCACACACAATCACACCCAGGTCCTGCTCTTCTATGGTGGACAGAAGTATTTCACCCCCTACACTGTACAGCTCCCTTGGATTTTTGCAGCCCAAATGCTTGACCCTGCATTTTTTAGCATTAAATCTCAGCTGCCAAATTCTATACCATTCCTCAAGCTTAACTAGATCTCTTATTTACTCCTTTCTGGGTGTATACTCTATTGCAGATTTTGGTATTATCCGCAAACAGGCAAACCTTACCTGACAGCACTTCTGCAATATCACTAAAAAAATGTTAAAAAGAATTGGCCAAGGATAGATCCCTGTGGCACATTACTGGTAGCTTCCTTCTCCTCAGAGTGAGCTCCATTTACCTGTACCTTTTGCTGTCTCCCACTCAACCATTCTCAAGGTCCCAGTGTTTTTCCAATCCAGCGATGCTTTAGTGTTTACAAATTTTCAAATGGATGAGGTCTGCCACCTTGGTGTGCCTTTCTTTATAGCAATTTAAATTTTCTTTTGAGGGCAATTTCTCCCAGTTGGTTAGTTTCACGCATACCATGACAATTGTGAACCTCACTCCTAAGCCAGGGTATGTGGAGTATGATCTTAGTCTCTCAAATTTACTGCTAATGCTCAGCATAGTATTTGCATCATGCCAAAAAGAGCTTCCTGCTGGAGTTCAGAAGATATAACATGTATGGGTAATTCATTAAGGCATGCTTGGAAATTCTTCTTAATCAATCCTGTGGCCCTCGATATAATATGAAATATCTTGGCATCTTTTTGCCACACTTTCTTTTCCTCAGACTGCATTTCTTGGTACTTGAAGCGTTTTCCCGCTCAGTGTGATTCACAGAATAGTCACTTGGGACTGGCACCTCTTTAATCAATGTCCTTCTGCTATTCTTCTCCTTTACCACAATGTCTGACTTATTTGCATGCAGATTCTTTTCAGTCAGAATGGAGTATCCCGGGTGAAGATAACCTCTTTGTACTCCATAATTTTCGTAGGGCCTGGAACCCAATGCTTTCTCAGGATGGTGATGCTGTAGTGTTTACAGAGTTTAAAACACAGAAAACAGGAGAATAGAGGACAACTCCTATCAAAATGGTCTATTATTATTATTATTATTCATTTATTAAGAGCTACAAGGTGTATGCAGCACTGTACAAACACAGAGAAAGACAGTCCCTGCTCAAAGAGCTCACAATCTAAAAGACAAACAGATATAGACAATACAAGAAGAATGAAGTCAAAGGGAAGAGGAGACACAAGGAAAACCAAGATCATGGTCCAAAAGCGGTCTCAAAGAGGTACGTTTTTAGGAAGGATATGAAAAGGGAGAGAAAAGAGATGACGTAGAGATAGGGGAAATTTATTCCAGGCATAAGGAGCAGCAATGTGAAAGGATCGAAGTCTGAAATTAGCATTAGAAGAGAAGGGCATAGAGAGGATACTAGAGGAGGAGCGGAGTTCACGAGAGGGGGGGAAGTAGGGAGAAAGGAGGGAGGAAAGATAATGAGGGACCGTAGAGTGAATGCATTTAAAGGTTAGTGAGTAGTTTGAAATGAATATGGAACCGAAAGGGAAGCCAGTGAAGCGATTTCAATAGAGAGTTGACATGAGAGTAATGCGGCTGGCAGAAAATCAGTCGTGCCACAGAGTTCTGGACAGATTGAAGAGGAAACAGGTGGGACTGAGGAAGACCAGCAAGGAAGAGGTTGCAATAGTCAAGACGGGAGATAATTAAGGAGAGAATATGTCTGAATGTGCCTCAGAGTCTCTCGTGAATGAGATGTGTTACTTTATTGTGCTTTTTTATATAGAAATTTTCTGCCATCCGAACTTCATGGCCAGCTATGAGGCGAGTAATTGTTTCCAGCTCTTTCTGACAGAATCTACATATGTCTCTTTTTGCCACTTTTTTTCAGTGCTCAATGAAACCATCTTGTCTCTAATCCACTGTCCTGTGCTGCATCTATCAAACTCTCAGCCTTCGGTTTCAGTTTGCCTCTCTTTTATGATTCATATGTCCAGTCTTAATCAATAAAGGGTTCCTGGAGTAACACATTGTATTTCCCACTGTATTTGTGTAATTGCCACTTGTTTTTATTTATTTATTGTAAATTTTTATACTGCATTTTCCAATAGATCAAATGCGGTTTACAGAGAACATAACTTTGAATTGTACAGAGACATACATATTCATTTACATTAAACAGGTAACTATATACAATTGAATGAAAACAAATTTCTAATTAACTGTGTACATGTTGGGTCTCTAGATGTTCTGTTATGTTTTGATAAATTAGAACTATTCTGGATGAGTTTTGTTAGGTGAGTGTTGTGTTAGGTTGATTGTAGGGGTGTCTTGGTTCAGTAGTGTTTGAGAGGGCTCATGTGCATTTCCAAAGTGTAGGGTGAACAGGTGAGTTTTGAGATGCTTACAGAATGTGGTGAGGTCATCTATGGATCTTATGATGTTTGGAAGATTATTCCAAAGGACAGTGGAGAAGTGGGAGAAAGCTCTGTTATTAGTTGATTTTCTGGATTTCTTGAAGTCGGATGGGATGGCTAGCTTGTTTTTATTGTGTTCTTTTTGATTTTGGGTGTTTTCCTTGGTGAGTAATGTCTTGAGGTATGATGGAGTGATATCTTTGATTAGCTTGAAGGTGGTGACTAGTATTTTGCACTATATGTGACTTGAAAGCTAGTGAAGGTTGTAGAGAATAGGTGTAATGTGTTCAGATAAGTTGACGTTTGAGGTTATCCTTGCTGCAATGTTCAGGGCTAACTGAAGTTGTCTTATAGATTGCTTAGGGAGACCTTGGAGGGAGATATTGCAAAAGTCAAAGTTGGGTGTGACAATGGCATTGACAATGGTTTTGAAATCATGAGGGTAGAGGAGTGGGTGGATCTGTTCAAGCATTCTGAGTTTGAAGAAGATTTTTTTGTGGTTTGTTTGATGTGGGCTAGCATGTTAAGTGTGCAGTTCAGGGTTACTCCTAGGTATTTAACTTAGCTTTTTACTGCTATGTTTGCATCTTCAATTGTGATGAATGCTGGGGTTTGAAGGTTTGATTCTTTGTTATATATAACGCTTCGGTTTTGTTGAGGTTGATATTGAGGTTTTGAGATTTTAACCTTGTTGATGCCTCCGAAAAACAATTTGTGATTTGCTGAGTTGTGGGGATGGAGATGTTAAATGGGAGGTATATCGTAATGTCATCGGCATAAATATGACAATGTACTTGGAACGTTTTGAGGATTGTGCAGAGAGGTTGTAGATAAATGTTAAATAAAAGTGCGGAGAGAGCAGAGCCTTGTGGGAGACCTTGTTCTTGTTTGTATGTCTGGGAGGTATGTGGACCAATGGGTACTTGCTGGGTTCTGTGTGATAGGTAAGAGGTAAACCATTGGAGCACAGTATCTGTTATGCATATCTGTTGTAGACTGTTGAGCATTATATGGTAGTTTATGCTTTCAAAGGCAGCTGAAATGTCTAAAAATAAAAGGAGAAATGCCTGTTTGGTATTGTCAATACCACGTGTGAGGCGGTAAATTAGGACAGTAAGGAGGGTCTCTATGCCATGGTGTGGATGAAAACCATATTGGTTTTCCTCCAGGGGTGCAAATGTGTCGATATAATCTTGGAGGTGTATTTGAACTACCTTTTCGATTAGTTTTGTCATAAATGGGAGGCTGGATATTGGCCTATATGAGATAGGGGGATTCTTGTCAAGTGTGTTGTTTTTTAAGATGGGGCACACTAGGGCATGCTTTGGGGGAGAATGAAGGAGGACAGTTCGGTTTTGTTGCCTTTATCCAGCTTACTGGACAGGGGTCTAGGTAGGATGTGGTGGTGGTTATTTTAGATATAAGGTTTTTAAGCATGTCTTTTGAGGTGGGTGAGAAAGTAGACCAGCCTGAGTTTGTGGTTGCATGATTTATATTTTGTTTGGAGTTTGGTGGGGCATCAGATTTTAGTTTTTCTTTGTAGAAATTTGCTAAGGTTTGGGGATTTATGACTTGGCCATTTGGGTCATTTTTTGTTGGATTATTAGTTAAGGATTTTACAATTTCAAATAGCTCTCTTGGTCAGTTCAAGGATTTGGCTAGGATAGTGGAGTAATGTTCTTTTTTTGTGGTGTTGATAGTTTCTCTATATTGCTTTAGTTTCGCTATATATTGTACTTGATGCATTGGCAATTTTGAGCTTTGCCATTTGCATTTGCTTTTACGTAGGCTTGCTTTAAGTTGTTTGAGCTCTGGCCTGAACCAGGCAGGGTTGTTCTTCTTTATGATGGTGTGAGGTGGTGGGTCTATAATAAACGCTTTGGATATGATGTGATTCCAAGATGATATGGCGTCATCTAGGTTCATTGGATTTGTTGTAAATTGATGAATGGTCTGGTTGAGGAAGTCATCTTTGTCAAATTTCTAGTATTTTTTGTGGTGTGGGATGGGTGTGTGTGTATTGGTTGGGTGGTCATGAATGGGGAAGTTGAATTTGATGAGGTGATGATCAGACCAAGGTACCGGGAATACTTCGAGTGTGGAGGGGTTGTAGTTGTTGGGTAGGAAAACTAAGTCAAGTATATTCACTTTAATGTGGGTTTGGGAGTTGATGATTTGGTGATAGTCCATGTCTTTGATCGAGTTTAGGAGGGGTGAGGCTTGGTTCTATGGTAGGAATGTTAGGATGAGATCACGTACTAGGATTAGTGGGTTCCTGTAGTTGGATGAGCATAGTATCTCGGATATTATATCTAGGTTGTCTGTGTCTGTGGATGGTGGTCTGTATGTTAAGCAGAGATAAAGGGATCTGAGTTTTATGGCGAGTAAGTCTATGTTTCCAACGTTTTTTGATGTTATCGGTGTGGCTTTAAGGTTTTCCTTTATAATCACGAGGGTGCCTCTGCCTCTTTTTGTGGGTCTGTGTGAGTAAAAGGTTTCATAGCCTGGTGCGTTCAGCTGGTTTATTAGTACTGTGTCTGAGTCTGTTAGCGAGGTCTCAGTTATGCATACTATGTCAGGGGAGTCATCAGTTAGAATGTCATGGAAGATTGGGATTTTGTTCCTTATGAGGTATGCATTAACGAGGTAACATTTTAAGTGTTTTAATTGTGATTGGGTTATGTTTGTATCTTTTGGGGGGGATAGGTCTGAGTTGTATGTTGATGAGCCTATTCCAGTTATGTTTGGGTGTGTGAGAGGATCTGGGGAGGTGGTGGGTTAAGAGGTGTCTGCTGGGGGTGTAGATGATGGGTATGTGGTAGTACTGGATTGGGTTTAGCGCACGTGTAAGAGTTATTATAATTACTAGTATGAGGAATGTGTTTTTTAAACAGAAATTTGCTTTTGTGTCCATGATGGATTTTTTTGTTTGGGTAGGTTGGTAGCAGAGTAGTAGTAACGTGTCTGGTAAGTGGTTGGTAATGGGATGTAAGGATGTGGCACTAGTGCTGAAATGTTGAAGTAGTGGGATGGTCTGACTGGTTATGTAGAGAGAGTGGCTGTTAGTATGAGGTTAGATGTGGCTAGGGGGTACAGTAATGATGGGGTTTCTGTTTGAGAGTAGAATGCAGAGAAAACAACCAGTTAATACAGAGATGCAATGCAGTAGGCATTCGGCAATGTAATTCAGAAGGTAGAAACAGCAGTAGTTTTGTTACAGATTATTCAATGAAGTTGAAATACTTATAGATTTTTGAGGGATTTATTTATTGTTATTTTTATATTGCTCCTTCCCAAGATCAGGGGCGGTTTACAAAGGAACAACATTTCTTACATTGAACATGGTTTAACAGATTTAACTACTGTATGTACATAGTAGGATTGTTATTTAAGGTGCGCAGGTTGTTTCAGCTCAAGATTATTGCTAGGTAGTTAAAGGCAGCAGTGGGTTGTGAATGTCGTAGGCTGAGACATTTAGCTATAAAGTTCTATAAAGTTGTTCCTTGTTTGCTGATTCAATGCTTTGAAGAGCTTTTTCCTTGTTTTGCAATTATGTTGCTTCCTTTCCTGTGGGCGCGTGTGCATTTTCATTCATTCCTTCTAATCGTCAGAACACTTATCCAAGTTTGATGATGAAGACAGATTCTGGATGTTTAATTTCATATTTTAGCATTTTTTGTGTATTTGGATCTGATAATGCTGTTAAGGAAGCCTGGAGGACTCTGATAATAGCTTTGTATGTATAATCAATTTCTATGAGGCCCAATCCTCTTTCAGCACTAGGGATGTGCAGTCTCGGCATACACTGATTCTTGTACATTACTTCATGAGCATGGGAGAGTTTTCTTGTTGGTACATACAGTTTTTCAGGATCTTTGCTTTCTTGGCCAGCACTGCACAGTTGACAGAGGGTTTCAATGTTTTATCCACAATGATGTACTAGACAAAAAAGCAAAACAGGGGTTTGTAGAGCAATGTAAACACTATATCAAAAAATAAATTGCTCAAATTCAAAGGATACTAAGATTAATTAAGGAAAAGGGTCTCAGAATGAATGAGGAAGGGTCTAATCAGGCTGCACTGTACTGTAAGCCTGAGGACTCACAATCCCCTTTGTTACATCAAGGACCCATATATTCCTTGTACTGAGGTGAGATAAACTTGTAAATGCAGGCTCTATTTCACTCTGCGATGACACTTTTCAATACGCCAACAGAACTAGGCTTCATGGAGAATTAAGCTGTAAGGAGAATCCCGACTCTTTAACCTAATAAAAAGAGTCAAATAACTTATCTGAAAAAACGGTTAGAGTCAGGATGTGCCTCCCAGCTCCCAACGCAAATCCTAAGCGCTGATGCGTTTCACCGCCGATGCGGCTTCTTCGGGGGAGTTCAGCGTGCGGCATGCAGCGACTGGTCTGCTCAACACATGCTTAGAGCTTATCTTTCTAAGCCCAACTGAAGCAAAAAACGCCACGCTTAGTATCCTTTGAATTTGAGCAATTTATTTTTTGATATAGTTATCCACAATGATGCCTAGATTCCTTTCTTGGTTCTTAATGTGGAGCCTTGCATCATGTAACTGTAGTTTGGGTTGTTCTTCCCTATGGGGGTCATTCTGAACCACAAATAAGCCACCTGTACATGTGGGATAGATGTTTATCCCGCAAAAACATCTAGAACAGTGGTTCTTAACCTGGGTTCGATTGAACCCTAGAGGTTCGGTGAGTCAGTCTCAGGGGTTCGGCGGAGGTCAAGACACAACACACGCACCTGACTCATATGATTCGTGATGACACGCCCCGCTTGGCCATCATTGGCTGCAGTTGATCACGCTACATTGCTTGGCCAATCTGTGCTGCAGGGAATTTGGTGCACTCAGTAGTCGACTTGTGACTGTCGTGGTGGTATGTCATGTGATTTCTTTCTTAATATTTTAATCCATACTAACTATGTCGAGCAAAAAAAGAAAGTGGTCCGACGAATATGTACAACATGGATTCACATATATAACAGAACGTGATGGGAATCAGCGTCCTATCTGCATGATTTGCAATGCCAAGTTAAGCAATTCTAGTCTAGTACCGGCAAAACTAAAGGAACACTTCCTTAACCTGCATGGAGATGGGGAATACAAGAACACAACGCTTGCTGAATTCAAGGTGAAGAGAGCCAGATTCGATGAAAAGGCTACTCTGCCTGCTCTCGGCTTTGTACCCATCAACAAACCGATCCTCACAGCATCGTACGAAGTTGCTTACCTGATCGCAAAGCAGGGCAAACCACACACCATTGGTGAAACACTCATAAAACCAGCTGTGTTGAAGATGGCGAATATGATGCTGGGAAAAAGCGGCCGAAGTTAAATTATCCCAAATTCCTCTTTCAAATGACACCATCAGCGACAGAATAGAGGACATGAGCAAAGACATCTTGGCTCAAGTAGTTGCAGATCTGATTTCAAGCCCGGCAAAATTCAGCCTCCAACTCGACGAGACCACAGACGTTTCTAATCTAAGTCAGCTTGCTGTATTTGTGCGCTATGTGAAAGACGACATGATAAAGGAAGATTTTTTATTTTGTAAGCCTCTTACAACAACAACTAAGGCAGCCGATGTGAAGAAACTTGTGGATGACTTCTTCAGAGACAACAATCTTTCATGGGATATGGTTTCTGCAGTTTGTACGGATGGAGCTCCAGTCATGTTGGGAAGAAAGTCTGGTTTTGGTGCGCTAGTGAAAGCCGATGCACCACACATCATTGTTACGCATTGTATTCTGCACAGGCATGGGTTGGCAACAAATACCTTGCCTCCAGAAATGACAGAAGTATAAAAAATTGTAGTGGAATGTGTGAACTATGTGCAAAATAGTGCACTGAGGCACCGCATCTTCAGTGAGCTGTGTAAAGAAATGGGCTCTGAATTCGAGGTACTTCTGTATCATTCTAATGTTCGGTGGTTATTCCGGGGACAGGTGCTCAATCGTGTTTTTGCCATGCGTGTGGAATTAGCCCTGTTTTTGCAAGAGCACCAACATCGTCATGCAGATTGCTTCAAAAATTCTAAGTTCATTCTCATTTTAGCGTACATGGCTGATATATTCGCATCTCTCAATCATCTCAATCAGCAGATGCAGGGTGGTGGAGTCAACATCATCGAAGCGGAAAAAAACCTGAAGGCTTTTCAAAAAACGCTACCGTTATGGAAACGACGAACAGAGAACGATAACTTCGCAAACTTTCCCCTGCTGGACGACTGTGTAAGTAAGATCGAAGATGTGTCTGGAATCGGAGACATTTCTGTACCCACGGAACTGAAGTAAGCAATTGCCACGCACTTAGATGAGCTTGCAAAGTCTCTCGACGGATACTTCCCTACAAGAGAGTCATATCCAGCATGGGTGAGACAGCCGTTCACGTTTGGTGTTGAGACAGCAGATGTCAATGATGAATACCTCGACGAAATCATTGAAATTCAGCAGAGCCAGGTTCAACAGCAACTCTTCAGAACAACAACGCTCTCAACGTTTTGGTGTCAACAAATGGTAGCGTATCCTGTTATTGCTAGGAAAGCCCTGGACATTTTTATACCATTTGTTACAACATATCTTTGCGAGCAATCCTTTTCGAGGATGCTGGACATAAAAACAAAGAAAAGGAACAGACTTTGCTGTGAAAATGACATGAGAGTGGCACTTGCCAAGGTGAAGCCACACATTTGCAGATGACACAAAACTGTTTAAAGTTGTTAAAACCCAAGAGGATTGTGGAAAACTGCAGGAGGATCTGGATAAATTGGAAGACTGGGCATCCAAATGGCAGATGAAATTTAATGTGGACAAATGCAAAGTTATGCACCTAGGAAAGAACAACCCACACTATAGTTACACGATGCAAGGCTCCACATTAGAAACCACCACCCAGGAAAAGGACTTAGGAGTCATCGTGGATAACATGTTAAAACCCTCCGCCCAGTGTGCAGCGGCGGCCAAGAAAGCAAATAGAATGCTAGGTATCATAAAGAAAGGGATGGAGAATAAAACAAAGGATATTATAATGCCTCTGTATCGCTCCATGGTACGACCGCACCTTGAATATTGTGTGCAATTCTGGTCGCCGTATCTTAAAAAGGACATAGCGTTATTAGAAAAAGTACAGAGAAGAGCCACCAAATTGGTGAAGGGGATGGAAGGCTACTCCTATGAAGAGAGGCTAAAAAGGTTAGGGCTCTTTAACCTGGAAAAGAGACGGCTGAGGGGAGATATGATAGAGGTCTATAAATTAATGAATGGAGTGGAACGGATAAACGTGGATCAATTGTTTACGCTATCAGAATATAGAAAGACTAGGGGACATGTAATGAAGCTACAGGGTAAACTATTTAAGACAAATGAGAGAAAATATTTTTTCACTCAACGTGTAATCAAACTCTGGAATCTGTTACCGGAGGATGTAGTAAGGGCTGTTAGTATAGCTGGGTTTAAAAAAGGTTTGGACAAGTTCCTGGAGGAAAGGTCCATAAACCACTATTAAAAAGGGACCCAGGATATCAATGCTTGACCCAGTACAAGCATTGTGGAACCTGTGTCTTTTGGGGATATTGCTAGGTACGTAGGACCTAGATTGGCCACTGTTGGAAACAGGATACTGGGCTTGATGGACCTCGGTCTGACCCAGTATGGCATGTCTTATGTTCTTATGTTCTTATTTCTGAACTGGTCTCTCAAAGGCAACAGCAGAAGTCACACTGATTTGCAGTAAATATTCATTATTATTGTAGCGGTGTAGCCTGTTGGAAATTAGGTGATGGGTGTGTGTTAAAATGTTAAAAATAATAAATACAATAAATACAATAAGTTCATTATTGGAATACATAAGGTTAAAATTAAAAACATTTCAGTGTGGTAGTATTAAAAAAGGTCATGTCTTTGTGAAAAGTTATGTATGTAATTTGTTGTGAGTTCATGCATTGTATTGGTTTTGTTCTTTGAACACAGTGATGTTAATGCACGATTCATTTTGTGAACCAGTAAAACATATACCTATGTCTTGAATTTGAAAAAAATCATATTTTATTTTTCAATAAAGAAGGGTTTGGTGAATGTGCATATGAAACTGGTGGGGTTCAGTCTCTCCAACAAGGTTAAGAACCACTGGTCTAGAACCATATTCTGAACCTTCACGGCCCTACACATATATGCACTTAAATGGAGATTGCAGAACGTAGTATGACTGCAGTCTGGAAAACAACATCATGCAGTGTTATGAAACAGAAAGCAGAGGAAAGAGAGGATGTAAGTCAAAGCAGCAGAAATAAACACCCCCACAAATGTATGCAGTAGAGCACCGGTGCTCAATTTGGCTATGCTGGCATTTGCTGTGTGAGCTAAAGGGGCACAGCTAGGGCTCCCTAACAATGACCATGTCCTGGAGATGATACTGGTGATGGAGTCCTAGGGACTCCATTGGAAAAGTAAGCCCAATCATTGGTTCTATGTGCAGCACCCAGCCAGCTGGAGTGTTGTGCTCCTCACAGTGGATATTTACAATATGCTCTATACAATGTGTACAGTCCTCTGATACAGATAAGGTCATATGTGAATCTTATCAGAACACTATATTGGGGATATCTTATCCTGGTGGCTATATGGCACATATCTTGTGCACAAGTCATTGTTGCGGGTGTTTTCATATGTGGGCCTATGATGTACAAGGCGCATACAAAGTTTGACACTTGAGGATGATATACTGGAAGGGCTGTTTGGGACAACTGCAGCTCCGTATTTGTTTGAGGTCCACTATTGTCGTTATTGTATATGTAAAAAGCCAAATAGAAATGTAGTGAGCAGGTATGCTGCTGGGATGAAGGTACTGATTGCTGTGTCTGGTGTCTACAATTGTGCACAGTTGTAGGGAGCGACGATGTCTCTGGGTATGTCTGTGTGGTGCTTGCACTGCTGACTGCTGTCATTCCAATGGCCCTTTAGTAGTGAAGGGGAAATGTTTGGATAGTTTGCTATGGGGGGGCCTGTTCTATTGGGTTCATGTCCTTACTTAGCACTGTATAGTCATTATCCTGAGATGTACACAACATGCATACCTCGGGGTGTCATCTACTGCCATGTATGTAGTGCTGTACTGCATCTTGTGCCAGTAGGTTCACTCCCAATCTGTTTTCCTGTTACATTCATTTGCACAGTGATTGCTTTGTAGTGATCTGAGCATGCCACAGACTAGTTTCTATTATCTAACATGCATCCACCTATAGCTTTTGCCAACTTTCATTGTCATTCAGCCTCAAAACAGCACAGTCCCTGCCCACGGCAGCTTCACAGCTGCATGTCTTAAAAGGGGGGCAGAGGAGGGTGTGGCTGTTCACAGGTATATTGCAGAGATGGGCAAGGTCACAGACTTACATCATTTCATAATATGGTGAGCGTGGGGAAGCAAAAAGCTGTTGCGGGCATATACCCATCTTTGTACAACATAATGCTGTGTGCGGGCCATGCCTAGCACGTCTCTGTAGGTGATTCTGTATATGCGGCTGCATCTATCCCCACGTGTGCAGAATTAGGTTCTATTCCTGCACGTCTCCATTTGGACATGCTCACTGCCCGGATGTGTTCGTTTTTGGAATTGGCCTCTACATGCATACCTTTGCACTTGCCCACATTAAGTTTCATTTGCCATTTGGATGCCCAGTCTTCCAATTTATCAAGGTCCTTTTGCAATGTTTCACAATCCTCTTGTGTTTTAATAACTTTGCATACTTATGTATCATCTGCAGATCTCATTTTTCCCATTTCCAGGTCATTTATGAATATGTTAAAAAGCAGCAGACCCAGCAAGATCCCTGGGGTACGCCACTATTCACTTTTCTCCATCGAGAAAACTGGCCATTTAGCCCTACTCTCTGTTTTCTATTTTTTAATCAGTTCATAATCCACAATAGTACACTGCCTTCTATCACATGACTTTTAATTTCCTCAAGTCTCTCATGAGCGACCTTGTTAAAGGCTTTTTGAAATGCCAGATGCACTATAAACCCGATTCAGGGGCATGTCCAGGCTGTCTGGACAACCCCAATCAAAACAGGCCCGTTTGGACCTGATTCTGGACCATGGGAACAAAACATTCCTGTGGAAACCAGAATTGGGCGCCATGACAGCCCTGTGTGCTCCTGCCACCTACGGGGACATCCTCGGCACCCCTTTTCCACACTCCTGACCCAAGGCTGGCCTGCTGTTGCCTGGATAAGCTGCAGGGACCCCCTCCCCCCACACACCTGGCCCCTGGCCCTAGGGGGGATATCCAGGCCCAATCGCTGGGTTTTCGCTGCTTATTCCACTTTTGTGGTAGAATAAGCAGTGCGTCTCCATGGGCCCAGCAGGACATACAAGGCCATGACCTTAATCAGCCCTGTATGTCCAACCAGGCTGGCCCACCCCTGCTCCACCACAATCCTGCCCCCTCCTTCCCCCTGACAGCTCTCCCCATCCTGATGCACAGGACATACAGGGAGAGCCAGAGGAGTCATCCGGCTAACCTACTACTACAACTGCTACTAGCATTTGTATAGCGCTACAAGTCATACGCAGTGCTGCACAGACATGTAAGAGACAGTCCCTGCTCATCAGAGCTTACAATCTAGTCAAGACAGACAAAGCTGATCAGACCCTAAAGCAGTAGAGAAGAGATGGATTTTCAGTCTGGATTTGAAAAGGGCCAGAGAAGGTGCCTGATGTACAGACTCAGGTAGTTTGTTCCAGGCATAAGGAGCAGCAAGGTGAAAGGAGCGAAGTCTGGAGTTAGCAATAGAAGAGAAGGATACAGATAGAAGCAATTTGCCAGAAGAGCAGAGTTTCCGGGGACGTGTGTAGGGAGGTATAAGAAAGGAAAGGTAGTGAGGAGCTGCAGAGTGAATGAACTTATGGGTCAGCAAGATAAGTTTGAAATGGATGCGGAAACGGATAGGGATCCAATGAAGTGACTTGAGAAGAGGGGTAATATGAGCATGATGAGGCTGGCAGAAGATTAGTCGCACAGCAGAATGTTGAACAGATTGAAGGGGAGAGAGATGATTCAAAGGGAGACCAGCAAGGCGTAGGTTACAATAGTGAAGACAGGAGGTGATTAAGAAGTGGATAAGGGTCTTAGTAGTGTGTTCAGAAAGGAATGGGTGGATTTTGTTGATGTTATAGAGAAAGACATGGCAGGTCTTAGCTATCAGATGGATGTGTGTGGAGAAGGAGAGAGAGGAGTCAAATACAACCCCAAAGTTGCGAGCTGAGGAACCAGGGAGGAGTAGAGAGTTATCCACAGAGACTGAGAAAGGAGGAAGGGGATAGCAGGTTTTGGGGGGGGGGGGGAGGGGAGAAATAAGAAGCTCGGTTTTGGCCATATTTAATTTCTAGTGGTGATGAGACATCCACCTTTATGTACCTGCTTATTTGCTCCTTTAAAAAAAAATAACAGCTTAGTGAGATAAGACTTTCCTTGGCTAAATCCTTGTTGACTTTCTCCCATTAAACTTTGCCTATTTACATATTCAGTCATTTTCTTCTTTATGATGGTTTCTACTATTTTGCTCAGGACTGACATCAGGCTCGCCAGTCTGTTTCCTGTTTTCCAACTCTATAAGGTTTCTTTCAGGGCAATTTCTCCAAATGAGTGAGTTTTGCGCATACATGGCAGTCACGACCTTCACTCCTAAGCCCCCAGGGTAAGTGGAGTATGATCTCAGCCTCTCAAAGTTACTGCGTAGTATTTGCATCATTCCAAAGACAGCCTTCTTCTGGACTTCACAAGATGTAACATGTATAGCTAATTTATCAAGCTATTTTATTTATTTATTTATTTACATTCTCTTATACACTGTGCTATTCTGCATCAGTGCAGTTTACATTGAACAAACTGAAATTACATTGAACAGGGCATTATAACTTGGAGATAACTATTTTACAGGGAACATGGGCTATGGAGGGTTAAGTGGTTTGCCCAAGACCACAAGGAGCACCTGTGGGACTAGAAACCACAGTCCTTCCGGCCCAAGGTTGCTGTCCTCTAGTGGGATTTGAACCCCTGACCTTCCGGCCTGAAGTACCTTGCCCCAACCACTAGGCCACTCCTCCACTCCACTCCACTATGCTTAGAAATTGCTCTTAGTCAAGCTTGTGGTACCAAATACGATGGGAAATAACTCAGAATCTTTCTGCCACATTTTCTTGGTCTGACTGCATTTCTTGGTACTTGAAGATTCCCTCCCTTTCAATGTGATTTACATGATAGTCGTTGGGGCAGTTTTTCCAAATGGGTTAGTTTTGTGCATACCATGGATAGTCATGAACCTTGGGTTCTGTGTGATTGTAAACTTTGGGCTTCAACATAATTCCAATCTTTTAAAAGACTCGTTCAACAAGAAGAAGAATACATTTTGAAAAGGAATGCTTTGAGTTTCAGATCTGAGTTTAGAAATAGAACGGCAACATTGCTTATGACATGTTTTATTGTTAATGATTTGGACCAGATGGCGACTGGTGAGTTTTTTAAATATATGACCATGCATGCATTAGTATTTTCTCCATTGTAATGCCATACTGTTTGAGTGAAACCTTTTGAGTGAGCGCATTTATGCAACATTAAGGGGCATGTTTACTATGCTGGGCTAATGGTTAGCATGGGCTATTTGTAACTAGGACCCATTGAATAACATGGATTAAAAACTGGATGTCATGATACTGCTTTGGGATAAGCTACACTTCTGTTTGCTTATAGAATGACCATGAAGAAGTCCTAGAGTAGGGTGAAACCACCAGCCAGGTCAGACAGATAACAATTTTTGAGTGGATCTTGTATTGAATATTTGGATGAATTTTTCATCGATTTGGTTCAGTTTGAAGGTAAGTAATGAACTGTGTGTTGAGAATGAAGCGTGATATGAACTTTTAAGTGCATTTGAAAAAAAAAAAGAAAAAATGAAAAGGAGAAAAATTTAGCAGCAATTCAATTTGGCAACGATGACATTTAAGTTGATGAAAAGATTACAATTCATTAAGTAACATCGTGAAGAAATTTGAGCCTCTTAATTGCTTTTTGACTGATGTTTTAGCTGAATGATTAATATGCAGTTTTGAAGTTTATAATCACATTAAGTATATCATTATGGATCAAACAATTTTTGATCGATTCTATTTAATTATTATAAGTAAAAATAATAGTACCTCAAACATACATTTTTAAACTGTTAAAATGGACAGCAGAAGCTTAAATTAAGCCCTAATTGCAGTTATATCAATGAAAGTTAACAATGTAATATATTGTTACTGTATATGTGGCTCCTTTTGACTTTTCAGGAAATATTGTTGACTTTAATATAGTCACACCAGATGCATTAGGATGGAGTGAACAGCTGTTTACTCCTGCAAGAAGTAGAAAGACTAAGGGACACACCATAATGCTTCAAATTGGAGAAAACATTTTTTTCACTCAACATGTAATCAAGCTCTGGAATTCATTGCCAGAAGATGTAGTAAAAACTGTGACTATATCTGGGTTTAAAAGAGGCTTGCACAAGTTCCTGGAAGCAAAGTCCATAAACCATTATCAAAGTAGACTGAGGCAATCCACTGTTTACCTCTGGAATGTTGTCATTAAGTGCCATCGAGTCAGTGTTGACTCATGGTGACCATCTGGATAGCTGTCCTAAATGTGTTCAGGTCTTCAGTAAAACGGCTCATTGTTGATAAGCAGCATGGAATCTGTCTAGAAACATAACAACAGAAAAAGACCACATGGCTTATCTAGTCTGTCCTTCCATATCAATGACTACAACAGCCCCCTTTTTTCCTTTAGAGATTCTCTGTGTTTGTCCCATGCTTCTTTGAATTCAGATACTGTCCTCATCTCTACCACCTCCACTGGGAGACTATTCCATGGATCCACCACTCTTTCCATAAAGAAATATTTCCACATATCACTCCTGAATCTATCCCCTTTCACCTTCATCCCATGTCTCCTCATAGCAGAGCTTGCTTTCAATCAAAAGAGGCTCTCCCCCTGTGTCTTTATGCCATGGAGGTATTTAAACATCTCAATCATATCACCTCTATCCCACCTTTCCTCTAAGGTGTACATATTAAGATCCTTAAGTCTGTCCTCATATGCTTTATAATTAAGACCACTAACCATTTTAGTAGCTACCCCCTGTACTGACTCCAACCTGTTTAAATCCTTTTGAAGGTGCAGTCTCCAGAACTGTACACAATACTCCAAATGAGGTCGCACCAAAGACTTATACAGAGGCATTATCACCTCCTTTCTTCTGCTGGCCATTCCTCTCCCTATGCACCCAAGCATTCTTCTAGCTTTTGCTGTCGCCTTTTCTACCTGTTTAGCTACTTTAAGATCATCAGACACAATCAGGCCTAGGTCCCGCTCTTCTTTAGTGGACAAACGTTCTTCACCACATATACTATATCGCTCCCTTGGATTGCTAAAGCCCAAATGCATGACCTTGCATTTTTAACATTAAATCTCAGCTGCCAAATTCTACCTTTTGGGAACATGACAGGTACTTGTAACCTGGACTGGCCACTGTTGGAAATAGGATACTGTACTTGTTAGACCTTTGGTCTAACCCAGAATGGCATATTTTAGGTTCTTTTGCCTTCAGGAAGATCACTGACTATTTTAATAAGCACCCTCTACATTGACTCCATCCTGTTTAATCCTTTTTGAAGGTCTGGTCTCCAGAAATGGACACAGTACTAAAAAATGACTTATACAGAGGCACTATCACTTCCTCTTTGTGCTGGTCATTACTCTTCTTATGCACCCAAGCATCCTTTTGGCTTTATATGTCACTTTTTCTACCTGTTTATCTACCTTAAGATCATCATAAACAAATATCCTCCAGTTCCCATTCTTCTCTCATGGACAGAACTATTTCACACCTATACTGTACCTCTCCATTTGATTGTTTCAGTCCAAATGCATGACTACATTTTTTTTTAGCATTAAATCTCAGCTGCCAAATTTTAGACCATTTTTCAAATTTCATTAGAACTCTCATCATGTTATTTACACTACTGTCTACCCTATTGCAGATTTTGGTATCATCTGCAAAGAGGCATACCTTACCCAGCAGCCTTACCACAACATCACTTACAAAAATGTTAAAAAGAATCGGACCAAGGACACTTCTCTGTGGCACAACACTGTCAATGCCCTTCTCAGTAGAGTGCACTTCAATTATCTGTACCCTTTGTTTCCACCCATTTAACCAATTGGTCACTTTAGGACCCATCATAAGTCACCTGTATGAAACAGTGTCAAAAGCTTTGATTGGGTGACCAGCGATTTGGACTGAGGGAGAGCGCTAGGTGTGCTATACTTAAATTTCAGTAAAGAAATTAATCAGATTTGTCTGACAAGACCTGCCTCTAGTAAAACCATGCTGCCTGGATCCTGAAATCCATTGGGTTCAAGAAACATTACTATCCTCTATTTTAGCAGTGTTTCCATTAATTTACTCACTGCAGAGGTCAGACTAAATGAACAATAGTTCCCAACCTCTTTCTTACTTCCACTTTTGTGTAGAGGGACAACATGAACTCTTTAGGAACACTCCTGACTCTAAAGATATGTAGCACCTCCTTGGGTGTGCTTCTGGGTCTGGGACTGGCCTGACTGGAGTCCTCTCGAGGGTGGTCTCTGTTGATCCTTGTCAGTTTAGCACCTGGTGCCTCTACCTGTGGAAGAAAGGTGTTAGCAAGTAGGATTTCCCTCCTCTCACCCCAGGAAACCTCTCCAAGAAGCACTGCTGCCTTAAATAGTATTTACAATCTATTTACAAAATATATACATCAAGTATTGTGATAAAATAATGCAGTATGTACAAGCTATATTATTATAAGTGGTTTAAGCAGCTAAGGTGAGATAAGGCAATTCAAACAACCAACTATAACCTTATATGTAATGACTTAAGTAAACCTTAAAAGATTATGGATCTAACTTTAATAATCTGCCTCCTAACTCCCTTCCCTTTCCCTTTGCCCACCAGCCCCAAGTCTCACCCACTGCTGGAGCTCTGGACCGGTGGCTGCTTGTAAAAGGAGAGGTTTTGTAGCTCTGTCCAATTGCTGAGGCTGTAGCCTTGACTCCACCTCCTCCTAGATCTTATCCAATCCAGAGAGGGTTCTACACTTTTGCTCACTTTGGAACAACTGTTTCAGCTCTCCTTTGAGCCGATCTGCCGCTGTAAGTCCCTGAGTCTTGTGGCTCCTAGTCCGGAATAGACTCTCTGCCACAGCAGCTCTCCCCATGGAGCTGATTCTGCCACTGCAGCTCTCCCTGGAGCTGATTCTGCTACCATAGCTTCCCCTGGAGCTGTTTCTCCACCATTGCAGTCCCCAATGATACATTGAAGAGGTTAGACAGTAGAGACACAAAAACTTCCCTAAGTTCCTTCAGTACTCTTGTATGTATCCCATCAGGTGCCATTGCTTTTTCTACTTTTATTTTAGCTAGCTCATCATGAACATAGTCTTCTGAAAATCGTTCAATATCCACCTCACTTTTGTTCCTAGATGTGTGTGTGATGAGGTGCTACTTTTGGCCATTCATCTGAGAACATAGAAAATAAATATTTGTTAAGAAATTAAGTTTTATCATCATCAGCTTCGACATAATTTTCCTCTTCACTCTTGATTCTGACAATACCACTTCTGCGCTTCCTCCTGCCACTAAACACATCTTTCCTAAAAATGGTTTGTTGTCCTTGTGATATCCACTTTCAGTTTTGCCTGCTGCTTTAATATACCCCAAAGCTGATCCCATCCAGCTAACAACTCTTTGGGATGTTGTTCCATCTTGACAAAGTTAGCTTTCCTAAAGTCTATGACTCTCATTGGTTCCTCATTTTTAAATGAACTATCATCCCTTGTCTTAATAGTGAACCATACCATTCAATGATCACTAGATGCGAGATGTTCACTCACTATAACATTAGAAACACTCTCCACATTTGGAGAGCACTAGTTCAGGTATGGTCCCCTCCTGCGTTGGTTCTATTCCCAGTCGCCAGAACAGCTCTCCCTGTAGAGTATCCAGGATCTCCTCACATCTAGACACCACAACAGCAGGGAGGTCCCACTCAACAGCAAGCATATGGAAATCACCCATCAGTAGCACTTCTCCTGTCATAGCAATACTGTGAATATCTAACAAAATCTCTGTCCACTTCTGTCTGTGAAGGAGGTCTGAATATTATCAATCACATCCATTTCTACTGAGGTACTTAGGGCCCAAATTTCAGTAATCTATTTTGGAAGGGCAATGCGCCACATCGGCACATAGCCCTCTCCACCGACCTCTAACCCTGATATTCAATGCCACAGCAACAGCATTGAATATCCAGGAATCGCCATAGACACAGAAGGGTACCAAGGCTAAGCATGCAGCAGCGATATTGGATGCTGCCCGGTTAGCTCCTGTGCCTTAAAGCTAGGTGAGGGTTTACCACACCTATCTTTTAGGTGCAGGTCGCTAACTGGGCAACATCCAATATCACTGCTGCATGGTTAGCCGCAGTCTCTGCCTCTGCTCTGCCCTGGAATGCCCCCAACACATGTCCCGATGCTAACCAGATAGCATCGGGGCATGTAGGGGTCTTAGTAGGGGATATTCAACAACACTAGCTGTGTAGGTGCCATTGAGTATCCCTGTTTAAGGCATTTACATGGTTTACTTGGCTGTAAACCATGTAAATACCTTTTGAATATTGGGTCCTTAATGTTTTAGTTACTTTGAGACTTTATTTACCCATCCCCATCTAATAAAGTTTAAAGCCCTCTTCAATAGGTTAGCCAATCTACTTTGATCCTTCTTGAATAAGTGGACGCCATCTCTGCTCAGCAACCTTTAGAAAGTCACCCCATGCTCTAGATAACACCATTCACGCACATTCATGCATTCATCTCTAGGATACGAGTTTTTCTGCCTGAGCATTTACCTCTCAATAGGGAGGATTGAGGAAAACACCACCTGCATACCTATCTGCTTCACCATCTCTTTCAGAGCCATAAAGTCACTCTTGATATACTTGGAGATTTACCTAACAGTATCATTTGTGCCAACATAGATGAGCAGCACTGGATAACAGTCAGTAGGACTGATGAGTCTGCAAACTCTCTGTAACATCTTGTATTCTGGTACCTGGCACACAGCATACCTCCCGGGACATCACATCTGGATGGCAGATGAATGCTTCAGTACTCCTCAGAAGAGAGTGATCAACTTCCTTGTGGTTACAGATTCAGTAACTTTGGGGCTTTGAGTTCAGATTCTTCCTGTCACTGGAATATTCTCACTTCCTCAACTTCCAGGGCTGCATAGCAGTTCCTCAGCTCAAGAGTTGGTGGACTGTAGCATGGATTTTGCAGACTCTGGTGACCCATGTCTGGCTCTCTTCTTTCTGTACCATATCATCTTCACCTCTGTTGGAAATCTTGGATACTTGAAAAAGCAGTTCAATACAGTTCTTGCTGTCATGGATGCTTCTCAGTCTCTCTGTCTCTTCTCTCAGTTCTTCCACTTGTTTCACAAGGGATTCAACTTGTGGACATCTTGCACATGAATACAGTCCTTCTCTTGGGATCAGTCTGTCCTTCTGGACAGAAGCAGAAGCTGTAACAGGGTAACAAGCTTTTATGACATTATTTTCGAATCCATAGTTCAGTTGTAGGAACTTTGGCACCTGTTGAAAGAAATGAGAAAAAGACTTACCAAGTCCCTAACCTTTCCTCAGCCATCATTTAAGACACAAAGCAGTTAGCTTCTTCTGTGAGGTCTAACACCTCTGTTCCAAATCCCTGTATGTCGTCCTGCTTGCTTACTCAGCTGCCATTTAGATGGAGTAGTTTATTTTCACTTGATGGTATTAAAATCTGATCTATGGGCCCGATATTGAATAATGACAGCTATGTGCTGCTATGGGGCATAGCCGTCTTTGCTGAACCTTAACCCCGGATATTCGATGCTGGGGTCATATGCGGCCCAGCATTGAATACTCAGGTTTGCCGCACAGACTCCCAACTTCAGTAGCTAACCGGGCAGTGGCAATATCACCACTGCCCAATTAGCAACTATCATCGCCTCCACTCCTCCCTGGAATGCAACCAGGCCCGATGCTAAGCGGTTAGCATCAGGGCATGTAGAGGAGAAGATTGGGGATATTCAGGGGCACTAACCATAGGGTGGTTTTTTTTTTAGTGCCGTTGAGTCAGTGCTGACTCCTAGGAACCCAGTTGCCTCTGGGTTTTCTTGGCAATGTATCACCGGAATTAGATTGCCGGCCTTTTCTAACCATGTTAGTGCCATTGAATATCCCGCTGAGTGGCATTTGTAGAGTTTACGAGGCTTAAGCCATGTAAATGTCTTTCAAATATTGTGCCATATCTGTCTAATGTGCTTCCTTTGTAGAATCACCTAATCAAAGCTTCTTCAAATATATGTAATTGTTTTCTTTAGCATCTTCAGCTCCCAAACCCTGGACCACAAATGCATTTACTAAGTACTACCAGGTGGAGACCTAGGGGAGGGGAGGGTTCTTCCTGGATGGGGCTGGGGGCCTTCTTGAGGAGTGAATCGGCTTATTAGGGGTACTCTTCTGAGGGGAGTGGCAGTCCCACCACTGACTTTGGGAGGAGGTCAACATTTTCAGGTTCCAACCCCTTTAAGAGTGTGACTAGGATTATCGGGCCTTGTGTTAGAAGCCCAATGGTCCTAGTGGGGAAAAATTAATGTCAGCTTGTAATAATCACTGCAAGCTGCATTATTTGATTTGAATACTAAAGAGATGTTTTCCATGCATTCGCATGCTTTGCATCTCATTATTATGCAACTCACATTGCAGTGCAAAATTGTGTGTTACAATAAAACAACACATGTTTTTGCCATTTACAGTTAACTTTGACTATATCACCTATTATATATAATGTCCAGGCGGTTAACAATTAAAATAACATTTAATTTAACTGCATTTATATCCCACTTTTCACCGGGTCAAAGCGGTGTAACATGTAACATAGGGAGGGGTAATTTCTTTTAGGATGGGGCCATCACCAAGGTCAACAATTAATGATTATGGGTGGACATGGACATGATTTACTTCTGCTACATAAGAATATAAATAAAGAAAAATTAAAAGAAATAAAAAAATAATATGACTGATGTAAAAGAAGGAGAGAGGAAGGTCTAGGTTACAAATTTGGCAACATTTGAATAAACAATAAGCACATAAGGAGGGGAGGAAAGAATGAATATAAGACAACAGTGATTGGCGATGACTGCTGAGGCAGGTTGCTGAGATGCAGCCATGGGTGGTAAAGAAAGGTAAGTTGATGATCACATAGAAGCCACAGATGGGAAAGCTTGAACGAAATAACTTTTGAAAAGAAAATTAAAGCAAATAAAAGAGTTGGCAGCAGAAGTCAAGAGTAAGAAAGTTGTATAGAACAGGAGCAATAACCTGATGAGAAGATGAATAAGCAGAAGAAGAATGAACCTGATGAAAATTAGGAATGACTAAGAGATGATGTGTGGATGATAAAAGAACATGTGAAGGCATGTAAAGGATCAAAAATGGATGTGAAAAGGAAGGATTGCTAGAATGGAGAACATGAAAAGTCAGAGTAAGAACTCTGAATTTAATATGATAGATAATAGGAAGCCAATGTTCAATGATGAAGAGAGAAATAACACTATCAAATATTTTAGCTCCATATAAAACTTTGATAGCCATATTTTGAATTAACTGTAAACGTTGTATCCAATATTAGGGAAGTCCAAGAAGAAGGGAATTGGTGTAGTCGAGACAAGTTATTACCATTGAAAGTACAAACAGGAAGATTTGAGATCAACATATGTCCTAATAGAACAAATCGGTTTAAGAGTGAAAAAACATTTTCTAATGATATGAGAAATATGTTATGAGAAAGAAAGATGACAATCAAAAAGTATTCCAAGAATTTTAACAGAATCTTGAAGCAGAATGGGAGTACCATATATTGATGGACATATGAGAAGTGAAAGTGAAATATCATTTGAGAAAAGCATAGCTGCAGTTTTCGTAGTGTTAAGTCTAAGGCCATGGGACACCCACCAATCGACAATTCGGTCAAGTTTATGAGAAACACTAGAAATCACTACAGAGGAGCAAACTGGAAGATGAAAAAGAAGTTGAACGTCATTGGCATAAATGAAAAAGGTTATGTCCACAGATTGAATTAAGAAAGCCAAAGGATCAAGAAAAATGTTAAAAAGAATAGGGCCCAACACGGAACCCTGAGGAACATCACAGTGAATAGACTGAGAGGCAGAGAGCGAGGAAGACCAGGAAACCTGAAAAGTGTGATCTTGCAAATAAGAACAAAACCATCCAAAACAGAATCAGAAACACCAAGGGAACTAACAGACAAAAGAAGAGAGTGATCAACCAAATCAAAAGCAGCTGTAAGATCGAGGAACACCAGAAGAACTTCATGATTGGTATCAAGAGCAGAATGAACATAATCAGTAATAGCCAAAAGAGTGTGTTCGATGGACAGATTGGGGCAACCCCCCCCCTCCCCATTTAAGCCAGATGGAGTGCACTCATTTTGAGAAAATAACTGTAATCTTGAAGCTGCTGAGCCGCCAGTCTCTCCACCACTTTAGGAAAAAAGGGAGCAGAGAGATAGGCTTGTATTTGGGAGGACTGAGTGGATCAGTTGTACCAGGCTTAAGAACAGAGAGAATGATAGCCTGTTTCCAAAAATAAAGAAAAACACCAGAAGAAAAAGATGCTGATATAATTGAATATAATTGGGGAAGAAATGAAGCACTGACCAAGTTAAAAAGATTGGAAGGCATAGAGTCAGTGGCAGCTTCAGTAGAATGAGATTTAGCAGTAATATGTGAAAGTTCACTGTGGAACCTTAAAGGCTGAAAATTTAAAGGAAGAAGAACAAAAAAAGGGAGAGGAAACCGATGCAGAAACTGACAAAAGACAAGGACAAGGAAAAGACAAAGTAGATTGGAGATCTAGAATCTTTTGCTGAAAGGCAAAATGCAAAATCTTGTGGTTGAAGAAAGGAACTGTCTGTTGAGACTTCAGGGGAATCAGTAAGATGATGTAGGAAACAAAATTAATGAGAAGAAGTTGAACTCTTGTGAATCTGAGAAGAATAGTAAGTTCTCTTTTCTGAAAGAATAGCTGCATGACAATGTTTAGAAGCCAACTTAAAAGAAAAAAGCACAGAGGCTGAGCGAAGGTTACGCTAGCGATGCTCAAGCTTAAGAAGGTGTAAACCAGAATGAGGGAATAAGAAGAGAATAAGAAGAAACAGGACGCAAAGGAACAGTCAGTTCAAAAACGGCTGTACTAGCAGAGTTAAGAACCTGATGATCAGAATGAGAAGAATCAAATTAAGCAACAAAAGGAGAACAGTTTGATATGAAAAGATCGTGTGAAATTTTGGAGGCGACGGTGATATCGAGGCAGGGGTCTTAAGGAAAGGTGGGGGGAAGAAGGGAGAGTAAGAGAAAAAGAAACCAGAAAATGATCCGGCCAAGGGTAAGGTGTAAACATTGAAGAAAGGAAGGACAGAGAAGATGTTATGACAAGTCCTAAGGTCTGGCCAGTGACATGAGTTGGATCACTGATAGGCTGCTTTAGATATGAGGATAATAAAAAGCACGTCACTTCCCTACTAGCAGGTCAAAGAGGCAGAGCAATGGCGGCTGCATTTGTGGCCACGAATCAGCAAACAGACAAGCTACAACAGCGAATCAGGGTACAATCTGTTAAAAGACATAAAAGAGAGCACTAATAAAAAAATGTGTGTTATGTGGCAAAAAATGTGCAATAGTGCCACATAACATGCTTAATATTGTGTGTGTGTGTGGTTTTTTTTTAGTGCAGTCAAGTCAGTGCTGACTCCTGGCAACTCAGCTGCCTCCAGGTTTTCTTGGCAATGTATCACAGGAAATAGATTGCCAGGCCTTTTTTGTCAAGGCAATGGATGATAAAGTTACTTGCCCAAGGTTACAAGGAGTGCTAGTGGGAATCAAACCCTTGATCTTCTGGGTATCATGCAATTGACCTAACCACTAGACTACTCCTCTAGTATTACAATACCCTTTCTAATTTCCAGGCTTCATTGTACTAATGACTTTAAGGTCCAATGGGTACACAGGGTCCTTTCCCACTCCAAGAAGGTACAGTAAACAGGTTCCTAAGACCATTTGTCATCTGCAAGCAGAAGAGATCTTAAGATATTTGCATGCATTTTCCTGCTTTGCATCTCATTATTACTCAATGTGTATGGGGTAAATTAACATGCATTGTGGCAAAATAATGTACATTATTGCCCTTTAATGCATTTTAAGAGGCAAATGTGAATTATTCCCGGAAAACATTTTTGTGACTACCCTCCCCCCCCCCCCCCTGCCAAATTTATTCCTGCTGCAAAAGTGAACAAAATAACTTATAACCTCTCTGGAATTTTAAGTGAGATTTTCAGCGACTCAATGAATACATTTTTTTTAAAGCAGAGGTTATTTTAAATTCACAAACAGGATAGAATCCAATCTGTCCCTTGTTTACTGAGAAATCATTAAATATCAGGACAGCAGCAAATGGCAGCTGTGTTTAAGAATAGTCAATTTGCTTTTGCTCCTTTCTCATTTCAGATGCAGCTAATTTTACTTGGATGAGGCCCTTGTTAAAAGTTTCACTAATTATAGGAAACTTAGCCCCTGAGGTAGTTTTCAGCCATAAACAATTATGAATTATTATCCCTATTTTTTTTTTTTCTTGAGGAAGTCGCAGTGGCCCAGCTTTAATTAGACAGACTATTATATCAATGAAAAGTTCATCTATCAAAAGGAGCTCCAAGATACAATAGATTTTTCAAAACTCTTACTTGCAGCTAATTTTCACATTTTTATTTACTTTACATCAAGCATTTTACACAGTACTGCATTATGAAAACTGGAAATACTGGATCTTTTTGCCTTTTTAAATAGGATTGTACAGGGACATTTAATAAAATGCAGTAAATTACTAGCAAACACATGAACCGCACAACTGTGATTATTTAATTCTATTCTAAATATTTTAATTGTTAACTATGTTGATTGTAATATATGTTCCTATACTGCTATTTTATTCACGATGTTCAAGTTCAAGTTATTTGTATTAAGTTGAATGTATCTGTTTGTTGATTGTAAACCGCCCTTCATCTCTGGAAGGGGCGGTATAGAAAAATCTCTAAATAAAATAAGGGTATGTTCACTAAGTAGCAGTAAGGGCACACCTGTTAGCAAGCTGTTAACGGCAGCAGTAAGGGTGTTTTCATGCAGTAAAGGCCAGGGCGGGGAGCAGGCATTTTGGTGGTAAGGGCGCTAGGCTCCTCTTATCATGCGCTTACAGGACATCAGGTGTTAAGCTGACAACCATGCACCTTAACACCAGAAAATGGCAGTCACCAGGATAAGTGAGCCCCTGTAAAAGTCACATTTTAGCTGATGGCTGGAAGGAAAGGTAGGAGCTAATGGACCTGTCAGATCCATGGGCATCCTACGTGTCAGTCAGTAAGTGGGATGAGCATGTGGGAGGCAGCTGTACTCTATCAGTGAGGGGTGCCCACATAATATTTTGTAATGTCAGTGTGTGGCATAGGATTGTGAAGAGGTATCCCCCTCCACAGAGGCAGAATCGCCACAATGTGGGCATCAAAAGGATGACTGAACAAGAGTGGTGACGTGCAGATCATTCACAGGAGAGGTGGGAGTGATACATCCAAATGACGAAAATGTTACTGTGTGGCAGCTGGCAGGAGAATACATGACTGTACATAATGGGCATATGCTGATGGATGGGCTAAAGGAGAGACGGCGATAGATGAGAGTTTGGTATCACCTTGCTGCTCCAATGTACTTGTGACAGCACAAACGCAGTTGGTGTGTGTCTGAAAAATGTGTCGCTGTACCACAGAGAAGTCCCAATACCAGCTATGTGGGTATCACAGCTGTGTCAGCTTTTCAAAACACTATGCAATCCTCCTGACACATGCGCATATAACAACTGGACTAGTGTCATGCTTTTTGACCTTGTGGCCTGCCCCGTTGGCCCAGGACTTTCCCATAACATCACATGCGGTCTTTAAGGTTGTGGCAGCTGTTGCCACGGAACCTGAATGCAGTGAGTGTTGTCTAGGCAGGAGGGGGGTTCTGACACCAGCAGAACTGCCTGCCAAGACCACAGTTATCAGCAGGTTCCTGACAGCCCAAGACCAGCTACTAGCCTCAATGTCTGGAAAGTGCAAGCAACTAGATCAATCCCGGGCAGCCTGCGAAACTTGAGCAACAATGTCCAGGATCAGCCACTCACATATGTTTCATGGTTTATTAAGAATTTGGTATGCCGCCTTTCTGTAACATCAAAGTGGTATACAATAAAAATATTATTTAAAAGAAGAAAGGAATGCTATAAAATGGATAGGAAAGCATTAGAAAAGAGGGAATTGGAAGAAATAAAAGATTAGATAACCCAGAAGAGATTAAGCAGCACAAGGAATATCAAAGGGAGTGGAAAATAAATGTGTCTTCAATGAAGCTTTAAATATCACAGATAAGGGTTCTAACCAAAGATTGGATGGCAAAGAATTCCATAAAGCTGGGCCTAAAAAGAAAAAAGCAGAATGCCATGTCCTTTCTAACTGAGCCTGCACAAGAGAAGGTAGATGTAACCTATTCTCATGTGCAGACCTAAGGACTCAAAGAAGAGCATATGATACCAAAAAGTGAAAAAGGTATAAAGGGCCGCCAGAGTGGAGGACTTTATGAGTGATCATAAGCAGCTTGTACTGAGAACGGTAGGAAAGTGGAAGCCAGTGTGATACTATGAAGAATGGGGTAATATGATTGAATCTAGATGCATGATTAAGTACCTATATGGCCGTATTCTGAACAGACTGAAG
Source organism: Ichthyophis bannanicus (assembly GCA_033557465.1). Taxonomy (NCBI): domain Eukaryota; kingdom Metazoa; phylum Chordata; class Amphibia; order Gymnophiona; family Ichthyophiidae; genus Ichthyophis; species Ichthyophis bannanicus. The sequence continues at coordinate 66,432,843 of CM066040.1, forward strand.
ACATTTAATTTTATAATAAGGAAGACCAAGATACACGATGTTGCAGTAATCAAACTTGGCAAGTGACAAGAATAAGCAGAAGCAGGGGCGGCCCAAGGGGGGTGCGGGGCCATGTGCGGAGACTCGGTGCGGGGCCTCATTTGCATAAGGGGCCTCATTTGCATAAATATTTGCATAATGTTACCATACACTAACTTTTAGTAAACATGCCTCTTCATGAGTGTATGGATAAAGAAAGACAAAGATTTCTACATTACTATAATCCAGTGCCAACCGCCAGGCACATTAGGAACTACTACAAACACTGCCCATTTAGAACCCATAGCAAACCCACCGTATCCTAACAGCACTACCAGGACTCATAAAGCACCATACCCTACCTATCAAAAGGCAACCCTGCAAATATTAAACCAATACATTTCAGAGAATAGCAATACATGACCTACTGGGGAAAGAGAACAAGTGACGATGTCAAATAGCAATTACATAAACAGAATACCTCAGCTCAGTTACACATGCAGAACATAGACCATCACCAAACAAGGAATCACAATTTAAAAACAGGAAGACAATAATTAAACTGGGAACCCTAAAAGCCAAACTTGGAATGTACAACAACAATGTAGAAATAAAACTATAAATTAATTTCCTCTTGTACTAAACAAAGCACAGACATTAATAATGCACATTTCCCAGAGCTGACATATTCCAGTTAATAAATTCAAAATAAAGAGATATCTTTGTACCTTTTGTGCATTTTTTTTTCAGTTGCAATTGTTCCAGCCACTTTCTTCTGGTTTATTTGTGTCTTCTGCTATCTCTCCATCGTCTGCTGTCCATTTGTCCTTTCTTCTCTTCTAGTATTTTTCCATTCTCTCTCTACATCTGCTTTAACATAATAATCTTTCTCCTTTTGCTCTTTCCTCATTCCTATTTCATCCACTCAAATTTTACCCCTCCATCCTCAATCCCCACTTAGTCTCCCAATACCCGGCCAATTGTATATTTTTCTTCCCTCCCACACAAAATATTCTTCCCCTCTCCATTTCACTCTCCCAGCCCCATCCCCTTCTAATCTCCCCCAACATCAGCTCCCTTTTAGTTCCAGCCCCACCCAGTATCCGCTCCCTTCTAGTCCCCACATCAGCCCATTTCCAGTCCTGGCCCCCCATCAGTCCATTTCCAGTCCTAGCTCCCCCATCCATTTCCAGTCCTATCCGAGTCCCTTCATCAGCTCATTTCCAATACCAGCCTCCCATCAGCCCATTTCTAGTCCTTTCCTAGCCCCACCATCAGCCCATGTTAAATCCTAGCTTCCCTCCACTCAGCCCATTTCTAATTCAAGCCCCCCATGAGCCTACTTCCAGTTCTAGCCCCTCCATGAGTCCATTTCAATCCAAGCCCCCACCACAGCCCATTTCCAATCTTAGCTCCCCCCAACACCCAATTCCCAGTCCTATCCTAGCCCCTCCATCAGCCCATTTCCTGTCTTAGCTCCCTCCCCTAAGAGCCCATTCCAAGCCCCCCTTCCCATCAGCTATTTGCAGTTCAAGCCCCCTTCCACTCAGCCCATTTCCATTCCAAGTCCCCCTCCCCATCAGCTATTTGAAGTTCAAGCCCCCCACTTCCCCCAGCCCATTTCCATTCCAAGCCCCATCCCCATCAGCTATTTGCAGTTCAAGTCCCCCACTTCCCCTCAGCCCCTTTCCAGTCCACGCCCCGTCCCCATCAGCTATTTGCAGTTCAAGCCCCCTTCCACTCAGCCCATTTCCATTCCAAGCCCCCCTCCCCAGCAGCGAGTTGCAATTCAAGCCCCCTTCCACTCAGCCCATTTCCAGTCGTAGCAACCCCCCAACCCATTACCAGTCCTATCCCCCCATAGCCCACTCCCAGTCCTAATCCCACCAGCACATTCCCAGACCAAATCCCCCAACAACCAATATTTATATTAATCCCACCAAAGCCCAATTCCAGTCCTAACCTGCCCATCAGCCCACTCCCAGTCCTAATCCCACCAGCCCATTTCCAGTCCTAATCCCCCATCACCCAATTTTTAGTTTAAGCCCCCACATAGCCCATTATCAGTCCTAACCCCCCATCAACCCACTTCCAATCCTAATCCCACCAGCCCATTTCCAGTCCTAATCCCCCATCACCCAATTTTTAGTTTAAGACCCCCCATAGCCCATCACCACTCCTAACCCCCCAGCCCCCATCACCACTCCTAACCCCCCCACCCCCAGCCCCCATCACCCATCACCACTCCTAACCCCCCCACCCTAGCCCAGCCCAGCCCAGCCCAGGGAAAATTTAAAATAAAAAAAAGCTGTCTGCTGCCGCTTCCGGGGCCGCCGCAGCAGAATCGAGTGTGCCGCGGGGCCCCCCCCTGTACCCGGCAGAGCCTGCCCTCCCCGGTATCAGCTCTCTGTTTCCAGCTTCAGTCACACGCGCCGGCTTTCAGAGCGCGAAGGGACTAGTTTCCCTTTCGCGGCTCTGTTAAGCCCACGGGGGCTGATGGGAAACTCTCCCCTCGCGCTCTGAAATCCGGCGCGTGTGACTGAAGCTGGAAACAGAGAGCTGATACCGGGGAGGGCAGGCTCTGCCGGGCACAGGGGGGGCCGCGTGGCACACTCGACTCTGCCGCGGCGGCCCTGGAAGCGGCAGCAGACAGTTTTTTGTTTTGTTTTTTTAAATTTTACTTTTGGATCGGAATGTTTTTTGCGCGGGGCCCCCTGAAACGCGGGGCCCTGTGCAAAAAACATTCTCGCTCAATGGACGGGCCGGCCCTGAGCAGAAGTATTGTGACAGATGACGGAGAGAGAAAAGATCGAATAGTAGAGATCTGTTGTAAAGTCTAGAAACATCATTTCACTACTGAGTTAATATGGAACTGGAAGGAGAGAGCTGAATCTAGGACAACACCAAGGAACCTAAGTTGTGTGACAATTGGGATGCGAAGCCCATTAAAGGAAGGACCAGCAGAGGGTGGAGAGAATGGACCAGAGAGCCACAATGAAGATATTTTGGTAGGGTTCAATTTCAACTGATTGGTATTGAGCCAAGATACAACAGATGCCAGGTCAGGGGAACCAGCATTCATAGGAAACAGCTGTAAGATGTCATCTACATAAAAATATGTTGAAACACCCTGTTGCTGAATCAGGGTCGCAAGAGGTGAAATAAAAACCTTGAGGAGGAGAGGGGCAAGGACGGCTTCTTGAGGTACACCACAATGAAAGGTATGATAGGAAGAATCAAAACCCTGATAGTAAACATGAAAAGACCTAGAAAAGAGAAAAGAATGAAACCAGTGAAGAACAGTATCTCCCAAGCTTGCCAAAGAGAGACCAGCAAGTAGAAGAGTAGTCTACAAGATCAAATGTGGAGGACAGATCTAAGGAGACATATCATCTGTGCCCAGTTGAGAGTCAACACAAATTATTTGTGCACATAACCACCATCAACACAATGGCTTTGTGCAAACAGCATGGACACCCAGCGGCCTGTCTAGTGACTGGATCAATATAAACATAACAGCCCACATATCACTACAGCTTGATGCTATGTAGCACCGTGTGCCTACATAGCCATGACATGGTCACAGCTTGGTCAGAGTGATCATAACATGAACAGAGGTGTGCACCCAGCACATGCCCATGACAGACCCATGCTTAGATGGCTCAGCAATCGACCTAACCTCTGACACATCTATATCCTTTGCAAACCATTCCATTTCAGGCAATACCCAGAATCCTCTGCTCCTCATTATGAGTGCCAGTCATGCCAACTATACTAGAAATTCAGTGGAAATCCTTCTATGTTCTGTGCGTCCAAGTAATACTCACATATAATATTCAAAGCTTCTAGTTATGGGACATTGGTATATAAGGAGACCACATCTAAAGTAAATAAAATCAGTTGATTATGGTACCCCTCAAAAGATGTCAATAGTTGAATCACATGTGATGAATCTCTGAGGTAAGAAGGGGTCTGGGATACAAAGGGACAAAATAGCATATCTACAAATTGTGATATGGGTTCAAATAATTAGGCTGATGGCAGAAATAATGGTTTCTCCAAGGATTTATGTATTTTTGGTAGAAAATAAATTGTGGGCATAACTGGATGGTCTACTGTCAAGAAATCTCTATTTTCTCATATTATAACTTATTTCTAAATTCCATGGTTATAAGATTATCTATACTTCTCAAGTAGAATGCTAGGATCTCAATCCAATCTTTGATAAAAAGTTTGATCTTGTAACTGTATGGTGATCTTTGTCCATTACAACCAGAGCTCCTCCTTTATCAGCTGGCTTGATAATTTGTGAGTTCTTTTGTAAGGAACAGATGTTTGCAATAGGTGGACTTGGAATTTAATTTAAGACTAGTTATGAATTTGAAAGCCACCTTTACAAAAGGATTCTATTAAGGGATCTTTTTGAGAAGGTATAATCCAATTAGATTTGTTTTTTATAACTGAAAGATCTACTCATGTATACTCTGTAGTAGAACAGAAATGTATCGAGAACAGAGGTTTCCTCATTACTCAATTGTATTTGGAAATATTGATGACACTATCATCTAGATTTGATGCCTGGTTTTCCTGCTGTCTGAGGATTTTCTCCTCCATCCACCTCCATTCTCCCTGCCGCTTCCTTATCCTCTGCGGAACTCTAGTATTTGGAGTCATGTACGAGAGTTGCTGCGATCTCCCCCTTTCCACAACTTGGAAAACAATTACTATTAGATGATGGAGGTCATCTTTCTTTGAGTAGGAAATAGAGAAGAGGAAGCATCAACAAATTCCTCTAATTGACTTCTGCTTCTTTTTTATTTCGGTTGTATCTATACATCCTTGTCTTGGGATGGGACCACATGTGTTTCCTTCTTCTCTAAAAGTTCAGTCTACGTCTAGGACAATTCTTTTCACCATTATTCTTTTTTGCACCATGAATACACATACCCTTGTTGGAAAACTCTCGTCCTGCCTGAATTTCTCTTTTTCACATTAATCTCTTTTCTATAAGATAGTGTATTCTTCTCATAATCACAAGAAATTGTATGAAATTTATTGTCACATGCTATAAGGAAAGTTAACTGGTTGTCAACTTCATCCTTAACTGTCTCCACCTTCTTCTTTGAGATATTAATTAAAAGAATTATCAGATCAGAAGAACACTTATTGAGGATGGCATTCCAACTTTTAATAAAAGACTCAACTTTTAAAAACATACCAGAGGACTTATTGATCCACACTCCCTTAGGGATAATTTTAGATCTACAGTATTCAAGAAGGGAGGCAGCATGCATCTCCTCTCTAATCAGTTTCTGTGTTGCAAAAATGATGTCTTCCCATTGTTTTTTTGTGCCATCATCTTGGTCTTCCCTCTTTGAGTAAAGCAAGAGTTTTTGAAGGCCGTCATTTCCGTAGCTTAGCACATCTTTACAAGGGGAAAACATGCTTGGAAAGGTCCAGCATCCAATAAAAAGAAAGCAAGCAACACACTCGGAGGAGGAGCAAACACCAGTAGAAAGTGAGGCGTGAAACAAACACAAATTTATTCTCCCCTAGGGGAACCACATGTCACCAACCCAACACAGCTTTGTTTCCGCACCACTTTCATCAGGGGTCTAGGCCTATATAAAAATAGAGCAAATGTGAAATTACATTAAAAGAAAAGTATAACATGAAAATGATAAAAAATAAAAAACTAACAATAAAAACAATAAATATTAAGTAAATAAATAATCACTAAATGTGCCATCCCTCATTCTGAGCATGGTAAGATATTAAAATAATGAGAAAAATCAATGTTAATAATACATAAAAAGTGAACACTCAAATTGTGCCATAGTAGAACAAATATACTGTATAACAATAAATCCATAATTCATTTATGTGTAGTAAGGGGGCTATATGCCCCCACAGGATTAGAATTGGATACAACCAGCCTGGGCGGGTAGGCCATGCCATGATTCGGATTGCCTGGACATCTGGCCCCCTTTCTGCACAAGGCAGTTAGGGCTCCTGCATGGAGCCCTGGTGCCATGGCATCCCCTTGTCATACCAGAACCCTGATCACTCTCCAGCTCAGCAATGTGCCGTTGCCCTGAAGCCCGACCCCGATCAGGCCTGGCCCCATGACCTTGCTCACCTTGTTGGGGCTGATCTCTGGCACGTCCCTATGACCGCGAGGTAACTTATTCCACCTTGGAGGTAGAATAAGTTCCTAGTTCACCTGCACAGCCCTGGACATACAGGTCCTTCAAAGGAATAGACCCTATACATCTGGGTTAGATGTCATGCCTATGGCCCGCCCTCACTCCTCTCAGCCCGCCCCCTCCCACCCTCACTCATGTACATCTTGGAAGTACAGGTGGGAGCTCTAGGCTCAGAATAGCAGTTAGGGGAATAGCGGGACTGGATATCCATATCGGACGTCCAGCCCCCGCTATTCACGATCGGTATGACCCCTTAAGTGTATAAGGTTTCTATATGTACTGAAAACCAAAGTTCCCATCACAAAAACTTTTTTCACCAGAGCTTAACAACATTTCTCAAAATGTGACAAAGTGTAAACTATCAATGGATTTCCTATCATAAATTGATTGTGCTAGAAATCAGGAGGATTTATATTATAACTGATTGTGCAATAATAAAGCAAACTCCTTACCATATAGCAGGCTCACTGCCTTCAAGAATACAGCTTGAGTTTTGCAGAAATGCTCCACGGTCATAGTTTAACTTCTCTTTTCAGTATGAATCCATCACCATAGTAACTCAAGACATGTCATGTTACTGCCATTGGGGTTATGTGAAATGTATCTTAGGAATCAGGGGAGGGGAAATATATTATGCTGTGGAACCAAAATATTCACCGATGATTATCTGTGTGGGTCATCCGATTATGACTATGGGGACTTCATTATGTAAAAATTTGTTAGATTAAGTAAAACGTCAAAGAAATTGGTATTAAGAGATAAATGTATATCAAAAATAAAATAAAAACAAAAAATAAATAATAATGATCCTTATATGCAGAGTTGCTGCCCCAGTCCATTACTATATCTGAACAGGTCTTTTGGCCATAGGTAATTATTTTTCACAAACAGAGGTCATCTGGTGAGCCCAAACTTCAGGATATAATTGCCCTGTAAATCTAGTCATTGGCTCTACAGGGGAAGTGGCTTCCTTAGTGAATCGCAGGGTCAGTGATTCATCACATATGATTCAACTTTGGACATCTTTTGAAGGGTACCATGATCAATTGATTTTAGTTACTTTAGATATGGTCTCCTTATATACCAATGTCCCACAATTAGAAACGTTGAATATTATATGTGAGGTGTTACTTTGACGCATGGAACATAGAAGGATTTCTACTTGAATTTTGTAGAACATATGGCACGACTGGCACTCACAGAGAATTAGTTTTGCATCAGGGATATCTTTTACAAAAGAAAGGGGTAGGTATGGGGTTATCCATGGCCCCTGATGTGCCCACTTTATATATAGTGAAATTTAAAAAAACGTTTTTAACACTAGAAGCCCCAAAGTACGTCAATTGATGCAAATGCATCTTCAAAGTTGTATACCAGCGCCACTGCTAGAACCATGTCAGTCATGTTCCATGACTTTGTTAGCAAGGTCAAGATGTTCAAATATGTGCATCGAAAATTAATGACAGATGCACCACCTAGCGGGAACATGAATTTACACCTAGAAGCCCCAAAGTACGTCATGTTCCCACTAGGTGGCGCATCTCAATCACTGTTTACAGTTTTACTCCGACATTGCAAACAATAAACACATGATGACTTTGTGTAATGACGTCACATACTACACGTATTTAACAAATAAGTAACTACACATTAATTCACATCTGCATTTCATGCTAAACGCAGTTGTCGTGATAATGTGTCAATTGACGCACTTTGGGGTTTCTAGGTAAAATTCCTTTTGGGGCTTCTAGTGTTAACCCACCACCCTTTTTCTAATTATATCAAGTTATGGAAGCATTATATAGATGATGTTTTAATGATTTGGGAGGGTAACCAAGAGAAGATGAATGATGTTAATGTGTGGATAAACTTGTTGGACCCCAATTTACAGTCCCAAATCACTTATAATGATGTACAGACACCATATCTTGATCTACTGATTCAGAAGGGGACAGGATCCTTCCTTACAGATTTGTATAGAAAGTCCACAGATCAAAACCAATTATTGCATTTTCATAATTGGTCCCTAAAGGTTAATCTTTCCAAAGGTCAATTTCTTCATGCATGAGGAGCATGCACAAGTTATGATGATTTTGAAAAACAGACAGACATAATGAAGCAAATATTCAAGTCAAGAGGTTACCCGGAGCACTAAATTAAAGCCCGACACTCCTTGTAATGTTGGGAAAATCACTATAACTTTCATTGCCTTGGAAGAAAAGGCCTGGCAATCAACTTTTGGTCATACCTTGCCAAGAAAACACTGGGGCTGCTGGGTCAGCATTTACTTGATGGCAGTTGATCATTATACTTTTTTTTTTCTCTCAATTTCTGCTTGAGTGCCGTTCCTTCCTCTACTCTGAGATACTTATATATGCCTTCCTGTTCAAGGTCCTTAATGTCATTGCCCTTAGCCAGGGAGATGTTTTCAATTTTACTCTATTTTCCTAAAAAAAAAAAAAAAATTGCCTTAGCACATTTGTCAAGTCCAGAAGTCATCCTGATTTCATCAGAAAAGCTTTTCATCACACGGAGTTGCTCTGCTAATTTGTTTATTTATTTATTTATTATATCACGCTCTTTAAAATCAGTGCGGTTTACATGTCCCCGAAGGGCTCACAATCGAAGTGTACCTGAGGCAATGGAGATTAAGTGGCTTGCCCAAGGCCACAAGGAGTGGCCATGGGACTAGAGACCCCAGTCCCTCTGGCTTGAATTTGCTCGTCCTCATGTGGGAATTGAACCCCCGGCCTGAGGAAACCTGGCCTGAGGAAACCTGGTCGCTGGAATTTTAGTGCTTCAGATCATCTACAAATAGTAAATGGGATGTTGCTTCTGGGTTGTTACATTTTTAGGATTCAGGCTAAATCCATATCTCAAAGTGCTGATGAGAGTATTCATTGAATTAAGAGATATACAAAACATAAGTGGCAACAGAGAATCTCCCTGAAATATTCCTCACTGGATCTTGATGTTAGGAATGATGTACTGAACAACTTCAAAAACAGGATGGCTTGTCACATTGTCATGGTGAACTTAATGTACATTTTATAAATTTCAAGGCAATTTATTATCCATGAGTGTGGAACGATGTCCAAAGTTTTCTAATCAATCCATGCTATACTGAGATTTATGCCTTTCTTAGCACTGGCCATGATGGAATTATTCAATATTAACTGGTCTTTGGTTCCATATGCTCCCCTCTTATTGCCCATTTGTTCTATTGCCATGATGTTATTGGACTCAGTATGATCGTATTTTCTGTCTGCATCTATTGCAGTGAACAGGTTATATAGATTGTAGGTGGACAAGTTATTGGGAATGTTACCTGGATCCCCATTTGGAAGGAGAAATGTTCTTCCTGTAGTGAGCCATTGCAGTGTTAAGTCTGGCTGCTTGAACAATTGGGTTTTGCAGTTTGCCAGGTCTTGGTAAAGTGATGTTAACTGTTTGAGCCAAAAGTTGGTTACTCCATCTGGCCCAGGGATCTTCCATTTGGGCATTGTTTTAACCTGCATTCCAACTCTTTTATTGTTACTGCAGGCCATTCGATAGGTTCGATGTTTGCTTTTCCTAAATGCTGCTGTATGAGGGTAACCATTCTGCTTATTGACTGTGCTCTATAAGGAACTTGTATAGTTTTCTCCAGGTTTCTGGTTCGGCTTTGGTTGATAGTGCTTTTATCATATTCAAGCTCTTTCCCAATTCCCTGTAGATTTGTTTTGGTTCTCTCTAAATAGTTTATTTTAATATCTTTATTTTCTGTTTTCTTCATATCTTCACAGTTTTTATGCTTCTGCTGCTACTTTCAACTTACTGATGGAACTTAAAAATTTCAGGTCTTCTTCTGTTAATGCAGCGTGTTTCATTTTGATGTCTTGGATCTTCTTCACTTTCTTTGATGATCTTAATCCTCTCATACATACTGTCTGTCAGGGGTTCCTCTGCATGCAATTAAAGTATTTTTCCTTCGATATGCTTTTTCCAAGGAGGTGCTACTACTAGTATTGAACATTTATATAGCACTACAAGACATACACAGTGCTATATAGATACATATAAAGATGCTCCCTGCTTATCAGAGCTTACAATCTAGTAAAGAAAGACAATACATACCTAAGGACAAGAAAATAACTAGGGAAAGGTAAGGAGACATATAGGAAACCAGGTGGATCAGGGTCCAAAAGCAGTCTCAAAGAGGTGAGCTTTTAGCATGAATTTGAAAAGGGGCAGAGATGACCCCTGATTTAAAGACATGGGTAGTTTGTTGCAGGCACAAGGAGCAGAAAAGTGAAAGGATCAAAGTCTGGAATTAAATATGCCTTTGTTCATCTTAATTATCATATTTTTAACCTTAGGCATTAAATTTAACTTGGGTAATCTTTCCCTTGTCTGGAACTCAGCGTATTCATCTCTTTCCATGTGGACTAGGAGTTCAATCTTGAATTCCTTCACCTGTGGGTCATTTTCCTTCCTTTCTTCCTCCTCTTCAGTCAATTTGTTGACTTGTCCTTTATTCTTCTCACTCTCCAGCAATTCAATACTCAAACAAGGAGGCAGACATCTTCCTCAGAGCCATAGATATACTAAAGTACATGCAACTCCTCACCATACCTCCCCTCCGTCTAGGCTCCACTCCTGACGTGATATTCAATCCAAACCGAATCCTTCAAGGCAATAGCATAATAACACTCCAAGTCACTCCAATACCCTGGGCTAACCACCACTCCATATGATTCAGTATGTCCCATCCTAGACCAATTATACTACAGAATCCACAGCATCCAGGATGAAGATTCAGAGCATTCAATAAGGACCAGTTCCTCCAGGAAATAATCCCTACCCTAGACTACGACTCAACTGACCTAGACTCTGTCATTAGCCACTGAAATAACACCATCTCTACAAAAGTGAAGACACCAGCCAAAAACCACAGCAGACTCACGGAACAAAGAAAACGAGCATCACTATGGTACTCTGACGAAATAAGGGCAGCAAAGAGAATACTTCGGAAAATTGAATGGAATTGGAGAAGAAACAAAACATCAACCACCCAACAGCTATACCAGGAGAAGCAGAAGGATTACAACAGCCTAATCAACCAGCATAACAGGAATACTACACTAACCTCATCCTAAAATCAACCAACAAACCTAAAGACCTCTTCAATATAGCCCGCGCCCTCACAGCCATACAGAAGATGCCACAATACACCCACAGACTTTGCAGACCACCTAATTTCAAAGCTCACATCCCCCCATACTGATAACCTACAAGACATGGCCCCTGCCCCCAAACACTCATGGGACAATTTCCACATACCCTCCATTGACCAAGTCACTTGCACCATATTAGCCCTCATACTAACATTGCACCCACAGACCCCTGCCCAGTACAATGGCTAAAATCAGCCAAGACAGAACTCAGCGGATTCATACACAAGATCATACACTCCTCACTAACACAGGGATACATGCTTCTACCACTTATGTTAGCCACCATACTCCCTATAACCAACCTCCCCACTCCATCCTGCAATGACCCAGCAACATATTGCCCCATTTCTCACCAAAATACTCGAGAAGACAGCATACAAGCAACTTCTGGACCACATAGACTCTCTAGCCCCCCTAAACCCCAACCGACATGGGTTACGACTCATCCACAGTGTTGAGACCCTACTCATTATGCTCCTCTTTAAGGGAATTGACAATCTAAAAATGGACTTTCTCCTTATATTTGTCGATATATCTGCAGCATTTGACAATATCTCCCACCACACCCTCCTCAGAAGATTCAGTGACGGACTTCGCAACACCACTCTGAAATGGTTCAACTCATACCTCATGTGATGAGGAGAGTATGGCTGAGCCCATGGAATTGGGAGAAAATCAGACATTTACCTTTAAAGAAAGAGATAGGCAAGGAATCAGTAGCTCTCAAAGTGCGGGCAAGGAAAAAAAACACGCAGCTACTGAGGACAGGACACGCCCAAGCTCTGCTAATCTAAGGGCAGGCTTGGAAACTAATGAGAGACACCTCGTGGAAGGGCAGTGCACGGTAGTTCAGAGACACTCTTATAAAACCAGGGAAACAGAAGGAAGTCAGATTCAGCCTGAGAAGGACAGCACCACGGGAAGAGAGACTCAGCCTGAGAAGGGCAGCACCACGGGAAGAGAGACTCAGCCTGAGAGAAGGCAGCACACAAAGCGACACCCTGGAAAGGGAGAGACAGGGAAGCAGCACGCTGGAGAATTCAGTGGTGAGAGAAGCACCAGAGAAAGGCCTAGAGAGTTCACTGTGGAGGAGAATGGTGGAGACTTCCAGGGGATTCTCAGAGGTGAAAGCCCTAGTCAGAAAGAAAACCAGGATTGCAAGGAAACTGCAATTGGTTTTAAAACTAGGAGAGCTGTGTCAGAGAGAAGTGCTGACAAGGGCCAGGCTGCAGTGACAACTGTTCCTGAACCAGCTAAAGAGCTGCCACTTCCAAAAAGGTGCGTGAATAAAAGTGTAGCCAAAAGTGCTGTGAGCCAGTTAGAGGCATTGTGTCATTTGATGCAAGAGAAAAATCGCCACGTTCCTCGTGGAAACCCTTTGGATAGGGAAAAGCCTCAGTGGAGAAAGGTTCTGGAACTTTTAGAGAATATTAAGCCTGAAGTTTCTCATGCTGGTTTAGAGCCAGATTTACCAGACACAGTGAGGAAATGCAGATAGACTATTATGAATCTGATGAAAGCTCTGAAGATTCAGTAATGGACTGTTCTCTATGCCAGAAGGCAGAATAAAAGTTCTTGGATAAGAGAAAGGTTTATAACCTGAATGTCCTAAAAGGCAGTGTGAAAACAGGGAGAACTGTGTTTAGCCAGGAATGCTAAGAACCCTGTTTGCTGAAGAGAGGATATTTCTTTTGGGTTTGAAGAAAGGAGAAAACCATGTTTGATTGCTGAATCATTTGGAAACAGCGACCTATGTTAAAAAGCTACTGAAAGCAGTTACATTGTTTTGTTTGGTATAAATGCCTATGGATTATTGTTTGGAGAGAAAATCCTGTTTGTTTGCGTTGAGCCTTAATGCTCTTTTGGAAAACAAATAAAATTCCTGTGTTTTGCCTTGTAAACCCTCGGTCTCCACACTACTTGTTTTTCTGAACAACACAACTACAATTCTCAGCAGCCCCGGCTCTGGGTGAGTAAAAACTCCTTAATTAAAGGACTAACAAGTGCAGCCCTAAGCCCATAGGCTGTTGCTTGGGCAAGGGGCCCCCACACTCAGCAATAGACAGCAACAAGTCAAGGTTGGTGCAACCACCTCCTCCGGACTACGCAACACCACTCTCAAATGGCCATCATAAGAAGACTCAAAGCACTCTTTAGTTAAGACCACTTTAGAACTGTCTGCCAAGCTGTAATCACACTCATACTAGATTACTGCAACACACAGTTTCATGGACTACCCAAATAGACAATTCAACCCTTACAGATGGTGCAAAATACTGCTACCCGCATCATCATTGGATCTTCAAAACATCAACAGATCACTCTCCTCCTGAGCCAACTGCATTGGCTTCCGATGGCCTCCAGGATCAAATTCAAAACAGCTCTTAATGTATACTAGATCCAGCACAACTTATCCCCTGACATTCTCAAGAGTCTTATCAACACGAACATAAGCACAAGACCCAGATGACGTAACAGAGTGGACACCATTCAGATCTCTAGCATTTACTCTAAAACAACCCAATCCACATCTGCAAGAACACTGTCACTAGCAGCACTAGCCCTCTGGAGCTCCCTTCCAGATGACCTGAGAGCCACCTCTGATGCCAAAGACTTTAGGAAGAAACTCAAAACCTACCTCTTCATAGAACACTATTGAGCTGTCACTTAATGCGCAACTCCCCCTCTCCCCATAGACCCCCCCACCGACAAAATTAGCTGCCTCAACTCATGACACCATCTTGTAAATATTGTATATACGCCTCTTTGTAAATAAGATTGTCCCCCATCCCAAGATACTCCCACATGTCCCCAATCCCACACGACTATGTGATGCATAACTGCCATGCATCATGTTTGTTTATCATGTAAACTGCTTTGATTATAAGATAAGGGAGTATACAAAACCTATTACATAAATAAAATAAATAAAACAGGAAAAGAGTGTTTCCTTATATGCAATCTATTGCTGTCTTTATTAGGGTGCTGTCCAATGGCTTATGCTTCCTAATAGTATTTGTTGTATTGATAACTACAACAATTTAGGCAGCTGATAAAATCTTTTGCATTTCATAAATTAGAGAGATGAAAAGTTTCTGCAAAAGGTGAACAAGCAAAAGGCTAAAATGGATGACCAAAGAAACTATGAAAATTGTCCAGAAACGCAGGGATGCTAAAACAATAATCACATAACTTAATAGAAATTTCCAACTTGCCACAGGAGAAGACAAAGAGAAGTACTACAATGATGCAGAATCAGAGGAAGAATAAGATCATCTTTCCTAAGAACATACTGTAAGATATCCCATTTTGGGTCATACCAGGGGCTATCAAGCCCAATGCCAATCCAGGTTACAAGTACCTGTCAGGTTCCCAAAAGGTTACACAGATTCCATGCTGCTTATCCCAGGGGTAAGCAGTGGATTTAAGTTTGGTGTTGTTGCCGTTGTCACAAAAATGTGATCCTCCGCCATCAACACTATCTCAAGGTTCTATGTTGAATGATGCTGAGAAGATCAAGAAAAGGTGGAAGGAATATACAGCATTTTTATATGATAAAGATCAAGTGGACCAACAGCCGTTTCAACCTGTACCTTATGATCGGGAACCATTGGTGATGAAGGAAGAAGTTGAAGCAGCATTGAAAGCCTTATCAAAGAACAAAGCACCAGGCATTGATGGCATTCCTATAGAAGTATTGCAGCAATCTGATGCAGATGTTACCATACTTACAAGGCTCTGCCAAGAAATATGGAAGACAACATCATGGCCAACTGACTGGAAAAGATCTGTGTTTATACCAATACTAAAGAAAGGTGATCCAACTGACTGTGGAAATTATCGAACAATCGCTCTGATCCCACATGCCAGCAAGATTCTACTGAAGATTATTCAAAAGAGACTACAACCATACCTGGAACAAGAACTACCTGAAGTGCAAGCAGGGTTCAGGAAAGGGCGAGGAACGAGAGACATCATTGCGGATGTGAGATGGATCCTTGAAAAGACTAAAGAATACCAAAGGATATCTATTTGTGCTTTATCGACTATAGCAAGGCTTTTGACTATGTAAACCATGAGAAACTCTGGGCCACATTAAGAAGCATGGGTATACCAGAACACCTGATCGTTCTCTTGCACAATCTGTACATTAATCAAGAAGCAACAGTTCGAATGGAACAAGGAGAAACAGAATGGTTTAAAATAAGCAAAGGTGTAAGACAAGGCTGCATACTTTCCCCCTACCTGTTTAATTTATATACAGAACAAATCATCAGAGAAGCAGGATTGTATGAAGACAACAGAGGTGTGAAGATTGGTGGAAGACTCATCAATAACCTTCGCTATGCTGTGTGAGACCATGCCGGTCCTAGGCGGTTGCCTAGACCCGGGTATAGCCTTGAGTTGTGGAAATTAAGGACACTGTAGTCGTGACCAGAGTGAAATTAAGGTTGGGTTTTATTCCCCTTCCCTTGAGGATTTCATAGAATAAGGACAACAGAAAAGAACGGTTGCTTCACCGATGTAGAGGATGCTTAACAAAACAATAATTATGCTTCTTTCCAGCAAACAATAGTCCAACACATTTCCAATGTGAAAATACACTTTCTTTCTTGCTCCTTTACTTAACAGAGAGACTCTATGTTATCAGCCACACATAAAGCACATTCCATGGGCTCAGGGATGTTTTCTGTGCTATAGGTCTCCCACTGCATAGGGCCAGGACCTGGTCCTGTGTATGGACACTGAGCCCCTGTGACGCTGCTCTCCGAGCCTTGCCCTGGGGAAACCTCAGTTGCTGCAAGTTGGAGTTGCTTTTGTATGTCCCAAATAGCAGGAGCTGTGCTGGGTATTTCTTCCCACGGCTTAGGCCAATAAGAATTCACTAGCTTGGTGTAAGCCTGGCTTTTCCCCTGGAGACCCCCTTCTCTCCCTTCACAAAAGATAGGGTACTTATCTTTTCCTGCGGAGAAGATGGTTTCACACTCCTCTGCTTCTAGCCAAGGCTTTCTCTCTGCCCTGCAGCCTGCTCTTCTTTGGGAACACCGGTTACTGTGCTTGGCTGAAGGAAACTCACTTCCTGCTTTCAGTGAGCTTCCCTGGACGTGACCTCTGCCTTCTGTTGGCTGGGCTGTTTGCCTCGGTATGAGGACCCCTCTGGCTGGGAAGACTTTGCTACTGTCTTTCTTAGCTCTCCTGGGTTTGTCAGCCTGCCTTTCTTCAGCCCTGGTTCTCCAAGGCAACGTCTCTTTCTGTAACTGCTTGGGAGTTCTGTTCTCACCTTCTCTCCAAGCCTGCCTGGAACTTCAGTCAGACTTCCTTTGGTCTCTGCTTTCCTCCTCAGAATCAAACTCCTGCTCCAGCCCTAATCCAGGCTCCAGCTTCCTTTCTCTCTCCTTCCCCTCCTCCTTCCACTTCTGCCTCTGTGGGATTTCCCACCTGTTTTTATCTCTCTGCTCAACTAACGTAGAACGTGAGTCTGGGTCCAGGTGAGCCTGATTGGAACCCTCAATTCTTACTGCGTGACTTAAACCATGTGGAAAGTTTGTTTTCCTTTTCCCTGCCTCTCTGCACTGTGAATGCTGCAACTGCATATGTGGCTGCAAGGTAAGCTCTTCTTTCATATTATTTCTTAATATTTCAGGGTCTGTGCTGTCTACCTCATGACAGCTGATGATACTACATTACTGGCTGAAAGTGAAGATAATCTGAAACATTTGCTTCTCACAATCAAAGAACATAGTCTCAAAATGGGCCTGCACCTTAATGTAAAGAAGACAAAGATCATGACAACTGGCATAATCAACAGGTTCATCGTTGAAGGAGAAGAAATTGAAATTGTGAACAACTTTAACCTACTTGGATCAACTATCAATAAAGAAGCAACAAGCAGTCAAGAAATCAAACGACGCATTGCTCTTGGCAGAATGGCTATGAAAGACCTAGATAAGATTCTCAAGAGCAGAGATGTCTCTGTCCATACAAAGATTCGACTTGTTCAAGCCATGGTATTTTCAATAACATCATATGGATGTGAAAGCTGGACAGTGAAAAAGACAGACAGGAAGAAAATGGATGCCTTTGAATTATGGTGCTGGAGGCGAATACTGTATACCATGGACTGCCCGAAGAACAAACCAGTCGGTACTAGAGGAGATCAAACCTAAGCTTTCTTTAGAAGCTCAGATGACAAGACTTCGACTTTCATACTTTGGACACATCATGCGAAGAGAGAGATCATTAGAGAAAGACATCATGCTTGGCAAGATAGAAGGTCAACGCAAAAGAGGAAGGCCAGCAATGAGATGGATCAATACAATAACAGCAGCTATGGGTACCAGTCTGTCAACAATGAGCCGCCTGACTGAAGACCGAACACAATTTAGGATAGCTATCCAGAGGGTCGCCATGAGTCGATTCCAACTCGACGGCACTTAACAACAACAAGCAGTGGATTTCCCTAGTCCTTCATAATGATGGTTTATGGACTTTTCCTCCAGGAACTTGTCAAAACCTCTTTTAAACCCAGCTGCACTAACAGTTTTTAGTACATCCTCTGGTAATGAATTCTAGAGTTTGATTATGCATTGAGCGAAAAAATATTTTCTCCAATTATTTTTAAATGTGCTACACTGTAGCTTCACTGCAAGCCTCCTAGTCTTTCTAACTTTTGAAGGTGTAAACAACAAATCTACATTTACTTGTTACAATCCATTGATTATTTTATAGACTTCTATCATATCTCCTCTCAGCCATCTTTTTTCCAAGTTGAAGAGCCCTAACCTTTTAAGCCTTTCTTCATAACTGCTATTCTCTGTACTTTTTCTAATTATGCTATATCCTTTTTAAGATTTGGCAATCAGAATTACACACACTATTCAATGTTTGATTCTCCATTCTTTTTGTTATGATTCCTAGCGTTTTATTCACTTACTTGGCTGCCACTGTGCACTGGGCTGACGGTTTCAATATATTATCTGCGATGATGCCTGTATTTCATTCATGGGTGGTGATTCCTAATGTGGAACCTTGCAACATGTAATCGTTGTTTGAGTTGTTCTTCCTTAGTGCATAACTTTACCCTTGTTCACATTAAATTTAATCTGCCATTTGGACTCCCAGTTTCCCAATTTCTCAAAGTCCTGTTGCAATTTGTCCACAACCCTCTTGTGTTTTAACAACTTTGAATAATTTTCTGGAGACCAAGGTCTGCTGTCCCCCACAACATCAGATCGCTCCTTAAACCAACACTGACATCTGATCTCCCCATCTGAAATCAGAATCTTCCCGTTAGATTGGATTTCCCCAAATGAAGTACCAACCACCAACCACCCTACTCAGAAAGGAACAACCTTGCAAGACACCCTTCCTTCCCATCTCCCCTCCTCCCCCCAGCCCTATCCTCAATCTTTCTGAAGGTCCCTGGTGTCTAGTGGGAGCAAGAGCAATCCCCACTCTTGTTCTTCATGGCACCCATGACCCCTAGTGGCAATATTGAGACATTACTGCTAGGGGTCACCACCATTTAATTTTACTCCTGCTAGAATTCTGTATACACAATATTCAGAGGCGGTGACCAGCACACTTAAAGCAGCTGGTCATCACTACTTTAAATTAAGACCGGCTATTCAAGGTTGGGATCTTATCTGACCACTAGCTTTGAGTATCTGGCATGCCTTGTTATTGTTTTAATTACACTCAAGATGAAAATTAAAAAAAAATAGCCCCACACAATCCAAAATACAAAAAAACTAGCTTTTATTGCAAATGCAAATAATATGTGCAAAAGAAGAGAATACGAATAACACACTTCAGGCTTGTCTATTCATAAAAGGAAGGAAAAGACCTCGGTGATACAAAGAACATAAAGGCTGGCTTCATATGTACATATAGGCCCAAAAAAAGCTTTCAAATTACTGGTCATAAAAACCTTCCTTGGATATATATTCATCAATGCTTATAGTTAGAAAAATAGAATGCAATAGCAGGTAAACAGATCATACTTAGCTTGGCATCAAAACTCAATAAATGTCTTCACTCCAATACTAAGCGTTTCGCTCCCGCTGCCCCAGGGAACAGAACATATAATCATGTTTGCCAACCTTAACAACTCTGCAAAAGATAGAACATATATCACCAATCACATCAATCAGTATATCACAATAAATCTCTTCTTCAAGCATCATTTCGTCACAATACTCAAATTAGGAAATGCATTTACATTCTGCAATTTCTAAATCAAAAAGAGATCGAAACCCTCTCACTACCAAAGCATAGGAGGAAAGGTAACCCAGTTTTTATTTATTATAGAAAGAGAGCCAAACTGTCTCTGCTGTAACAGAAAGCCAGAGAAATCTAAAAGAAACTGGCTTCCTATTAATTAATTAATTTGTTCTTTTATACCACTTTTCATTGGGTCACTCTGAGCAAATCAGGAGCCCATATCTGAAAGACATGTATAAGCTTCTAACCCTCAGGATTATATTATCAGGGAACATACATATGGTGAATCCATGCTCAACAGATCCACAAGTGAGCACTAGCTCTTCACAAGAACATTACATTTCCTGATTCAGCTGATTCATAGCACCAAACTCCTATTTCTAATGTTAACTCCTTGGTCAAAGGAACACCAAAAGAAAGCTAGGGCCCGATATTCGAAAGGGGGACATTCAACAGCACTTGCATGGTTAGTACCATTGAATATCCCCTTTTAAATCCCCTATGCCAGCCCAGTAAACCGTAATCAAACTCTGGAATTCGTTACCAGAGGATGTAGTAAAACCTGTTAGTGTAGCTGGGTTTAAAAAAGGTTTGGACAAGTTCCCACTTAAAGTATTTACACATAAGAACATAAGATATGCCATACTGGGTCAGACCAAGGTCCATCAAGCCCAGTATCCTGTTTCCAACAGTGGCCAATCCAGGTCACAAGTACCTAGCAGTTTCCCCACAGGACACAGGTTCCACAATGCTTGTATTGTGGCAAGCAATGGATTTCCCGGGTCCCCTTTATTTCCAACTCTTTCTTATTATTTTGAACAAATAATTACACTCATTTATATCATGTCACCGGGGATCCGCTCACCCCATCAACAATACAATAACACAGATATCCCCATACTTGGACTACTTACTGCCCTCCGGTTCCTCTTATGAAGTTCAACAGCACCCTTTATAAACATGTCGGATAGATCCTGGATAAAGGAGTACATTATGCACACTCAAACAAGCAATATCATAACCCTATCACTGATCCCTAGTAGCTCAAAATACATGATACAAACATTTGATATAGTCCTATGATATAAACACACAAGTAAAGAAGCATCAATTCAAACATCACACCCAAAACATCCCCTTTTACTTCTTAGTTTTCTTGTACTTGCAAGCCTCACCACCTTCCTCCCTTTTATATTCCTGTCCTCCTGCCCTAGCCCTCCCTACCACCCCCTCCCCCACCTCATCCCTTCCCCATTCCCCATTCCCCAGTGTATCTTATGAGTCCTAACTTCCAACTCTCCCCCCTCCCCTCCCCTCCCCTCCCTTCCCATCCATCACTATTCTTCCCCCTGGGAGTACTAATCTCATAGGACAACATACTGTCAGACATTCAACAGTGCGCTTTGCTCTTTCATAGACAGAGTGTTCATAACTGGCAGCCATAGCTCTGTAAAAGTTTCCCAGTGTTTCCCTCCTAGTTGTCTTGCTGTTAACTTCTCCATTTGCATTAAACCCATCATTGACTGCTCCCACAATCCCACATTCGGGGGAGAGCTTTCAATCCACTTACTCAGTAGCACCTTCTTAACCACTAGGAAGCCTCATTCCAGAAGTGCCCTGTGTTGAGCCCCAAATCTTTGACTTATCTTCTCCCAACTGTGTAACAAACAGACCTCCATCTGAAGGACAGTCTGTATCCCCAGCCACCCCGCCATCTTGGCACATGCTTGAAGCCACAGATTCTGCACCCCAGGACATTCCCAAAATTTGTGCAATAGTGTCCCCACCCGCATCTCACACCATCTACATTTCTCATCTGCCCTCAACCCAGCTTTGAACGCCCATTTTTCATTTGTATATGCTCTCCATAGAAATTTATATTGAAGTTCTTGCAAGTAAATCCACTTCACCCCGGAGGGGATTTTTTCGAATGCGCTTTGTAGGCGCTTCATTGTGGCCCCCCTTCATACCATCCCTAAGCCAACGGTGTGCCAGCAACGAGAGATATTTCTGGCCACATATTGGACGTATTAGATTTCTATGCTCTTCCTTCCATGGGTCCTTCCCCACCATCCCCCCCAGTGTAGACCTCAGACCCCTGGAACTCAGCAGCGTAGGAGTTTTCCTCAACAGCTCACTAACATAATGCCGAGCTTGAAGGTAACCATAGAACTCATGCTTATGCAGTTGATATTGGGTACACAAGTTCTGGAAGCTTTCAATGATCCCACCATCCTCCTTGCATATGTCTCCAATGCAGACTATCCCCCTTTGGGCCCACCTATGGAATAGCATATGGGATAGAAACCCCGGTGGAAAATCTGGGTTCCCCACCAATGGCAGCAGTAAAGAACACCTCCAATTCCATCCACAGCAGGCACACAAGGCACGCCATGCTGCACGTATAGTCACCTTATATGTCCCTCCCCCTCTGCAAACTGGTAGAGATTGTTTATCTGAATGCAATATGTATAGGCTATGATGTGGGGCACTATGCACTGGGGCACACCCCTCATCATCCATCACAAGTCCCAGAATGTGTCTTACCATGTACCGGAGGTCATAATTATGAACTGAAGGGCGTTCTAGTCCACCTTCCTCCCTCTGCCTCATCAGAGCCTTCAGGGGGATACAAGCTCGCCTACCTCTCCACAGAAAGCCACTAAGACTTTTCTCGAAGCTCCTCCAATCTCTTGCTAACACCCAAATAGGTAGCAGACAGAGTACATATAACAACCTCAGGAGCTCCACCATAGTGAACAAAGCTATCTGCCTCCTCAAGGACAAGGGAAGCGCCACCCATTTACCAAAGGTTGCCCTAGCCCTCTCCACCATCCCTGGTATGTTTGACTGATACAGCCTCTCTGGGCTATCCTGTAGCTGTATGCCTAGATATCGAATTGAATCTTGCGCCCATGTTAGTGGAAATGCCCCAATCCAACCCTGTCTCACTCTCCCCTTCTACCTCTAGAGCCATTGACTTGGCTGTGTTAATTTTGAGCCCGGAGAAGCTGCCGAATCGCTGTATCAGTTGGAGGGTCTGTGTAAGTGACCCCTGCGGCTCGGTTAAACAGAGGAGCATATCATCCACAAATGCACTTAATTTCATCTCCTCCTTTCCCATCTTTACACCCACTATCTGTGTCTCACTCTGTATTGCCCTCAGAAGGGGTTCCAGTGCAATTATGAACAAGAGAGGGGACAAGGGACAGTCCTGCCGTGTGCCCCTTTCTAAAATGAAGGGATCCGAGAATACTCCGTTCACACCCACTTTTGCCATAGGTGTCATGTACAGAACCTGGACCCATTGTACAAAGGTACCCTGAAATCCAAAACTCTGCATCGCATTCCACAGGTACTTCCAGGCTACCCTGTTGAATGCTTTTCTCAGCGTCAAGGCTTACCAGGAGTAATGCAGTTTCCTCTCTCACACAATGTTCCATCCTCAGAATTAGTTTTGCAATGTTCTTGGAGGCATCTCGTCCCTGGACAAATCCCACCTGCCGAGAGTCAATCAGCGAGGGTAATATGGGATTTAATATCCCCGCCAAAACTGATGCTAATATCTTTATGTCAAAATTTATGAGCGATATGGGCCTGTACGAGACTGGATCTTGCAGGTCCTTCCCTTTTTTGGGATCACAGTGATATTTGCACATCTCATGTCCCTGGGGAAGCATCCATCCTGGAGGACCTTTTCATACATAGCCACCAACGTGGGAGTTAGCTTACGCTCAAGTATCTTGAAATACTCTGCGCCAAAACCATCTGACCCGGGAGCCTTGTGGTGTTTCCCACTCCTAATCACTTTTTGAATTTCCTCCCCCGTTAGAGGAGCATTTAACCACTGTAGATCTTCCTCCTGTAATTTGGGGAGTGCCAGGGCATTCAGAAAAGCCCTGCTATTCTCATAGTCTCTCTCCTCCTCTGTATACAACTGGGCATAAATCTTCTGGAGGATATCTGCTATTTGATGTGGCTGATGTTGTAGGACACTGCCCTCACTCCTAAGAACGGGGACGAAACATAGAAACATAGAAACATAGAAACATGATGACAGAAAAAGACCACAAGGCCCATCTAGTCTGTCCTTCCATAACAACAACTACAACAATCCACTTTCTACCTTTAGAGATCCTCTGTGTTGGTCCCATGCTTTTTTGAATTCAGTTACTGTCCTCATCTCTACCACCTCCACTGGGAGAC
Source organism: Ichthyophis bannanicus (assembly GCA_033557465.1). Lineage (NCBI taxonomy): Eukaryota > Metazoa > Chordata > Amphibia > Gymnophiona > Ichthyophiidae > Ichthyophis > Ichthyophis bannanicus. The sequence continues at coordinate 66,456,712 of CM066040.1, forward strand.
TATTCCACGGATCCACTACTCTTTCCGTAAAGAAATATTTCCGCATATCACTCCTGAATCTATCTCCCTTCACCCTCATCCCATGTCCCCTCGTAGCAGAACTTGCTTTCAATTGAAAGAGGCTCTCTCCCTGAACATTTATGCCACGGAGGTATTTAAACATCTCAATCATATCACCTCTATCCTGCCTTTCCTCTAAGGTGTACATATTAAGATCCTTAAGTCTGTCCTCATATGCTTTATAATGAAGCCCATTAATCATTTTAGTAGCAACCCTCTGCACCGACTCCATCCTGTTCACATCCTTTTGAAGGTGCGGTCTCCAGAATTGCACACCATACTCCAAATGAGGTCGCACCAAAGACTTATACAGAGGTATTATCACCTCCTTTTTTCTGCTAGCCATTCCTCTCCGTATGCACCCAAGCATCCTTCTAGCTTTTGCCGTCGCCTTTTCTACCTGTTTAGCTACTTTAAGATCATCAGACACAACCACGCCTAGGTCCCGCTCTTCTTTAGTGGACAAAAGTACTTCACCTCCTATACTGTATTGCTCCCTTGAATTGCTGCAGCCCAAATGCATGACCTTACATTTTTTAACATTAAATCCCAGCTGCCAAATTCTAGACCATTCTTCAAGCTTAGCTAGATCCCTCCTCATGTTATCTACACCTTCCTGGGTGTCTACTCTATTACAGATTTTGGTATCATCCTCAAAGAGGCAAACCTTACCCGACAGCCCTTCCGCTATATCACTAACAAAGATGTTAAAAAGAATCGGACCAAGGACAGATCCCTGGGGCACACCACTGGTAACATCCTTCTCCTCAGAGTGAGCTCCATTTACTTGTACTCTTTGTCGCCTCCCACCCAACCAATTTCTAACCCAAGCAGTAACTTTAGGGTCCATCCCTAGGGTGCTCAGTTTGTTTATAAGTCGCCTGTGAGGAACAGTGTCAAAGGCTTTACTGAAATCTAAATACACCACATCTAGAGCTCTCCCTCGGTCCAACTCCCTGGTCACCCAGTCAAAGAAATCGATCAGATTTGTCTGACAAGACCTGCCTCTGGTGAATCCATGCTGCCTCGGATCCTGTAATCCGCCGGACTCCAGAAACCTCACTATTTTCTCTTTCAGCAGCGTTTCCAATAATTTACTCACCACTGAAGTTAAACTAACCGGCCTGTAGTTTTCAACCACATCCTTACTTCCGCTTTTGTGTAAAGGCACCACATGAGCCTCTCTCCAGTCCTTTGGCACCACTCCCGACTCCAACGAGGCATTGAAAAGGTCAGTCAGTGGAGGTGCTAGAACGTCCCCAAGTTCCCTCAGTATTCTAGGGTGTATCCCATCCGGTCCCATCGCTTTGTCTACTTTAAGTTGAGCTAGTTTCTCACGAACACAGTCTTCTGAAAATTGTTCAAGATGTCCCTCGCTTCTGTTCTTATTTGTGGGTGTTTTCTGAGGTCCTGCTCCTGGTTCTTCATCTGTGAACACAGAACAAAAATATTTGTTAAGCAATTCCGCTTTATCCTTATCAGCTTCTACATATTCCCCCCCTGCACCCTTGAGTCTGACAATACCACTTTTGCCCTTCCTCTTCTCACTAATATATCTGAAAAATGTCTTATCCCCCCATTTTATTGCATTGGCTATTTCCTCCTCCTTTTGAATCTTTGCCTTCTTGACTACTTTGCTAGCTTCTCTAAGTTTTTCCAAATACAGATGCCTGTCTTCCTCTCTCTGTGATCTCTTGTATTTCATGAAGGCCTCCCTCTTTTTCTTCACTTTTTCAGCTACTTCCTTCGAAAACCATAGCGGTCTCCTGTTCCTTTTGCCTTTATTTACCATTTTAACAAAAAGGTTGGTTGCCTTTAAAATACCCCCTTTCAGTTTTGCCCACTGTTTTTCTACATCCCCCAGCTGTTCCCATCCCACTAACGACTCCCTGAGGTATTGGCCCATCTTCGCAAAGTTAGTCTTCCTAAAGTCTAAGATCTTCACCTTGGAATGGATTCTAACAGCCCTAGTCCTAATACTGAACCACACCATCTGGTGGTCACTGGATGCAAAATGATCTCCCACTACAACATCAGAAACACTCTCACCATTGGTAAGCACCAAGTCCAGTATGGCCCCTTCACGTGTGGGGTCTGTTACCAATTGCCTGAATAGTTCTCCCTGTAGAGAATCCAGGATCTCCTTACTTCTAGATGATACTGCAGCAGGAATGTGCCAATCAACATCTGGCATATTGAAATCTCCTAGCAGTAGCACTTCCCCTTTCCTAGCAATGCTGCGTATGTCTTCAATTAACTCTCTGTCCACCTCTTCCTCTTGTGAGGGAGGTCTGTATATCACACCAATGCAAATAGTTTTCTCTTTCCCTCTTTCTAGTTTAACCCACAATGCCTCCTCTCTCCCTTTTAAGCTCTGTAATTCCAAAGCGCGCACCCCCTGGATCTCTGACCAACTTAGCTAGCAGTCTTCCCGTCCTTTTGCCGTATTTATAGAGCTGGTGTTTGTAATATTGCAGGGACATTGTAGCCCGTCTCTGGAGTAATTCATTAAGAGACACTTGGGACCTAGTATATTCCTGTTGTGTGGCCCTATCCCTTGCCCTGCTAAATTTCCTTTGTAGGTACTGCACGGTTCGTTCTAAGGCTAACAAACTACGATCCAGATGTCTACGTCTCTGTATGGTATATGTTATGATAGCCCCCCCTCATTACCGCCTTACTAGCCTCCCAGAATAGAAGGGGCGGGCATTGGGGGGTATCATTGAACAAGGTATACTCATCCCACTTTTCCTCTAAATACTTTCGAAATTCTTTATCTTCCCCCAGATATGTAGAAAACCTCCATCCTGTGGTCGGTCGGCTCTGACTATCCCAGGTCACCCATACCATCCCATGGTCCGACACCACCACAGGTTCAATACCTGTCTGCACAATCTGTGGAAGTCCTCCTTCACTCACCAAGATATAGTCAATTCTTGACCAAGTCAGATGGGCTCTAAACTGGTGCGTGTATTCACGCATCCCAGTATGCAAGGTACGTCACACATCCACCATGTCCCCCATCCTACAAAGGAATCCAACACCTTTTTTGGACCATGCTCCTTTCCCACTATTCCCTGATTTATCCAATTTTGGGTCATGCGGGCAGTTAAAGTCTCCTGCCATAATCAATTTTCTCCTTCCTGCTTTTTTAATAAACCCCAGCAGAGATTTAAAAAAACCCATGGTCATATACATTTGGGGCATAAACATTACCTATCCAAATTTCCTCATTATATAACTTTGCATGCAATAAGATATATCTCCCCTGAGGGTCCACCTCACATTTGCTCACATTCAACGGCAAGCTTCCTTTTACGAACACCGCTACCCCTGCCCTCTTGGCGCCTGATGTTGCCCTGTATGTACTCGCTACCCAATCTCTTGCAACCTTCTCATGCTCAGCAGTGCTCATATGGGTCTCCTGCAACAACGCTATATGTGCCCTTTTCCTTTTAAGTGCTTGGAGGATTTTTGTGTGTTTAACTGGTGATCCAGTCCCCCCCACATTCCAGGAAATTATATTTACATTATGTAGCCTTCCTTTTTAAAGCAGACACAGCTCGCATATATGGCATCTCTTTGTACTCTAGAATTCGCCCAGCCCCGACTTCAGAGTTCAAACACTCCAAGCGCACAATATTTCCTCTGGGATTGCCCTGTCTCTTTCCCTGGCCTAACCTCCCTCCCACCGTTTCCTTCCCCCCCCCATCTACTTCTCCATCCCCTCCCTCCCCCTCCTTCCCCCCATCCTTAGCCTCCCCCTCCCCCACAACCCCAGTCCCCCCCACCCCTATTAATCCCATCAAAACTCACTCATAACCGGAAACCTCATACTTGTCACACTCACATACAAACCCACATTTCCCTCAGCTATCCCTCCCCCACCACCCCCATCCCCCTCCCTCCCCTTCCTTATTATCAGTCCGTCTTGCCGTGGCAAGAACCCCCAAACACTGGGGATAGATCACTGTCCACACCTCCGGACCGCCTCACCTCCAGGACTCTGGCATGCCTATGAAAAGGGTGCCATCCTCGTTTTCCTGTGGTGGGTCTATCTCCTTCAAAGTAGTCTTTCTTCACCCACAATCTTCCTCTTTTCCACCGTACATTTTTAAGTCTCCAAAGTCCTAATCCAACAACATGTATGTCAAAGCTGGACTCTATCAGGTGTCTTTTCCAGTTGCAATATGGCTGTAAATTTCCTCACTGCTTCCGCCTGTTCCAAAGCGTGCATCGCTCCCTTGTGATATATTCTCAAAGTGGCTGGGTAGCTTAGTGCAAAGCCTATGCCTCCTCTTGCCAGCTCACTACAGATAGTAGAAAATTCTTTCCTCTTTGCGGCAAGTGCCACTGAGTAATCCTGGAACATGAGTATTGTCTTGTTGTTCAACTTTAAATCTCGTTGCTTCCGGTAGGCCTGTAATAGAAGGGCTTTATGCTGGAAGTTTAGTATCCGTGCCAACACCGGTCTTGGTCTCTCTCTGCCTTCCATCCTTTGACCAAGCTGATGCACTCTTTCCACTTTTATCTTGCCTTGTATGGCCTCCATGCCCAGTTCTTTCGGCAGCCACACCTCAAACAATTCTGAGAGCTGCTGTTCTGACCAGCTCTCCGGCACTCCCACAAGGCGCAAGTTGTTTCTTCTAGATCTATTCTCAAGATCATCTACTTTTAGCATCAGCGCTTCAATCTGTTTCTGATGTTTTTCAGTGTCTCGCTGCAGCATTAGCTCACTGTCTTCCAACACCGTCACACACTGTTCAACCTCCTCCACTCTACGTGTTATCTCAGCGAAAGTCTCACCCATTTTCTCCAACGTTTTCAGCATATTGTCAAACTTAGGCTCAAGCAGTTTGACTACCTCTTGTGCTGTTTCCTCCAGGCCCGATTCTACACACTCCTTCTCCGGGGAATCCAGCACGCTGATAGTTCTCATCGCAGTCGCCATCTTGTTTTCCCATGCAGTCGCGGTTTTCTCCTTTTTCGCCGCCGACCGCCTTGTGTCTGCTACAACATGCCACTCAGAGACTTTCCACTTCCGTGCCTTCTCTCTATTGCTTTCCCACTCTCCCAACGTACGGCCTTTCTGTCCGATTTTTTACTTAGATTCAGCAGGGCGGCCCGGGAGCGCAGCAAGGAACCTCCTCACCTGCTCATGTGCTCATGTGATCCTCCCAGGGGTCCCCTTTAATAATGGATTATGGACCATTCCTCCAGGAACTAGTCCAAACCTTTTTTAAACCCAGCTACACTAACAGATTTTACTACATCCTCTGGTAACGAATTCTAGAGTATGATTACATGTTGAGTGAAAAAATGTTTTCTCTTATTAGTCTTAAATAGGTTACCCTGTAGCTTCATTGCATGTCCCCTGGCCTTTCTATATTTTGAAGGCGTAAACAATCGATGTACATTTACCTGTTCCGCTCCATTCCTTAATTTATAGACCTTTATCAGATCTGCCCTCAGCCGTCTCTTTTCCAGGTTGAAGAGCCCTAACCATTTTAGCCTCTCTTCATAGGGTTATTCTTCCCTCCCCTTTACCATTTTGGTGGCTCTTCCCTGTACCTTTTCTAATAATGCTATATCCTTTTTAAGATACGGTGACCAGAAATGCACAGAATATTCAAGGTGTGGTCACAGCATGTAATGATACAGAAGCATTATAATATCCTTAGTTTTATTCTCCATTCCTTTCCTAATGATTCCTAGCATTCAATTTATTTTCTTGGCTGCCGCTGCACACTGGGTGGAGGGTTTCAACATGTTATCCACGATGACGCCTAAATCTTTTTCCTGGGTGGTGGTTCCTAATATGGAACCTGGCATTGTGGAACCATAGTTTTGGGTGTTCTTTCCTAGGTGCATAACTTTGCACTTCTCCACATTAAATTTCATCTGCCATTTCAACATCCAGTCTTCCAATTAATCAAGGTCTTCTTGCAATTTTTCACAATCCTCTTGGGTTTTAACAACTTTGAATAATTTTGTGTCACCTGCAAATTTGATTACCTAATTCGTTATTCCCATTTCCAGGTTATTTATGTATATGTTAAAAAGCAGTGGACCCAGCACAGAACCCTGGGGTATTCCACTATTCACCTTTCTCCCTTGGGAAAATTTGCCATTTAGTCCTACCCTCTGCTTTCTATCTTTTAACAAGTTCGTGATCCACAATAGTACACTGCCTCATATCCCATGACTTTTTAATTTCCCAAGAGTCTCTCATGAGGGACTTTGTCAAAGGCTTTCTGAAAATACAGATATACTATATCAACCGACTCACCTTTGTCTACCTGAGCCCACCAGCGCTAATATAAGAGATTAGTAAGACAAGACCTTACTTGGCCAAAGCCATGTTGGCTGTCTCCCATTAAATCATGACCATCTACATGTTCAAAAATTGTGTTCTTTATAATGGTTTCTGCCATTTTTCTCGGTACTGATGTAAGGCTCACTTGTCTGTAGTTTCCCAGATTACCCTTGGAACCCTTTTTAAAAATTCTCCAATCTTCAGGTATTACAGATGATTTTAATGATAATTCACAGATTACTAATAGTAAGTCTGCAGTCTCATATTTCAGTTCTTTCAGTACCCTTGGATATATACCAACTGGTCCAGGTGATTTACTACTCTTCAGTTTATCAAACATTTATAATACATATTTCCGGTGTATCAATGTTTCTTTCAATTTTTCTGCGATGTCAAAGTCACTTAACCCTCCATTGCCTTGGAAGAAAGGCCTGGCAATCTACTTCCGGTGACACTGCAAAGAAACCCCAGGAGCTTCGGGGTCGCCAGGAGTCAGGACTGACTCGAAGGCACACATTGCATTGCGTTGCACTTTTCATTACCATTTCACTCATGCATAACATCCCTACATCTTCCTCAGTAAAGACCGAAGCAAAGAATTCATTCATTCTCTCCGCTATGGCCTTGTCCCCTCTTAGTGCCTCTTTTACCCCTCTATCATCTAATGGTCCAACTGACTCTCTCACAGGTTGTTTGCTGCAAATGTACTTGAAAACATCTTTATTATGCATTTTTGCTTCCACAGCAAGCTTCTCAAATTCTCTTTTTGCCTGCCTTATCAATAACTTGTATCTAAACTTGCCAGTGCTTATGTTGTTTCCAGTTTTCGTCATTTGGCTCTTTTTTCCATTTCCTGAAAGATGCTTTTTTTGGCTCCAATAGCCTCTCTGACTTCACATTTAAACCATGCTGGCAGTTTTTTGGACTTCCTTCCACTTTTCTTAAAGCATGGAATACAGCTGGTCTGGGCTTCCAAGATAGTATTTTTAAACACCACCCATATTTATTGTAAATCTTTAACCTTTGCAGCTGCTCCTTTCAGTTTTTTCTTAAATATTTTCCTCATTTTAACAGTCTCAATTTTGAAAGTTAAAAGGTAGTACTGTGGCTTTCCTTGCTATCCTTCGTCCACTTATTTAAAAAACCACGATGATGCTGTGATCACTATTGCCAAGTGGCGCCAACATCCTTATCTCTTGCACCAGATCTTGTGTTCCACTAAGGACTAGGTCCAAAATGGCTTCCCCTCTTGTTGGTTCATGAACCATCTGCTCCAAAAAGCAGTAATTTATTTCATTTAGAAACGTTATCTCTCTATCATGTCCTGCCATGACACTGACACAGTCGATACTGTGGTAATTTAAATCACCCATTCTTATTATTGTGCTATAAATTTTGTTAGCGTTCCCGATTTCTTTGAGCATTTCATCATCCATTTGTTCATTCTGGCCAGGCGGTTGATAGTACACCCCCCTCTGCCATTGCTTTCCCCTTTTTACATGGAAATGCAATCCATAGAAATTCTACAGTGAATTTGTTTTTCCTGCAAAACCTTAATCCTTTGTGACTCAATGTCCTCTTTAACAGTGCAATCCCTCCACCAATTTGATCTTCTCTAGCATTATGATATAATTTGTACCCAGGTATCACAGTGCCACACTGTTTGTCCTCCTTCTACCATGTCTCAGATACCAGTCATATCTAACCTCTCATTTAGTGCTATATATTCTAACTCTGAGGGAGACAGCGGAAGTATGACCACAGCCTACCAGATGATAATTAAAATTCTTTATTAAGGGTCCTTAATAAAGAATTTTAATTATCATCTGGTAGGCTGTGGTCATACTTCCGCTGTCTCCCTCTGGTTGTCTACCTGCGGAAGAACATCTTCTTTTTCTTCCCCCCATATATTCTAACTCTCCCATCTTATTTTTTAGACTTCTAGCATTTGCATACAAGCACTTTAGAGGCTGTATTTTATTCATATTAATCTGGTTATCGGTAGGCAGGGGTAATTTGGAATCTATAAGCTCTGTCTGCTCCGTACTCAAGGTCATTTGGGCTACTTTTGTCATTATTGGAACCTCTCTGTCGATATGCCCTAACTTCAATCTTTTGCTAGTATCCTTCAAGAATACATTGTTCCGAACCATGCATTATTCGGCGACTGTCAGCTTTCCCCTATTATCTAGTTTAAAAACTGCTCTATCTCCTTTTTAGAGGTTAATGCCAGCAGCCTGGTTCCATCCCGGTTAAGGTGAAGCCCATCCCTTCAGAAAAAACCCTCCTTTCCCCAGAATGTTCCCCAGTTCCTAACAAATCCAAAACCCTCATCCTTGCAGCATTGTCTCATCCACATATTGAGACTGTGGGGTTCTGCCTGCCTTCGGGGTCCTGTTTGTCGAATGGGAAGCATTTTGGAGAATGCTACCCTGGAAGTTCTGGATTTCAACTTCCTACCTAAAAGTCTAAATTTGGCCTCCAGAACCTCCCTATCACACTTTCCTATGTCACTGGTACCAACACATATCAAGAAAGCAGATTCCTCCCCAGCACTATCTAAGACCTCGTATAGGTGGCACGTGAGGTCCACTATCTTTGCACCAGGCAGGCATGTTACCAGGCGATACTCCGGTATAATCTGTTTGCATGCTATTGCATTCTATTTTCTAACTATAAGCATCCAAGGAAGTTTTTTATGACCGATGATGCAGTGATTTGAAAGCATTTTTGTGGCCTATATTTGCATAAGAAGCCAGCTTTTACTTTGGCTTCTTCATATCACTGAGGTCTTTTTCCTCCTTTTATGAATAAACCAGTCTGAAGTGTGCTATTTGTATCCTCTTCTTTTGCACATATTATTTACATTTGCAATCAAATTCAGTTGTTTTGTAGCTTGTATTGTTTTAGCTAGCCAGGCAGTGGAGATATTCAGCCGTTGCCTATTTAACTAAACCAGCTAAAGTTAGAACAGCCTTTTAAGTGCCTGTTTAAGTTAACCAGCCATTAGCTGAACATTGCTGCCAGTTGGTTAATCTTCAGCAGTGTCCCTGGAATACTCTGTTGCTATGCGGTTAGCATTGGGCTGCGTAGAAGGATTATGAAGGGCTTTCATCAGCCCAAAATGGTTATGTGCCACTGAATATCACACTCACCATGATTAACGCGGTTAGCACATCTACTAACTGTGTTAATCATTTTCAATATGCCCCCCCCCATTGTTTTTAATTACAAAAAGAGCAACATTTTGCATTAATATGTGCAGATTCCAGCAGGAGTAACATGTGGCCAGACTGTCGGGATAATCCAGTGGGACAAACACAATATATGCATTGGTTGGTATGGCACAAGAGTTAAGCCGCATACTAAACAAACAATTTTAAACCTAGTTCTGGCCTCCACCAGGAGTCCCTGAGGCTCCTTTAGCGAAGGGGCTGCGTGATCATATCCACTAAGTAAAATGGATTTTCATTTATTTATTATTTTAATTGGATTTAAAATAAGCATGCTCCCCCATCAATGGACTCTTGAGATTACCACTGTTGGGGAGAACAATCATATGAAAGTACAAAACTACGGGCTCGCTAGCTAATCGCCCATATCAAAGTATGTAATATGTTATGGATATCTTTTTTGAATTTTCATTAAATGATGCTCTTTTGTTTCTTTTTAAAGCAAAACCAGTAGTGTCCGAACAGAAGTAATTTTATAACAGGTCACTGGGGTGTGAAGGCCACAGAGATGCCTATTTTTAGTCTTTTTTTTAAAAAGACACATGGGTGCTTATGTGTCTTTTTAGGTATGAGGGGTAAATGGGCAGAAATTGCTGCTAGGTTGAAACCATGCACTGTTGCACCTGCTCGACAGCCGATGTAAAGGTTAGTGCATAAGGTGCCCATGCATGCATTTTATAAAATACACACATAACTTGTTACTCTACACACATTTCATCCAAACTCCTCCCATGAACACGCCAACTCTCAAGTCACATAAAAGGACGGGCCTAATTGTACTCCACATACTGTTACATGTGAGACAATTCACATATTCAGACTGAAATATAGGCATGACAAAATCCTTTCTAAAATTACCTCTGTGCCCACCAATATCTTCTATACGAATGCAGATTATAATCCTATATTCTAGTGATTTTGATTGGACTGCATGTCCCTGGAATTTTAACAATAAATGGATGAAGTGGAGAGAGATGAAGAGGAGTGGCCTAGTGGTTGAGGCAAGTTGCTTCTGGCAGAGGGCCAGGGGTTTGAATCCTGCTGGAGGACAGCAACCTCAGGCCAGAGGGATTGGGGTTTTTTGCACACAGGTCCTCCTTGTGGCCTTGGGCAAGCCACTTAAGTGTCAGGTACAAAATCTAGCATGTGAGTCCTTCAGGGAGAAGGTAAATATATACCATACCTGAATATATACTGCTTTGACCCAGTGAAAAGCGGTATATAAGCATTGCTAAGTAAATGAGGTACCCTTTCCTGTAGGGCAGTGAACACTGCATCCAAAGTATTCCCAACCTCATCTGGTCCAGGGAACATAGGGCAGGGAGGGAAACGAACCCATGTTTTCAACATGACAGGTCATAGCCGGAGCGAGATTTAAGATGTCGTACCCATAGGCATGAAATATAGGCATAACAAAATCCTTTCTAAAATTACCTCCGTGCCCACCGATATCTTCTATACGGATACAGATTATAATCCTATATTCTAGTGATTTTGATTGGACTGCATGTCCCTGAAATTTTAACAATAAATGGATGAAGTGGAGAGAGATGAAGAGGAGTGGCCTAGTGGTGGAGGCAAGTTGCTTCTGGCAGAGGGCCAGGGGTTTGAATCCTACTGGAGGACAGCAACCTCACTCGGTTTGCAGATTGTCGTGCTGTGAGGGCTTGTGTGCATCAGTGATGCTGAGAGCTAAACTATCGGTAGTTTAACTACTGGTAGCGTCTCCCAAGATGGACAGATCTCAGCTGAGGTGCCAGACCAAGACAAACCACCCATCTGAGCAGCAGCAGAATGGGATAGTGTTGACGGTGGAGGATCACATTTCTGTGACAACGGCAACAGCACCAAACTTAAACTGCGCAGAAGAAAGGCCCGGCAATCTACTTCTGTATCTTGCCATGAAAACCCAAAGGATAGTTACAACAAAACAAATTGTGCTATAGTGCTGGAAGATGAGACTCCCAGGTCGGAAGGCACTCAACTAGCTACTGGGGAAGAGCTGAAGACTTTTCAATGTAAAGCCAGCATTTATGATGTGGTTGGATCAGATCCCTCGGGACGTCTGACTGCTGATGTAGCTGTGCATGAAATGAGAGTCAGAAGCTGTAAAGATGTCTTACGCATTGGAACATGGAACGTACGAAGCATGAACCAAGGGAAGTTGGAGGTGGTCAAGAATGAAATGGAACGTGTACAACTTGATCTGTTGGGTGTCAGCAAACTGAAATGGACTGGCATCGGGCACTTTGCATATCCCACATGGACACAACTAGATGTTTGCTGGCCAGAAACTGTCTCACTCCTTTTGTCTTTTCACTGAAGGAGTTTAGTGTCAACAAATATCAGGTGTCTAACTTGAGTTACTGAAAATATGCTTCTCTTAATGGATTCAGCAAGTCGGCACGATAATCAAATTTTAGCAGTGTTGTAAGGATAGTGCCACTGAAGCTTCTTACAGACCACCTCAGAATTATCCTGACAGCACTGGGCCCGAGCAAGGGGGAAGTGTGAGCATTTTGCTTGACTCAGCTAATAGAGATATTCAGCTACTATTTATGCATATAAAGTGAGGCTGGCAAGAAAGCTGCCCTGACTGAAACCACAGAGTTCTCTGGAGAGCGGCTGAATATTGACACTATCCATGGAGCCAGTTGCGGTCACCAGCGAAGACGAATCTTCAGAGCCCCTGCTTCTGCAGATAGTGGAGCTAACATACAGAAATAATTTAAATGCCATGGCTGGTATTTAAAAAAAAAGAAGCCCATATACATCAAGACAGAATCAGTCTTCACAGTACTCACAAATGGCCCGACAACATGGTCAAGATAGGCATGCACCAGTTTAAAACATGAGCTAACATTTACTGCTGCTCTAGAGCAGACATAATATCCACACCTTCAGTCTAGGTACATTTTCTGCAGGATTTGTGCTAATATTTTCTAAAGGCACATAGGCACTGATGTGTTTTAATGCCCTCTAAATCCAGTCGTCCTGTTATCACATTACTCTCAGGGCTGGCCCAATCACTAGGCAAACTAGGCAGTGTCTAGAATAGCTCCAGGTGGGGGTGGCGGGGGGGGGGGGGGAGGATGCAGCACCGAGAAGCTACAGTCAAAGCAAAGCAATGGGTCCTGTCAGCCATACAAACTCATATCACCAGTGGGTACTTTATCTGCAGGAAGAATGAACAATATGCAGATAGTTCATTTACCCTTGTAAGAGGCTTTAAGAAATCTCCCTCATTATGCATATATTTTCAAAGCAGCTTAATATTTAAAAGTGTAGGGCCCGATTTTCGAAGGCATTTACATGATTAACACCCCATGTTAACCATGTAAATGCCTTAATCTGGGATTTTCAAAGGCACTTACACGGCTAGTGCCTTTGAAATCCCCAATTTATTTATTTATTATTTATTTTTATTTAACAGTTCTTCTATACCGCTCTATTTTAGATCAGAGCGGTTTACAATTAACATCAACTATACAACACAGGGAACTTTGAGTTGTATTTACAATAAACAGGGAGATCAACTTGGAAGTAACTGGGGGAAACTATGTACATTCTATAACTCTATACATTGTATTACACTGGTACCTGATTTCAGGCAGAACATATCTACATCTTATTTACACTGGGGGTCTTAATTCTATTTCAGTGGGTACATTCTGAGCGATCAGTTGATTATCCGTTTTCATGCTGAGTCTGATTGTTTAATTGTAATGAGTGATTGTCTGAGGGGCCATATGTATGGTTACTAAGGCTAGATTCAGGGTAGTATGTAGTGAACAGGTGCTGATTTATTGCCTTCCTGAAGTGGGTTAGGTAAGTGATGTTTCGAATAGAGGTGGGGAGAGCATTCCATGCTCTGGGAGCGTAAATCGTAAAGGCCCTATTTGTTGTTGCTCTTGTGCATTTTGTTATTACTTTTGGGACCTCTAGGGTGTTTTGCATCATGGGTCTTCTATTTCTGTTCTGTGGTACTTTATGTATCATCTTGCTGAGGGCTGTGGGGGTCAGAGTGTTTGCGGCTTTGAAAGTTAAGGTTAGAACTTTGTGGAGGGTTCTTGCTTGAACCGGTAACCAATGGAGGTTCATCAGCACTGGCGTTATGTGCTCTCTCCGTGAGGCCCCTGTTAGTACTCTTGCAGCAGTGTTCATTGCAAGCTGGAGAGGAGCTAGCGTTGCTTGAGGGAGACCATGTAGAATTACGTTGGCATAGTCGAAATGAGGTAATATTAATGCCTGATAGATCGATCGGTAGTCGCTGAAGTCGAGTAGCGGTCGGAGATGTTTTAAGGTCTTTATTTTCATGTATACTGTTTTTACTGTGTTTTTTATGTGGGTTTTCAGATCCAGATGTTGATCCAGTGTAACGCCAAGGTAGCGGATTGTGGGTTTGGTTTTCAGTTCTGTGTTGCCGATTTTTAAAGAGAGTGGAGGGGTGAAGTCCTGGTTCCTTGAGATGAAAAGGACATCTGTTTTACTGTAGTTGATTAAGTCCTCTACATGCCCCAATGCTATCTGATTAGCATCGAGGCATGTTGGGGGTGTTCTGTGGCAGAGTGGAGGCGGGTAATGGTGCTAACCGGGTAGCAGTGATTTTGGATGCTGCCGGGATAGCGCTCTGTGCCTTAAAGATAGACAAGGAAAACCCTTGCCTATCTTTAAGGCGCCGGGGCTAACTGGGCAGCATCCAAAACCGCTGCTGCCCAATTAGGCTCAACGGCTGTGTGGCAAACCCCGGATTTTCACTTCCGCAATGACGGAAGTGAAAATCCAGGGTTAAGCGGTTGGCAGGCAGGGTTATGCAGTTATAACGCTTAGCCCTGCCCAATGCAATATCGGGCCCATAATGTCCAAATATGTGCTTCTTTAGGATTATTCCAAGAAGGACGTGCTGAGACGACCACAATTGTATTTAATAATAAAATCATGGGAGAGGGAGTGCTAGGGATCTAAGAGCTAATTGTGAAGGGATGCAAGTGGATTCTTCTCCTTCTCATCTGTTTCACCTTCTTCATCAGCTTACTGGTCCTCTTCCTCCTCTTCATTCTTCCCTTCTTCCAATAAATTCACAAGTGCCTTCCTACAGAAGGTGCTTTCCATTCAATCTATTCTCCCTCGTCCTTCTGTTCCTTCCAATAGTCCCTGTCCTCCCTCCACTCTTTCCCTTTCTTCTTTTTCCCCGCCAATTTACCATGCTCTCTCTCAGGTCATCTCTTCTTTTCATCCTACAACCACTCCCTCTGATCCTCTGCCCTCCAGGATGCTTCAGCTGGTTAGCACTTCCTTTCTCTCTCCTCTGCTGGATCATCTCGTCTCTATTTTGCCTTCTCTACCTAAGGTCACTGAGCATCTGATGGCTCAACAACTTCAGACTTTTCTTGCTTACGCCCATACTCTTCACTCCACCCAGACCAGTTTCCATCCTCATCACTCAACCAAACACTCCCTTTTGGCCAGCATTGATTATCTGCGCACTTCCTTGGACTTCATCACATTGTTCTTGTTTCCCTTGATCTCTCTGCAGCCTTCAACTTGGTGGACCATTATCTTTTCCTCTCCCAGCTTCCTTCTATTGAGATCTCTGGCACTGCTCTATTTTGTTTCCGGTCTCATCTCTCTGGTCATTCATTTCGGGTCTCCCCTTCTTTTCCTTTGCACTGCAGGGTCCCTCAGGGTTCAGTTCTGGGTCCTATTCTTTTTAATATTTTTCTAGCCCCTCTAGTTTTTTTTATCTCCTCCCTTGATATTAAGTCTTAGCTATGCAGGCGATATTCAGCTCCTTTTCCATTATCCCTCTTCCTCTTCTGCCTTGGCTATCATCTCCGCCTTGGACCTTATTGCAGATTGGCTTTCATCACATGGTTTAAAATTCAACACGTCAAAGATGGCTACTGTTCTTCCCTTGCCCTTCTTTGTCCTTACCCCCACATCCCCCCCTTTCAGTCCATGTCACTCCCCTTCCTTTCCATGACATAATTAAGATATTTGATGTTCTCTTAGATTTTTAGCTTGTTTTCACCCATTACATTTCTTTGGTCATTCAGCGCTGTTTTTTCACTCTATGTCAGGCTCGTTCCGTACACAAACTCCAGGATCAGTCTTCACTATGTCTTCTTATTCTCTCTCTTATTCTTACTCATCTTGATTATAATAATTCTCTTCTCTCTGGCCTTCCTCTTTGTCGGGTTCAGCGTCTTCAGTTAGTCCAAAACATGGCTCTTAAGCTTCTCTATGGTGCTCATTGGTTTCACTCATGTCACTCCCTTCTTTCTTTCCAAACATTGGTTACAGTCTCCTCTCATATTTATTTATTTAAAGCTTTTCTATACCACACTTTTTATCATCAGCGTGGTTTACAATCAACAAATATTAGTACAGGGCAAGTGCAAATTCTGCCCTATGCTTACATTAAACAGGAAAGGTAACATGGAAATATAACTACAACTGGGGTAACTATGTACATTTAAACCATAGACAGGTGCAGATAGGTTAGCTATTTACAATGAGGCATATCCGTTTCTATACATTTACAGTATAGGAACGTACATCTACTTACAGCTTTCATTGATGTATATTATTGTGGTGTTAGTCTTTGCTATCTAACACTTTACTAGATCATTTTAATATCCAGGCAAAGGGTATGAGATGGAACTGGTCTAATTCGTCTGTGATGTGGGAAGCACAGCTGGAGTGAGTTGGATGGTGGAAGGTATGGCGATGCTGTTGGGAAGCGAGAAGTGGAAAAGGAATAGATGGTGCTTGAGGGCTTTTCTGAATTGCTTGAGGTCCTTGATGGATCTGATGTTCAGTGGAAGGTTATTCCAGCATCTAGGGGCGTAGAGAGCAAAGGCTCTGTTATTAGTTGACTGAGTACATTTTGTGTTTTCCCTCGGGATGATCAGCGTGTTGGAGGCTAGTGACCTCCTGGATCTATTGTTGGGGGTGTGGGTCAGGAGGTCGGAGATGGAGGAGGGGGCTATCTTGTTGAAGGATTTGAAGGTAATGAGGAGGGCCTTGTATGAGATCCGGCAATTAATCGGCAGCCAGTGTAGATCCCTTAAGATGGGGGATTAAGTATTAGATCCTTTTGTTGACTTTTCATGCCCCTTGTTCTGGCTTTCCTGACCTTCTTTCTGTTCTCCTGGCCCCTTACATTCCTTTGCATGCTCTCCACTCCTCTTCCTCTCAATTGCTCACTGTCCCTGTAGCCCATGCCTCTTCCTTTTGTTTAGTTGTCCCCACCCTCTGGAATTTTCTTCCCCTTGTCTTGCGCTTTGAACTCTCTCCTTCTCAATTCAAGGCTCAATTGAAGAACTACCTCTTCTCTTTGGCCTTCCCCACTGGCTCCGCTTCTGGGAGTTAGTTTCCTCCTTTCTTATTTTTCTTCCTGTGGCTCTGGCTATAGTGCTTCCCCTCCCCTTTTCCTTTCATTCCCATTGTCTTCTTTATTTACTTTCACTGCCTTTGTAATTTAGGCCCTGCCCTTTTGTTTCTTTCTTTCTTTTGTTTTATGGTTCCCCTCTTGTTGTTTGTCCTGTGCCCCTCCCCCTTCCCCCTGATTATATTACGTTCCTGTTGCTTTGTAAACCGCTTAGCTGCTATCCACCATAGGTGGTATATCAAATCTCAATAAACTAAACTAAACTAAACATTTTGCCTAAGGTGACAATATCTCTGCAGTGACCCTCATTACCCCCAGAGTATATATACAGGTACACACATTGACTTTTTAAGTTCAAGGATTTTGGATCTCCGCATTATTTTCCATATAGCATTGTCATGCAGTACTCAAGCTTCTTGGATAAAGGTGGCATTCCTAAGAATCCTTTTTCAAGAATCAGGTGATAATTCTCCCTTCTCCCAGGACTTTTGTTAAGAGGAATTTAAGGATCTTTTATTTTACTTTAATGGACTTTTCTAGAAGTAAGGAAGAAGCTGGATATTACATGCCACTTAGTCTGATTTTTTGTAGTGCAAAAATTAATGAAAACACTGCTAATATAGAAGACAGAGCAGTTTCTGGAATCCAGCGGATTATTGGATCTGAGGTAGGTCTTGTCAGGAGAGGAAAAATCCCTCTCAAATGATTAAAACATCCTCTTATTCATCTAAAAAATGCCAACAAACCTATCTGATGATGGCCCATAATACACATGTCCGGCGTCAGTGAAAAAAGTCCTTTATGGAAACCCCCGCACAACGTGCATGTTTTGAGCGTCACACAGCTCTGCTTCAGGTGCAGTGGGACAGTATAATCATTAGTGTAAATAATTTGTAGAAAGTTACTCCAGTTATTGTCCAAGTTTTAGTTCCTGTTCACTGTAAATGCAATGCAGCCCGACTGCATTGTATAAGGTTCTGTTAAATGTACACCGCACTGATATGAATAGCGCGGTATAGAAGAGACGTTAAATAAATAAATCACTCGTTGTGCTGAATCAGTGTAAACGAGTGATATTGTCCCGCTGCATCTGAAGTAGAGCTGAGTGGCGTCTCAAAACGTGCACGTCGTGCTGAGGTTTCCATTTATGTTAGACACCACTAATGTGCATAAATTGTCACAGCCACAGGTTAATGACTTTATAATATTATGTTCTCAGTGTGGTATCTTCATATTTCAGCAAGGGGTTTAACACAGTTCTGTATACATGACTTCTAAATAAACTGAGCACCCTTGGTGTGGGCCAAAAAGGAAGTAACTGAGTCAAAAAGTGGTTGAGGGCACTAGCAAATGGAGTTCATGTCAGTACAGGAACATTACCAGTACGGGCACCACAGGGATCCATTTTTGGTCCAGTTCTTTTTGCCATTTGTGTAAACAATACTGAAGAAAAGCTGTTGGGAAATGTTTGTTTCTTTGCAGATGATCCCAAAATCTGTAACAAGGTCAACACTTGGAAGATGTGGAACAGTCTATTGAAAACTGAGTATATCAGCTAAGACTTGAAAAAATAACAGGTCATGGGTTTGGGCTGTAAAGATCTCAGGGATCTATAGACTATAGGTGGCAAATAGCTTTTGTGCATGAAAGAAGAGTGGGATCTGGGGATGATAGTGTCTGATTATCTTAAAGAGGCCAAACAGGTAGAAAAGGTTGTGGCAAAAGCTGGAAGGATGCTTGGGTGCCAAAGGAAAGGAATGACAGTAGGCAAAAAGGTGATATTGGTGTTTCTGTATAAGTCTCTGGTGAGACCTCATTTGCTGGGTTCTCTGGTTTGGTGTATTCATGGTTCCAGTTCTGACACATGCAGAGAAACAATCATCTCGGTGTCCATTTCCAAACAGAGTCTCTTTCAGCACTGTTATTTAATATATATATGTCACTCTAATATGCAGGCTGTTTACTGCTCTTGATATAAATTATCAAATATGTGCAGAAGATATTTCATGTTTTGTTCCAGTAGTAAATTGTTTGCTATGTACATTTGGTTATATTTCATTTTGTATTAAAACTGTAAAATGCTGGATGACTCACAACAGACTTGCCCTTAAAGTTAAAAAAGCCGAGGGGCCCTTTTGCTAAGTGGTTAACATGCTTTTTAGCAGGCGGTATCTGTTAGTTCAGGACTGCAATAACTGTTACCATGTGCTAATTACCACGCTAACTGCATCACATGATGGGTTGGGGTGGAGGTTAGCATGGAGAGGACATTGCGATTACCACAGAGGTACATATTGTGCGTTATCAGTATTGTTATAAGTAGTGTGTGCATTAGGATACTTTATTTTGCAGTAATTACCAGGAACATGCTGTCCACATTCCTGACAGCTAACATATGACTTTTGACTTAGCTTGTGTTAGTTTTTATGCAATATATGAAATAAATGGAAAACCTTACCATACCTAGAAGGGTCCCTGAGGTACTGCTTTTGACCTTTATCTTTATTATATTGCTTAATTGACTGCCCAAGCAAAAATCATCAAGGCTGTTTACAATAAATAAATGGCTGCAATCATTAACCATTAACCAGCAGTCACCTGAGCTTTTAGGGGTAGTATGTAGATGATTTTGTTGTTTAAACCCTACTAGCAACAATACTCCTATACCATTCTCTCCATTGATAGTGCTCTGCATACTCTGTACTGCTTTTTATGCAATTATCTAATAGTAAGTAGAATCCTTATGTACTATCACCACTATTGCTATTACCACCTGCATTCACAGTACTATTGCATTTAATCCCTCCTGTATTGCGAACACTGAATCACACTGCACTGCACTACTAACACCCAAGAGAATGTACAAATTTCTGCTCTTATTCATAACCTTCCTTACCCTTGGTCTCCCGTATACATCAAATGCATTCAACCATGATACATATCATATACCAATCCTACGCACACACGGAAGGAGATGGTCCGAATTCCCCCACCACACTACGGCAAAAAATAACTTTACATCTCACTCCCATCTACTCAACATTCCTCTCCAAACCATCAAAGTGTTACAAGAAGAGAAGTGTCATCACCGACGCCTACTGAAATGTGCGCTGATAAATGCCAGATCAGTACGATCTAAATGGCCCGCAGCCATTGACCTGATACCCCAATATAATCTCGACATCTTGATGATCACAGAGACATGGCTATCCGATTGTGACAACGTACTACTAAATCAGATGCTACCACCAGGATTTGTGATATACACATCCCACAGACCCAGTCAGAAAGGAGGCGGAACCCTCATCCTAGCCAAAGCTGATCTACACTTCAAGATGTCCAACTCCTCTAGCTCAACTCATCTTGACTCCCTCACTATAGCTAACGAGCTCTGCACAATCAACCTTTTCTATCGGGCACCCTCCCACTCTCCAGATGATCTTCCAACTATAATTGAGCAGGCATGTACTACATCCACCTCACGCTCACCAAGTTGGCTAATCGGTGATTTCAATCTCCCATCTCTTCAAGACAGCCATTCAGCAGCATTCCTTGATGCCCTGGAGGATCTAGGTTACAAACAGCTTGTCGATTCCCCCACCCACACTAAAGGTGGCAAACTAGATCTCATTTTCGCACCTCTCTCCAACGCCATAACACCCCTAACTCTTGCACTATCTGTAATACCAGTACCCTGGTCGGACCACAGTCTTCTCAGTTTCAATATACCCATTAATACATCCCACAAAACCAGAAAGTCTTCTAACACATCTGGATCCCACACAACCCGCTTTAGACCACTCAACCAGAGCGTAGTCCTAGAGAATCTCAGACCTCTCATGGCCAACACTACCATGGACTTAGATGATCTCGTATCTAAATGGGATGAAAACCTGAGAGCTGCCTCCTGCCCATCACTCATCGAAAAGAGAATTCGAAAACGTGAACATACTCCATGGTTCTCCACAGACCTTCGCACATCCCTCCACCATCTACGCAAACTTGAGCGAAAGTGGCGACGAACTCATTCTCCTGAGGCGCTGGTATCATATAGCTCATACCTAACTACCCACCGAGCAAAGATAGCACAGAGCAGGAAAACTTACCACACAGACTTAATAAAACGCTCCTTCAACAAACCACATGCATTGTTCAGCATAGTAAAGTCCATAACAGGTGAACCGGTCTCAGCACAACCCCCTATGCCTCAGCCGCAGGACTACGCAAACTACCTGCAATCAAAGATGATTAAAACCAACACAGACACAAATGTCAATAACGCCACCACTTCACCCAAGGCATCCCAGGCAATGCCACTACACAACTTCTCCACTGTATCAAATAGTGAGGTTGTGAACATTATTGCCTCAATCAATCCCAGTACAGCTCCTAACGACCCGTGTCCAGCCAGCTGGATCAAGGACATGAGACATGACCTCAGTCAAATATTGAGCAAAATACTGAACCAGTCCTTCTCAACAGGTTCCTTCCCGCAGAATCTAAAACGCACTTCCATCAAGCCCCTACTGAAAAATAATAAACTGGACCCATCCAAAGTTGATTCCTTCAGGCCTATTTCGAGCATCCCACAGCTTGCAAAAATCATTGAGAAGGCTGCCCAACAACAAATCCAACATCATATTGACACTGAAGCACCACTAGATCCATCTCAGCATGGCTTCAGGGAAGCGCATGGAGTCGACACAGTCCTTACAACACTGTTCAATGTTCTGATATCAGGAATAAATAACATACAACAGGGTTTCGTCCTCATTTTCCTGGACATCTCCGCCGCTTTCGACTCTGTGAGTCATGACATACTCCTACAACGCTTGAAAGATAAGGGGATTCAAAGCACAGCACTCGAGTGGTGTAAATCCTACTTATCTAACAGGTGGCAACAAGTAAAAACAGACCACGAATCCTCAGAACCATTCCTGCAATCACAGGGAGTACCCCAAGGATCGTCCCTATCGGCACTAATGTTTAATATCTACATGCAGCCGATATGTGACTTGATCAGATCCTTTAATGTACAATGTCTCGCATACGCAGACGACATCCTCCTATATATGCCGTTCACAATTGAACACCCAGTATTCTCCCCAATAATCAACTGTTTTGAAGCTGCAGCCGAATGGTTACTATCTCAAAACCTTCGGATTAACCACAACAAAACTGACGTTCTTTTTGTCACAAGGAACCGTAAGTTCATACCTCCTCCATCTCTACTCGTCAACAACATAGAGTTGAAATCAAAAGCCACCATCCGTTACCTCGGCATCACATTGGATCAGCACTTGGATATGACAACGCATGTCAAGAACATCACAAAAACTATATATTATAAGATCAAATCGCTACGTCACCTCCGCTCCCTACTTGATCCCACAGACTTCCGAACAACCTTCCAGGCATTAATCCTCCCACACCTGGATTTTGCCAACATCATCCTTCATGGCCTCCCTCAATCAACTTTGAACCCGCTCCGCCTAGCCATGAATACAGCCGCCAGAGTCCTTTCTGGCTCATCAAGATCTGACCATATAACACCCATCATGAAAGAACTGCATTGATTGCCATTACATGCCAGAATCCAGTATAAATCTTTAGTCCTTACTTTCAAGGCACTAAATAACTGCCCCCCTACGCCAATCAGCAAGCTCATCCATGTCACCCTGGAAAACAGAAAAAGGAGAACCACATCAATGAACACCTTAATAGTCCCAAAAATAATAACGAAGTGCACTAAGGCCACCTCCAACAGGGCCTTCTCCTTATTTGCACCTCTAAACTGGAATGCGCTACCTCACGAAATCCGTGCTATCAAAAACCTAATCCTATTTAGAAAGGCATTGAAATACCACTTGTTTACAAAATGCTACCCAGAAGTCAACCTAGACATTATCAAAACTAGCTCCGCAATACAACCTGAAAAGGGCTAGCTGGTCAACCTTCTCTCTAGTCCTATTAGTGAACCACATTACAACATCCAAACGAGTTTCATATTACTGTATATAACATTAAGTTAATCTGTACATAGTACATTAAGTTAATCTGTACATAGTTCCCCCGGTTGTCCTATTGTTGAAGTTCCCTGTTTAATGTAAAACTCAATGTTACTTGTATACATTGTAGGATGTTCTTGTTCATTGTACACCGCACTGATTGTAATAGCGCGGTATAAAAGAATTGTTAAATAAATAAATAAATAAATAAATTGCCAAATATATGACAGGAAAGGTAAGAGGATAGAACACACAGAAAGCATAGATTAGTCAACGAAATGCCAAAGATTAGGAAGGGGGGGGGGGTGGTGGAAGGTAGGTAGAATGCCCGGTAGAAGAAACGGGTTTTCAATAGGGACTTAAACCTTGGGTATTGTCGGAGCTCCCCCGTGTGGCCAGGCAGTTGCCTAGTAGTGTGAGAGGGCTCCGATCGTCCTTTGTATAAAAAGTTAGCCCAATAGCATGTAGTTGTGTCTTAAATAGATTAGAGCCAAGATCAAAGATCGCAGAAAATTTCTTTTATTCAAGAAATAAGATTTTCCCAACCAAATTAAATTCTTTGGCAAGAATGTTGAAGACTACAAAACATAAAGTTCAGGATATTTCTCCAGTCATAAACGTAAGCCTGGTTAAACAGTCTTTGGCTTGGCTTAGTTTAAACACACCTTTTCCACAAGTAAAAATCCTTTCCAACAGCAGTCTGTTCTCCGGTCCCCAAGAGGCAGTACAGTACTTCACTGTTCGCTTCACAGCTGGTATAGCATAACATTTCCTGGTCTACCAACAGGCTTTAAAATTCAATAATATTTCTTCAAGATACAAGTTATACTTTTAGCTCCTTTCTGGCTTCATTAACCATGCATCTTTATCAGCCAAGCAGTCATTGATCAGCCTAGCTAAAAGTTATGGGCTTTTGCACAGAATGTCCTTATTAAGAACTCTTGGGTTTTTTCTCCAGTTCCTTATTCTTCTTTGGCACAGATAGCACATTCAATTTCCATATCTGAAACCCCACTTTCATAAAAAGTGTCTCCTAGCTCCATTTCTTCCTCACTGGGCTCTTTCAGATATTTGTTCTCCTCAGCGTCTGCCCGAGGAGCCTTTACACGCTGTAAAGTTTTCAACACTTGTTCCCAATTATGCTTCTCAGTATGTGAGCTAGTGGGGGAAGGGCAGGAAAAGGTTTCCCTATTTAAAAGCTTCTTTAAGGCTTGTAAAGGGCTCACCTTGCCAGTAGTGTGCTGTCCTCCTGTAGGCCCCTTATACTGAGAAGGGCCAGACCAGGAGCTTCTGGAAAATATCTCCTCCTCAGACGAATCTTCCC
This sequence comes from Ichthyophis bannanicus, assembly GCA_033557465.1. NCBI lineage: Eukaryota > Metazoa > Chordata > Amphibia > Gymnophiona > Ichthyophiidae > Ichthyophis > Ichthyophis bannanicus. The sequence continues at coordinate 66,481,046 of CM066040.1, forward strand.
CCGAGCTCTCCTCTGGCCTTCTCACCTCTCTGTTCCTGTCCTTGGTCAGCTTCCTTCGTCCCAGTGGCGCTGCCACAACTCTGCTTGTCTCAGTGCCTCTGTGTCTGCTTTCAATCTCATCCTCCTTCTGTGCAAGCCGTTTGTGAGTGAAACTTCCCTGCCTAAATGTTTGGGGCTGTCCTATGGCTCTTGACTCCGCCCCCGAACCACTCCCATCTCCTCCCTCGGTCTCCATGGGAACTGGGTGTGTCTCTGGCCCTGCACTCCTCTGCAGGAGATCTTTGGCTTTACTTTGGGTGTTAACCCTTCCTGTGCCTGCAGTTTCTTTGGGTTTAGAAAAAAAAGACTGTTTCCCCTTTCTTTTCCTGCACTCTGAGCCTGCTTCTCCACCACAGTATGAATGTTCTGCACGGAGTGAGGGAGAGAGGGAGTTCCACAGGGCTGGGCCAAGGAAAAAGAAAGCAGGGTGACGGATATGCTCAAGACGAGCCCGAGCAGGGGAAGGAAGAATGAGACGGTCATTGTGTAGTGCACGGAGGGCACAGGGTGGAAGATGATTGTGGATGAGATCAGCGAGATATTGAGGATTACCAGTATGAATGTTTTTTTGGATTACAGTGAGGATCTTATATTGATAACGATACTTCAAAGGGGACCAGTGGAGCTGGATGAGGAGAGCGGAAGCATGCGTGAGTAGGCAAGCAGCGGTGTTTTGGATGAGCTGAAGTCGCTGGAGTTGGTAATGTGGAACACCCACCAAGACAATGTTGCCATAGTTGAGGCGGGATAGGAAAAGTGACACTGAGTATTACCAGGGAGAGGCTGTAAGGAACACACCATGCAATGTTGATGGAGGGTACAGAATTGATCACCGGACAAGTGAGGAGACGTGCTGGTGGAAAGAGAGATCTGGGTCGAGAGTGACCCCCAGATACAGTAAGCAGAATGCGAGTCCCAGACAGGGAGGATGAGAGGTCAGGGGTAGGGGAATTGAAAGTGAGCCACATGGCCGCTGACTTGGATGGATTCAGGTGGAGATAATTCACAGACAGCCACGAGGAAATGTTGGACAGGCAGGCATTAAGGGGAGATAGATTTGGAAAAAGAGGACAGGTATGGAAAAGGAGGATTATGTCATCAGCATAGTCATATGCTGAAATAATAGATTGTTGAATGACCAAGGTAAAGGGGCAAGGAAAAAGGTTAACAAGAAGTAGTGAGAGCACCGAGCCCTGGAGTACCACAAAGGGGAGGAGGGTGGGAGGGGAGGAGGAGGAATCAGCATAAACCGAGAAGGAACAAGAAGAGAGAAAAGACCATTCACCCAGATGTCTCTTCTCAGTTGAAAATTGAGGAGTGGACACTTCAAGTGTTGATGCAAGTGAGGAATCAGTTTTGCTACCCAGCTAGATATGCAACCTCAGATTGAAATGATGATTAGAATTGCATTATATTTATTTACCGTATTTTTCGGACCATAAGACGCACTTTTTCGTCACCAAAAAGTGGGAGGAAAAGTGCCTGCGTCTTATGGTGCGAATAGAAGAAGTTGCAGAGCGGCAGCGGGTCCCCCGGGACCTTAGGTTCTGTTCAGTAGATATCTTACGTAGTTTGTCACAGTGATTTGCTTGCAGATGTCACACGAATTGCTTTTATATATTTATATTTTTATTAGGGTCCCTTGCACATTGTTTTTTTACGTTTTTGCAGTCTAAATAGACATTACCACCTTAAGGTTCGCCACCGTATCATGGGCACATACGTCACATTTCTCACGGTTAGGTGTTCATATTCATGGCGCATGTGCTAGCATCTCCTATTCATGACTTACCAGTGCGGCGAGTCAAACGAATAGAAATTGGAGAAACTGCTTCTGTTCCTGAAGAAACTGATATGGAATACTGAGGTACACTTAGGTTTTGTTCAGTTGATATCTCACGTAGTTCGTCTAGTACAATTCAATAAACATATGCCCGTACAAACAGGCTTTTATTCCACTCTCGTTTTTGCCCTCCGTTTTTAATGATGGATCCATATGATGATTTTATATATTATTGGCAAATGGTTGCTGTCAGGATCACTGTGACCCATCAACAAAAAACAAAAAGAAAATTGACGGGAGGGGGGAGGAAGGTAAATATAATGGTCTTCCGTGCCATTTGAGCAATTGTAAAAAATCTAGTCAACGAACCAAGCTCTGATAAAGACATTCAGATCAGTCCTCAAGTATATGCAGATCATCTTCAATTGAAAATAGGCCAAACACCACCTTTAAAACAACCTGAAAACAACAGCCTTATTTTACCAAGTACAATTTGGAACAAGTTTTACACTCCCTCGACTACACAACTTTCAGACATCATTGCTGCACTTAACACAAGCACTGCACCCACAGATCCTTGCCCTGTACCTTGGATCAAAGCTACCAAGTCAAACTTTATTAATTTTATTCACAATCTTGTAACTAACTCCTTAACTCATGGAATCATGCCAGAACAACTTAAATTAGCAACAATTAGGCCTACCCATAAAAAAACCAACCTTGAAAAAGACAATCCAGCTGCATATAGACCAATTTCCAGCTTACCACTCTTAGCAAAAATTATTGAGAAGGCAGTACAGCTACAACTTCAAGACCATATTGATGAACATGCGCCACTTGATATACATCAGCATGGCTTCCGCCCCAACCATGGTGTTGAAACGCTCCTACTATACTTATTTAATGACATCACTCAAACAATAGATAATTTCAACAAAGGTACCTTAATGATCTTCTTAGATATTTCAGCTGCCTTCGATACAGTGGACCATGCAATCCTCTTAACAAGACTAAAGAGCATCGGATTAACTGGCACCGTCCTAAAATGGTTTGAATCCTACCTAGTTGATAGACAGTTCCAAGTTAAAATTGGCCTAAACACTTCACGTCACATAGTAATCAAACAAGGCGTGCCGCAAGGATCTGCACTCTCTTCACTTCTTTTTAATTTGTTTATCCAACCAATCTGTCACATAATAGCAGATCATCAAATAGATTACACGATTTATGCGGATGATATCATGATTTACACTCCAATTGATATCAACTGCCCAGATTACAGCAAAATTTCAAACTGTATTACCAGCATTTCAAATTGGCTAACAAATAATAACCTTGCAATAAACCTGAACAAAACGGAAGCACTTATTGTAACTAGAAACACCAGCTTTATCCCTCCACCTTACATTACATGCAACAACACAAAGATTCCAGTTAAGGACGAAGTAAGATACCTCGGAATAACCCTCGATAAGAAGCTAAACCTGCGTTCTCATATAAGAAAAACTGTTAAAAACGCGTATTACAAAATGAAGATAATTAGACGACTTAAGCCTCTTATCTCTTATGATCACTTTCGAACAGTCTGTCAGGCACTCATTACTCCCATTCTGGATTTCTGCAACCCTATTTACAATGGACTGCCTAAGCATGCTCTCAAGCCACTTCAAATGGCACAAAATACAGCAGCTAGAATCATCAATGGATCCTCAAATTATGAACACATTACCCCCATCCTTAAAGAACTCCACTGGCTCCCAATAATCCTTCGCATAAAGTATAAATTAATCATAAATATATTCAAAATGAAACACAACAGTTCTGCAATCAGCCTTCATGCCCTCTTACTCCATGATATCAACAAAAGACCAAGAAGGTTATCCACTTCTAACACCCTCAGCACCCCAAAAAACTACTCTAAATCATGCAAATGTACCTCACAAAGAGCAATTGCTTTGGCCGCCCCTTTAATTTGGAACTCTCTCCCTCCTGATTTACGCTCACTGGATGATTTAAAAGACTTTCGTAAACAATTGAAAACTACACTTTTCATTGAACAATATGGATCAACAATTGACTAAATATATTATATTTATTTTAATTATTTTAACTAATTTGCCTTATTGTTAACCCTTGTTATTTTTCCTATATTACCATTGTACTGTTATGTTTATACTGTGTTTGTTTCCCTTGCCTATAACCTTTGTATTTCTTGTGACCGCTTTGATTGAAGGAAAAGGCGGTATAGAAAACTTGTTAAATAAATAAATAAATAAATATTTCTCTGTTCCAGCGGGGCCTGCCTCTCTCTCTGAGCCACGGGGTGAACATTTGTTTTTCACTGTGGGATGTTCGGTTCTCCCAGCTTGCACTGTGGCAGCATTGAGTCAAGCCCTTCTGTCAGCGTTCGTTATTGGTTCTGGGTAAACTATCACATTTGCTCGGATGATATTATGATATACCGCCCTTTTAACATCATGAACCCCCCAATACAATTACTGTCTGATTGCTTCTCCGAAATCCTGACCTGGCTCAAAGATCATAACCTAATGATTAACACTACAAAAACTGAAGCCATGGACGTAAGCAGGAACCAGCACAAACAGGCTTTTATTCCACTCTCGTTTTTGCCCTCCGTTTTTAATGATGGATCCATATGATGATTTTATATATTATGGTATATATCACAGCTTACCGGTAGTTATTTTTGTGCTAAAAAAAAAGGTTTCAATATATATGGGCTAGTAATAAAAAGTTTCTCATCCTACTTTTTTTCTCCATTTCAATAAGATGGATCTATATTTTTTTTCCTATTTTTCTCCTCTAAAAACCAGGTGCGTCTTATGGTCCGGTGCGTCTTATGGTGCGAAAAATACGGTATTTGGTTTTATACCACACTATTCAAGATCAGCATGGTTTACAAAGTAACAACATCGTACATGGAACAGTATTTAACATATTACATTTAACATATTATTACATTTAACATAATAAACATGTGAACATGTGAACAAGGAATATATACAGTTAACTATTTACATTGGTAGCTCAATGATCATTCAATGTAAATTATATACTGGTAACTATTTACAGGCTGATAGGGTTATGACTATAGTATTGATGGGTAACTTTATGTTATGTGGTCGAAAGCAAGGTGGAATAGATGTGTCTTTATTGCTTTGCGGAAGGTGGTCAACTCCGGTATGAGATGACTAGTAGGTGGTAGGGAGTTCCATAGTAGAGGAGCGAAGAGGGAGAAGGCTCTGTTCTTCGTGAATTGCGAGGTTTTTCTAGTAATGGAAGGAATGGTAAGCATGTTTATCATATTTGATCTTCTCGCTCTGTTGTTAGGAGTCCAATGTAGGAGATTTTCCAGTGAGGGTGCTGATAGGTGGTAGAGAATCTTGAATGTTATTAGTAGAGTTTTGTACTTGAGTCAACTGTTTATTGGGAGCAAGTGTAGTTGGATTAGGAGAGGCGATACGTGGTCATATCTGGATGCTCCATAGATGGTTCATATTGTTCATATTGTTTGAATATTCATATTCAACAGTTCATATTGTTTCAAGTAATGTAATTTAAGATGTTATGGTTTAAAGCTGTTCTATGTAATGTAATATAAGTTGTTTTAAATTGTTCCCTGTATTAACAGATGTTGACCTGTTACATTGTTGTTCTATGTAAACCACACCTGATCTCTGGAAGGTGCGGTATATAAGAAACTGTTAATTAAATTAAATTAAATTAAATTAAATGGTTCTTGCAGCAGTATATCTCAGGATAGAATTTCCTGGAAGTCCTTGCAGGATGATATTCGTGTAGTCGAAAAGCGGAGTGATCAGTGCTTGGAAGACCGTGCAGAAGTCAGTAGGCTCCAATAAGGGTCGGAGTTGACGGAGGGAGCATATTTTATGACAGATGGATTTTGTGATATTTTTATGTGGGGCTCTATGTTTAGGGACTGGTCAAGCGTGACGCCCAAGTATCTAAGCTCATTCTTAGATTTCAGTTCAGCATTCTTTACTTGCAAGGATGTTGGTGGAGTGAATGTTAGATCTTTCTTAATAAAAAGGACTTCTGTTTTTTTATAATTAACTTGCATGTTGTGCATAGCTAGCCATTCAGAGACAGCATTAAAGCAGTCAATGATTCTGTTGAAGCATGGGTTTTCTGTTGAGAAAGGTGTGCAAATGAGCATATTGTCTGCAGATGTGATAGCACATCATCTGCAGAAGGACTGAATGATTGTACAGATTGGTTGTACATATATGTTAAAAAGTAGGGTGAATACAGATCATCCTTGTGGTACACCTTATGTTTGTAGAAACATTTTTGATGTTTGGTTATCGATACATACTTCTTGATGGCGATCCGTTAGGTATGAGTGACACCAATCTAGTGCTGAGCTCTTGATGCCCTTGAGTTCAAGCAGATGAATTAGTTGGTTGTGACAGACTGTATCAAAAGCTTAGGCAATATCCATAAATATTAAGATAAAGCCCTGTTTTGGATTGTTTAAGCCTAATATCAAGTTGTTAAGTAAGGATGTAAGTAAAGTCTTGACCCCATGATGTTGCCGAAAACCATGTTATTGCAGATCAAGTGGTGCGTAGCAATCAATATGGTCTTGTATTTGTTGTTGCACTATCTTCTCCATTATTTTCAATAAGAAAGGAAGACTGGAAATTGGACGATAGGAATTTGGGTCTTGTGGGTCAAGCTTGGGATTTTTCAGTAGCGGTTTGATTGTGGCAGTTTTCAGTGATGCTGGTACTATGCTCTTGGTGAAGGAGAGGTGGATAATCTTGGCGATGTGTGGGCTTAACTCAGGGCAGGTGGATTTGATCCAATGAGAAGAGCATGGATCAGTGGGCGAGGTGGTAGAGTTAAGACATTTTATTATATTTTCTATTTGTTTTGGTGAATATGGGCAAAAATGGCTTAGGGCAGGGATGCTGATGTTTTCTGGTCTAAGTAGATGTTTTATATATTGTTGATTTCTTTGGTCTTATTGTGAAGGTGATTCACAATGTTTTGAGGGTGTATTCCATTTTTCTTTTGAGATAAAGATGAATCATTTGTGAGGGATTGGATTAATCTAAATAGTTCTCGGGGTTTGGAAACCCTGGGGGAGAGGTCATTTCAAGATGGCCGCTGAGTAGAGCGTTTTGCAGCATGCCTAAATGCAAGGGTAAGCTGTGGGTTTTCCCCTCGGACCCACAGCCACTTTCCACGGGTCCAATGGATCAATTTGTTCTTCTTATGCAGGCACAAAAACAGGAGATTTGCTCCACTGGTGTGGCGGCGGCTGAGGAGAGTGATTCGTCGCCTGTGGAGTTGGAGGCATCGTTGTCTCCTATTGAGAGGGAGCTACCGCTGTGCCCTACAGAGCTGGCCGCGAGTTTGGAGCCTTCGGCGCCCCCCCTCTGGAAGGTGGGAGTGGAGACACCATTAGAGGGGAGACAGCCTTACTCAAAGATCAGCCTTCCCTTGATGATATCGGGAGGGTTTCAGGTACCCAGCTTGTTACGGAGGACTTGACGGTTCCTGCAGCATCAGGTGAGGGTTTTATTCCTCCTTCTACGTTTGTGCTGACTTTGACTCCTGCGCTTCCTATTCCTTCAAGGCCAAAGGTTTTCACACTTGAATCAATATGGGAGGCCATTACTTCTTCATCAATGGCGGTTCAGAGTTAGTCTAGAGCTTTATCTGCACAAATTCATGACAACTCTGAAAAAATTATATCCTTGGAGAATGTGAGTGTTGCTGTTAAGTCTCAAATGGAAGAACATAGTAGTCAACTGGTAACACTATCGAATTTGACTTCTACATTGGCTAAAGATAATGTGGCACTTAGGAGTAAGTTGGAAATTCTTGAGAATACTGCAAGAGCTGCGAATCTAAGGATTTTGAATTTTCCAGAGATGAAGGAATTTCGGCCCTTGATATGTTCAAGCAATACCTACATGAGATTCTTAAAGTGCCAGTGGAATTAACTCCACCCTTGACTAGGGTTTATTATCTGCCCCAAGGGAAAAAAGAACCAGCGGACTCTGAAGAACTTGCAAATATGGATATTTTAAATATTTCAGATTTGCTAAAAGATTCTGATCCAGGGACATGTGTTCCGGCTACATTGTTGGTGACTTGTGCACCTGCCACTAATAAGGAATGGCTCCTAAAAATGTTTTTTAAAAAGTGGTTGGAAACCTTTTAAGGCCTTTCCATTTCAATGTTCCCAGATATATCCAAGGAAACTCAGAAGAGGATACAGCTTTTTCTTCTTCATAAACCTAGTGTTCAGCAGATTGGGGGTTCATTTTTCTTAAGATTCCCCTGTAAGTGTTTAGTGATTTATGAGTCGGTTAGATATATGTTTTTCCAACCGGCCGATCTTGCGTCATTTATTAATGCTAAATTTGAAGGATAAAGTCTAGACTCTGTGATAATTTATCAAATTCTCTCATGTTAGAGCCTGTGTACTGAGGGTTTATCTTGTATTTCTTCTTATGCTGAATGGTTTAGGAATTTTCCTTTAGGGCTACTAGGGGTTTTCTCCTGCCCTGGTATCCATGTTATTCTCTCCCCATTTGTTATGTGGGCTACCAGTGATCTTAGGTTTATATTTTTTGATTATTGATGTTTCCTGTGATTTATACCTTTTATCGCTGTCTACTTCAAGAAATGTTCTTGTTGTTTATGTATAATGCAATAAATAAAAAAACCCAAAAAGAGTTCTTGGGGTTTGTTGAGTGAACGCATAAGAAGATTTGTATGGTATTCTTTTTTCCTTTGCAAAATGATATTGCAATGTTCTTGCAAGGTCTTCATGTATAACTCTTGGTCATTGGGGAACCTAGAATTACGCCATTTATACTCCAGTCTCCTGAGGTTCTTTAGTGATTTGTGGAGATCCGCTGTAAACCAGATAGCTGTATGCTTTCTTTTATTTGGTTGTTTATGATGAGTTATGAGTGCAGCTTTTCTTAGGGTCATGTCCCAAGTGTGTATCATTTCCGTTAGGTCATTGGATTCCAAGTTGGAGTTAAGGTCCTGTAGGATTTCTGTTAGGAATAAGTCTCTGTTAAATGGCTTAAAGTGACGAGCAGGTAGTACATCATTATCAATAGGATCTTTCGATACTGGTATGTTGGATGGGATATGAAATAGTATCGTTTTATGGTCTGACCAAGGCACTGGGAAGATTTGTGGTTGTTTGAAGTTGGTCGAGCCATCATTATAGGGGGGTGCAAAGATAAGGTCCAATATTTATTTTATTTATTTATTTATTTATTTAACATCTTTTATATACCGCACTATTCATAATCAGCGCGGTTTACATAGAACAAGAAAACATCAAACAAGATACAATTATCTGTTTTTTGTTACCTTTATTGTGGGTAGGAGCATGTACCAGGTGCTGATAATTAAGAGCATACATAGCATCAAGAAAGGTTGTGGCGCTCTTCTTCGATAGAGCTGGGAGGTTGAAGTCCCCTAGAAGCCAGAGAGGTTTGGACCGTGGAGAGTGGTTACAAATTAGATCTAGTGTTATGGAGAAGTCATCAGTGGAGGTAGATGGGATATGGTAGAATAGTGCAGTCGCTATTTGTTTATTTGCTATAGTGATAGCATCAAGGTTGCTAGTATTATGGGAAGAGAGATACTGAAACTGCAGGTTAGATCTTGACATTATATGTGTGCCGACAACTCTTTTGTTGGTCCTTGGACAGTTGAAGCCATCATAATTTGGGAGCTTTAGCTGATTTATAAGTACTGTATCAGAATCTGTTAACCAGGATTCTGTGATGAAAATTATGTCTAGCTGATGATTTTGCACATAGTCGCTAATAACTGGACATTTCTTCTGAATGGATCTTGCATTTACAAGCAAGCATTTTAGATCTTTATAATCAATCTGTTTAGGAGTGGGATGTTTTCCTGGCTGTTGGCATGTAATATGGATAAGATATTGTGGTCTTATCCAGTGAGATAGTCTCTTGGTGGTGAAGTTATCATCTTGTTTATTTCGGCCAAATCCATGATTAGTAGAGATTAGGTTATGTGGTCAGAGAAAGATTCAGCCAAGATGAAGAATAGAGTTAGACCATAAAGGCATAAGGTGAAGGGTAGATAATCCGGTATTGTGGTGACAACCAGTAGCTATTTGATGTAGCTTTAAATATTTAAAGGTGTCTCCTTATTAGACCATAGATCAACAGAAGCAGCACTATATGTCCGAGTATTATATCACAGAATATCTGAAGCAGCCCTTTATAGACCCGGTTAAAGTAACTATGAAATTTAGATGCTATGAAATTATAAAGGGAAAACCTTTAGGTTACGTTACACAACATTACAGATTGCAATATTTTATAGACACTTACAGTTATGCATAAGATCAGTTTTGATTGGATTTCTGTTGGTTCCTTTACCCTCCTGTGATCCCCGCCTAACACCTTCCATCAACAGAAGCGGCGACTGTACACATGGACTTCACCCAATGGATTGTACACAAATCAAATTGACTACATCTGTGGAAGTCAATGACGGAAAAGTTCTATAACATCAACAAAGACAAAACCTGGAGCTGACTGTGGTACAGATCATCACCTACTAGTATGCAAACTCAAGCTAAATTTGAAAAAGAGCAAACCACTCATGAATGCAGCAAAATATGACCTTGAGAATATACCACTGGAATTTAAAGACTGCCTGCAAAATGGATTTGCTGCTTTAGATACAAATGACAGAGCTCCAGAAGAGTTATGGAATGACATCAAGAAGGTTGTGTTGGAAGAAAGCAAGAAGTCTCTACAAAAGGTGAAAAAGCAAAAACGGCCAAAATGGATGACGGAAGAAACTCTGAAAATTGCCCAGAAATGCAGAGAAGCTAAAGCCAGAGGAGAAAGAGAGACAATAACAGAACTCAACAGAGATTTCCAACGTGCAGCAAGACAGGACAAGGAAAAGTACTACAACAACACATGCAAGGAAATAGAAGCAGAAAGAAGAACAAGATCGGCTTTCCTAAAGCTACGAGAGTTAAAGAAAAAGTTCCAGCCTCGAATTGGAATGTTACAAGATGTTCAAGGTTCTATGTTGAATGATGCTGAGAAGATCAAGAAAAGGTGGAAGGAATATACAGAGTTATTATATGATAAAGATCAGTTTTGATTGGATTTCTGCCAGTTCCTTTATCCTCCTGCGATCCCCGCCTAAGGACCACGCCAAAAGGCTGATATGGATATGGCTGATATGGAGACTGAAACCTTTTGTGTCTAATAATCTTTGTACAATTCAGGCTTTAATAAAATCATAATTAGCTTATACTAACAGTCTACATTTAGGGCTCCCGGCATATGTCACCCATACACTTTGGTTCAAAACTCTGCAATTATTGCTGGTTTGAGTCAAAGGGACCATATTTTGTCCATCCTATCAAATGGCAAGTCGTCTTTAAAGTTCTGGTTTCTAAAGCATTAAGCCATAAAGCATTATTGAGAATCGCATTGGTTTTGGAAATATACCTTCCACCTGAGCTTCTGTTCTGAGAACATCATGCGTTTGGATATCTTGTCCTTTTGGCTTATACATTTTAAAGAGTTACAAGACCAGACATTTTCATTGAGGAGTAGTCTAATGTTTAGAGCATTGGCTTGGGAACTAAGCAACCAGGCTTCAATTCCCACTATCATACCTTGAGCAAGTCACCTAACCTTCCATTGCCTCAGAAAAATCCAAGTTATCAATGTCCCTATGTACTTGGTACATTACCAAGTTTAAGTTGCAATGTAAACCTCTTTGACTGAATTGATAATGCAGTATAAAAAAACCCTCTTAAATAATTAAATTGTATCCCAGCTTTGGAATTCATTACCAGCTGAACTTTGAATGATACCTCGGGTGGCTATATTTCACAAAATATTAAAAGCATAACTTTTTTCCCAAGCATATTAGAGTAATTAATAGATGACTGACTCGTCAATTGTGGAATTATGATAATCAAATCAGTTTAAACTAATTTAATTGATGTATGATTGTTCTGTTTTTACTCTGTAGGCAGACAAATTTTTGTATGTATGTTAAAATATGATTGTATGACGCTGTTCACATTAGATTATCTTGATTTTATTTTTTATGACTGATTTGTCTTTAGTTTATATCTCATCAAGAATTTATTAATACTGTTTTGTGTGTAATATTATTTTATGTCAACATATTCATTTTCTTTATTTTCTTTGATATGGTGAATGTTTGAATATAATCCAGCTAGAGCATCATATAGCGTAGAATATGAATCCTTTTCAATAAATGAATATATTTGGAGTCCTAAGTGCAATTTTGGAGATTGCACTTTCAAAAGGATATAAATAGGATGCAGTTGGTCGAAAGGATAACCACTGAAATGGTCAGTGATCATCATAAAGCACATGGGATCAGACTTAAAGATTTAAATATGGAACGGAAAGTCATAGGATAAGGATAGTGGATGCACGGAACCACCTCCCAGAGGAGGCGGTGGAGATGACGACAATGTCTGAATTTGCAAATGCATGGGACAAATATAGAAGATCTGCGAGGGTGGAAGTGACTGTACAGCATAGTATTTTGGCGTTGATGGGCATTCTGGAGAAGCCATACAGCCTTTATCCACCATCATTTCCTATGAATACCTGTAATCTGCAGGCCCTTGAACTGGTGCTCTTATTCTTTCCTCTTGGGTGGATATGCTCCTCTGGATGCAGATCTCTCGCCCAAACTTAGCACTGATATGTGTCATGAGACAAGATCATGGTTCTTCAGTTCTCCTGTTGGGGAGGAGACAATCCCAACACCTTATCCAACACTGCTCCCGGAGAGAGAGTACTGTTCTAAAATGAAAAGATATTGATTTGTTAATGCTCTAAACTCCTTGGAAGCTGAAAGCATTACTCTACAAACTAAAGCCATAGATTGTGAGATATTTTTTTATTCTGCCACTTGATGCAAGGCACCCTGACGTTCAGAACCGGATAGTAAAAGAGTTTTATATGTTTAGTGGCAGCCATTAAATACATAAACCCCTTATCCATGAATTTTCAGTGGCACATATGGATGGCGCTGCAGGAAATTCACAGTAACTGCCCCGGCACCGTATGGATGGTGCCAGGGCGGAGAAATGGTGGAGCGAGGATGTTCTGCCTTCCTTGCGCTATTCAGGATGTGCATTTGCTAATGTGCAGTGTGTTCGCTAGTGCATCTTCCACAATTTATTGTGCGCTAAAGAGATTCCATGCACAGTAACCTACAAAATAATGTGTTAAGTCAATTAGTTCACGTTAAAATGCTACAGTTCCCATTAAAAAATTGCTGTGGAAATGATTACGTGAAAATAACTAAAAAAAATCCCCAAACTGGGAAATACTCAGGAAAAAATGAATTCACATTCTCTGTTGCTATCCCACTACTACAATTAGAGGTCTTATTTATATCTAGAGATCAATCGTTTACCCCACCATCCTCCTTGCGGGTGAGAGATATAGAAATCACGATTAAACCAGAAGTTCGCTACCTGGGAGTAATCCTAGATCAAAAATTGACCATGGCTGCACAAATATATAATGTTATCAAAGCAGTCTTCCACAAGATAAGGACTCTCCATCATATACGCCCGCTCCTCAAGCCTTCAGATTTTCGATCAGTCTTCCAAGCTCTCATCCTCCCGCACTTTGACTACGTAAATATTATTCTTCATGGCATCCCAAAATACATCCTCCAACAGGCCATGAACACAGCTGCCCGATCACTCCAAGGTGTCTCTAGGTAAGAGCATATCTCACCCATCTTGATGCATCTACACTGGCTCCCCATATCTAGCTGTCTGACCTATAAAGCTCTTCTTCTCACATTTAAGATTATCCACAATTCATCTGCAGCCTCTCTGTCAGCAATGGTTCAACTTACCCCAGACATCAGAACACGAAGAGCTAACATGGTAAACACCCTGGTGACTCCTTCAATTATAAGGACTTGCACTAATGCTGTCAGGAGCCGCACCTTTTCGTTATACACTCCAGCTCTCAATACATGGCAAGTTAAAATATTTGCCAAATCCCTTAAAGATACATCTCTGGGCCATGATGACACCCAGCAACTAAGAAAGGTTTCCACCCATGCAGAGAAAAGAAACAACGGACAAGAACAGCATTGGAGCTTCCTATAACAGAACATCTACCATTACAATATAGAAACATCCAAGTCCCTGAAAGACCATGTTAGGATGTTTCTAAGAGACCAGAAATGCAGCGGAATCTCTAATGGTACCACATCAGAACTCAGACACATCTCATATGGTATTTACCATGAGACCAGAACTATAATACAATGTCTATTGATATAGCATTAGCACAGGACACACCATAGCCCCGACAGTTCCCATCACACAGGATATCAAGAGAACAGGAGGATACGGACTGGACACAGAGATCAAGAACTGAATGATATAAAAAACTGCAAGAAACTCTCATAAGAATCAGATACTGCTATAAACTGGTTTGTAGAAGATTTATTCCTTGACATCTATACATCTTCCTACCATTACCAAAGCATGAAGATAAGATATTGTAAGCACGTTGTATTATATAATACTAGCAAACAGAAAATGAAATCTTTCTTTATTAGTAGCTGGGATGTCCAGGGTCTGACATTCTCAGCCTTTGACGACAAAAGCAAAGACCTTGATTTCATTGCAAAGGTTATAAACAATGCTATGGACATATTTAAAAAAACCCTGGCTTGGCAAAATCTCAACTGCAGACTAGCTCACAGGTTTCAAACACTCTTAATTCTTGTCATAAGGCATACAAAATGGGAAGGAGCTCTGGAAGAATCATGATGTGATATAGAGAGGAAGAGCAGAATTTATTATATTTACTAACAAAGGTCAGAAATAGCTGTGGGTTAAAATATCAGAAATAGTTACTCCAGATGCCACAAGACATACCTCTGTGACCTCTATATTCGCCTAAATTCCCCCTATTTTTATCCTGAATATTTTACAGCCATCCGCTCTCAAACTGCCACCTTCCAAACAGAAAGCAGCTTTGTTCTAATAGGAGATCTAAATGCATAGACAGGAAAGGAGCAGGATGTTTTCACCAACTATGGTAATAAACACATATTTGAAAACAAGATGTCTTACTTAAGACAACTCAAGGACACTAAGGAACAGCTTTGATGGGAAGAAACTGCTTAACATGTATAAAACGTTAGGTCTATACATCTCAAATGAAGGAGGTAGGGGAGGTTTGGTTTTAATTCAACTCATGGACAAGGTGTGATAGACTATGTCAAACAGAACTAGACATCAAATAGATGTATGCCCTACCTGTGAGACTTCAGTCTTACCTATCACATTACAGCCAGATTCATGGCACCCCATTCAGAGAGACTCACCCCAAAATTACACATAGGCCAACCAAAGTAAGGAAATATACCAAAAATCATCTATATCAGATAATAGTACAACCCATCCCAGACTGCTTAAGAACTGAAATTTTAACTTATTTGTGTATGTACTTTTGTAACTCACTTAGGCTTTTAGATAAGTGGGTAATGAAAACAGATAAATAAGTAAAATAGTTATAAATGATCTAGGAATGGGAACAAGTGAGGTCATTCAGTTTACAGAACATATTAAATTATTCAAAGTTGTAAATTGCATATGGATTGTGAGAAATTACAGGGAGACTGGGCATCCAAATAGCAGATGGAATTTAATGTGGATAAGTGCAAAGTGATGCATGTAGGAAAGAATAATGCACATTATGGCTTCACAATGCTTAAAGAAGGAATAAAGAATAAAACAAAAAATGTTGCAATTGTCTCTGTATTGCTCCATGGTGCAGCCACAATGTACAGTTCTCGTTGCTGCATCTCAAAAAAGATATAGCTTGTACGTTCAGCTGAATTGAAAAGTCAGCTATAAATTTGCTATTAAATTAATTATTACATGCCGGAATTAGAAAATATATGGAGAAGGGGAACCAAAGTGACAAAGGGGATAGAATTACTCTCCTGTGATGAGAGACTAAAAAGGTTGGGACTCTTCATCTTGGAGAAATAACAGTTAAAGAAAGATATGATAATGGTCTATAAAATCTTGAATGGAACCGGTAAACATAAATCAATTGTTTATTCTTTGAAAAACAACAAGGACTAGGGAACATGGCATGGTGTTACACAGGAGTATATTTAAAATAGGAGAAAATATTTTTCACTTAATGCATAGTTGGACTATGGAGCTCACTGCCAGAAGACATGGTAAAAGCAGTTAGAGTAGCTGACTTTTAATAAGATTTAGATAAGTTCCTGAAGAGAACCTTAATGGACTGCAAAGCAGTGGTTTTCCCCAGGTCTACCTTACCTCTGGTGGTAAGCACATGCATCTGATTAATATCTGCAAACCTGACAGATACTTGTGACCTGAATTGGTTACTTTTGGAAACAAGATACTGGGCTTGATGGATCTTTGGTCTATCTCAGTATGGCAATTCTTGTGTTCCTATTCATAGCAAGTAGTGAGAAATAAATCAATACCTTCCTAATTAAAGAATACTTTTTCTCCCAATGACCCTGATCAGACAGCAAAAAAATCTAAACACAATCTTCCACAGAATAGCAATGGATGTATTAAGTAACAAACTAGAATTAAAAAAAAAAACAAACACACACAAAAACAACATACGCAACAAAGCCTTAGAAATGTCAAGGCAGCCTTAAAACAGAACAACTATGAACACATGAAGGAAAAAATAATCTGAAATTGAGAAGGCCAAAAAAAATTACCTTTTGGGACATGTGGAGGAACGTAACCCAAAAACGAAAACCTGAATTAACAATTCAAAGTGGTAGTTTGAAATGAGCATATCTAGCACCTCTACAAACTTGAAAACCTCACACAAGACTGAAAACACACCCAAGAGAAATTAAATCTGCTGGAAAGAATTATCAAAGATGATCAAGTACCATTAAACATCCCTATAAGAATGCAGGAGATAAAAGAATTCTTTCAGACACTTAAACCCATAAAATACATGTCTCTTATAGAATATTAAAGAAAATATTCAAATACCACCATCATCGAGGCGAGATAGAATCTCATCATGTATCAAGATCAATAACACAGGTACACTAAAAAAAAATTTTTTTAAACTGCCTCTAATGTTTCGATTGATTTTTACGTTTTTTGGTGCGCTGAATCCAAATTTGGTAACCAATTTGCTCCATCACGTACAGATTTTTTGCTACATTGGGTTAGCAGTTTGAGGTGAACGTTTCAGATTGAGTGCGATCGAGATAAAAGTTTCTTGGATGAATTCTTTATACTAATTGTTTAGTAGTTATTCAAATAAGAATAAAGAAAATTGTAACAAGGCAGCACATAAGAATAGAGTAATGTCAACAAAACACACTGTGATGGTAGCAAAATTGTCTGCACTTAAAACAGCCACATACATGTGCACAAACATTGAGCATATAAGAGCGAGGTTAGACACAAAGCAAAGCAAAGAAATGTGCAAAAAATGTTGTACAGGTATGTATGTAAGAATAGAAACCGCAAACCACACCATTGCAATACATGAAGACAAACACCCGATGGTGTGAAAATAAAATTCTAATAAATGAGATCCGACACTGTGGTAATAACTAGCAAATTTTTATTTCAAAGTTTAGTAAAAACACAATATTTGTCAACACAGTTTAGATTTTAAAGTCATTCTTGGGTCAATCAAGCTCCTGGTGGGCCCGTTTCTTCTTCCCCCGAATGCTTCTCTTGGTGCGCTGCTTGGCGTATTTTTCATCTGGGGTTTCCCGCAGCAGCAACCAGCAGAAATCAGCCATCATAGTGGTGTTCCATCTTCCTTGGTACCTTCTCTCTGCGTCCTTGATGTCCTGGTGAAACCTTTCACCTTGTTCTTCACTGTACGCCCCCAAGTTTTCGGGAAAGTAGTTCACATGGGAGTGCAAGAAATGGACTTTCAGGCTCATGTTACAGCCTTGTTCTTTGAAGGCATTGAGCATCCTGGCAACAATATCCTTATAGTTCTCATCCTGCCTGTCCCCAAGAATTTGAGAACAACATCCTTGAAGGAATCCCAGGCTTCTTTTTCCTTCTCAGACATCGTTTCAGCGAATGCTCCATCTGAAATGAGTTTCCTTATATCAGGGCCAACAAACACTCCTTCCTTTAGCTTTGCTTCAGAAAGTCGGGGGAACTTTGAGCAAAGGTACCGAAAGCACTCACCATCTTTTGGAAGGGACTTGATGAATTGCTTAATGAGACCCAACTTAATGTGGAGAGGTGGTAATAGAATTTTATCACGAGGTACCAAGCTCTCATGAAGAACATTTTTCTCACCGGGTCTCAAATACTCCCGAATTGGCCAGTCTTTTTTCCCCCAGTGTAGGTCGCGGGCCCGGCTATCCCACAAGCAAAGGAAGCAGGGATATTTGGTGAAAACCGGATTGCTGCCCTAATAGCATGGATAAAATTTTAAAGTCTCCACAAATCATCCACTTATGCTCATCATAACGAATCTTCTGAAGAATCAGGGCCAAATTCTCGTATTTTTCTTGGAGAATAACAGAGTGAGCAATAGGAACTGAAGAGAATGTGTTGCCATTATGAAGAAGAACACCTTTTATGCTGTCTTTTGACGAATCAATGAACAGCCGCCATTCAGCAGGATCATACTTGAGTTTAAACTTTTCCATCACTCCGTATATATCGTTGCAAAATACCAAATCTTCCTCTTTGCTGAAATACTTCAAAAATTGTGTCTCGCGGTTGCGGTACCAATAAAAAGTTGTTCCTGGTGACAATAGATTTTTCTGTTTAAGCCGAGAACCTAGCAGTTGGGCAGCATCTTTTGGGAGTCCTAAATCCCGGACTAAATCATTCAATTCAGCTTGAGAGAAAAGTTCAGGTTTCGGATCTGGTTCAGTTTCAAACTCGGAAGTACTGGACTCATCGGGAAAAGCCATCTGATGAGTCTCATCATGATCAGAAACGTCCACACAAATATGATCCAAAGATTTTGGTGGTTCAGGCACAGGTACTTCGTTGCTATGAGGCATAGGCCTAATTGCTGAGGGAAGGTTGGGGTAACTTATTACGTTCTTATTTTTTAAGTTGTATCCCTTCACAATGCAAGAGCAAAAATAGCAGTCACTGCTGTGGTCTCTTTGTTCACGCCACATCATAGGTATTCTGAAACGAAATGCTTGTTTTTACCTTTCATCCATAAGCGTAGATCTTCCTCACATGTCTTGCACACTTTGTGAGGAGCCCACGGTTTGTCTTGATCGCCTAACTTCAAACCGAAATAGGCGAAATATACTTTTTTAATAAATGCAGAAATGTTCCTCTGCCGCTTTTTCACGGTATATTCCCCACAAATAAAACAAAAACTGTCCGGAGAGTTGACGCAACCTCTGGCTCTGTGAGCCATCACAAATACACAGCACTGCAAACTACAACTGTAGTGAACCACTTCGGAATAAAGCTGGATTACGACTGAGCAAACAAAAGGTAATAATGAACTTGCAAGAAACTGAAATTTGACAGGAACGTTCATGTCGCAACCACCGCGTTTGAGCGAGCGAGCGAACGAGGCGAGGCGAACAGGAAAGAACATGCGCCAGCGCGAGTACTGGATTTAGCCCCCCGTCTCCCAATTGTCCTGTTAATGTATAAAATGAATACAAAACACTCTAAAATGTCATGAGGGAGTGTTTCTAGTTAATTAACCATTACAACCTCTATTTTGGGCCAAGAAAATAAACTGCAGTCGGCTAAAAAGAAATTATGTGAACATTCCTTATATGGGTAAGAAATCTAATTTTGCAAGAAAACGTGACGTGATGGAACATTTTGGCTATTTTTCCTGGATTCAGCACCCCAAAATCTATAGGAATCAGTTGCAAAACTGGAGGCAGTTTTTTGGTAGTGTACCTGTGTAATATTTCAGTACTGTGAAGTTTTCTAAATCCAGATTGTTTGGGAGGGAAAGTATTAACGGCTTCAAGGAAAGAATTTACATGGTGGACATCTGCTTTTTCTGCCACTTTCACCACAAATGATAAGTTTGAAAACGGGAGGTATTCTGCAGGAATTGAAGGGTCTGACGTTGACTCTTTTAAAACAAGGCCAATTACGGCTCTCTTCTACTGAATTGGAACAATACCTAATTTAAAGCTTGAATTTAAAACGTCTGAAAGGACATTGGATAAGAAAGACAGTGTCCCTGATGAGAGAAGGGTGAACTAGATTGGCATTTGACAGTTTTAGCTTGATAGAAAGTTGATACATTTTTCAGCCCGACTTTATTTAGTGTGGGAGGAGGGGCAGGCAGGTAGAGGGTGTTTGGAACAGAGTGGCAATTAGAATTGAAGCACTTGAAGAGGGAGAATTTGAAACATGCTGAAGTGAGTAAATGGATGGTGGAACATGAGGAGAAATAGTACAACAAAGGAAATAAACTTTATTAATCAGGAAGAGAAAGATGATCAGGTGAAAATGGGGAAGTGGAATTGGAAGTGGAAGAAAAGAGCTGACGGGGAAAATTCTCATTTAATTTTTTCTGCCTTTTTAGAGATGGCACGAGAATCTGAACCGAATGGGCACCCCAGAGGGAGCAGACAAAATGAGACATGATCTACAAAAACTAGAAGCCTAATCAAATCCTTCACAGATAACCTTTAAAACAAAGACATATGCATTTGGGGTGCACAAATCCAATGACCTGTATGTAATAGGTGGGGAGAGGTTGATGTGCATGGACCTTAGGGTGATGGTATCTGAGGAGCTTAAGGTGGAAATACAACATGACAAGATGATGACAAAGCAAGAAACATGCTATGCTGCACAGAGAGCAGCATAACCAGCGGAAGGAGGAGGCAATAATGCCCCTGGACAGGACACTAGTAAGACCTCACTTGGAGTATTGTGTTCAGTTTTGGAGGCCATATCTTGCTACGGACATAAAGAGGCTGGAGTCAGGTACAGAGGAAAGCAACTAAGGTGGTAAGACATGAAAAGAGGCTGGAGGCCCTAAATATGTAGGAGGAAGAGGTAGGCAGAGCTCCGAAGTCTCAATACGTGGATGAGACGATGGTGCAAGGAAGAGGGGTTTGGATTCGGTAGGAAATGAACAAGATTCTGGGGAAAGGGGGGAGGCTTTTCTGAAAAGACAGGTTCCGCCATAGCCATGGTGGTAACAGGATGCTGGCATAACAGGAAATAAAGCAACTTTTAAACTAGAAAATGGGGGGAAGTCGACAGTCATCCAAGGGTGCCTGGTTTGGAATGACATCTTTGAAGAATACTAGCAAAACAGGGAAGTCAGGGCATCACAATAGAGAAGTTCCAATAAATATAAAAGTAACCCAGGTGCCTTTAAGTAAAAAAAAAACGAGTTGAAAGAGTCCAAATTACCCCTGTCATCCAATAGCCAGATTTTTAATATAAACAAATAACTTTGAAATGCCTATATGCAGATTCTAGAAGTCTAAAAAATAAGATGAGTGAGTTATAATATATAGCACTAAAATAACTGACATCTCAGAGACCTGGTGGAAGGATAACCAATGGGACACTGTGATACCAGGCTTCAAACTATATCGCAATGATAGGGTAGATCACATCGGTGGAAGGATGGCGCTATATGTTAAAGAGAGCATCGAATCAAACAGGATAAAGGTTTTTCAGGAAATAAAATACACGGTAGAATCTTTAGGGATAGAAATTCCATTTAAAACGGGAAAGGGAATGTCAGTAGGGGTGTACTACCACCCGCCTGGCCAGAATGAACAGATGATAAAATGCTAAAAGAGATTAGGGAAGCTTGAAAAGTTTACAGCACAGTAATAATGGGAGATTTCAATTACCCCAGTATTGACTGGGTCAATGTTATATCAAGCCATGCTAAGGAGATAAAGCTTCTAGATCAGTGGTTCTCAACCTTTTTTGTACCGTGACCCCTTTTACCATTGGTCAACTTGTGATGACCCCCAATGACAAAATAAAATATGTCTCTCTTCCTTTACCGTTAACGCATTGTTGCTGTAATCATTTGTTGAATTATTAATATATTATAGGCCTTTGCGTTATGTCTATTTATAAAATTTACTTATTTAAACCACAATAATTAATCACAATAACAAGTAACAATATTTGATTTCAAAAGTATTATGCTTTTGTATTCAAATCAGTAATATTAAATACAATTATTTTTTCTACCTTTGTTGTCTGACCAATTTATTCTCTGATCATGCTGGTCCCGATCTGAGGCTTTCCTGTCTTAACTTAGCTCTCTTTCTGTGGTCTATGGTCCATCTGCCATTTCTTATCTCTTCTTTTGTTTTCTTCACTTCTTTCCATCCGCCTATTTCCAGTCCCCGTAACCCTTCCCAGTATCAGCCCCTTTCCAGTCTTCCCTCCCAGTACCTTCCAATGCCAACTTGCATTCCCATGGCTACCACTGGTGTCCATTCCCTTCCAGTCCCCCTCCTTCCCCACTGTCTAGCTCCTTCTAGTCCAAATACCATGGCAGCCCCTCTCAGCATCCACACCCTTCCAGTCCCATTCTTCCATCCCCTCACATCAGCCCATTTGTAGCCCTAGCCCCCAGTTTTCTTCCAAGGCCAGCAGCTCTATCCTCCCCTCCCCACCATCAGCCCATTTCTAGTTGAAGCCCCCCCAATCAGCTCACTTCCAGTGCTAGTCCCCCCTCAACCCAATTACCAGTGCTAGGCTCCCCTAATCAGCCCATTACCAGTCCTACCCCCCCATCAGTCCATTACCAGTCCTAGCCTCCTCTAATCAGCCCATTTCCAGTCCTAACCTCCCCGATCAGCTCATTTCCAATGCTAGCCTCCTATCAGTCCATTTCCAGTCCTACCCCCCTATCAGCCCATTACCAGTCCCACCCCCCTCCTTTATCAGTTCATTCCCAGTCCTAGCCTTCCCTAATCAACCCATTACCAGTCCTAGCCCCCCGATCTGCCCATTACCAGTCCTAGCCCCCCCATCAGCCCATTATAATCCCCTTTGTCCAGGATTTATCCCTTGTCTGTCCAGTATGCCCCCCCGTCTCTCCACTTTGTCCATGTCAGCCCCCCTCCCTCCCTCCCTCCCTCCATGTCAACCCCCTCTGTCCATGTCAGCCCCCCTCCCTCCATCCATCCATCCATGTCAGCCCTCCCTCCATCCATCCATTTCAGCCCCCCCTCTATCCATGTCAGCCCCCTCCCTCCCTGTCAGCCCCCCTCTATCCATGTCAACCCCCTCTCTCCCCCATGTCAGCCCTGTTGCAGGTTCCCTGCCCCCTCCTCCCCTCTCCCTATGTCTGCCTGCTACTGCCCTGTTCTTTTGCAGCCACGGTTCCCTGTCTCTTAGGGAACCGCGGCTGTGCCTGTGAAGCCATTGCAGAGCCTTTCTGTCTCTCGACGGGCTCCGTATAGCATTGTTCCGCCTCCAAAGGAAGTTGTTTACCACTTCCTTTGGAGGCGGGACAATGCTGCACGGAGCCCGTCGAGAGACGGGAAGGCTCCGCAACATTTTCACAGGCACAGCCACGGTTCCTTAAGAGGCAGGGAGCCGTGGCTGCTGAAAGGAGGCGGTGAATTTGCTGCTGCCGAGAAGCAGACTCGGCAGTGGCAGCAACTTGTGTGCTTTTTTCTTTTTTTTTTACTTGGCGGAGTGAGACGACCCTTGGTAAATCCTGAGGCGACCCCCGTGGGGGTCACGACCCACAGGTTGAGAACCGCTGTTCTAGATGAATAAATGACTGCTTCATGGAGCAACTGTTTCATGAACAGACAAGAGGGGAAGCTATTTTAGATCTAGTTCTTAGCACAATATAGGATCTAGTGTCAGAGGTAATGGTGCTGGGGCCGCTTGGCAATAACTATCATAACATGATCACATTTGATTTAATAAATGAAGGAAGGATAACAAGGAAATGCACTGTACAAGACTTCAATTATCAAAAAGGAGACTAGGATACAATGAGAAAAATTGTTAAAAAAACCCCTATAAGGAACAACTGCAGAGGTTAAGAGTCTACATCAGGCCTGGATGTTATCTAAATATACTGTCTTGGAAGCCCAATGGTATTCCACGCTTTAAGGAGGAAGAAAGGCCAAATGACAGCCAGCATGGCCTAAAGGTGAGGTCAAAGAGGCTGTTGCAGCTAAGAGAAAATCCTTCAGAAAATGGAAAAAAGAGGCAAAGGATGGAAACAGGAAACAACATAAGTACTAGCAAGTTAGATCAAACTCTGGAATTTGTTACCAGAGGATGTAGTAAAAGCTGTTAGCGTAACTGGGTTTAAAAAATGTTTGTACAAGTTCCTGGAGGAAAGGTCCATAATCCATTATTAAAGAGGACCAGAGAAATCGACTGGTTATCCAGGGACAAGCATTGTGGAACCTATGTACCTTTTTGGGAACCTGCCAGGTACTTGTGGTCTCGATTAGCCACTGTTGGAAACAGGATACTGAGCTTGATGGACTTTGGTCTGACCCAGTATGGTATTTCTTAAGTTCTTAAGATGCTCAAATAAACCAAATGCATGCTAATGAATGCACATACCTACAAGACAATGAAAAAACAGAGCATCTTTATAAGCAGCACCAATTTGTTTCCAGTATTTCTTCTTTTTCTGGGCCTGAAAACATTAAGAGCCTAATTCAGCAAGGGGCACATCTGGATGGCCCATTATGAGTCGATTCTGCACTGAGGGAGCAAGACACTCCCATGGGTGCAGGATCGGGCCCAGAGACAGCCCAGTGTGCCCCAGGGGATGTCCTCACTGCCCCCCAGCCAGACCAGTGCACTGCTGTCTCCCTTTACCCCTCTGCCCAACCCCTGATGGGGGCAGGGAGGGCCATGATTGGATGGCAGGAACTCACCGTGCCTGCCGCTGATGCTGCTGGGCAGCTGGCTGACCAATCGGGGGTGGGGGGGTGACCAGCGCTTATTCCACCTCCAAGGTGGAATAATTTGCCCCTCCCCCGGTGCCCCCAGGACATACAGGGCTGTGACCTGTGCATGCAGGGTGGATGGGAAGATGAATACGGCGAAGGTGGATAGCGGGACGCACAGCTCTGCTATCTGCTTTACAGAATCGGGGCTTAATGGGGCTTTTTATTAAGATGCAGTAAAATTTTACAATTACCACATGGCAGTTGCCCAGATTACCCCACTGTAACTGTAAGACCTCTACTTTAATTATTGGGTAAAGTGGTGTTGTTGCCATGTTAGTCCTCTTGTAGAGGGTCGTTGTGTAAAATTGCAACTGGTTCATGTGCATTTTCACACATGCATACTGTACTTGACTTTGTATAGAACAATCACACTCCACCTATGCTCTGCCAAAGCTCCACCAATTTCTTGCCCACAGTGAACGTAAGCAGGATACAGTGTACATACTTTTATGCCACTTGGAATTTTATACGTTGTTTACGCACTAAGTGACCACTTATGAAAATAAATGTTGTTGCTGCCTAAAAATAGATGTCTCCTTCTAAAATCACCCCTAAAGCCAATAAATAAAAATAAAACCAACTTCCCCTCTTGCACCCCAAAAAAGAAAATAAGGAGGTACCTTTTTATTGGACTAATACATATTTTGATTGGCTTTTTTTAAATAAGCTTCTTAAGCTCAGGACAGTTTAGTAACAAGAAGATTTTAACCTTTGAAAGTCATTCAAAAATGTATTAGGATCATCCAATAAATAGGTGTCACATTAAAATGTCTTTAAAAAAAATTTAAATTGTTGGGTGCATTCCCAACATCTGCCCATGCAGTTATCGCAGAGAAAATGCAATCAGCATGCAATAACTGTAATGCAGACACACTGGCATCACTATTGAGGCGGTGTCAATCCTGCATTATCTGCGGTGTGAACAGTTAATGTGCATCAAGCCGTCATTTATTAACCGCAAGGCATGCTCCATACCCAAGGCTGGCCCAACCATTAGGCAAATTAGGCAGTTGATGGGTGGAAGCTTCTTAGGGGAAAGGGGGAAAGCCAAGAGCAGGTCATTTAAAGCTAAACAAAAGGAGGGAGAATATGGCTTAAGGTTTGCTTAGGGCATCAACGTGTTGAACCAAGTCTGAGGCCAGCTTTGCTCATACCTATTTCCAGAACCATTGTATTCTACGCATTAACCTAGAACTTAGGCTGCGCTAAGATCAAGTGTATCCTAATATTAACAGTGTGGCCATGGTGACTGCTTAATGCGCGTTAGTATAAAGAGTCCAGCTTTAAACTGGTTCATTTTTGCTGTTGCAGGTATTGTACAATATTCACCTTTTCAGCCCCTCATTCTAAGTTTTGCAGTCTATAATTTTGATACTAAAAGTGTAACTGCGCACATGCTTTGTACTGCTTCTAGAAAGCAAAATAAAAGTTTAAAGCTATGTCTCACTAAGGAACTGGTAACAGTGTTCATATAACCTTAATGTAAAATTCAACAAACATGTTGTCACACCAGCATCCCAAGTGGGAGAGGCAGACATAGGGCACTTGTCACCACTGGTGATGCTATCCACAATTATACTGTACTTCAAAGTAGTCAGAAGGCTAGCCTGAGGATATATTTCACTTCCAGCAGGTTACGGAATCAAAGCCTTGTAAAAGCGATTGATAGGACTGTAGGAAAGCAACCAAATATGTTGCATGCTATGAACTACTTCGTTAGTGGTCAGAGTCATGGAGAAAGGAGCTCAAGTCCTGAAACAGGTTTTGATGTTTGCCCTGTGGTGATGCCAACTGCTTTTATCTATCTTTCTTGGATTTAATAACCTGCTGGAATTGGCATGTAGTTTTTTGAGAAAGTGAACCTCAAGCCTTTGTGAAAATCATTTCATTTAATACACTTCATTAATATTTTTCCTGAAAACATTCAGTTTGCATTATTGCTATAGGACCTCACACACAAAAACAGTAACTTAATTATCTGATACCGCAAAATAATCTGTGAAATCTTCTGGATCATGCAAAGTCACCTCTTCTTAGTATGGCCATCGCCTATGTCCTATCTATTGGCAATACCTCCTTGCCCCATATTAGCCATGCCCACAGACGTAGAACGCTCTCTCTCTGTCCATCTATCTCTCTCCCCCCCCCCCCACCATGGGCTCACTTTCTTTCTAGCCTCTTTTCCCAATGAACTACTTGCGCACTATCCCTATCCACCATCTTCGCTCTTTTTCTGTTCCTAGCATTCTCTCTTTCAACCTATGATCCTGTTCCTACTTGTTTGCAGCACTGCCTCACTCACTTCATATTCTTTTCTCATTACTCTGGTTTCAATCCTTTTTCTGTCCCTCGCATGCTATGTTTCTGCAATGTTTCTCATGCTGTCTGGAAGGCAGCAGCCCTCCTCTTGTTATTTATTCCTGGTATTTAGCCCACGTCTTTCAAGTAGTAGATCATGGTGAGTTACAATTAGGTATTGTAGGTATTTCCCTGTCACTGGAGGGTTTACAATCTAAGTTTGTACTTGAGGCAATGGAGGATTAAGTGACTTGCCCAAGGCCAAAAGGAGTGCTAGTGAGATATGAACCCTGGTCTTGCTGGTCCCAGACAGCTGCCCTAACCACTAGGCTATCCTCCACTCCTTGGGACAATTCAGATGAATCCTCCAGTCTCTTTCCTTCCTTCATTCCTAACAGGCATCCCTAATTTGATTGTAGGATAAGGTGGTATACAAATCTGTCTAAATAATAGGGGCTCTGCATTTCAAGCAAAGGTACCTAAGCTCCACCAACTGAACAATAGCTAGGAAAAATCGTATCACCAAAGCTGTTGCCCCCATTACAGCTTCTTCCAGACAGAGATCCCAATGCCAGTTAAAGGACCGGCTCCATGTGCAGGATGCCTGCATGCTGAAGCTCTCAGAAAACAAGTGGAGGAGCTCAGAGAAGAAGTGACAAGGCTGAGGAGCATTTAAGACAGTGAGAAGTACATTGATGAGATGCTTCTTCAAACATCCAAGCTTTTCAGCAGAAGGGAAGATGGAAGCCTACAGAATAACGAAGGTTGGACATGAGTCACCAGGGCCTGCAGAATCACCAATTCAACTCCTCTAGCCCTTGAATTGAAGAACCAGCCCTGGAAGTGGAGGAGGTGAAAACATCCCTGGAAAGGGAAGAACCAGAGCTTCAGCACCCCAAAATTGCAGAATGACCAATAGGAAGCGAAGGGTAGTGGTGGTTGGTGACTCTTTTCTGAGGGGTACTGAGGCGTCCATCTGCCGACCAGACTTGAGGTCCAGAGAGGTATGCTGTCTGCCAGGTGCCAAAATCCAAGATGTTATGGAGAGTTTGCCTAGACTCATCAAGCCCACTGACTATTACCCACTGTTGCTCATCCATGTCAGCACAAATGATACTGCCAGGTATCCCTCCGAGTGTATCAAAAGTGACTTCATGGCTCTTGGACAGATGGTGAAGCAGATAGGGGTGCAGCTTGTGGACACTTCAATCCTCCCTGTTGAGGGTAAAAGGCCAAGGCAGAAAAGCTCGAATCTTGAAGATAAATGCATGGCTGCATGGATGGTGTCATCGAGAGCATTTTCATCTCCTGGACCATGGGGTGCTATTGCAAGGACTGCAGAGCAGAGATAGCATACATCTATACAAGACAGGTTGAGGTGTCTTCAGTAGCAGACTGGCTAACCTACTGAAGAGGGCTTTAAACTAGATTTGTAGGAGATGGGTGAAGAAAGCCCCCAGATAAGTGATACATTAAATACTGTTATGGAAATGGGTAAAAGGGGCAACATATGGAAATCAGTGTGTATAACTAACTGTAGCATGGGAAATAAGATCCCAGATGTTGAGGCTTTAATGGGAGAGGTTGACTTGGATGTAGTGGCTGTAAAAGAGATATGGTTCAAGGACAATCATGACTGGGATGCAACTATACCAGGCTATACTTTATTCAGAAAGGACAAGGTAGGAAGGAGAAGAAGACATTAATGGTATGGGGGGCTTAAAAGAGAGAGAGGAGGCACTGCGCATTAAATTAGAAAGAGAGAAAGAGAAATCTATTTGCATTGGCATGATATACAGACCCTCCTCACAGGGAGAAGAGGTGGACGGAGAGTTAATTGAAGACGTATGCAGCATTGCCAGGAAAGGGGAAGTGCTACTGATAGGGGATTTCAATATGCCAAATGTTGATTGGCACATCCCTGCTGCAGTATCATCTAGAAGTAATAAGAAACTGGATTCTCTACAGGGAACTGGTAACAGAACCCACACATGAAGGGGCCATACTGGACTTGGTGCTTACCAATTGTGAAAGTGTTTCTGAAGTTACTGTATAGTGGGAGATCATTTTGCATCTAGTGATCACCAGATGAAATGGTTCGGTATTAGGACTAGGGCTGCTAAAATCTATTCAAAAGCGAGGGTCTTAGACTTTAGGAAAAGTAACTTTGCCAATATAGGCCAATACCTTAGAGAGTCATTAGCGGGATGGGAACAGCTAGGAGATTAGAAAAACAGTGGGTAAAACTGAACGGGGATATTTTAAAAGCAACCAACCTTTTTGTTAAAATGGTAAATAAAGGTAAAAGGAAAAGGAGACCGCTATGGTTTTCGAAAGAAGTAGCTGAAAAAGTGAAGAAAAAGAGGGAGGCCTTCATGAAATACAAGAGATCACAGAGAGAGGAAGACAGGCATCTATATTTGGAAAAACCTAGGAGAAGCTAGCAAAGTAGTCAGGAAAGCAAAGATTCAAAAAGAGAAGGAAATAGCCAGTGCAATAATATGGAGGGATAAGACATCTTTCAGATATGTTTAGTGAGAAGAGGAAGGGCAAAAGTGGTATTGTCAGACTCAAAGGTGAAGAGGTGGAATATGTAGAAGTTGATGAGGATAAAGCAGAATTGCTTAACAAATATTTCTGTTCTGTGTTCACAGATGAATGACAAGGAGCAGGACCTCAGAAAACACCCACACACAGGAACAGAAGTGAGGAGCATCTTGAACAATTCTCAGAAGACTGTGTTCATGAGAAACTAGCTAAACTTAAAGTAGACAAAGTGATGGGATCAGATGGGATACACTCGATAACACTGAGGGAACTTGTGGACGTTGTAGCATCTCCAACGACTGACCTTTTCAATACCTCGTTGGAGTCGGGAGTGGTTCCACAGGACTGGGGAGAGGCACATATGATCCTTTTACACAAAAGCGGATACAGTTGAAAACTACAGGCCAGTTAGTTTAACCTCTGAAAGAGAAAATAGTGAAGTTTCTGGAGTCCAACGGTTTACCGGATCCGAGGCAGCATGGATTCACCAGAGGCAGTTCTTCTCAGACAAATCTGATTGATTTCTTTGACTGGGTGACCAGAGAATTGGACCGAGGAAGAGCCCTAAATATAGTGTATTTAGATTTCAGTAAAGCCTTTGACACCGGTCCACACAGGTGACTTATAAACAAATTGGCACCCTAGGGATGGACTCTAAAGTAACTGCTTGGGTTAGAAATTGGTTGAGTGGGAGGTGACAAGGGATATAGGTAAATGGAGCTCACTTTGAGGAGGAGGTTACCAGGGGTGTGCTGCAGGAATCTGTCCTTGGTCTGATCCTTTTTAACATCTTTGTTAGTGATATTGCAGAAGGTCTGTCAAGTAAGGTTTGCTTGTTTGTGGATGATACTAAAATCTGCAATAGAGTAGACACCCAGGAAGGTGTAGATAACATGAGGAGGGTCTAGCTAAGCTTGAAGAATGGTCTAGAATTTGGCAGCTGAGATTAATTTTAAAAAATGCAAGGTCATGCATTTGTGCTGCAGCAATCCAAGGGAGCGATATAGTATAGGGGTGAAATACCTCTGTCCACAAAAAAAGAGTGGTTCCTAGGTGTAATTGTGTCCAATAATCTAAACAAGTAGAAAAGGCAACAGCAAAAGCTAGAAGAATGCTTGGGTACCTAAGGAGAGGAAAGGCCAGCAGAAGAAAGGAGGTAATAGTGCCTCTGTATAAGTCTTTGGTGCAACCTCATGTGGAGCATTGTGTGTAATCCTGGAGACTACACCTCGAAAAGGATATAAGCAGGTTGGAGTCGGTACAGAGGGTGGCTACTAAAATGGTTAGTGGTCTTATTTTTTTTATTTTTTATTTTATTTAGCTGCATTTATATCCCGCTTTTCACCAGGTCAAAGCGGTCAATTGGGGGATACATTTAACATGAGGGGATATGAGACACATACGCTAATACTTACAGGGAACATGGGCAATGGAGGGTTAAGTGGCTTGTCCAAGACCACAAGGAGTGCCTACAGGACTAGAAATCCCAGTCCCTCCGGCCTGAGATTGCTGTCCCCAGGTGGCACTTGAACCACTGGCCCTTATAAAGCATATGAAGACAGACAAGGATCTTAATATGTATACTTTAGAAGGAAGGAGGGATAGAGGTGATATGACGGAGACATGTAAATACCTCAGTGGCATAAATGCACAGGAGGAGAGCCTCTTTCAATGGAAAGCAAGCTCTGCTATGAGGGGACATAGGATGAGGGTGAAAAGGGATTCACTCAGGAGTAATATGCGGAAATATTTCTTTATGGAAAGAGTGGTAGATGCATGGAATAGTCTCCCAGTGGAGGTGGTAGAGATGAGGACAGTACCTGAATTCAAAAAAGCATGGGACAAACACAGAGGATCTCTAAAGGATAAAAGGGGAGTGTTGTAATGGTTGATATGCAAGGGCAGACTAGGTAGGCCTTATGGTCATTTTCTGCCATCATGTATCTATGTTTCATCAGTACAGGTTAAGCACATATTTTTCATCTCTTACTCCTTCAGCTCATAGAAGACACTGATTCTACTGTTCACCCTCCATGGGAGCTTTGAGCAACACAAGGGTTCAGGCAATCTGTGAATATGCTGCACTAAGAACATAAGATATGCCATAATGGGTCAGACCAAGATCCATCAAGCCCTGTTTCCACCACTGGCCAATCTAGATCATAAATACCTCGCAGTTTCCCTAAAAGACAGAGGTTTCACAATGCTTGTACTGGGGCAAGCAGTGGATATCCCGGGTCTTCTTTAATAATGGTTTATGGACCTTTCCTCCAGCAACTTGTCCAAACCTTTTTTAAACCCGGTAACACTAACAGCTTTTACTACATCCTTCGGTAACAAATTCCAGAGTTTGATTACATGTTGAGTGAAAAAAATATTTTCTCTAATTAGTCTTAAATAGGTTGTCCTGTAGCTTCATTTCACACCCCCTAGTCTTTCTATATTTTGTTGGCATAAACAATCAATCTACGTTTACCCGTTCCACTCCATTCATTAATTTATAGACCTCTATCATATTTCCCTCAACCCATCTCTTTTCCAGACTGAAGAGCACTAACCTTTTTAGCCTCTCTTCATAAGGGTATCCTTACATCTCCTTTACCATTTTGGTGGCTCTTCTCTGTACCTTTTCTAATAACGCTATATGCTTTTTAAGATACGGTGACCAGAATTACACACAATATCCAAGATGTGGTTGCACCAGGGAACAATACAGAGTCATTGTAATATTCTTTGTTTTATTCTCCATTCTTTTCCTTATGATATATAGTGTTCTATTTGCTCTCTTGGCTGCCGCTGCACAGTGGGCAAAGGGTTTCAACATATTATCCACGATGATGCCTAAATCTTTTTCCTGGGTGGTGGTTTCTAATGTGCAACCTTGCACCGTGTAACCATAGTTTGGGGTTTTTATTCCTAGGTACATAACTTTGCACTTGTCCACATAAAATTTCATCTGCCATTTGGATACCCAGTCTTCCAATTTTTCAAGGTTCTCTTGCAATTTTTCACAATCCTCATGGGTTTTAACAACTTTGAATAATATTATGTCATCTGCAAATTTGATAACCTCACTCGTTATTCCCATTTCCTTGAATATATTAAAAAGGAATGGACCCACTCATTATTCCCATTTCCATGTATATATTAAAAATCAACAGACCCAGCACAGATACCTGGGGTACTCCACTATTCACCTTTCTCCATTGGGAAAATTGGCCATTTAGCCCTACCCTCTGCTTTCTATCTTTTAACCAGTTCCTGATCCCATGACTTTTTAATTTCACCAAAAGTCTCATGAGTGACCTTGTTGAAGGCTTTCTGAAAATCCAGATACATTATATAACCGACTCACCTTTGTCTACCTGTTTATTCACACCTTCAAAAAAACATAACAAATGAGTAAGACAAGACCTTCTTTAGCTAAAGCCATGTTGGCCGTCTCCCATTAAGCCATGACTATCTACATGTTCAGTAATTTTGTTCTTTATGATGGTTTCTACCATTTTTCCCGGTACTGACGTCAGAGTCACTGGTCTGTAGTTTGCTGGCTCACCTCTGGAGCCCTTTTTAAAAATTGACGTTACATTGGCTATCCTCCAATCTTCAGGTATTAAGGATGATTTTAATGCTAGTTCAGAGATTAGTGATAGTAGGTCTGTAATCTCATATTTCTGTTTTTTCAACACTCTTGGATGTATAACCATCCAGTCCAGGTGATTTGCTGCTCTTCAATTTATCAAATAGCTGTAACACACATCTTCCCAGTGTATCAATATTTCTTTCATTTCTTCTGTGGCATCACCTTTAAATACCATTTCAGTCATGGGTAACATCCCTACATCTTCCTCAGTAAAGACTGAAGCATAGAATTCATTCAGTCTCTCTGCTATGGCTTTGTCCCCTCTTAGTGCCCCTTTTACCCCTCCATCATCTAATGGTCCATCTGACTCTCTGACAAGTTTTTTGCTATTAATGTACTTGAAAAAGTCTTTATTACGCATTTTTGCTTCCATGGCAAGCTTCTTATCAAATTCTCTATTTGCCTTCCTTACCAATGCCTTGCATCTAACTTGCCAGTACTTATATTGTTTCCAGTTTTTGTCATTTGGCTCCTTTTTCCATTTCCTGAAAGATGCTTTTTTGGCAACAGCAGCCTCTCTGACCTCACCTTTAAACCATGCTGGCAGTTTTTTGGACTTCCTTCCATTTTTCTTAAAGATTGGAATACAACTGGTCTGGGCTTCCAAGACAGTAGTTTTAAACATCCCCATGCTTGAGGTAAATATTTAACCTTTGCAATTGCTCCTTTTAGGTTTTTTTCTTAACTATTTTCCTCATTTTATCATAGTTTACCTTTTGAAAATTAAAAGGTAGTACTGTGGATTTCTTTACTGTCCTTCCTCCATTTATTAAATCAGACTCGATCATGCTATGATAACTATTGCCAGGTGGCCCCAACACTCTCATGTCTTGCACCAGATCTTGTGTTCCACTAAGGACTAGGTCCAGGATGGCTTCCAGTTTTGTTGGTTCATGAACCAGTTGCTCCAAGAAGCAGTCATTACTTTCACCTAGAAACCTTATCTCCCTAGTATGTCCTGCTGTGACATTGATCCAGTCTATACTGGGGCAATTGAAATCATCCATTATTATTACTGTACTGTAACTGTTGTTAGCTTCCCTGATTTCTTTGAGCATTTCATTATCCATTTGTTCACTCTGGCCAGGCAGTCGATAGTATACCTTCCCCTTTTTACATGGAATTTCAATCCATAGAGATTCTACAGTGAATTTTGTTTCCGGCAATAATCTCCCATCTTATTTTTTAGACTTCTGGCAGTTGCACGGAAGCATTTTAGAGGCTGTATTTTATTCATATTAATCTGGCTATCAGTAGGCAGGGGCAAATTGGAATCCTGTCTGCTCTGTCTGCTCTGTACTCAAGGGCTTTTGGGCTACTTTTGTCTTTATTGAAACCACTCAGCGGATATGCCCTAACTTCAATGTTTTGCTAGTATCCTTCAAGGATACATTGTTCCAAACCATTTGCTCTTGACAACTGTCAGCTTTCCCCTATTATCTAGTTTAAAAGCTGCTCTATCTCCTATTTAAAGGTTAACACCAGCAGCCTGGTTCCATCATGGTTAAGATGGAGCCCATCCCTTCGGAAAAAGCGCTCCTTTCCCCAGAATGTTGTCCAGTTCGTAACAATTCGAAAACTTTCTTCCTTGTAGCATTGTTTCATCCACACATTGAGACTTCAGAGCTCTGCCTGCCTTTTGGGTCCTGTGTGTGGAATGGGAAACATTTCTGAGAATGCTACCCTGGAAGTTCTGGATTTCAACTTCCTAAGTAAAAGCCTAAATTTAGCCTCCAGAACCTCCCTATCACACTTTCCTATGTCATTGAAACATAGAAACATAGAAACATGATGACAGAAAAAGACCACATGGCCTATCTAGTCTGTCCTTCCATAACAACAACTACTAACATGTACTAAGACAGCAGACTCCTCCCCAGCACTAAGATCTTGTCTAGGTGGTGCGTAAGGTCCGCTACCTTCACACCAGGCAGGCATGTTAGCGGATGATCCTCACGTCCGCCAGCTACCCAGCTCTCAGCCTAGACTCAGAAAGAATTGCTGGTGGGCGACATTGGTGTAAAATGTGCTGCTACACATTTTGCCACTTTTAAAGCAGTGAGTTCAGTGGACCCCTCACCACACAGGACTTTCAGATGCCTAATTACTTTCTTCGCAAAGAGGGCAACTTCTCCTTAAATAGTGTTAGCCTTTCTGAGAATAGTTCTTTTCTTGGTATCCATACACATGTGCTTGGTGATGAGTACATGCACACTTATAAATATATGCATGGGTGCCTTATTACTAGGCATTATTTGAGCAAATATGTAGGTGATCATACAGTACAGTGCTTTCCCATGTTCTACTTTGGTATATGTCTGCTCTATTAATTCTATTCAGTTTGCATAGTTTATTCCAGTACTTTCTTCAGCAAACTACACCCTTTAACAAACAGCTCTGTTTGTCTCAAGGCAAATTTCTTTATTTTTATTTTATTTTATTTATTTCATTTGCTTATATACCGCACTATTCGGTATCAGCGCGGTTTACAATATAGCAAAACGACCAATACAACATTCTGTTTGGTTTTACAAGGAACAGGAGTAACAACTTGGCAAACAGGGTTGAACTATATACAGAGATAATAAATACAACAACAGGGTTGAACTATATACATGAGATAATAAATTGCGACAACAGGGTTGAGGTGAATACATGAAATGATAATTACAAGAATCTAAATGAAGTCCAGTAATCATTTTCTCTTCAGGAGGGTGTGTGATCCCACAGGAGGGGGAAGGTCAATAGTTTTTCCTTTGCCTTGTTACTTGTTTCCTACTTGGCTTCCATTACTTCAGAACCTGGCCTAGATACCCATTCCACCTTCACTGCAAGGCTGCTCTAGCCCTCTCTGTAGCTGAAGAATATTATTCCTTACAGGCTTAGGCACTTTGTGTGTGTGTAGGGGGAGGGATCAGGACTTTACCTAGCCCTATGCGAGCGGTGCGGCCGCACAAGGTGTAAAGGCTTAAGGGGTGCATTTTAGTTGTCTGCCATTGCCTGCCACTGCCACTTTTTCTTCTCTCAGCGGCAGGAGGCAATGACAGACAACTGAAATGCACCCCTTAAGTCTTCTCGCGGCACGCTAAGCAGATCTGTCCCTCCCTGCTTTCAGAGCAGGGAGAGACAGATCTGCTTAGCGCGCCTGTGACTTACACATCAGGAGCGCCTCTTCTCTTCGGCCCCCCATCCAGAAAGTGGCTGGATGGAGGTGCGGGGAGGGGGGGGAATGGTTCCAATGTGCAAGTCGCACAGGGTGCAATTCACGCTCGGTATGGCCCTTGGAGGGATATTCAACATGATTAACACAGTTAGCAGACTTGCTAACCGTGTCAATCATGGTCACTTGGATAATCAGTGGCACTAACGTGGTTAGTGTTGCTGAATATCTGTGGGTGCCACAGCTGAATGCGCTGATGCTAGCTAGCATTGAGGCATTCTGAGGGCAGCATGGAGGTGGCAGCCAGTGATAACCGGATAGCGGCTCAGTACATGCTGCTGGGACCATGGGGATGTGCTGCTTATAACACTCCAAGGTGGTATAAGCAGAAAGTTTTGCATGATCGTGTGTGGGGGGTCCTCACTGCCTAATCCAGGCTGTGGGAGGCCAGCCGTGGGTTGGGTGGTGGGATTTTGGGGGGCAGGAGCCACAGATGTCTGGGGCACCTGTGGGGAGGACATCCTCACAGGCAGAGAGGGCATGCCAGGCCATCCTCGGGCGTGATTCTGGCTCCCGCAGGAACATTTTGTTCCCATGGACCAGAATCGGGTCCTAACAGCCCCGTCTTTAATGGGCAAGTCCAGACGGCCCGGACGGCCCCCTCCTGGAATGGGGCTCCATGGCCCTCATTCTAAAATGCTGGAACATGCAGTTTTGCAAACCACCTAGACTCTATTCCCCCCACTGGCTCTCCCCATATGTCCTGTGCTTTAGGATGAGGAGAGCCACTGGGGGACAGAGTGGGAGCAGACCGCCTGGCAGCACTACAGGACTGATACAGGTTACGGCCCTGTACTTGCTGCCAGGCCTGCTGGGGTATGCTGCTTATATCACCTCAGAGGTGGTATAAGCAGCACAATTTGGCCAATTGGGGCAGGTGTGCCACCCCCGGGCTGGGTGCAGGGGGTCACCGCCACCCGATCCAGGCCATGGGAGGCCAGTCACGGGTCGGGCGATGGGGTTTTGAGGGGCCAGAGCTGTGGGTGGCAGGGGTGCTTGCTGGGAGGATGTCCCCAGAGGCAAAGGGGCACACCGGGCTGTCCTTGGGCTCGATTCTGGCTCCCACAAGAACATTTTGTTCCCACGGGCCAGAATTGGGTCTTAATAGCCCCATCTTCAGCGGGGATGTCTGGATGGCTAGACATCCCCTTCCCTGAACGGGGCTCCATGGGGTATAAAATGTCTGATGTGTTAATACTATATAGAAGCATGCATTCCTTCTTGCAGAGCCGTTTCCCCCCTCCTCTATAAGAAATTGTGCTAGCATCAAAGCAATATACTTTTTTAATATATATATAATAGGTGGTAATGCCCCATTGGCAGGCACCAACTTCTATGCCTATGCCATTTTAGTCTGTGTCATCTTTACTTACCACCTTATTTTATATATGACTTTAAACCCAAGTTTATAAATAAGGTGTTGAACCATAATGACAAAGGCTACAATGGCATCAACATAGAAGCTGATGTCTTCTGATGGTGAGCTCCACCTAAATTTGATTAAAAAATATTTTTTGGGATGCCATGTAACACAATTTATTGTTAAGAAGGAAGGTGTACAATAACCCTGTATAAGTAAGATTGATAGCAATCTTACTTATACAAAGGTATATGTCTACAATTTCTTGGTTGTGATTTGTACAGTTTTGTAGACTTATAGTGGATTGAAAGAGTGACTTTGTGGAAAGTAATTTTCCACTATTATGGCATTGGATAATGAGATTACCATGTCATGATTGTCATGGTATGCACAAAACTCACCAATTCGGACAAACTGCCCCGAGATTAAGGATTATGGTTCTACTGAACACTTATCGATACAGTCACAATTAGATGAAGAACTGCAGGGCTACACTGAACAAGAGGCCGACATGCCATTAACAAGGTACTCAATTTTTTGTTGACTTCTTCAAAAGGTAGAAAGACTAGGGCACACAATGAAGCTACAATGTAGCCCATTTAAGACAAGCAAGAGGAATAATTTTTTTCACTCAATGCATAATCAAACTCTAGAATTTGTTACCAGAGGATGTAGTAAAAGTTGATAAGTGTAGCTGGGTTTAAAAAGGTTTGGACAAGTTCCTGGAGGAAAAGTCCATAAACCATTACTAAAAAGGACAAAGGAAATCCATTGCTTGCCCCGGGATAAGCAATGCGTAATCTGTGTACCTTTTTGGGAACCTGACAAGTACTTGTGACCTGGACTGGCTGCTGTTCGAAACAGGATACTGGGCTCGATGGACCTTCGTCTGACCCAGTATGGCATATCTTATGTTCTTATATTCTTATAAATGTGCTAGCACAAGGATTTGTTTGGTTGGAAGCTATGACTTTAAAAAAAAGAAAAAAAAGGATTACATATATGGCACTCTATGCGGAGACTTTGAAAAAGTATTGTTAAGAGCAGCGTATTCCGTGAGGCCTGCGTGTGTATACGGCCCCTTTGATTCATGAGAACAATGAAGGTTTTTTAACAGATGGAGTAATATTTTGAGTAAGTGATCCTATGACTTAAAACTGCACATCATTGATACTATTGCCTCTACGTTTACAGAATTAAACACCCAGTTGGATAATATAGTGAAACCAAGTAAGGAACAAACGAATGTCTATGGAACTAAATTGGGAGGCTTTGAGACACAATATCAGAAGCAAATGATTAATCAGAAATGGAAGAAATTCTGGCATTATACAGTGGATTATCAATGGGAACAGGTTTACCTTGGATGTATCAATGAGAAGTGGGCAGAAATCAGCTAAGATGGCATTTGACACCACATTAGAAGAGTCTTCGGATTCATCTACAGGAGAACATCTTTTACCACAGGACCCATGGGGGTTCCATTGGAGGTGTAGTCGAGGCTTCAGTGGGTGAGGCAGAGCCTGGGACAATCAAGGCAAGGGCTACCTGAAGCTCTGTCATTAGTTTTCAACTTGTCACATCATGATTTATCCCCGATTAAGTTGTCAGTGTTGAACAAAGTAATTTCGTTTGTACCTACAAATAAGTTCAACGGTTTTCAAACTTGGATGCAGGGCCAGTGCAAGAAGATGAGGTGCTCTAGGCAAACCTCATCCCTTGCGCCTTTCCTCTGGTGCCCCTTTGCCACTGCTACCGCCTCTCTCCGAGATGTGCAGCAGCGGCAGTGGGTACAAATAGCCCTGCGGTGCTTATCTTATTTATTTATTTATTTAACTGCATTTATATCCCGCTTTTCACCGGGTCAAAGCGGTATCTATCAACTTCAGCACCATGGGGCTATTTGCTTCTGCCCTCTCTCTGACACCCAATGCTGACTTCTTGTTTGTTGCACTGGGCATTGGAGGGGCGGATGCAAATAGCCCTGCAGCAACGGTATCGTCCAAAAAGTCACTATCGCCAGGGCTGTTTGCAGCCACTGCCCATTGCGACAGCAGCAGCTAGGGGCACCCCTGGAGGACCGGTGCTCTAGTCAACCACCTAGTTCGCCTAATGGCAGCACCGGCCTTGCTTGGGTTCATTTGCAAAGGTTGTTTTTACGGCTGAAGACAGCTTAATTTTTTGCTGATAAACCTAGAGAGATAAGTATGGGTCGCTGAGAACAAAAATGATGCTTAAAATTGTTTATTGGCTCTAATTTTCAATTTACACTATTGGGTCAATACATATGACCTTGAATTCAGAAGTGCTAAGGGTATGCAAATTATAATGGGAAGGGAACCCAATTTAAACTATAAATTACTAAAATACATGTACATCTTCGACTGGATTTGTGATAAATCTGTTTTTGTTTGGACAGTATTTGCTTTTCAGGCAAAGCAAATAACTAATGATGCAATTTGAAGGTGCTATTGCATCACGTTATTCCTAGAAGTAATAGATGATGCAATCCTAATTCATCTCGAGTACATCACTCTGCAGTACAAATTGCGCAACATTTTTTTAATGAACACGACATGACTATAGTATTTTGGCTGAAATGAATTCTAATGCATACATAGTCATTTCTTGCTTTCTGTTCCATACTAACTTTTTAAATAAATTGTATTTAAATAACACTTTGGCTGATTTTTTTAAAAATTTTTAAACAAAGATGACAGGTGAAATATTATCAAGGTAATATATATATATATATATATATATATATATATATATATATATATATATATATATATATATATATATATATATATATATATATATATATATATATGGCAACCATAAACACATGAAAAGACCTAGGTTTATAATAATTTGTGATTAAAACTCTACTCTCAATACGCAATCCACTTTCACTGTATGCTGCCTCCTGGTCCCCCTGCATGCACTTTGTGTGCTGTGGGGCATGGGGGCTGCACAGCAGCACAGAATGGGTGCAGTGTGGGTGAGACCGAACCCGGATGCATACCGGTCACGGCCCTGTACATCTGGTGATCGCCAGGGGGGATGGCCACTTATTCCACCTTGGAGGTGGAATAAGCACTGACTGCCCCTCTGGATCAGCCAGCCAGCCAGCCAGCCTCCCTAGCAGCGATGGCGGGGGGCAACTGGGACCCGGATCAGGCGGCAGGGAAAAAGGGCACTCCAAGGCAGCGGACAGGTTGTGCCATGGGGAGGACATCCCTGCGGCGATACAGGGGGATGCCAGGCCGTCTCCCAGGACCTGATCCTGCACCCATGGGACCATCTTGCTCCCGCAGTACAGAATCGGGTCTTAACGGGACCATCCTGGTCAGGATCGTCCAGATGGACCGGACATGCCCCTTTCTAGGACTGGGCTCTGTATATACTCATAAAATGGAAAACCAGATATCTTTGAAGCAGTGGTTTTGTCAATTTTGAATTCAGCACATCAAAATCCATAAGAATTGGTAGATTTTATCTCTGAAGCAGACAACTTTTAAAAACTGTACACCAGTGATAAGAGCAATTTGACAAAAAAAAGATGCATGGGTAGTGTTACAGTCACTCTCAAGGGATCCATCTATAGTGATTAAACCAGTGGATAAAGGGGAGGGGAATCGTGTTAATGTATCAAGTAGATTATGTAAATTACGTACATTCCCAATTGAAGAATACTGAATTGTATGCTCCATTGGAGGGAGATCCAATGATGGAAATACAAGCAAAAATCCTGGATGCTTTAGAATGTGCTTTAGCTTGGGATTTAATATCTGATAAAAAAAATTCAACTTTTTATTTGCACAACATCCAAGAGTACCTTGTTTTTATATTATACCGAAAATTCACATATCCCTTCAGAAACCCCTGGGATGTCCTATAGTTATGGGAATAGGCTCAGTGTTGGAGCCCTTATCACAATATGTAGATGTCTTTTTTGCTCCAATGGTAAGACAACCTCAATCATAAATCAAGGATTCCACAGCACTGATTAATAAGTTAGGAACAATAACTGGTGATGACCCAGATTGGTGTTTACTAACTTTGAAGATTTCTACATTTATATTTATTTATTCATTTTTTTATTTACATTTCCTTATATACCGCACTATTCTGCATCAGTGTGGTTTACATTGAACAAACTGAAATTACATTGAACAGGGCATTATAACTTGGAGATAACTATTTTACAGGGAACATGGGCTATGGAGGGTTAAGTGGCTTGCCCAAGACCACAAGGAGCACCAGTGGGACTAGAAACCCCAGTCCTTCTGGCCCAAGGTTGCTGTCCTCTAGTGGGATTTGAACCCCCCAACCTTCTGGCCTGAAGTACCTTGCCCCAACCACTAGGCCACTCCTCCACTCCAATGTTCATTTTACTAATGTTCCTCAATGCCATGCCATGAAGAT
Source organism: Ichthyophis bannanicus (assembly GCA_033557465.1). Classification (NCBI taxonomy): domain Eukaryota; kingdom Metazoa; phylum Chordata; class Amphibia; order Gymnophiona; family Ichthyophiidae; genus Ichthyophis; species Ichthyophis bannanicus. The sequence continues at coordinate 66,523,401 of CM066040.1, forward strand.
AGTGAATTATTATTTAAAACTGACAGAATTATCCCAATCTAGCATTTTCTTCCTGATCCAACTTTTGGCTCTACTGCTGGAAAGAAAATATTTTGAATTTCAGGAACACTTATCACCAAATATACAGAGTAGCGATGGGAGTGACTGTGGCCCCATTGGTAGCCTGTATGTACAATTTTTTGAAGAATGATATATATATATCTATATATCAATATATCTATCAATTTTTTGGTCATCGGTGATATTGATGATATGGAGGGGGATGGAAGTTGATTTGCGGGAGTTTTTAAGTGGCTCATCCAACAAGATCGACATTTACATTTTATACTCTAGATGGTGGGGGGGTCGAGTTGTCAACTTTTTGGACATCAACATTGCAATATAAGAGAAAGGATTCACGACCCCTGTTTTTAGGAAAGAAATGGACTGTAATAGTCTATAGAATTATGGGAATCATCCCTGTCATTTGAAAGAAAATATTCTCATCGGGTAATTTTTAGAGCTATTTTTGCTCTACCAGAATAGAGTACATTAACCAATCTTATACAGTTGTGGTCAACGTTATTGGCACCCTTGCAATTCAACCCCATAATGTCCAATATCTCCTAAAAAAAGTGGCCAGTGAAAAGGATTTGGACTATATATGCACACATATTTGACACACAAAAGAATCAAATAAAACAAGACCAATCAAAAAAATAAATAGTAAGACATAGTATAAAAACTTGGAAATTGTCAGGACATGATTATTGGCACCCTTATAAACTATTCAAATCAGTTTGAATAGAAGAAAGCGTAGTTACTCACCTGTAACAGGTGATCTCCGGGAACAGCAGGAATGTCTTCACATACAGGTACCGTCGGCATCGACGGAGCCTGCACGGGAACGCTCCCCAGCGTCCCAAAAGGAAAGCTTTTGGGAGCATCCCACCATGCATGCGTGCTGCCTTCCTGCCCAACTACTTCTCTCACTTCAGTTGAGTTGAAAGCTGAGATCAAAGGATAGAAGTAGAAGAAAAATAGAAAGAAAGAGAAAGACAACTCCTAGGGGAGGTGGATGGGTTGTGAAGACTTATTCCTGCTGTTCTCGGAGATCACCTGTTACAGGTGAGTAACTACACTATCTCCAGGAACAAGCAGGAATGTAGTCTTCACATATGGGGACTCCCCAGCTACAAATGCCTAGGGATGACCCCAGCATGTTGCGGATCTAAGTAAGATGGGCCATGATTCATCCCAGGGACCTCAGGCATCCAAGAGTGGATGGTGGGAAGGAGTTGATCTAGGAATGGAAGAGATGCTGTAGAACAGCTTGACCGAACAAGGTATCCCCACGGGAGTCCTTGTCCAAACAGTAGTGGGCAGTGAAAGTATATACAGAAGCCCAAGTTGTTGCTTTGCAGATCTCATCAATAGCAACTGAACGAAGATAAGCTGTTGAGGCTGCCATGGCTCTAACGTTATGAGCCGTGAAATGGCCTTCAAGAGGGATTCCTTTACTCTGATAGGTAAAGGAAATACAGTCTGCAATCCACTTAGAGAGAGTTCTCTTAGTGACTGGAAGTCCTAAATGACTAGAGTGAAAAGCCAGAAAAAGCTGAGAAGACGTTCTAAATGGCTGAGTTTGTTACCGGAGGATGTTGTAAAGGCTGTTAGTGTAGATGGGTTTAAAAAAGGTTTGGACAAGTTCCTGGAGGAAAGGTCCATAAACCATTATTAAGAAGGGACCCAGGATATCAATGCTTGACCCAGTACAAGCATTGTGGAATCTGTGTCTTTTGGGGAAACTGCTAGGTACGTATGACCTAGATTGGCCACTGTTGGAAACAGGATACTGGGCTTGATGGACCTTGGTCTGACCCAGTATGGCATATCTTATGTTCTTATGTTCTTATGAGTTCTGTGAAGTTAAAAAGCCAGAACCCACTTACAATCTAAGGTATGAAGATTTCTTTCCACGCTGGAAGCATGAGGCCTAGGAAAGAAGACTGGGAGATAAACTGACTGGTTTAAATGAAAAGATGATATCACCTTTGGCATAAAATGAGGATGAGTCCTCAAGACTACTTTGTCATGTTGGAACCTCGTATAAGGCTTGCAGGTCACTAATGCGTCTTGCAGAAGTAATAGCAATTAGGAAAATGACTTTCCATGAAAGAAACTTTAGCTATGAAGTTGCTAAAGGTTCAAAGGGAGGCTTCATGAGTTGACCCAGAGCAAGATTAAGATCCTATGCCACCGGAGGTGGTTTGATGGGAGGTTTAGTTAAAAGGAGACCCCTCATAAATCTTGAAACAAGAGGATGAGAGGAAATTGGTTGTCCATCAAAGTGTCTATGAGATGCAGCAATAGCACTAAGATGGACCCTAACAGAATTGGTCTTGAGACCAGAAGCTGATAAGTGAAGGAGATAGTCCAGAAGAGACTCTACCGGTACCAAGAGGGGATTAAGTCCCCTCTGGGAACACCAGATTGAGAACCTCTTCCACTTAAAAGCATAACAACGCCTTGTGGAAGGTTTTCTGGAAGCCAGAAGAATATCCTTCACTTGTTGTGAAAGGCCTAGATCTTGAAGTTCTATGCCTTGAGTAGCCAGGCCTTGAGATGAAGGGACTGGGGATTGGTGTGCAGTAGGGATCCGTTGTTCTGGGCCAGAAGATCCGGAGCACTCCCCAACTCCAGAGGAGTGGCTCGAGAGAGACCTAAGAGAAGAGGATACCATGTTTGTCTTGGCCAGCAGGGAGCTATGAGTATCATGTGACCTCTGTCTCTCTGGAGTTTGAATAAGGTTTTGGGAAATAGGGGAATTGGTGGGAAGGCATAGAGAAAATCCTGGCCCCAATGGAGCAGGAATGCATCCCTCGCCTGACAATTCTGAGCTGGCAGTCTGGAACAGTACCGGGGAAGTTTGGAATTCTGTGGACTTGCAAAATGGTCTATGTCTGGTGTTCCCCAGACTTGAAATACTCGGGCAAGTTGATATGAGTGGAGAGACCACTCATGTGGCAACAGGACTCGACTGAGCCTGTCCGCCCAAACGTTTTGAATGCCTGGAAGGTATACTGCCAACAAATGAATGTGATGCTCTCTGGCAAAGGCTCACAGTTGCAAAGCTTCATTGCATAATTGCAGAGAGCCTGTTCCGCCTTGTTTGTTTAGGTAAAACATGGCCACTTGATTTTCGGTTTGCACCAGAACTGTTTTGCTTACGAGATGAAAGCAAAAGACTCAAATAGCATTGGAAATGGCCCTTAGTTCTAGGAGGTTTATCTGAAGAGAAGCCTCCTGTGGGGTCCAGAGACCCTGGGTGGACAGATCGCCCAAGTGGGCTCCCCAACCCAACTTGGATGCATCTGTCATCAGGACAGCCTGAGGTAGGGGTTGCTGAAAAGGAGAGCCTACTGTAAGATTTTCCAGAGATTGCCAGCAATGCAGAGACGCAATCAGGCATGTGGTGACTCTGATCTTGTCTGACAGGCATCCTGAGGCCTGGGACCATTGGGAAGCCAAGGTCCACTGGGCCGCTCGCATATGAAGGCGTGCCTAAGGAATCACATGGACTGTAGATGCCACGTGTCCTAGAAGTCGAAGCATCTGTCGAGCAGTGAGGAAGGTTTGTAGCACTGCTTGAGATGCTAGTTCGATGATGCGCAGACAGCGAGGCTGATGAAGGAAAGCCTTTGACTGCTGTGTGTCCAAGCGAGCCCCTATAAACTCAAGGGATTGAGATGGGGTGAGCTGGGACTTTGGAAGGTTTATGATCCATCCTAAGTACTGCAGTATTTGCATTGCTCGGGAAAGAGCATGACTTGCCTCTGGAGCTGACGGTGCTCAAATGAGCCAATCGTCTAAGTAAGGGAAGACAAAAATTCCTAGAGTCCTCATAAATGCTGCTACTACTGCCATGCATTTTGTGAAGACTCTTAGAGCAGAGGCCAGCCCGAAAGTTAGGACCCTGTATTGAAAATGTCTTCCCTTGACTAGGAATCGAAGGAATTTTCTGTGATCTGCATGAATAAGGATATGCATGTAAGCATCCCTTAAATCCAGAGAACATAGCCAATCTTGCTCGTGAAGGTATGGAAGAAGAGTGCTGAGGGAGATCATCTTGAACCTTTCTCGGACTAAATATTTGTTCAGTTCTCTGAGGTCCAGGATTGGTCTTAGTCCCCCTGACTTTTTTGGAATGAGAAAATAGGGGGAATAGAATCCTGCTGGGACTTTGGAACCTCTTCTATAGCCCCTTGAGCCAGAAGACCGGTGGTTGAGATTTGAACTGTTTTATTAGCGTGGATGGGGGCAAGCTGAGGAAATGAAGCTTGTATCCCAGACTCACTATAGATAGAGTCCAATTTTCTGAAGTGATTTGTTGCCATTTTTTGGAAAAATGGCAAATACGGCCTGGAATATTTAAAGGTTCTGGGCTTAGAACAGGAAGAATGGCTAAGTTCTCTAGATAACAGTCAAAGACCCTGAGGAGGCTGAGTCTGCTGAGCCTTCTGAGCTTGTGTCTTTCTTTGTCTAGCTTGTTGTTGCCCCTTCTGGGGAACATGTGTTTGCTGGGTGGAAGATGGATAGAATTTCTTCTTCTTAGAGAAAAAAGGTTTTCTGAAAAACCTTTTCTTAGCTGGGTTAGCTGTAGATTTTGACAATCTGTCTAAAGTTGTATTATCAGTGTCAATTTCATTAGCTTTAAGCTGCCAATCCTTGCCAAAGAGATTTTCTCCTGTGCAAAGAATGTTACCCAGCTTATCTTGTACCCATTTCTCCAAGTTTGAAGCTTGGAGCCAGGCAATACGACGTGCTCCTATGGATATAGCAGAAGTTCTGCTAATACATTCAAAACAGTGAAAGGTAGCATGATTCATAAACTTAGAGACATTTTGAGCATGTTTGACCAAAGCCAAATAATCTGTCAGTTTATCCTCTTGAAGAAAAGTGTTCAAAAGCTCCAAGTCTTTTGTAACCTGTTCAAGAAACATTCCCATGTATAATATATAGGAACTGATTATTGCTGGTAGCATGGAGAACTGAAAGCATCGACGACCAAAGGCATCCAGTGTTCTAGACTCACGACCTGGTGGATTGGAAGAGTGTCATTTAGCACTCTTAATCCGCCTCATTGCGGACTCTACCACCATAGAATGATGTGGTAACTGAGTCTTCTGAAACCCTGGGCAAGGTGGTACTCGATACATAGTGTCAAGAAGTCTAGAATATGGAGATACTGTTAAAGGAGCTTCCCACATTCTTAACATTAGATCATGTAAGATCTGGTGTATAGGAAGCATAGCTGCCTCCTTTGGAGCCAAAGGATATTGAAGAATTCTCAATTCTTCTGCTCTAGGCTCCTTTTCTGGTACTACTGTAATAGCAAGACCCTTTGCCATATTACGTACAAAATCATGAAAAGACATATCCTCAGGAGGGGACATTCTGCGTTGAGGAGAAAGAGATGAATCTTGCAAAAGTTCAGCTCTGGTACCGGTGGAATCATCTGAGTCATCGGAATCGGAAGACTCAAAAGGAGTAAGTACCGGGTTCTCCCGAAGCAGATGGCGTCGGTATCACTTGGTGTTGGTACCGAAATGAGTCGGTACCTGATCTCCCATACTGGAGAGAGAATCCAGGCTCGGCATCAGGGGAAGCATGCCTGTTGAAACAGGTACTGAGGGCACTGGCACCGGTACTAGCATTGGTGCTTGCGGAACTGTCTGCAGCGACTTTAGTGATACCGAAGTAGCTAAAAGAGTCGCTAGACTGCGTTCGATAGCGAGGAGTCTTTTGTCCATCGCTACTGCCGATGCCGGGGTGTCGGTACCGGTGGAAGTGGCCACAACCCCCCGAGCATGGCACCAGTAGTTCCATTGAGGTCGAGGCCTTGGGAACATCCTGGAGCCCCGATAAAGCTTTGGAGCCCGAAGACTCCTGCCGGGGCTGTTTAGCCGGTGAAGTGTCCTCGAGGGTAATGCCTGTGGCATCTCGATATTTAGAGGGAGATCTACCCTTCGAGGACTGGCTATTCTTGGAAGACTTGTGTTTAGTTACCTGAGATCCCTGGGAAGAAGTAGAAGCCCTGTAAGACATCGCAATGCAACAGACATCGTGTCTGAAGCAAATAGGGCACCGAGTTGATTTGCTTGATTCTGAAGACTTCTTTTAGTCAACTTCCTGCAGGAGAGAGACTCCGTAGGGCAATGGTCAGGACTTAAACATTTAAGACACCAGTCATGGGTGTCAGTAATAGAAATTGTACCACCACATTTTGAACACTTTTTAAAACCAGTGGCTGGTTTTTCCATGATAAGGGAACAGAGGGCCTAAAGCCCAAAATGGCGTCAAGCACCAGAGCAGGGGGGAAAAAAACCCTGGGAAAGCACTAAAATTAAGATATTTTGGAAGAAAAGAAAGAAAAGCACCGGTGGTATCGGTAGGCATTGACGGAAGGCAGACGTGACCACAAAAAAAATAAATTTAAGAGAGGATTTTCTGCGGTGACAGGGGACACGTCCTGTCGGCTCCGCGGAAAATGAAGAACTGAAGTGAGAGAGGTAGTTGGGTGGGAAGGCAGCACGCATGCATGGTGGGATACTCCCAAAAGCTTTCCTTTTGGGACGCTGGGGAGCGTTCCCGCGCAGGCTATGTCGGTGCCAACGGTACCCATATGTGAAGACTACATTCCTGCTTGTTCCTGGAGATTCACATTTTCCCTACAGTAAAATAAAACACATTTGTGATCAATTGTCAGTACTCACATAATTTGAATCAACCAATGAATGATGGCTCTAATGTTTAAAATGACGACATTCACTCCCTGTTCCATTTTCACAATGGTGAAGACTAAACAAAGAAGGACTTTATGAGCGAAGGCCAAGGAGGATCCTACTCTTCAAAGATAGACATAAAAAGGCACACCTGATCTTTGCCCAAACCCACCCTGAGAAATCACAGTTCTTCTGGAAAAATGTTCTTTGGACAGGTGAAACCAAACTTGAGCTCTTTGGTAATGCAGACCAGTGATACAAGCTTCATTTCTTCGCTTGTAAACGTAAGGAAAATATACCCTTCCTACAGCTAAATATGGTGTAGCTTCTATAACATTTTGGGGCTGTTTTGCTGCCTCATAAACTGGAGGATTGAAACATATTAAAGGAATCATGAAGTCAGGACAGCCAATCTATTTTGGAGTAAAATGTGCTACCTAATGTCAGAAAGCTAGGTCTAGGTAGAAGTATACAGTATAGGAGGTGAAGTACTTTTGTCCACTAAAGAAGAGCGGGACCTAGGCGTGGTTGTGTCTGATGATCTTAAAGTAGCTAAACAGGTAGAAAAGGCGACGGCAAAAGCTAGAAGGATGCTTGGGTGCATACGGAGAGGAATGGCTAGCAGAAAAAAGGAGGTGATAATGCCTCTGTATAAGTCTTTGGTGCGACCTCATTTGGAGTATGGTGTGCAATTCTGGAGACCGCAACTTCAAAAGGATGTGAACAGGATGGAGTCGGTGCAGAGGGTGGCTACTAAAATGATTAGTGGGCTTCATTATAAAGCATATGAGGACAGACTTAAGGATCTTAATATGTACACCTTAGAGGAAAGACAGGATAGAGGTGATATGATTGAGATGTTTAAATACCTCCGTGGCATAAATGTTCAGGGAGAGAGCCTCTTTCAATTGAAAGCAAGTTCTGCTATGAAGGGACATGGGATGAGGGTGAAGGGAGATAGATTCAGGAGTGATATGCGGAAATATTTCTTTACAGAAAGAGTAGTGGATCCATGGAATAGTCTCCCAGTGGAGGTGGTAGAGATGAGGACAGTAACTGAATTCAAAAAAGCATGGGACCAACACAGAGGATCTCTAAAGGTAAAAAGTGGACTGTTGTAGTTCTTGTTATGGAAGGACAGACTAGATAGGCCATGTGGTCTTTTTCTGTCATCATGTTTCTATGTTTCTATGTTTCTAAGGTCATGGGTCACCAAGAGGACAATGACACCAAACATACATCCAAAAGTACAAAAGAATGGTTAAAAAGGAACAAATGGACTGTTTTAAACTGGCCAGCAATGAGTCCTAATCTCAATCCAATTGAGAACCTTTAGAAAGAGCTGAAATCTGCCATTGGTAAAAGGAATCCTGGAAACATTCATGAGCTGGAACAATTGCAGTGGGAGAAACTACCAGCAGACAGATGTTCAAAACATAGAAATATAGAAACATAGAAACATGATGACAGAAAAAGACCACATGGCCTATCTAGTCTGTCCTTCCATAACAACAACTACAACAGTCCACTTTTTACCTTTAGAGATCCTCTGTGTTGGTCCCATGCTTTTTTGAATTCAGTATAGAAACATAGAAACATGATGACAGAAAAAGACCACATGGCCTATCTAGACCACATGGCCTAAACTGTTTGGAGGCTGTCATTACTGTCGAAGGTTATACAACCAAATATTATTGAAGGGTACCATTAATCCTGTTCAGATCATATTTTGTTTTTTTTCCTCAGAAATTACTACCTCTAAGTTGCACAGACATCTTTTTTTTGTTGTAGGCCTTTGAACATACTAATATTTTAATGGTATGTTAAAAGGTATACAACAAAGAAAAGATGTCTGTGCAATTTAGACATCATAATTTCTGATGACAGAGTTGGAATATTTCCAGTTATTTCTCAAGATATTGTACACAATATTTATTTATTTATTTATTTTATTTCACATTTCTTATATACCGCTTTTCATGATATCAAGGTGGTTTACATTGAACAAACTGAAATTACATTGAACAGGGCATTATAACTTGGAGATAACTATTTTACAGGGAACATGGGCAATGGAAGGTTAAGTGGCTTGTCTAAGACCACAAGGAGTTCCTAATATACCTAAAATGCAAGGATGCCAATAATGTTGGCCACAACTGTATGATGCAAGAGAGATTTAGACAAAAAGGGTATTCAGAGGAAGTGATTCATTGGCTTCTAGAGATCCAACTTGTTCCCTGAGAGCTAGGAGCATTTTGTACCTAGTGCACACACATGACCTCTCACAAGTTGGGAGATATCATACATGTGGCTCTCAGTGCAAAAGACTAGACAGGGCTGGAGGGGTGAAAATGGACCTCGGGACATCTTTGGCAGGTAAAATTGTTGGTCCACTAGATAAACATTTAGTTCCTTTGCAGAATGGTCAGCCCTCCCTGATGGAGCTTCTTTAAGCTCCAGGGCTCCGATGCCACCAACTCACCCGTTATCTGTGTTGTCGTTAACGTTATTGGGAATTGGTTCCCCTGGGGAGATAGCTGGAGACACTCAGGTTTTAATTCCAAAGCCTGTAAATTTTATAGAGTCCCCTGTGGTGACATCCTCCTTGGATAGGGATGTCACGCTTAAGGATTTGTGGGGTGCGATTAGTGCTATTGATGATAAACTTTCTTCTACTATAGTTTCATTATGTACTTTTACTCAGGGTCCTGTGAAAAATATTTCTGAAATGGATGCTAGGTTGTCTAGGGTGCAAAATTCAGTGCTCCAAGTGGAAGCTCAGATGCAGTCAGTTTCCCCTGAGCAGGTGGCTTCGATTAAGGATTCATTGATGGTTCATGCTCGTACTGAGGCATTGGAAAATTTGCACTTTTTAAACTTTCCAGTTATGCATTTATTAGCACCAGAAATTCTTCTTACTAAATATTTTACTGAGACCTTGAAGTTGCCTCAAACTGTGGATATTGCTCAGTTAAATTATGTACCCTCTAAATCTCAGGTGGCTTCATTGGATTTTATTTATTTATTTATATTCTCTTATATACCGCGCTATTCTGCATCAGTGCGGTTTACATTGAACAAACTGAAATTACATTGAACAGGGCATTATAACTTGGAGATAACTGTTTTACAGGGAACAAATTTGATTCCCTTCATCCGACTGTAAGCCAGAATCTTATTGAATTTGTGGAAGATTCTTCTGATACGATCATAAAGAGAAACAACTTATTGGTTACCTTTGCTACCATGGCAGTGAATCTTACTGAATTTGTGGAAGATTCTTCTGATACGATCAGAAAGAGAAACAACTTATTGGTTACCTTTGCTACCATGGCAGTGAATCTTACTGAATTTGTGGAAGATTCTTCTGATACGATCAGAAAGAGAAACAACTTATTGGTTACCTTTGCTACCATGGCAGTGAAGGTAAAAATCTTGAAGTTATATTTTAAGTATAAGGATGTTCCCTTTTGTGGTCAAAAAATAAATGCGTTTTCTGATGTGATTAGATCAACTCAAGCATGTCGGAAACAGTTTCTTGCTTTGAGGCAGAGAGTTCTTTCCCTGGGTGCAACATTTTATTTACGATTTCCTTGTAAATGTCTTATTACTTTATAGGGACAGTCCTATGTTTTCCTTGATGTTTCTCGTTTAGAAAAGGGTTTGACTGATAGGCAGAAGTAGGGTTGGGCTGTGTTGGTTGGAAGTATAGAAATCCTCCTAAATATGGTGCATTTGGGTACCTAATTGCCTTTTATTTATGTGGGTTATTTTTTGATTATGTAAATTCCCCAAGATGTGGGCTTGAACATCTTTTCCTTTGATTTAATGTAATGTGATTGCTTTCTTCTTATGTGGATTGTATGATGTTTTTCCGTTTGAAAATGGAAATGTATAATTTGCAAATTCTATTTTAAAAAAAGCCTAGCAAACTACTTCCATTCATATCTTGCCAAGAAAACTCGAGGGCTGCTAGATTGCCAGGAGTCAGCATTGGCGTGACGGCACAAAAAAAAAAAAAAGAGAGAGCAAACAAACTAGGACTAGGGTAAGTCATGGTCTGAATCCCATCAACCAGGCAGGCCAGTTATCCCCCAAAACCAGCTCTAAAAAATACTTTATGATTTTTCTTAAACATCTTTAGGAAAGAATTCAATCAGATTTAAAGGGTAATGAAGTTCCAAAGGGCGGGAGGCAGAAAGTAAAAAAAATGGGCCGGCGTGTTGATTAATGGTGAGCAAGGCTATTGGAAGGGGCAGTCAATTTGCGACTTTGTGATTGTAAGGACTTGGAAGATATGTAGGGAACTAGGTGATCTGAAAATTTCGGGGAAGTCTGGAATCAAATGTTTTGTGGGCCAACAGGAGAATTTTGAATTTAATGCAATAGGAGAATGGTAGTCAATGATGGATTTTCAAAAGAGGCGTGACATGATCTGATTTCAATGCAAACCACTAAATCTGAATCAGCATCTCTGTTTCATTTCTTTGAAGTTCTGAGAAATATATTTCAAAGCCTTGATGAAGCCCTATGATTGTAGAAGGAAAATATTCCTTTTATCAAATAAATCTTAATAACTTTTCTAATTATATTTGCTGTATTTGGAATGAGGCAAGAATTCTATCCAGAATCTCAAGCATGATAGATATTTTATCACAGTGAATATGCTGAAATGTGTGATCGTTAGATTGTGATGTACTTCTCTTACAACAAAAACAGAGAAATAGAGAATGATGCACTTATCCACAGTTACCATCAGCTCTATGTACACTCCAGACATACTAACAGTAAGAAATAGAGACACCACTATCAAGCTTATTCTGACCTGGATGTACAGAAGATCCCCTCTGTACGTCCGGTTTGAGCTAGATGTACAGAGGGGATCGCGATTCTGATCCCACGGGACTGTCCCCGGCTAACTCAGTCAAGGCTCTTCTATGGAGCCACAGCACCATGACATCGTGGCTCCATTGAAGAGCCATGATGCTGGCCACCAGACCTCAGGGACTCATTCCCCACAACCCAATTCCCAATCCGGCCTCTTAAGGCCAGGGTTGGGCTGCGGGGAATGCCTTTGGGCCCTCCTCCCTGTCCAATCCAAGCTCTGGGCCACCGATCCTTTATGTACAGGGAAATTATTCTACCTCAGATGTGGAATAACTTCCCTGTACAAGTCGCTGGCCCTGGAAGCACAGCACCAACATTAGAATCGGCCCTGTACATTCAGGGCTGGCAACCGCCCACTGCCCGCCCACCCTCTGCCTCCAATCCTCCCCTTCCCCACCACTGTCTAACTTCCCCAGACAACCAGTGGGGAAGTTAGAGAAGGTACGAATAGTGGGGATGGACGTCCTGTTGGGACGTCCATCCCGGCTAATCGTGGCACAGACTCGGACCCAATATGCTTAACCTATAGAGCACTATGCAACAACCAATGAGCTATACAAACTGCTCAAAGAGGCTTGTGCTCACAATACATCAAATAAGTTCTTCATTCTTCTAGGAGATCTAAATCTCACCTCCATGTCTTCTAAGCATGCAACAGCCTTCTTAAGTGTTATGGAAGCCCTTCAACTGCAACAGCTCATAAAGGATCCCTCCCATGAAAAAGGAGCTACTCTTGACCTCATCTTCGCCTCAACACACAAACTGTCAACCCCACTCAAACCCAATAATTACCCCAGTACCATGGTCCGATCATTCAATGATCACATTTACCTTCCCTCAGGACTCCCATATTAATACAGACTCTTCACAAACTACATACAGATGTTGCTTCAGACCTTTTGAAAAGCAAGCCTTCCTTGACACAATTCTTCCACACCTCATTATGCACCACCTGAAACCTACAAAACATGATCCAAATACAGAACAGCAAAATTGCAACAACTGCAACAACCCCAACACGCAAAACTAATACATCCACTAATACCAACCTGCACATGCCCTGGTACCCCAAGGAAGTTAAGGAAATTAAATGAAGCATTAAAAAAATCAAAAGGAAGTGGGGGAGAAAAAATATGCCACTCTCAAAGACAAATACACCATTCTACTCTAAGATGTTAAATACATGCAAGGAGGAACATTACACAAACATCCTGAAGAAATCTCTTAATCAATATAGAGAACTATTCTCAATTGTCTCCTCACTCCTGAAAGACCCCTCCCAAGGTACTGCAAACACAAGCAGACCCTCCCTGAATCCATAGGATATGGCAGATTACCCTAACAAAAAAAACAACAACCCAACACACAACAGCCTACTCTCTTTCCCCAACTCATCCATCCCAAAAACAAACACACATGAATGGAATACCTTTCATCTTACTTCCACAAATGAGCTCAGCAACATCATCTCTAATATAAGCACCACCACATCAACCCTTGATCCACGCTCATTTTCATGGATCAAGATCCTCAGAGCAGACCTCACTGCCTAAATACAAAAAACTGGCCACGCCTCATTATCACAAGGATATATGCCTTCTCCCCTCAAGAAGCCATCAGTCAGAGCCATATTAAAGAAACAAAACCTCAAACCTTCCTCTCCCTGCTCATACAGACCTATATCAAGCATTCCTTTCATTGCAAAACTTTTTTAATTATCTTGGCTATGTCAACTACAAGACCACATTGACACCCTTGGACCCCCATAAGCATGGTCGCCATCTATATCATAGGGATATGCTTACTAACCAGCAGTAGCGGCTTCCGTGTGATATCGGAGCCGCAGCTCTATTGACTTCAATAGGGCCAAGGCTCCGATATCGCACAGAAGCCGCTATCGCCAATTAGTAAGCATACCCCATAGTGTTGATACACTACTCACATCCATCTTTGACAGACTTATCAGAGGTATTTCAAACTCCAAGCAAGGTTTCATGATGATTTTCCTGGATATATCCACCATCTTTGATTCAATAACCCATCTTTCACTAATAGCCAGACTACAGGAAATTGGCCTCACTGGAATAACTCTGGAATGGTTCTAATCTTACCTCACTGATCGAGAACAGCAAGTCCGAGTGGGAACACAGCTATCAAACAGCTTCAAATAATGGAAGGGCATAACACAAGGCTCAGCACTTTCTGCCCTTCTCTTCAACATATACATTCAACCCATATGTTCAATACTAAGAAAATTCTAAGTGCATTATAACCTATATGCTGATGACATTATGTTTTTAACCCAATCTCCACAAAAATCTCAGATTACTCAAGGATAATAGTCTGCTACACAGGTAACACAAGAACATGTGAACATGACTCTGGCAGTTAATACCAGCAAACCTAAAATACTTCTAATAATGCAAGATCCAGACTTCCCCCCCCCCTCCCTCACCTCCCAACATCAATAAAAATCAACAATACTGAATTAACAATAAAAACTGAAGTCAAATATTTGGGCATCACTATTGACCAGAACCTTAACATGCTCACAGACACAAAGAAAATAGCTAACACAGCATACCTGAAGATGAGAATGCTACAAAACGTATGGCAGCTACTGGATTATAACAACTTCAGAACAATCTTTCAGACCATTATCACTCTGCACTTAGACTATGGCGGCATATTATATCAAGGTCTACCTAAACAAGCTCTATACCCTTTTCAGATGGCACCAAATACTGCTGCCAGAATACTAGTTGGTGCATCCAGATCATAGCATATCACACCTATCCTGAAACAGCTCCACTGGCAACCCATACCGCTCAGAGTAAAACAAAAAACTGTCACTACTACATTCAAGATATTACACGACCAATCTGCTACCTGCCTCGAGGCATTACTAAACAAGGCTCCGGAACACAGAACAAGGACAATCAACTAGAACCTCCTCACTGTACCTACAGACAAAATAAATTCTAAACATCAAACCAGCAACAGAGCCTTCTCCCTCCTCGCTCCATCTTTATAGAACTCACTTCCAGAACCCATTTGATCAGCCCAAACAATACAAGACCTATGGAAAAAACTTCAAACACATCTCTTTACTGAGCACTATGGACTGGACACGAACACGGAATACCACACTCTCCTCACCTAACCTCCACCAAGAAACTTTCTCTAGCCCTCACCCCATGTCAGATACAAGTTATGCATACCATACATATGCTCTGTAAACACTTAACTCTTCTGAACTACAGTTACACTGTTTTAAGTTTCCCCCGTTAACCACAAGTTGTTCCTGCCCTATGTTCTATGTAAAACAAATTCGCTAGAATTGTGCTAACACTGGTCCATGTAAATCGCTTTGACTGAAGAAAAGCAGTATATAAAAATTGTTAAATAAATGACCTGGATGAGATGTATTATTCATTCAAAGCACCTTCCTTTGACAGCTACTGCTTTGTTTAGAAATTGTGTGCCCTGGCTGCTGGGGAGAAAAATACTAAAAGCTCTTTGTCCTATCACTAAAGGACAGTGAGAGATTTAATCCATCCCTTCTAAAACCGTTACATTTCCAAATGCTTAGATTTCTTGACATAATATTGGGAAGGGAAACTATTCTCAGGGGAACTGGTTAAAACCGAGGTTCCTGTCGGCACTGAATGTTTGCATGCTGATGTCTCAGTTAAGCAGATAACAGCATGCAAAGAAAGCAATGTGATTATTTTAGTCACATCTCTCTCACTTAGTAGTCTGGTAGATTGTGGTTTTACAGAATGGAAGACGTCCATTAAGAATGAATTATGGAAAGATGACAATGGAAGACACATTATCAATCAGGTATTAATAATTTATTCATCTATCATGAATACGCTTTCTTATTTATTGTTCAGTGGAATCTCTAAATGAAGCTACTTACATTCATGAGCGCAGTTCATATTCTACCAGTTGATCACTTGTCTCCTGGCAATTAAATTAACAGTGGCCTACTTCTCCTCCAATTACCCTGCAACCTTTCATATTGCAAAGACAGGTGTTTACATTATTGTCCTTGGGACTGTTTGTCGGTCCCAATTATTTCCAAGTACAATAGTCATAAAAATTCAATATTGCTTCTAGATAAAATTATGCCTAACAAAGAGAACCTAATTTAGATGCCTTCAACACAGAATAAATATTAATAAATCTATTTAGTTTTGTGATGGTAATCCTGCAAGGCCCTATGCTTTGATGTGGTGCTACTATGACTTGCTCTCAGACCTCACTTAGTCTATGCCTAAGCAAGAGATAAATGTGCATATGTCACACAGAGAATATTTTGGAAGTTGTCAAGAGAGGCACCTGATTCTTCCTTTTCATTGCTCTGGAGTCAGCGGCCGATTATCTAAAAGAGGACACTTGTTGGCATTTTAGTTTATGTTTAATTTCCAAAATCATGCTGCTGTTGTAAAAATGCCATGTGTGCCTTTGAGTCAGTCCTGACAACCCAGAAGCTCCTGGGTTTTCTTGGCAGTGTCACCAGAAGTAGATTGCCAGGCCTTTCTTCTGAACCAATGGAGGGTTAAGTGACTTGCCCAAGGCTACAAGAAGTGCTAGTAGGAATTGAACCCTGGTTGCTTGGCTACCAAGCCAGTGTTCTAACCACTAGGCTACTCCTCCACTCCTGCTGCTGTTGTAAGGGAAATCTAAATCAGTCTCTCTTTAATTTTCATTGAATTTTACTAATCAATAAATTCACCCATTATGGATTAGGGCATCTATTTTGATCTTGTTTTGTTGTGTACTTCTGCTCCTTTCAAATACAGCATCTTTCTTCAGAGTCCCCTCTTTTATCATACTTCATCTCTATTGTTTGCTGATCGTGTTTCTTCAGTCTGAGGTGGCATTGTCAGCAAAACCTAAAGGAGCAAACGATTCTTTCTGTGTTAGTTGTAAATTTCTCATTGACATTGATGGAATCCTTTCCTTAGTATTCAGACTCTGACACTTTCACAGCTTCTCCTATGTATGTACACTGCGGCCACTGGAAAGCTTCAGCTATCTGTTGAAACCTGTGAAAGAGCATGCACAGCTTAAAGGATCAATATAAAAAGGGAATACAGAAAGATTGTCCCCAAAAATCTGCACCAGAGACTGTTAAGTTGAAAAACAGATCCTTCTAATTTTGTAAGAGCTCTTTTTCATAGGAAATGAAAGGAAGGCAACAAAATGCCGTGCATCTATAGTGTCACAAGGTAAACCCAGGGGACCCAGAGGAAATGGAGATTAACGGAGAAAATCAGGCAGAACCTGATGAGGTAAACAAAAACATGTCAAATAGTTGCTACGAGCAACCACAGCACACGTGGAAAAAGGGTAAAAAGACACACCCAGCCAGCATGAGAATGGAGGTTGATTTACCTGATAGGGATCAGCTGAGAAGGGGTGGAACCCGGGGACAGATACATAAGGCACACTCACAAGCAGTGAGGGAGAGTGAGCACGGACAGAGGTGGAAGCAACAACCTCAGTCGTGGGAACGGAGGGAAAGAGAAAGAAACACTATAAGCCAATCTCATCTCCAGGACCAAAGTTGGTGGAAGGAAGGAAATGAGAGAGAGAGTGTCAGCAACATATACCAGAGGACAGCTTGAATGAGTCTCAGGACTATGTGAGTACGTGTGGAGATCAGCTGTTGAACACAGAGTGTGTGTGTGAAAGCCAGAAGAGAAGAGGGAGGAATCCTGTTGCAGGAAGCAAGGCATTCAAAGTGGAACAGGACTGTTTTACACCCGAATGGGCTAAGTCCAGGATTAATAGAAGAAGCCAGCCTAGAGCAGAGATAAAGGGAAAAGGAAACAACTTCTTTCCTTGTACGGGCAGTTACAAGAGAAAGGAAGGTCTCTTACCTTATAATTCTGCTAGCAACTTTAAATACTCAGACTTCTCTCGAGTGCCGTTGTCAGCACTGAAAACTCCCACAGCTGTATCAGAGGAATTAGCCTTTAACCCATTCAAGGCAGGACACAAGCTGTTTGACTCTAATACCAGTGTTTAGGGGCAGTTACCTCATAGCTTTACACAGGAGGAGTGCTCTTACAAGCCATTATCCAGAGTATACGGTAATACCCAGCAGTGTTTTAGCCTAAAGCCAGGAAGCAGTCATGTAGCTGACGTGATTAACCAGAGTGAGCTCGGCAGGACAGCTGCTACAGAAAACGTAGGTACAAATGGTTATCCTTTAATGCCACATGATATTTCTAATGTACCAGATAACACTGAACCCATGGAATGCTCGTTAGTGACAACTGAAGAGGAAGAGTTTTCATTGAGATAAGAAAATATATGTACAAGGAAGGTTTAAACAGCAACACAGTAACTGGCAGAAGTTGCTTGGTTTAAAGTGAATCCTGATTGATTTATATCAGCAAAAGAAAAGGATTAAGTGCTCATGAAGAGAACTGTTTTTCTTTTGTTAAAAAGTTAAAGCTGAGGAAAGCATTTTTGTTCAATGTTTGCTTCTGTTATTTGCCAGAGTGGCTTTTGATTATTTTGTTCTTCAAGAAAAAGAATACCTCATTGGACGGGGAATAAAGCCCTTGATTTAAAGTGTGAACTGTGTGTTTGAGTGATTACAAGAAGACGGTACAACTACCACCCACAGAGGGCCAGGCAGGGCTATCTATAGCATATAGAAAGCCAAGAAAAGGTATTAAGCCATAATACCAGTCTCCACCGGAGGGGCCCGATGAGGGTGTGACATAAAAATGGCGTAGGAGTGAGGATATTTTTTTTTTGGGGAGGCAAAATATTTTTGGAACAGAAGAAACAAAAAGACATTGCCCAAAGGAAAGGAGAATATTGGCATCACAAGACAAGTGCAGTGGAATATTCGCTGGCAGGTCGGCCAGAGGACTGGAAAAGACCCTTTTCTCACATGCTTGAGTCTGCCAGGAGACTAAGGTAATAGTAGCCTGTGTAGACTGGGATAGGATATCCTGTGAGGAAAGAGGGGGCGCTCTAGTTTAGAGTAAAGTCCTGTATAAAAGATACCGCACTTGGTGGGCCTTTCTCTTTTCTTTTTCTTACAGGAACAGCGTCTGGAGAAGATGGAACCACAGGACGTGATGTCGTGGATAGCTGAACAGTGGGACAAGCAAGCCCGAATGGTGCAGCATTTACAAGAGCAATACATAGCTTCTGCGAGGGAGCAGCAAAGGCCGCTATTAGAAGCTGTGGACGCTCTGCTGAAAAAAACT
This sequence comes from Ichthyophis bannanicus, assembly GCA_033557465.1. Lineage (NCBI taxonomy): Eukaryota > Metazoa > Chordata > Amphibia > Gymnophiona > Ichthyophiidae > Ichthyophis > Ichthyophis bannanicus. Next base: position 66,542,296 of record CM066040.1, read on the forward strand.
GGTGAAGAAGTAGCACGTACTACATCAATACCGCAAGTAGAGATGAACACTAACTTTGCTTTGTCTTTGGGACAGTTAAAACCGGAGGACAATCCGGATGATTTTATAGAAGCTTTTGAGAGGATTGCTAGTAATCTTCAATGGCCATCTGAGCAATGGGCAATGCGGTTTGCAATGACCCTAAGCGGTGAAGCTTTGTCTGCATTTAAAGCTATGCCGGCCAGCCTGGCTAATAATTATGTAGAAATTAAAAGGGCTGTAAAAGACAGACTAGGCCTTTCACCTAGGCATTATAGGCGATTGTTTAGAGAGGCACACATGCATATAACTGAAACCCCGAAAGCATTGTATCAAAGGCTTAGGAATCTTGCCTATAAATGGTTAGATCCAGAGGGAAAACCAGTAGAATCAATTCTAGACGAAATTATTCTAGAACAGTTCTTGTTGGCAGTAACCCCAGAGATGAAAACGTTTCTTACGTTACAGAATTGTTCCAATATGGAGGAAGCAACTAGGATGGCTGAGGTATTCAGGGAAGCTAAGAGAACTGATACATCCAGGGGAAACCTTTTAAAAGTAGCAGGTATGGATGAATCAGATGAATGGAAGAGGTATGAAAGAATTAAGGCACCTAGTGGTAATATGGCCAAAGAGGTTTTCTCCACAAACATTAAGAAATGTTACAAATGTGGAAAGCCTGGACACATTCGGAGGGAATGTAAAGTTAGGATGGTCTTTGTAACAGGGGTGGAAAAACAAACACCAGAGGGTATTTTTCTACAAGTTCAAATAGAGGGGATAAATACTATGGCTTTTCTTGATTCAGGGGCTGAACAAAGTTTGGTTTCACGGAAACTTTGGGAAACCATAAAACAGTCTAACCCTGATATATTGAATCAGGAAAAAGAACAGGTACAGGTACAATGTATACACGGGACACAGTTTCCATATCCCCTATATCAGGTGCATGTCAAAGGAATGGGCATCGAGAAAAAATTACAGGTAGCAGTAGTCTCTGAACTACCGCAGAATTTAATTATAGGACGTGATTGGCCGTTTTTCCAAAAGGGGTTAAAACAAGGGATGGGTTTGAAGATGGGTTTAGTCTCTACCCGATCTCAAACTAGTAAAGTAGAAACTAGGGAGTCCCCGGTAGGGAAAAAAACTGAACCGGAAGAGAAGGTTGATGTGGAAGTTCCCGGAGAAGAAGGGACAGATACACTTCCTCATCACGATGACTTGGTCCAGAGTCCGAGTGAGGGCGGGAAAAAGGCTAAGGCCAAAAAGCGCCATGAAAGGAGTCAAAGAACTCAGGGAAGAAGGGAATTGGAAACGGGGGAGGGATTACCGTGGGTGCCTGCCGCACTGGTACAAAAATTCCCATCCTTCCCAAAAGAACAAAGAGAGGATTTGGCACTCAAAAGAGCTTTTGAGTGGGCCCAAAAAGAAAGGACAGTGTTACCCGGTTCTTTCTAGATGGGGAAATCTTGTATAGAGAGAGTCTCGATCCATATACAGATGCGATACGTAAACAGCTGGTGGTACCTGTAAATTTCAAGTCGGTAGTGTTGCGTTTAGCGCATGACCACCCAGTAGGTAGCCACAAAGGCGTTCAAGGAACGCTTGACCAAATTTTGGCACGTTTCTATTGGCCAGGGGTATACCAAGAAACAAAACGGTATTGTGATTCGTGCCCTACCTGCCAAAGGGTTTCTGTAGTAAGACCCAAGGCCGTACCCTTGATACCGTTGCCGACCATCACGGCACCGATACGCCGAATGGGAGTAGACATTGTGGGCCCATTAATAAGAACACCCCGAGGTTATCAATACCTCCTAGTCATTGTGGACTATGCAACACGGTTCCCGTGGGCCATTCCACTCAGGAACATTTCGGCCAAAATAATATCACAAGAACTGATAAAATTGTTTTGTGAGGTGGGATTTCCTCAGGAAATACTCACAGATCAGGGCAGTAATTTTGTTTCCAAATACCTTGCCAAGGTCTGGGAGGCGTTCGGAATACGCCATATAAAAACAGCGGCGTATCACCCTCAGACCAATTGGTTAGTGGAGAGGACTAACCAGTCGATTAAACACCTACTGAGAAGAGGATTAAGGAGGGGGGAGATGGCGGAATGGGATACGCTCCTTCCGTTTGTATTATACGCTTGTCGGGAACGGGTCCAAACCTCCTTGGGAGTGTCACCGTTTGAGCTTTTATTTGGGAGAACACCTAGGGGGATACTAGACATTCTGCGTGAAGAATGGGTAGAACCCAAGATACCTGAAATCGGCATCCCGCAGTTCTTAAAAGAACTAAGGACTCGCCTGGAAAAGACTTCCCAAGCCTCAAGGGAGAATTTGAATCAGAGTAAGAAAAGACAAAAATTTTACTATGATAAAGGTACGCAGGCTAGAGAGCTGGCAGCAGGGGATAAGGTTTTAATTCAAGTGGCAGACCCTGGTCCCAAGTTTGAGACTCACTGGAAGGGGCCTGGCACAGTGATAAAAAAGGTAGGATTTGTATCCTATCTCATTGAAAACGATAAAGGTCGTAGACAGGTATACCATATAAATGTATTGAAACCCTGGAGAGAAAGGTCAGCCACAGCACATTTTGCCTTTTGTGAACAGCAATGTAGAATTAGGAATGGAATTACATGCTGGCCACCTAAAAAGGCGGCAGCAAGTAATGTTTTAAGGGGGGGAATGTGTCACAAGGTAAACCCAGGGGACCCAGAGGAAATGGAGATTAACGGAGAAAATCAGGCAGAACCTGATGAGGTAAACAAAAACATGTCAAATAGTTGCTACGAGCAACCACAGCACACGTGGAAAAAGGGTAAAAAGACACACCCAGCCAGCATGAGAATGGAGGTTGATTTACCTGATAGGGATCAGCTGAGAAGGGGTGGAACCCGGGGACAGATACATAAGGCACACTCACAAGCAGTGAGGGAGAGTGAGCACGGACAGAGGTGGAAGCAACAACCTCAGTCGTGGGAACGGAGGGAAAGAGAAAGAAACACTATAAGCCAATCTCATCTCCAGGACCAAAGTTGGTGGAAGGAAGGAAATGAGAGAGAGTGTCAGCAACATATACCAGAGGACAGCTTGAATGAGTCTCAGGACTATGTGAGTACGTGTGGAGATCAGCTGTTGAACACAGAGTGTGTGTGTGAAAGCCAGAAGAGAAGAGGGAGGAATCCTGTTGCAGGAAGCAAGGCATTCAAAGTGGAACAGGACTGTTTTACACCCGAATGGGCTAAGTCCAGGATTAATAGAAGAAGCCAGCCTAGAGCAGAGATAAAGGGAAAAGGAAACAACTTCTTTCCTTGTACGGGCAGTTACAAGAGAAAGGAAGGTCTCTTACCTTATAATTCTGCTAGCAACTTTAAATACTCAGACTTCTCTCGAGTGCCGTTGTCAGCACTGAAAACTCCCACAGCTGTATCAGAGGAATTAGCCTTTAACCCATTCAAGGCAGGACACAAGCTGTTTGACTCTAATACCAGTGTTTATGGGCAGTTACCTCATAGCTTTACACAGGAGGAGTGCTCTTACAAGCCATTATCCAGAGTATACGGTAATACCCAGCAGTGTTTTAGCCTAAAGCCAGGAAGCAGTCACGTAGCTGACGTGATTAACCAGAGTGAGCTCGGCAGGACAGCTGCTACAGAAAACGTAGGTACAAATGGTTATCCTTTAATGCCACATGATATTTCTAATGTACCAGATAACACTGAACCCATGGAATGCTCGTTAGTGACAACTGAAGAGGAAGAGTTTTCATTGAGATAAGAAAATATATGTACAAGGAAGGTTTAAACAGCAACACAGTAACTGGCAGAAGTTGCTTGGTTTAAAGTGAATCCTGATTGATTTATATCAGCAAAAGAAAAGGATTAAGTGCTCATGAAGAGAACTGTTTTTCTTTTGTTAAAAAGTTAAAGCTGAGGAAAGCATTTTTGTTCAATGTTTGCTTCTGTTATTTGCCAGAGTGGCTTTTGATTATTTTGTTCTTCAAGAAAAAGAATACCTCATTAGACGGGGAATAAAGCCCTTGATTTAAAGTGTGAACTGTGTGTTTGAGTGATTACAAGAAGACGGTACAACTACCACCCACAGAGGGCCAGGCAGGGCTATCTATAGCATATAGAAAGCCAAGAAAAGGTATTAAGCCATAATACCAGTCTCCACCGGAGGGGCCCGATGAGGGTGTGACAATAGTCAGTGCTACAACTATGAAAATATGCCTTCCCTAATTGCTAATTTGGTGATTGACTTAATACCTCCCTTATAACTGAAGTCCACAAGGACCACCCCAGGTTTGGTCTGCAAGGAATACATCTGCATACTGTGGTGATGCGCAGGTAGCTGAGCCTTTTAAAACTAGGAAAAAGGAGTTTTTTTCTCATGAGCGGGGGAAGGGCTCACTACAGCATAGCTCCCAGGCAGGGAATGAGGCTAGAATACACACTAATAGGGATAGTTTGAAGCCACACCCAGCCTCTAGAGCTCGTGCAGACAGAGAGGGGGTGGGGCCAGGAAAGGAAACAAGCTGCAGGATATTTAAGCTGCGTCACTCAGGAAGTGGGCAGGCAACGAAGAGAGAGGCAACAAGGGGAGAGACAGGAGGGCTGAGGAATACAAGCAGAGGCACAGCAAGAGACACGAGGAAAAAGAGAGACACAAGCAGAAACACAGAGAGAGGACGTGCTCAAGGAAAACTGCATGCTAAAAGCCAGGAGGAGAGGCCAAGAGTCCAGAGGAGCCAAGGGAAGGAACAGCAGCATAAAGCTGTAAGGCCTGGAGGTTCAAAGGGGACCAGCCATAACTCCCAAGGCAAGTGCAAAGATTGTGGGCATGAGTGGAGCTGGGGAAAACATCAAGAGTATATGACTGATTCTGAGAGTGACAGCTCAAGTCCTGAGTCTGTGATTAGGCAGTACAGAAAACCAGTTGGGAAGAGGGTTTCTGCCAGTAAAGCAATTTGTGTGTGTCCTGAACAGGAGTGTCTAAGAGGAAGAAGGGCAAGAACTTTTGACCCGGTAAAAAGGGGACCCCAGAAGTTAAAATGGGGAAAGCTTCTTAGGCTTTTAAAGGAAGTGAAGCATAGCGTTCCAGAACGTGCCCCAAGCCCTGAGTGTTACAGTACCCCAGAAGAAATGGAAGTAGACTCATACTCAGACTCTCCAATATCCTCTGCGGAATCCATGGAGTGTGGGATTTGTATAAGCCGTGTTTAATACTTTTATAAGAAGCTATGAGTAACAGGTTAAGAAGATATCTGTGCTGGTGTTATGTGCCAAGCTGAAAAGCAGACAAGAAGTCATATGAACCTCATTGTTTAAAGCAGCCAATTGTATCTCTGAAGAAGCCAGGCTTAACAGGGCTAGCGTTTTAAACCAGGAGGCAGCACAGGAGAGATATCCGAATCTGCAGCAGCTGAGAGTAAAGGTCAAAAACTGTCTTACAGAAGTTTTTGGAAAACTGTGCATTTAAAAAGTGTTACACTGCTTTGTAAATGAAAGAAGCTGAAAAGAGTAATCAAGAGTGAAGTAACTACTTGAAGAAATATTGCTGAGAAGTCTAAAGGGAGAAAATATCCTATATTTTCAGTTTGTGATATTGTTTGCCTTATCAAGGTCATTTGCCTCAGCAAGGTCACTTGCCAAAGGTTGGTTCCAGAAATAAATAAATAAAAGCAATTTAAGTAACAAATTGTCCTGTGTTCCTCTTCCATTCGGATTGCTGACAAAGCAAAACCACAACTACACAAAGAAGAGTGACGTCCCGTGCTCCCCACTAGGCAATCGCCTAGTCGCAGCGCCACGGGCGTTGTCACAGGTGGCGTAGTTGGCAGGATTTTTCGCTGGAAGCAAGTTTTCGCTGGAAGCAAGTTGGCACGCTATAAAGGCAAGCCGGATTAAAGGCAAAGGAGAGACAGCCCCAGGAGCAGCCGAGTCAACCCCAGGTCTGAAAAGCAGAAGGGAAAATCCGGAGTGGCGGTGGAGCTGGATTCCGGATCAACGGAGTTGACAAAGTGAGACTCTACACCAGAACCAGGTAACCCGTAGGCTGGAGGGTTGATCTGGATGGCACTGGTGTAAGAGGGTGGCTGTGGGGAAAGTAATCGCTAAGGCAAGGAAAAAAAAAAAAAGGAAAAGAAAGAAAAAAGTCCGCACTTGGTGTTTTTGTCTTTTTGTTCTCTCCACAGGAAAAGATGGAATCGCGAGACATCCTGGACTGGGCCGCTGGCCAGATTGCCAAACAACAGGAATTGTCTAGGCAGAGCCTGGAGCAGGCGAAGGCGCTGTTCCAGTCGCAGCAAGCACCACTCATAGAAGCCATGTCCAACTGGTTGAAGGCCCAGGGAAAGAAGGAAGATGCTGCCAGGACTGTGCCAGGTGCAGGGGCAGGTTTTCAGGGCTGGGAATGGCCAGGGATTGGGACTTTCTCAGGTGGGCGCCTCACGAAGGAAGATGATGTAGAGGACTACATTGAGGCTTTCGAGAGGATAGCTCTCTTAGCCGGATGGCCAAAAGAGCAGTGGGCGCTAAGGTTCGCCGCTTCTCTCACGGGCGAAGCCTTAGCGGCCTACAGGGCTATGCCTGCTGGCTTAGTTAAAAATTATGAGGATGTTAAACAAGCTGTGAAAGATCGCTTGGGGTTAAATCCGGCGGTCTATCGCAGGCAGTTACGCACATGCAAGCTGAGGCCAGGGGAGACGCCTCAGGCATTGTATCACCGCGTGAAAGGTCTGGTGTACAAGTGGCTGACGCCAGAGGTGAAGGATATGGAGTCTATATTAGATGCAATTATCCTAGAGCAATACATGGAGTCTGTACCAAGCAGTGTGCAAACCTTCCTAGTACTCCAAGATTGCAAGAACACCCGGGAGGCCATTGCTTTGACCGACCGCTTTCTGGAGGCTAACAAGTTAAGCCCAGAGAGAGGGGGTGTTTTCAAAAATAACAAAATGGAGTTACTAGAAAGGAAGGCCAAGCTTGAGGAATGTGCAGAAGAGAATGTAAAACTGTATAAAGGATATAAAATGCAGAGAAAGTGTTTCTTGTGCGGAGAAGCTGGTCATTTAAAGAGGGACTGTAGAGCCAAGAAGGCCTTAATAACAACCCAGCACAGAGAGGCAGGAGAAGGGTTCCTGTTGAGAGTGGAGGTAGAGGGAATATCAACGGAGGCATTATTGGACTCAGGCGCAGACCAATCTATGATTTCCCAGAGGCTCTGGCATAAAATAGAGGTGAAAGACAAACCCTCGCCACTGACCTCTGGGAATCATATTAGGATACGCTGTGTCCATGGCGCCGCTTCTACCTACCCTGTACAGTCTGTGATAATAGAGGGAGTAGGCCTGAGAAAACAAATGGAGGTGGCCATAGTACCCAAGCTTCCACACGAGGTAGTGCTGGGCTGTGACTGGCCACAGTTCAGGAAGGGTTTAGCGGAAGAGTTGCAGGGAGAAGCCAACCAACCAGCTACCTTTCCGCAAGTAGGTAATCTAGCCAGGGAGAAAACCTTACCCGAGATAGGAAAGGTTGCTGACCCCAGGCTAGGAGAAAAGAGGGCTACTGAAAATACCACAGCTAGGGAGAAAACCTTACCCCAGTTAGGAAAGGTGGCTGACCCCAAGCTAAAGGATAGCAAAAAAGGTATGATTACTACCCGTACAGGTTATAAGCCCATAGAAAGAGGAAATAGCCCTCAGGAAGACCCAGTGCCAGGGACATCCTTCCAGGGGGACTTAATCACTCCTGCCAAAAATATTCCTAGGAAAGGGAAACCTGAAAGGAGGCAGGAGAGGAAGACCAGAGCGCAGAACAGGGCTGATTTGATAGCCGGACAGGAATTGCCCTGGATTCCTGCTGAGTTAAAAGAGAAATTTCCCTCCTTTCCCGGGGAACAGAGGGCAGATCCTGCCTTAAGCCGAGCATTTGAGAATGCCAGAGAAGGATCTGAGACCCTACCAAGATTTCTCTTGGAAGACAATGTGTTATATAGGGAAAGTATAGATACACGGTCAGGTGACACTAGGAGGCAGTTAGTGGTACCTCATGCTTTTAAGGGCATGGTTTTAAGATTAGCTCAAGTTCACCCGATGGGAGGGCATGAAGGGGCACAAGGGACCTTAGAGAGAGTATTGGCTAGGTTTTATTGGCCCGGTGTTTATAGGGAGACGGCAAGATTTTGCGCGTCTTGCCCGTCCTGTCAGAAGGTCGTGGCGAATCATCCCCCGAGGGTACCAAAAATTCTAACTGTTTTGAATGGCCGCTTGCAGCGTATGGCAGAAGCGGTGGAAGAGAATTTAAAAGCGAGTCAGACCCGTCAGAAGGCTTATTATGCCCGACGAGCACGACCGCGTGTCCTGAGAGTAGGGGATAAGGTACTGGTAATGGTTGCCGATGCCAGTTCCAAATTTGAAAGTGCCTGGAGAGGGCCCTACAAGGTTTTAAAATGGGTGGGTCCTGTGACATATACTTTGGAAACCGGTAAGGGGAGGCAGCAAGTGTACCATATCAGTGTACTACGCCCATGGCAGGAGCGGGCTGTGGACGTAGCTACAGAGCAGAACAATGTCCCACCAGCTTTAGTTGGGATTACCAGCTGTGCGCGGGTTGTGGCGCCAGCCGGTAATAGCTTAAGGGGGGGGATATGTGGTGATGCGCAGGTAGCTGAGCCTTTTAAAACTAGGAAAAAAGAGTTTTTTTCTCATGAGCGGGGGAAGGGCTCACTACAGCATAGCTCCCAGGCAGGGAATGAGGCTAGAATACACACTAATAGGGATAGCTTGAAGCCACACCCAGCCTCTAGAGCTCGTGCAGACAGAGAGGGGGTGGGGCCAGGAAAGGAAACAAGCTGCAGGATATTTAAGCTGCGTCACTCAGGAAGTGGGCAGGCAACGAAGAGAGAGGCAACAAGGGGAGAGACAGGAGGGCTGAGGAATACAAGCAGAGGCACAGCAAGAGACACGAGGAAAAAGAGAGACACAAGCAGAAACACAGAGAGAGGACGTGCTCAAGGAAAACTGCATGCTAAAAGCCAGGAGGAGAGGCCAAGAGTCCAGAGGAGCCAAGGGAAGGAACAGCAGCATAAAGCTGTAAGGCCTGGAGGTTCAAAGGGGACCAGCCATAACTCCCAAGGCAAGTGCAAAGATTGTGGGCATGAGTGGAGCTGGGGAAAACGTCAAGAGTATATGACTGATTCTGAGAGTGACAGCTCAAGTCCTGAGTCTGTGATTAGGCAGTACAGAAAACCAGTTGGGAAGAGGGTTTCTGCCAGTAAAGCAATTTGTGTGTGTCCTGAACAGGAGTGTCTAAGAGGAAGAAGGGCAAGAACTTTTGACCCGGTAAAAAGGGGACCCCAGAAGTTAAAATGGGGGAAGCTTCTTAGGCTTTTAAAGGAAGTGAAGCATAGCGTTCCAGAACGTGCCCCAAGCCCTGAGTGTTACAGTACCCCAGAAGAAATGGAAGTAGACTCATACTCAGACTCTCCAATATCCTCTGCGGAATCCATGGAGTGTGGGATTTGTATAAGCCGTGTTTAATACTTTTATAAGAAGCTATGAGTAACAGGTTAAGAAGATATCTGTGCTGGTGTTATGTGCCAAGCTGAAAAGCAGACAAGAAGTCATATGAACCTCATTGTTTAAAGCAGCCAATTGTATCTCTGAAGAAGCCAGGCTTAACAGGGCTAGCGTTTTAAACCAGGAGGCAGCACAGGAGAGATATCCGAATCTGCAGCAGCTGAGAGTAAAGGTCAAAAACTGTCTTACAGAAGTTTTTGGAAAACTGTGCATTTAAAAAGTGTTACACTGCTTTGTAAATGAAAGAAGCTGAAAAGAGTAATCAAGAGTGAAGTAACTACTTGAAGAAATATTGCTGAGAAGTCTAAAGGGAGAAAATATCCTATATTTTCAGTTTGTGATATTGTTTGCCTTATCAAGGTCATTTGCCTCAGCAAGGTCACTTGCCAAAGGTTGGTTCCAGAAATAAATAAATAAAAGCAATTTAAGTAACAAATTGTCCTGTGTTCCTCTTCCATTCGGATTGCTGACAAAGCAAAACCACAACTACACAAAGAAGAGTGACGTCCCGCGCTCCCCACTAGGCAACCGCCTAGTCGCAGCGCCACGGGCGTTGTCACAATACAAGTAAGACAATATTCATGCTGATTTATCTTAAGCATATTCATGAGACATACAAGTATCCTTAAGACCTCACTGGTTGGTGGCTCTTGAGGACCAGAGATCTCCACTCCTAGCATATTGCTTTAGCAGTATGATTCTCAGTTTGTTCTTCTAAAAGGCTGTCTATGTTTTGACTTACTGGTACAATCATATCTTTGTCTGCTGACAAATTTTTCATAGTTTCAACCCTGAGTAAAAGCTCATCTACATTCCACATTTAAGGATATCTCCTAGTTTATTGTTCCTTTATTGAAAGGATCATCTGCAAGAAGTCTGTTGGACCAAATGCGGTGTTTGCACATCTTAATTAAATCACCCTTTAATGACTTCATTCATTAACATTTTTCTTATTCTGTACCAATTGGAAAATTCCTTGATTAATCGGGTCCCAGGGTTTTTTTATAAGCCAAATAACTCATTTCAAAAAATCTTTCAGCAAATATAAATCATTAGTGTCCATTCTTTGTACCCTGTCAAATATGTGTTTTTCCTCCTATCGGATGACTTCTTTTTGCTCAAGAGTCTCTCATGAGGAACCTTCTCAAAGGGTTTCTGAAAATCTAAATACTCTATATCAGCTGGCTCACCTTTATCCACCTTTTTATTCACCAAAATATAGCAGATTGGTGAGACAAGTCTTCCCCTGTCTAAATCCATGTTGGCTTTGTTCCATTAAACTATGACTATCTTTAGGTTCAGTAGTTTTGTTCTTTATAATGATTTATGCTATTTACCTCAGCACCGATATCAGTCTCACTGGTCTGTAGTTTACTGGATCAACCTTGGAACACTTTTCAAAACTTGGTGTTACACTGGCCACACTCCAATCTTCAGGTACTATAGACAATTTTAAGGATATTATAGAAAGTGCTATTTATTTATTTATTTAGCTATTTTTATAGACTGCTTTATCTAAGAGAGTCAAAGCAGTATACATACAAGGGAACTTTGAACATTTATATAGAACAAGGAAGGATCAACTTGGATTGATGATGTCAATTAGGTTCAATGACTTGAATTAAAACTTGAAATGTTATGTATAAGGTGCACTGATTTAGAGTAAAACTTAAAACTCAAGCGTTATAAGCAGAATGGGCTATAACTTCATTCCTAAGCTCTTCTGATACCCTAGCATGCATGCCATCAGATTCAGGTGATTTCCTCCTCTTTAGTTTTTCAAATTGCCCTATTATGTGTTCCAGGCTCACTGAGATGTTTTTGAATACCACTATTTAAATATCAGGGCTATCTCCCCACATCAACTTCAGTACAAACTTTCTCTGCTATAGCTTTGTCATCTTCATGCCCCATTTATCCTTCTGTCATCTAATGATCCAAATGACTCCCTCACAGGCTTTTTGCATAATACTGTATGTACCTGACAAACCTTATTATGACGTTGTGCTTCCATGGAAAGCTTCTTTTCGAATTATGTCTTTGCCTGCCTTATCAGTTCTTTGCATCTCATTTGAGAGTGCTTCTGCTTTTTCTTATTTTCTTCATAAGAACATAAGAAATGCTACACTGGGTCAGACTACAGGTCCACTGAACCCAGTATCCTGTTTCTGACAGTGACTAATTAGGGATCACACACACCTGTCAGGTTCCCAAAGGCAGAAACATTTTATGTTGCTTATCCCAAAGGTAAGCAGTGGATTTCCCCAGTCTGATTTAATAATGCTTTGTGAACCTTTCTTCCAGGAACTTGTCCAAACCTTTTTTAAGCCCAGCTACATCCATCTAGCAGTGCATGAAAACTCGGTCATTTCCAAAGACTGTGTTTCTGGAATCATCACTGGAGGTCATTACCCAGAGCACTACACTTATTTTGACTTTTGCCTTGGAGTTTGATCAAAATTCAGTTTTTAAATTGTATTTTCATGCAATGAATAAGCCCTTTTTAGGATTTTATATAGGTATTTCTCCTGATATGTCTCGATATACTCAGAAATGGCAACAGGGGTTCCTGTCCTTAGATTTCCTTGTGTTTGTGTGGTAACTTATGATACGATTTCTACTTTTTTTGACCCTAAAATATTGGCTGATTTTCTTGTGACTAGGGAAGGTATGCAGTCTCTATCTCCTTTAGCATAGCCGCCGTAGTTGGGGCTTTGGGGAGGTTGGCTAAGGGATGTGTCTTTTGGTATGTTTTTAATCCTGTTTTCTTTTTATCCTCTGTCTTAGATCTTCAGTTCCTGTTATTTGTGGGCTGTATTAGATGAACTTTCTTTTTTCCTGTTCGATGGGGGAATTTACCTTTTTACTAAGTTTGTTTTTCTTTCACATTTGATTGTGAATTGTTAAATTGTAAAATTGCATAAATAAAAAAGCACTACATTTACCCATTCCACTCCAGTGATTAGTTTATAGAACTATCATATCTCCCCTCAGCTCTCTCTTTTCCAAGTTAAAGGGCCTTAATCCTTTAAGCCTTTCCTCGTAAGAGTATCCTTCCATCCCCTTTATCATTTTAATCATTTTTCTCTGTGTCTTTTCTAATTCTGCTATATCCTTTTTAAGATATGGCAACCAGAATTGTACATAATATTCAAGGTGTGGTTGCACCATGGAGCAATACAGAGGCATTATACTAATATCCTTGTTTTTATTCTCCATTCCTTTCCTTATGATTCTTAGCATTCTATTTGCTTTCTTGGCCACAACTGCACATTGGAAAGAGAATATATTATCAACAATGATACCCAGATACTTTTCTTGCATGGGGATTCTTAAAGTGGAATCTTGTATCATGTAACCATAGTGTGGGTTGTTCTTCCCTAAGTACATAGCTTTGCACTTGTCCACATTAAATTTTATCTGCCATGTGGAAGCCCAGTCTCCCAATTTTTCATGGTCCTCTTTCAATTTGTCACAATCCTTTTGCATTTTAACAACTTTGAATGATTTTGTGTCATCTGCAGATTTGATCACCTCACTCATTATTCCCATTTCCAGGTCATTTATAAATATGTTAAAAAGCAGCGCACCCTGAACAGATCCCTGGAATACTGCACTAGTCACGTTTCTCCATTGAAAAAATTAGCCATTTAGCCCTACTCTCTATTTTCTATTTTTTAACCAGTTCCTGATCAACAATAGTACATTGCCTCCTATCCCATGACTTTTTAATTTCACCAACAGTCTCCCATGAGGGACCTTGTCAAAGGCTTTCGGAAAATCCAGATACACTATAATCAAGTGGCTCACCTTTATCTACTTGCCTATTCATACCTTCAAAAATAGAAGAGATATGTGATACAAGAATTTCCTTGGCTAAATCCATGAAGGCTTTCTGCCATTAAACCATGATTATCTACTGTAAATGTTCAGTAATTTTGTTCTTTATAATGGCTTCTATCATTTCACCTGGTACTGACGTCAGGTTCACCAATCTGTAGTTTCCCAGATCACCCCTGACCACTCCAATTTTCAGGTACTACATATGATTTTAATGTAGGTTTGCAATCTCATATTTCAGTCCGGTCCAGGTGATTTGCTACTCATAATTTTATCAAATAGCTATATTACAACTTCCCAATTTATCGAGATTTGTTTCAATTCCTCTGATACATCACATTTAAATATCATTTCTGGCATGGGTAAATTTTCTATATCTTCTTCAGTAACAACTGAATCAGAAAAATTCATTCATTCTCTCTACTATGGCCATTCAGTCTCTCCGCTATGGATCCTTTTTTATTTTTTGAAAGTTGTCTTCATCTATAGCAGCTTCTCTCACTCACCTTTAAAGCATGCTGGCAGTCATTTTGCCTTTTGACTACCTTTTAAGCACATTTTGTTAAGGTGTAGTGCTTATTGTCAAATGTTCAGGTGGTAGGGGAAATGTCTCCATATGCATGTTTGTTTGTGAATGCATAATAAGTATGTGCAAACTAATATGCATATGTGAGCCAGCACTGCAGTTCGGGCTTCCCTCACTATGATTTGCACAGTAACATAGGGAGGATATTGAGTGCCAGCAGCTAGCACTGCTAGAATGGCTAGCTGCCGGCTCTGAAATGTAAACTACAATATTCAATGCTGGGGTCATATCTGGCCCCAGTATTGAATATCCAGGTTCAAAGCATTGCCATGAGCCCAATTGGGCAGTAGCAATATTGAACCACTGCCCAGTTAGCTAACATGGCGAAAGTTAGAGCAGAATGTAGCTTAGCATAGAAGGAAGAAAATGATAAATATTCTTTGAGTAGAAAGAAATAAATTGTTTCTAGAGACCCTTATAAAGAAGCCTTCCAGTTAGGAGGCACAAGACCTGTGAAATTGTTTTAAATAGGTGTTAAAGCCAAGTGACAGATAAAAGGGGCAATTTGAAAGGTTCCTTCTATCAAACCATGGGCTGTGTTAATCACCCAGAAAATAGCTAAGAGATTACCTTAGAAGTACAAGTCAGGGCACTGTGCAGCAAGCCAGCTTTTACTAAGTGTTCTTTCCCTGCCATCCACCTCAGCGATAGTTTATAGGCTCTTAAACCTATTACAGGGGAAGAGGTAGTCAAATATACTTTCAGGTTCAGCTAGTTACCTTCTCCAGGAATAGGTTAATAAAGACCCTGACATGAATTAATCTTGAGGTGAACAAAGTCCCTTAAACGTATTAGGTATAGTTGTATCAGTACAAGTATTCCTTGCAACTTTAAGTAACAACTTAAATTGCTAAACAAAAACTTGAAACTAAGATGCAAATAGCAGTCCAGCAGTGAGATGGGGGCTAACCAGTCTTGCACTGTCATATGTACAATTTTCTCCCAGTTGGTGAAAGGAACTCTTTGCCCTCAGGAAATGAATCCAATCTCTGGAGGCCAGAGTGGCAGACTTGGAGGACTTAAGGGAGACAGAGAAGTATATAGATGAGACCTACAGGGACATAGTACTGAAATCCCACTTCCAATCTGGCAGCCTCTCAGTTGCCATGGAGGAGAGGTCACATGAAAGGAGAGCATTACCTTGGCAGGAAGTGATCCTATAGCTACAGCCTGTCCTCCAAGTGATGTAAAACACTTTCACACTGAGGAGATTTCTCCAGAGACATGTGCCCAAGGCTAGGACAGCTGTTATAATAGGCAATGTAATCATTAGGCATGTAGATAACTGGGTGGCTGGTGGACATGAGGACTGCCTATTAACATGCCTGCCTGGTGAGAAAGTAGGGGACCTCACACACCACCTAGATAATATTTTAGATAGCATTGGGGAGGAGCCTGCTGTCTTGGTGCATGTTGGTACCAATGACATAGAAATGTGTGGGAGGGAGGTTCTGGAGGCCAAATTCAGGCTTTTAGGTAGGAAGTTGAAATCTAGAACTTCAAGAGTAGCATTCTTTGAAATGCTTCCCATTCCACACACAGGACCCACAAGGCAGGCAGAGCTCTGGAGTCTCAATGAGTGGATGAAATGATGGTGCAAAGAAGAGGGTTTTGGATTTTTTTAGGAACTGGGTAACATGCTGGGGAAGGGAGGGCTTTTCTTAAAGGATGGATTCCATCTTAACTGGGATGGAACCAGGCTGCTGATATTAACCAGGAGGAGAAGATGGCAGTGGAGGGTGTAATACAAACTGCCTGGCCAGAATGAACAAATGGATGATGAACTGCTCGTAGAAATCATGGAAGCTAACAAAGATTACAACACAGCAATAGTAATGGGTGATTTCAATTACCCCATTATTAACTGGATCAGTTTCATGACAGGACATTCTAGGGAGATAAAGTTTCTAGATGAAATAAATGACTGCTTCTTGGAGCAGCTGGTTCATGAACAGACAAAAGGGGAAGCTATTTTGGACCTAGTACATTCTGGAACACAGGATCTGGTGCAAACGATAAAGGTGTTGGGGCCACTTGATAATATTGATCATAGCATGATTGCATTTGATTTCACAAACAGAAAAAGGATGGCAAGAAAATGCACAGTACAATCTTTTAACTTTCAAAAGCGAGACTGTGATAAAATGAGGAAAATAGTTAAGAAAAAACTAACCGGAACAGCAACAAGGATTAAAGATTTACATCAAGCATGGGTGTTGTTTAAAAATACTTTCTTGGAAACCCAGACTAGATGTATTCCATGATTTAAGAAAAGTGGAAGGAAGGCCAAAAAGTGCTAGCATGGTTTAAAGGTGAGGTCAGAGAGATTGTCGTAGCCAAAAAAGCATCTTTCTGGAAATAGTAAAAGAGGCCAAATGACGAACATCATAAAGAACATAAGCACTAGCAAGTTATATGCAAGGCATTGATAAGGCAGGCAAAGAGAGAATTTGAGAAGAAGCTTGCTGTGGAAGCAAAATCACATAATAAATTTTCATTCAAAACATTCACAGCAAAAAAACCTGTTGAGAGTCAGTTGGACCATTGGATGTTAGAGGAGTAAAAGGGGCGCTACTATAGCCAAACGCTTCCCACAGGGCGCTGCCATGCACTTTGGGAATCACTGGTTTAATGGGAGACAGCCATTTAATGGTATTTATATACCGCCTTGATTGAATGATAAGGCGGTATATAAATACCATTAAATAAAATAAATAAACATGGATTTAGCCAAGGAAATTCTTGTCTTACTAATCTGTTATGTTTTTTTGAAGGTGTGAATAAAAAGGTAGACAAAGGTGAGCCAGTGTAACCTGATTTTTGGAAAGCCTTTGACACCATCCCTTATAAACAGACTCTTGGCAAAATCAAAATGTCATGGGATAGGAGGCAGTGTACTACTGTGGATCAGGAACTGGTTAAAAGACAGAAGAGAAAGTGGAACTAAATGGCCAATTTTCTCAATGGAGAAAGGTGAATAGTGGAGTGCCCCAGTGATCTTGCTGGGCCTGCTGCTTTTTAACATATTCATAAATGACCTGGGATTAGGAATAATAAGCAAGGTAATCAAATCTGCAGATGATGCAAAATTATTCAAAGTTGTCAGAACACAAGAGGATTATGAAAACTTGCAAGAGGACCTTGATAAATTAGAAGACCAGATTTCCAAATGACAGATGAAATTTAATGTGGACAAGTGCAACGTTATGCACTTAGTAAACAACCCAAACTATAGTTACACAATGCAAGTTCCACATTAGGAACATCCACCGAGGAAAGGGATTTAGGTATCATTATGGATAATACGTTGAAACTCTGCCCAGTGTGCAGAGGTATCCAAGAAAGCAATAGAATGCTAGGAATCAGAGGGAAAGGATTGGAGAATAAAACAAAGGATATTATAATGCATCTGCGACTGCACATTGAATATTGTGTGCAATTCTGGTTGCCATATCTTAAAAAGGATATAGCAGAATTAGAAAAGGTACAGAGAAGAGCTACCAAAATGGTAAAGGGGATGGAAGGATACCCCTATGAGGAAAGGCTTAAAAGGTTAGGGCTCTTCAACTTGGAAAAAAAACGGCTGAGGGTAGATATGATAGAGGTCTATAAATTAACAAATGGAGTGAAATGAGTAAATGTAGATCAGTTGTTTTTTGCCATCAAAAAGTAAAAAAAACCTAGGGGACATGCAATGAAACGACAATGTAAGCCATTTAAGGCATTATCAAACTATGGAATCCATTATTAAGGAGGACTGGGAAAATCCACTTCTTAACCCACGACACGCATTGTGGAACTTGTCTACCTTTTTGGGAATGTGCCAGGTACTTGTGACCTGGATTGGTCACTGTTGGAAACGGGATACTGAGCTTGATGGACCTTGGTCTGACCCAATATGGCATTCCTCATGTTTTTATGTTTCCTGGGCCTCACTTTCACCACATACTGTACAGTATTGCTAACCAGGCAGCGGCTCAATATTACTGCTGCCCAGTTAATGATGGATGCCACCTCCCCTCCACCTCACAAAGCTCCCATAATGCCCAGATGCTAACTGCTTAGCATCAGCAAATATAGGAGCAAACAGTTTGCAAACCATGTAAATGCCTTTGAAAATGCGCCCTCTCCCTCCCCCCACATAGTCAATGACAGCAGATAAAAAACAGCATGGACCATCCAGTCTGCCCAGTAAGGTGGCTAGAGTTGTAGACTTACATCTGCTGTTCTAGGCCGGTTACCCTCCTCTGTGCCTTTAAGGTTGTATCTGCTGCTCCAGGCAGATTACCCATCTCTATTTATGAAGTTATTTATGTTTGCTCTTATGCCATCTTCTTGCTTTGAAGTGATCCTGTGCTGCTGTCTGAATGGTGTAACTATGTGGTACAGGTAGTTCGGGATGACCTTGTGGTTTGGATTCATGGTGGAGGGCTTGAGAGCTCTAATATTTCTATGCTGACAGTACTGTAGCTTAGCTACTGGTAGGGTCACCCATATTAGACAGGTTGAAGAGCCGGAGTGTGTCCCTATACCATTTCCAAATGGCGAAAACAAGACATTTGATTTCCATACCGGATCAGTCATTGCCTGGGTTAACAAGGGCCATACTACATGCTATTGCTCATGGATATCTAGTGTCAAGTGGGCTAGAGGATTCAGTCCCCTCCCCTCTCCCAGTCCTGGTCCTCCAGGGCATGGGACTATGTTTTCTTACCATTCCGCTTGACACCTTGGCATATCCTAATCCCTAGCTATTCTGTTCTCTGTCTTGACTAGATTGTAAGCTCTGATGGGCAGGAACCATCTCTTACATGTCTTTGTACAGCACTGTGTATGTCTTGTAGTGCTATACAAATAATCGGCAGTACTAGTAATAATATGGGGCTGACATGCAAACAAGAGAAAATTTGGACAAAAGATGTCAGTTTATTAAGGAATGCTTTTAAAAATCAAATCCCTTAGTAAAATGTTTTCAAAAATGAATGTATGACAATTGGAAAGAAATAAACCCAGTTGTGGCTTTTTTTTTTGAGCAGATCAATGTTACATAGTATTAAAAAACAAGTTTTTCACTAAAGTCGAGCTAGAAGCTTTTGAAAGACATGCTACAGAAAAGAATAGGCAACCTGAAGATCGTTAACCTAAATTTTGAGCAAGAAATGCAAAGGATACTGAAGAAAACTTAGAAGCTTGAGAACAAAGTCAGGTTTCTCAGAAAAAGGGATAAAACTGAGCTAACTGATAGATAGAACTGGCTGAAAAGATCAAAGGTCAAATGGAAGAATTGGAAAGAATATTATTACCAACATTAAAGCAAGTTAGAAAGGATTTCGTGAAGATTTTGCACTATGTGAATATGGCATTTTAAACAATCAAAACAAAAACCATTATGTATGCCCAGTGCTTTTTTTGTAAAAAAAAAAAAAGAAAAAGGTGCCAGTACTCACTTTAAGGGGCGGGCGACTATCCATGGCTCTACCCCGTTATAGCCACACCCTTGTAGTAGCCACACCCCTGTGACCAGCCACAGAGCAACAGAAGAATACATCACCTAGGTCACATATAAGGAAACCATGGATAGAATCTCACCATATTTAAAATAAGCGATCACAAAATTGCAAATAGAAATGCGTGGTGAAACTTGAACTGGAAACCCAAGAATCCAGACCGTAGTGCAACCACAAAGAGTGGGTAAAAGGGCAGGGGGCAAGAGACCAGGAGAGCTCTTCTGTGCAACAATAGGACTAGAAGAAACTAGTTCAAACAAAACACAGGGCCCAATATTCGGCACTTCTAAATCTCATAGCCATTGCTGCTGAGCCCCAACCCCAGATATTCAATGCTGGGGCCACTCGGCATGGAAACTAACCAGGCAGCAGCAATATTGAGCTGCTGCCTGCTTGGCTCCCGGGGTAAAGATAGGCCAGCTTTTCCTGCGTCTATCTTTGCCCACGGGTCGCTAACCGGGTAGAGGTTCAATATCGCTGCTGCCCAGTTAGCAATGGGTGCTGCATTCACTCAGCCCCAGAATGCCTACGACATGCCCCAATGCATACTGGGTCAGACCAAGCTCCATCAAGCCCAGTATCCTGTTTCCAGCAGTGGTCAATGCAGGTCATACGTACCTAGCAGTTTCCCCAAAAGACACAGGTTCCACAATGCTTGTATTGAGGCAAGCAATGGATATTCTGGGTCCCCTTTAATAATGGTTTATGGACCTTTCCTCCAGGAACCTTCTTTAAACCCAGCTACACTAACATCCTTTACTACATCCTCCAGTAACAAATTCTAGAGTTTGATTACACGTTGAGTGAAAAAATATTTTCTCTTGTTAGTCTTAAATAGGTTACCCTGTAGCTTCATTGCATGCCCCCTAGTCTTTCAATATTTTGGTGGCATAAACAATTGATCTACGTTTACCCGTTCCACTCCATTCATTAATTTATAGACTTCTATCATATCTCCCCTCAGCCATCTCTTTTCCAGGTTAAAGAGCCCTAACCTTTTTAGCCTTTCTTCATAGGGGTATCCTTCCATCCCCTTTACTATTTTGGTGGCTTTTCTCTGTACCTTTTCTAATAACGCTATATCCTTTTTAAGATACGGTGACCAGAATTGCACACAATATTCAAGGTGCGGTCGCACCATAGAAAGATATAGAGGCATTATAATATCCTTTGTTTTATTCTCCATTTCTTTCCTTATGATACCTAGCATTCTATTTGCTCTCTTGGCCGCCGCTGCACACTGGGCCGAGGGTTTTAACATGTTATCCACAATGACGCCTAAATCTTTTTCCTGGCTGGTGACTCCTAATGTGGAATCTTGCATCGTGTAACCATAGTTTGGGTTGTTTCTTTCCTAGACACATAACTGTGCACTCGTTCGACATTACATTTCATCTGCCATTTGAATGTCCAGTCTTCCAATTTATTAAGTCCTCTTGCAATTTTTCACAGTCCTCTTGGGTTTTAACAACTTTAAATAGTTTTGTGTCATCTGCAAATTTGATTACCTCACTCATTATTCCCATTTCCAGGCCATTTATTAATATGTTAAAAAGCAGCAGACCCAGCATAGATCCCTGGGGTACTCCACTATTCACTTTTCTCCATTGGGAAAATTGGACATTTAGCCCTACTCTCTGCTTTTAACCAGTTCCTGATCCACAATAGTACACTGTCTCTTAACCCATGAATTTTTAATTTTGCCGAGAGTCTCTCATGAGGAACCTTGTCAAAGGCTATCTAAAAATCCAGATACACTACATCGACTGAACCATCTTTGTCTACCTGCTTATTTATACTTTCAAAAAAATAAAAGATTAGTAAGAGAAAACCTTCCCTGGCTAAAGCCATTTTGGCTGTCTCCCATTAAACGTGACTAGCTACATGTTCAGAAATTTTGTTGTTAATGGTTTCTGCCATTTTTCCTGGTACTAACCTCAGGATCACCAGTCTGTAGTTTCTCAGATCACCTCTGGAACCATTTTTGGCTATCCTCCAATCTTCAGGTATTACTGATGGCTTTAATGATAGTTCACAGATTAGTAATAGTAGACCTGCAATATCTTATTTCAGTTCTTTCATAACCCTTGGATGGATATCATCTGGTCCAGGTGATAAGCTACTCTTCAGTTTATCCAATATTGTAATACATCTTCCTGTTTTATTGATATTTCTTTCAAGTCTTTTGCTGTATCAGCTTTAAATACCATTTCAGGCATGTATAACTTCCCTTCATTTTCTTCAGTAAAGACTGAAGGAAAGAATTCATTCAGTCTCTCCGCGATGGCCTTGTCCTCTCTTAGTGCCCTTTTTACCCCCTCTATCATCCAATGGTCCAACTGACTCTCTAACCGTTTTTTTTGCTATGAATGTACGTGAAAAAAGTTTTTAAGCATTTTTGCATCTACAGCAAGCTTCTTCTCAAATTCTCTCTTTGCCTGCCTTATCAATACCTTGCATCTAACTTGCCAGTACTTATGTTGTTTCCAGTTTTTGTCATTTGGCTCCTTTTTCCATTTCCTGAAAGATGCTTTCTTGGCTACAACAATCTCTTTGACCTCAACTTTAAACTATGCTGGATTTCCTTCCCCTTTTTTGAACTTCCTTCCACTTTTCTTAGAGTGGAATATAGCTGGTCTGGCCTTCCAAGATAGTACTTTTAAACACCCATGCTTGATGTAAATCTTTAACCTTTGCATCTGCTCCTTTCAGTTTTTTCTTAACTGTTTTCCTCTTTCCAGCTCCACGCATGCAGGGCTGGTCTGATCCCTCCCTCCTCTGACACGAGCCTAGGCCGGAGAAGGGAGGGATCAGACCAGCCCTGCAAGCATAGAGTCAAAAAGCCCCACATGTCTTTTTTAATTGGAGGTCTGCTCCACTGTTGTCAAGGGAACAGGCAAAGCGGTGGTGGGGCAAGGGTAGGCCAGCAGGCAGCCCTGGGGAGAGCTAGCTAGATGTGTGGGGTAAGTTGGGGCGATGCTGGGGATGGGGCAGGTGAAAAACGTTTGGTGGGAGGGGGGGACATGCCAGGTTTGCAAGTCACACAGGGTGCATTTATGGCTTGATATGGCCCTGATCAGCAGTGTAGCTTATTGACTTATAGCCCACCATTGATGTGATCAATATTTAATGATTTAAGGTCATTTATTAAAATGCTTAGTTTGTAAACAGAAGGGCCATTTCATACTAATATGTTTATCAGCTGAAGGTTCTAATCAACAAGAAAATACAGTGGGGGTCATTTAAAAAGTCTTAGTCATTTTTTGGATGTCTGAAGATGTCCATGTGCACATCCAAATTACGGAGACGTCTCTGGAGCCATTTCACAAATAACTTAAAGATGTCACCAATGTGAGGATGTCTAAGTAGGCAAGGGGGTGTGGCAAAGGTATAATGAACTTACAGGTCCCTGTTCATTTTCAGAATCACCGGGAACATCTGCAATCATGTCCACATTTAGACCTGCTGCAGGCACTAATGGGCATCAGGAAAGTGCTTTTTTTTGGCCTTGAAACATTCAGAGCATGTAGAGAAGATAGAGAGTTAAGGACTAGTGTAAAACTGCAAAGACCCACATTGGGATTTGAACCGTAGCTACCCTGCTCTTAACTCACTACTCTAAGCACTATGCTAGTAGACATCCCCATTCTGAAATACTATTCTGGGGATGTCTACGTGTCTGCTTCTCTCCACTCCCCTCCTTCCCCCCCCCCCCCAACGTTCTGCTTTGACATCCCAGTTTGCATTTGGACGTCCCGTGTAAAATGTGCCTTAAGGTGACTTCAGTGCGCTGCAGTCCCATCGGATTAAATTGTATGTGAATGTTTCACACAAATTTAGAAAGAAACTTTCTATCAAATCAAGCCTAAACTAAAATCACCACAGAAGAAAAATAAATATGTAGAAACTAGAAACTTAGAGCTATGCTTGTCTGTATCAAGTCTAATATTTTACAGAAAAAACCCCCAATAGATTCCCCCTACTCTAACTTCACAAAACAGGAATACAAGTGCAATAAAATATATACTGAAATCCTCAAACTGAGCTCACCTCTGCCAGCTCCTCTACAACCTGGTATTAACAGTAATATGAAAAATTGCTCTGTCATTAGGGTACCTTGTTGTTTTATCTGCTCTTAGTGCAATAATACATTTACAGATGACATTTGAGGACAACCAAAATAATAATCTTGAGATTCTATCCAGACAATCAAGACATTGACAAAGCTTTACAAAAAAAAACCCCACAAGAAACAAAAAACAATAATAGAATTGTGTTTGCTCCCAGCTTATTAGAAGAGCAGACAGTGTCTGGCTAGATAGTTCATTGAGTTCAGTCTAGACATTGTTAATTTTAATCTGAGCCTCATCTCAAAATGGAAGAAAATGCAGCCAGACATATTTGGCTTAATTTTCCCTAGATATCTTCCACTAACATGCTGAGGAGTATTCGGAAACTCCAAGCATAACACTAATTTTCTGAATATATGAAGTTAAAATATTTGGACTAATGGTAATTCAACATGGATTTTAATGGAGCCTCTATTACCTAGTGTCGGCAAGCATAAAGTATTGAAAAGTGATATATACGAGAAAAACAAGAAAGAATATAAGGCAATATCTTTTTATAGGTCTAATTTAATACATTTTTTACTAACTTTGGAAGATTAAAACCATCTTCCTCAGATTAGAGCAGTATAAGTAAAGATGACAATACTAGGATATAGAAGTGAACCAGAAAGCATTCAGGGGTTATGGTGTGTAAGTATGTGTGGGGGAGGGGTTGGAAATAGCAGGGGGGATGGTTGCGTGATCAGAAGATGACAAAGCAGTAAAAGTTAATGGTTTATAATGTGATAAGAAACCCAGATCTTGGGTCTTTGTCGAGTACTTTCTTGTAGGGGTTATTTGAAAAGCAGACCGTTACACTGACATACGCTTATAAATGCCATTGCAGAAGATGGGCTTCTCAGACGTGGGAATGATTATCACATTTAAAATTCCCTGGAGGTGTGATGAGGGCTGGGAGAGGGCCTACACTAGAGACATGTATTCTCCATTTCACATCCACATCTACATAAAAAAATGTAAGATGTCAGCCTTACAGCTGCCTCTAATGACAGGGGAAGATGTGAATGACTAGATCTGCCCACCAAGTCACCCTTCCAAACTTGATCTTCTATCTGGTCCCTTTGTCAGATCAAAATGGTAGTGCCATAGTGCCATGAGACTACTGCTTGGGGTCACATATGGGTGATGTCGATGCCGACATCACCCATCTGTGAGGACTGATTCCTGCTGTCCCGGAGAACACCCTGTTACAGGTGAGTAACCACGCTTTCACTCAACGCATAAACTCTGGAATTTGTTACTAGAGGATGTGGTAAAAGCTGTTAGTGTAGCTCGGTTTAAAAAAAGGGTTGGTCAAGTTCCTGGAGAAAAGGTCCATAAACCATTATTAAGGAGGACCCAGGAAATCCACTGCTTGCCCCGGGACAAGCGTTGTTTAACCCGTGTACCTTTTTGGGAACCTGCCAGGTACTCGTGACCTAGATTGGCCATTGTTGGAAACCGGATACTGGGCTTGATGGACTGTTGTTCTGACCCAGTATGGCATATCTTATGTTCTTAGCAGCACCATTTTGGAACCTGGTGCAATAAGAGCCGAAGCAAATGGGCATCATTTCTAATCCTACTAGACACCAGGGAGCCCTAGTAAGGCTAAGGAGGGGGACTGTTGTGGTTGGAGATCAAGGGACTGCTGATCAGGACTTTAGGAGGGGGAGTATCGGTGCTGCTGGGGTGAGGGGTGTTCATGCCAGGAGAAAGATTTTCTTGTGAGCTTTGGGGGATCATATGTAGTATGAGAGTTCAGAAATGTGATCAGATGTGATGGGTGGGGGAGAAGTGAAGATTAGGAGGGTGATGAAGGGAAACCAGTAGTAATGAAAAGGGGTGCATATGTACAGCAGGAGCAGTAATTTCAAGGAGCTGCCCCCCTCCCTCATCTTCTAAAACCCGCCTTAAAGTGTGGTATCATTTTATCTTTTGAAGTCTAATTTTCCTGGATTGTTTTAAAATTGCCTCTTAGGATTCTGCATGTAAGATTATATTGATGCAATGCTCTGGTCCTGAAAAGTGTTCTCCCACAAAGGTGTCAATTGGTTTGCTGTGTGTTGTCTGATATGATACCTATGTGAATTGATTCTTGTCTTTAATATTTGGCCTGTCTCTCCAACATTGGTAACCCTCCATAGGGAAGCTTTTTGAGGGCCAAACCATTACATCAATTACATTTTGGTCACAATACTAAGAAGACATCTTACAACAATCCAGGAATTCAAGACGTTTGAAGTTAAAATGTATGTGGGCTTCCTATAACATTATAAACCATGGGCCCGATATTGAGTTGTGCAGGCTGTGCACCGTGGCAGCGCATAGCCTGCCCGCTGACTTCCTTAACCCGGATATTCACTTCTGTGCCAGTGGAAGGGAATATCCTGGTTAGTCTGGATGCCCCGGCAGCCACAGAGGCTAAATGGGTAGCAGCGATTTTTGCTGCTACCGCATAGCTTCTGCGTCTTAAAGATAGGCGAGGTTTTTTCTCACCTCTCGTTAAGGCACTGACGGTTACGCGGATTGCATGGCCTTCGCTGCCTACCTTGTCACTTATTTACCCTCCTGACACTACAGTATATTAAACTAACAGGTAACTAGAATCAGCCTCTGTGATCTGTGAACACACTTGTAATCAGTTGTCGGTGCTCACATGACTTTATTCAGCCCTTGACTGATGACTAACATTTTTTAACATGTTTAGACATATAGCTTATGTGAGATAAGGTTTGCCTTTTGTTTGCATCTCTGTTAATTGATTATTTCCTCTACTAATATTTTCCTTGTCTGACAGCTCACTGTCTTTTATGACTTTTACTTATCCGTAATCTTTATTCCATTTTATTTATTTTATTTTATTTCATTTATTTTATCTTTATTCAATTATTGACTTATCCCTTTCCTTCTTCTGCCAATTCTTATGGCCCCACATCATTCTTTGTTCCTTTTTCTGATACTCTCTAACCTTCTTCCCTCATTCCACCAACCTAATACCCCTCCTCTTTCTTACCCTCTCTCCACCTTCCCTATTTCCTTCCCCATCTTATCCTCCACCCTTTCTTTAGCGCTTGAACTTCAGCTTCTCCTTCCTCTCTAAAACAACCTCATTCTCATTTCCGCTGTGCTGTCTCCTCTCTCTTTGCTCGCTTCTTCTC
The DNA here is from genome assembly GCA_033557465.1 of Ichthyophis bannanicus. Lineage (NCBI taxonomy): Eukaryota > Metazoa > Chordata > Amphibia > Gymnophiona > Ichthyophiidae > Ichthyophis > Ichthyophis bannanicus. The sequence continues at coordinate 66,569,105 of CM066040.1, forward strand.
CTTCTGTCTTCTAGTGACATTAATCCCAATCCTGGCCTCCCTTCATTTTTCTCTCTCCACCACCCCAATCTCATCCATATCCCTCTCCTTTCCCCCGCCTCTCTCCCCTTTTCATTTGCCTTATGGAATGCTCATTCCATTTCTAACAAACTTCCCTTTACCCATGATCTTTTTATCTCGTGTGCTTTCCATCTTCTTGCCCTTACTGAAACCCGACTCCTCCCTGATGACACTGCTTTGGTTGCTGCCCTCTCTCAAGGCAGCTACCATTTCTCCAGCACTCCTCGTATCAATGGCTACGGTGGTGGTGTTGAGTTTCTACTTTCTCCTTCTTGTCAATTTCAACCCCTCCTTATACCTCCATCCCATTCCTTTCCTTCCCTTGAAGTCCACTTCATCCATATTTTTAATTCCCATTCCACTCCAGATCGCTGTTATCTATAGACCCCCTGACAAGTCCACTTCAACCTTCCTTACTGATTTTGACTCTTGGCTCTCCTTATTCCTAGATTTTTCCTCCCTATCCCTTATTCTTGGTGACTTTAATTTTCATATTGATAACCCTTCTGACCCTTATGGGGGTCATTCTGATCTGCATTTAGCAGGTCTGGACATCAGATCCGGACATCCAGACCTGCTAAACATCTGAATTGTGCTTGCGGCAGAAGAGATCCCTGCACATATTAATGAGTTGTGCAGGGAGCTCTGTTCATGGATGGGGGAGGGGGGGGGGGAGGACTGTGGGAGGTGCAAAGGCAGGTGGAGGGCAGGAATGTGCCCCTGGACGTACAGGGCTGATTCTGAGGTCAGCCTTGTATGTCCAGGGTCAGCAGGGTAGACGGGGGACTTATTTTACCTCCTGGGTGGAATAAGTCTCCCTGGACATTGGGGGACTGCAGAGCCTGGCAACCTCAAAGAGGTGAACGGGTGCAGGGGGAGACCCACACCTCAACCCTGGCCATGGGAGGCCAGATCAGGGACCAGGCTTCTGGGAAAGAGCCTTTTCTTTGGCAGCTGGGGATCACAGCTCCTGAATGAAGCCACAGTGCCATGGCGATGGGATGCCATGGCACTGTGGCTCCATTCAGGAGCCTGGCTGAGGTAGCCGGGGATCTGCTGGGCATGTGGAAAATCAGAAACAGGCCACGACCTGCACGTCCAGTCAAGTAGACACTATTCTGATCCCGCAGGCATGTTTACTCCCCACAGGATCAGAATTGGGTGCTACCTCTGTGACCCTAGCCATACAGGGGCAGGACAGCCAGGATAGAATTGCCCTCTATGCGTCTAAGCTCCTTTCCCTTACCTCCTCTTTCAACATCCAGTTCTGCTCTTCTGCCCCCACTCATCAGCTTGGTCACTGCCTTGACTACCTTTTTTATTCTTATTTTATACCTTCTAATTTTCGCACCTCAGTTCTTCCCTTATCTGACCACCACCTCTAAAGTTTCACTCTTCATCACTCCTCGCCTCATTCTTGTCCAATCTCCTCATATAAGAACATAAGAACATAAGATATGCCATACTGGGTCAGACCAAGGTCCATCAAGCCCAGTATTCTGTTTCCAACAGTGGCCAATCTAGGTCATACGTACCTAGCAGTTTCCCCAAGGGACACAGGTTCCACAATGCTTGTATTGGTTCAAGCATTGATATCCTGGGTCCCTTCTTAATAATGGTTTATGGACCTTTCCTCCAGGAACTTGTCCAAACCTTTTTTAAACCCAGCTACACTAACAGCCTTTACTACATCCTCCGGTAACAAATTCCAGAGTTTGATTACACGTTGAGTGAAAAAATATTTTCTTTTATTAGTCTTAAATAGTTTACCCTGTAGCTTCATTGCATGTCCCCTAGTCTTTCTATATTCTGATAAGGTAAACAATCGATCTACGTTTACCCGTTCCACTCCGTTCATTAATTTATAGACTTCTATCATATCTCCCTCAGCCGTCTCTTTTCCAGGTTAAAGAGCCCCAACCTTTTTAGCCTTTCTTCATAGGAGTAGCCTTCCATCCCCTTTACCATTTTGGTGGCTCTTCTCTGAACCTTTTCTAAAATTGCTATATCCTTTTTAAGATATGGCGACCAGAATTGCACACAATATTCAAGGTGCGGTCTCACCATGGAACGATATAGAGGCATTATAATATCTTTTGTTTTATTTTCCATTCCTTTCCTTATCATACCTAGCATTCTATTTGCTCTCTTGGCCGCCGCTGCACACTGGGCCGAGGGTTTTAACATGGTATCCACAAGGACGCCTAAATCTTTTTCTTGGGTGGTGGTTCCTAATGTGGAACCTTGCATCGTGTAACCATAGTTTGGGTTGTTCTTCCCTAGGTGCATAACCTTGCACTTCTCCACATTAAATTTCATCTGCCATTCATCTGCCATATCTTTTTAGGAATCTTCCTGCTATCAATCCACTGACTCTATCCACTACTGCCTCCTCTCTTCGTTCTTCCACTATGTTTTCTAAGCCTCTTGATGAGGCCATAGTGTCCTATAATACCGCTCTCTCCACTACGCTGGATACTGTTGCTCTGCCCATAGCACCTCCTGTGAAGCGTACTTCACCTCAGCCCTGTCTTTCTTCAACTACCTGCTATCTATGCTCCTGTGCCCACTCAGTTGAACCCACTTGGCTTCACTTCAAATTTATACTTACTTCTTTCCAGTCCGCCATTGCACTTGCTAAGCAAAACTATTTTCTCCATATGACTGTCTTGCCTCTAACCCTCACCATCTCTTCTCTATTCTCAATTCCCTTCTTAAGGCACCACTGCCTCCAATCACTCCTCTCTCTTCCCAAACCCTAGCCGACTGTTTCCATGACAAAGTCTATAAGATTACTCTTCAATTCCCCACTAATTCTTCTTCTTCTTTCCCTCTTCAATACCAACTTTTCCCCTCAACTTCTATCACTCTTTCATCATTTTTTAAAATCTCTGAAGAGGAAAACACTTCTTCTTTCCTCCTCTAAACTCACTACTTGTTCTTCTGATCCTATCCCCACCCATCTCCTCAGCTCCATCTCCTCCTCCGTCATCCCTTCCATCTCACATATTCTCAACCTTTCACTCTCCACTGCAACCTTCCCTGCAGCCTTCAAGCATGCTGTGATCACTCCTCTCCTCAAAAAACCTTCACTTGACCCTACTTGTCCTTCTAATTACCAACTCATATCCCTTCTCCCATTCATTCTAAACTTCTTGAATGTGCAATTATCCGCCACTGCCTCAAATCTCTCTCCTCTCATGCCCTCCTTGATCCACTCCAGTCTGGTTTTCATCCCTTTCATTCTACTGAAACAGCTCTTGCCAAAGTCTCCAGTGACTTATTCCTGGCTAATTCCAAAAGCCTTTTCTCAGTTCTTATTCTTCTTGATCTTTCTGCTGCTTTTGATACTGTTGACCACCTCCCTCCTCCTCGACATATTATCTTCTTGGTTTTAGGGTCTCTGTGCTGTCTTGGTTACATTCTTATCTCTCCAATTGCTCTTTTAGTATTTGTTCTGGTGGTTCCTCCTCCACTGCCATCCCTCTTTCATTTGGTGAATCCTAAGGGTCTGTTCTAAGCCCTCTCCTTTTCTCTCTCTACATCCAGTCCCTTGGTGCCCTCATCTCTTCCCATGGCTTTCAGTATCATTTTTATGCTAATGACTCTCACTCTATCTAACTTCACCTGACATTTCTCTTACACTCCAAGCTTGTATCTCTGCCTGCTTATCTAGCATTGCTGCCTAGATGTCTCACCGCAATCTGAAATTGAACATGGCTAAAACTGAACTTCTTATCTTTCCCCCTAAACCCTCTCCCCCTTCCTCTATCACTGTTGACAACATTCTTCTTCTTCCTGTTTCCTCAGCCTGCAACCTTGGGGTCATCTTTGACTCCTCCTTTTCATTCTCCACACATATTCAACAGATTGCTAAAACCTGTTGTTTCTTTCTTTGTAACATTAACAAAATTAACCCCTTCCTTTCTGAACACAATACTAAAACTCTTGTCCAATTTTTAGTTACCTCCTGTCTTGAATATTGCAACCTCCTCCTTGCTGGTCTCCCTCAGAGTTATTTCTCTCCTCTTCAATCTATTCAGAACTCTGCTGCATGGCCAATCTTTTGCCAGCCCTGATACACTCATATAACCCCTTTCCTGATGGTTTGGCATATGAGGGTTTGGCATGGCCCTTGGACCATGCTGAAGGGCCATGCTAAAGGGCACTCTAGCATGGGCCCGCTAGGCATGGGGTGCCTGAACACACTGCTTTTCAAACTGTAGCGGTGGTGGCCTGATTGGTCTTGGTGGTGGGGAGCGGGGAGGAGCTTACCTATGCGCTCCCTTCTGCTAATGCCGATCAGGTCTGTGTACCGGTACCTGAGTATGCTGCTTTTCAATTTATAAACTAACCCAAAAACCTTTCTTGGTTCTCGCATATATAATCATAGCCAAAAAGAGAAACCAATTGTACTAAAATCTTTTTGTTGGAACGCACGCCTAGAAGAAAGGAGAGAAACCCCCTCTTCTCATAGCGTGTTATTCCTTTTTATTTTATTTTAAGATATTGGGATTCAACCCCAGCAACGGATCGAGGGACCATAACCCTCAATACCAACCAGCAATGAATGAATTATAGAAACAGTACTTAACTTGAGGGAATACGTTTTCTAATGAACTTCCAAAGGTCTTCATCACTGTGTTTGAAGAGTATTAGCGCTCAAATATAACAGAACCAGAGCACTCTGGATCCAACCGTTAGAGCAATGAATTTGTCTGTGCTCATTGGTTACCAACTGGTCACGTGATTATTATCGGGGCTTTAAAATCTACAAGTCCAGAGACAACAATGAGCGACAGGGTTTGAGGAAGAGCAGGGAATAACGGAGGCTCGAAACTTTACAACTTTGGGTTACCATTTATGCCCATGTGATGTTGATCATATTGGACGTTGTTTGGAGGGTTTTGTTTCGAACAAAGGCGGCTTAGGCCTGTTTAGGCCTGTGTGAAGAGGATCCTACTGGACATTGGTTCTGAGCGTTTCATCTCGATTCAAGACAGGAGGAATTAATTGTTCTAACGGTTGGATCCAGAGTGCTCTGGTTCTGTTATATTTGAGCGCTAATACTCTTCAAACACAGTGATGAAGACCTTTGGAAGTTCATTAGAAAACGTATTCCCTCAAGTTAAGTACTGTTTCTATAATTCATTCATTGCTGGTTGGTATTGAGGGTTATGGTCCCTCGATCCGTTGCTAGGGTTGAATCCCTATATCTTAAAATAAAATAAAAAGGAATAAAACGCTACAAGAAGAGGGGGTTTCTCTCCTTTCTTCTAGGTGTGCGTTCCAACAAAAAGATTTTAGTACAATTGGTTTCTCCTTTTGGCTATGATTATATATGTGAGAACCAAGAAAGGTTTTTGGGTTCGTTTATAAGTAAGTTGCACCTATTGTATTATGGCTACAGAAAATTCAGAGTTAACGACTAATACGGCCACTTTTGCATATTCGGAAGATAAAATAAATCAGTTGGCTAATCGCCCACTGTTATTTGAATTGGGGGAGGAGGCGGATGAAACGAATGTGTCCCCTTCCTGGATAGATTTTAAAGATCTTCATAAACGACAAATTAGAGTCCAATTACATACAGCTACCATGGCTCAGTATTTGAAACAGCGGATTATCCCTCGGAGTTTAAGGGTTTTAAAACCCTCACATATGTTTCAAGATGATCAACAATTCTGTGGAATATGGGATAAGATTTTAAATAAATGTGGATTGGACTTGATTGCTCTATTGGTGGAAAGGCTCAGTGTGAAGGAAATTGCCCTTAAAGAACAGGTTAGCTCCATGGAGACTCAATTGAAGACAGCCTTATCAATAGAAAATTTTCAGGCTGACTTTAAGGAATTAGAGCTTCAATTAAAACACTTTCAAGAACAGACGAAACAGAAGAAGATCTCTAAATATAAGCGTGATGTGGGAGATTATGAGAAAAATCAAGTATATACATGGAGACAACTATTGCAGAAAGGAAAAAAGAAACGGCAAGTTACCTTTGAAGATTCTATTGAAGATAGTGAGGGTTCTTCCGATAATTCCTCTAGGGGTTCATTTTCATCTAGAGGGGGCCATTCACAACGCCCTTTTTCCAGAGGCCACCCTCAAATGCACCGGCCTCCTTACATCGAAGAAAGCCGGAGGGGGCCAACCACAAGATCTCACACGAGATCCCAATAATAAATTTGTCGTATAAGGTTTTTACGCCTGACCAACTCCAGGTTTTACAACTAGGGTTATCATTTGTTCCATCTCCAAGATATGATCCATTTAATATCCTGGTGGCACTCTATAGATTTTTTAGGAAGTTACAAGTAGCTCTATTTTTTCATTCCCAGACAAATACTAATGAACGAATGGACGTATCTTTATTTAAGAACTCGTCTAAATGGATTCCGCCGGGGTTAATAGACCCAGCGATAGATACGTTTCAGAAATTAGTTTTACGTGATGTAACCCAATGGGAGAAGGGGGAAAGGAAGACTGATTTTTCCAATTTTGATAAGAAATGTACCATCGCATTACGATCGCTGCGAGACAGTACTGATATCGTTATTCATAGGGCCGATAAGGGAGGGGCGATAGTTGTTCAAGACATTCAGCAATATCGGAGTGTAGTGCAGGAATACCTTTTGGATGCAAAATATTATCTCTTATTGCAAGAAAATCCAACGGCTTTGATTCAGATGGAAATTCATGAGATAACACATGGTTGGATAACTTCTAAAGAACATCAGTTCCTGAATTTATTAAATCCAATTACTCCGATAATGTATATGGTACCTAAGATCCATAAGGATGTCCATAACCCCCAGGACGCCCGATTGTCTCATGTCGGGGGTCACTTTTAGAACCGCTGTCACAGTTTTGTGACTCATTTTTTCGGCCCCTGTTACCAACTATTGCATCGTATATAAAGGATTCCTTTCATTTTTTATCTGTTCTGAGAGAGTTGCCGGAGGATAAAACGAACTGGTACATGGTCACAATGGACATAAAGGCACTCTATACAAATATAGAGCAGGAAGCGGCCTTACGAATGGCCGAATGTGTTCCCTTTAAGTTACCTCCTCGTTTACCAAAATCTTTTGTGTTAAACTTACTAAGGTTGGTTTTGATGAAGAATTTCTTTGTTTTTGAAGATCAATATTTTCAACAGATCCACGGTATAGCAATGGGAGCGATGGTAGCCCCATCTATTGCTACCTTTTTTATGGCTGATTTTGAAACTAGATTAGTGTACCCTTCCTCTTGGTTTCAACAGATACGTATGTGGACACATTTCCTGGATGACATCTTCTTTTTTTGGGTGGATATGTTGGATTCTTTAAACCAATTTTTTCTATGGATAAATTCCTTATCAGAGGACTTACATTTTACACTGGTTGTTAATAAGACAGTGATAGAATTTTTGGACATTCGCCTAATTAAGGAGGGGTCGGAAATAAGGTATACATTGTATCGAAAGGAAGTTCAGCGTAACACATTGCTACATTATCACAGTTACCATCCAGCTCCATTGAGACGGGGTTTGCCAATTGGTCAATTTATAAGACTACGCCGCTTGTGTTCCACTTTGGAAGATTTTAAAATTCAAGCAGCACATTTGAAAACTCAATTGTTGGAACGGGGTTATCCCCGGTTAATAATAAACCGGGCTTATCAACGAGCTCGGTTTAATTATAGTGAGTGGTGGGATACTTCAAAAGCAGCGTTAACTGAATCTTTGCAAGCAACTGACCCCCCTTTTGTAGGTGTGTTACCGTACATGCCTGGTACATCTGATATTATGCGAATTATTAAATCCCATTGGTCTGTATTATCAATACATCCTACATTTACGAAGCCTTTAAGGTTTGGACTTAAAAGGGGTAGTAATATTGCAGATTGGGTGGTACATCATGGTAGACATTTTCAAGCAACAGGGGAGAACGCCCCAATGGGACATTTTAAATGTATGAGCTGTGATTTTTGTGATACAACACTTGAAGGTATATCTTGGGAGCACCCTGAAACTCATCGACAGTATACAAATAAATTTGCTACGACATGTTTGCCATCTTTTGTCATCTATATATTGATTTGTCCATGTTCTTTGCTTTATGTGGGAAAGACTTCTCGCGATATGAAGAAACGCCTTCAGGAACACCGGTCTCGAATAAATAGGGGGGTGATCACAGCCCCGCTAGTCCCCCATTGTCAAGAACATAATCATAGTTTTCATGATCTGAGGTGGCGAATTATTGACCATATACCACCCCAAAGTAGGGGGGGGGGGGTGATCGGCAATTCCGATTAAGCCTCCGTGAACAATTTTGGATTTATTCATTAAATTCCGTTAACCCTCAAGGTTTAAATTCCAATGTGGAATGGTGGACAATTATTTAGATTCAGCATCTCTGAATTTGTCTGTGCTCATTGGTTACCAACTGGTCACGTGATTATTATCGGGGCTTTAAAATCTACAAGTCCAGAGACAATAATGAGCGACAGGGTTTGAGGAAGAGCAGGGAATAACGGAGGCTCAAAACTTTACAACGTTGGGTTACCATTTATGCCCATGTGATGTTGATCATATTGGACGTTGTTTGGAGGGTTTTGTTTCGAACAAAGGCGGCTTAGGCCTGTTTAGGCCTGTGTGAAGAGGATCCTACTGGACATTGGTTCTGAGAGTTTCATCTCGATTCAAGACAGGAGGAATTAATTGCTCTAACGGTTGGATCCAGAGTGCTCTGGTTCTGTTATATTTGAGCGCTAATACTCTTCAAACACAGTGATGAAGACCTTTGGAAGTTCATTAGAAAACGTATTCCCTCAAGTTAAGTACTGTTTCTATAATTCATTCATTGCTGGTTGGTATTGAGGGTAATGGTCCCTCGATCCGTTGCTGGGGTTGAATCCCTATATCTTAAAATAAAATAAAAAGGAATAACACGCTACAAGAAGAGGGTGTTTCTCTCCTTTCTTCTAGGCGTGCGTTCGAACAAAAAGCTTTTCAATTTATAGCAGTGGTGGCCTGATTGGTCTTGGCGGTAGGGAATGGGGAGGAGCTTACCTGCCTTTTCCCTTCTGCTGATGCCAATCGGGTCTGGGTGTTGGTGCCGGTGCCTGAGCATGCTGCTTTTCATTACCTTTCCTCTCTCCCTACACCCCTCCTCGTGAACTCTGCCCCTCCTCTGGCTTTCTTCTCTCTATGCCATTTTCTTCTACTGCCAACTCCAGACTTAGATCTTTTACCTTGCTTCTCTTTATGCCTGGGACATACTTCCTGTATCTTTATGTCAAATCTCAGTTCTCTCCCTCTTCAAATCCATGCAAAAGGCTTACCTCTTGGAGGTACCGCTTTTGGATCCTAATCTCTTGTTCCGCTTGTATCTCCTCTCCCTATTGAACCCCTTATTTCTCTTGTATTGTACTGTCTGTCTTAACTAAATTGTATTAATCACCACCCCCAAAAGTGAAACACATAAAACAGAATTATTGCAAGAATCACTAAATATCACCTCATTCCTTGTTATATTTTTGTCGAAGCTATGCTGTAGGAGGGACAGTAATGTGGACTGTCCCACACCAAGCAGCTAGCTGCCTTTTTTTCTTTTATATGTGATCCTGTGTCACTTCTCAAATTATTTTATAACCATAACATTGTACTTAGCTGAAGCCTCTTAATTTTCATTCATCCTTCCGTTAATCCTGAAGAGGAAGATGGAACATGACGCGCACGTTTCGAGCCCTAAGGCTCTGTATCAAATGTTGGACTCTTCTTCATTCAAAAAACGGAATCCCAACCAGACGCCGTCGTCGCGGCTGAGGCATACGTCCATCTTCAGGATTAACGGAAGGATGAATGAAAATTAAGAGGCTTCAGCTAAGTACAATGTTATGGTTATAAAATAATTTGAGAAGTGACACAGGATCACATATAAAAGAAAAAAAGGCAGCTAGCTGCTTGGTGTGGGACAGTCCACATTACTGTCCCTCCTACAGCATAGCTTCGACAAAAATATAACAAGGAATGAGGTGATATTTAGTGATTCTTAACTAAATTGTAAGCTCTATGAGCAGGGACTGTCTTCTATATGTGTTTGTACAGCATCATGTATGCCTTCTAGCACTATATAAATGATTAATAATAATAACAGTACTAGTAGTAGTAGTAGTACATTTCTTGAAGCTTTAAATATTTATACTAACAACTTTAAACTGCATCTCTCCCTTACAGGAAGCCAATATAACTTTCTCTGCAATAGTCCGGCACTCTGTTTTTTTCTCCCAGTAAAATCCTGGCTATTGTAACATTTTTTTATCTACTTTCCTTTTAATCCCACATATAACATGTTACACTAGTCAAGAACACTTACTAGTAATGGCTGTGCTTCCTTTCCCCCTAAACATGGTTTAGGTTGGCAATCCAATTTCAGTTTATTGAAAACGGAGTTAGTTACACTAACAATGTTTGGTGCAGTCCCTTCACTTTCTATCAACGCCCCATGCAATGGATATTCTGTGACCCAAGGGATTGGGACAACAGCAGTCATTGGTGGTATATTTAACACATTGTTGTCAATTCCACCCATCCCTTAACCATTTTAGTTACATCCAATGCCAGTCCATATAACCATATCTTCATCTCATTTAAGCACCAATTAATAATCTGCAGAATCTGTGTTTTGTCCCTTCAGTGGGGCAATAAACTATATCATCTGCACAGGTGTAAATTATTACACTATACTTCCAAACTAGTTTTCCTAAAGGTTAAAGACAGATGTAGAACAACAGATGTAGACACAAGGGATCCTTGTGGCACCTCCAAAAACCGATGATATTTCACATGCCAATAATTTCCTTATCTAACTTTAAAACTTCATCCTTAAATTAAGGACTTTATTCATGTTAGGACATTACCTCTAATTCTGACCTGCCAACAGCAGTCAATCAGTATCTCTGCCTCTAAAACATCAAAAGCTGCTGACATATCTAAAAATATCAGCACAACAGGTATCCCCTTGTCTAACTGATAATATATCTGGATCTAAAATAGCAGGCAAAAGCGTTTCTGTGCCATGCCCTATTTGAAAAAAATGTATTGACCTTCATCAACAAATTGTAGTCTTCTAGAACTCATTGATGACACATATCTTTCTCTATCAGTTTAGCCAACATGGGTAAGTTAGATATGAGGCAAAGGTTTTCACTATTATTCCTACTGGCACCTCCTTTTTCCCAGAATTAGTGATACCACTGCTTCTTTTAGTCAGGGTGGGATGGGGTGGGGTGGGGGAGGGCACCTTTCCTTCCTCTAATGAGGAATACCTTCCTAGTGTTCTTTAAAAATTTCTATTGGTGCTGGATCTAAAGAAGAAAATGTAGAGCTCAGGGCCTTAAGTGAAGCTCTTTCTTGCTCTACTATTATTTGATAAAATGCATCTAGTACAAAACTCGTACTTTCAATTGCCATCTCCTCTACCCTCTGGCTCTGCTCACACTTCATCCCATTATCTGTCAGATTTTTAAAAAATTATTCAATCCTTTGTATAAAAAAAAATACCAAACTCTCTGCTTCATCCTCCTTCATATCAACTTTGTCTTCTACCATCCCCTGGCCAATTAAACATTTTACTCCTTGAAATAATTCTCTAGAATTATTGTCCACCTTTGCAATCGCTGCAGCATATCTGGACTTTTTTGTAAATTGAACGCTTGCTAGGTATCTATTAGCTTCCTTCTTCCAAGTACTCCTATAGTACACTTTAGATTTGGATTTGAGCAGAACTCTAATTCATGTACTCTTGTTTTTTGTAATTTTAATTCTTCTGTATATCAGTTCTTCTGTCCTCCTACATGCACCAAATCTAACTTCACTTGTCACATCCTCTACTGCATCCTCTGTTAACTTAAACTATTCATCCACCAAATCCTCTACTCGTCCATCTCTGTCCTCCTTCTCTTTCCCAAAGCAATATTTTCCCATCATTCCATATTCACCTTACCTCTGTCTTTAATCATCTTTTTTTGCTGGTTCATATAAGAAACCCACCTTCCTATATCTTCACAAGTAAAGATAATCAGGAAATGATCTGACCAATGTATTAGATTAATTGAATCCTTATAGTGCATCTTCAAACCTAGTGCTATAAGAGTAGAAGTGAGTGGGCATTGCTCTTACTCCCACTTGATATGAGGGACCACCATCAAGATTAGGGATAGGGATCAGGGGTGGGATCTTTGTACCGCAGGGTTTGGATGCAGTGGGAGGGGATCAGGTTCCATAGGGAGGTGGAGGATCAGATGCGTTGGGCAGATCTGGGAGGTGTTGGGATGATCGGGAGATGGCCTGAGCAGGGTGGGTGGGTGGACATCCTCAACATTGACAGCTGCCTCCTTGAGCAAGCACCAACATGCACCTCAGGACAGCTATAAAATGACAACATTTATAACTTTTTTCTCTGAAGAAAAGGCCTGGCGATCTATTTCTGGTCATACCTTGCTGTGAAAACCCAGGGCCTGCTGGGTCACCAGGAGTCAGCATGGACTGGACAGCAGTTAAAACTAAAATAACTTTTTTTTTAACAGGCGTAGATTTGCCTAGTATTTATTTATTTAGTTGTTCTTCTATACTGTTTTTCACCAGGTCAACGTGGTGTGCATATAACATGAGAATACCTTAGTTACACAGAACATTAACATGTACATATAATTTTAACTTATATACATTTGATAGGAGCTCACAATTGGGTACTTAAAACATTAACTTATGTACATTCAGCAATAGTGTGTTGGGTTACAACTGACATTGCTTTCTATATTTGGGGTCTGGGGGCATCAGGTTGTGGGTGTGTGTTTGTTGTAAAATGGGGCATCCACATCTATACTGTAAGCTCACTCAAGCCCTCTCCCTGCCCTCATCATTCCTCCAGGAATTTTAAATGTGGTAAGCGTCTCTCCATTAAAAACAACAACAACAAAAAAAACCCCCCAAAGCCTTTCTAAAATAGCATTTATACCTGTATGCCAATCTACAGGTGTAAATACTGCTATTGAGACTTGGGGATGCTTCTAAAATACCCTGTATATACTGCATCTACTCAGGAGTACATCCTAATTATTTTGGGTAAATTAACACAAAGATGACTCGCAATTCAGATTCTAATATTACATATATTCAAATACTTAATCACTGCTTAAAGGGCTGCCAATGATTCTAAAATATCATGAGAAATCTTCCTACTAATCTCTCATCTGGAAGTTCGTGTCAAAATCCAAGCCAACTCAAAGAGAATATTAGCATCAAAGTGAGCTTGGAAAATCAAAGAGGGATTGCAAAATTAAATATTAATAAGATACAGACATTCCATTAAAAATCCAATTCAAATCAGTCTGATTCGAGCTATGCAGAATCTGAACTAGTTTACCCATTCCCAACTACTGTGTCAATATAGTGCCTCTGGCGCATTCAATAGTAGCTTGAATGAAACAAAGGGAAGGCAATATGAAATTTGCTTTCTCCAATCATTCTTTTCGAGCAATTAACTGCAACTGATGTCAAGTGACATCACAAAGGCTGAATGATAGCCACAATCATACTTGACATCCTAAGAGTTAAAATGTCTTAAATCGTGTCTTCCAGGTGTTGGGACATAAGCCAAATATATTCTGCTCATCAATATAAATGCTACGTATATCTACATCATATTTTCTACCTTTTAACTGAGTATACATTTACTTCAGTGCTGGGAATGTACTGTGCAACCGGTTCTGCAATGATTTCTTTGATCTATTAAAATAGAACAGTGGCACAGCTCAATATTCAGGCTTCATTACACATCACATGAGGAACTTCCAAAAATTAAAATCTTCTTAATTGATACCCAGAAGACAATTGTATATATAAGCCTTACCATCTAGGAGGAGAACATGAAAAGAACCCACTATTTTTCAAAAGTAATCATCATGTCTGGAATAAACTTGCATGCATCAGGTAATTTTTCTGCTACTTCAGGATAAAACTAGCAGATAATTAAGATGCAGGAACATTTTGTATTCAGCAAGAATTCCCTCCTGAAAGACTGCTATGCGAAAGCTGCGCAATGAAAAATGAAACAACACTATATTCCAGCACATTGAGGAAAAATGCAGTCAGTTCTAGAAGATATAATAACATAAGATATGCCATACTGGGTCAGATCATGGGTCCATCAAGCGCAGTATCCTGTTTCCAGCAGCTGCCAATCCAAGTCACAAGTTGTTAGGTGGAAAATAGTGATTGAGGCCAAGTTCATGACACAAAATAAGTTATATCTAGACAGAGGGCAATCTAGGAGGCGTTTATTGGTAGGTACCAAGCAGAGCATTGTTCAAAGAATCCCCCATATTTCTGAAAGGAAAATTTACATCTATCCAGGACCATAAAATGTTTGAAAATGAAGATAAGACAGTTTTAATCAGATCAGACAGGACGCAAAGACACGGAGGCAGGTCTTCCTGTCACTTTATAACTATAAATATTTACAGGCTGGTTCCCTTCTGATCAGCTATCCATCCCTCCACCACAAACTATCAATGGAATGTTTACTGATTCCTCTGTATATTAAGACATTTACATCTGTTGCTCATACTGTCCTTACCCGAGGAAGGTTTTAACCTTCAAAAGCCAGTCTACAAATGTATTAAGTTAGCCTAATAACAAGGTATACCTTATTTTTCTTTTTATTTAACTTCTTTTTTGAACACATTACTAAAACCCTTATTTCTGCTTATATCACCTTCCAATTTGCCTACTGCAAACTGCTCCTCACAGATCCCCCAATGAGCCATCTCTCTCTCCACTTCAATCTATTCAACATTCCACTGCATAACTTATCTTTCACTAGTGTCACGATACTCATAAAGCCCTTCTCCTCGTGGCACTTCATTGAATTATATGTGGAAACAGATAGGGAATCAAACGGCTCTTACTCACCTACAAGTGAATCCCCTTACTGCAACCCCTTACTACCATTCTTTTATCTTTCTTTATCTCAGGAACACAGTTTGTTAGATGTCACACCTATCTCTGGCTTTCTTCTGCACCTCCAAATCCAGACACCAATTTTTCCACCTTAATGTACCCTATCCCTGGAATAGATTTCCTGGATCTCTGTGTCCTGCCCCCTCTCTGACCTTAATTCAAATCTAACCTGAAAGTCCACAGTTTGGAGGTTGCCTTTACATCTTAATCCCTTAGAGGGGCATTCTCAGTGGGTGCGGCCAGTGCTATTAGAGGGTTGGCTATCACTATTTTAAAGTAAACCCAGATATTCAGTGCCAGTGCATATCCAGAGACTGGCCCTGAATATCCAGTTTGCCTCAATTAAGGTTTTGTACTCTAGTTTAACCTGGTTTATCCAGCTTGGATCAATAATCCCCCCTCCCCCTCCCCCACCCTAGCCAACCCCTCACATTCTCCTTGTATATAGCACATTGTTTATAGCTCAACCTGTACATAGAGCATTCTTTAATGAAGTTACATTTGGATTACACCTACACAGACTCTACGATACAGACCCTGCATGCGTACACCCTCGCACTATGCAACTTGATTCGTGTGAATTGAATACCACTTTGATTTTAGGATAAAGCGGGATATAAATCCATTTAAATAAATAAATTTAAATCAATAAATCAATAAAGAAAGGACAATAAGTCAAGAAATCCGATGATGCATTGCTCTTGGCAGAATGGCTATTAAGGACCTAGACAAGATTCTCAAGAGCAGAGATGTCTCTCTCCATAGAAAGATTTGACTTGTTCAAGCTGTGGTATTTTCAATAACGTCGTATGGATGCGAAAGTTGGACAGTGAAAAAGATAGACAGGAAGAAAATCAATGCCTTTGAATTATGGTGCTGGGAACAAATCCTGTGTATACCCTGAACTGTTTGAAGAACCAACCAGTCAGTACTAGAAAAGATCAAACCTAAGCTTTCTTTAGAAGCTCAGATGACTAACTGTCATACTTTGGACACATCATGCGAAGAGAGAGATCATTAGAGAAAGACATCATGCTAGACAAGGTAGAAGGTCAATGCAAAACAGGAAGGCCAGCAATGAGATGGATCGATACAATAACAACAACTATGAGTACCAACATGTAAATTGCTAGAAATGTAAATAGTTTTCCCCAGTTTTCCTCCATGTTAAAGCCCTGTTATATGTAAACGAAGGTCATATTCAGATGACCAAGTGTTATATTGTTTCAATGTAAACCGCACTGATGACAAAGAGCGCGGTATATAAGAAATGTTAAATAAATAAATAAAATAAATAAATACTCTGTCAAAAATGAGCCACCTGACTGAAGGCCGAACAAGGTTTAGGGCAGCTATCCAGAGGGTTGCCATGAGTCGTCGCCGACTCAACGGCACTTAACAACATTTAAATGCCACCATTCAAATCTTCAAAATGGGGTACAATTCAAAATAAGAAGGGCCCGATATTCAATTAGGCAAGCTATGCTATGGCGCATAGCTCTGCCACTCACCCCTAACTCCTGATATTCAATTCCATGGCAACAGCATTGAATATCTAGGTTTGGCTCATAGCAGAAGCAGCCACAGAGCCTATCTGGGTAGTGGAAATATTGCACCGCTACCCGGTTAGCATTTGCAGCTAAAACTAGGCGAGCAAAAAGATGGCCTAGTTTTAACCGTGGATCGTCTTTTTTTTAATTCTTTATTTTCGTTTTATAACAACAAAGGAAAGGAAGACATACAGCTAAAAGACAGATACATACATAGAATGTGATACATACACCAAAGTAAACCCCTGCCACCCCCTCCCCCCTGCTTCTTCTCTAGAAAACTAATCATTCCCGAAACGGGCGTGTACTGACATTATTGTGTAACAAAACCTAACGGTAATCTGAAACATGATGAGTGTACATTAAACAGACATGTCGGAGCAATAAGCAGATTGTACATAATCATTGAGCATCTGCCATTTAGACAAGCGAGAATGAGTTTGGGTATGGGGAATAGCTCTCCGAGATATCTGCTCATATTTACTATAAGCAGACAAGGTTCCACCATTCATTGACAGTAAGTCGAGAGCTATCCTTCCAATTCCTCGTGATTAAACATATGGCTATACCCAGCATGAAATCAAGGAGAAAGCGACCCTTCTTAGGAAGAGAGGGGACCTCCGCCACTGAGCGGAGTCCCACAATCTTCCAAGAAAGAGGCTCGTGAAGGTGTAAGATAAATTGAATACGACCCCAGACCCGCCCCCAGTTAACCTGTAGTTGAGGACATTCATAAATAACATGAGCGAGGGTTCCCACAGCAGTATGGCAAGACCAACACTGGTCCCTAGCAGTTGTGTTCCATTTGGCTATTTTTTTCTGGAGTATAAAAGCATCTATGTGCAAAAAAGAAGAGAGTTTGGGTAACTGAGGCAGATCGGGAAACCCGCACTACTTTGCTCCAGAAAACGCTCCATTGCACAGGGGTTAAAGTGGTTTGCAGTTCGCGCTCCCAGGCTTGTTGGGCTCTACAAGTAGCAGTATCTGTACCCTGACATAATAGTTTATAAAAGTTAGAGGCTACCCCATGTGTACTACTAATAGAGTGAATTAGGTCTAATAGCCCGTCCTCAGTAGGGACAGAGGGCGGCAGGATTCGAGCACTTTTGAGGCAGTGTTGAAGCTGCATCAATTGAAAGTAATATTTCGCTGGTAACGCAAATTCCTTTTGTAAATCAGAAAAGGTTTTCCAACGAGCTGCAGAGAAGAGCTGTTGGGGTGTCCAGATCCCCCTAGAGTACCAGGGTTTCCATGCTATCGTTCTATTTAGGACCTGAATTCTGGGGTTATTCCACAGCGGGAGTCCGTCCTGAGGACATACGTTTGGGCCCAGTGATAGAATGAGAGTGTTAAAGGCCGCAAGAGTATCGACAATCATTGGGGGATGGCGGGTGTCTACTTGATGGGACATACCGGGAAGATGGATCAACGGAATTGGGCTACTAAGCTCCTCTTCTATGTCAAGCCAAACTGGTCTGCTGTCTGTTGAGGCATCTAGCCATCGGGCACCTTGTTTAAGTAGGAAGGCTTGATGATATCTGAGAAAATCGAGTGAATCTTTGCAGTGTCCACCTGAGGAACTAACAGTTTTGATATTAGAAAGAAATCTATGCGAGACTGGGATTTATGCGGGGAAGAGAAGAAGGTAAAGTCAAGCTCATTGGGGTGTAGTAACCTCCATAGATCGACTAAAGCAAGATCTTTGATCACAGAGGTAAGCGTGGTGTGACTCTTGGGGGGACCACTTGTCCTAGGCGGCTGTTTGTCAATCAGGGGATCAAGAACTAAATTGAAATCCCCCCCTGTTATCAATGAAGTATTAGCAGAGGCCTGCGCAACCTGAGCAATGGTAGCAAAAAAGGCAGGGTCATCCACATTAGGAGCATAAAGGCATATACATGTAACTTCAAGGTTACCTATCTTGAGGTGAACTCTGGACCATCTACCAGCTGTATCTGAGCTAGTCGCAATAATAGTAGCATGCAGAGATTTCCTAACCAGTATGGCAACCCCACATTTCTTAGAAACGGCTGGGGAATAGGCGGCCACCATGTAAGGTTTAATATTGAGTTTAAGAGTTTCCTTCGAATTTAAATGCGTTTCTTGGAGGAAAATCAGGTCCGCAGCTTCATGACTTAGATAGCCTAGGATTTTCTTCCGTTTTATCGGATTATTGATTCCTTTTACGTTCAATGATAAAATCTTACATGGTGCCATCAATCGGTAATAGACATTTTAGGTAAGGGCGCTTGAAAACATACAACATAATCAGAATCTGTACAACAATGATATAATCACCGAGTCTGCTGGCTAATACACCCCATATTGAAAAGTATGTACCAAAGTAACTTAGAGAAGAAGCAAAACCCCCAATGAAAATGGCGACCATATGTCTGCGGGAGGAGGCCCTAGAGAGGAAGATAGAGACATAAAAAAAGAAAAGAAACACCAGAGTCCATAATTAACACTGTCTCTGATACTCATCGAGGCTACGATGGGTAGATGGAGTCGGGTCACAGATATCATCAAGATAAGGCAACAAACCGCCCTCGACAGACTCTTTGCTGAGCCGCGGCAAATCCAATATGGCAGGTACAGCGGATATGAGAATACTGGCAGGAATATTCTGGAAGTCAGCGCATCAAGTCGGCTTCTTTAGCATCCAAAAACTCCGCTAGTAGATCAGGGTCCTCAAATGTTCTTGTCTGATTGTGAAGCGTGACTCGGAGCTTAGCCGGGTACATCAGGCCATAGCGTGCTTGTAGTTGTTGAAGCCTCGGCCGGAATTCCAGAAAGCGCTTTCGGCGGTCGACCGTGGGTTTAGCCAAGTCAGGATAGAAGGAGATCTTGTGGCTCTCAAACTCCATATGGCCCTTTGCCCGAGAGGCACTGAGAATTTGCTCCACATGTTGATATCTCAAAAGTCGAAAGATGATAGGCCGCGGGGTCATCCTGTTGAGCGTTATGTTTGTGGGTACACGATGAGCGCGATCGATCTCCAATTCTTTGGTAAAGGTGATTTGGAGCAGGGAAGGGAGGATTTTATATAAAAACTCCTTCATGTCTCCCGATTCCGCTCCCTCCGGTATGCCCACGAGTCGTAGGTTGTTGCGGCGCGCTCTATTATTGCCATCTTCCACTTCTTTCTGCAAGGCCCGCACCTGACGTTCAACTTTGTCGAGTTTGGACAGCCGGACCGCGTGGGAGTCTAATATGGTCTCCATTTTGTCCTGACGCGAAGAGAGCCCCTCTAGCCTGCCTTGCAGTACACCAAGATCTTCCCGCAGCGCTCGGAGTGCTTCACCGTTTGACTGCACGAGGTCCTTAACCCCTCTAATCTCTGCGAGGATTTCTTGCTGCATTTCGGGGCCCTCGCGCAAAGCCAGCCCCTTCTGCGGGGACGGGGGTTCAGTTTTGGAGCGTTTGCCGTGAGAAGCCGCTGAAGATCCAATTTCCAGGCGCGTAGGTTTGGTCCCCGCCATCTCACCAATGTGCCCCGGCAAGATCAGAGCAGAAATTCAAGTATGTCCGGTGTTAATTCAGGATTCTGAGTGGGCCTCTCGGGAGCCTCAGCGTTATGCGACCTACCCGCTGGACATCAGGCTCCGCCCCCCGTGGATCGCCTTTTGAATATTGGGCCCGAAATACAAAACAGACCAACTTCAATTAATCACACACATCATATTATGCTTTAAGGTTAAATGCTTCCCTAAATAAACAGGTCTTTAATTTCTTCCAAAATGACTGGCTGTCAACTTTATGCCATAAACTATCTGAAAATAAATGCTACAACAATGGTGTCATGATTATAAAAGCACCAGACTCGACGAAATGTCCATAGATGGGACTGTCAGCATGACCTGCTAAGGTAAACCCAATGGGCATGAAGACATGTGTGCAAGGTTTGAAAACAAGCAGGCAATGCAGTACCTTCACTACTAATAAAAGTAATTTAAAGTTGTCATATTCACAGAGCAGAAACCAGTGAACCTTCATCATAATTGGTATTATATGGTCAAACTTAGCAGCAATCAACGTAGGATGAACAGCAGCATTTGTAGTATCTGCAGTGCCTTGGTGAGAGGAGAATATGCTGTCACACAAATATCCTCAGTATACAACTGGTAATTCGAAAGTACAATCGTCCAAATACAATCAGCACTGCACATTCACAATCCACGTGAATACACATTTTAGAAAGGTCATTTAGGGGTAGAGGGGAAGTAGACATACAAACATCTGAAAGTCCAAGCTTGACAACAATAATGCTTCTGCTCCATAACCTCTCTAATATGACTGGAAAACTTGCATATCATCATGATAGATGAACACTTGCTGATAGCCCACCTTCCCAAATAACTTCCCTCAATCAAGAATATTTGAGACTAACCGATGATGACCTACCTTTTTAAAAAAAAAGAAAGCAATAACTATAAACTGTATGAAATCCCATCCATTCAAATTCAGTTCTCGAGGACAGCAAACAGGCCCGATTTCCAGGATATCCCTAATGAATATGCATGAGCTGGATTTGCATTCAGTGGAGGAAGTATGAATGCAAATCTCTCTCATTCATATTCACTAGGACTATCCTGAAAATCCCGCCTATTTGTGCCCCTTGAAACCTGACCTTTAGATTAACTTGAGCTACATCAACATGGCAGCCTCTCCTTATTCGTACTTGGGAATAAAAACAAATCCCACACTTGATAATAATGGAAGTCACATGACTATGACTAGCAATTGTTTGAGCTCCACTTGAAAGGTCCTGATTTAAAACTTGACAGATATCTCTGCATATCACTAAACTGGTGAATTCCAGTGCTGACTTGGCCTATGAAGTTCTTCTCCCAAATTAAAAACCACTGCAGTGGCCATACAAAAAATAAACCTGAGATAATCACAGCTTGAGGTCAGCGATAATCAAAATTTAAAATTCAGCAGCAAGGCTGGTGAATTCTTTTGTATTTCCCGGGGAAGAAATAAATTAATCTCACTAAGTCTTGCTGAGTATTTTCATGTGGCAAATTCATAGTACAATATTGAGGACACATCTCAGTCAGACAACAATCACTACTAAAGAATTACAAAAGAAAGGAAAAATATTTATACAGATTGCCCACCTTTAGCCTCGATATTAGGGCTGTCGCCGGTGAAAGCCATAATGCACACAATTCAGGTAAAGCTAACATCTCTTATCCTAATCATGGACCCACTGCAGCAGCACAAAATCTAATGCAATCAATTAAGAGGCCTATAACTATTCGGGATGTGCATTTGGTTTTGAACTAATGATAAAAACACAATGAACTGCAGCATTTTTATGAGCAGCTTATGCCATTGAAAACAAATCAAATTCACAAGACTGCAGATTCTGACAAATCCCCCATTCGTTTCCCTCATTTTCATCATAGGTATACACATAAAGCCAGATACAGGATAAAGCCGGGCTGTTTTCCTTTGCAAACCATTTGGGACTCTAGTGTGCTGGTTAATCGCATTGCTCTCATCTGTTGGACAAGGAATTCAGTGCCCTGAAGTCCACTTTACTGCAGAAAAGATATCAATGGGAAGAACAAAATGCTTCTTCTGTCCTGCCAACTGTGGTGCCAGCAGTTTGTAGCAACTTTGGAGGTTGCCATGGCCACTCATAATTGACGTGACTGGTGAGCTATCACGCAGCTGTTTATTTATTTCACAGGTCTTTTATACCGCTTTATCATTTCAGTCAAAGCGGTTCACATTGTAACTTGAACTTGGTACTGTACATTAAACAGGGACATTGATAACTTGGATTTTTCTGAGGCAATGGAGGGTTAAGTGACTTGCCTATGCAACTATGCTTGTTGGTTTAACAGGATCATGAACTCCTTTTGATTCTGGGCCTTTTTCATTTCATTTTTCTTTAAAAGCCATTTGCTTACTGCATGCAGAATAGCAGACCAAGCTCATGGAATCAATAGAACTCCCTATCTTTCTACACCTGCATCCATGACGGAGTGTGCTAGGGGTATCTCTAACAGCTGGGGCTGCAAATACAGAATAATTACACATAAACTTTGCTACTTAATTAGATTCTGTCAATGAATTTAAAATACAAAGAAACCATAGTATTCTAAGTTGAATATTCAAGAATTTAAAAAACCCATTAAATAAATAAAGCCTCTGTAGGAAAGACAGATCTATCCCTTTGAACTAAATGTTCTTTTGTGAGGTAGCTGCTACCTAGCAACAACTAATAGCTATTCTCTGGAGTTGTAAGATAGGAAACCATGAAGAAAAAATAAAAAATAATCAGTAGAATACACTATGATGCTACATTCTGAACTCTCTAGTTTGGGAAAAGATGTCCGATTTGAGTAGAACAGGAAGAGAAGAATATCATCCAAAGTCATGCTGAAGGTTTTTGAAGAAAAACAGAAGGTGGGGTGGGGGTATAAAACTGCTCCTCATCCCTAAGCTAGGTTTAAAAGTTCAGATTTAGCCTTTGAGTATTTGGTAAGGGATGGGGGGAAGGGAAGGCTATATAGGTAAAAGCAATATTATGACAGTGATCCCTGAAGGTCTAGGATAAAGGCTAGAACGGAGGCAGGCATAAATAACTTTCATATTCCGGTGCAGCAAGCAGATCTAGTTTTCCAAATGCATGAATGCATGCATTCGACCAATGGGTTTGCATGCATTACATTTTAAGTTCCATCTTCACGTGTACTGTTTGTGTTCCTTAGGTATTATGTTTTATGAATCATTGAACCAAGCGTTCTAAAATGGAGGTTAACCAGTTTATTACCGTCCTTGATTCAGGGTTCTCTCTATAGATCTGGCTAAAGTTGAATAGGAAATAGGCCTAAAATGAAGAAAAAAAATATTATCGACAGAGTTCCTAAACCTTATTCCTACAGATACAGCATAGGCAAAAAAGATTTAAAACAAGGGTGTCAAACTCATTTCAGTGTTGGACTACTTTGGGGAAAAAAATGCATTTTATGTGGGCCAATGGGGTGGGCTCTCATCCAATATTGTGGCAAATCGGAAAGGCTACATTAGCATAAACATGCAAACAGTATTTTTATATCGCTTATTCTGACATTTCTTGTGGTTTTGGTTACTTTTTTGAGGAGGAATCTCAGCCTGTATAATCAGAATGTTTTCCTTATATTTCTTATTTACTGTCCCTTCCTGAAACCAGGTGCCTCTTCATTTTTCACCACTGTATCAAATTTTGGAGTAAGTGATTGAGCTGTGGTGCCCTTGAGTATTGAGCTATTGTTTGTTTCAGTAGAGAGAAAGGGAGAGTGTCTATAAATGTGTAATTGTCGGTCTGTGTATTTATGTGCTTAAGTAAACGTTAGGCTGTGCATGTATGTGCATGTGTAACTGAGTAATTGGATTTGGGTGGATGTGTGAGTGACTGTAGGACTACAGTTTGACTGGATGTGATATGTTTGAGTCAGGTTGGGTGTGGGTATGACTGAGTACAGTATGTTTTTTTGAGTCAGTGGGGGATTCATGTACTCTAGATGGTTCTCAGCTGAGATCTCATTTGGTGTTACTCCAAAACACACATCTACTGGTAATCTTGCCTCTGCGCCAAACAAAGATAGTAAGGTGAATACCCTATGGCATCATTTATGGAATGGTTGTAGGCGTGTACTATCCCCGTGTACCGACAGTAAATGTCCCAATGTCCCAGAACTACCAGATTAACCTAACTCCCACCTAATTGCCTCTCCTCTTACCTCCTCAAGATAACATCTCAACCCTACTATACACATGTAACACCCTAAATTCTCAGCACTCAATCTTATTGTACATATGTAATTAGTTCAGTTTGCACCCCCCGTGTTATCCAAGTTGTTATTCCTGTTCTCTGTAAAGCAAAACATGTTATCCAAGTTGTTACTCCTGTTCTATGTGAAGCCAAGCAGTTTGTTATGCTCATTTTGTTTTATGTAAACCGCGCTGACAATAGTGCGGTATATAAGAAATTGTAATAAATAAAATAAATAATAAATAAATAAATGCTAGCCAGCTAGCATGGGGGGGAGGGGGGAGGGATTCCATGACAGTGAATATTCAACCAGTAGCTGGTTATCACACACTGTCAAAAGTAAGACACCTGGATATCGCCACTGCCCAGTTAGCTGCAGCGCTATCCATCCAAACCAGATATTCAATGGTGGTGGCCGTATATGACTCCAACGTTGAATATCAACATGCAAAGTTCAGCGGCAACAACAAGTCACTGTACAAGTGTTAGCTGTCACCACTGGATATCTCCCCCTCGAGGTCTAGCAGACCTTTGCTGGTAATATTTGTTAATGATGCAGCTCAAGAAGGCGGTGGTTTTCTCATAATGCACTTTCCACAATCTTTACGTAGGCTTCTGCACGAGCACACATTCTTGGGAAGTAAAACTCTGCCTTCGTGAATTTTGAGGTGCAGTCAGTTCCCAAGTTTCTTGTATTATCATGTGAACTTTTCAGCACACAACCTTGAAACCTTTTTGGCAACTCCAATTGTTTTCTGGGATGAACTGTAGAATTATGTGAGACTTTGAGTTTTATACAACGGGAACTCATAACTACATAAGAAATGCCATACTGGGTCAGACCAAGGTCCATCAAGCCCAGTATCCTGATTCCAGCACTGACCAATCCAGGTACACAGACTCCATGTTGCTTATCTCGGAGTAAGCAGTGAATTTCCCTGGTCCACCAAAATGGTGAAGGGGATGGAAGGCTACTCTATGAGGAAAGTCAAATAGGAGAAAATATTTTTTCACTCAGTGCACAGCAACAGGGTTGCGTTTGAATGATAGCTGTTACAGAAACAGTAGGTTTATGGTACCTCTTGGCTTTCTATACATCAAGAAAGATTGGTTCAATTCTCTCTGCCAGTAGGTCAGACTTGCATAGAGAAGGTAGATGGTTTCTGTGCAGACTTGCAGCATTAGTGTGGGCCACGGGTACATTGCCCAGCGAGGTAACTGCTTCTGCCTCACTCAGGCTGGTACCTGGTATTTGTACTCTATCCCATGAATTTTTAATTTTGCCAAGAGTCTCTTATGAGGGACCTTGTCAAAGGCCTTCTGAAAATCCAGATACACTATCAACCAGCTCACCTTTCTCTACCTGTTTATTCACATCTTCAAAAAAATATAACAGATTAGTAAGATAAGACTTTCCTTGTCTAAATACATGTTGGCTATCTACTGTACATGTTCAGTCATTTTATTTTTTATAATAGTTTTTTATCCTTTTGCCAGATACTGATGTCAAGCTAAAGATCGGTGAGTCTGACATCAGTGCTGGGCAAAATGGTAGCAAGCACACCTTGAATATTGTATTCAATTCTGGTCACCATATCTTAATAAGGATATAGTAGAATTAGGAAAGGTACAGAGAAGAGCCACCAAAATGATGAAGGGAAGGGGATGGAAGGATACCCCTATGAAGAGAGGCTAAAAAGGTTAGGGCTCTTGAACTTGGAAAAGAGATGGCTGAGGGGAGATATGATAGAGGTCTATAAAATAATGAATGGGGGCAGGTCAGGTAAACATAGATCAGTCGTTACTCCTTCAAAAAGTAGAAAGACTAGAGGACATGCAATGAAGCTACAATATAATCTATTTAAGACTAATAGGAGAAAATATTTTTTTTCACTCAGTGCATAATCAAACTCTGGAATTCGTTACTGGAGAATGTAGTAAAAGCTGTTAGTGTAGTTAGGTTTAGAAGAGTTTGGACAAGTTCCTGGTGGAAAAGTCCATAAACCACTAGTAAAGATGGGCCCAGGAAATTCACTGCTTATGCTGGGATAAGCAATGTGGAACCTGTGTACCTTTTTTGTGAACCTGACAGATACTTGTGACCTGGATTGGCCACTGTTGGAATCAGGATTCTGGGCTTGATGAACCTTGGTCTGATCCAGAATGGCATTTCTTATGTTCTTAGGAGTTCCCTCTATATGTTCCTTTGATAATGCATCAGCTTCAATATTCACTCTCCCTGGTGATATTTCAAGCTGAAATCTCATATAGCTAGTGCAGCAAGCCATCAGTGTTCTGTGGCATTAAGCTTCACAGTAGTCTGTAAATATAAGAACATAAAAATGCCATACTGGGTCAGACCATTCCTGGGTTGTTGTCTGTGCAAAGTATAAACTTGGCACCGTACTAGAACTTGCCCACCACAGCCCACTTCAATGCCAGGAATTCCACCGATGAGCAGGATCTCTCTTTTCAGGTTCAGACAGTTTTCTGTTAGCAAAAGCAACATGTCTCAGACTTTTTGGGTGCTCCTGGTATAAGACTGTACCTAATCCTTCTTGGCTAGCATCAGTACGTAGAGTGTAGAGCAATCAACTGTCTGCAAAAGCTAACAATGGAGCATGAGTCACACGTCAGATAATCCTCCAAAATGCTTATTTACATTCCTTTGTCCACCTTGGGCCACATGGTTCAGATAGCTTGAAATATTTGATTCCGGATTTTAGAGCCTTATTTCCTCCTTTTGTGTGATCTGTTAGAAGGTTTACTATATGTTTTGTATGAATCTTCTAAAGAAGCCACACAATCAGAGGAAAGATCTCAGGGTTTTCAGATCTGTATGGCTGTCTCAAGTAGTAAATGCTGCTATATTGTCTGGACTAGTAGCAATACCCTTCTCAGACACAATATATCCTACATACTTTACTTGAGGCAAGCATAATTGATACTTGTCCAGAGATAGTTTAAGTCCTTGGACTTCCAATCTATCGAATGCCTTCATCAGTCAGACCTTGTGTGCCTCTAATGTTCTTCCTAAGACAATGAGGTCATCCAGATATATTAATACTTCAAGGAAATTCATGTCTACCACTGTCCTTTCCATGAGTCTTTAGAATGTACTTGGAGCTGCAGTGATCCCTTGGGGCATCCATTCAAATTTTTCACTTTCTTTCATGGGTATCTGGTAGTTCCCACTCCTAAGATCTAGTACTATGAACCATTTCTATACATCAGATAGTTCAGCAGATCATCTGTCCTCAGCAGTGTATACTGATTCTGGATGGTTCTATTATTTAAGATACTGTACTCTATACACATCTGCATTGATCCATTTTACTTTCTAGCCACCAATATAGGTGAAGC
The DNA here is from genome assembly GCA_033557465.1 of Ichthyophis bannanicus. NCBI lineage: Eukaryota > Metazoa > Chordata > Amphibia > Gymnophiona > Ichthyophiidae > Ichthyophis > Ichthyophis bannanicus. The sequence goes on from CM066040.1 coordinate 66,596,859, forward strand.
ATAGGGACTGCTCGATTCTTTGATGATGCCAGCCTCTAGAAGTTCTTGAAGGTTCTTTTTGACAAAATCTATGTCTCCAGGTGCCAAACATCTTACGGAATGGGATTGTATCATGAAGGAGTAAGGGATGTTCTTCTCCTTTAGCCAGGTTGACATCCCATTTATGGGTTGAAAATATGTTTAGTCTACTTGACATTTGACTGGTCAATCTGTCTTTTGGGACAATTTCTCTAAATGGGTTAGTTTAGGGAAGCAAGACCTAGGCCACATTGGGTACCAACAAAATTTTTGTTGACATTGACTGAACTAGCTCTGAAACTGAATTATTCTGTCTTCAAACATGACTTTTTTCAGCAGATTTCTGGCACCGCAATGAGTGCCACCTTTGTACTGTCATTGGCAAACTTGTTTATTGATTCTTTTGAAAAGCAATGGATATATCCTTGTCAATTTTGAATCTACATTCAAGGATGGTTTAGAAATATTGATGATATCTTTTTGTTGTGGAGTGGATCACACATACTTTTGAATGATTTTTTCAATTACCTGAATGGCTGTGATGTTAACATCAACTTTGAAATAAGCATTCAACATCAGTCAACCCATTTTTTGGATGTTAGTAGTATAATGGGTACACTACTCATCAAACTGATTGACAGGTGAGATAAGGATGACAGGAGCCAATCAGCATTCACTTCCGGTGTATGTCCCGCCTTAGGCCATGCCTCCTCCCATAGAAGTGAATGGTGAGTTAGCCCCACCCACTCCCACCCCCAAACTGTTGACAGGTACCAATCAGCGTCCACTTACGGTGTATGCCCCGTCTTAGGCCATGCCCCCTCCCATAGAAGCGAATGGTGAGTTAGCCCCACCCACTCCCACCCCTAGGCGTGGCCACCGCCCCCACTTGACACTCCTCCACCCCGCCCCAAGGATGACATCACCCAATCAGCGTCCACTTCTGGGTTTGTGCCACACCCACGTCCCGCCCCACAATATGGCATTAGCCAATCAGCACCCACTTCTGGGTTTGTGCCCCACCCACAGCCTCCCACCCTCAACCATGCCACTGCCTACATCATCGGAAATGACATCACCGGAAACAGGGTGTCATCAGAAATGGACTGTCCCTTTTTGCTGACATCACTGGAAACAGGGTGTCATCAGAAAAGCACCGTGTCCTTTTCCGATGACCTCAGCGGAAGCAGAATGACTGACTCTGGAAATGTGTTTTGCTTCTGGTTAATGTTTACATCTGCAAAAAGCAGGAACTCTGTAAAACAAAAAATGCTTTTCTCTCTCCCACTGCCCCAGTTCTTTTTTCTCACAAAAGATTCTTAGCACAGCACAGGGCTTTTCACAGAGGCACAGACAGGGTAGAAGCTTTTCTTTACAAATGTTAAACCTCAATTAACACATCTTTTGTTAGAGAAACCAGTACTGTCCATGTGATAGAATTTTGCTTTTAAGACCTCATGGTTAGAGAGAAATATTCTGGCAAACACAGTGTAGTTCAGACTGAAAAAAAAAAAAGATGTTTCGTCATTCTGGGGAATGTTTCTATTGTTTGTTAGCTCCTTTATAGTTAGTTATGTCTGACGCCGTTTTTCAGCAAGGAGTTTTGCGGTTTTGAACCCTGGAAGAAGCCAGTATTGGCGGACTGAAAAGTTTTTGCTGCAGATAAAACTTTGAAACCCCTGAAGAAGCCTTTTGGTGAAAAGAAGATCTTTGTTGGGTGTTTGCAGTATGGGGGTATCAGGTGTTTGGAGAATGACGTGTTGGTGTCTGTCTCCGTAAAGGAGAGTGATTGCTGGATTGTGAGCCTTCTGGAGTTTAGAAAAGTATATGTGTTTTCAAGCCTGGACTTTTGCGTTCAAAAGATAAGTAATTATGTATCTAATAGTCAAGCTTGGCTACTAAATTGCTGATTTCTGGCTCTCACTTGTTTGCAGGTGACGTCACCTTCTTGTCCATTAGAATGAATTTGGAATGGTTGGTTCTGAAAACTTTGAAAGTTTAAGACTCTAAGAAATTCATAGTGAAAAAGAAGTTTATAGTGAGAAAATTACACAGGTACACGAAAAAAATTTTTTTTTAAACTGCCTCTAATGTTTCGATTGATTTTTACGTTTTTTGGTGCGCTGAATCCAAATCTGGTAACCAATTTGCTCCATCACGTACAGATTTTTTGCTACATTGGGTTAGCAGTTTGAGGTGAACGTTTCAGATTGAGTGCGATCGAGATAAAAGTTTCTTGGATGAATTTATTTATTTATTTATTTATTTAGTAAACACTTGTATACCGCTGCTTCCTACGATCTTTATACTAATTGTTTAGTAGTTATTCAAATAAGAATAAAGAAAATTGTAACAAGGCAGCACATAAGAATAGAGTAATGTCAACAAAACACACTGTGATGGTAGCAAAATTGTCTGCACTTAAAACAGCCACATACATGTGCACAAACATTGAGCATATAAGAGCGAGGTTAGACACAAAGCAAAGCAAAGAAATGTGCAAAAAATGTTGTACAGGTATGTATGTAAGAATAGAAAACGCAAACCGCACCATTGCAATACATGAAGACAAACACCCGATGGTGTGAAAATAAAATTCTAATAAATGAGATCCGACACTGTGGTAATAACTAGCAAATTTTTATTTCAAAGTAAAAACACGATATTTGTCAACACAGTTTAGATTTTAAAGTCATTCTTGGGTCAATCAATCTCCTGGTGGGCCCGTTTCTTCTTCCCCTGAATGTTTCTCTTGGTGCGCTGCTTGGCATATTTTTCATCTGGGGTTTCCCACAGCAGCAACCAGCAGAAATCAGCCATCATAGTGGTGTTCCATCTTCCTTGGTACCTTCTCTCTGCGTCCTTGATGTCCTGGTGAAACCTTTCACCTTGTTCTTCACTGTACGCCCCCAAGTTTTCGGGAAAGTAGTTCACATGGGAGTGCAAGAAATGGACTTTCAGGCTCATGTTACAGCCTTGTTCTTTGAAGGCATTGAGCATCCTGGCAACAATATCCTTATAGTTCTCATCCCGCCTGTTCCCCAAGAATTTGAGAACAACATCCTTGAAGGAATCCCAGACTTCTTTTTCCTTCTCAGACATCGTTTCAGCGAATGCTCCATCTGAAATGAGTTTCCTTATATCAGGGCCAACAAACACTCCTTCCTTTAGCTTTGCTTCAGAAAGTCGGGGAACTTTGAGCAAAGGTACCGAAAGCACTCACCATCTTTTGGAAGGGACTTGATGAATTGCTTAATGAGACCCAACTTAATGTGGAGAGGTGGTAATAGAATTTTATCACGAGGTACCAAGCTCTCATGAAGAACATTTTTCTCACCGGGTCTCAAATACTCCCGAATTGGCCAGTCTTTTTTCCCCCAGTGTAGGTCGCGGGCCCGGCTATCCCACAAGCAAAGGAAGCAGGGATATTTGGTGAAACCGGATTGCTGTCCTAATAGCATGGATAGAATTTTAAAGTCTCCACAAATCATCCACTTATGCTCATCATAACGAATCTTCTGAAGAATCAGGGCCAAATTCTCGTATTTTTCTTGGAGAATAACAGAGTGAGCAATAGGAACTGAAGCGAATGTGTTGCCATTATGAAGAAGAACACCTTTTATGCTGTCTTTTGACGAATCAATGAACAGCCGCCATTCAGCAGGATCATACTTGAGTTTAAACTTTTCCATCACTCCGTATATATCGTTGCAAAATACCAAATCTTCCTCTTTGCTGAAATACTTTAAAAATTGTGTCTCGCGGTTGCGGTACCAATAAAAAGTTGTTCCTGGTGACAATAGATTTTTCTGTTTAAGCCGAGAACCTAGCAGTTGGGCAGCATCTTTTGGGAGTCCTAAATCCCAGACTAAATCATTCAATTCAGCTTGAGAGAAAAGTTCAGGTTTCGGATCTGGTTCAGTTTCAAACTCGGAAGTACTGGACTCATCGGGAAAAGCCATCTGATGAGTCTCATCATGATCAGAACCGTCCACACAAATATGATCCAAAGATTTTGGTGGTTCAGGCACAGGTACTTCGTTGCTATGAGGCATAGGCCTAATTGCTGAGGGAAGGTTGGGGTAACTTATTACGTTCTTATTTTTTAAGTTGTATCCCTTCACAATGCAAGAGCAAAAATAGCAGTCATTGCTGTGGTCTCTTTGTTCACGCCACATCATAGGTATTCCGAAACAAAATGCTTGTTTTTTACCTTTCATCCATAAGCGTAGATCTTCCTCACATGTCTTGCACACTTTGTGAGGAGCCCACGGTTTGTCTTGATCGCCTAACTTCAAACCGAAATAGGCGAAATATACTTTTTTAATAAATGCAGAAATGTTCCTCTGCCGCTTTTTCACGGTATATTCCCCACAAATAAAACAAAAACTGTCCGGAGAGTTGACGCAACCTCTGGCTCTGTGAGCCATCACAAATACACAGCACTGCAAACTACAACTGTAGTGAACCACTTCGGAATAAAGCTGGATTACGACTGAGCAAACAAAAGGTAATAATGAACTTGCAAGAAACTGAAATTTGACAGGAACGTTCATGTCGCAACCACCGTGTTTGAGCGAGCGAGCGAACGAGGCGAGGCGAACAGGAAAGAACATGCGCCAGCGCGAGTACTGGATTTAGCCCCCCGCCTCCCAATTGTCCTGTTAATGTATAAAATGAATACAAAACACTCTAAAATATCATGAGGGAGTGTTTCTAGTTAGTTAACCATTACAACCTCTATTTTGGGCCAAGAAAATAAACTGCAGTCGGCTAAAAAGAAATTATGTGAACATTCCTTATATGGGTAAGAAATCTAATTTTGCAAGAAAACGTGACGTGATGGAACATTTTGGCTATTTTTCCTGGATTCAGCACCCCAAAATCTATAGGCATCAGTTGCAAAACTGGAGGCAGTTTTTTGGTAGTGTACCTGTGTTATTAATGCTGAAAAGTACTTATCAGGATTTAACTTAATATTTTGATAGGTACTATTTATTAGATAATATTTAATAAACTTTAAAATTAGGGGAGGTTGGAGATCAGTGATGTGAGCGTCTGCTAGCTCCTATGGTGGAATTTTTCACCAAATGTAGGGCATACAGCCATCCTGAGATCTCATTTACCCTAGAATAGAATATGTTAACTTCCGTTAGACAGATTGTTGTGAGGCTTATATGAGACCCTTGTGGGTGACTATATTTACTAGCTAAGAGATTTTGTTGGTGTGTTAAATTAGGCTCTTAGATAGTCTTGTTGTGTGGTTAGTTTTGCATATACCATGAGAGTTATGAACCTCACTCCTAAGCCGGGGTACTGTATGTGGAGTATGCTCTCAGTCTCTTAAATTTACTGCTAATGCTCGGCATAGTACTTGCATTGTGCCAAACAGAGCCTCCATCTGGAGTTCATAAGTTGTAATATGTATGAGAAATGGAAATTCTGGTTAATCAAGCCTGCGACAACCAACACAATGGGTATCTATTGGCCACATTTTCTTAGTCTCTGACTGCATTTCTGGGTATATGAAGATCTTCTTCCTCCAAACATGATTCATAGAATAATTGCTTGGGACTGATACTGCTGTAATCTATGCCATTCTATTATTCTTCTCCTTTACCACTAAGTCCAACTTGTCTTTCCAGTGAGGTCAAACGAGTGAATATCCAAAACGGAACCATGCTGGATTAATTGTCCCAACTTCTGCCTTCTGCTGGTAGTGTCATGTACTAACAGAATGTATTTTGAACACATAGACAATCTTTAATGCTTTATCTTCTTCTTGGATTCATTTTGAACCCAGACATGCTCCTCATGATTCAAGCATAGCAGAGGCTGGTAGAATCCATTGCTGCACTAATAGTCCACTAGTTAGATGATTCACTGGAGGATCCTCTATCATCAGGAGTTGTTTCCCCATTCCAGGCGAAAGCTCTACATAGCCGACAACTGTGGTTACACTTTCAGAAAGCAATGTCACAGGCTCCTGGGAAGAATAGCATACAGGACCCAAGTTGTCTTCAAGGTGCAGGGGGTGGTACTGTTTTGCTCTAGCATAGGTCTCCTGACACAGAGGATGGATGGTTACTTCATGAGCACAGTCACCACCCACCACTTCCTGGCATTTCTGGGACAACTGTCCAAAAATGCTGGCGTTGGTATCTATGATGATTGGAGTGCTCTCCCTTCCTTTCACTTCCAGGCACACCAGTGTTATCACTGGTACCGTCTCTCAGATCCCTGTGATATTCTCAGGGACATCTACTTCTGTCATCACATAGCCTGGATATGGGAATTAAACTTGGATAAGTCAGAAGCTTTACCTATACAAGTAGAGATATGGGAAAAATGGCAAAGGAAGTGTCTGCTGAGATGGCCGGATAGCATATTTAATTATCTGGGGATAAAGTTACCTAACAAGCTGTACAACTTAAATGTGGAGATGCTGTTTAAAGATATGAGCATGATGTTTACAAAATGGAGGGATCTTCCTCTTTCATTAGGAGGCAGAATTGTGCTGTTTAAGATGGTACTTTTCCCTAGTACCTTAAAGTTACGTGACATATACAGTGAATGGATTCTTATGGAAAGGGAGGCAAGCCAGAATGAAGGGTGGCACACTAAAGAGGCCTTGGATATATGATAGGACGGGACTGGCAAATTTGGAAAGTGTGGTGGCGAGACTGTAGTAGAGCCTGAGAAAATGGTGAAAAAACTCCAGCTAAATAAAAAAACTGCATTCACAGAGCTGTTGATAGTGAGCCACGCCCCAGCTCCAAGGTAACCAGGGGAGGTGACGAGGATTACCCAGGGGTGGAGCTTGAGGCTATAGGGCATTCACACTCATATAAGCTCAGGGAAGCAGGGGAGAACACGGGAGAGAACACAAAGGAAGGAAGGAGGTGTGCATCCACCGGGGAGGAGGTTTCCACCAGGAAAGGAGAGACCCCGGGTGAGAGAGTAATCACCAGGGAAGGTGTATCCAAGAGAGGAGACTCTTGCAAGGAAGCAGGAAGTAAGGAAACCAGGAGGAACCCTGTGAGAGGAAGGTGTTCCAGCAGCTGTCTCAGGAGGAATCCCTATTGCATGCAGCATTCAGGAAGCTCTAGTTCTGAAGGTAGTTCAGCTTGTAAGAGAATTACAGCTGGCTGGGAGGACGGGAGAGTTTGCCCTGTGGAAAATGCTGGTTATAAGCAATGTACGAGAGTGTCCTTAGGAGAGCCGGTAAGAAGTGTGTCCTCTTCAGCAACGTCTGGGAAGAGACTGGGTGCTAGAAGAAAGGTGAGCACATTGGAAACCTTACAAAGTTTGATAAAGGATAAGGATCTCCTCAAGCCTTCCAGTGTCACTCAGCGTAAAGAGGAATCCCAGTGGGGAAAGGTTTTAAAGTTGTTACAAAAACTAAAACCTGCAGTTCCAGACGCTGAGTCCAGCCAGGTGGCAATTGACTTAGATGATGAGAGCATGCAGATAGATGAATGTGCTTCAGATAATGTTTCCTCGGTTTCGGAAATGAATTGCTCATTCTGTGTGTGCCAGAAGTGAGAAAGCTCTAAGGTTTTAAAGTTATAGAAAACCCAAGAAGCTTATCTAAGTGCTTAACCTGCTGGAGAATTATGCAAATGAAGTGCTAACGTTCTTGTGCTAGCCAGGAAGATTCAAAGGACTGATTTGAATGCTTGCAGCCTGGAAGCAAATGTTTAGCAGCTTGAAGGAAAGGAAGCAAATGTTTAGCAACTTGTAGAAAAGAAGTGAAGTGCTGTACAGAGCTCAGCTGAAGTAGAGGTTTGTGCTGAACCAAGCCAGGAACCTAAAGCTAAAATCTTTAATGAAGGAAAAGATTTACTGCTGTGTTAAACAAGCTGAGAAACAGTGCTGCTGTGTTTGCTATAACGGTTTGCTATGAAGTTTTTCTTTCCTTTTTCAACGGAGAAGCATCCAATTTATGTTGTTGTAATTGTGAACTGCTGAAAAGAAAAGTTCATTGGCTAAGAAGAAAAAAATAATAAATTTCCTGTTTGCCTTGAAAACCCCGGCCATTCTTTACTACACAACTACACTACCCAGCAGCCTTGGCTCTGGGAATCCAACTAACAGAAAAGGGACATTAAGAGGTACGCCCCTTACTCCTAGGCAACCGCCTAGCCAGTAGGGGCGCGACAAAAGTTATAATTTCACTTGTACCCTGCAACATCTAACTGTCTTTTTGAGACCGAATGCACGGATAGATTACGAGGAATTTTTAGCTACTCTACTAGCACTTAAATATATTATGCATATGAAAACATCTCAAATGGATGCAGAGATGAAAGGAACCACATTATTTACCTTGGCCGAGGTGATATGGTGGTATGTAAGTAGCAAATTGAAGTGTTCAGCGCAGAGCTCGGTGTACCTGTGTACCGGTATGTGGGAATGAAGATTTCCTTCCTGGGATAAGAAGGAAAACTTTCTGTAAGAGGACTGAATTGTGTATTTCCCAGATAGAACATCTAGTGGCAGAGGATGGAACTCTTCTAATGTTTGAGTTGAAGACCTATACGGGCAAGGATAATTTTGTGTATCCTCGGGTTCATAATCACTTATGAACATTGAAGCAGGAGGATCTAGTAGTGAGACATTCATGTTGGCAGAAAGTATGTATGTATACATATGAAGTAGCACCTTTACAATTGATGTGCATGCACACACTGGGGCATGTTTATTAAACATTAATGCATGTTAATAGCTGTTGATGTGCGTTAAATGCTGCTGCAGCCGTAGAAATAAAAGAGGCCTCAGGGCACTAAATGCATGCTAATTCATGTTAACCTTTAAGAAACATGCTTCAATGTGCACAAAAAACATGAATGTATGAAAATGTGAAAAAACAGTGAAATTTGCAAAATCTTTGTTTAAAACAAAGACTAAGGGCCCCGCAAGCTGTCCGGGCCCAATTTCCCCTCTGGCTCTCCCCATAAGTCCAGAGCATCAGGTGGAATAAGCAGCACAAAACTCATGACCGTTGCCATTTATTGTTTGTTTTATTTACGCTGCTTATCCTTGAATCCTTTGTTTAATTCTTGTTTATATTTGATCATACACTCTATTGCCACCCCATGCTTATTTATTATTCCTCTCCTTTCCTATACCTTTGCTCCACTTTACTTTGTCATCCTTTACCTCATTCTCCCTAATTGTTCTTCTCCTTCCCTTTCCTGCCCTTGTCCGTTTTTCCCTGTGATGTGTAACTTATCTAATCTTATCCATATCCCCCTCCCCTTTCCTCCCTTTCTCCCTCCCTCTCCTGGTGTTATCCTCCCCAATCCTGGACTTCCTAAAAATCTGCCTTTTTCTGTTAAGAGCAACTCAAAGAACCTGTCTAACCTTATCTCATGGATCTCCATTGGTTACCTATACACTCCAGGCTAACATATAAGATTCTTCTAATAACATTCAAGATCATCAACAACTTCGCCCCCGATTCTCTCAAGGACCTCATCACACCTACTCCGAACACTAGAACCAGAAGGACGGCAACAGACAACACATTGATTATTCCTAAAGACTCAATAAAGTGCTCACAAACAACCAGGAGAAGAACCTTTGCCTACTTCGCACCAAAATGTTGGAATGACCTACCTCCGGAAATCAGAGCGACACGAGACCTGCTACAATTCCGGAAAGCAATAAAACACCACCTCTTTCTGCTTCATTTCACCCAAGCTGCCACCCCCGGCCCCAAGAAACCATTCACCTTCCCCTACTAGAGCCCCCTACATAACTTAACGCTCTAGCCCCAAGCATTCTCTTTTCTACCCAGAAGCATCTCATGTACTTTCAGATCATGTATCATCTATTATGTCATATCTTATGTATATAGTTTTATGGACTCCTCATCCATTCTGTTATATGTCAATATGTAAATAGTTACCCATGTTCTCCAAGTTCTATTCCCTGTTATAATGTAAATTCAATCATTCTTTTCTGATCTGAATACTCTTTGTTGAATGTAAACCGCACTGATAACAGCGCGGTATATAAGAATTGTTAAATAAATAAATAAATAAATAAATAAATAAATCTATATCCCTCTACTTTCCCTCTCCTCTCTCCCTTTTTCTTGTGCCCTGTGGAATGCACATTCTGTTTCTAATAAACTTACTTTCACACATGACCTCTTTATCTCCAACGCTCTTCATCTTCTTGCTCTTACCGCGACTTGGCTCCTCCCCGACAATACCATGTCTATTGCTACCCTCTGCTATGGTGGCTATCAGTTTTCCCATATGCCTCGTCCCACTGGCCATGGTGGTGGTGTCGGCCTTCTCTCCCCCTCTTGTCAATTCCAGTCACTCCTCCTGCCTCAGTCTCACTCTTTCCTCTCTTTTGAGATCTACTCCATCTGCCTCTTTGCACCTCTTTCTCTCCGGGTTGCTGTTATCTATCAACCTCCCGACTTGTCTGCTTCCTCTTTTCTCTTTGATTCTTGGCTCTCCCTCTTCTTTAAACCTACCTCCCCTACTCTTATTCTTGGAGATTTCAACATCCATGTTGATAACCCCTCTGATCCTCTAACTGTAAAGCTCCTCTCCCTTACCTCCTCATTTGGCCTTCATCTCTGTTCCACTGCCCTCACTCACCAGCTTGGCCATTGTCTTGATCTGATATTTTTCTCTTGCTCCTCACCCTCTAACTTTCATAGCTCAGTTCTTCCTTTATCTGATCATCACCTTCTTAGCTTTAATCTTCACCTCCTTCTGCCTCAGCCTCGTCCTATCTCTTCCACCCTATTTAGGAACCTTCTTTCCATTGATCCCCGGCTCTCTCTTCCACCATTTCTCCACCTCTCTCTTCTACTTTGTCATCCAGGTCTGTTGATGACGCTGTATTGTCCTATAATGCTGCTCTCTCCTCAGCTCTGGATATTCTTGCTCCACCCACCCCTCCTCCTGTGAGACGTTCTGTACCACAGCTTTGGCTCTCACCCTCCATTCGCTATCTTCACTCCTGTGCCTGCTCTGCTGAACGTGCCTGGCTCAAATCCCGCTCCTCTGAAGATTTCCTTCATTTCAAATTTATGCTTTTCTCCTTCCAGTCTGCCTTAGTTCTTGCCAAGCAGGACTTTTATGTCTACCTTACTAATTCTCTTGCTTCTGATCCTCGCCATCTCTTCACTGCTCTCAACTCTCTCCTTAAAGTGCCTCCACCTCTAGTCCCTCCCTCCCTTCCTGCCCAAACCCTGGCTGATTATTTCCATGATAAAATCCACAAGATCATCCTCCAATTCCCCACTAAGTCTGCTAATTCCCCTCTTCCCCTTTCCCTCTTCCACTCCCCTCCCCCCTTCCCATCCTACCCTCTCTTCCTTTCCTTCGATTTCTGAGGAGGAAACTGCTCACCTTCTCTCATCCTCCAAACTTACCACCTGCTCCTCTGATCCTATCCCCACCCGTCTCCTCTCACCCATCTCTGCTACCCTTGTCCCCTCCATCTCCCATATCCTCAACCTCTCGCTCTCCACTGCTATTGTCCCTGTTGACTTCAAGAATGCTGTGGTCACACCTCTCCTTAAAAAACCCTCACTTGATCCCTCCTCTCCTTCTAATTATCATCCCATCTCCCTCCTTCCCTTTATTTCTAAACTGTTAGAGCGTGCGGTTCACCACGCTGCCTTGACTTCCTTTCCTCTCATGCCCTCTTGGATCCCTTACAGTCTGGCTTTCGTCCTTTGCACTCTACTGAAATGGCCCTTGTCAAAGTTTCGAGTGACTTGTTCCTGGCAAAATCTAAAGGCCTTTACTCGGTCCTTATTCTTCTTGACCTTTCTGCTGCTTTTGACACTGTTGATCATGATCTTCTCCTTGACACTTTGTTCTCGCTTGGCTTTAAGGACTCTGTTCTTTCCTGGTTCTCCTCCTATCTATCCCATCGCTCATACAGTGTGTCTCCTCCTCCTCTGCCTCTCTGCTCCCTGTTGATTTATTTATTTATTTATTTATTTAAAGTCTCTTTTATACCGCGCTATTCAGCATCAGCGCGGTTTACAATAAACAGTGAACATACACATTTCCAAATGTGTTGATGTACCTCAGGGTTCTGTCTTGGGTCCACTCCTCTTCTCTCTCTATACCCAGTCCCTTGGTGTGCTCATTTCCTCCCATGGTTTTCAGTACCATCGTTATGCTGATGATTCCCAGATCTACCTCTGTACTCCTGATCTCTCTTCTTCAATCCAGACCCGGATCTCTAATTGCCTTTCTGCTATTGCTGATTGGATGTTCCATCGCCGCTTGAAATTGAACATGGCCAATACCGAACTTCTCATCTTTTCCCCTAAAATTTCCCTTCCTCTTCCTCCTTTTTCAGTCTCTGTGAATGGCTCTGTTCTCTATCCTGTTCCCTCAGCTCGCAATTTAGGGGTTATTTTTGACTCTTTGCTCTCATTCTCCACACATGTTCACCTTGTCGCCAAGACCTGCTGCTCCTTTCTCTTTAATATTGGCAAAATCTGCCCTTTTCTTTCAGAACATACTACTAAAACGCTCATCCATTCACTTATCACCTCTCACCTTGATTACTGTAATCTGCTTCTTGCTGGTCTTCCACCGAGTCATCTTTCACCCCTTCAGTCTATTCAGCATTCTGCTGCCTATTTGATCTTCAGCCAACCTCGTTTTGCCCATATCACTCCTCTCCTCAGGTCTCTTCACTGGCTCCCTATTCGTTTCCGCATCCAGTTCAAGCTTCTCCTACTGACCTATAAATGCATTCATTCTGCAGCTCCTCTTTACCTTTCTTCTCTCATTTCTCCTTATATCCCCCCTGGTGAACTCCGCTTTTCTAGCCAACTGCTTCTTGCTATGCATTTCTCCTCTGTTGCCAACTCCAGGCTTCACTCTTTTCACCTTTCAGCACCCTACGCCTGGAATAGACTTCCTCTGTCTATACGTCAGACATCTTCTCTGACCCTCTTCATATCCAGGTTGAAAGCTCACCTCTTTGCTTCTGCCTTTGGTTCATGACTTATCTGTTCTCCTCCTCTTCCCTTGTCTTGTTTTCACCTGTTCCTTTTCTTTTCCCTTGTTCTTACCTTTTTCCTTTGTCTTGTTTCTCCTCTTATCCTTCCGTTGCCTTTGTTCTTTCCTCGTGCTTCGCCTTCTTTGTTTTGTCTTTTTTAGATTGTAAGCTCTATTAGGCAGGGACTGTCTATTTTTGTCTTTTTCTGTATAGCGCTGCATGCCTCTGGTAGCGCTTTATAAATACTCAGTAGTAGTAGTATGATCAGGCATGGGGGGTGGTCCCTGCCATCCGATCCAGACCACAGCATGCCAGCCATGGGTCGGGCAGTGGGGAAGAGGGTGGGCTGAGGCCACGGAAGTTGGGGAAATCTGTAGGGAGAAGGTCCCCACAGGTGACAGGGGCACACTGGGCCATCCTCGGGCCCAATTCTGGTTCCAGTGGTTCAGAATTGGGTCCAAACAGGCCCATCTTGCTTGGGGCTATTCGGATAGCCCGGATGTGAATCGAGCTCTAATTGAACTTGTTTGGTCATTTATAACTAGGGCTGGTGCTGCTTTTTTGGCTGGCCCCCACTCGTCCCTGTTGTCACTGTTGTCCCCACCCTCACCGATTCCAGTGGAGCCCTTCACAAGCCTCTCTTTTGTCCCATGTTGAAAATTCTGAGAGGGTGGCCGTGTTAGTCTGGAGTAGCAAAAATGACAGAGGTAGGTGGCATCTTTTAGAAGACAGATTGATCAGTCAAATGTCAAGTAAAGTAAACATATTTTCAACCCATAAAAAGCTCATACCTCAATATATTTGTTAGTGTAAAAGATGCCAGGATAAGCATCCACCTAGAATGGAGCAGCACCGCAATGGTTAAGACAGCAGCCTGGGACCAGAGAGATCAAGGTTCAAATCCTACTTGTACTTCTTATGGCCTTGAGCATGTTACTTAATCCTCCATTACCTCAGGTACAAACTTATATTGCTAGCCCTGCAGGGACAAGGAAATACCTATTGTAAGTGATTGTAACTTGCCTTGATCTAATATTGGAAAGGTGTGAGCTAAATACTAATACTAATAAATCAAAGTGCTACAAAGTAGAAAGCAGCATGGGGCTTTGGAGTCCATGGACGGGGCTTGGAGTCCATCTGCAACATTACATTATCACATGATGTAGACTATAGAATTTATGCAGACAATATAATGTTATTCACACCTTCAACACCACAGACCCTAATTACATGAAGATCACCAACTGCTTCAATGATATCAATGAATGGCTCAACTCAGTTAACTTCGCAGTTAACCTGAAGAAAACTGAAGTTCCACATCAACTACATCTCACTTGAAATAAAAAAAGAAATAAAATACCTTGGGATTTACCTTGATCAAAATCTTGATCTGACCAAACACATTCATATGACTACCAACATCATTTACAATAAAACCAAAATGCTACAACATCCGAGTCCTCTGCTTTCCCACACTGACTTCCGCACAGTTGCTCAAGCTCTGATATGCCCACATTTTGACTACAGCAACACCATACTCCATGGACTCCCCAAGAAAAAGCTAAAGCCCTTACAACTTGCTCAAAATATGGTTGCACGTACAATAATGCGAACTGAAAGATCCAATCACATAACACCCATCCTGTTCCAACTCCACTGGCTCCCAATACTTCAAAGGATCAAATTCAGAGCTCTAATAAACATTTTCAAAATAATAAACAACATAACACCAACTTACCTCAGCACACTGATAAACATGCAACAGCACAGAAGAACAAAAAGAGTCAACTTGAACAACACACTATCCATTCCTAAGAATGTAAGAAAAACAAATCAATCAACAACCAACAGAGCATTTTCACTCTACGCCCCTACTCTTTGGAATAATCTACCTAACACCCTAAGAGAAATCAAAGACTTGACGCAATTCAGAAAACGCCTCAAAACATTCATCTTTACAGGCTATCAATGTGATCAATCACCATAGACCTCAGTCATATCACGAACCAACAGTTCAACAACTTCCCCTCATATCATATCTATTGCTACACTCACTATCCACATAACCCTATCTTATCTCCCCAGACCTCTAGCAATCATATCTTAATTAAATAGTTATCACATTCCATGTTATTGTTAACTTTAACTGTTCTCTTTAATTGTTCCCTGTAAACTGCCTCTGGCAGTAGTTATGTTTCATATAAACCGCTCCGATTACCTTGACAAAGAGGTGTATAAATAAATAAATAAATAAATGTGCTGTATGTCGGACTTGTCCTTGGCTCCTCTTATACAGCTTACTGTTATTGAGGGGCAAGTATGCATCAAACATGCTGCAGGGACATGGGTTCTAAAGCCCCAAGCTTCTTTTTGTTTTGCCCATTGATTGCTGCCATTCGTCCTACAGCTTGGCCTGACCGGCTCACTGTGCTGACCGTAGCGCCCTCCCATGACTGCTCCCCTGTGCGATCATAGTTTGCATAGTGAGTCACATGGTCCTGGAGCTGAATGTGTTTCATGATCGTGAGCGACTAGCAATGATTTGTAAGAATGAATTAGGAATGCAGACATAGCAAGAGGAGCTTCTTCATGCTTTAGCCTAGATACCACAGTTTGAACTGTAACTCCCTCAGTTCAGCATTACTTACTAAGTGTTAGGTAGGTCATATTTTGCCCCCAATAAAGGCTACAGAGCAGATGCAGAAGGTCTGTGAGATATCCAAAATGTAGGGTCCCATGAGCTACATTGAGCCATACGTTTTGGGGATGCCCCAGGGTTGCAGACTTTAGAATCAGATTCACCAGTTTATAGAGCAAACTTTGGGTAAGACTTTTGAAATATCACCTCGGATGGTGATGCTGGACATTTGTGATAATTTGAATATAAATGGAGCGGGGGAGAAGCTGTGGGTCTGAAAAACCTGGCTGAAAAGCAAAGAAGTGTATCATGATCAAATGGATCCAAGAAAGGTGACATTTTGCTTACCAGATAATTTCCCCTGAGTCCTGCTAGACTAGTCCCCCTACCAGCAGAGGTGGAGACAGAGAAAATCTTCCAGAGGTTATGGCTATGTGGCCAAAGTAAGGGGCAACAAAGTCTGGCATAACTTTTGCCACAGAAGCTAAACGGGCAAATGCTGAATATCACCACTGCCTGATTAGCTTCTTGGCAATCTGGGCAACCTGGATATCAAGTGCCAGGGATGGATATGACCCCAGCATTAAAATTCAGCAGTGGTGGCCACCATTGACTATCAGGCTCCCTACATCTTTATTCATTTCATTATTCAAAATCAACACATACACATCAGAAAAATTGTATCTTTTAACTGCCCCATGTGATTTTCCAGCACAGTGGCCACTTCCATTCATTCTCTGAAACTGTCCCAACAAACCTTTCTCCCATGAATTACGTATGCCCATTTCAGCCTGATCTTTGCATCTAAAATGTCATTTGCTATGCTCACCTGCCTTGCCTGCGTGAGTCAAGGTCAAACCATTTCTACTTCTCTGCCAAGCAGTCCAATGCGTCTTTGCCATTAACACAAAAAAATGTTTCAACTAATTGTTAATACTGATGCATCTTTGTTTTATGGTTTTTTTTTCAATAACAATAACAATACTGAGAAAAAGAAAGAATATAAAACAAAATAAAATTAAAGATATTAGAGGGCATTTTCAGCAGCATACTTAAAGCAACTTGCCATCACTGCTTTAATTTAAATCGGATATAAAATGCCTGGGCCATATCCGGCCACCAGCATTGACCATCTGGTTTGCCCAGATAGTCAATTAGCTATCAGGTCAGTGACAATATTCATCTGCTATCTGGTTACCATAAGGGCTTAAAGTTAGAATAGGTGAATGGAGGTTCTAATGTTAACCCTTTGTGCTACCCAGTTAGCGGCAGAATATTGCAGCTAACCACATAGCGGTGGCCAGCGAACTTGTCTATTCAGTGGCAGAAAACATGTAAGTTCCACTGCTGAATTTCTGGTCTTAGTTTAAGCAGCAGGGGCTAGGCGTTTTATTAAGCCTGGTAAGTATGATCATAATATATGTCATACTGGGTCAGACCAAGGTCCATCAAGCTCAGTATCCTGTTTCCAACAGTGGCCAATTCAGGTCACAAGTACCTGGCAGTTTCCCAAAAAGACACACAGGTTCTACAATGCTTGTATTGGGGCAAGCAGTGGATTTCCCGGTTCTTTTTAATAATGGTTTATCAACTTTTCTTCCAGGAACTTGTCCAAACTTGTTTTAAACTCAGCTACACTAACAGCTTTTACTATATCCTCTGGTAATGAATTCCAGAGTTTTATTATGCGTTGAGTGAAAAAATATTTTCTTTTATTAGTCTTAAATGAGCTACACTGTAACTTCATTGCATGTCCCCTAGTCTTTCTATATTTTGATGGCATAAACAATTGATTTATATTTACTCATTCCTCTCCATTCATTAAGTTATAGACCTCTATAATATCTCCCCTCAGCCGTCTCTTTTCCAGGTTGAAGAGCTCTAACCTTTTTAGCCTCTCCTCATAGGCGTATCCTTCCATCCCTTTTATCATTGTGGTGACTCTTCACTACCTTTTTAATTCCGCTATATTTATTTTATTTATTTAACAAGTCTCTTATACTGCGGTTTCTATTAGTCACAGCGGTGTTCATTGAAATGAAATGGAGAACTCGAACTTTACACTGAAACAAGGTAACTGTACAGGATAAACTTTGCAAAGGTAAAAGTAGCAGGAGACAGAGCTGTAGGTTGCTCTATGCAGTGAATTGGTCAGGGGACAGAGCTGTAGGTTGCTCTGAATTGGTCAGGGGACAGAGCTCTAGATTGCTCTATGCAGTGAATTGGTCATATGCATGTAGGGTGGGTAAAGCGCATGGTTTGGTGGGGGCCAAATTGGATTATGATGTAAGTTAAGGTTGAGTAATGCGGATGATAAATATTCTATATGAGAGGGACCATTAAGAGGGTGGCTGTGTCTGAGCCCTTTTCGGCAAAAGAGCGACGATCTGGGGGAGGGGGGGGGGAGTGAGATCCAGATGGTTGGTGCATAAAAGCAGAAAGCTCTGTTGGATGTGGAGGTGCTGGGCTGGGTGATTAATGTAGGTACTGCGAGGAGAGTGTGGTTAGTACTTCTGTGCGATCTCAGCTGTAAATAGGATTTTGGTAGGCCCTGGTAGATAAGGTTAGCACATTCAAAGATGGGGGTGTTGAGTGCCTGGCAAACATTTCTGAAATCATCATGGTCCAGCAGAGGTTTGAGGTTCCTCAGAGATTTGATGTGGTGGTATGCTGTTCAGGTGACATGTTTAATGTGGGCATTGAAGTTCAGGTTCTCGTCCAGAGTTATGCCCAAGTACTTCACCTGTTGTTTTACTGTTGTTTCTCTCTGAAGGAGAGGAAGAGGGATTCCTGGTTATGTGCAAGACTTCTGTCTTTTTAAGATACAGTGTCCAGAATTGCACACAACATTCAAAGGTGACAGTACCATGGAACGATACAGAGGCATTATAATATCCTTGGTTTTATTCTCCATTCCTTTACTTATGATTCCTAGCATTCTATTTGCCTTCTTGGTCGCCACTGCATACTGGGTGGAGCGTTTCAACGTGTTATCCATGATGATGCCTAAATATTTTTCCTGGGTGGTGGTTCCTAATGTGGAACCTTGCATCATGTAGCCATAGCTTGGATTGTTCTTTTCTACGTAAACAACTTTGCGCTTGTCCACATTAAATTTCATCTTCCATTTGAACATACATTCTTCCAATTTATCAAGGTCCTCTTGCAATTTTTCACAATCCTTTTGGGTTTTTAACAACTTTGAATAATTTTGTGTCATCTGCAAATTTGATTACCTCACTCACTATTCCCATTTCCAGGTCATTTATGTTTATGTTTATTTTGAATTTGATATACCGCTCAGGCCAGAGGCATTAGAGCGGTTTACAATACCATATCATTTAAGGGAAAAAAGGAAAAGAACGCCATTTATATGATAGGACAGAAAAGAGGACAGAGACAGTTAAACAGATAAGAGAAGAAGAGGAACATGGAATAGCGAGTTACCACAAAACAGCAGCATTTACGAATATGTTAAAAAGCAGCGGACCCAGCACAGATCCCTGGGGTACTCCACTATTCACCTTTCTCCATTGGGAAAATTGGCCATTTAGTCCTACCCTCTGCTTTCTATCTTTTAACCAGTTCATGATCCATAATAGTACACTGCCTCCTATCCCATGACTTTTTAATTTCACCAAGAGTTTCTCATGAGGGACCTTATCAAAGGCTTTCTGAAAATCCAGATACACTATGGGCCCGATCCTGCAAGGCGACTAGTGGGATATCCAACCCTACTAGTTGCTTGAACCGTATCCTGCCTCTGGGCCCCCCTGCATGCACAGAGCTGCTTCAGGGGATGGGGATGGCATGGGGGACGAGAGTGGGCGAAGCATGGGCCGAACCAACCCTTGGACAAACAGAGTCGATTCCAGTCATGGCCCTGCTCATCCAAGGATCGCTGGGGGGATGGCCAGCTTATTACACCTCAGAGGTGGAATAAGTACTGGCCAGTCATCCAGATCAGCTGCCAGCCCCCTAGCAACAACAGCAGCAGCCAAGGTGAGTCCCCGCCACCTGATCCCATCCCCGGCTGTCTCTGTCAGGATGAAGCAGTGGGGAAATGGAGATTCCAAGACAGCAGGCAGGTTGTGCCATGGGGAGGATGTCTCTGCAGCAATGCAGGGGTACACCAAACTGTATAAGAACATAAGAACATAAGAACATAAGAAATGCCATACTGGGTCAGACCGAGGTCCATCAAGCCCAGTATCCTGTTTCCAACAGTGGCCAATCTAGGTCATACGTACCTAGCAGTTTCCCCAAAAGACACAGGTTCTGCAGTGCTTGTACTAGGCCAAGCATTGATATCCTGGGTCCCTTTTTAATAGTGGTTTATGGACCTTTCCTCCAGGAACTTGTCCAAACCTTTTTTAAACCCAGCTATACTAACAGCCCTTACTACATCCTCCGGTAACAGATTCCAGAGTTTGATTACACGTTGAGAGAAGAAATATTTTCTCCTATTTGTCTTAAATAGTTTACCCTGTAGCTTCATTACATGCCCCCTAGTCCTTCTATATTCTGATAGCGTAAACAATTTATCCACGTTTATCCGTTCCACTCCATTCATTAATTTATACACCTCTATCATATCTCCCCTCAGCCGCCTCTTTTCTAGGTTAAAGAGCCCTAACCTTTTTAGCCTCTCTTCATAGGAGTAGCCTTCCATCCCCTTCACCAATTTGGTGGCTCTTCTCTGTACTTTTTCTAATAACTCTATGTCCTTTTTAAGATACGGTGACCAGAATTGCACACAATATTCAAGGTGCGGTCGTACCATGGAGCGATACAGAGGCATTATAATATCCTTTGTTTTATTCTCCATCCCTTTCCTTATGATACCTAGCATTCTATTTGCTTTCTTGGCCGCCGCTGCACACTGGGCGGAGGGTTTTAACATGTTATCCACGATGACTCCTAAATCTTTTTCCTGGGTGGTGGTTTCTAATGTGGAGCCTTGCATCTTGTAACTATAGTGTGGGTTGTTCTTTCCTAGGTGCATAACTTTGCACTTGTCCACATTAAATTTCATCTGCCATTTGGATGCCCAGTCTTCCAATTTATCCAGATCCTCCTGCAGTTTTCCACAATCCTCTTGGGTTTTAACAACTTTAAACAGTTTTGTGTCATCTGCAAATTTGATTACCTCACTAGTTATTCCCTTTTCCAGGTCATTTATGAATATGTCAAAAAGCAGCGGACCCAGTACAGATCCCTGGGGTACTCCACTATTCACCTTTTTCCATTGGGAATATTGGCCATTTAGCCCTACCCTCTGCTTTCTATCTTTTAACCAGTTCCCGATCCACAATAGTACACTGCCTCCTATCCCATGACTTTTTAGCTTCGCCAAAAGTCTCTGATGGGGGACCTTGTCAAAAGCTTTCTGAAAGTCCAGATACACTATATCAACCGACTCACCTTTGTCTACCTGTTTATGCACACCTTCAAAAAAACAGATCAGATTAGTAAGACAAGATCTTCCTTGTCTAAAGCCATGTTGGCTGTCTCCCATTAGGCCATGACTATCTACATGCTGTGTAATTTTGTTCTTTATGATGGCTTCTACCATTTTTCCTGGTACTGACGTCAGGCTCACCGGTCTGTAATTTCCCGGGTCACCCCTGGAACCCTTTTTAAAAATTGGTGTTATGTTGGCGACCCTCCAATCTTCAGGTATTACAGATGATTTTAATGAAAGTTCACAGATTACCAATAACAGGTCTGCAATCTCATATTTCAGTTCTTTCAACACTCTGGGATGTATACCATCCGGTCCAGGTGATTTGCTACTATTCAGTTTATCAAATAGTTGTAATATATCTTCCCGGTGTAGCGATATTTCTCTCAATTCCTCTGCAGTATCACCTTTAAATACCACTTCAGTCTTGGGTAACACCCCTACATCTTCCTCAGTAAAGACCGAAGCAAAGAATTCATTCAGTCTCTCTGCTATAGCCTTGTCTCCTCTTACTGCCCCTTTTACCCCTCTATCATCTAATGGTCCAATTGACTCTCTCACAGGCCTTTTGCTACGAATGTACTTGAAAAAGTCTTTATTTCGTGTTTTTGCTTCCGTAGCAAGTTTCTTCTCAAATTCCCGCTTTGCCTGCCTTATCAATGCTTTGCATTTAACTTGCCAGTGCTTGTGCTGTTTCCAGTTTTCATCATTTGGCTCTTTTTTCCATTTTCTGAAGGTTGCTCTTTTGGCAGCAACAGCCTCTCTGACCTCACCTTTAAACCATGCTGGCAGCTTTTTGGACTTTCTTCCACTTTTCTTAATGCGTGGAATACAGCTGGTCTGGGCTTCGAGGATAGTATTTTTAAATAACACCCAAGCTTGCTGTAAGTCTTTAACCTTTGGAACTGCTCCTTTTAGTTTTTTCCGAACTATATTCCTCATTCTATCATAGTCACCCTTTTGAAAGTTAAAAGGTAGTACTGTGGATTCCTTTACTATCTGTCCTCCACTGATTAAATCAAACATGATCATACTATGATCACTATTGCCAAGTGGTCCCAACACCCTTATTTCTTGCACCAGATCTGGCGTTCCACTAAGGACTAGGTCCAGTATGGCTTCCCCTCTGGTCGGTTCATGAACCAGCTGCTCCAAGAAGCAGTCATTTATTTCATCTAGAAACTTTATCTCTTTAGCTTGTCCTGCTGTGACACTGTCCCAGTCGATACCGGGGTAATTGAAATCACCCATTATTACTACTCTGTTGTGGCTTTTGTTAGCTTCCTTGATTTCTTTGAGCATTTCATCATCCATTTGTTCATTCTGGCCAGGTGGTCGATAGTATACTCCCACTGCCATCACCTTCCCCTTCATAAATGGAATTTCAATCCATAGAGATTCTACAGCATATTTTGTTCCCTGCAAAACTTTAATCCTTTCTGACTCAATGCCCTCTCTAACATAGAGCGCAACCCCTCCACCAATTTGTTCAGCTCTATCATTACGATATAGTTTGTATCCAGGTATCACAGTGTCCCACTGGTTATCCTCCTTCCACCATGTCTCTGAGAGTGCAATCATATCTAACCTCTCATTTAATGCTATATATTCTAATTCTCCCATCTTATTGTTTAGACTCCTAGCATTGGCATACAAGCATCTTAGAGACTGTATTTTATTAATATTAATCTGGCTATTGGTAGGCATGGGTAATTGGGAATCTTTATGCTCTGTCTGCTCCTTACTCAAGGGCATTTGGGCTACTATACTCCCTTTTGGAACCTCACTGCTTTTGGTAGTATCCTTCAAGGATACCTTTGTCCGAACCGTGCGCTCCTGGGTGACTGTCGGCTTTCCCCTATTTTCTAGTTTAAAAGCTTCTCTATCTCTTTTTTAAAGGTTAATGCCAGCAGTCTGGTCCCATCCTGATTAAGGTGAAGCCCATCCCTTCGGAAGAGCCCCCCCTTTCCCCAGAATGTTCCCCAGTTCCTAACAAATCCAAAACCCTCATCCTTGCACCATTGTCTCATCCACGCATTGAGACTCCGGAGCTCTGCCTGTCTTTTGGGTCCTGCACGTGGAACAGGAAGCATTTCGGAGAACGCTATCCTGGAAGTTCTGGATTTCAACTTCCTACCTAAAAGCTTAAATTTAGCCTCCAGAACTTCCCTACCACATTTTCCTATGTCATTGGTACCAACATGTACCAAGACAGCAGACTCCCCCCCAGCACTATCTATGATCCTATCTAGGCGGTGCGTGAGATCTGCTACCTTCGCACCAGGCAGGCATGTTACCAGGCGATCCTCACGTCCACCAGCCACCCAGCTATCTACATTCCTAATGATTGAATCACCAACTATAACAGCTGTCCTGACCCTCCCCTCATGGGGACATGGCCCTGGAGAAACGTCCTCGGTGCGAGAGGGTTTTACATCACCTGGAGGACAGGTCCTAGTTACAGGATCACTTCCTGCCACACCAGGGTGATGCTCTCCTGTCACGTGACCTCTCTCCTTCATGGCAACAGGGATGCTGCCAGACTGGAGGTGGGACTTCAGGACTATATCCCTGTAGGTCTCGTCCATGTACTTCTCTGTCTTTCTTATGTCTTCCAGGTCTGCTACTCTAGCCTCTAGAGAACGGACTCGTTCCCTGAGAGCAAAGAGCTCCCTGCACTTAGTGCATATGTAGGACCTCTCACCAACTGGGAGATAATCATACATGTGACACTCGATGCAAAAGACTGGAGAACCCCCATCTCGTTGCTGGACCTCTGACTGCATCTTAGTTTAAAGCTTGTGTTTAGGTCTTTTAAATCGGTATATAATAAGGATTGGTGTAGATGCTTATACTAATAAAAGTGTATCTAATACCCCTAATACACCCTGTGTACCTGAAGCTAATTAATCACAGGTCCTCTGTGTATGACTGATTTGGATTAAGAGCTGCACCTGAGAGCAGCCCCTTTCCTCTAAGATGTCCAAGTACCTATAAAACTACAATTCCCCCAGGGGTGGGTGGGTGCTGGGGAGGGAGGGGGGGAGATAAGTCCTATTAAAGAGGGCAGTTACAAGGTACCCTGTCCTGAACCCTCAGCAGGGGGATGGGGGTACCACACAAAGCCCAGTTGAGAGAGGCAAGGTAAGTACAGCTGAGAAGGCTGAAACTTGCACACCACTAAGACAAACACTAAATAATTAAAACAAACAACAGTTAGACAAACAGTAAATAATTAAATAAACAGCTAGAACTCACAGTAAGATGTCCCAGGAGGCAAAAATCCACTCACTAGCAGAGCTCTGTAAAAGTTCAGCCTTTCTCTGATCAGAGAAAAGCAAACTAAAACAGCCTATGCACACGTGGAGAAAACAGGAACAAGGTTACAGGATACCTCAGGGGGAGGGGGTCAGGGGGAGGAGTCACTCAGGCAGGCAAGGACAGGAAAAAGCTTAAACAAACAGCAGGCTCTGGGGAGAGAGATTAATTCAAAATGGCTACCACACACACAGGGGGAGGAGTCACTCAGGCAGGCAAGGACAGGAAAAGCTGAACAAACAGCAGGCTCTGGGGAGAGAGATTAATTCAAAATGGCTACCACACAAGGCCCAGTTAATTGAGAGAGGCAAGGTAAGTACAGCTGAGAAGGCTGAAACTTGCACACCACTAAGACAAACACTAAATAATTAAAACAAACAACAGTTAGACAAACAGTAAATAATTAAATAAACAGCTAGAACTCACAGTAAGATGTCCCAGGAGGCAAAAATCCACTCACTAGCAGAGCTCTGTAAAAGTTCAGCCTTTCTCTGATCAGAGAAAAGCAAACTAAAACAGCCTATGCACACGTGGAGAAAACAGGAACAAGGTTACAGGATACCTCAGGGGGAGGGGGTCAGGGGGAGGAGTCACTCAGGCAGGCAAGGACAGGAAAAAGCTTAAACAAACAGCAGGCTCTGGGGAGAGAGATTAATTCAAAATGGCTACCACACACACAGGGGGAGGAGTCACTCAGGCAGGCAAGGACAGGAA
Source organism: Ichthyophis bannanicus (assembly GCA_033557465.1). NCBI lineage: Eukaryota > Metazoa > Chordata > Amphibia > Gymnophiona > Ichthyophiidae > Ichthyophis > Ichthyophis bannanicus. The sequence continues at coordinate 66,622,010 of CM066040.1, forward strand.
AAGCTGAACAAACAGCAGGCTCTGGGGAGAGAGATTAATTCAAAATGGCTACCACACAAGGCCCAGTTAATTGAGAGAGGCAAGGTAAGTACAGCTGAGAAGGCTGAAACTTGCACACCACTAAGACAAACACTAAATAATTAAAACAAACAACAGTTAGACAAACAGTAAATAATTAAATAAACAGCTAGAACTCACAGTAAGATGTCCCAGGAGGCAAAAATCCACTCACTAGCAGAGCTCTGTAAAAGTTCAGCCTTTCTCTGATCAGAGAAAAGCAAACTAAAACAGCCTATGCACACGTGGAGAAAACAGGAACAAGGTTACAGGATACCTCAGGGGGAGGGGGTCAGGGGGAGGAGTCACTCAGGCAGGCAAGGACAGGAAAAAGCTTAAACAAACAGCAGGCTCTGGGGAGAGAGATTAATTCAAAATGGCTACCACACACACAGGGGGAGGAGTCACTCAGGCAGGCAAGGACAGGAAAAGCTGAACAAACAGCAGGCTCTGGGGAGAGAGATTAATTCAAAATGGCTACCACACAAGGCCCAGTTAATTGAGAGAGGCAAGGTAAGTACAGCTGAGAAGGCTGAAACTTGCACACCACTAAGACAAACACTAAATAATTAAAACAAACAACAGTTAGACAAACAGTAAATAATTAAATAAACAGCTAGAACTCACAGTAAGATGTCCCAGGAGGCAAAAATCCACTCACTAGCAGAGCTCTGTAAAAGTTCAGCCTTTCTCTGATGAGAGAAAAGCAAACTAAAACAGCCTATGCACACGTGGAGAAAACAGGAACAAGGTTACAGGATACCTCAGGGGGAGGGGGTCAGGGGGAGGAGTCACTCAGGCAGGCAAGGACAGGAAAAAGCTTAAACAAACAGCAGGCTCTGGGGAGAGAGATTAATTCAAAATGGCTACCACACACACAGGGGGAGGAGTCACTCAGGCAGGCAAGGACAGGAAAAGCTGAACAAACAGCAGGCTCTGGGGAGAGAGATTAATTCAAAATGGCTACCACACAAGGCCCAGTTAATTGAGAGAGGCAAGGTAAGTACAGCTGAGAAGGCTGAAACTTGCACACCACTAAGACAAACACTAAATAATTAAAACAAACAACAGTTAGACAAACAGTAAATAATTAAATAAACAGCTAGAACTCACAGTAAGATGTCCCAGGAGGCAAAAATCCACTCACTAGCAGAGCTCTGTAAAAGTTCAGCCTTTCTCTGATCAGGTCCCGATCCAGCACCCTCTGGGGCTATCGTGCTCCCACAGTGCAGAATCAGGCGTTGATGGGCCCATTCTGGTCAGGACCATCCAGAAAGACTGGATGTGCCCCAGCTGGGATCGGGCTCCACATCAACTAGCTCACCTTTGTCTACCTGTTTGTTCACAGCTTCAAAAAATATATCAAATTATAAGACAAACTGGCTTTCACCCCTTAAAACATGACTATCGGCATGTTCAGTAATTTTTTTTCTTTATAATGGTTTCTACCATTTTGCCTGGTATTGACATTAGGCTCACCAGTCTGTAGTTTTCCAGATCACACCTGGAACCCTTTTTAAAAATTGGCATTACATTGGCCATTCACCAATCTTCAGGTATTACAGAACGATTTTAATGATAGGTCACAGATTACTAACAGTAGGTCTGCATCACCTTTAAATACCATTTCAGTCATGGGTAACTTCCATACATCTTTTTCAGTAAAGACTAAAGCAAAGAATTCATTCAGTCTCTCTGCTATGGCCTTGTCCCCTCTTAATGCCCCTTTTACCCCTTTATAATCTAAAGATAAAACTGACTCTTTCACGGGTTCTTTGCTATGAATGTATGTGAAAAAGTTTTTATTATGTGTTTTTGCTTCCACGGCAAGCTTTTTTTCAAATTATCTCTTTGCCTGCCTTAACATGCTTTGCATCTAACTTGCCAGTGCTTATGTTGTTTCCAGTTTGTCATTTTGCTCCTTTTTCCATTTCCTGAAAGATGCTTTTTTGGTTACAACAGCCTCTCTGACCTCACCTTTAAACGATTCTGGCAGTTTTTTGGACTTCCTTTCACTTTTCTTAAAGTGTGGAATACATCAAGGAATGGACTTTGTTTAAAAATACTTCCAAGGTAGTATTTTTAAACAAAGCCCATTCTTGATGTAAATCTTTAATCCTTGCAGCTGCTCCTTTTAGTTTTTTCTTAACTTTTTATTTTATCATAGTTTTCCCTTTGAAAGTTAAAAGGTAGTACCTTTAATTTCCTTGCTGTCCTTCCTCCATTTATTAAATCCAATGTGATCATGCTATGATCAATATTGCAAGTGGCCCCAACACACTTATCTCTTGCACTAGAGCTTGTGTTTCACTAAGGACTAGGTCCAAAATGGCTTCCCCTCTAGTCAGCTCATGAACCAGTTGCTCCAAGAAGCAATAATTTATTTCATCTAGAAACTTTAGCTCCCTAGTATGTCCTGCCGTGACACTGACCCAGTTGATACCAGGGTAATTAAAATCACCTATTATTATTACTGTGTTGTAACTTTTGCTAGCTTCCCTGATTTCTTTGAGCATTTCATCATCCATTTGTTCACTCAGGCATGGTGATCAGTAGTATACCCCCACAGCCATTGCCTTCCCCTTTTTACATGGAATTTTGATCCATACAAATTTCCTGCAACCCCTCCACCATTTTGATCTACTCTATCATTGCGATATAATTTATACCCAGATAGCAAAGTGTCCCACTGGTTGTCCTCCTTCCACCAGGTCGCTGACATATCAATCATATCTACTCATTTAGTGTTATATATTCTCACTCTCCATCTTATTTTTTAGACTTCTAGCATTTGCATACAATCATTTTAGAGGTTGTATTTTGTTCATATTAATCTGGTTATTGGTATACAGGGGTAATTTGGAATCTTTAAGCTCTGTCTGCTCTATATTTAAGGGCATTTGGGTACTTTTGTCATTTGGAACCTCTCTGTTGATATGCTCTGATTTCAATCTTTTGCTAGTATCCTTCAAGGATACATTTATTTATTTAACCAGTTTTCTATACCACCTTATCGTTCAATCCAAGCAGTTTACATTATGCAATCACCACAAACAGGTACTGGATACATTCCCTTGTCCCCAAAGGGCTCACAATCTATGTGTACCTGAGGCAACAGAGGGTTAAGTGGCTTGCCCAAGACCACAAGGAGTGCCTATAGGACTAGAAACCCCTGTCCCTCCAGCCTGAGATTGCTGTCCCCAGCCTGGGACTTTAACCCCCGGCCCTCCAGCCTGAGGTGCCATGTCCTAACCACTAGGCCACTCCTCCCTAATACATCCTTTCAAACCACGCACTGTTGGGTGACTGCTGGCTTTCCCCTATTATCTAATTTAAAAGCTGCTCTATCTCATTTTTAAAGGTTAATGTCAGCAGCCTGGTTCCATCCGGGTTAAAATGGAGCTATTCCCTTTGGAAAAGCCCCTCCTTTCTCCAGAATGTTGTCCATTTCCTAACAAATCCAATACTCTTTTCCTTGCACTATTATCTCATCCACACATTGAGACTGCGGAGCTCTGCCTGCCTTTTGGGTCCTGCATATGGAACGGGAAGTATTTCTGAGAATACTACCCTGGAAGTTCTGGATTTCAACTTCCTACTTAAAAGCCTAAATCTGGCCTCCAGAACCTCCCTCCCACACTTTCCTATGTCATTGATACCAACATGTACCAAGACAGCAGACTCCTCCCCAGCATTATCTAAAACCTTTTCTACATGGTGCATGAGGTCCACTAACTTTGCACCAAGCAGGCATGTTAACAAGCAACCCTCAGGTCCACCAACCACCCAGCTATCTACATGCCTAATGATCAAATCACCAACTATAATAGCTGTCCTAATCCTTCTCTCATGGGCATATAGCTCTGGAGAAACCACCTCAGTGCAAGAGAGTTTTACATTACCTGGAGGACAGGTCCTAGCTACAGGATCACTTCCTTCCACACCAGGGTGGTGCTCTCTTGTCACATGACCTCTCTCCTCTATGGCAACAAGGAAGATGCCAGACTGAAGGTTGGACTTCAGTACTATTTCCCTGTAGGTCTCGTCTATATACCTATCTGTCTTCCTTATGTCCTCCAAGTCTACTACTCTAGCCTCCAGAGACTGGACTTGTTCCCCAAGGACAAAGAGCTCTTTGCACCTAGTGCACACATAAGACCCATCACCAAATGGAAGAAAATCATACACATGACACTCAATACAAAAGTCTGAAAAGTCCCCATATCACTGCTGGACTGCTGTCTGCATCTTTGTTTTAAGGTTTTGTTTAGGTATTTAAGTTGTTTACTTATTTAAGTTTCCTGGAGATACTTATACTAATACCACTATACCTAAATAAGGCCAGTTCTGGGCTTTGGGTGCCTGGCCCATCCGGGTGTTCAAAATCGGGATGAGAAAGAGTTGCACCCGATTCTGATCTCACGGGCCTAGAAGTTTCCATGGGATTAGAATCGAGTGCAACTGACCTGGACATGAAGACTGGGCCACGATTCTGAGCTCCTGGACATCCGGCACACTACCTGGCTAACTCAGCAAGGCTCCTGTATGGAGCCAAAGTGCCATGACATCATGTTGCCATGGCACCACGACTCCATGCAGAAGTTGCAATCTCTGGCCATCTTCTGGACACTGCTTTCCCTGCAGCATGACTCCCGATCTAGCCTGCTATGGCCAGGGTTCAGCTGCAGGGAACCCCCTGTACACCCTCACCTTGGATCTGTGTCCCCCCAATGGCCATTGCAATCTTTGGAGGAAGTTATTCCACCTCCATCGTAGAATAAGTTCCCCGGCTATCCTCTATCACCCGGATGTAAAGGGCCGCCGTCGGTATAGGCCTTGTATGTCTGGGTGATGAATCATGCCTCTGCTCCTCCCTTTGCCCGCCCCCTCCCACCCATGAACATTGCTCCCCACACATCAAGCCTGTACGTGCAGGAGCTCTGTGGCCTTATCGAATGCCCAGACCCTCTAAATATGATTCAGAATGACCACTGGTATGTTTAATGGGCTTTATTCACTTCAAGATTAATTCATTTCAAGTCCTTAATTCATCTATTCCTCTTGAGGATAACCAACCACATCTGAAAGTGAATATGGGCACCTCCTTCTATTTAATAGGTTTAAGAGCCTATAAAGCTAAGATTAGCCCTGGGTGGGTGGGAAGCAGGGTAGGTAGGTAGGTGGGTGGGAGGGAAAAAGACTTAATAAAAGCTAGCTTGCTACACCTGTGCTTCTAAGATAAAGTCTTAATTTCCTTGGTGATTCACACAGTTCTTGATTTCATAGAGGTGGCCTTTCAAATTGCCCCTTTGATTTGTCACTTGGCTTTAATACATATATAAGACAACTTCACAGATATTTTGCCTCCTAACTGGAAGGCCTCTTTATAAAGGTCACTAGAAAGAAGTTTATTTCTGTCTACTCAGAGACTATTTATTCTACTTGTATTCTAAGCTATACTCTGATTTTATTTAAATAAAAAGCTCTCTAGAAACAAATTAATTTCAGTGACTACTCTATTTGACTTTTTATGCTAAGCTATACTCTGATGTGATTTCAATGAAAAGCTCTCTTGTGGTACTAAGACCTGACTGACTCAGCAAAAATACTGAATTCTGAAATGCACAGATTTATCAGCTTTAACTCAAAGAATTCCATTTTTCCCCAAGATTTAGAGTATAGTCCAGAAGATGAATACTTAGAAGTGCAAATCTGTTTCCAGCTGTAGTAGTCCCTCTTGGTAGTCCTTCAAGATTGTCGAATATCCTGCCACACTGATTCATAAATCTGCCTGAAATCTACCAAAGTTTAGGCATCTAAGACCTAAGGGTTAATGCCTGTTTTAACGTGTGGTAACTGGCAGCTGGGACTATTAACATTGAGGCATGATAGCGACCATGCCATGGCAATTGCCTATGGTGTGAAGGGGTGGGGAAGGGATAGAGAGTTTGAACATGGAGAGCACATTGCCACTTGTAGCATGTTAAGTGCAAAATCTTAGCAAGCTTTAGTAAAACGAGCCCCTTAGGGACTAAGCAATTCTTGAAAAGTGACCTCAATTGGCATGGAAATGTAGCTTAGCATTTAGTAGAAGTAAGCTGAGAAGTAGGGTGTCACGCCACCACTAGGTTAGAGGGGTGTGGATTTTTAGAGGAACTTTCTGCTGTATGCTTTTTCAGCTTTCTTTTAAACTATTTCCCTGCAATGCCCTCTGGGAAATGTAGTCCTTATTCAGCTGTATGAGTGCACCATGCAGAAAGCTGTAGTCAGGCTCAAGTAGGTAAGGCAAATGACAGAAATTTATTATTTTTATATACACAATGGTTCGATCATACCACACATAAGATTGTTGGCTCAGGACTCTTGGAAGCAAAAACTGTCCAAAACATATCCAAGCACAAAATACAGTTTTAAAGGTTATCTCTATTGCAGGATACACAGTCTTTACCAGCAAGTTTATTGTATTCCCTTCTTAGCCTTGCTGGCTGAAGCACCAAACAAAAAAACACATTTAAAGTCTGTGGTAAACTTCCCCTCTATAAACACAAGGGAAACACAGCCACCCTGCTTGTGGAATAAGGGTACCTTTTTCCTGGATAACCTTCTTTCAGGACTGGCTTGCTTTGTCTACGTTCCCAGGTTTACAGCTTGGCACAAAAAACAGTCCATGGGAGTGCCCTCCTTAATCAGCTTCACCTCAGGCTCTCCCAGCTGCATAGGCTCTGACTCCCCACCTTGCTCAGAGTGCTCAGCTAACAGCCTTCCGGGGAATCCTGGAGTCTCTCTTGTTCCTAGCTCCAAACTCTCCTGCAGCCATGCTACATGCCAAATAGCACTCTCTCCAGCTGGAAGCTCCGTTCCTCTGCTCTGCTCAGCCTGGCTTCCTGCTTCTCCTCTCCTCCCCAAGTCATACTCTGCTCTGGGTTTATACTTCCAGGGCTCTAGCTCCAACACCACCCTACTCAGGTGACGGCAATCAGCCTGACTCCGGGCACCTGAGTGCTTGAAGCATTCACTGCCTAAAGCAGTGGTTCTCAACCCTGTCCTCGGGACCCACCTAGCCAGTCGGGTTTTCAGGATAACCACAGTGAATATGTATGAGAGAGATTTGCATACACTGCCTCCATTATATGCAAATCTCTTCCATGAATATTCATTGTGGTTATCCTGAAAACCCGACTGGCTAGGTGGGTCCTGAGGACAGGGTTGAGAACCCCTAAGGGTTCTGAGCCTTGTATCCTGTCCCCTTCATTCCACTAGGGGGAGCATGAAATGTGGTCCACATGGAAGTTTTCTGATTCCTGGAGGTGTTTATGGCTTTCCTACCTGGCTTTCCTACCCTGATTTGGTGAAAGGGGGTCCTTTACTAGGGTGAATTCCCTGTCTCTTTGTCCTCCTCCAGACTCCGGATAGGCCTCCTTGCCACAAGGGAAGTATGGGTTCAAATCTAATTTTCCCCATACTTTGTGACATTGGGAACGTCACCCTCCATTGCCTCGTGTAGAATTAGACTGTGAACTCATTTGGGAAAGAAATAGTTAATGTAGTTGAATATGTCACAGTCCTTGAGCTGAGATTTGGAAAAGGCGAGTAACAAATCCAAAAGTCACCTATCAATCAGTTACATCCTGAGATTATTGATGGGATTTTTGATCTCAAGCTGATGGCAAGGTTTCGCAGTTCATCTCCGTTTTAAACTCTAGGTTTTAATGTGCATTTACTTTGACATTTATATGATGCAATGCAATGACCATGGGAAATCCACATGCTTAAAATTCAGATACACTATTTGTAGAATACAAATGTCATGGTTTCTGTGAGTGATTGTTTTATAGAAAATGATCATACAACACACTCCCCTCAAGGATAGAAAATAGTGGTGAGTGAATCTTATCAGAATCGTCCTCTCTCTCTAGTTCCAAGTTGTTTCACCTACCTTGTGCCGTAATGTTGCAAATCTGATTATTTCTACATTTTATTTTTATAGCAACATCAAGGCTTTCATAGATTGAGCCAGAACAAGGATTACTGATCAGAAGATCAATAAGATAATGCAACTTAAACATGAGTTTATCCTTCAACAAATTCTTGGCTGCAAGTCCAAACCAAGGTTAATTTGACTTTAAAAGTCAGTTTGAGCAAAGGCACTAAAATCCTCATTTAACTGATACCAATAAGAAACCCAAGTCAAACAATTATTAGAAAGATACATTAAGCTGCAAGAAAACATTAAAAAGAAGTAGCAAACACTCTCCATTTCAGTGCTGACCACTTACGTTTCCATCAGTAAGTCACTCACAGTGCTAAGCATATTCTGTAAACACAACGGGCCCGATATTCAGCGCGATTACAGTGAATAGCAAGCGGCACTGAACATTAAATGGGGATATTCAATGCCAGGCTCATATGCAGCCCTGGCAATGAAAATCCAGGGTCTCTGCACAGCTGCAGATACCGCAGACTCTAATCGGACAGTGATGATATTGAGCCGCTGCCTGGTTAGCTCCCGCAGGCCAGCTTTTGCTCACAACATGCCCGGATGCTACACGGTTAGCCCTGGGGCCTGTAGCAGCCTTACTCAGGGATATTCAATAGCATTAACCATGTTAGTCCCACTGAATATCCCTCCAAGTGGCATTTACGTGGTTTATAGGTCTGTAAACCAGGGAAATGCCTTTGAATATTTGGCCCAAAGATCCTGCAAAACCATTTAACAAGAATTTTACAATTCAAACAATAGAAGTCTGATAGAAAAATATACAACTTAACACTAGGAAGTTTTTTAGTTGAAAATCATGGGTTAGTTTGGGGGAGGTAAGGTGGGGGCCATTGCCCCACCAGATATGCAGGCCGGAGCTGGAAAAAGAAAGGCTACATGGACTTTAGCCCATCTATTTCTTTTTAAAACTTTATTTATCATTTCAAATATTATTACCACTTGTACATGCTGGGGGTCATTCTGCGGTTTGAATAGCGGGAATGTATGTCCTGTCTGGACGAACAACCTCACTATTTGTCCCCCTGCCGATCTTGGTGCAAAGACTCTCCATATGTAAAGTTGTGTTGTACGGAGAGTCTGTGATAAAGGTGACATCTCGGTGGCGGTTTCCCTAGACCTCTCGGCAGCCTGTGATCTTGTTGATCATTCACTCCTTCTGTCACGTCTTCAAGATGCTGGTCTTCATGGATCCGTTTATCGCTGGTTCTAATCCTTTCCTTCATCCCGCTCCTTCTCTGTGGTCTCACCCACTGACTCTCAGTCTCTTTCAGACCCTGTCCCTCTCCACTGTAGTGTTCCACAAGGTTCGATCCTAGCTCCCCTGCTGTTTAATCTCCACTCGCTCTCCAAATTCAACAGTCTGGACTATCAGCTCTTCACTACGCTGATGACATTATCATTCTTCATTACACTAATCCCCTGCAGCCTGATCTTGTGCCCCAAGTAGCAGACTAGCTAACCACTAACTGCCTTCATCTCAATTTGGCCAAGACATCCTCTACCTGGTTCACCTTCGGGAGCCCCTGCCCTTCAATCACTCCTACCCTTAGGAACTCCCCTATTGCTGTAGTCTCCTCCTTTCCCAGCTCGCTAAGAAGTCCTACTATTTTCTTCATCAGATATGATCTATCCATCCTTTTCTTTCACCCTCTGCCTTGACCACTCTCATTCTGTCCATAGTTATGTCTTGCCTTGATTTTTGTAATTCTGTTCTTGCAGGTATCACCCACACTCAGCTTCACTGTCTTCATCTTATAGAGAATACTGCAGCCAGTATTTTAACTTACTCTTCTCGCAGAGATCATGTCACCCCTCTACTAATCCATCTTCACTGGCTTCCCATTGATTTACGTATCCGTGACAAGATTCTCATACTGGTGCATCAGGTTGTTAACACACACACGCCACAGTACTTAGCCGACTTTCTCCACTTCCATGTCCCGACACGCAACCTTTGTTCAGTTCACATAAATCGTTTCCATCTTCCTTTCCCCCATCACTTGCACATCTACAATCCACCCATCATTCAGCTTTCTTTTTCCTTGGTCCCACCCTCTGGAACTCCCTGCCCACCCTGCTCCAACTACAGCAGAATTATTCCAGATTTTTTACTTAAAACACACCTCTTCATTACTGCTCACAATCGCCCAGACACAGCCCCATGACCTGGTTATATATGTCTGTTGATCTCTCTTCTATGTCTCATCTGAATGCTTGCTTGACCTCTCTTTTCTGTCATAGATTTTGTAGTTCCTTTTCCTTTTTCTGGCCCTGAGCCTACTCTGGATTTTATTTTGATTGTAAACTGCCCTGATGTTATAAAGGGCGGAATATCAAGAATCAATAAACATAAACATAAACATGGGGAGGGAGGGAGAGGTCTGGAAGCAGAGCGAGGGCAGGGCATGGGCGAACCGTGACCTTGGATTCTGAAGTCAGCCCTGTACGTCAGGGCTCAGCCTGTTAGACAGGGGACTTATTCCACCTGACATTGGCTGACAGTGATGGCCGGCGGCGAAGGATAGGTGAGGGGGTGCAGGAGTCGTGATCATCGCCGCAACCACAAACCATCTTTCCCCACAGCCTAACCCACGATCCAGTCTCGGGCTTCGGGGAAAGGAAGTTTTTGGTGGCGGCTGGCTATCATGGCTCCTGAATGGAGCCGCGGATCCCTGGTGACACGATGCCATGGCACTGTGGCTCCATTCAGGAGCCTGACTGAATTGCCAGGCCTGTGACTGGACACCCAGGCTGCCAGAAATGGGCCACACCCTAGACATCCAGCCACTGTGCTGTGATTCTGCTCCCATGGGGATGTTTAGCCCCCGCAGAAGCAGAATCGGGTGCATCCCCTGGCTGTCTGGAGATTTGGACATCTGAACTGCCTGGTAGCACACAAAGCGGAATTGGCCTCGTAATAAATGCACGGAAATCAGGTAAATATTAAAGTAATAAGAGATTCAAAGGCAAATGCAAACTAAATTAGTCCACTTGGGAGGACAAATTCTGAAAAACAAGGAATATTAAGACAGTGGAAGACGAGCAGTATCTACTTCATAGAAACATATAAACATGAAGACAGAAAAAGACCACATGGCCTATCTAGTCTGTCCTTCCATATCAACCACTATAACATTCCCCTTTTTTCCTTTAGAGATCCTCTGTGTTTGTCCCATGCTTCTTTGAATTCAGATACTGTCCTCATCTCTACCACCTTCATTGGGAGACTATTCCACGGATCCACCACTCTTTCCATAAAGAAACATTTCCGCATATCACTCCTGAATCTATCCTCTTGCACCCTCTTCCCATGTCCCCTCATAGCAGAGCTTTCTTTCAATCAAAAGAGGCTCTCCTCCTGTGCATTTATGCCACGGAGGTATTTAAACGTTTCAATCATATCACCTCTATCCCGCCTTTCCTCTAAGGTGTACATATTAAGATGCTTAAGTCTGTCCTCATATGCTTTATAATGAAGACCACTAACCATTTTAGTAGCCACCCTCTGTACTGACTCAAGCCTGTTTATATCCTTTTGAAGATGCGGTCTCCAGAATTGCAAACAATACTCCAAATGAGGTCGCACCAAAAACGTAAACAGAGGCACTATCACCTCCTTTCTTCTGCTGGACATTCCTCTCTCTATGCGGTCAAGCATTCTTCCAGCTACTTTAAGATCAGACACAATCACACCTAGGTCCCACTCTTCTTTAGTGGACAAAAGTACTTCATCCCCTATGCTGTTCCAAGGGTTGCAGAGCAGAGATGGCATCCATCTGTCCAAGAAAGGTCAACACATCTTCGGTAGTAGACTGACTAATCTACTGAAGGGGGCTTTAAACTAGATTCGTTGGGGATGGGTGAAGAAAGCCCCCAGGTAAGTGAAAGCCCCCAGGTAGGTGATACATTAAATACCTTTATGGAAATGGGTAACAGGGGTAACATATGGAATGCAGAGTGTATAAATGCCCGTAGCATGGGAAATAAGGTCCCTGATGTTGAAGCTTTGGTGGGAGTGGCTGACTTGGACTTAGTGGCAGTTACAGAAACATGGTTCACAGAAAACCATGATTGGGATGTAACAATACCTGGCTATACTCTATTCAGAAAGGACAGGTTAGGAAGAAGGGGAGGAGGAATGGCACTATATGTGAAAAATAATATTAAAGCTTTGGAATTACAGAGCTTAAAAGGGATAGAGGAGGCATTGTGGGTTAAGCTAGAAAGAGAGAAAGAGAAATCTATTTGAATTGGTGTGATATACAGACCTCCCTCACAAGAGGAACAGGTGGACGGAGAGTTAATTGAAGACATACGCAGCATTGCTAGGAAAGGGGAAGTGCTACTGATAGGAGATTTCAATATGCCAGATGTTGATTGGCACATTCCTGCTGCAGTATCATCTAGAAGTAAGGAGATCCTAGATTCTCTACAGGGAAAACTATTCAGGCCATTGGCAACAGACCCCACACGTGAAGGAGCCATACTGGACTTGGTGCTTACCAATGGTGGAAGTGTTTCTGATGTTGTAGTGGGAGATCATTTTGCATCCAGTGATCACCAGATGGTGTGGTTCAGTATTAGGACTAGGGCGGTTAAAATCCATTCAAAGGTGAGGATCTTAGACTTTAGGAAGACTAACTTTGCGAAGATGGGCAAATACCTCAGGGAGTCGTTAGTGGGATGGGAACAACTTGGGGATACAGAAAAACACTTGGGCAAAACTGAAAGGGGATATTTTAAGGGCAACCAACCATTTTGTTAAAATGGTAAATAAAGGTAAAAGGAAAAGGAGACTGCTATGGTTTTCGAAAGAAGTAGCTGAAAAAGTGAAGAAAAAGAGGGAGGCCGTCATGAAATACAAGAGATCACAGAGAGAGGAAGACAGGCATCTGTATTTGGAAAAACTTAGAGAAGCTAGCAAAGTAGTCAAGAAGGCAAAGATTCAAAAGGAGGAGGAAATAGCCAATGCAATAAAATAGGGGGATAAGACATTTTCAGATATATTAGTGAGAAGAGGAAGGGCAAAAGTGGTATTGTCAGACTCAAGGGTTGGCACGGGGCTGCAGGCCTTCGCCTAGGGCCCCGAGGTTGGAGTTGCCTTGCTATCTTCTAGTAGTCAAAAATAGTCTCAAGTCGAGTGGTTAAGGCAAAACAAAACAAGGGCTTTATTCCCCTTCCCCCAAGGATATCATGTGCATAACCAAAAACAAGGAAAAACAAAACAGTTTCTCTCAAAGAAAAATATCTTCTTTTTCTTTGCTCTTTTTACAGGGTTTCAGCACAAAGACTCAATATCATCCGCAAGACATAATGTACAATCAATAGGAGCCTGTTCTGGAACCCTGGTGTTACTTTTCCATTGCATCCCCTCACCTTCAGCATACGTTGTGCTTGGGTTTAAACCTTCACACCTGTTTTTATGAAAACCCCTCAGTGAAAGTTCAGATAGCGTACAGGGACACAGTTCTGTGCAAGTATGTTTAAGAGTACCTGTATCTGAAGGGTTGCCTCTCCAGCTCTCCTTTTCCACCCTCCTGTTGTTAGGGATTGTTTTATAGCTTCCTGCAGATATTTCTGGTCTGGAGCACTGCTCTGACCTTCCGTTCCGAATGGAGCTTCTAGCTTTCCCTCTCACAGTGCTAGGCTCTCACCTGTATAATTGTTGAGGTCTTTGCTCTGGCAGTGAGGACTGGGGACTTTCCTGCTCACTCGGTCTAGGCAGCCTCCTAGCCCCAGGTTGTGCCTTCCTTCTCTCTGGAGCACTGGCTTCTCTCCCTGGGCTGTAAACAGGTTCCTTGTAGGACCTCCAGCTACCGGCAGTCTGAGCACTTCCCCTGCCACTTTCCTCTGAAGCCTTGCCTCTGCTGCTTCCTGTTCCAGTGACATGCCCAGTGCTTCCTCTGTTCAGCAGGCTTCTCCCTCTGTGACCTCTGCCTCCCTGGTTGCTGACCTCTGCTCTCTCCTTTTCCTCTTCCTCCTCCACCACTCCTTCTGGATCTACCAACCAGCTTTTATATCCCTGTTCGCTGTAAGCTGACTGTGCTTTCTTGGACAGGTGATCATAATCAATCCCCAAGCTTTCTTCTACGTCATAGCTTGGGTGTGGTAGTTCTGCTCCTCTGTTCCTTTGTTTTTCCTGAGCTGCAGATGCTGGCTGCCTAACAGATTCTAAGGTAAATTTCTCCTTTCTGTCTATCTGCATAGACTCTGTGTGGGCTTCTACGTCACATATCCCCCCCTTAAGATATTACGGGCTGGTGGATCTACGTTCACACAGCACATAATCACTGAGCGGGTCTCAATATGTTCTTGTACTCTAGAGAGACTAGCTGCCACTGTCCTCTCATGACAAGGCTTAATGACATTGACATGGTAGGCCTGACGACACCCCCTGTCATTCTCTACTGCATATGAAACTGGGCCCATCTGTTCCACTACTGTATATGGACCCTTCCACTGTGCCTCAAACTTTGGACCAGCATCTGTTATCAGTACCACCACCCTTTCTCACATGGCCAGTTGACGAGGTTTCTTTCCTCGATCATAGTATCTCTTTTGGCACTTCTGACTAGCTTGCAAGTGTTCTTCGGACACCTGAGAAGTCCTCCGCAAGCGACTCCTCAGCTCACGAAGAAAAAGTGGTACCCCCATTTCTTCCACTTCAGGCTCCACCCATGGTTCCCTCAAAATATCTAGGACTCCCCTTGGGGCACGGCCAAACATTAATTCATAGGGGGAAGCTCCTAACGAGGCCTGTGTATGCTCCCAACAGGCGTACAGGACAAACAGGAGCATGATGTCCCACTCTGACATCTTTCCGCCCAGCCCTTGCCCTAGCATTTGTTTTAGGGTCTGGTTTAATCTCTCTACAAGCCCATTGGATTGGGGATGATAGGTGGCGGTTCAAAAATGCTGAATTCCAAATGCATCCCACGCTTGGGCTAAATATTTGGACATGAAATTGCTTCCTCTATCGGTAAGCATTTCTTGGGGAAATCCCACTTCACAGAATAGTTTAATTAGCTCTAAAGCTATGGTTCTGGCTGAGATGTTTCGGAAAGGCATGGCCCAGGGGAACCTGGTGGCCTGATCTATCACCACCAGAATATACTGGAATCCCCTAGGCATTTTTAACAGGGGTCCCACGATATCCATTGCCATATGGCGTATTGGTTCTGATATCGTGGGGGTAGGAATCATAGGCACTCCCACAGGTTTGGCAGTGGTAACCCACTGATATGAAGGACAAGACTCACAGAAACGAGCCGTTTCTTTAAACACTCCTGGCCAATAAAAATGGGCTAGAATTTGGTCCAAGGTCCCCTGTATGCCTTTATGACCCCCCACCGGGTGATTGTGAGCTAATCTCAGAACCACTGCTTTGAACGTGGTCGGGACAACTAACTGCTTTCTGACTGCTCCAGTTTGGGGATCATTGCTTTCCCTGTACAATATTTCTTTCTCTATCAGGAATCTGGGGAGAATGTCCCTTGCCCTTTTGGCATATTTGAAGGCTTGTTTTAATGCCGGATCAGCTTGTTGCTCCCTAGGGAAGGATGGGAACCTTTTAACAAGATCCTGCCAGCTACGCCATTTGTCACGGGGCTGCAGGCCTTTGCCTAGGGCCCCGAGGTTGGAGTTGCCTTGCTATCTTCTAGTAGTCAAAAATAGTCTCAGGTCGAGTGGTTAAGGCAAAACAAAACAAGGGCTTTATTCCCCTTCCCCCAAGGATATCATGTGCATAACCAAAAACAAGGAAAAACAAAACAGTTTCTCTAAAAGAAAAATATCTTCTTTTTCTTTGCTCTTTTTACAGGGTTTCAGAAAAAAGACTCAATATCATCCGCAAGACATAATGTACAATCCATAGGTGCCTATTCTGGAACCCTGGTGTTACTTTCCCATTGCATCTCCTCACATTCAGCATACGTTGTGCTTGGGTTTAAACCTTCACAGCTGTTTTTATGAAAGCCCCTCTCTGAAAGTTCAGATAGCGTACAGGGACACAGTTCTGTGCAAGTATGTTTAAGAGTATCTGTATCTGTAGGGTTGCCTCTCTAGCTCTCCTTTTCCACCCTCCAGTTGTTAGGGATTGTTTTATAGCTTCCTGCAGATATTAGAAACATAGAAACATAGAAACATGATGACAGAAAAAGACCACATGGCCTATCTAGTCTGTCCTTCCATATCAACAACTACAACAGTACACTTTTTACCTTTACAGATCCTCTGTGTTGGTCCCATGCTTTTTTGAATTCAGTTATTGTCCTCATCTCTACCACCTCCACTGGGAGACTATTCCATGGATCCACTACTCTTTCCGTAAGGAAATATTTCTGCATATCACTCCTGAATCTATCTCCCTTCACCCTCATCCCATGTCCACTCATAGCAGAGCTTGCTTTCAATTGAAAGAGGCTCTCTCCATGAACATTTATGCCACAGAGGTATTTAAACATCTCAATCATATCACCTCTATCCCGCCTTTCCTCTAAGGTGTACATATTAAGATCCTTAAGTCTGTCCTCATATGCTTTATAATGAAGCCCACTAATCATTTTAGTAGCCACCCTCTGCACCGACTCCATCCTGTTCACATCCTTTTGAAGGTGCGGTCTCCAGAATTGCACACTATACTCCAAATGAGGTCGCACCAAAGACTTATACAGAGGCATTATCACCTCCTTTTTTCTGCTAGCCATTCCTCTCTGTATGCACCCAAGCATCCTTCTAGCTTTTGCCGTCGCCTTTTCTACCTGTTTAGCTACTTTAAGATCATCAGACACAACCACGCCTAGGTCCCGCTCTTCTTTAGTGGACAAAAGTACTTCACCTCCTATACTGTATTGCTCCCTTGGATTGCTGCAGCCCAAATGCATGACCTTACATTTTTTAACATTAAATCCCATCTGCCAAATTCTAGACCATTCTTCAAGCTTAGCTAGATCCCTCCTCATGTTATCTACACCTTCCTGGGTGTCTACTCTATTGCAGATTTTGGTATCATCTGCAAAGAGGCAAACCTTACCCGACAGCCCTTCCGCTATATCACTAACAAAGATGTTAAAAAGAATCGGACCAAGGACAGATCCCTGGGGCACACCACTGGTAACATCCTTCTCCTCAGAGTGAGCTCCATTTACTTGTACTCTTTGTCGCCTCCCACCCAACCAATTTCTAACCCAAGCAGTAACTTTAGGGTCCATCCCTAGGGTGCTCAGTTTGTTTATAAGTTGCCTGTGAGGAACAGTGTCAAAGGCTTTACTGAAATCTAAATACACCACATCTAGAGCTCTCCCTCGGTCCAACTCCCTGGTCACCCAGTCAAAGAAATCAATCAGATTTGTCTGACAAGACCTGCCTCTGGTGAATCCATGCTGCCTCGGATCCTGTAATCCACTGGACTCCAGAAACCTCACTATTTTCTCTTTCAGCAGCGTTTCCAATAATTTACTCACCACCGAAGTTAAACTAACTGGCCTGTAGTTTTCAACCACATCCTTACTACCACTTTTGTGTAAAGGCACCACATGAGCCTCTCTCGAGTCCTTTGGCACCACTCCCGACTCCAACGAGGCATTGAAAAGGTCAGTCAGTGGAGTTGCTAGGATGTCCCCAAGTTCCCTCAGTATTCTAGGGTGTATCCCATCCGGTCCCATCGCTTTGTCTAATTTTGCTCTTTTTTCCATTATCTGAGAGATTTTCTCTTAGCTCATACAGCCTCTTTAGCCTCACTTTTAAGCCATGGTGGCCATCTTTTCGCCTTCCTTCCAACTTTCTGGTCTGGGCTTTCAATATAGTATTTTTAAATAATGCCCAGGCCTAATATAAACTCATAACTTTTGCAGTTGCTCCTTTTAGTTTTTTGTTAACCATTTTCCTTCTTTTTGAAAGTTAAATGCTAGTGCAGCTGATTTCCTTTATAGCCTCTCTTTATGTTTATGCTTATTGACTTGATATACCGCTAAAGGAAAAACATCAAAGCAGTTTACATAATTCAAAATAAAGAAGAACCATAAAGTAAGAGGAAAGGAAATTACAATAATGGATAGGAAAGCATACCTAACAGACTCATACGACAAGACAATGGAGGAGAGAGAGAGAAGGGGCAGGGGAAAGTAAGGTCACACAGAGGGATCAGGGAGGTCAAAGGCAAGGGCGAAGAGATGGGTTTTGAGGCTGTTCTTGAAGATGGTGTGTCCCTGCTCAAGCTGGATAGATGAAGGCAGGGAGTTCCACAGGGCTGGAGCGAGGAAGAAAAAGGCAGAGGAGCGAGGGGATTGGAGGTGAGCACAAGTGGGTGAGGGAAGATGTAGGCGGTTGAGATGGAGGGATCGCAAAGAGCGAGCTGGAGTATGAAAGTGAACGAGATCGGCCAGATACTGAGGGGAGTGGGTGTGGAGGACACGGTGAAGGAGTACCAAGATTTTGAAGTGAATGCGGAATTTGATGGGAAGCAAGTGAAGACGGATGAGAAGAGGTGTAATATGGTCGCGTGGGGAGGAATGAAAAATGAGTCGAGCAGCGGTGTTTTGAATACGTTGGAGACGATGAAGTTGCGTGATAGGGAGACTGGCTAGAAGCGAGTTACAGAAGTCGACGCGGGAAATGACCAGTGACAAAAGAAGGGTGGTAAGTACCTGTGCAGAAAGAAAAGGCCTGATAGCACGAATCTGACGAAGGAAGAAAAATGAAGATTTGAAACATGAGCAACGTGGTCCCTAAAGGTCAAGTTGGGGTCAAAGAGGACACCCAGATAGCGAAAAGAGGAGACTAGGGGAACGAGCGACCCGGAGAAGGAGGGGGAAACCAGGGGGGGGGGGGGGGTACTGTCATGAGAGAACCAGATGGCAAGGGTTTTTGTGAGATTGAGATGCAAACAGTGGGTTGTGAGCCAGTTGGCAACAGCTGTGAGGCAAGAATTCAGAGGGGAAAGGTCAAGGGAAAGTGGGGAGGTGTGATGTAGGAAAACCAGGTCGTTGGCATAATAAAAGGCAGAAATCCCATGTTGCTGAACCAATAGAGCAAGAGGTGTGAGAAAAATGTTGAAGAGAAGAGGGGCCAGGACCGAACCTTGAGGGACCCCGCAGAGGAGGGGAGTGGGCGCAGAAGCAGTTATGGGGGAAGAAGTGGCGAGAACGGAATAAGACCTAGAAGAGAGAAAAGAATGAAACCAGTAAAGGACTGTGCTACAGAGACCTGCCTCACGTAAATGAGCTAGAAGAAGAGAGTGGTCGATAAGATCGAAAGCAGCAGAAAGATCAAGGGAAACCGCCACCGAGAGATCCCCACGGTCATGAGCAGTGTGAATTTATTTATTTATTTTATTTATTTATTTAACATTTCTTCTATACCGCGCTATTAAAATCAGCGCGGTGTACATCGAACAGAAATACTACAATGCATACAAACAACATTGAGTTTACAAAGAACAGGGAATTGAACGTGGGATAGAAACCGGGGAAACTATATACATATTAACTCGAAACTATGTACAGTACTCTAATTCAAATGGGTGTTACATTGGTTTTGTGAAGATGAATATTAGTGGTTTGGTGGACTTAAGTGGGGATTACCTATTATCTGTTGGTATTGATGTGCTGGGGCGGCTGGGGCATGAGGGAAGCTTGCTGGTTGTGCTTCTGTCTCGGGATGTTTCTGGTAGCATTTTGTGAACAGGTGGTGTTTTAAGGCTTTTATGAATAGGATGAGGCTTTTAATACCACGGATTTCATGGGGGAGTGCATTCCAGTTTAAAGGAGCGAATATGGAGAAGGCCCTGTTAGAGGTAGCCTTTGTACATGTAGTCATTAGCTTGGGGACTACTAATGTGTTCAGTGCAGTAGACCTCCTGTTCCTATTTTCCAGGGTACCATGGATTAGCTTGCTGATTGGCGTAGGGGGGTAGTTATTTAGGGCTTTAAAAGTAAGGACCAATGACTTGTATTGGAGCCTGGCATGTAAAGGTAGCCAATGCAAATCCTTCATGATGGGCGTTATGTGGTCGGATCTTGACGATCCAGAGAGGATTCTTGCGGCTGCATTCATAGCTAGGCAGAGCGGATTTAAGGTCGATTGTGGGAGGCCATGGAGTATGATGTTCGCGAAATCCAGATGTGGGAGGACTAATGCCTGGAAGGTTGTTCGGTAGTCTGTGAAGTCCAGTAGGTGTCGGAGGTGACGTAGCGTTCTGATCTTATGGTATATTGCCTTTGTGATGTTTTTCACATGTGTTGTCATATCCAGGTGCTGGTCCAGGGTGATGCCGAGGTAACGGATTGTGGATTTGGACTTCAACTCTACATTGTTGGCAAGTAGTGATGAGGGAGGTGTGAACTTATGGTTCCTCGTGACGAATAGGACATCTGTCTTGCCATGGTTGATCCGTAGGTTTTGTGACAGCTACTGCTTCGAAGCATCTGATTATTGGGGAGAGCACTGGTTGGTCAATTGTGAACGGCATGTAGAGGAGGATGTCATCTGCATAGGCAAGGCATTGTACGTTGAAGGATCGGATTAAATCACATATCGGCTGCATATAAATGTTAAACATTAATGATGATAAGGACGATCCTTGAGGAACCCCCTGTGTTTGTAGAAATGGTTCAGAGGATGAGTGGCCAGCCTTGACTTGTTGCCACCTATTGGATAGGTAGGATTCACACCATTTTAGAGCTGTGCTTTGGATCCCCTTTTCTCTCAAGCGTTGTAGAAGTATGTCATGACTCACCGAGTCGAAGGCGGCAGAGATAAGAAAGATAAGGACAAAGCCTTGTTGGATGCTGTTGATTCCTGTGACCAGATCGTTGAACAGGGTTGTTAGGACAGTGTCGACTCCATGTGCTTCCCTGAATCCGTGTTGGGCTGGATCTAGCGTTGCTTCGGTATCGATATGTTGCTGGATTTGTTTTTGAGCAGCTTTTTCGATGATCTTGGCAAGCTGGGGGATGCTCGAGATTGGTCTGAAAGATTCTACTTTGGATGGGTCTAGTCTGCTGTTTTTTAGTAAGGGCTTGATAGAGGTGTGTTTGAGGTTCTGCGGGAACGAGCTTGTGATAAAGGACTGGTTCAGTATTTTGTACAGGATATGGCTTATGTCATGTCGCAGCTCTTTGATCCAGCTGGCTGAGCAGGGGTCATTAGGTGCCGTGCTGGGGTTAACAGAAGCAATAATGTCTTCAACCTCTTTATTGGATACCGTGGTGAAATTGCATAGTGGAGTTGCTTGAAACGCTTTAGGCAATGCGGCGGGGTTATTAACGCCTATGTTTGTGTTGGTCTTGACCATTTTCGATTGTAAATAGTCTGCATAGTCCTGTGGCTGAGGCATTGGGGGGTGGACTGAGACCGGCTCTCCTGTTATGGACTTTACTATATTGAACAAGGCATGTGGTTTATTGATGGAGCGTTTTAATATATTGGTGTGGTAGAGTTTCCTATTCTGCGTTATCTTCGCATGGTGGGTCATCAAGTATGAGTTGTAAGCAGTGTGCATTTCAGAGGAGTGGGTTCGGCGCCACTGTCTCTCGAATTTGCGTAGATGGTGGAGAGATGTTCGTAGGTCCGTGGAGAACCATGGTGCATGTTCTCGTCGTCTTGTTGTCTTTTCAGTGTATGATGGACAGGAGGCAGCTCTAAGGTTTTCATCCCATTTGGATATGAGGTCATCTAAGTTGAGGGATGTGTTAGTTATAAGAGGTTGGAGATTCTCTAGGACTTTGCTCCTGTTGAGTGGACGGAAGCGGGCTGCTGGAGTTCTGGATGTATTTGGTATCGTCTGACTGTTGTGGGAAGTACTTATGGGTATATGGAAACTGAGAAGATAGTGATCAGACCAAGGCACTGGTGTTTCGGACAGTGTGAGGTCTTGGGATGTCATGGCATTGGAATGCGGTGGGAAGATGAGATCTAGCCTACCTCCCTTATTGTGGGTGGGAGAGTCGACACATTGTTTGTATCCTAGATCCTCTAGGGCCTCAAGGAATGCTGCTGCGTGGCTATCTTGAAGAGATGGGAGGTTGAAGTCACCAATTAACCAATTTGGAGAGCGTGGGGTGGAAGTGGTACATGCGAGCTCAATTATTGTCGAAAGGTCCATCTGGTGATGAAGTGGGTGCCCGGTATAGAAGGTTGATTGTGCAGAGTTCATTTGATATGGTGAGAGAGTCAAGGTGAGTTGAACTGGAGGTGTTGTGCAACTTGAAATGAAGGTCGGCTTTGGCGAGGATGAGTGTCCCGCCTCCTTTCTGAGTGGACCTGTGGCATATGTATAGGGAAAATCCTGGAGGCAGCATCTGGTTCAAGAGAACTTTGTCGCAAACAGATAGCCATGTCTCCGTGATAATCAAGATGTCAAGATTGTATAGGGGCATCAGGTCAATGGCTGCAGGCCATTTTGAACGTACTGATCTGGCATTTATCAATGCACACTTCAGTGGGCATTGCTGACGTTGCTTCTTGGCTCGTGACTTTTTGAAGATTTGGAGGGGGATGTTAAGTAGATGGGAGTGGGATGTGTGATTGTTTTTCGCTGTGGTGTGGTGTGGGAGTTCAGACCGTCTCCTTCTGTGGTGGTGTAGGATTGGAATGTGATTAGTACCATGGTTGAAAGCATTTGAGATGTTGGGGAACCCAAGGGTCAGGAGGGAGATGAATAATAGCAGGAGTTTGTACATTCTGGCTTGGCAACAGAGCATACAATTCGTGACAACAATGAAAGTAGCTGTAGGTTACTGGTGATTACGATGTTAACTGTGGAAATGCTAATAACAGTGCAGGAAGATACTGGCTATTGGCACTCGGGATATTAAGTGCACTGGTGCAGTGGATGACAGTTGATAGTAATAATACAGTACTGGAGGATTCTAGAATGCTAGCAATCAAAAGGTGAACTGTAGAGAACTGACAACAGTACAGTGAGTGCAAAACTAATATCAGTCATGACAGCAGTGCGCTAATATAGGTTACAGCACATGGCTTTAATCATCTAAAGGATAAGGACTTGCCTTTCCTGACAAGGGAGACTGGCTCTGCTCTGGGTGAGAGTTCTGGCTTCATTCGTGGAGTTGCTGAGGTGCCACTGCCTAAGGGCCACGCCAAAGGGCCCTCTGCTGAGGCCCTCAGGTGCGGGCCCGGAAGGCGCGGGCCCGCCTGACGGCGGCTTCTTTTGAGCATTGGGCTCCGCCTCCCACAGCCCCGATTGGGCTGTAGGCTCCTGAGCGGGAGAAGATGGCTGCGCCCCGCTCAGGTGTGCTCTACCCCGATCGGGGAGCACGGAGCCGGAGAGGGAGGGAGGAGAGAGGCTGGCTGCTGAACGGCAGCTTCTTTTGAGCATTGGGCTCCGCCTCCCACAGCCCCGATTGGGCTGTAGGCTCCTGAGCGGGAGAAGATGGCTGCGCCCGCTCAGGTGTGCTCTACCCCGATCGGGGCTGTGGGAGGAAGCCTAGGAGGACAGTTTCAACGCTGTGGCCGGGTCAGAAGCCAGACTGACGGGGATGGAGAAAGTGGGTAGAGTCAAGATAAGAAGACAGTTGGGAGAAAACAACTTTTTCAAGGATTTTAGATAGAAATGGGAGGTTGGAGACAGGGCGGTAGTGTGCAGGAATTAAGGGATCAAGTGAGGGCTTTTTAAGGATAGGGCGGACCAAAGCGTGTTTCAAGGGCTGGGGAAAGACACCTGAGGAAAGACTAGAGTTGATCATGTTGAGAGCTGGAGGAATGAGAGCTAGAGAAGAGGTAAGCAGCCAAGAGGAAGGAATGGGATCTAGTGCACAAAATGTTTTCTTAGAGGAAGAGATTGTCACAATAAGCTCGGAAGAGGTAAGTGGGTGGAATGAGTGCCAGACATGGGACAGTTGAGGTGTGGGAGGAGGAGAACAGGGAGTGGGGCTAGAGATGGGGGGAGGACAGTAAGGCAGGGATTGTCTGAGATCGGATATCTTGGTACTGAAGTAAGTTGCCAACTCGGAGGGAGAGGGTGAGGGAGCAGGAGGGGGAGGAATGGCACGAGACTGGAGGGAGGTGAGAGAATGAAGAACTGAATAGAGATGGCGCGTCTGGTTAGGTGCAGAGGAAATAGTAGCGGAGAAGTAAGCCTGCTTAGCTTTATGAACGTGGGTTCTGTAATGAGAATGCTCAGACTTAAAGTGAGAGAGGGTAGTGGGAGAGGGAGCTTTGCGCCACATGCGTTCAGCTCGGCAGAGCTGTGCACGAAGAAGATAGAGGCCGGAGTGGAACCATGGCTGTGAGGGACGACGAGAGAGAGACCGAGGGCGAAGAGGAGCGACGCAGTCCAGGGCAGTGGAGAGGGAGGAAAACCAGGAGGAAGTCTGGGAAGAGGGAGAGAAAGTAGAGAAATCAGATGGAAGGAGATCAGATGCAGGAGGGAATCGTTGAAGAGTCTCAGAGGATATACGGCGAGTATAAATTGTAGAGGTAGGGGGAGAGGTACGAAGGGAAGGAGAGGGGGCCAGGGGGGTAGAGGGGGAAGGGAGACAGTGAAAAGTGATACAGTAGTGATCAGTCCAGGGTAGGGGGAAGGCACGGAGATACTGTAAGAGATAAGTCGGGGCTGAAGGAGAGAGAAGCAGATCGAGGGTATGCCCAGCGGAGTGGGTTGGGAATGGAATAAGTTGGAGAAGGGACAAATCGTGAAGAAGAGTGTTAAAGGAGTGGTCTCTGGCAGAGGCAGGATGGTCAAGGTGCAGTCGCCTGTAATGAGCAGGTGGGGGAAGGCCAGTAACAGGTCAGTGATAGAGGAAAGAAGGGAATCCCAGAGGTCGGGGCGTAAGGCTGGAGGGGAGTATATGAGAAGCAGGTGCATGGGGGTGGGGAAGTGGAGTTTAAGAAGCAAGGCTTCTGGGTAGCACAATAGGGGGGAGGAAATAGAAGTAAAGGAGATGGAAGAACGGAGAAGGGCGGCCACACCTCCACCAGTGCGGTCAATACGGGGGACAGAGATACCGGTAAAATCAGGGGGTAGGCAGTGAGCTAGGAGTGCATCTTCACCTTCTTTTAGACAAGTTTCAGTAAGCAAGAGGACATCAAGGGACTCCTGGGAGATGAGGTCTGATATGAGCAGGGTTTTGGAGAAAAGGGAGAGGCAGTTAAGGAGACCGAAACGGAAGGTAGCAGGACGGCAGGGGGGGAAAGCGAGCAGGAGGCGAGTTGGGGAGACAGGGGAGAAGATTCATAGGAGAACAATAGGAGGAGCTGTGAAATCGACGCTGCTGGAGAGGAAAGGCAGAACGATTCCCCCAGAGCACGGGGATGGTGGTCATTAGAGGAGGGGAATCGCGAACTTCAGCGAGTGAAGGCAGAGCGATAGTAAGCGATGGTAGACTTACCGAAGCAAGGGAGAACCGTGCGGAGCAGATCAGCGGGAGTTGTACGAGACCAAGAGAGCTTCCAAATTGAAGAGTGAGGGTTGCTAGAAGGACAAAGAGGACAAAGAGGAGTGCCCTACAGGAGTCGCCCCAAGGAGAGCACCCAAGGAGCACGTGCTCCCTAGGTGCTCTCCTTCTGTGCGCACCCCTGTTGCGCACCACAGCGGCGAGTGCCGCCGGGACGCTGGTTAAATAGCCGGGGCTACCTCTGAGAGCGCGACCGCGCACCCGCGGTCATGTTACTTCTGGGAAAGGCGGGAACACCAGGTAAATCAGCAGAAGGGCAGTATGGTAAAGCCTGTGGAGACACAAGGAGAGCACAGGGGGTAATATGGCACACATTCAGTATACAGGTACAGAGCAGTTAAGCAGTAGTATTAAAACAAATAGTAGTATTAAAACAAATGTGATCATTTTATGATCGCTATTGCCAAGCGGCCCCAACGCCTTACCTCTCTCACTAGATTCGGAATTCGAAAATAGCTTCTCCTCAGTGTTGGTTCCAGAATCAGCAGCTCCATGAAGCAGTCGTTTATTTCATCCAGAAATAAATGACAGGGCAAGCCCAGATAGCATGGACTGTTCCAGTGCCTTCTCAGATTTGTATTTTTTTTTATATTAGTATTTAGCTCACACCTTTCCAGTAGTAGTTCAATGCAAGTTACAGTCACATACAGTAGTTATTTCCCTATCCCTAGAGGGCTTACAATCTAAATTTATACCTGAGGCAATGGAGGGTTAAGTAGATTCCGAAGGCCATTCTAGCACAGATCTCTCTGGTCAGAGGCCACTGCTCTAACCACTAGGCTACTCCTTCATTTATATCTTTAAAAATTTTCAATTAGTCACTCAGGAAGATATTATTTTGATTTTTTAATTTTAATTTTCTAACATGTCACCTGTCCTCTGTCCATGGGATTTGGGATCTCCTCCTCTTCCCCGCCTGCTGGCAGGCAGACCTCAAGAGAATGTTTGGTTCCCTATTAGTCCCTGTGAGCAATTTTGATGTCTGCTGTGGCTCCAGCTGCTGAGGCCAAAATTCTTCCTCTGACCCCACTGAGGTCTCCTGCGATGCTGACAGTCCTACCTCTCCAGAGTAATAGAAGAGGGGCCCCATTGGTTTGATTGTGCTATCGCTGAAGTGCTGGTGCTGTTGCTGGTAGCTCAAGGTCCCAGTAATTGGCATTATAATTGGCATCCTTTCACCTCAGCTGCACTGGCTGTGGGGCTGGGTCTTGTAGCTGGTGGTGCTTCACTGTGGCCATGTCAAGTTCACTGTTTTGCTGGGCCGGAAGGGTGATCCTTCATGCTTTAAGGAGGATTTGTCCGACTCATAGAAGCCAGCTTAAAATCACTGCTCGGGGATCATGTAACTGATGACACTTGTGAAAATCAGCACGAGTGACAGGGATCCCTTCCTCAGTGGACAGCATGAGTCTGGGCCACATGTAATGAGGCATGGCTATTGGTTTCTTCAACCCTTCCGCTGGCTTAGAGAGTGCTTGCTTGCAGAGACCAGCTAGGTACCTGGCCCCTTGCCTCCTCCTCCTGTTTCCACAAGCTGACACTGGTGAATTAACCTAGGCCTTGATTAAACATAGGCCTCAGTCATGGTCTCAGACATTTGGACTTCTTTTGCTGATCTTGCTCTAGTCCTCCTCACAATGGCACCAATCTTACAGGGCATAGCTTAAACATGTGGCATCTCACACATCTGCAGCTGCTCTCTGATTGGGTGGGTCTTGGTGTGAGACTCTCACATCACTCTTTTTGGTACAGACTACTCTGATAAGGACCACGTTCCCTAGTTAAGCAAGCTGACCCAAGCCTGCCAGAGGGAATGATGGGCAATTTTAAATTGCCAAATAACACCAGGAAAATTTCAAATGCAAAGGAACAGCAAAAATATCTGCATTTTTTTTCCTCAAAATGCTACAAATTTCTGCTGCTTCCACAGTTTCAATACCTTTGTTTATGCCAAGACCTTTTTTTTTTGGTCTACCCTCCCTCTTCTAGGACTTTACAGTAGAATGTCAGGACAGTCAAAAAAAATAAACATTAACTCTGCAAGTTTTAGGTTTTTTTAATCCAAAAATCAATGATCGAAGATCCCTTGGATGCCATTCTTGAACCCACATATATTAGACACCAATTTTGTAATCCCCTATAGATCTGGGGACCCTCACAGTGGCTACTTTCTGCTGCGTGTTAAACCAAGGGTACAACTTTAGGAAGATAACACTGTCTTTTCAGGTTTAACCCTCTGGAATTTATGGGTTCCAGGCTGGAATCAGTTTAACGCTGAGGCCTGTTGGCTCCTTGGTTCCACTTTCTTTACTCCCACCGAACCAAACTTTTACTGAAAATCTTTTAAGGGTCAAGAACTATCTTACAATGACTGGCAGAGTTCAAAAATACAACGCAGACATTTTCTTTCTGCTGGGACTTTCCCGAGTTGGGGAACTCCACTGCACTCTGGTAGAACCCAAGGGTCACCCTACTACATCCCCTTCTTCTAGTTTTCCTGTATTAGTGGCACCTCTTTCCTTCTGTATATTTAGAGGAGTCAACTTATCAAATACAGTAGCTTCTTGATACTCCTTAAGCAAGATGTAGTGCAGTAGCCTAAGCTGCCTTTGTCACTACCCTTTTTCTGCTTCAATGGCTGAGGTAACCAGAGATCCTCCTTACTATCTTGTGGTACAATGCAGTGAAAACCAAAGACACCTGCTGCTGTAGTACAGTGACTTAGCCAGATAAAGATGGGAGAACGTCTTTGGGTTTGGTCTTTATACCAGTCAATTTTCCCTCCAACCAAGGTCTCCTCCTTCGATTCCCTCACTGGTTGAGAGACTTCTACCAAAATCTGGAAAATACTGGGTAATATACAAGATCAAAATACAACATTTTAGTAGAGTCAATAGAGTTCTCTGGTATCTAAACAATGCTGAGCCTTAGAGGTCTCTACAAATGCATGAAACAAACCAAAGATGGATCCCAAGGTGGTGAACTGGATCAAGAACAGGTTGATTGACTACAGAGGGTAGTGGTGAAAATAATTCCCTTTGAAGAAAGGAGAGCAAGTAGAGTGCCTCAAGGATAGGTACTGGGACAACTACTGTTCAATGTCTTTATGGGTGATATTCCTGAAGGGTTAAAAGGAAAGATGTGCCTTTTTGCAGCTGATTTGAAGATTTGCAACAGTGGACACTTCAGAGGGAGTAGACAACATGAGAAAAGAAATACAAGAAGTAGAAGAATGGTCAAATGCTTTACAATTGAGTTTTAATGCAATAAAGTACAGAGTGATGTATTTGGGATGCAAAAGCCCAGATGAGCTGTATGAGATAAGGGATGAGAGACTGATGTGTATGGACCAAGAGAAGGATGTCAGAGGGATAGTGTCTGAGGATCTCAAAGTGGTGAAGCAGTGTGACAAAGCAATGGCTAAAGCCAGAAGGATGAAAGTGGTATTCATGCCTCTGTACAGGTCATTGTGAGGTCTCACTTGGAGTATTGTGTTCAGTTTTGGAGACCGTGCCTTACAAAGGATATAAAAAGGACTGAAATGGTACAAAGGGAGGCCACCAAGATGATATGGGGCCTGGGCCAGATGGCATAGGAGAAAAGATGTGAACACCTAATTATGTATACTCCATAGGTGAGGAGAGACAGGGGGGACCTTTAAAGAGTCTTAATGAACCAAAGCTTTTTCAAAGATAGGGAAGCTGTAGAACTTAAGGACAACTCAACGTGTAATCAAACTCTGGAATTTGTTACCGGAGGATGTAGTAAAAGCTGTTAGTGTAGCTGGGTTTAAAAAAGGTTTGGACAAGTTCCTGGAGGAAAGGTCCATAAATCTTTATTAAAAAGAGACCCGGGATATCACTGCTTGACCCAATACAAGCATTGTGGAACCTGTGTCTCTTGGGGAAACTGCTAGGTACATATGACCTAGATTGGCCACTGTTGGAAACAGGATACTGGGCTTGATGGACCTTGGTCTGACCCAGTATGGCATATCTTATGATCTTATGACATGAAATGAAACTGCTAAGTAGTAAACATAAAAGCATCATCAGGAAATACATTTTTTTGGACAGGATGTTGGATACCTGGAATGCCCTTCTGAAGGAGGTGGTAGGAGCAAAAGCAGTCACACAATTAAAAAAGGCATGGGAAAGACACAAAGGATCACCACATAGCAAGAGGTCAGAATCAAAGCAAAGTAAATAACTTCATAAATAGAGAGAGGCAACCTTCCTGGAAGAAAGGAATAGAGGGAGAATAGCCTGCGGCAGCTTCAGCTCTACAACTCTGGCCACCTTACTGGGCAGACTAGATGGACCATGCTGTTCTTTATCTACAGTCATTTACTATGTCAAAAAGAAACATCTCATAATCAGTCTAATAATCTAAAAAAATTCAGAAAACAAACTGTAAATGTTATCATCGGTACCATCATTACTAGCAGGGGCTGCCTCCAAGGTAGCCAAGAGCAACTGGCTGGATTAAGGGGGGGGGGGGGGCGCGGTGCAGAGGATGGCTTCTTAGAGCAACAGGCTGTGTTGTCTCTGGCTCATGATTTTGTTCATGGCTAAGAGGAAGGATTTCTCTTTTCATTCCTCTGCTGATACACATCAAATGTCTACCTTTCTTGCTTGCGAAAGGAGGTTCTGGGAGTCTACCTGAAGAAAGTGGGGGAAACAGCTTTTCAGCTAGCTGTCCCATTTCTATATCCACCCCCAATACAGAGATTTACTCTACCTCAAAGATGATGTGGCACATTTTAGCACTCCCACGGACGTTTGCAAGTTTTCCTTCAAGAGAGGAGCTGGATCAGGTTGGCAATTGTGCCATGGAAGTCAGTTCCAGGTCCCGATAATGTTTGTCTGATGAGTTTACCACCCTGGTGGAGAAAACTTAGTAGAGTGCTCAGCTTCTTAGGATGCGCTTGCTTCTGTCTCTGGGCTAAGTCTTGCAGCTGTAGAACTGTGTTGGATGATTATGGCAGGTCGTGAGTCAGTGGCAACATAGAATAAGACTAGGGCAAGATCTAAGAACTGTGCTTCTAAATACTTGAATTTTAAAGACAAAAATATTTAAGTAAAAGATGAGAACATTGTTAAAAACTATGCAAAGTTTGGGTAGCAAACAGGATGTTTCTGCCAAGTTCTGGAGAAAGGGGGTCTGGGGAGTTTATCAGACTTCAAGTAGTAAGAAATCTATGGCGGTTTATGTTGCTATTAATAAATATCTGGAGACTGCAAGTTCTTCAGTGTTTCTGATTTTGCAAACTTTTTCAAGATTTGAGAAGCTGGTTATTTCTAAGTTGGAATTGCAGTATGATATATTGGCAAAATTTGAGGATCATATTTTAGAATGTGAACAAAAGGTAGAAAAATGTGTTGAACTTGGTCAAGCTGAAAGTAAATTAGATAATAACAGTAAAGAAATCACAACTTCTCTGCAAAGATATTACAAAAAATGTTTTTTATTGAGGAAGACGGAGAATTCAGAAAACATGTTAAAGGTGCTATAATATAAGAATAGTGAATTCTCCTAAATTGCATATTTTGGGTCTTGATTTGATTTGAAGAAGTTCCCCTACTGATTTCTCTGCCTACCAACAATAACATCAGAAATGAGATTGGTGTTAATGATCCAAAGACTCTGCGTCTTGGATGAATGTTTCCTTAAATGATATTTAAAGGATCTTCTTCCAGAATCTTTAGAGAAAGCTACCTTATTGCTAATGTTACTGTTGTAGTCTAATCGAGACTGCAGTTTTAAAGCATTCTTTCCTCAGAAAGATAAAAAGTGGTGAGAATATTCCCTGATGTGTGCAAAATGCAGCGATACCGCACACTGTTGATGCTCATGGTAATCACATGTTACAGGCACGTCCGCTCTCTATCCTCCCTATGCCTACTCATGCGACTAATGCGCGGTCTGCAGATAGAGCAGGAAATCGCTGCGCTCTCTGCATTTGGCTTTTCCCACACTATCATTGCATTAATAGCTAGAGCGACTTAGTAAAAAAACGTGTTTGGATTATGAATCTGAACAAATTGAAGATTTTTTGCGGAATCATGTTGGAGAGGAGAATTTTGATTTGTAACAATTTACAAGCTTGGCTTTATTTTCTTTGAAGCTTTCCGCTTTGTAGCAATTGATTGCAGCAATTGTGTCTTAAAAATGTTGGGCTCAGAATTAAAAAAAAAAAGCTGTGCTACAAAATTTAGGTTCCTAAATTTGAGCCTGTGGAGCATGATTCCATAATGTGCGTGTCCGGCCTGCAGTCACATCTAAATGAAAAATGGACTCCGTTTGACCCTAATTCCGCATGGGTGGGTCTGGACGTGCCCACTGGTCTGGAATCAGGGACATTGACGTGTTTGGCATGCATGCCTGCAGCAACCTCAGGACACAGGTATGCGTAGCAAGAACGTCGATGTCCCTGCTCTTGGCGAATTCTGAAATACGCATGACTCCGCTGCTGCCCATCTTCATGCAGCCATGCCTCCTCAGTTAAAACGTGCATCTCCAAAGCTGCTCCTCACACTGACGGTGTGGTGCGTGTGCCAACTACCCCTGAAAACAGATGATACAGATGTTTCGATGCAAAACAGACCATATAAGCTAGCCCTTTGCACGACCAGAACACTGCAAAGTGATCTCTGTGCGCTCAGAAATGCTGCAACGGTAAGTAGAGCGTGATGTGATTGCCCTGACATGCCTTGCAGCAGTCTGTACATTTCTGACAACAGTTTGCACAATGCTATGTATGGACCAGAAGAAATCAGACATGGTCCTCTACAGCTAAATGTCAGAACATATTCTTGACATTAAATAGGGACCCACAGATTGAGGGCACGCACCAGCGCAAACAGCACCACTAGACTGCTGCTGGTGCTGGGTGCCCTGTTGCATTCACTCTTTCTGAGGGTCCCTTATCACTGACAGGGATATACTTTGACATTTAGCCATAGAGACTCCGTTCTGCTGTATCTAGGCTGATCACACTAGCACCTGGTCATGCTGCGGTCAGCCCTATGGACCAGGTACTGGCCAGGCACTGATGTCCCCCCAAAATTGCAGCTGAGCACACCAGGTCCCCCCATGCATCCCTCTAACCACACACACACACACTCTGTCACTTGCAGTCACACAAAACATATATCTGCAGTACAGATGCCCTGCACCTCTAGAAAACAGCTGGTATAACACGATGGCATGGGGTCCCGGGACTACGAATCTGAGCTGTGGTTCTCACCCACACATGCATCCGTCTTATACGCACCCACATACAATCCCTACATCAACAGACTCACTTCTTGGATGACAGGAATTGTTATGATACCCTAGATTACATCTTCTAGCTCAGACAGCAATTGTCAGCATAGTCAGAATAATCACCATTGCACTTCTGAATATTTCTGTAGGGGGGGGGGGGTGTTTAGTAATGTGTCTTTACCATCCAACCTTCCCCCACTTCTGCCTTCTCTTCTTTACAACTGCATCTTGTGGTCTTCCAGACAGCACGTGCACCAATTCAGTGGAGTGGAGGAGTGGCCTAGTGGTTGGGGCAAGGTACTTCAGGCCAGAAGGTCGGGGGTTCAAATCCCACTAACCTTGGGCTGGAAGGACTGGGGTTTCTAGTCCCTCAGGTGCTCCTTGTGGTCTTGGGCAAGCCACTTAACCCTCCATAGCCCATGTTCCCTGTAAAATAGTTATCTCCAAGTTGTAATGCCCTGTTCAATGTAATTTCAGTTTGTTCAATGTAAACCACACTGATGCAGAATAGCACAGTATATAAGAGAATGTAAATAAATAAATAAAATTCAAGACATCTCTGTCACATAGCAGAGCAGAGCAAGTCCTGGCTTTATTCTACATTTGTCCCTGGGAAACAGAGAATGTACACGGGCCTTTCATGAATACACATTGCATGTCTCCGCTGCTGACCACGTCACCATCCTGCCCACTCCCACCCATGTTCAGAGATCCCACTGGTAGCGTCATGTACGTGCAAGGCCATGGTTGTTGCAGAATACAGTCGTAAATATTTTTGCTAGAAAAACTTCTAAGCTGCACATCCAAAGGGTTTATTCCTATTCTGGAATGACCCCCATTTTCAACTATACTTAGAAGCCCACGTTCTTAGCTGAAAATTCATCCTAATTTAGAAGCTTAAAATGTGTTCTCCTATATTTAGGCCTGCTATTAATTTCCCTAAATTTATGAGCCTGATTTGCCTGTAACCTTTTTCCCCTGTGCTAAATCTGCCCGTTACCACCCACTTTTTATGCTCCTAAATTTATGAGTTTAGTGAAATTTGAAGAACAGTTTACGAACTTAAACCTAGTAAATTTTCAGAGGCCAAAGTAGCAGCATAACTCTGAAAGTTAGAAGCATTATTCTTTGAATATGAGGCCTGTTGTGTTTTCCTTCACTGTGCATCTTGTCTTCCCTTGAATGAGGGACTTAAATGTTGTTCTTTGTTTTTGCTTTAAACTCAATAAATCTGAACTTCTAGAAAAAGGAAGGTGGTCTTCAAGTAGCACCTACTGACCCTTATCCTCATGCATTAGAAGCTGTAAGAAAGAGTGGATCTGACTGTGAGTAGCCTTGATAGCAGAGAGGCGTTAGTAGGCTTATGAGGAAAGTCTCCATTGCTCTGCAGACTGTTCTTTGCATGCTGAGAGATTGCAAAACACATGTGATCCCAATTGGCAGCATGGGTTTAGGCACAGGGCTCTCTAAAGCCAGTCCTAGAGGGCTGCAAACCAGCCAGATTTTCAGGATATCCCTAATGAATATACATTTATTTTATTTATTTATTTAACAGTTTTTATATACCACGCTATTCAACATCAGCGCGGTTTACATTTTAACAACCTTGTACTTAAGCATAAAACATATGTCAAGTTTACAGATAACAGGGAGTGAAACAGGGATAAATGGGGTTAAAGATAAGATAAGATAATAACAAATATTCACAACTATTTACAGCAAATTAGCATAGGTTTTGAGCTTCATAGGTTAGGGATGCACGAGATTTTAATCTGGGGTGAGCAATGGAGTTTAGGGAACTTACTTGACTAACCATAGTCATTGGTTTGGGTTGGAAGGGGAGGAGGTGGGGAGCTAATGCCTTGGGAGGGAAATCTGAATACAATGGGGCAGTGCATGCAAATATATCTCACGCATATTCGTTAGGGACATCCTGAAAACCTGACTGGTTTGTGGCCCTCTAGGACTGGATTTAGAGACTCGTGGTTTAGGCTTTTAAATATATATTTACGTATTTAGTTAGTTAAAATTATTTACAGGCCTCAGACAGGATTGCCTGCAGATGTGATGCAGCAAGATGGAAAGTTGTGTCCAACTGATAAGATATTCCAAGAGGATAACACATGCTCTGCATAGGTGCACTGACCTATGTACTGCTCCATTTTGGCCTGTAGCTATTCACCAATCAGCATGATCCAGCTGCAGACTATGGGCATGTGAAGAGAGTGTGAAAGAGAAAGGGAAGTAGTTTTCATTAAAATGAGATCCTATAAGCCACATATTGACCCTGTTCTTATCTTGACTGAAGATCCTAGACCTCTGTGTGAGTATGGCAATATGTCTGGCTCCTCTGTACCCTGATTATGTTTTCTGGGAATATATTGGCCATGTCTGGCATTAAGATATTGTGGTGAGGAGGAGGCAGCCCAGCATGAAAATAAAGGAGAAAGAAGAACTTTTTCTTCTGCTCGGGGGAGGGGTTCACTAGAACACATACATCACAGCAGATTCCCTGAGAGAAACCAAGAGGGTAGTGCTAGGCTTAAGCCACTCCCAGACCTCATGACATCCTCAGGCAAGAGTAGGAGGTACAAGTGGGTGGAGTCAGGAAGGGAGTTGCCCTGCTCAGCGTTTAAGTTTGAGGGAACAAACAAAGTGAGCAGAAGGGCCAGAGAGGCAAGGAACTCCAGAAGGGCCTGGGAAGGCAGAAAGGCCAGGAACTCCAGAGAGGCCAGGAACTGCAGAGATGCAGGAGAAAGCAAACACAGCAGAACCAGCAACCATGAAAGAAACAGATACAAAGTGAGTAGCAGCAGAGACAAGAGCAGCCAGCACTGCAGCCCCGGAAGCTACAGGGAAAGTTCCAGGCAAAGGACCAAACAGACTGGCTACAGGGAAAAAGAGAGAAGGTTGGCTTTAAGGAAGCTAAGGCAAGAGTGCTTAGACTCACCGGAGGAAGGGTCTATCTGCAGGCAGCAGAAGCCCCAGGAAGGGAAGTGGAGAGCTTACCCTGAGTCACTGTCTAGCTCAGAGACAGAGGGAGTGCCAAGCCGGAGAAGCCTCAGCAAGGAAGGTGCTGCAGCCAGACTCCAAGGTAGGAGAGTTAAAGCCATAAAGCCTAAACCCTGTGTTATTCGCTCTGATTCAGAGGAGAGGTAAAAGCCTAGGAAAACCCGGAATAGGAGTAAGGGTTTTGCCAGGGACACTGAACAGGAAGAGCCCAGTGAAATCCTAACAAAAGGAGAAAGGGTTATTCAGTGGCATAGGCTATTTAATCTGCTAAAGAATATTAAGGATAAACTGCCAGAACGCTTACAAGCATTGCCAATTTACAGCTCAGTTGAAAGCATGGAAGTAGCAGGCCAAGAAAGTGACCTAGCTTCAGTTTGTTCTGAGATGGACTGTAATGTGTGCATGAAGGCTGAGTAATGGAAGCCTGAGAAAGGAAAGAAGTGAAGCTTGTGTAAATATCTTTATTGCAACACTGGTTACAAGTGTTACCTTAAGAGGAGAAGAATAATCCTGTATTTTGCTTTGACCTGAATGTGTACATTTGCTTTGAAGATTTGTCAACCATTTTGACACAGATGCTAATAAAATTCCTGTGTGCTTTAAAACAACCACTCGGTTCATAATCTCCTTGGCACAACTACAATCCTTGGGAAAGAGGAATTGAGATGGCTTCCCGTCCCTACTAGGCAACCGCCTGGTAGGGGCGCGACCGCCACAGGTGGCGTAGTTTTTTGGATACAGCATTCCAGTGGTCAAGTGGTGCGTCTACAAGCTGGTACCTCAGGGCGAGGAAGATCCAGGAAGGACGGAGTGACCGGACCGAGAGAAAACACGGAGGAGAAAATCCGGAGTGGAGTCGGATCTGGAGCACTGTTTTCTGGTGGTAAAGCGAAGACCTGCATCAGAATCAGGTAACCCGTAGGCTAGAGGGGGATAAGCCTAGGATTCTGATGTAAGGGCCCACCAGGTACTCACTAGGAGAGAGTGAGGGAAAGAAAAAAAAAACAACAACCAAAGTGCTGCACTTTGTGTGATTTTTTCTGTGTTTGTGTTCCAGAAACCGCAATCCAGGATGGAGACAGCGGACATATTAGCCTGGGTGGCAGACCAGTTCGCCAAGCAGAGGGAGATGGCAGCAGTGAGCCAGGAGCAAGCGGCGTCCATGCTTCGCGCTCAACAGCAACCCCTACTGGAGGCCATGGCGAAATGGGTCCGTACGCAGGAAGAAGCGACCAAGATGGCACAGTCTGTACAAAAGGCACAGGCCTTACCAGGTGCACAGGTTGTTTTTCCAGGAAGGGAAAGCCCGGGTACTGGAACTTTCTCATGTGGCCGCCTTTCTAAAGAGGACAATATTGATGATTTTATTGAGTCCTTGGAAAGAATAGCTGTTTTGTTGCAAAGTTTTCTGGTAATGCAGAGCTGTAAAAACACCCAGGAAGCCATTGCGTTGGCTTAGTGCTTTCTAGAGGCCAAGAAGTTAAGCCTCAAGAAAGAGGGTGTTTTTCAGAAGGCAGGTACAGAATTGCAGGAAAGGAAGGCAACCTTTACTAGCCATAAGATGGATAGGAATAAATCCATAGAAGGCAGATATAACCTGCAGAGAAAATGTTTTTCCTGTGGTGAGCCAGGTCACCTTAAGAGTAAATGTCCAGTGAGGAAAGCTTATGTAATCACACGTCCCAAAGAGGTAGGTGAGGGATTTCTCTTATCAGTAGAAGTAGAAGGAATACCCATAGAAGCTCTACTAGATTCAGGGGCCAGCCAGTCTATGATTTCCAGCAGGCTGTGGAAAAAGATAGAGGCCCAGAGACAGTGCTTACAAGAATCCTCAAGGGGGCAGGTTAAGATCAAATGTGTCCATGGAGCAGCTTCCACCTATCCTCTCCAGAGTGTTAGGATAAAGGGGTTAGGTAGTGGAAGGCAGGTGGCAGTGGCAGTGATACCTAGACTCCCACACGATATGATATTGGGCCGTGACTGGTCCCAGTTCAGAAAGGGGGTGGAGAAACAGTTGCAGGAAGAAACAGGCATGATAACCACACGCACAGACACTAACCTTTCAGGGGAGAATAAGAAGGAAAGAGTTGTGCGCCCCAGGGTTGATACAGGGGGAATAATACCCGCTCCATTGTTCGGTAAGAAAGTAAACCCAGGGAAGTCAGTAGATACTCAGAGGGAAAAGCAAGTGCCAAAACAGAAATTTGTGATAAAGTTCTGTAGGACTACCCCTGAGGCAAGAATTCCCAAGCGGGCTACCGAACAAGCTGCTGGTATGGATCTTTGTAGCGCAGTTGAGGTGGTCATTCCAAAGCAAGGGAGGGCCATAGTAAACACGGGACTTAGAGTAGAAATACCGCCCGGTTGTTACGGACGGATTGCGCCCAGATCTGGCCTCGCCTTTAAAAAGTTTATAGATGTAGGCGCGGGCGTTGTAGATCCAGATTATAGGGGAGAATTGAAGGTCCTCTTGTTTAATTTTTCGCAAGAAAACTTTAGAGTGGATGTAGGAGATAGGGTGGCACAATTAATTTGTGAAAGGGTTGGTTTTCCGCCCATAGAGGAGGTGGATGAACTATCTTCTACCACCAGAGACTCTAGAGGATTTGCTTCCACAGGCATAGCCAAAATAGAAGGGCTAACAGCCTGTTGCATAGAAAAAGAGGAAGATAATCTGGGACCCCAAATTGCAAAAGGTACGGTAGATCCTGTTTATAGGATTAGGAAAAATTTGAAAAGAAGGCAGAATAAACAGAATTCTTATCATGACCAGCGTGCAAGGCCACGTTTCTTAAAGGTCGGGGATAAGGGTATGGTAATGGTAGCTGTAGGAAACTCTAGGGTTGAGATTTCCTGGAAAGGCCCTTACAAAATAGCAAAACGGCTCAGACCAGTGTCTTATGCTGTGGATACTGGATGGGGAAAGCAACAGGTATACCATGTTAATCTGTTGAGGCTATGGAAGGAGCGTATAAGGAATGCACAGCTAGCCTTAAGAGTTAGTGACACTTCGCAACCCACACCTTGTATTACGTGCTGTTCGTGGGTTATGGCGCCAGCCCATAATAGTCTAAGGAGGGGGATATGTGGTGAGGAGGAGGCAGCCCAGCATGAAAATAAAGGAGAAAGAAGAACTTTTTCTTCTGCTCGGGGGAGGGGTTCACTAGAACACATACATCACAGCAGATTCCCTGAGAGAAACCAAGAGGGTAGTGCTAGGCTTAAGCCACTCCCAGACCTCATGACATCCTCAGGCAAGAGTAGGAGGTACAAGTGGGTGGAGTCAGGAAGGGAGTTGCCCTGCTCAGCGTTTAAGTTTGAGGGAACAAACAAAGTGAGCAGAAGGGCCAGAGAGGCAAGGAACTCCAGAAGGGCCTGGGAAGGCAGAAAGGCCAGGAACTCCAGAGAGGCCAGGAACTGCAGAGATGCAGGAGAAAGCAAACACAGCAGAACCAGCAACCATGAAAGAAACAGATACAAAGTGAGTAGCAGCAGAGACAAGAGCAGCCAGCACTGCAGCCCAGGAAGCTACAGGGAAGGTTCCAGGCAAAGGACCAAACAGACTGGCTACAGGGAAAAAGAGAGAAGGTTGGCTTTAAGGAAGCTAAGGCAAGAGTGCTTAGACTCACCGGAGGAAGGGTCTATCTGCAGGCAGCAGAAGCCCCAGGAAGGGAAGTGGAGAGCTTACCCTGAGTCACTGTCTAGCTCAGAGACAGAGGGAGTGCCAAGCCGGAGAAGCCTCAGCAAGGAAGGTGCTGCAGCCAGACTCCAAGGTAGGAGAGTTAAAGCCATAAAGCCTAAACCCTGTGTTATTCGCTCTGATTCAGAGGAGAGGTTAAAGCCTAGGAAAACCCGGAATAGGAGTAAGGGTTTTGCCAGGGACACTGAACAGGAAGAGCCCAGTGAAATCCTAACAAAAGGAGAAAGGGTTATTCAGTGGCATAGGCTATTTAATCTGCTAAAGAATATTAAGGATAAACTGCCAGAACGCTTACAAGCATTGCCAATTTACAGCTCAGTTGAAAGCATGGAAGTAGCAGGCCAAGAAAGTGACCTAGCTTCAGTTTGTTCTGAGATGGACTGTAATGTGTGCATGAAGGCTGAGTAATGGAAGCCTGAGAAAGGAAAGAAGTGAAGCTTGTGTAAATATCTTTATTGCAACACTGGTTACAAGTGTTACCTTAACAGGAGAAGAATAATCCTGTATTTTGCTTTGACCTGAATGTGTACATTTGCTTTGAAGATTTGTCAACCATTTTGACACAGATGCTAATAAAATTCCTGTGTGCTTTAAAACAACCACTCGGTTCATAATCTCCTTGGCACAACTACAATCCTTGGGAAAGAGGAATTGAGATGGCTTCCCGTCCCTACTAGGCAACCGCCTGGTAGGGGCGCGACCGCCACAATATCCATAGGAAACCCTATCTAACGTAGTAATCTCAGTGCTGCCAGTCTCTCCTCTAGCCCCTCCAAACTGTAATGATTTTGAGTGGTTCACGTTGAAAGCAGCAGCAGCAGGGTGGTGGTTTTCTCCTAGTCCTTAGTAGCACAGCATCCTAACCTACACTTTGTCATCTTTAATATCCAGTAGCCCTTCACGCATCTTTTCCTTAAGGTTACGCTATGCAACCCCTGGTAGGCTCTTACCTCTGGGGTTTGATATACATCTGCAGGCCTGTCCCGGCCAAGCTCTATCAATGTCCTTTTTCTGCTCCTGGGTGGGGAATAGCTTGTGCTGCCATCCCATCATGAGGGAGTTGAGGAGAGGGGTGCTGTTTGTGATAAAAAGTGCTCATATAGCCTTGGTTGTCATTTTACTGATGCCCTGACACATACACATAAGTGCGCAGATTGCAAGGCTACATATGCACTGACTTTTTTCACCAGTGCACGCACACACACACATATGAGGGAAAAACAAGGCCTTGCCAAATAGCTTATAAAATACCAGTGCACTTTTAGGTAGCCCCATTTCCAGGTACACATCTCTTCATACCCAACCTACATAAAGTTGGCATCTATGGGGAAATTTTATAAAGGTCTTTCCAAATGCAAAGACTATTTTACATGAGGAAAGGACCTTTAATAAAACTGCCCCACAGTATGCATGCAGATAAATATGCACAACAATGGGGTGGCAAGTAATATCCAGGGACACAGTTCGGGCAGAGCAGGTGCAAATATGTGTATTGCCATCTGTGCATGACTAGGACTGTATCGGGAAGCAGATAAGCACCTATTTTCCTTTATAAATATCAGCATGGGCATCAAATAAGACCTATTTGCATTTTTTACTTAGGAATCCTGTTATGACATCAGGCCCTAGATGATTAACGACCCCCTCTGTGCTAAAATTAATGTTATGTTTGAATAACCGTGATAATATATATTTAATGGACTTTATTTTATAATTCAAACAAATAAAAGGATTCGTTCATAACTAGGGCATCTCAAAAATAGGCTTTGATTTTTGTTGTTGCTGTTGGCTTTAGTTTATGCCTTTTCCCTAGTAGCTCAAAATCATATATATGCAGGTACAGTAGATACTTCCAAATTCCCCATTCCTGGGGACTAACAGTCTAATGGCTCAATATTCAAACACCATGGTCAGCATATTTTTGAAATCTTCCTGCAGCATAAGAATAGCCTGGTGGTTAGAACATTTACCTGTGGCTAAAAAAAACCCAGCACTGAAATCCCACCAGTACTTCTTGTGGCCCTGTGTAAGTCACTTAGCCCTCCAGTGACTCGGGTGCAAGCTTAGATTGTTTAAGTTCTCCAGGAACAGGGAAATACCCGCTATACCTGCTTGTAACCACTACGGGAAAGGCATGAGCTAAATACTAGGTTTGTGCTTTGGTTTTAAAATTAAAGCGGCAAAGGTGAGCACTATTATGCAACAGCACGCAATATTCATACATGTGAAAAGTACGAGATATTGCACAACAGAGCACACTATTAAAAAACAATAAAAAGATGAAACACCCTCCCACAAAAAAATGAAACTTTTTTCCCTGCATGCACCTACTAAATGCTAAATAAAATATTCAGTACCATTATCCACAGAAGTGGTGGTATTGAAAGCATGTATTCAGCCGTGACTGCCACGACCCCCACTGAAAGCGGTGACATGCAGCCACTATCTAGATAGCTCTCTGGTTCAAGTTAGGAGATTCCATTTGCTGGCCGAACTACAGTTGTGGTCAACATTATTGGCACCCTTGCATTTAAGGTATGTTGTGTATAATATCTTGAGAAATAATTGAAAATATTCCAATTGTATGTCATCACAATATTTTAATAGTATGTTCAAAGGTATATAAACAAAAAATAGGAAACGTAATCTATTGTTTAGGGGGTTAATGGTTTGTATATATCCTGGTTTAGCTAGGGATACTCAGCGGCATCGCAGGGATTTTTTCCTGCTACGCCTGGGCATCCTACAGTGGGGAGGGCTCTTTTTCTTGAAACATCCATGCAAGTGCTTGGTGAAATATCAAACTGTTTCTTATGTTTTTTATGAACCCTCCCAATTAACGGCTTTCATTAATGCTCGGCGGTTAGAAACCTCCACTACTATCTCACCTAATGTGCTCTTAGAAATTGTATTTGGATTAGCTAGCTGTCCATTTTCTATATGTATTTGGTTAAGAGAATTTCTAGCTATCCCCCCTTTTATTGTGGGCTGGGGTGAGCAGATATGTTGTATATTGCTTTGATTTTGCTTATATAGGATGAGGGTTTTTGTTGACTTTGTTGATTGTTTCTACATATCTGCTCTATTTCTGCAAGAATGTGCTTGTAACTTTCTTGTTTGTATTTGTAAAATTTCATAAATATAAAAAAAAAATAAAGATGTCTGTGTAACTTAGATGTAGTAATTTCTGAGCAAAAAACAAAAGATGACCTGGACAAGATTAATGGCACCCTTTATTAATATTTGGTTGCACAACCCTTGGAAATGATGACAGCCTCCAAATGTTTCTTGTAAACATCTATAAGTTTTGTACATCTGTCTGCTGGTAGTTCCTCCCACTCTTCAACTGTATAGTAATGTAGAAATCTGGTAGTCTTCCTTTATCTATACACTCGTTAAGAGGCATGTTTACTAAAAGTTAGTGCATTTTAACATTATGCAAATGTTTATGTAAACGAGGCCCCTTATGCAAATTATGCTCTGCACCAAGTCTCCGAACATGGACTTGCACCCTCCTTGGGGCTCCCCTGGCAGGTTGAAACCACCACTCCAAATTGCTCCAGGTCAGCCTTAAGCTCTGGATGTTGTATGAGGAATTTTTCCTGCAGTTCTCACTAACCTTCAAAGACTTCTTGGATTAATTTTCCTCTTCCCACCAACTCCAAAGAGGTGCTTGATACATTCGATGAGCAGAAAACCTCTTAATAACATTGTGAACCATAGACACAGGAATCCCAAGATCTTAGGAGATGGCCTTGTATCCCTTTGAAGTTTGAGGTTTGGTGATAATGATTTTTCTTATGGTCTCAGGCAGCTCTTTTCACCATTATGAAAATGGAACAGGGAGTGAATGTCACCATTTTAAACATTAGATCTATTAGTCATTGGTTGATTTAAGTCATGTGAGTACTGACAACTGATCATAGGTGCGTTTGATTTTATTGCAATGGGAATGTGGTTCTACTCTTCAAACTGATTTGAATTGTTTATAAGGATGCCAATAATCATGTCCTGAATAACAAAAAGTAGACCCAGCAATGTCCAACTGGTAAAAATTATTTTTGTTGGAATATTTCTCTTGAGGAACAATACCTCTCATAACAAATTTTCCCTTTTAATCATTTTAAGGTTTACCAAAAATCTAGTGAACCACAACAAAAAAGTGTATTCAAACGGAACAATGTGTACAACCATTCAGCAATTGCTTTAAAATCCCTGAGCAATTAGATCCAAAATCGCTATGCAGAGAAATCAAGTGTACATAGCTTTGTTAACTTCCTACAATATCCAGAGTTATCACTACTCCAACTGAACCTCAATGTAGAGAAATAAAGGATACATAGCTTTTTTAAGTTCATGCGATATCCAGAGTTTCCTTTCCTCTGACTAACATAGCACTGTGTTTAGAGCCCAAAAAGAACCTTGCAAAGCTCTGTCTCAACACTCAACCAGAAACAACTCTTACAAAAGAAGCTCTTATTTGCTTGCAGCCCCAAAGTGAATGAAATTGAATCCTTTCCCAGCTGATTGTAAGGCAGCAATAAGGAAGTGGCTCAATTCTCATACAAATGACTAGTAGTTGTAGTAATAGTTGTTAAAATATCCACGTTTAGTTTTGCCCACTGCTTTTCTACATACCCCAGCTGTTCCCATTCTGCTAATGACTCCCTGAGGTATTGTCCCATCTTGGCAAAGTTAGTTTTGCTAAAATCCAAGACCCTCGCTTTTGAATGGACGTTATCAGTCCTAGTACTAATCCTGAACCACACAATCTGGTGATCACTGGATGTGAGATGATCTCCCACTATAACAACAAAAACACTTTCACCATTGGTAAGCACCAAGTCCAGTATGGCCCCTTCATGTGTGGGGTCTGTTACCAGTTGCCTGAATAGTTCTCCCTGTAGAGGGTCCAGGATCTCCTTACTTCTAGATGATACTGCAGCAGGAATGTGCCAATCAACATCTGGCATATTGAAATCCCCTATCAGTAGCACTTCCCGTTTCCTGGCAATGCTGCGTATTTCTTCAATTAACTCTGTCTACCTCTTCTTCCTGTGAGTGGAATCTGTATATCACTCCAATGCCA
Source organism: Ichthyophis bannanicus (assembly GCA_033557465.1). NCBI lineage: Eukaryota > Metazoa > Chordata > Amphibia > Gymnophiona > Ichthyophiidae > Ichthyophis > Ichthyophis bannanicus. The sequence goes on from CM066040.1 coordinate 66,666,550, forward strand.
ATGGATTTCTCTTTCCCTCTTTTTAGTTTAACCCACAGTGCCTCCTCTCTCCCTTTTAAGCCCTTTAGTTCCATAGCTTTCATATTAATTTTTACATATAGTGCCACTCCTCCTCCCCTTCTTCCGACCCTGTCCTTTCTGAATAAAGTATAGACTGGTATAATTAGATCCCTGTCATGGTTGTCCGTGAGCCATGTTTCCGTAACCGCCACCAAATCTAAGTCATCCTCTTGCATTAAAGCCTCAACATCCGGGATCTTATTTCCCATGCTACAGACATTTACATACACTGCTTTCCAAATGTTGCCCCCTCTTACCCATTTCTACAGAGGTATTTTTGTTTGACTTACCTGAGAGCTTTTACTTACCTGGGGGCTTTCTTGCATAGCTATATGGATAGCGGCTGAATTTTTCTATAGGTAGCATTAAGCAGAATGGTCACACTCTGTGCTCAGGCACTGAATAAGAGTTTTTGAATAGTAAGGTAATAAAGCAGTATCAAGATTTCAACCCTGACTTCCCTGCTGCAGTAGCCACTAGGCTCACCATGCTGTTGTGCATATACAACCTATAATATGAAAGGGGTAGAAGATAAAGAGCATGAGACTTCCTCACCCCAACATATTATCATCTTTACTGAAATGTCTTTTCTCTCCAATACCAATAATAATCTCCTCATCTGAATTCCTTTCACATTTATAATAAGTCAAGGTAACAAAGTCTGTGCTCTTGCATACGGAAAGCTTTTCAGTAAAACATAATCACTTCATATAAGTATGACCTAATTATCTTTACTTCCAATTTATTTTTAGATTACTGGTATGACTGGCTGAATCCTGCAATCAGTTATCAACTTTGGTTTGTGCAGTGGACCATATGACTTAATTTATCTTAGAAATTATTTCCAATTACTCATTTATGCAGCTGTCAGTGACACATTGTTAATATTTTATTATTTGCTTAACACAAAATCTGTATAGCAAAGTATAGGGTTTGGGAAGGACAATTTCTAAAATCAATTCACCCCGATTCTTTCCTTTCAAAATCCTGTGACATGAGAATGCTTTACTCCTATAGGGGGTCATTCTGTGCCATGAATAGCAGGGATGTACGTCCCCGCTATTTGTCCCCCTGCCTCTCCCGGTGCAAAGGCTCCCCATATGAACAGCATTGTTGTAAGAGGAGCCTTAGATAGGGGGCGGGAGCGAGCAGTCTGGAGGAAGTGAGAGGGCGGGGCATAAGCGGGCCGTGACCACAGATGTACAGGGCCGATTCTGAGGGTTGGCCATGTAGATGAGGGACCGCAGCGCCGGGCCAGGACAAAATGGTGAGGGGGTGCAGGGGGTACCTTGCAGCCTGACTTTGGCCAAGGGAGGCTGGATCAGGGGTCATGCTGCAGGGAGAGTGCAATTTGGGTTGGCGGCTGGGGATTGCAGCTCCATGATGCGGCCGCGGTGCCATGGCAATAAGACACCATGGCACTGTGGCTCCATTATGGAGCCTGGCTGAGTTAGCCGGGGAGCTTCCTGGCATGTGTCCCATCAGAAGCGGGGACTGGCCTGCACGTCCAGGCTGGTAGACCAGATTCTGATCCTATGGACATGCCGCTGTATTCCCAGATTCTGAGGGGCCGCACAGGGGCTGGACGGCCAGAATAGAATTGGCCTCCTAGTGTGCAGGTGAAAAAGAACATGTGAGTAATTCAAATGAAATCTGCATGCATACTTTATTGGGCTTTCCTTAAACCCACCATTGGTGCCACTCCCTTTTCACTTTTTCTTCTTGTTCTCTAAAACCGAAAGATGCATGAAGATTGACAAATTACAAGGTACGATGACATTTATTGAGAGGAATGATAGAAATCAGGATCCGTTTTACCTATAGGCAAAAAGGTCAGCTTCCCCAAGCCCTGCATAATAGGGGACCCATAAGTAAAAGAGGCCATAGGGTGAAACTTGTCACCTCACCAAGAAAAACAAAAACGGCTTGCACCCCTCATTGAATGAGGGGTACACTGCAATCTCCCCTATAGTTCTAGCAGGAGACATGCTTCATTGCACATTACCAATCCTCAGCTATGATCACTTCCAGACTATCTTCCAAGCTGTCATAACACACTTATTGGACTACTGTAACTCTTTCCAAGCAAACTATCTGACCTCTGCAGATGGTTCAAAACACTGTGGCTCGCATCATTATAGGCTCTATTAGGTACGACCACATCACTCTTCTTCTGATCCAGCTCAACTGGCTTCCAATCATATCTCGTATCCACTTTAAAACCATACTAAATATAATTAAAATCAAACATAACTTATCTGCTGACATTCTCAAGATCCTCATCAGTCCTGATTCCAGCACAAGACCTAGGAGAGACAGCACAATCGATACTATAAAGACACCCTTTTCATGCTCCAAAACCATTCACTCTGCATCAGCAAGGGCTCTTTCCCTTGCAGCACCTACCCTATGGAACAGCCTCCTTGATGCCCTGAGGGCCATTACAGACATCAAGGACTTTTAGAAGCAGCTAAAGACACTACCCTATAGAGATCACTTAGAGTGTCTCCTAGGGCATCCCACCCACTGCAAATAACGATCTTTTCACCTGCTATACATTCTATATATAATGAATAATGTAAAGTAGCTTTAGTGAATTAATCCTGCATGCCGCCCCCCCCCCTTTTTTTTGTTTGCTATGTAATTCCTCTGTTGTTGCTATGCAAACCACTTTGATTGAAAGAAAAGGTGGTAAAGCAAACCAATTATTTTCTGCTTCTGTGGAGCCAATCTTGTGATGATCTATGAGATTTTACAGCTCATTCTCTGAGACTGGCAGCAGAAGATGATATGCAATAAAGCATCTCTTATACTGTTACTGATGGCAGATAAAGACTTGCATAGTCCACCCATTCTTCCCAGTGGGGTTGCAAGGGTAGAACCTGTGTAATTCATAGAGATATTTATCTTCCATGCAGTACAGGTTACTTTTCCCATCCCTTTGAGTGTCAGCAGTCCTTGATTGCACTTGATTAAGTCCCCAGCCCATCATAGGGCCGGTCAGGCTGTCATTCTTTTTGCAACCAGTCCAGGGCCCCCTACTCCTCCCCACGCATACATCATACAGCACTGAGTAATAGAAAAGCCTGGGGTGGCCAATAGCTTCTGGAAGGAAATATAAGATGAGCAGGGGCTCAAACTGGTGAAAGGAAAAAATAAGAAGAGAGACAGAGTAGACTTGCTGGGAGGAAGGAGGATGAGAAGGCACCAGAATGGATGGAGTGGACAAGAAAGGGAAAGAGGGTAAGAAGGAGGAGGAGTTTAGGGAGAGGATGAGAATAGGCCAGAATGGAAAGAAAGAGGGGAAAAGTGGTGCGAAGGGGTCAGAATGGAGGAGGTCCTGGTGAGGAGGTCAGAGTGTCTAAAGTGAGGTGATGAGAATGGGAAGAGTACAGGGAGGGAATGGGAGAAGGTGAGAGCTGAGGGAGGGGAAGGTTGAGAATGGGGTAAGTAGAAGGGAAGAAGGAGGTAGGGTAAGAAGGGGGAGAGTGTCTGGAGGAAGAGAGAGATAGCTTTAAGAAGGGAAGAGTGTCTGGGGGAGAGAAGTACAGAGATGGTATAACGGATCTGCAGTGGTTGGAAAAAGGTTGAGAGGCAGTTCAGATAGTTTATAGTTTTATTTGATATACCACCCTTTGCAAGCATTCAGAGTGGTTTACAAAATTAAATATTCAGAGAAAGGCAAAAGGAAAGGAACTCCATGGTCTCAGATAGAAAAGGAAGGGAGGAAAAAGCATCAGATAGTAAATCAGATAGTCACAGCTTATTAGGCCCTGGGGCCCAATCCAGCCCCAAATGTCTGCACAAAAAGAAAGGCTTTTATGGAAGTTTTGGATTTTTTATAGATAGACGAATGTGGGAGGGTGTGTTTTTCCACTGTGAGAGGAAAACAGAAAAGAAGGTGAGGGAATCAGGGCATGAAATTGGGGTCAGAGGTGATGATGGGGTACGGAGAACCCATGGTGAGTGGGAGGGCTCTTTAAATGTATTTCCCCAAGTGCAGTGTCTTAAAATCACTGCTTCTATTGAATATTTTATTTATTTATTTAGCAAACATTTATATACCGCTGCTTCCAGCGATCAGCAGCGGTCCGATTACAATAGGAGAACTGTCAAATCAGTACAGTAGAATTTGGGGCGCGCATAGGTTGATTCGGAGGGTAAGGCACATCACAACAAGAGGGTGTAAATACAGTAGAATTTGGGGCACGCATAGGTTAATTCGGAGGGTAGGCACATCACACAAGTGGGTGTAAATAATGCGGCAGAGCCTCTTGTAAGATAGTATGAGAATTCTCCACAACATCCTGTGAATCCCCCTCTCCATGTCCTAAAATGTATCTTTAAGTGTGCGCTAATTCAGAGGAAAGCAGCGGAAGTGATGACCACGGCCTACCAGGTGATAAATAAAATTCTTTATTAAGGACCCAACTTAACAAGTTTCGGCCGAAGCCTTTGTCAGGGGTCAGGGAACCACATAGATGATGTGAGAAACATGTCTATGCGGTGGAGCAATCACTCTTCCCAATCTGCACACAATGTGAGAGGCGGGAAAAGCAGATTGGGAAGAGTGATTGCTCCACCGCATAGACGTGTTTTTCACATCATCTATGTGGTTCCCTGGCCCCTGACTAAGGCTTCGGCCGAAACTTGTTAAGTTGGGTCCTTAATAAAGAATTTTATTTATCACCTGGTAGGCCATGGTCATCACTTCCGCTGCTTTCCTCTGGTTGTCTATCTGCGGAAGATTATCTTCCTTTTCTTCCCCCAGTGTGCGCTAATTCACCTTAGCATTGGCTAAGTATCGATGTAGCCATAGGAGTAGAATGGGCTGCCATGCCACCAAGGGCACCCTAAGCAATATTAAACATTGCCCTTTATTAAGGTACTTTTATAAAAGGGGTGCATACCTTTACGTGCCAACTACACATCTAATTGGGTATTATTTTGGTCACTAAAATATGTATGTGGCCACATATGTGTGCTGATGGCATAAAATACCAACAGTATAGAAGAATGCCTGCTGCTTGACGGTGCCAGTGGGGATGTGTGTGCGTGAAACATTTGCAGAATGCACACACACACACATGCAGATTATAAAATACTATAATTTGTACATATTCTTGCCAATATCTACAAGTGGGCATATATGCCAGCTTTATGGCTGGTGTATCTTGATTTTCAGAAAGCCTTTCACAAAGTCCTTCAGGAGAGACTCTTGGTGAAATTAAAAAGTCATGGGATAGGAGGCAGTGTACTGTTGTGGATTAGGAATCAGTTGAAAGATAGAAAACAGAGTGGGACTAAATGGCCAATTTTCTCAATGGAGAAAGGTGAATAATGGAGTACCTCAGGAATCTGTGCTGGGTCCGCTGCTTTTTAACATATTTATAAATGACCTGGAAATGGGAATAATGAGTGAGGTTATCAAATCTGCAGATGACACCAAATTATTCAAAGTTGTTAAAACACTAGAGGATTGTAAAAAATTGCAAGAGGACCTTGATAAATTGGAAGACTGGGCATCCAAATGGCAGATGCCATTTAATGTGGACAAGTGCCAAGTTATGCACCTAGGAAAGAAAAACCCAAACTATGGTTCCACAATGCAAGGTTCCACATTAGGAACCACCACCCAGGAAAAGGATTTAGGCGTCATTGTGGATAATATGTTGAAACCCTCCGCCCAGTGTGCAGCAGCAGCCAAGAGAGCAAATAGAATGCTAGGAATCAAAAGGAAAGGAATGGAAAATTATAGGATATTATAATGCCTCTGTATCGTTCTATGGTGCAACCACACCTTGAATATTGTGTGTGATTCTGGTCATCATATCTTAAAAAGGATATTGCAGAATTAGAAAAAGTACAGAGAAGAGCAACACAATCGCTTAAAAGAATAGAAGGATATCCCTATTAGCAAAGGCTTTAAAGGTTAAGGCTCTTCAGCTGTGAATGAGTAGCTAGAACAAAAAGCACTGAACTCTAACACCACAGAAAATTCCCCCTTTGCAGTATAGAAAAAGAATTAGCTTTTAAAAATGTACAAATAAAGATAAAGACATCTGTATGTTATTCCTCTTTCCAAATACATACCAAGTTATGCTTCTTTTTTCATGTAGCTAGAAGTTTACATTCTGTGATTCTTGTGATAGTTTGTTAGCAGCTTTCAAACAGGCCAGTTTACCTAGGTGAATTGCTATTTATCCATTTAATTGTCTTTGGAAATTATCTTTTGATATTTTTTAGGGAAATCTTTTTTCAGCGCAGTAAGCGACTGCGTAAAAATCTCCATTAAACTCAGCAGGTGTCTCCTGGAAGTCACAGACTGGGAATATGTTTATTCTGTGGTTCCATTTCTGTGATCACTCTTATTCCCAGAGAGGCACTTTAAAGCTTATGCAGTGTAGAGTTGCTTTATGAAGGTTCTCAGACTTGCTGGATTTTAACAACCCATTTGCAGTACGTCATTATCGCCTATCATGTTTTACCTGTGTAAATCACTGTTTTTACGACACAGTAAATCAGGAGGTGAAGTCATGGTTTCCAGCTCTGCAAAGCAGTATTACTGTATTCTAGCAGATAATTGAGGCAAACTCTGAAAACATTTGGGATGTCTAAACCGCAAGATTAATTTATTCCAAGCACCAGCTATTTCTGTATATTATCCATGTGGCTCCAACCTGTGAATTCCCAGAAAGTTATTCATTCATTTGGCATACCTTGACTTCCTCAATTTAATCCTGTTGTTTTATCCATCATTTACATTTTCACACAGAGAATTCCTATCTCCAATGATGTATTAACATGTTAAAACCCTCCGCCCAGTGTGCAGCGGCGGCCAAGAAAGCAAATAGAATGCTAGGTATCATAAGGAAAGGGATGGAGAACAAAACAAAGGATATTATAATGCCTCTGTATCGCTCCATGGTACGACCGCACCTTGAATATTGTGTGCAATTCTGGTCACCGTATCTTAAAAAGGACATAGCGTTATTAGAAAAAGTACAGAGAAGAGCCACCAAATTGGTGAAGGGGATGGAAGGCTACTCCTATGAAGAGAGGCTAAGAAGGTTAGGGCTCTTTAGCCTGGAGAAGAGACGGCTGAGGGGAGATATGATAGATTAATGAATGGAGTGGAACGGATAAACGTGGATCAATTGTTTACGCTATCAGAGTATAGAAAGACTAGGGGACATGTAATGAAGCTACAGGGTAAACTATTTAAGACAAATAAGAGAAAATATTTTTTCACTCAACATGTAATCAAACTCTAGAATCTGTTACCAGAGGATGTAGTAAGGGCTGTTAGTATAGCTGGGTTTAAAAAAGGTTTGGACAAGTTCCTGGAGGAAAGGTCCATAAACCACTATTAAAAAGGGACCCAGGATATCACTGCTTGACCCAGTACAAACATTGTGGAACCTGTCTTTTGGGGATATTGCTAGGTACGTATGACCTAGATTGGCCACTGTTGGAAACAGGATACTGGGCTTGATGGACCTCGGTCTGACCCAGTATGGCATGTCTTATGTTCTTATGTTCTTAAATGAAGTACAATGCTAAACAATGGTATTTAAAATGTATTAAAACACATGGTAGAAAGTTAAACATGTTGAGAAAATGTCTGAGTTCTGGCCTCATTTCTGTAGAACTGATCTCAAGATGAAAAATGTATTCATGGAGATATTGGGACATGGGTGGAGATGAGCAGGGTAAAAACAACTACAGTTTAAATTTAGTAATTCGGTAGTGAGAGTATGAGAACAAATGAGGGTCATGTGATTTGTGGTTCATGGCCACGGAAACATAAATCTTCATATTTAAAGTGGTTTCTCTTGTCATTTTAGCTATCCCAATATGAAATCCACAGTTTTCTAGAAAAAAGATAAAGGTAACTCGGCCATTATGTCCCTGGTTTAAAAAAGAAAAGGTTTGCAGGGTGAAATTTGGAGATCCCATATAGAAAAAGAAAATGATATGGCACAACAGAATTCATAATGAGAAGGGAACCTTTATATTGTGCGAGAAGTGTAAACCCACATTTCAACTAACAACCTTGAGCAGTTATAGAACTGTGGGATAAGGTGAGAGCCAGAAGGATGCTAGGACAGTGATCCTCACCCAGCCAGTCAGGCTTTCAGAATATCCATAACGAGCATAAACGAGATAGATTTGTAGACACTGCCACCACTGCAAAGTCCAGAACAGTGAATTTATGTATTTATTTGTGCTTTTTATATACCGCCTTATCATGGAATCAAAATGGCTCACATAAGAACAGGACACTTCACAAATAACATACGGTGCACTTAAACCATTAACTATGAGCATTACATTTGTGTTAGATAGGGCATAACATCACAGTGTTAGTAAAACTAAATACAATAAATTTGTTACATCATTACTTTATATGGGACGCATTGCATGGTGTTATGGTAGTGCCTACTAGCTTGCTGGTTTCCATTTTATGTAGGGTAGGTATGAGTTAGTGTAGTCATAGCTCCAAAGTACTCAGAGAATAAGATTGTCTTTAGTTGTTTTCTGAATGTGTAAATGTCATTTACTTGTCTCAATTTGTCAGGGAGTAAGTTCCAGAGTATATATAGGTGCATAGATTAAAAACGCTCTGTACTTATATTTCAATTGTTTTTTCTAAATTCTGATGGTACAGCTAGTGTCATTTGTGCATATCCTCTCCATTGTCTGCTGTTAAGTATGAAGCTTATTAATAAACTGAGGTACATGGACAATAACATATGTAATATTTTGAATGTTAATGCTGTTAAGTACCATTGAGTCGGCATCAGCTTATGGCGACCCTCTAGATAATTGACCTAAACTGTGTTTGGTTGTCATTTAGGAGACTCGTTGTTGATAGAGTGGCATCCATAGCTGCTGTTATTGTATCAATCCATCTCATTGTCGGTCTTCCTCTTTAGTATTGATCTTCTACCTTGCCAAGCATGATGTCTTTCTCTAACGATCTCTCTCTTTTCATGTTGTGTCCAAAAGTATGAAAGTCGAAATCTTGTCATCTGAGCTTCTAAGGAAAGCTTAAGCTTGATCTCCTCTAATACTGACTGGTTTGTTCTTCGGGCAGTCCATGATATACACAGTATTTGACGCCAGCACCATAATTCAAAGACATCAATTTTCTTCCTGTCTATCTTTTTCACTGTACAACTTTCACAACTATATGATGTTATTGAAAATACCATGGCTTGGACAAGTCAAATCTTTGTATGGAGAGAGACACTTCTGCTCTTCAGAATCTTGTCTAGGTCCTTCATAGCCATTCTGCCAAGAGCAATTCATTGGGCGGCAGGGACCTACCCACACCCGGCCCCAGCAGGGGTTTCCAGCCCCAATTTCCCTGTTTGTGCTGCTTATTCCACCTTCGATCTCACAGGAAATACAGGGCCGTCACCAGAATTAGCCCTATATATCCTGCCACCTCGGCCCAATCCATCTCTGCCCAGACTCCACCCCTTCCTGGCTCCCCCCATCCTGCAGCTCTAGTCGTGCGGGGAGAGTCAGAGAGAGAATAGGGGCAGCACCGCAAGGCACATCTCAGAATCAGGCTGATAGTCTACCAAAGTCATGCAAGATGAGATGTAAGAACCAAATTATGTATACATTAAAGAAGAAGAAATGTAATGGAGACATTCCTATAACTCAAAGGTTTAATGACAAAGCAAGCATGAAACATTTAAAGGAAAGAAATGCTCTAAAAGAAAAAGCCACAGCATGAGGCTTGAAGGAGGTAGACTTAAGAACATCAAAAGATATTTATTTATAGCGAGAGTGGTAGATATTTGGGATGGGCTCTCAGTGGTGGGGCTAGATACGAAGACAATAAACCAGATCCAAAAAGCATGTATACTGTACGCACACAGGATCCCAAGTTTTGAGAAAGTGAGGAAAAACACCAAGGTCAACTAGGATCCTATTAGGGATCATTTTAGAAGCCCTATTCATGCTCTGGATGCCTGAAAACAGCCTTTCAGACATCATAATCATAGCCACATTCAAAGAGTCATTTTAGAAACCCCTGAATTTACACCTGTCTGACATGATCACATTCATGTCACGTGGGAGTGTATCAGAGGTTTGGCCAGTTCACCGACATGTAAATTTGCTGGCAGACATGCCCATGTCTATACCTGCTCCTAGGCCTGACAAGTGCTCATTTCAGCAACCTAACAACTGTATGAAACAGAGGAGATGGCCCTCATCGTCCCCTAATTTTCTCTCCTTCAAAAAAAGCATGCCAGTAAAAAGAGGGCACTTTTCCCATTTGCCATACACCACTGCACATCTCCATTTCCAAAATGGCAGGCTCGGACAGGCATGCAGTGTGATATGGACATGCATGTCCTGGAATACATGCACTGGCCTGTCTCTGCGGCCCGTGCCAAACACATCCACATCATCCACATTTCTAAAATCAGCTGATTTTCTGCACGTATCTGGGCCCTTAGTCTACATGGCCCCATTCTCTTATTTCACTTTGTATGTTTATCTTGCCCTCCTGGATACCTTACAGTCTGCCTTTCATCCTTTATACTCTACTAAAACAGCTCTTGTCAAAGTCTCCAGTGACTTGTTCCTGGCTAAATCCAAGGGCCTGTACTCTGTCCTCATCCTTCTTGACCTCTCTGCTGCTTTCGACACCGTTGACCACAATCTTCTCCTTGAAACCCTATCCTGACTTGGTTTTAAGGGCTCTGTACTATCCTGGTTCTCCTCCTACCTTTCCCATTGCTCTTTCAGTGTGTGTTCTGGTGGTTCCTCCTCCTCTGCTACCCTGCTCCCAGTTGGTGTACCCCAAGGATCTGTCTTGGGTCCGCTCCTTTTCTCTCTCTATACACAGTCCCTTGGTGCACTTATTTCTTCCCATGGCTTTCAGTACCATCTTTATGCTGATGACTCCCAGATCTACCTCTCTGCGCCGGAACTCTCTCCCGCAATCCAGACCCTGATCTCTGCCTACCTTTTCGACATTGCTCCCTGGATGTCTCACCGCCACTTGAAATTGAACATGGCTAAGACTGAACTTCTTATCTTTCCCTCTAAAACTTCCCTTCCTCTTCCTTCTTTCTCAGTCTCTGAGAATGGCTCTGTACTCCTTGCTGTTTCCTCGGCCCACAATCTGGGGGTTGTCTTTGACCCCTCTCTCTCTTTTTCCACACATATCCATCTCATTGCTAAGACCTGCCATTTCTTTCTCTATAACATTAGCAAAATCCGCCCCTTCCTTTCTGAACACACTACTAAAACACTTATCCACTCCTTAATCACCTCCCATCTTGACTACTGTAACCTACTCCTTGCTGGTCTCCCTTTGAATCATCTCTCTCCCCTTCAATCTGTTCAACACTCCGCTGCATGGCTAATCTTCCGCCAGCCTTGACATGCCCATATTACTCCTCTTCTCAAGTTACTTCACTGGCTCCCTATCCGTTTCCGCATTCAGTTCAAACTTCTCCTGCTGACCTATAAATGCATTCACTCTGTGGCTCCTCAGTACCTTTCTTCCCTTATCCCTCCTTACAACACGCCTCAGGAACTCTGCTCTTCTAGCCAACTGTTTCTATCTGTGCCCTTCTCTTCTACTGTCAACTCCAGACTTCGCTCCTTTCACCTTGGTGCACCTTACACCTGGAACAAACTAACTATGTCTGTACGCCAGGCACCTTCTCTAACGCTCTTCAAATCCAGGTTGAAAGCTCACCTCTTCGCTGCTGCTTTTGGATCTTGACTCATCTGATCTCATTTTCTTTCCCCTGGTTTTACCCTGCCTACACCTTCTGTGTTTCATCTTGACTAGATTGTAAGCTCTGATGAGCAGGGATTGTCTCTTACATGTCTGTGTAGCGCTGCGTACGACTGCTAGCGCTATACAAATGCTCAGTAGTAGTAGAAGTAGAAGTGGAAATGTTTCCATTTTACACTGCAATTATGTTTCCACCTTCACTGCTGTCCCTTCCATGGCATTTCAGACATCTTGACTTGGACTTCTCAATATTCCCCTGCATGACCTATTTAATACGTACCTTCACGGCATTGCCCAAGGATTAAAATTGGGCAAAAGAGAGGCCTTTCAGACCTGATCTGCTATCATATTCGATATTTGTATGTTTCTTTAGGAGGCTATGGGGCATGCTTCAAACAATGAAGGCAAAAAAGGCAAAATTGATTTTCTCATTATTTATCCAAAAACAATGGGATTTATCTCAGAAACACCCACATCCATATTAGAGGAAAGACTCTCTTATAGTCATCTCATCTCTTTCTAAGTACCATCTTATATTCATCTTTTCAAGCTGTTACTGTCCATTTCAAATCATAACTCATAGGTCCAGATCCCTAGTATCAATTCAGTAGAGCTTACCAACAGTAGCATAATTGCACAAGTTCTCCTACAGAAGGGAAGACAGCTGGTACCTAAGGCAGTTTATCTTCTTCTTTATTCCATCAGGTTCAGTTTCTTCCATATAATAACAGTATCTAAAGATTCTACTGTAGCTGAAAGAGGTTTGAAAACCTAAGACTACACACAAGAGAAGATAATCAGGTTTATTAACTCATTCCTAACCTGCCTTTGAGCATCTCAGACAGCACTAATAGCTTTAGACAGCTAAAAGCTACCAGAATGTCCAGGGATAAAAGATTAGTCCAAGGCTCACAGAAAGTAATCTTACAACAGATTGCCCAGACTAACAAGGCAGCATAGTAAAGACATATGTAACCCCTATTATGATGTTTCACATATCTATGCTGACATCTCTCTAAGATCCTGGTAGATTGCTCTTCGGTCATTAGTAGCTTGCTACTGATGTTCTAGTCAGTTAGGAGAAACTTTGAGTAGACTTGAAGTTGGAATCTTTCTCAGAGCTAGATTAATTTTGGAATATAACAAATCCTATTTTATTTATTTGAAATAAGGGAAGAGCCTTATGTTTTGTATTATGCTGCTGACTGAGGCTACTCAGAAACTCTGATCAATGACCTACTTACATAGTAACATAGTAAATGAGAGCAGATAAAGACCAGTATGGTCCATCTAGTCTGTCCAGCAATATGACAGGAGTAGGTGCATCCTTACCCATGTCTTTGCATAGTGGTGCACCCACCAGGAGCAGGTGCACCCCTCCCCATGTCTTCACCCTTCCCCATTTCTTTGTTTGTTTAGTGGTGAACCCACCGCTCCTCCCCCATCACTCCATTTAGGACACCCCTATTTGTTGAGAAATTAGATGGTTCCGTTTATCTTGATTTAATCTTGTTGCTGTAAAGTGATCCACTGTGTCTGCCCCAGGCCACTTTGAATTCCGTCACTGTGTTTGCCCCCACCACCTCCATCGGGAGGGCATTCCAAGCATCCACCACCCTTTCAGTAAAAAAGTATTTCCTGACATTGCCTTTCAATTTACCACCTTGCAGCTTCATGTCATGCCCTCTAGTTTTACAGCTTCCCCGTCTCTGGAAGAAGTTTGTTTGTTCATTATTTCTTTTTAAGAATTTAAAGGTCTGAATCATATCTCCCCTCTCCTCCAAAGTGTACATATTTAGGTCTTCAAGTCTCTCCTCATAAGGCTTCTTATGCAGGTCCAAATCATTTTGGTTGCCTTCCTCTGAACAGCTTCCACTCTTTTTACATCCTTTGCAAGATTTTTTTTTTTAGTGCCATCAAGTCAGTGTTGACTCATAGTGACCCAGCTACCTCTGGGTTTTCTTGGCAATGTATCACTGGAAGTAGATTGCCAGTCTTTTCTTCTGAACCAATATATCACCAAACCCATCCAGTGAAACAAATCAAATAAGAATCTAAATAAACAAGATTCACCAGGTAAAAAACCTCATCAAAAAACTTATCTTTTTGTCAGAGCAGGCCGAAGGAGGGACGGTATAAAAAACACGTCCCACACCAGACGGCAAGCTTCTTTTTTTCAATTATGGTTCCCCACCATCAAACATATTCGCCACTTATCTTTCAATGTTTCACATCTTTCATCTGTCCATGGATTTCTTTATTGCAGATGTCGCTCCCAAAAGACAATTCCGCACGACGTGCACGTTTCGGGCAAGCGCCCTGTTTCAAGTGCTTATAATCCACGTCAAAGACAAGCAACGATACCAGAAAACGCCGTCACTGCGGCTAAGGTTAATCATTTGATTAGGCTGAGTGGAAACATTTAAACAGGAACCAGCCAATAGGGACAGGGCAAACCCCACCATCAGGGGAACCTCTATCACCATTGGTTCACCATACACGACAGCTGATGACCTCATAGCACGCTCTGCCAATCGATCTCACGGTTAAGACCATGAGTATCCAACAGTATCCAACTGAAATATCCATTGTTGAACAACTTCGATGCTTATGTATAGATCAGGTAGAATTGGGAGGAAGAGGTACGTCTTTGGATCAAACACTGGTTAGACGTGAACAATGGTGGATATATACTTTGAATACTGTAGTTCCAGCAGGTCTAAATGCCTCCATAGAATGGGCAGGTTGTGTTTGATAGGAGGGTTTATCTGAATGGCTGAATAAGTGATTAGAGGGAGTTCATAAGTTTTCACTTTTGATAAAGTTTCATTTGTTTGGCTTTTTGAGGGTGTGACTTTTAGAAACATGAATGGCATCAGAGTAAGGTGTAAGTTGGAGGTAGAATGACGTTTCAACACTTGATTGGAAATTAGGGCTTTGAGTCCAGTTAAACAAGATAGATGTATCCTTAGATCGCATGTGCGGCGTTCTGAGGGCAACTGACATAAGTGAAGAATTATTCACCGGTAGAACGTGGGCAGCTAAGCCGATAATATGAAGGTATTTTCCTAGTGTGTAAGGATTAGTCTTTGAATATGTTTGATTTTAACCTTAGGTTGGGATTGGTAATGATACTAATATATAGTTTACTTTGATTTAGTAAGAAAAATATTAGAGACGCCGAACAAGATAGATCGAGTGATCCCCTGAAGAAATCATTGATGTGAAACGCATGAATGGTACCTGGGAAGAGCATCGGGATCCTAAATTTGTTCATAACTGTGAGGTTACGCATGACAGATAAGTAATACCTAAAGTGAGTGAAAAGTGGTTAAATTTTGAGCAGTAACTTCACAGAGTCCATAGAGGTCATTGATGCAAAAGGGCAATCTGCTTTGAAAAAGACGTAAGTCTGTGTAGCAGAGCCGTATTAGTCTGAGACCTCTTTTAGTTTAAATATTTATTAGAATTTTTATGGACTGTAAAGAAAAGTTGGGAAAAATTCTCATTCACACTAATTAGTACATGAACGACTTTTTGGATTAATTGATCCTCCAATCGTTCGAGAATAGGCCGGAGTTGATATTGCTTTTGACATACAGGGCTACTCCTCCCCCCTTTTCCATTTTCTCTGTCTCTTCTGAATAGATAGCCAGGTATGGCTATATCCCAATCATGTGATTCATTAAACAATGTTTCTGTAATGGCCACAAAGTCCAAGTCCTTTTCCACCATTAGGGCTTCCAGGTCTGGAGGTTTGTTGGCTAAGCTTCGAGCATTTGTGCTCATTGCTTTCCAGCATGTAACTGGCTTGTGTGTGTTTTGCATTGATTTTATTCTACCCACTTCTTCCCAGTTGCTTTGGATGTGTTGTTTAAAAGTGTGGTTGTTTCTGTTATTCTGCTTTTGCAGGGGGTGACGTCCAGAACTTGACCTTCCCCATCCGTCACCCCCTTCTTCTAGTTTAAATGCAAATTGACATACTAGCTGAATTTTTCACGTAGGATTCTTTTTCCCTGCGACAGAGAGGTGTAGTCCATCAGCACAGTATAGTTTCTTGTTGGTCCATGTGTTATCCCAGTCACCAATAAATCTGAATCCTTCTCGTTTGCACCAGGTCTGGAGCCATGTATTGAAGCTGTCAATGCGATTTAGCCTTTTTGCCCTCTTATCTAGAACAGGTAGAACTTCTGAGAATGCTACAGTGTTAACAATGGGCTTGAATTTTTCTCCCAGAGCTTGGAAGTCCTTTTGGACTGTAGAGGCACTGTTTCTAGCCAGGTCATTTGTACCCAAGTGGATGACAACATCAAGTTTGGAGTGTTTTCTTTCTGCGCTAAGTACATCAAAATGTACTGTGCATTTCATCACATTGTGCAAGTTAATTTCCAGTGGAAGTTGATGCATTTATGCTGGCTCTTTAATCTCAGTAGGCTGTGAACACACTGCTAGAGAAATGTGCTATTGCAGAGGTCAGCTTGGCTGTGGTTAAAGTTAAATGCTTTAAAATGTTTCTGTTCTAATTAATTGAGAGAAAACTTTGAGGAGATTGCAAGATAGAATCCTTCCCTAAGCCAAATTAGCTTTGAACTATTTTCGTTTTGAATAATCTTGCAAAAAGTGGCAAGAACAAGTTTCCAGCGATCCTGGTACTGACAGGAAAGCAGGAGCAAGTACCCAAGAAAGAAGCGGACATCCATCCCCACCCTGGAATGTCAACTCTGCAGCGAATCCAATGCCCCGAAACATAATAGGATACCAGACATTGCAAAAGTTATTTGCTTACATTTAACTGAAAATTGCATTTCTCTTTTAGGGACTCGAGTGAACGAATGGGCTTTTCCTGTTTTTAATGAAGTGCACTAAGCAGGTATCATGGTGATTAGCACAAGTCAAGTCACCACACAGTCTCAGCACTTACCGCGGTGATAGCACAATTAGAAAAGGTACGGAGAAGAGCCATCAAAATGGTAAAGGGGATGGAAGACTCGCCCTATGAGGAGAGGCTTAAAAGGTTAGAACTCTTCAACTTGGAAAAAAGACAGCTGAGGGGAGATATAATAGAGGTCTATAAAATAATGAATGGAATGGAATGGAATGGGCAAACGCAGATCGGTTGTTTACTCCTTCAAAAAGTAGAAAGTCTAGGGGACACTCAATGAAGCTATAATGTAGCACATTTCGGATGATTTGGAGAAAATATTTTTTCACTCAATGCATAATCAAACGCTGAAATTCATTAAGGAGGATGTAGTAAAAGCTGTTAGTGTAACTGGGTTTAAAAGAGATTTTGACAAGTTCCTGCCAGAGCCTGAATCAGGTGGCAGGGACCCTCCCCGCCCCTGCCCCCCCCCTGTGGGCATCCCCAGGCTTGATCGCTGGTTCATTGCTGCTTATTCCATCTTTGAGGATATCCCCAATGAATATGCATGAGATAGATCTGCATACAAAGGAAGCAGTGCATGCAGATCTATCTCATGCTTATTCATTATGGATATCTTGAAAACCTGAATGGCCTGGGGGTCCCAGAGGACTGCGTTGAGAACCACTGTTTTTTAACTAGACAGACTGTGTCATTTTTATTTTCTATCATTTTGTGCCAGGTGACATGTTCTGCTGCCAGAACATGATCCATATATAGGGGACACCAAATCTAGTAATCCCAATTTCCATGTTAGATAGGCCACTAATTACTCACAATACTAAAAAGGACACACCATTGTCATATACTAGCTCTGGACACAAATTAGATTACTATCAACTGCATGAGAATTTTTAATACAAAATTGGTAAAGCTCAGATACATAGTTTTAGGATGGGTTCAAACTAGACAATCACCTAGAGCCCCATTATTTAAGGGCTGGCATCTATACAAGGCTGGGATTGACCAGTCTGCGCTGTTTCATTCCAACTTGCCCTCCCTGAAAAAATTTAGAGCTATGTCCCACCCTCCCATCCTTCAGAAATAGTCCCAGAGGCCTCAAGCAAGAAAAAAAATATCAGCTGTTTAATGTTGCCACCCTCATTCCTCAGGGGGTTGTCTTCATCTTCTTGGACATCGCAGCTGCGTTCGACTCGGTGAGCCATGAGCTTCTGCTGGAACGTCTCAAGGAGAAGGGGATTGCCGACAAAGCGCTGGACTGGTGCAAGTCCTATCTTTCTGACAGATGGCAGCACGTACATTCCGGGGCAACTTCATCAGATCCCTTCTACCAGAAGCAGGGTGTCCCGCAGGGTTCCTCCCTCTCGGCCCTGATGTTCAATGTATACATGCAGCCTATATGCAACCTGATCCGTTCTTTCAATGTCAATTGCTTGATATATGTAGACGACATGTTGCTATACATGCCTTTCTCAACTGAGAACCCAGACCTCTCGCCACTGACAAATTGCTTTAATGCCGTATCCGACTGGCTCCAAACTCAAAACCTCAGGATCCAACACAAAAAAAACGGAAGTACTCTTCATTACAAGGAATCTAAACTTCTCCACACCACCCTTTCTAAGTGTCAAGGAAGCAGAACTCCAGACCAAACCCACGATCAGATACCTCAGCGTCACTTTAGACCAGAGACTGGACATGAAGTTACACATAGGCAATATAATTTGGACGGTGTACCATAAGATACGATCCCTCAGACCCCTACGAGCCTTTCTGGAGCCAGAAGACTTTAGGACAATTTGCCAGGCGCTGATCATACCACATTTTGATTACATGGGCTCCCCCAGGCCACTCTGAATCCGTTGCAACTTGCAATGAACACTGCAGCGAGGGTTCTATACGGGGCATCCAGGAAGGACCATGTGACGCCCATACTGAAGCACCTCCACTGGCTTCCGATACATAGCAGACTCAAGTACAAAACCCTACTGCTGACATTCAAAGCCATCAATGGGCTTTCATCTTTATCATTATCTGAATTGATCCAGACCACTCCCACTAACAGTTCCAGAAGATCGGTAGCACTCAATACACTGACAGTCCCAAAATCAATAACCCAATGCACCCAGTCAACAGCAAGTAGGGCCTTCAAATTCTGTGCGCCCAGATGCTGGAATACCCTGCCTCCCAACATCCGTGCAATTCCTGACCTATCCTAGTTTAGGAAGGCCTTGAAGCACCACCTCTTCCTCCTGTACTACCCGATAGACAATGCCATAACAGCCCCATCCACGGGTACAACACAAAACTCCCACGGCTAGCCCAATGAGGTGAACCCCACCTTGTTGCAAGACTGTAAATAGTTACCCCATGTTATCCAAGTTTTAAACACCTGTTCATTGTAAACACAGAGTACCCAAGGAAATGTGTAGTTCTAAGTTTATTGTAAACCGCGCTGATGTTGAATAGCGCAGTATAAAAGAGACTGGAAATAAATAAATAAATAAACTGGTAGATGTATGTTTTTATTTATTTTTATTATTTTGTTTATATAATTTTATTTTATCATGCTTTGTTAGAGAAGTGTGTGATCAAATATGATAAATGAATAAATTTAGCACCAGTCGCTGCTGTGTTCCACACCTTCCCTTTCTCCCTCATGATTCCATGGGGAACCAAATCAGAAGAGGGCCCTCAATCATGCTACCTCCCCCTTCCTGATATGTTCTACACATGGTGAAGAAAAAATACAGTTGGTTATGGCCTCTTCTCTGATGTAGCCACACAGGACCGAAGAGGGGAAGATCCTCTCCCTGTTAATGTACCTTGTGCCGTACCCCAGCTGTAGCTTTTAGATCAAATTGAGCTGTATTGCTCCACCACCACTCCAGCAAAATATTTATGCTCCCAGTACTTTTCCTTTCTCATCTGATTTGAGCCAGTTTCAGAGGGTGCAGCAAAAAGCAAAGATCAGAAATTTTGGAGGAGAGTGGATAGACCCTCAAGGGACAGGAAGGTAAACCAGTATTGGGTCAGAGGATAGTGAGAACTTTGGGGATAGGAGACAAAAACTATGAGATGGGGAATATAGAGGACTCAAAGAGAACTTAAAAGAGCAGACACTCAGGAAATGGTGAGAGGTAACATTAACATTGTACTGTATATAATTGCAGATAAAGACCAGTATGGTCTATCTATCCTGCCCAGTAAGTTTGGCTAGAGTAGTGTAACTGCTGCCCTGTGCAGGTCATCCCCCCTCTATGCCTTTGTTTAGGGTTGTACCCACTACTCCATGCAGATCACCCCCCTCTGTTTGTTGAATTATAAAAGATATTTAAGTTTAGTTTTATTTCATCCTCTTGTTATAGAAGTATCTACTGTGCCAATCCCATGCCATTTTGAATTCTGTCACTGTATTTAACCTCACCACCTCC
This sequence comes from Ichthyophis bannanicus, assembly GCA_033557465.1. Classification (NCBI taxonomy): domain Eukaryota; kingdom Metazoa; phylum Chordata; class Amphibia; order Gymnophiona; family Ichthyophiidae; genus Ichthyophis; species Ichthyophis bannanicus. The sequence continues at coordinate 66,686,702 of CM066040.1, forward strand.
ATCAGGAGGGTGTTCCAAGCATCCACCATCCTTTCAGTGAAAAAGTATTTCCTGATGTTGGCTTAAAATTTACTTCCTTGCAGCTTCATTTTATGCACTATAGTTTTACAGTTTCCCCTTCTTTGAAAAATATGTGTTTGTTCATTAAAATCTTTTAAGTATATAAAAGTCTGTATCATATCTCCCCTGTCCCTCCTCTCCTCTAAGGTAAACATGTTTAGGTCTTCAAGTCTCCTTTCATATGTCTTCTGGTGCAGGTCCTAAATCATTTTGGCTATCTTCCTCTGAACCATTTCAAGTCATTTTATATCCTTTGTAAGTTGTGGTCTCCAAAACTGAACACAATACTCCAAGTGAGGTGTGACCTGTACAGGGACATTAATATCTCATCCTTTCTGCTGGTTATTCCTCTCTGTATGCAACCCAGAATCCTTCTGGCTTTGGCTATCACCTTGTCACATTGTTTCGCCACCTTGAGATCCTCAGACACTAGCACACTGAGGTCCTTCACCTGATCCATGCACACCAACCTCTTGCCCCCATCACATACAGTTCCTTCAGATTTCTGTATCCTGTGCACGACTCCACACTTCTTTGAATTAAACCTAAGCTGCCGGCGGGGGGAGGCATCCTAGCTGGAGAGGTGAGCTTGGTGCCGGTTCGCTCCTGTTCCTTTGGCCCTCTTCCCGGCATTGCTATGCTAGGTAAGAGGAAAGGGAAGCTGAGGCAAGGTCCTGATGCTGTCAGTGGCCTGGTGAAGGCACAAATTACATTGGATGAGTGCCCGGGCTTCTCCCTGTTGAGATCGACAGAAGCTGTGGCCAGTTCAGACTCTTTTGTGCAGGACCGGAAAACTGAGGGGGCTTTGTTAAGCCCCAAAGTGAGAGCAGTTCCCCCCCCCCCCACCCTAGAAGTGATTTCTACGGAGGCAGTACAGTGGCTCTACAGTTCGTTGAAGTAAGTCATGAGAACCGTGAACCACTGGGACAGCCAGGGCAGCCTCCTCGCCAGTGGAGTTGAGTGGAGAGCGAGCGATGGGTACTTCTGGAGGAGGCGAGGGTGATATGGCACATTCTGCTTGGGTGTTGCAGGTGCTGTGGGAAGCCCTGAAAGGCATGGAATCTTCACTAACTGCTTTAAAGGTGGAGGTGCAAACTGTTACTGCGGAGTTTCCTGGCCAGTCTCAATGTTTGAGCCAGGTGGGAGAGAAAGTTGAGAAGTTGGAACAGCAAAGTGTGTGTCAGAAAGAACCTTTGTTGGCACAAACTAAGGAAAACAAGATTTTGGTCCAGAGGATTGATTTCCTGGAGAACCAGTCTACGAAGAATAATCTTCGCTTCCTGAGCTTCCCCAAGTGTCCGCTAATTACTTCTGTGACATGGTGAGGAAATTTTTGAAAGGAGTGAATTTTCAACCAGATAATCTTCCTCCCCTGGTTAAAGCTTTTTATATCTCAATTCCAGGGGGTGCAGGAAAGGTTTCTTCTTTGGAAGATCCGGAATATAGTCAACTTAATTTAACTTCTTCTCTGGAATCCTCCCTGGAGGTAGTCACTAAATGTACTACTTTGGTGGCTACCTTTGTGTTTGAGACTGACAGAGACTCTGTGTTAAAATGATATTTCTGTAATACGCAAACTAGCTTTTTAGAGTCAGTTGTGTGTGTATTTCCTGACTTTTCTCGGTCTACCCAGGCCCAAAGAAGAGCCTTCTTGGCTTTGAGGTCAAGAGTGGTGGCCCTTGAAGCCGGGTTAGCCTTAAAATTTTCTTGTAAATATGTGGTTTCTTTTGAAGGTAAAATTTGTTTTTCAACCCTGGCCAACTAAATGAATTTGTGTTAGAGAGGGTGGTTTGGGAATAGTAGGGAAAACATAGTAAGCGCCTTCCAGTTGTTTCTACTGTACCGAAATTGGCCCTCTCTAGTATGTGGGAAGCCTATGTAGACAACAATTTTCTAGAAATTTTCAATTCTCCACTCCCACTTATGGTGGTCTATCATGCGAAGATTTGTATTGATCGTGTTTTTGTTAATTTTTCTTCCGTGCTTTCCCTGATTTTCCTATTATGAATCCGCGTGATATGTATTTACTGAAAATGTGGAAAATAAAATTTAAAAAAAAATCTCAACTGCCAAGCATTAGACCATTTTCTCAGTTTATGTAGAGCTTTCTTCATATTGTTCACTCCCTCAGAAGAGTACACTCTGTTGGAAATTTTCGTGTCATCTGCAGAAAGGTGGACTTTTTCCTTCAATCCTTCATCAATATCACTCACAAATACATTGAAAGGTAATGGTCCCAAGACTGATCCATGGGGCCTTCCACTACTCACCTTCCCTTCTTCTGAATGACTTCCATTTACCACCACCTTCTGTCATCTGTCAGTCAACCAATTTCTGATCCAGTTCACCACCTAAGACTCATCCTGAGGCAGCTCCTATGAGGAACAGTATCAAAGGTTTTCTGAAATCTAGGTAGATAACATATATCACATCTTTTTGATCTGGTTCTCTGGTCACCCAGTCAAAGAACTCAATCAAATGTGTTTGACATGATTGTCCTTTGGTAAAACTATGTTACCTCAGATCATGCAACCCACTGCTTTCTAGTTACTTTCCGGCCAGCGAAGTAAGGCTTACAGACCTATAGTTTGTCATCTCTCCTCTATTCTCCCTTTTGTAAAGAGGTACCACATCAGCTCTTTTCCAATCATGTGGAATCTCTCCATTCTACAAGGATCTATTGAAAATTTTCTTTAAAGGCCCTGCCAGAACCTCTCTTAGCTCTTTCAGTAACCTGTGATGTACCCCATCCAGTCCTATGGCCTTGTTCACTTTTAGTTTTACAGCAGGGACTAAGCAATTTGGTCAGGGGCAAGGGTTCCAAGGGTTGCAGAGCAGAGATGGCATCCATCTGTCCAAGAAAGGTCAGCGCATCTTCGGTAGTAGACTGGCTAATCTACTGAAGAGGGCTTTAAACTAGATTTGTTGGGGATGGGTGAAGAAAGCCCCCAGGTAAGTGAAAGTCCCCAGGTAGGTGATACATAAATACCTTTATGGAAATGGGTAACAGGGGTAACATATGGAAAGCAGTGTGCATAAATGCCCGTAGCATGGGAAATAAGATCCCTGATGTTGAAGCTTTGGTGGGAGTGGCTGACTTGGATTTAGTGGCAGTTACAGAAACATGGTTCACAGAAAACCATGATTGGGATGTAACTATACCTGGCTATACTTTATTCAGAAAGGACAGGGTAGGAAGAAGGGGAGGAGGAGTGGCACTATATGTAAAAACTACTATTAAAGCTTTGGAATTACAGAGCTTAAAAGGGAGAGAGGAGGCATTGTGGGTTAAACTAGAAAGAGGGAAAGAGAAATCTATTTGCATTGGTGTGATATACAGACCTCCCTCACAAGAGGAAGAGGTGGACAGAGAGTTAATTGAAGACATACGCAGCATTGCTAGGAAAGGGGAAGTGCTACTGATAGGAGATTTCAATATGCCAGATGTTGATTGGCACATTCCTGCTGCAATATCATTTAGAAGTAAGAAGATCCTGGATTCTCTACAGGGAGAACTATTCAGGCAATTGGTAACAGACCCCACACGTGAAGGGGCCATACTGGACTTGGTGCTTACCAATGGTGAAAGTGTTTCTGATGTTGTAGTGGGAGATCATTTTGCATCCAGTGATCACCAGATGGTGTGGTTCAGTATTAGGACTAGGGCTGTTAGAATCCATTCCAAGGTGAGGATCTTAGACTTTAGGAAGACTAACTTTGCGAAGATGGGCCAATACCTCAGGGAGTCGTTAGTGGGATGGGAACAGCTGGGGGATGTAGAAAAACAGTGGGCAAAACTGAAAGGGGATATTTTAAGGGCAACCAACCTTTTTGTTAAAATGGTAAATAAAGGCAAAAGGAAAAGGAGACTGCTATGGTTTTCGAAGGAAGTACCTGAAAAAGTGAAGAAAAAGAGGGAGACCTTCATGAAATACAAGAGATCACAGAGAGAGGAAGACAGGCATCTGTATTTGGAAAAACTTAAGAGAAGCTAACAAAGTAGTCAAGAAGGCAAAGATTCAAAAGGAGGAGGAAATAGCCAATGCAATAAAATGGGGGGATAAGATATTTTTCAGATATATTAGTGAGAAGAGGAAGGGCAAAAGTGGTATTGTCAGACTCAAGGGTGCAGGGGGGGGGGGATATGTAGAAGCTGATAAGGATAAAGAGGAATTGCTTTACAAATATTTTTGTTCTGTGTTCACAGATGAAGAACCAGGAGCAGGACCTCAGAAAACACCCACAAATAGGAACAGAAGCGAGGGACATATTGAACAATTTTCAGAAGACTGTGTTCGTGAGAAACTAGCTCAACTTAAAGTAGACAAAGCGATGGGACCGGATGGGATACACCCTAGAATACTGAGGGAACTTGGGGACGTTCTAGCAACTCCACTGACTGACCTTTTCAATGCCTCGTTGGAGTCGGGAGTGGTGCCAAAGGACTGGAGAGAGGCTCATGTGGTGCCTTTACACAAAAGTGGTAGTAAGGATGTGGTTGAAAACTACAGGCCGGTTAGTTTAACTTCGGTGGTGAGTAAATTATTGGAAACGCTGCTGAAAGAGAAAATAGTGAGTTTTCTGGAGTCCAGCAGATTACAGGATCCGAGGCAGCATGGATTCACCAGAGGCAGGTCTTGTCAGACAAATCTGATTGATTTCTTTGACTGGGTGACCAGTGAGTTGGACCGAGGGAGAGCTCTAGATGTGGTGTATTTAGATTTCAGTAAAGCCTTTGACACTGTTCCTCACAGGCGACTTATAAACAAACTGAGCACCCTAGGGATGGACCCTAAAGTTACTGCTTGGGTTAGAAATTGGTTGGGTGGGAGGCGACAAAGAGTACAAGTAAATGGAGCTCACTCTGAGGAGAAGGATGTTACCAGTGGTGTGCCCCAGGGATATGTCCTTGGTCCGATTCTTTTTAACATCTTTGTTAGTGATATAGCGGAAGGGCTGTCGGGTAAGGTTTGCCTCTTTGCGGATGATACCAAAATCTGCAATAGATTAGACACCCAGGAAGGTGTAGATAACATGAGGAGGGATCTAGTTAAGCTTGAAGAATGGTCTAGAATTTGGCAGCTGGGATTTAATGTTAAAAAATGTAAGGTCATGCATTTGGGCTGCAGCAATCCAAGGGAGCAATACAGTATAGGAGGTGAAGTACTTTTGTCCACTAAAGAAGAGCGGGACCTAGGCGTGGTTGTGTCTGATGATCTTAAAGTAGCTAAACACGTAGAAAAGGTGACAGCAAAAGCTAGAAGGATGCTTGGGTGCATACGGAGAGAAATGGCTAGCAGAAAAAAGGAGGTGATAATGCCTCTGTATAAGTCTTTGGTGCAACCTCTTTTGGAGTATAGTGTGCAATTCTGGAGACCGCACCTTCAAAAGGATGTGAACAGGATGGAGACGGTGCAGAGGGTGGCTACTAAAATGATTAGTGGGCTTCATTATAAAGCATATGAGGACAGACTTAAGGATCTTAATATGTACACCTTAGAAGAAAGGCGGGATAGAGGTGATATGATTGAGATGTTTAAATACCTCCGTGGCATAAATGTTCAGCCTCTTTCAATTGAAAGCAAGTTCTGCTATGAGGGGACATGGGATGAGGGTGAAGGGAGATAAATTCAGGAGTGATATGCGGGAATATTTCTTTACGGAAAGAGTAATGGATCCATGGAATAGTCTCCCAGTGGAGGTGGTAGAGATGAGGACAGTAACTGAATTCAAATAAGCATGGGACCAACACAGAGGATCTCTAAAGGTAAAAAGTGGACTGTTGTAGTTGTTGATATGAAAGGACAGACTAGATTGGCCATGTGGTCTTTTTCTGTCATCATGTTTCTATGTTTCTATGGGGTGTGAGTGACAAGGGAAAGAGGAGAAAGGTGAAAAGGAATTTGTAAAGGAGTGAGAGATAAGGGACTCTAACAGCACAACACTTATGAGGGGTTGATTGTGTGAGCTGGAAAGCTGCTAAGAATGGAAAAGGTGAAAAAGGAGATGGGGTTAAAGGTGGCATGGACTAGATGGGGAAGGTCAAGATAACAAAATATTTGGTAAAGTGAAGAGGTAAGAGATAGAGATTGTGATGGGGGAATATGAGAATTGATTTGCACAGTTGAGATAGCTTGGATACATATGAGAAGGGAGGAATATGATTAGGAAATATAAGAGGGGATACTTTGTGAAAATCAGAATAAGAATGATTCAAAGGGGTGTTTAGAGAGAACATGAAAGCAGATTGTTGTTGGGAAGGAAAGACAAGGGATCCAGATATTAGAAACTGGTGAAGTGACTAGTCCATTGAGGAAGATATAGCGAGGTGAATGTGAGCTATGATAGACATCAGGTAGAGCAAAGTTAGATGCTAAATACAGTGTGTGGAGTGGCAAATAATCAGAACAAACATAACACACCTGGAGATGCAGCAGCGCACACCAGCAGCATTGTTGCAAAACGGTCCACGCCTACAGAAGCGTAGCGCTGTAGCATGCGTAGGAACACGCGTTTGGCACAATCCAAGGTGCACCACGTGATTCGGCCTGCAGAATGTGAGTAGGAGGAACACGCGGGGACGCACCGCGTGCTCCTCCTATGCGTGCCGGAAAGCTCCTTACGTAGGGTGAATCACTCAGATAGAGCAAAGATACATACTAAATATAGTGGGGGTGTAGCACTAAATAAGAACTAAGATAACTTACCTGTGGATGCAGTGGCACACACCAGTATCAGTGACACAGATGGATCGGCACGCAAGGCAGCATAACAACATAACGCGCATTGTAATGTGCGAATCGTAATATCCAAAGCGCTTTACATGACCTATGTGGCATAGCATCCTGCCACTTGCATAGGCGTGAGGAACACGCGTTGCACATGCGGAACGCGCATATAACAGCAACGTGGGCAGTCATTAATGCACAGTATCATGGTCATACCGCCGAGAGTGTATAGTAAAAGAAAAAGCGCAGGAGGAGGACCCAGACAAGCGAACAAAACAATGAGCTGTGAAGGTAGCCAGCAGCCCCCAACAGCAGCCGCCACAACACAGGAGCCCGATGGTGAGGAGCCAGGCCCATCCGGGGTGTCCCAGCCACCAGGGAGAAAGCGGAAGAGGAGGCCCATGGCTGATGATGCCAGGAGGAGGGCAGTATGATTCACCCAGGAGGAGAATGACCTACTTTTGGCAAGCGTACTGGACCATTATGAGTCCTCTATGGGCGGCAGAGCAGCACAACCACCATAAGTGCACGTACTGCGGCATGGGAGGCAGTGTGTGTGGCAGTGGTGGAGGCAGGTGTCCCACCGCAGGACATAGAAAGCATCTACAAGCGCTACAGCAACATAAAGAGGGGGATACATACACACCTGTTGGAGGAGAGGTGCCGTGCACAGGCCACTGGTGGGGGTGCACCAGGAATACCTGCCCTCACGCCCCTGGAGCTGTGCCTGGCAGAAAGACTGGGGCCAATGTATGTGTATGGCCTGCCCCCCACACTGGACACAGCACACCAATGTGCAGGTAAGACGGAGATATGTACTCTGGGGAAAACCAACAGCACAGCACACGCAGGGGCTGCCACAGCGGGAGTGTGGGGGCCATATCCCGAGACACATAGAGACCCATGTCACCAGCCAGTCTGACGCAACATATGGCATAACTGCCAAGCCTGTTGCAACATGCCCACGCCACCTCCGGACTGTACTCCCCTGTCAGCCATGCACAGTGTAACCTGCCACCCGCAGTCCCCAGCTATATACGCCCAACACCTGGCCCAATGATGAGACACCATCCCACCCACACCGTCCCCCCCACCCCCACACCTACCATGCCATGTCCCCAGCCTCATACCATGTGGCCCTGACACAACACCGGTCACCATGCAGCTCCAGCCCAAACCAGTGCTCGCTAGCATCAGGACCCTGGTACTCCACCACCACCCCCTGAAAGCTGCCAGCCTGTCATACCACAGATAGGGATGCTGACAGCGCATGACCAACTGGACTGCATGGCCCTGTGCAAACAACAACCTTGCGAGATGGATGGACCGGCACTGAACACATGGACAAGGGTAGCGCACCAAGGGTCTGCGTACACAGAGGGAAAGGAGCAGACCACAGACAGATCCATTGGGTACACTAACTGTGAGTGGGATAGCAGTGGAGGAGCAGCCACAGGAACACACACAGAAAGAGCGGTGCGAGAGATAGGGGCAGAATGAGGATAGTACAGAGCCCTAGAACCAGGCGAGGACAGGGTACCAAGTAGAGGAATGTGGTCAGCAGTGCCAGGAGCAGCAGAGAGGCCAAGAGGGATGGGGACAGAATAAAGTCCCATCTATCTCGCCAGAGACAGGTCACCAGGGACCTGGGAAAGAGACGCTTCAGCAGAGGAAAGAGGACAAACGCCAGGCTGTACTGGACCCAGGAGGGCATGAGAGGGGAGGATGTAGGTGCAGCGGCAGTGAACAGCATGTTCAGGTATTCGGGAAACAAAGGGAGGAAGAGAGGTGGGCTGAGACCCAGAGGGACATGTGGGATCAAGTGAGGGTTCTCGGAGGAGAGGTGTGACCACGGCATGTCTGCTGGCTGCAGGGACAGTTGCAGTGGAGAGTGAAGGTATGAGGAACTGAGAGATAGAAGGGACAACAGTGGGGAAGGTGGGGCATCGGCAGTGGGTGGGGACAGCATCAGAGCAGAAGGCGGTGTGTTCGGAGGGTGAAAGGGGGTGAGCAGGTTCACCCTCGGAGATCACAGCAAAGGAGGGGAGGAGAGCAGAGGCAGGGGAGGACATTTGGGAGGGAAGAGGGGGAGATGGGGACATAGCTGACCCTGTAGGGCACAGGAGGGCGATCCTGAGACTATTGGTATGGAAATGGTCAGCCAGGGTCAGAGCACATAGGGAGGGAAGGACCAGAGGCAGAGGCACCCTGAGGAGGGAGCTGAGGGTAGGTGGGAGATAGTGAGGGCCAGCTGCAAGGAAGTTGATCACATCAACATAATAGTCCTGTTTTCACTGAGCCAGGGCCGACTGGAAGGGGACACGCATGTACCTGAGGTGCCGGAGGTCCACAAGGGAGCAGGATATGGGCCAAACCGGCTCAGCTGAGAGAGCACAGAACATAGATAGCGGGTAGTGGATGATAGGCAGGGCTGTGATGCAGGGGACCACAGGATGTGGCATGGGGGAAACGAGAGCACACAGAGCAGAGTTGGGGTCAGGGATACAGGACGTCACTGCGTCGTCGACAGACCTAGCTGACAAATTGGGAGATACAGCTGACATAACTTTGGATGGGAGAGGGAAAGGGCCACTGGCATGGGGATATCAGATTAGGCTGGGGGAAATAGTATGGGAATGGGGCAGCGGGTGATGAGGGTTGAGGCATAACAGGTGATGGCTGGATATGGGAGGCACCGAGCTATAGAGGCTGGTGAGTATGCCTCTGATGACATATGACCAGCCAGGCACGTGGCCACGCTGGTGAGTGCAAGCATTGTGACGATGCAGGAAGCCAAATGGGGAGGTAAGGGAGAGGAGTCCCATAGCAGAGGGAATGGAGGGGCCACCAAAATGGGTGTTAGGACCCCTGGGAATAGGACTGTGGGAAAAGGGCCCCAGAAAGGAGGGGAGCCATGAGTCAATGGCAGGGAGAACAGTAGAAGCAGACCTGTCATGAGGCCGACATGGGAAAGCCACCAGGAGAGGGGATGGAGTGAGATGATGGATGGAGGAAAACAGATAAAGAGGGTAGGGGTGAGACTGGGGCAGCAGGAGGGTTTGAAACTGGCAGGCGGGGTAGTGTCAGAGCCCAACACCACCACCACGGCCAGAGTGACATGGCATGTGGGAGAACAGAGAGACCCAATGACGGAGAGCGATAATAGATGCTGTGTTAACAGGGGGAAGGCAGGTCTCAGGTGGAGCAGGATGAGATAGACCATCAGAGATAAGGGGGTCATGGGAGAAAGCTGGTGTATGTGAGACAGAGTGTGCATTCTACAGGGCACATGGGAGAGGGAGAGTGGAAAGGGAAAGGTGAGGGATATGGATAGGATCAGATATGTTGTATGACCTCCCCCCCCCCCTCAGAGTGTGTCAGAGGTCCAGGGGGGCTAGGGTTGGGGGTGAGACCTCCAGTTGGGAGATGGTGCAGGAGTAGTGGCATACGGGTCAGAGAGGGGACGGTACAGCGGAACCGAGGGCGAGGCTGCTGTAGAGAGAGGGGAGATGGATGAATCAGAGGCAGACAGCGTTTCTGCATAAGAGCTGGTGATAGGGTAGTGGACAGAGCGGAGGGGGATGTGAGGGTGATAAATGGGGGATTGGGAGGGGTGGTGTGAGGGTGAAGGTGCGAGGGGAGACAGGTAGAGGGTATAAAAGGTGGATGACAATGTGCTGTTGCACCATAGTGCAGGGGTAGAGAGGAAAGCAAGCCCTTGGGATGTAGAATGTGGGAGAGACAGAGATTGGCCACACCTGTGTGTGAGGTAGGTGATGAGTGGATGCAAGCTATACGAGACAGTGAACCACGGGGTGGGTGGCCTGAGGTGGGTGGGAGGGGTATGGGTATGGCAGCTGAGGAGGCCGGACAAAGGGTGAAACAATATACAGGGGTCAGTGTGACCAGAGGGCACAGCGGGCCCAACAGAGACTTGGGTGGCACACACCCACCCATGCACCCTGTCTGCACAGCCACCCAATGCCCAGCACTAGTCATGGTGCCAGGGCCCCCCACCACCCTGGGGCATGCACCCATGCACACAGATCCCTGGACCTCCACAGGGCACACCTGTTCCAGCCAACAGTAGGCACACCTCCCCCAGCCCCACCCCCAGAGGCATACCTGTTGATGTGGCTCTTCCCCAGATGCAATCATACAAAAAGACTCACTCCACTAGAACACTTGTTTCTGAATGAATACACACTGTGCTTGTTTACATGCAAAATCTTATAAATACATAACAAGGACAAGAGGCAGCAAGGTCTCAGAAATACGGGCAGAAGCAAATATGATCGAGGCGCAAGCCAAGATCTTGTTGCTAAACATAAGCCCATTAACATCAAGGACCACAAGCCACCGCCGTCCCCGTGTCTTTGTATTTTTTCTTTTTTTCTTTAAAACAATTTTCAAAAGCAAGCTGCGGACAAACACAACTGGAACCACGTAGCTTAACAAAAGGATAAGAGCGGTCCGCCACCTGTTACCCTGACGTCTCTATGGCGCTCACGAACGTTTCGCGATAAACATCGCTGCATCAGGGGAAATACTACAAAAGAAAAACACAAACAAACACAAAACTATGAATTAAGAAAAACCAGAAAAAACCACCCCGAGTCACAAACTAACTATTAAAAACAGAAAATGCTGCTTACTTGACAGAACGGCCTCAACAGCGCTTCAACATCGCTCACAAAAACGCCGCGCATGCTCACACACAAATGTGCACTGAACTCCTAAATATGGCCAACCCCTGACATCACGGGCTTCCCCAAAAGAAAACCCCGCCCAAAATATTAAAGACACACTACCCAATCGATCCGGAGATTTAAACCACCCGGATCCACGGTGTTCAAACGAAAAATATGCCGCTGTGCATGGGAGACCATGGCGGGACTTGGTGGACAGCCAGCGGCAGCAGCAGCAGCACCAGCGCCACAGGGTGGGAGGGGACGTACTCGACACGGAAGGGGTCGCCAGCACAGGGTGTAGTTGTGGGGGTATGGGGTGCTGTGTGGGGCCTTTTCACATGATCCTGCCTGTGGGCATGTATCCAGTGTTTCATTCTACAGCCTCAAGTTCCCCCTGTCCCACTTGTGTATACCCTGGGCACATACCCCTTGCCATGGCATGCAGACCCATTGGCGTGCCATTCACAGTCCACAATGCACACCACAGGGGGTGTGCGTTCACAAATGCCCCCACACAGACACACTGTACCCATTGCCTGTGTGGAGGCATCCGCATACCGTCTGTCTATGGCGATGTGTGCCGGGCCTCTGCCCAGACGGGAGACATCCCTGGCACTGTGGGGCAGGTGGCAGGTGCAAGGTGGCAGGTGGCAGGGGCCCCCATTGCCCTGTGCCAGCATGTACCGGTCAGGATTGGCCACACCCTCCCCCCACCTCTCCCCCACCACAGCCTCCCACCCCCCTGCCTCCACCTCATCCTCACCCTCCACCTCTACATGCTACCACCCCCTTCCCCCTCCCCAGCAACCCACCCCACCTCCCCCAGATGCACACACCCCATCTTCCCCCTCCTCATCCCCCTCCCTCTCATCCCCCTCTGGGCTGGTGGCCTCCCCCTCCTCCTTCACCACAGCGCCATCTTCGTTAGCCTCCTCCTCCTCACCATCACGCACCTCCAGCACTGGCTGCCCGGATCCTCTGCCATTCAAATCCCGGGATGGGCCCTCACCATCATCTGCATCCACTGTGGGGGAAAAACAGACATTACCACCACAGTCATGCATTTGCCACATCATGGACATGCTACGTGGCCCCACAGATAGATGGTGCCATTATCCATGAATGGGGTGCTAGGGTGGGTCGGGGCATGTGCCACATCCTACACATATGCATTGTGTTGGCATGTCTGCTACACCCATCAACCTGACTACAACATGTGGCTAACATATGCAGAGACTGCATATGCCCATGCCACAGTACGCAATAGCGGTGCCGCTGCACAAGTGATTCGCCATTGTGCCTTGGACACAGCAGCAGACGCACCTACGTGTGGGCAGGGGATGCAACTCCACACTCTCTGTATGGTCCAGGGCACACGGCGTAGGGCAGACCTGCGCATATCAACAAGTGCACGTACAATAGCACCAGGATGAATAACAGACCTCCGTAGATAGCCCTGAGGCCTCCTGGGGATAGGACAAACTTCTGCACATCACCAGGAGCACATACCATAGCACCTGGATGAATAACAGACCTCTGTAAATAGACCTGAGGCCTCCTGGGGATAGGGCAGACCTGCACACATCAACAAGCGCACAAACCATAGCACCAGGATGAATAACAGACCTCTATAAATAGACCTGAGGCCTCCCGGGGATAGGGAAGACTTGCGCACATCACAAGGAGCATGTACCATAGCACCAGGATGAATTACAGACCTCTATAAATAGGCCTGGGGCTTCCTGGGGATAGGGTGGACTTGCGCATTGATCCCAGGTTGACCCACAGACCCGTCCTTTTCCCATGTTGGGCTTGTATGATATGTGTGTTGATTGCTGGCTATTGTGTTGCACTCCTTGGTTTGTGTGACCTGTCCCCATGCACTTACCTCATGTGGGTAGTCCGCTGCTCTGTTATAGCACCCATTGAGGCACCCCCAGGCCCTCCTCACCCTGGTGAGGTCCTGCAGGCAGGAGGAGCCTGGAAACAGGTGCCTCTGGTGGCAGCAGATGTGCTGGGCCAGGAGGTACAGGTTCCCTGGGGTGAAGGCTGGCTTTCTGGACCTGGACGCCATCTTGTCTGCTGTTTTTAGTCCATGAGCTCATGATGCAGTAAAAGTGCATCTGCGCAGTGAGGGGGGTTCTACGCACCTGTGGCTCGAGTTGTGACGCGTGTTAGTCTGTTTGTTGCATTTTCGGGACCCGCAACGCACGCACCCATCAACACAGCACCCTCGACCCAACAGCAACACGCAGCCCCAGCCCCACCCACTAATGCCTCCAGACACACAATGTGCAACTGCATATAGCACACAATTTTGTAGATAGCACACAATTTGTTGTAAATAGTCATCAAGCAGTCATGTTGCAGCCCGCTCCCACTGAGCCGACTGTCTCACCTGTATATAGTTGCTTAACTGAGTAGCCTGTTACTGAGTAGCCTGTACATGGTCTCCCCAGTTAGCCAAGTTGTAAACCCTCTTCCTTGTAAGTACTGCCTGCACTGTACACATTTGTTTTAACTGTAAACCGAGTTGATTTTAAAGAGCGTGGTATAGAAAAACCTCAAATAAATAAATACAAATATTTGCATTCCTGGCCATGACTATCCTCTGTGGGTGCGATGTGCCACAATCTTATATGATTTACATTACATTGTCATTTTCAGGGATTTGAACACACAATACATTGTTAACTGGTATTTCCCCAAACTACTGTGCTACACACACCAGGTCATATTGCGTGGTCGAACCTGTATCTTGGGGCCAATGACACGTTACGTTACGGCGTGACAAGATTTCAGCCATCTAGGCCTAAGGTGCGTTTTACAGCAAATTGAATTACGGCGCCTTAGAGAGTGCCTTATTTTGTGGCACCTTATAACGCGTCTTGGGGTAATGCACTTTATAGGTACCTCAAGTTAGGTCACTAAGGTGAGGGTGTCCATGGCTGGTGGCACAGATTGCAAAGATGTGTGACTGTTACAGGCATGAAAAGGACATGTGTCAGACAGGCTTACTAAAATGAGACCGATGGGGGATTGAACCCATGACCTCTGGCTACGAGGTCATTGTATTAACCGGTGGCCGACATCTCTATGGCTTTTGTCAGAGCAATGGCTGGCTACAGAGAGACTGCAGGTCACCACACAAACTGTCTGCTGTGTTTGCCAGGATAGGGTAAACCCACCAGTAACCATGATGCACTGCACATGCAGATCAGCGGTCTACATCTGTTCACCAGATGGGGTATGCCCCTCCCCAACACCTCAGCTTGGTAGGTGGAACTGACCCTGTGTGATACTGGAACAGAGTAGCTACAGATCATGACATTGTGCGGGTTCTGTGCTCACCCTGAGGGTGAGGTGGGGTGCCCAGCACCAGGTCCGCAGTACCCGGGTTGGTTGAGATAGGGTTTGCTGCAGGTCCCCATCATTGCCTGTGTGTGATAGGTATTCCTTGTATTCACACTTAGGATAATCCTTCATCCATCTGTATTCCCCAATCACATTTAGTCTCTATGGTCACTTGTTACAGGAGCAGGAGGGGTGTCTGGACTCACATTTATTTATTTATTTATTGATTTATTTAGACAGATTTGTATGCCACCTTTTCCTTCAATCAAGGTGGTCACGTCACATCACAATTGGAGGGTTACATTTAACATTAGGATACATGTAATCATTTAGACAGCACAGTTACGTAACAGTATTTAGACATTTAGACAATGTTTAGACAGTACAACTGAAGTAACATTTAACATAAAGGTATTTACTAATGAGGTGTGTTGAATTTGTGTGTGTGGATGGGATGGGTGTGTGTTTAGTTGGCGGAGATAGTAGTGTTGCTGTTTGGGTAAGAGATGTTGCTTGAATGCTCATAAGTTTCTATAAATCGTAACATAACAGCCCCACCCTAATACAATCCACAATATCTCTCTTGTTCCAAGCATTCCTGCTAATTCTATGTAAATAGTTCGAGCATGTTATCTAGCTAATAGATTATATACTCCATGTAAATAGTTCTCCCATGTTATCCAAGTTGATACTCCTGTTAAATGTAATACCAAACAGCCTGTTGTTCTGGTTTCTTTATGTTATTTGTAAACCGCGCTGATGTCAAAGAGTGCGGTATATAAGAAGTTGAAATAAATAAAAATAAAAAATAAAATAAATCACATGCGGATTATGTAGCACCAACTAACAAACCACCCTCACTGGGTCAAGGTGGTGTACAGGATATGCCCCCAACAGACCCACACTTTACATCTTTCCAATGGTGCCAGTGGAGGGACATGATGGGGGCTGTAGAGGGCGGCCTGGGCAGGATGCACCTGCACAAGGCCCTGGGCAATGGCTGGGACATTGTAGGGCTTGCCCACCACCGACAAGGACAGGGTGGCCACGGCATGTTCTGCTGTGTGGTCATGCACACCCTGACTGTGCAGTGACCACGGCATAGCTGGGTTCCCCCATAGTGCCCTTCTGAAGCGAGATATATGGGCTCCATCCTCTGGAGCCCTATCATTGACCCATCTGCTTGGTGGGTGTGCGCACATTTCAGGTGTGGGTGCACACATCACCTCCAGGAACATGTACTATGGACTAGCAGGCAGGCTGTCTGCAGTTTGTATGTGTGTGGCTGGAACACCTTGCAGGGTGCAGCGGCTGGTGACTCACTTTGCTTGATGCTGGAGGATGTCATATAGTGGTGTGGGGCAGATGTGCAGTACTAGGTCTACTGTCTGTCTGTCCTGGTGCTATGGTGACTTCCCCTGTTTGTGATCACAAGGCCCAACTATATCCCGAGGATGCAGCAGGCCTCATCTCAGGGTTCTATCCCCCATCCTTGTGCCATGGTATCTGCCCCTGTGTAGGAGTACAAGGCTCAACTACATCCCCAGGATGCAGCAGGAAGCACTGCAGAGGCCCACCTCCCATCCCAGCAGTAGCTGATGGGCACTGGCAGATGTGTGGAGATGGCCCACACATGTGCGCTGTGTCTGGATTGGAGGGGCCCGCACACAGGGCTGATAGGGTCCACGCCAGACATGCACGTGCACAGTGCACACATGGGAGTGGCCCTGGAAAAAGCATGGGGCATGAGCGTCCCACACAATAGGGGCAGGCACCTGTTGCACATAGAGATATATATGTGGTGCGTCTGAGGCCTCTAAAGGGTGTGTGTGCGCTAATGGCCATGCTAAAGGCCCGTGAACTAAGAGCAAGATACCCGCGCTTCATTGTATGGGTACGGCGCGACCGGATGGCACAACGGGACGGTGAGTGACGTGACATGGCCCTGTGGGGCAATAGCTGGCAGATTCATAGGATGCATGTGACTGTTGTGGCTGATATGTGACCATGGAGATGATTCATGTTCCCCTCTCCCACAGCGGACGCACGTGCTGATGTGGCGGCAGCAGGGCCGGAGGTGGCGGCCGGCGCAATGGGGCCGGAGGAGGCCAATGCCCCTGAGCCTATGGAGGATGACAATGGCGGGGGTGGCCAGGAGGAGAGCGCCGCTGGACACAGCGAGGGGGAGGAGGGGGATGGGGAGGAAGAGGGAGGGGCGGCGTGGATGAGGCGGGGAGGGGGCGGATAGGTGGGGGGAGGAGGGGTGGAGGGTGGAGGGGGAGGGGGGTACTGTGGTGGGGCTCCATGCGTCAGAGGGGGATCAGATGGGTGAGGCGGGGGTGGGGCAGGTGGGGGATGGGGCAGTAGAGGGGGTAGCGGGGCTGGGGAGGGGGAGGTGTGGCAGGGGATGGGGTGGGGGCAGGGGCGGGGGCTGTGACCTGCCCCATGATGCCAGTGAAGCACACCTCCTTGACGTGTGTCTGCCACACATAGCCGCTGACAGGCGCACCGTGCATGCAGCCACACAGACACAGGGAGATGTGTGTCTGTGCGGCTGCATGTGCGGGCTGCCCCTGGCTGCGGCTGTGCGTGCCCAGGGGCACGCCCAGAGGTAGCACGCTGTCATCATGGGACAGGTCCTGGCAACCCTGACCGTGGTGGCTGACCGGCTGCGCAGGCTGGAGGAGCACTGTGCAGGGGGTTCACCCAGCCAGCCACCACATGATGGGGGTCCCCAGGGTGTGTAGTGCGAGGGTATGCATGACACACCCACCCTGTGCCGGCCCGTGCCACGGCCTGCCACGCCCAACAGGGACAGGGAGGCAGGGCCCCTACCAGACAGGGCCCTACAACTATGTATATAGTTAATATATGTGAATAAAGTTGTGAAGATGTTCCACATACTTACGATGGCCAGATGTCCCTCATTGCTATGTGTCAGTGTTGTGCGAGTGACATGTGTGTCTGTGTGCACTACGAAAGGTGAGAGTGGAATTGGACCAGTTAAGGGCGGCGGAGACAGCATTTTCCCTGACTAAATTGCAGCAGGGGTGGAATGAAGGGGGGAACCGAGCAGTGGGGAGAATGGCCTGCAGGCTGAACGCGCGACGGCAGCGATCCACGATAGGAGGGGTGCGTAGCCCAGAGGGGACAATGGTGTTTACAGCAGAGGACATTAGGAAGGCCTATGTAGCGTATCATACTAAACTCCACAGTGGTGAGGTGCGAGGGATAGGGAAGACGGGGGAGGGGTTTGTGGCTAGGTGTAGTCTGAGTAAGCTCACGGAGGGTGCAGCGGAAGAATTGGGAAAGCCGGTGACCTATGAGGAGGTAAAGGGAGCGGTGACGACCTTGAAGGACCTGAAGCCTCCGGGCCTGAATGGCTACATGGCAAAATCCTATAAGGTCATGCAGGGTGAGATAGGGGTCTTGTCAATGGAGGTCCGCAATGGGGTGCTGCAGGATGCGGAACCACCCCGGTCGATGGAGGAGGCGGGTGTGACGATTCTTCCTATGGAGGGGATGGATCATACTGTCTGTGGAGCATACCGGCCCATCTGGCTTATTAATGTGGATGCTAAGGTGTTGGCTAAGATTATGGCGGGTAGGTAGCAGAACGTACTGCAGAAAGCTGTGCATAAGGATCAGACGGGCTCATTACAGGGACGCATGGGGGCGATAACATTCAGAAGCTGTTAGATGTTATCTGGTCTTTGCAAACAACAGGGAGGGAGGCAGTATATATGTCGGTTGACAATGAAAGGTATTATGACAGGGCAGAGTGGGGATTTATGTTGCAGGTGTTAGACAAGGTAGGGGAGGGAGAGTCATTCCTAAGGAGGGTGAGAGCGCTGTATGCCTGTCCACGGGCACGGGTACAGGTGAACGGGGGATACCCTGAGAGCATTGGGCTGGGCAGAGGAACAAGGCAGGGGTGCCCTTTGTTGCCACTGTTGTATCCCTTGGTTATTGGACCGTTGGCAGAATACGTCAGAGGTCAGGTAGATATTGGTGGAATTGAGGTGCAGGGGCAGCTCAGTAAGGTTGCTCTTTTTGCAGATGATGTTATTAATACTTTGGGGCACCCTTTGGTTAGCCTGCCAAATCTGCTAAAGACAGTAGGGCAGTATGGTGAAGTGTCGGGCTATCAGTTGAACGTAGATAGGACGGAAATATTGAGTTCTAATATGGATAGGGGGTTGGAGGAGAGGTTGAGGGGCACATTCCCATTTAAATGGGTGCGTGGAAGCTTTCAGTATGTGGTGATACAGTTGGGAGCAGCTCTAGACTGTGTACACGAGTGGAATTATAAACCCCTGATCGTGGCGATAGCGAAGGACGTAGAAAGATGGAGGGGGCTCCACCTGACGTGGATGGGGAGAATAGCTAAAATAAGGATGACTGTGCTACCACGGAGTTTGTTTGTCGTTATGGCCCTACCATATAACGTGCCGAGTAAGTGCCTTAAGGGGATGCACGATCCAATAATGAGGTGTATTTGGGAGGGCAAGAGGGCGAGGGTAGATAGGCTTGCCATGTTTCGACCACAGGAGGAGGGGGCCTGGGAGTTCCCCATTTGGACAACCACTACGACGCTGCACAGCCTAGGGCATTGTTTGTGTGGAGAGAGAGGGGGGAAACCCCGCAATGGAGTAGGCAGAGGGAGTGTGTTTGGAGGCAGTGGTATGGGGTGGGGAGGGGAAGGGTCGGGTAGGGGACCGTGGACCCCTACAGGAGGTTAACTTTGCAGATATGGGGGAAATGGAAGGGTTAATTACTGCAAGGGAAGAGCCTGCCCCGGGCCACATATGTACAGAACATGGTTGCCCTCGCCCCGGGGCGGTGGGGGGGGGGGAGTTCACACCTTTGGGCCGAGAAGGGGTTAGAGAGGGTGGGGCAGGTGGTGGATGCGATAGTGGGGTCACGGCCTTATGCAGAGCTCCAAAAAGAGTTTGGGATGAGGGATACTGACCTATATGTGTATATGCAGCTCTGGTACTATCTGCAAAGGCAGGGGGTACAGAGGGATCTACAGGGCTGACTAACGGGGTATGTGGAACTGATGGACCAGCAAGATTCAATGAGGGGTCTGGTGGCCAAACCGTAGCACTTACTGAATGCAAGGGCAGAGGGTAAGGCCCAATGGCAGGAACAGTGGGAGAGGGAATTGGGGGGTACCTGGGAGGTGGAGCGGTGGCAGCCCATCTCTGTAGGGGAACGGAGGCTTGCATGGGGAATGGCTCGGGTAGAGAGACCCCTAAATACTGGCTCAGGATGATCTGGACCCCAGCTAGGCTACACCATATCTATCTGGAGCAAGCGGATACCTGTTGGAGGGGGTATGGGGAGAGGGGTGACCTTTTGCAGATAGTGTGGGGATTCCATAAGGTGCAACAATTGTGGAGGGAGCTAGACGGTTTTATAGAGGGACCAAGGGGATACGGATGGAGGTGGGCCCAGCCCATGTGGAATTGCTGAAGTGGGAGGGGGATGGGACCTGGGGAGTTGCTCTGTCCCGTAGCTATTGTGAGTCAGCGGCTAGACCAGCCACGTTAGGAAAATGGACGTGTGCGGACATACAGAGCATGAGGAAAACTATTGGAAAGGTTGGTGCTTCTGTGTGTAATCAATACTGTGGGTGCACGTGGTCGAGCCAAGATGGTGCAACATGAGGAGACCTGGAGGGGGGTATGCAAACTGGTGGGAGGGGGGTGGCCAGCTATGTTTGGCGAGGTATGGGGATACGCAATGAGGGAGGGGGAAACGGGGGTTTGGAGTGGTACCCATTTTGGAACAGGAGGGGTGGGGGCTGTGGGGTTCGGCCCGTCAGGAGGAGGGGAGGGGGAGAGTGGGTGGAGGGCATTAATGGGGGCGCCACAGGGTGATGGGGGCGTGGATGCAGTGGAGTGGAGCGTGGATGGTGTGACTGTCGACAGGTGGGTTGGTGGGTATACCCTACGGGGCTTACCATGGTACTGGGGGGGGCTTTATGGGGGGCATAGAGGGGTGGGAGGATGGGGTGGCCACAGGTGTACAGGATGGTGTGGATGGTAGGAAGGGGTGGCAACCTGTGGAGGGGGGGGTGCACCAAGGGGTCACCGGGGGCCCATAGTGCGCGGTTGGTGGTGGGAATGCGATGGGGAGGGGATCGGGCCACCTGGTGAACCGAAGGCTGTGACATGTGCAGTTAACAGTTTGTTTCGGCTCAGTGTGGTGGCAGCGTGCCATGTGGATACCCATGCGGAACACACAGTGCACCTATCCTTGCCCATGTACATCAGGGGTCTCAGAGCGTCCCAGGGGATTGGCCTATGGGGTGGGGGCACCCCCATGGCACACAGCGCAATAACACAGGGACGGGGGTGTACATAGTACCAGCAGTGCCCTACCAGTGTGCTAGCAGGGTTGGGCGTGGGGACAGGCCAGACAGCATGCATGGGTCAGCAGACGTTGTGGCAAGGGGGCCCATCAGCGGTATGGGGTGGCCAGGTGACAGGGGGGTCACCCTTGTACAGGGTCCCCTCATACATGCAGCAGGGTGGGGATGGCACATACACCCCCAGGGAGGCAAGGTCCTCCACCGTGCCAACACCGCAGGGTCCCTGTGTTGGACAGATGGGGGAGGTGCACAGAGCACGGAGCCCCATAGGCAGGGCATGCTGCACGTATGCAGGTGCCAGAGGGCAGGCCGATTGTCACCACCTGGAAGGGGGGCAGCCGGAGCCAGAGCCCTGGAAACAGCAGCCGGTGCTAGAATATGATAGGGGGAGCCAGGGCAGGAACCCAGCCGAGGGCAGTGGCACCAGTAAAGGGGAAGGAGGAGCAGGGTGCCAGACTGCCACAGGCCGCAGCACAGCCACAGGCTGGGTGGTTGGACCACTGCAGAGCAGGGCAAGGCCACAGAGCCCCCCCAGTAGTGGGGACAGCTAAGTGGGACATAGCATGTCCACAGGAGGGTTAGCAGCCACACACAGGAGGGATACCACGCTCACCTGGGATGCTGGTAGCTGTGGACAGTGCGACGGACAAAGAACCGGGGCCTATACAGCTTGGGGAGGGTGTGGAACGCCTAATAGTAGGGGGCACTATCATGGACTGTGCTCAGTGTGAAGCCCCAAAGCCTGCAGAACATGGATGGGACATGCCTGTCCTGTGAGGGGGTGTACCAGGGAGGGGTACCCACAGTGCCCAGGCTGGGTGGCCCTGATCACCCCCTGATGTTGGGGGGACAGTCATCGTTGTTAAGGATTCACAGCTAGAGACGGAGATGAGGCTGCTAAGCCCCTGCTGCAGGGGCGAGGGCACTGGGGTCTGAACGTGGCCTCCCTAACAGAGGTTTAACCTACCCCGCATCGTATTCCTAGGTTACAGGTACCTGTTGCTGGTGTGGGCCTATGCAATCATGCGCAATGACGGTACCTGTGGTCACTAGCCACAGGCAGCAGGGCTAGAGGGGAACAAGCTTTCCCCCCTGCTACGGACCAGTGTATCCCGCACTATGGTGACCCCAGAAGCACACATTGTTGGGTTTTGTGTGTTTCCGGGGAATGCTCCATGTCTCTGAAACCTGGACACCTATCCTGTAGGTTGTGATACCGCACCATAGTGTACCATACATATCTGTCATGTGCCTCACCCCTTGGCAGCCTGACTACATGTCCCCTGTGAGATGCACACATACCGCCAAACAATGACTACCGATAGGTGAGAGAGGCTGGTGATACACAGACCGCGGAGTGGCCCTATGGTGACCCATGCCACCCTTAGCCAGGGGCGAGGGGTGCCAGCGTGACAAGGTACATGGTCAGATGTCTACCCATGGTGGACACAGCTGGGGAAGGGGGGGACACAGGCCGGTTGCTTCAGTGGCATGGGGTCGTGACATGGGGTGGACATGGGGGGGCTATGAGTATAGTGGCCCCACAAAGGAAACACAGGACACATGGCATCAGCTACAGCTGCCTGTGCAGCAATTTATTTCCCCTCCCCCTGCCACGCCTTGCGCGGCCCCTCCCACCCCGTGTTGCTGGTGGCATGCCTGCCGCCGCTGCTGCTGCTGCCGCTGCTGCTGCCACTGGTGGTGGTGTTGATGGTGGTGGTGGCGGTGGCCACTGCTGTCCAGTGGGTGGCCCCCTGCCTGCTGCCAGCAGCTCCAGGCTGGCAGCCATGCGCTGGGCCGATGAGGCCAGGTCCTGCATCCCCGTCAGGACCCCCGACATGGTGCGTTGCAGGCGGCATTCCGCATGGCATTGGCAGTGCTGTTCCCTAACCACCGCCCGCAGTACATGCCATATACCTGTGGGGAAAGCAGGTTGTGCACTGTGAGACAGGGAAACATCCACCACCTGTATAGAGGCATCGCCATCCTAACACAGTTGGACACTCATCCTCTGCATCCCTCTGTGCTGCCGCTGAGTGCGCCTGCATCTCCACAATCACCTCTGACACTGCAGCCAGCGCATCTTGCCTGGTCCGCTGTTCTTCATCCACAGCCACCTCCCCCGTGGCTGCATTGGTGGGTGGTGCGGTGTCCTGTGCAGGCTGTGTGCCCTGCCTACTGTCCTCCCCCGGGGGTGGGGATGGACCTCCCGCTCCCACCTGGGCCACCTCTGGCACAGGGTCCATCTGGATGCACAGGCCAGGGTCTGTGTCCTCTGGCGCCTCCTCTGGTGCATCAATGGAGCAAATGTCACCTGTAGGGCACAATGTTACATAGGTCAGATGAGGCATGACTGCCTGTCTACCCCCGTCCCACCCCCTACAGGCACATGTGTGTGGGTGAGCCGCATGGGTCTTGGCCAGGGCCCCTGTGCCCCCCCTCAATGTTAGTGCTCTATCCATGCCGGTGGGCCCTGTGCCCTGCACTACCAGAGCCCCCTCCCCCCCTTGCATGCTGCCACACAACCCATGCAACCACATCACTGCCTTCATCCCTGCAACCACTGACCATGGTAGGCACAGGTGCAGTGTGCCTCCCTGTTGCCCACGTCACTACCCGTGTGGCCCTGCTGCCCCCGCCAGCCCTGCACCATATCCCTGCAACACATTGGCAGCCTCTGCTGCTACTGTGGGCCTGTCCCCCTTGCCCCCGCACCCATCCACTGCACTGGGTCATGAACCAGCAGCTGCCTCTATGCCTGTGTTGGCCCCCGGTTCCCGATCAGCCACGTTATGCCACCCCCACCCCGCCCTTGGTCCGCCCCAACACATGTGCATGTGGTGTCTCCCACTGGTGCAGCTCACTCACACATACAGGCACGTGGGTGCGCTATGTCCAAAGCAGGGGGCAGGCCATGGATATACATTGGCCCCAGTCAGTCCACCAGGCGCCGCTCTAGATCAGTTAAGGTCGACACCTGTGCTGGGCCCCCTCCAGTTCCCTGTGCCCCACGGCGCTCCCTGGTGAGCTCATTGCGGATGTTGCACTTTATATCGCAATAGCTCTTCTGTAAACTCTCCATGTCCTGATGGGGTCCAGCTGCAGTTGCCACCGCTGCCTGCACCTCAGCCCATGCCCTGGTGCGTGTGGCAATTGTTGTGGTTGAGCTGAGGCGTCCAAACAACAGGTCATAGTGTTCGAGGACGCTGGCCAGGAGGAGATCGTTCTCCTCCTGGCTGAAACGAACTGCCCTCCTCCTGACCTCTTCTGGCACTGGCGTCCTGCGCCGCCTCTGCCCTTGTGCACCGATGGCCTCCTCACTGGGGTGTTGCTGTGCCCCAGATGGCCCTGGCCTCTCCTCATCTCCGTCACCATCAGGGTTTGGCACTGGTATGTGTGGTGGTTGCTCCACTCCAGCCTCCTGTGTTCCTCTGTTCCTGCTCTCCATACCTGTTCGGTTATGTGTGCTGAGGTGTGTGCCATTTTGTGCTCCCTTTGCTTATAGGTATACCTTGGGTGTGGCTCTACGCACGTTGTATACGGGCCATGCGACGCGCGTTCCTCTTGTGCATGCAGGTACGTGCCATGGTGATGTAGCCTACGTGCATTACTGTGGACGGATGGCAGCGTTCTAGTATTCCTCCATATTAGCACTAGTGCTGTGTACCGCACCATACACGTGCCCTCCTACCGCCACCATGGTTCCTGCTGCTTACTCGAATACACTACAGGATTGCAATGTTATTTTGTTTGTTGGCGCGTTACCACACACGTTGGGGAAGCATGCAATTTGTGTCACACACATTACGTCAGACGTACGTTGCGCGCTACGTGTATTCCTGTGACGCAGTATCTTCAAACCCTGCTGTGTCACAGGGACACACGTTGCTGCCTTTCGTCAGATGCATTGTGGGAACGTGCGCTCCCCCGCGCGCTGCATCGATGTGTACAGGGTGTTGGCTCGTCTGGTTTCTGATGGACCTTCCTGGCTCACCAGATGTGTATCGTTACTGTGATTTCCGTCCCCGCCCCGCACCCTATATCCCATCCACCTGTCCTCCATCCTCTGTCTATCATGGCTCAGACTGTGAATGCAGGTGGTGTGGTGGTTGCATTGCTTGAGCTGGCTGGGCTGCGCTTTCCGGAGGAGGGAGATGATGTACCTGGGGCTGCGGCACTGGACATGGGTGATATCCCGCTGCAACTCAGGCCTGCAGCTATAGGGGGTCCACAGGCAGGTGTGGGGGAACAATGGCGCCGTAGGCGTGCTGAGGCATGGCCCCGCCTGCCACGCCTCTACAGGCCCAGGCCCATGCTCCAGGACATGAGAGAGGACCAGGTAATCTCCCTCTACCGGCTCACACAGGGGCTATTAGGGAGCTCTACGAGGATCTCAGACCTGACCTCGAGCCCCTGATTGCCCGGTCACGTGCTATACCGGGATTGGCCAAGCTCCTGGCTGCCCTACATTTCTTTTCCTCTGGCTGTTTCCAATCCTCAGTGGCCACAGTGGGTGGGATGAGTAGGCCAACGTTCTCTCGCTGTCTCCACCAGGTACTGCGGGCCATGGTCAGCCGGGTTGGGAATTACATTGCCATTCCCAACGGTAGGCAACATTGGGTGGCCCTGGGACAGGCATTCCAGTGGATTGCAGGGATACCACACGTGATGGGAGCTATAGATTGCACACATGTTGCCCTGGTCCCACCCCGCGACAGGGAGGTTGTGTACCGCAACTGCAAACACTTCCATTCCCTGAATGTGCAGATTGTTTGTGATGCAAGTATGCGTATTCTGAATGTGGTTCCACGGTTCCCAGGGTCAGCCCATGACTCCTATATCCTGCAGCACTCGGCACTATTCGGTCATTTTGAGGCTGGACAATATGAGGACTACGTCCTGCTGGGTGGGTATTCACCATATCTAACGTGTGCCTACCGTATATGGTTGGCGGGGCACCATTGTCACCTGTGTTCTCTGCATGCCTGACATTGTGGTGGTATTTCCTGGTGCAGCCTATTGTGGGCCTCACACTGCATCACACCCTGTCACCTGGAATGTGGTCACATACCTCTGTGCGCTGCCACACGTCTCTCTGTCTACCATGTGTGTGTTAGTGCTTATCAGGGTATCCCAGCACACATGTGGTGTGGGCTGTTGCCTGCCTCTGCTGTTCACTTACCAAGCTCCTGTGTCCAGGGGCACTCTGGCCGCGTATGGTGTGTCCCCTCCATGGATGTGTGTGACACCTCTTGCTTGGCCATGGCTTCTGCACCTGGCCTAGGCCATACTGCATGGGCAGTTGTACATATGTCTGCCTGTGGGGTGTGTCCCTCTCCCACCACATGTGTCACAGGTTTGTGCATGTGCCATCCAGGGGGGAGGGGGAGGATTGGGGGCACAGAGCCATCCACATGGTGTACAGTGTGTATGGGGCCTCCTCTCTTTCACCATGTAGGGGATGACATGTGTCTTGAGCTGTATGCGCACCTGCTATCACACATGTATGCTGCATGTCTGTCCACTTTATCCTGTCTCCACTGCCACTCCCACCTGGCCCCCCCCTGGGGTTGTGTTCTGTTGGCCTATGCTCTGTGTGCACTGCATCATGACGGTCATATACTTGCACAACAGCGCATCTCTGCCCCTCCGAGTATGAAACATAGAAACATGATGACAGAAAAAGACCACAAGGCCTATCTCATCTATCCTTCCATAACAACAACTACAACAGTCCACTTTTTACCACTGTGCCACTGGCAGACAGCTGCCCTCACAGCAGCCACTACTGCTGTCTGGGCACAGGGTTGTGACGTGTCTTTGGGCATGGTACCATAGGTGTGCATTGCCCCCATTGGGCTTCCCTTGGGCTCTGGGATTCCCAGCATCAGACTCTGGTGCACTGCCATCATGTGCAATGATGTGACGTCATATGTGTATGTCCATGCTTCTCTGCTGTCCAGTTGGACATTGCTACATCAGTGATTCCATGGGTCCATCATCGCACGTGTGACTTTATGCCGTTTCTGTTTGCAGGTGATGCAGGATATGGGTGTTGTGCCTGGTTGCTGACCCCTGTGCATCTCCCTCGGCCAGGTGCAGAGATGCGATACAATGAGGCCCATGCCTCCAGCCACTCAGTCATTGAGCGCA
Source organism: Ichthyophis bannanicus (assembly GCA_033557465.1). Taxonomy (NCBI): domain Eukaryota; kingdom Metazoa; phylum Chordata; class Amphibia; order Gymnophiona; family Ichthyophiidae; genus Ichthyophis; species Ichthyophis bannanicus. The sequence continues at coordinate 66,714,067 of CM066040.1, forward strand.
CCTTTGGCGTTCTAAAGAGTCGCTTCAGGTGTCTGGATAGGACCGGTGGTGCCTTACTGTACGGGCCCCTGACTGTGGCAAAGATCATTCTGGCCTGTTGCATCCTCCACAACATTGCTCTCAGGCACAATGTCCCAGTCGATATTAATGAGTATCTCGGGGAGGATCCTGTATGCCCTCCTGCACATGGCCGTGGTGACACACGTGAGGGGATGGCAGCCAGGCAACATCTGATCGAAGAGCTCTTCTCCTGTAAGTTGTGCATGTGTGGGGATATGCTTATGGGTCACCATGTGTGAGCTGGTCTGTGTGTTTCACGGCACTGTCATGACATGTCTCTGTATGTCTCTTGTGTTTCAGGATCCCCAGGATAGACTGCTGTGTTCTTGCCTCCCAGGGATAGGCTGACGATACTGCCCAATGCTGTGGTGCATGTAGGGACTGTGTGTATGTCACAGCAACATGAAGGTGACTGTGGTGGGTGGACATACAGGTAGGTGTGCTGTGGTGGCAGCACCACATGGCACATATATGTGTTTCCCTCTCCACTGCTCCTCTGGTGTTGCACATGTCTTTGGCCTAACACTCCATCCACCATATGCTCCATTTGACACACATGTGACCATTGCCTGTGCACATATTGGGGGTCTACATACTGTACCTGTGCACATGTTACCAGGCTGTGTGTGTCTCCGGACACAGGGCATTGCAATGTTTGGGGGCACATAAAGACCTCACTGCCATTGTGGCATTAGACAACCTTGGTGCACCCATGTCTCCACTTGTCCCTGATTGTTAGCAGTCCAGCCAACTGCAGCTTGCGGCATGCTTACCTTGTCTCATGGTGTGTGTCTCTGTGTCTTTGGGACGTGTCTACCTGATGGTACCTTCTACTCCCCTCTGCCTTTATCTGTCTCAGGGATGTGTCTGGCCACCTGTCCAGTGATGTTCACCCGTCTCTCTATGCCCTTCTGCTTATGCCATTCTGTACATTTTGTGCATGTGTCATATATTGTTCCCTGATGTGTCTCATGTTTGCTGGCAGGACACTACATGTCACCATTTTGTTTTCCCACAACAAAGCATTCCTCGGCTATGCTCCACTAACAGCTGATCGTGCGGTCGTGGTGATGGATGCAGTTCATTGACGTCTGCAGCCTCTGCTGGGGCCCCTTGTGCCCTTGGCTGACTCTGGCTTTCCCCATCAGTCCAATGCTATACCTTTCAGGTACGTTTCACCTTCTCTCCTCTGGTACATAGGCCACATGCAGATGCTGCATTTGGCCTGTTAGTAACAACATGTATTTCTGTGGTATCTCTGTGCACCACCACTGCTGGACATGCTGTGGACCTCTGGGATGCCTGTGTGACATGGGCATTTACATGACCATGTTGGGATTGTGTCCTGGTCTGCAGGGCCATCTCCTGCTGTGGTCCATGTGCACTATGCTGTGTGTTGTGGTCGTGTCATGTTGTAGTGTTTAAGCATTCATGATGCACATATTCTGATGTCACTGTGTCCTTTCTGACCTGATGGTGGGTGTGGATGTGCCCTTCCCTTTCCTTATTTTTACCCCTTTCCACACAGGACACAGCCAACAAACATGGCACATCTACCGCACTTCATCTGGAGCCCCATCTGCCATATTTGTTTGGGCACAGCACCTCTGTGAAACTGTCCCTGGGTTTTGTTACCATTGGGAGATGGACCTCTGCGAGTTGGACACAGGCCTTTTGTGGACCTTATTGTTGGCCTGCTATGCTGACTGTCACTGGGAGAACTGACATACCGTCGCTGCCATGAAGTGTCTGGGTGTTTCGTTGGTTGCAGCTGTGGGGATCACCTTTGCATTGTTGTGGAACATTGACACATCAATGGGGACATTGCATGGTCTCTGTTGACTTTGCATGCTTCAACCTGGGTCTGTGGGGTGATGAGGATAGTGACTGATGTGCATACGGTGGGGGTGGGCCCTGTGGGGACGTGTCGTGCTGCCACCCTCCTCATCGCATCTTACAGTCTGTTTTGGACAGGTGGCGGAATGGGGGCCAGGGTTTGGCGAGACAACGGTGGTGTGGGAGGCAGGGTGGTTGGGATCCACGGGCAGCACCAGGTAGGTGGCCTTGAAACATGGCTCGGATGTGTGTTGGCGACGGTGCTGTCTCCTTACGGTGCCTCCTCAGGCACCCTATGACGTGCCCTATGAGTCACCCTACCAAGTGCCCTATGGGGTCCCCCATAGGGGACATTATGGGGTGCCTTGGCAGACAGTACACTTTATAATGTGCCCTCTGCAATGCCTTATGTGGCACCTTGGGTTACGGCCCCGTGAGGGTGTGTTTGCTGGCAGAACTAATTAACGTTAACAAAATAACTGCTGCTGACAGCACTGATTTAAAGTAAAGGGTGATGTCTCTGCCAGCTTTACTCATTAGACCCACAGGGGGATCGAATTCATGACCCCTGCACTATTAGTTGGTGTATTAACCATTGTGCTGTGGCTCTGGATGCCTTGTTAGGCATCTTTTCATGCACTGTATAGGGCACCTTGTTGGGTTACTGTCTGTAGGTACTCTGTGCCAGTGAGACACACGGTCAGTTCCCCCTACCAGGCCAAGATGCTGTGGGGGTGCATACCCCATCTTGTGTTCATCTATGGACTGCAGATCTGCATGTGCAGTGCACCATGGGTATGTGTGGGTTAACCCAAATCCTGGCCACCACAGCAGACAATTTGTGTGTTGACCTGACGTCCTTCAGCTGCCAGCCAGGGATTTGTTAGTGCTGGGGGAACAGGCATATGGCTAGTCTGTCTCCATGTATTCATAGTAAATTGAGTGTTTCCTTGGATTTTGCCAGTAGCTTTTAGTGTTTGACAAGGTCAGTGATGTTATTGGTAATGATCTTGACCTTGGTCTTGATCGTGTTTGCCATATGCCCTTGTTTGCTGAGACCTTGGTTTGTTTGATTGGCAAGCATTCTGTGTTTGTTTGTTGTTTTTTTTTACATATTTTATTTAAATTTTCATACAACAAACAATAAACAAACATCGTATCACACAGCAAAAAAACTACAAAACAAACAAAGCACACCCCCTCCCACCCTACCACCCACCCTCCACCAACCCCCCGCCCCCCTCCCCAGGTCCTGTCAGATGAACACCACACCGCCATACAAAAAAACATAAAAACATAAAATGAGACATAAGCACAGAGCAAACAATTGTCTACTTAAAGGGCCACCCATCCCTGTGGGCACCTCTAACAGTTGGGCACCTCTAACATTTGGCCGCCTCCCCAAAATCCAGGAGCGTTCTCCACTTACTCAGTCGATGAGGGGACTGCAACTCTCCCTTCCGGGGCATTAATTCAAACTTAGTGTAGGTACAGACTAAACCCCACCAGGTTTGCCAGTGGAGACAGGATATGTCCTTCCAATTCCGCATCCTATGACATAAAGCAATGCCTAACAAGAAATCTAAAAGAAATGCATCAGTACCACACCGTAGTGGGATGCCCGAAAGTGAGCGATAAGCTACAATTGCCCAGGTAAGGGGAACACTAAGGCCCAGGATCTTTTGCACGGAGTCCCATACCTGCGACCAATAAGCTTGGAGCTTAAAACAGTCAAAGACAACATGTTTAAAAGTACCAAGCTCTTTTTGACACACCCAACATTTATTGCCAGCCCTTTTGTCCCATCTACTAAGACGTACCGGGGTTATATAAGCTCTATGAGCAAAAAAAAATAACGTCTGAGTGACAGAAGCGGATTTGGTTACGCGAACCAGGGTGGACCAGAATTTCTCCCAACCCCGCTGTGACAGGCCAACACCAGTGTCCTTCTCCCAAGCACCCCCCAAGTTGCTCAAGACTCCAGGACCAACATACTTCAGCATTTTATACAAAAATGAGACCTTCCCCGTGATCCCCTGAGGCTGCTCGATGGTGGACTCCAACTTCCCCTCAATCTTCAGGTGCCGCACATCTCCAAGTACCCCTACGAGACAATGCTTCAGCTGGGCCCATTGGAAGTAAGCCGACCCTGGAAGATGAAATTCTCTCTGTAACTCCCCAAAGCTTTTCCATGCGCCTTTGTCAATCAGCTGGCCAACAGTCTATATGCCCCTGCTATACCAGAGCTTCCATGCAATAGATTTACATTGCACCTTGAAAAGCGGATTACACCACAAGGAGAGACTCTGCGACAACACCTCTTCAGAACTACTGGGCCGTAAAAGGCTCTGAAAAGCCCTCTGCGTGTCCACAATCATCCGGGGCCGTAAGGAAGTATCACTGAATACCATGTCCTGCAATTGATGTAAGGGAAAGGGAACCGCGATTTTCTCCTCAAGAGTTAACCAAACCGGACTTTGCGCATTCAACTGCTCCGACCATCTGGCCCCTTGCGTCATCAAAAAAGCGCTATGATAAAGCCGAAAATCTGGAAAGTTCACCCCCCACATTCTTTGTTAGCTCTAAGCTTCTTAAGTGCAATTCTGGGAGGTTTATCATCCCACAAAAAGGAAACCAAGAGCCTCTCCATCTGTTTGTATGTCTGCGCCGGGAGATAAGTCGGTAACATTTCAAGAATATAATTGATTTTGGGGACTATTGCCATTTTAATTGTCTCCAGCCTCCCCCACCACGTTAATCGCAGGGGAGACCACTTTGCAGTCATTGACTGTATAATAGATACTAGCGACTGTGAATTAAAACGAACGGTTTCTTCCAGAGGAGATGGCAGTAGTGGACACCCAGGTACTTCACCGGTTTTGCCTCCCAGGCAAAGGGAAACTCCGCCAACATACTCTTAAAAGCACGGGAATTAAGAGCAAAAGCAACCGATTTAGACCAATTGATCTTGTACCCTGAAAGGACCGAGTACTTCTCAATCTGGTCTAGAATGTGGGGAATCGAAGCCGGGGTGGTAAACAATAGGAGATCATCGGCATAAGCCGATAGCTTGATCTCTTCACCCAGCACCTGGAAACCCTGTATCCGAGGATTCTGTCTTATCAACAAAGTTAAAGGCTCCAGAGCCAAATTAAACAACATGGGGGACAGTGGGCATCCCTGCCGCGACCCACGACCCAGGAGAAGTTCACGGGATTGCGTATTATTAACACAGATACTCGCTAAAGGCCGGGCATACAATACTCCAACCAAGTTTACAAAGCCTGCCCCAAAGCCAAACCACTCTAGAGTAGAGAACAAAAAAGCCCATTCCAGCCGATCAAACGCCTTTTCGGCATCCAATGAGATTCCAACCAGTGGGACCTCCGAAACCTCCGCCCCAGCTAAGACATGACAGAAGAGCCTAGCATTATCCGCCGTCGACCTGCCTTCGACAAACCCACACTGATCAGGGTGGATCAACAACGGAAGTACCTTAGCAAGCCGACGCGCCAACACGGTCGCATAGATCTTATAATCCACATTGAGCAAAGAGATTGGCCGATAATTGCTCACCAATTGTGGATCTCTCCCTGCCTTCTCTAACACCACCACATTTGCTGTGGCAAAAGAACCTGTCTGTGGGCTTTCGTCCAACAGGGCAAGGAAATATTGCTGCAAGAACGGCACCAATTCCGTAGCAAAGGTCTTAAAAAATTCTGAGGGTAGTCCATCCGGTCCAGCGGCCTTCCCAGTGGCCAAAGAAACAACGGCACCTTGTATTTCCTCCGAAGAAATCGGTTCATCAAGGCTAGCTGCCGATACTGGGTCTACCACTGGCCGCTGAACCTCAGCTAACAACCGCAAAAAAGCGTCCGGCGGACATTCCACCTCAGAGGAATACAATTGTGCGTAAAAGGCTCTAAAAGACTCAGCAATTTCAGAGTCGGCAGTCACCAATGCTGACCTCCCCTGCTCTCTAATAGCAGCAATCCTGCTAGCTTCCTTACGAGCTTTCAACGCTTGGGCGAGAAGTCTGCCAGCCCTATTCCCTTCCCTGTAGTAAATGCCCTCCTGAGCTTTAACGCACTGCGAAGCCTCAGAGGTTAAAAGTTGGTTATATCTCAAACGTAGCCGTTGTAGTCGTAAAAGTATACAAGGCTCTGACCTTTTAGCCAGTACCCGCTCCCCGGCTCTAATTTGCAGCTCCAGAGCTCTCAGCTGCTCCCCACGCCTTTTCGCCAGTCCAATACTGAAACTGGTGATGACGGCTCTAAGGAAGGCTTTCAAACCCTCCCAGCGGGCCCAGCCTGAAGTCAAATTTGGGGGGTTAAAGAAAAAATATTCTTGAATGGCCTCACGAATCTTCAAACAAAACTCCTCATTCTCCAGCAAGGTTCTGTCAAGGGACCACCTCCGATTGGGGGAAGTCAACGCATCATCCTGCAGCGTCACCGAGACAGCAGCATGGTCCGAGAGATGCATCGCATGAATCTCTGCCGCGAACAGGTTGGGAACCAAAGACTTGGAGAGGAGAATGAAATCAATCCGCGACAGAGATTTATGAGGGGGAGAAAAAAAGGTAAAATCCAAGTCCCCAGGATGCAGCATCCGCCATGCATCCACCAACCCCAACTCCCCCATCATGGACGTAAGAACCCTCTGTGCCTTAGTCGGTCCCAGAGTCTTAAGGGGCTGCCTGTCCACCAGGGCATCCACAACCAAGTTCCAATCACCTCCCATCACTTTCAGGGCAGAGGGCACTGTCTGCATCTCCTCCGCTAGCGAGCGAAAGAAACCCGGACAGTCCCTATTTGGAGCGTAGACATTCATTAAAACTAACTCTAGAGCCCCCACTGTAACACAAGCCTTGACCCATCTACCTTCCTGGTCCGCACTAATTTGATGCACAGTGATGTTAAGAGACTTACGGGCCAATATGGCTACTCCGTTATGCTTGCCCCTGGCCGCAGAGAAGGCTAACAGTCTGAAAGGTTTTATATTTAACTTTAACGATTCCCTCTCATTAAGGTGGGTCTCCTGGAGCATCAAAATGTCCCCTTTTTCTTGCTTGCCATAAAGGATAATTTTCCTGCGCTTTATAGGACTATTTATGCCCTTTACATTTAAAGACACCAATTTAAGAGGCGCCATATCGCAGCCGGAAGATCAAGGCCCCAAGTCTCTCAACCAAGTTGTTATCAGAGTTATAGACACCCAGTTTCATCATAGACAATGCCCCACAACACTTCATCAGACTTAATAGTACAAGTGCCTGTGCCTCATAATTAAGTAAAACTAGTTCCCAAAATACATCCCTCTTAAAATGATTCCAAAAGGACCCCGGGATGGAGAGGCGACCTAAATATCCACTAGGTACACCCAGATCAAGCAGAACAGGTACAGAGGGGCATCAAAACAACAAAACCTAAGCAATTGTGCAATCATCTTGAATATTGAAACAGCCTGCACAGTTTCACAGTACAATGAAAACCACAGACCAGTATACAGAGGCCTGCTACGGCCATCTGCCTCTTCATAGCTGTCCGGGACAGCAGCCCAGGGCCAAACTTAAAGTCTCACATTAATGGTGATCATCGCATCAGTTCCTTCTCCTTCTCTTCAAGGAACGCAAATAGAGTCTCAGGATCTTCAAATGTCCTTGTACTGTTGTGCAATGTGACTCTCATCCTGGCAGGGTGCAAAAGGCCAAATCTCGCCTGCAGCCTCTGCAGCCTAGGCCGCATCTCAAGGAACCTTTTCCGTTTATCCACAGTGCTCTTCGCGAAATCGGGGAAGAACATCAGCCCATGTCCGTCAAACTCAACAGGAGATCTGGCGCGAGCCGCTTCCATAATTCTGAGGACCTGCTGATGTCTTAATACTTTAAGAATTATCGGCCGAGGACGATTAGTACCCACCAGTGGCTGCGACGGTACCCGATGCGCTCTTTCCATTTCGAAAGGCATGTCGAAAGCAAGCTGCAACGTAGCGGGAATCATTTTGTGCAGGAAGGTGAAAATATCCTTTCCTTCAGCCCCTTCAGGGACGCCCACAATTCTAATGTTATTCCTGCGGGATCTATTATTGTTGTCCTCCAGCTCCCTCTGCAGCTGTTTAATTTGCCTAGCTTGCTTATCTACAGCCTTCATTCTTTCCTCCTGTACCATGACGCGCTGCTTGATCTGTTCCTGACGAAGGCTAAGGCTCTCCATGCCGCTCTTAAGCCTGCTCATGTCCTCCCGCACAGTAGCAAGTGATTCACTATTTGCCGACACGATTTCTTTGATCGCACGCACCTCTACTAGCAGCTCTTGGAGAGCATCAGGATACTCCCGCGTCGGCGCCATTTTGTGTGGGGATGGAGGCTCCGTCTTAGATCTCTTGACACTCGCACCCTGGCTCGCAGTAAAGTCCAGCCGCGCAGGTTTGGGTCCCGACATCCCTCCGAGGCAGTAAGACGTACCAGGCTTAAACTTCCACCGTAATAAGCAGCACAATTGCAGGATTCTCTGCTAGGCCCCTCCGGAGCAGCGCTCTACACAGCCACTCTGCTTCGCTCCAGGCTCTGCCCCCCAGCATTCTGTGTTTGTACATAGAGAAACTGTGGTTGATCTGGAGTGGGACTTTTGACCATTTGACAGTTATACTCCATAGGTTGACCGCATCGTTCTTAGGGATTTGTTACTCACACTAGCAATATAGCCCACTAGTTGCTTCACTGCCTGTGGAGCCAGATGTCATGGTTTTGATCCCACAGTGGGGTTATTTGGTGGGGCTGTGTGAGGCATATTCTTTTTGTTATTTGACATGGTGCTGTCAGCTACATCACCCTCACAGTGCTGTCTCCTTACGGTACCTCATCAGGCACCCTTTCACGTGCCCTGTGAGTCACTCTTTGATGTGCCCTGTGGGGTGGCCCATAGGGGGCATTCTAGGGTGCCTTGGTGGGCAGTGCACTTTATAATGTGCCCTCTGGGGTGCCTTATTGGGCGCCTTATGCGTCACCTTAGGTTACGGCCCCGTGAGGGTGTGTTTGCTGGCAGCACTAATTAACATTAACAAAATAACTGCTTCTGACAGCACTGATTTAAAGTAAAGGGTGATGTCTCCACCAGCTTTATTCATTAGACCCACAGGGGGATTGAACTCATGACCCCTGTACCATTAGTTGGTGTATTAACCATTGTGCTGTGGCCCTGGATGCCTTGCTAGGCACCTTTTCATGCACCGTATAGGGCACCCTGTTGGGTTACTGTCTGTAGGTACTCTGTGCCAGTGAAACACATGGTAAGTTCCCCCTACCAGGCCAAGGTGCTGTGGGGGTGCATACCCCATCTTGTGTTCATCTATGGACTGCAGATCTGCATGTGTAGTGCACCATGGGTATGAGTGGGTTAACCCAAATCCTGGCCACCACAGCAGACAGTTTGTATGGTGACCTGACGTCCTTCAGCTGCCAGCCAGGGATTTGTTAGTAGCACTAGCAATGTGGCCCACTTGTTACTTCACTGCCTGTGGAGCCAGGGGTCATGGGTTTACTCCCACAGTGGGGTTATTTGTTAGCGCTGTCTGAGGCATTTTATTTTTTTAATTTAAATTGGTGCTGCCAGCAATACACCCTCACAGTGCTGTCTCCTTACGGTGCCTCATCAGGCACCCTGTACAGTGCCCAATGCGGGACCCTATACTGCACCCTGTGGGGTGGCCCATAGGGGACATTCTAGGGTGCCTTAGCGGGCAGCGCACTTTATAAAGTGCCCTCTGGGGTGCCTTAAGTTACAGTCCTGTGAGGGTGTGTTTGCTGGCAGCACTAATTAAAATTAACAAACAAACTGCTTCATACAGCACTGATTTTGAGTAAGAGGTGATATCTCAGCCATCTTTACTCATTAGACCCACAAGGGGATTGAACTCACTTACTTTGCACCATTGGTCAGTGTATTCACCATTGAACTACAGTTCTAGATGCCTTGCTAGACACGTTATCAGACACCTTATGGGTGCGCATTGCATGGCGCTCTACATGATGTTTTCTAACGCTCGTTAGGCTATGGTGCCTGGTAATCCGCGTTATCGATAATGATGTACCGCCCATGTCCTTATTTGGGGTTTCTGCCTGTACCGTGGATCCTAACGCGAATCACACTAATGCAGTTTAGTAAACATGCCCCTATGTGTCTTTGGCACGACCTCATTTGGAGTATAGTGTGCAATTCTGGAGACCGCACCTTCAAAAGGATATAAACAGGATGGAGTCTGTGCAGAGGGTGGCTACTAAAATGGTCAGTGGTCTTCGTTCTAAACCATTTAGGGACAGAGTTAAAGATCTTAATATGAATACATTAGAGGCAAAAGAAACCAGCTACCAAACCAGTGAAATTCTTACAAAATAAGTCCCAGTGCTAAAGTGCCACTAAACAGACCATGCTAAAATATTTATGTGTCGGAGCTTCAAACAAAAGGGGTAGTAAGCCAACTTACCGCCTCACTGTAGTAGCTCCCTTTTAATTTTTTTAAAAATACACTTAATACACAATACTCCCCAAATTTTTTTCACTCATCTGTGCTGAACCACTGTCCAAATTCCCTATCACTTATCTTGTGCTGAAACATTGTCAAACATCAACAACATGCCATGTTTCGGACCTAGTCACTCTGGTCCTCCTTCAGGTTGAGAAGAAAATCTATCTTGACAAGCTTTCAAGCACACCACAAAATCAAACTACAAACGTCCCCAAACTACAAATGCCCTCAAACTAGAGCAAGAGGGCTTTGTTTGAAGCTCTGACATATGAATATTTTAGCATGGTATGTTAAGTGACATTTTAGCACTGGGAATCTTTTTGTAAGAATTACATTAGAAGCAAGGCAGGATAGAGGAGATAAGATAGAGATGTTTAAATACCTCCGTGGCAGAAATGCACAAGAGGGGAGTCTAGTCTCTTTTGATTGAAAGCAAGCTCTGCAACAAGGGGGCATAGAATGAGGGTGAAAGGGGGATAGACTCAAGAATAATATGTGGAAATATTTCTTTACGGAAAGAGTGGTAGATGAGTGGAATAGTCTCCCAGTGGAGGTAGTAGAGACAAGGACAGTATCTGAATTCAAGAAAGCATGGAACACATACAGAAGATCTTTAAAGGAATAAAAGGGACAATTGTAGTTGATATGGAAGAGCAGATTAGATAGAAACATGACAGCAGAAAAGGGCCTATGTTATACCCCAGGTTTTAGAGTTTTCACCAAAGAGCTGCCAAGAGTCAGGGATTAAGGACCATAAATTCTGCCCAGAGAACCAGGAGGGTACAGAGAGGTGCGGAGGAATTAAGGGGTCCACTTGCTGCTGCTCCTGTATCTTCTGAAGTGGACTATGCCTACTCTGGGACCCTTTCAAAATTGTTGCTTGAGGGACCATCGTTTCAACTTCTGACACTGGGACATAATTACATGGTTCTCTGTATGTCAACATGGTTAATGTGCATTATTAGTAAGTAGGCCCCATTACATAAAATGTGAATGTGTAAAGTAAAGTGTCTTAGCCATGTTAATGTGCACTCAGAGAAAATGTGAGTTACTAATGAGAGCCCATGGGAGGACATTTTATAGACATTAATGCCCCAATGTGGCAATTTATACACATTAATGGCCTCATGAAATTCTGGCTGGTGTAAAGTAAGCACTTTGACACAAAGGTATATACTTTGTAGCATGGGTAGTCTGAGAAGAGCACGAGTGGAATTAGTAAGTATGCATGTTGATTATACCATGCCTAATTTACATGCATACTTGAGAACTATGCACACTTATGCAAAGGCTGAGCCGGATGTACAAAGGAGATCGCAATTCTGATCCCGCGGGGCACGATTTTTGTGTGTTGTAACTCTGCCCAAACTCTGCTCCAAGGAAGGGCAGTGTGAAGACCATACTCATGCAATGTGTAGACCCCCCATGCACTTGTAAAGCAGAAAAAAAAAAATACTTCTACTGAGGGAAGCAGTGCACATCTACTGCTAAGTGTAGATAGCTAGAGTAACACGTTGAAGATTGCACATTTCCCTTCCCACCATTAGCAAGCTCCTAAGTGTCTATGGAGGGACTGGGTGCGAAGACACGTGAAATGTATCTCATTAGGGCAGAGGGGGATCTGGGCCTGTAGGAGGCATCTTCAGAGCTTTGTGGCCGGGTAGAGGTACAGTGTGGTGCAAGGCTGGCATATGTGTTTTTCTGTGTGTGCACATACACATCTACATACACATAACTAACTATCTATCTATCTATCTATCTATCTAGCTATCTATCTATCGTGTGGGAGGTGAGGAAGGGGTATGCATGTGTCTCTATGTAAACTGTTTTGTTGTTTTGCGTGCATCTGTGTGTGTGTGTATCATGGGGAGTGCCAGGAGCCGTGTGCATGTATGTTTGTCTCCCTCTCTCATGATCCCCCATCCCAGACTCCCCCCAGTGTTTCTCTCATTACGCCTCCCAGGCTTACACTCTCCCCATCTCATGATCCCCCAGGCTTCCCATAAAGTTTCTCTCAGGAGTCCCTCCCCCAGCACCTCCCAGTGTTTCTCTCTCTCTCACCCATTGCTGTGGCTGGATACAGCTCCTGAAAAAGGCATGGTGCACACTTCCCTCACTGTGACAGAGCGTCCACAGCTGAGCCCCTAAGAGCAGTTAGCTTGGATGATCGTGTGATTTCTAGTCTCATGAGAACTGAAACCAGGAGATCATCCTAACGTCCTCGGCTGCGGGATACAACTGCGCACAGGACTGATCACAGTGCGGGAAGTGTGTGCATTGGTGTTTTCCAGCATCTTATCTTCCATGGGGGGAAAAAGGGGGTCATGTGATCCTTGTTGGCTGCAGCTTTCATCTTCACCACAATTGTGGCCCACATATCTTCCTCTGCTACCAGGGGATAGGTCTTCACTGGCACTGACTGTAAAAACGAGAGCTCTTGCAAGGGGGCGGAAGAAGGAGCATAAGCAGCCGATTCTTTGTGCATGTGCAAACAGACAAATGCGTATGAACAGACAAAAACCACTGACAAAAAAAAAAACAAAACTCTTCCTTAATAGGCGTTACCACTTCTGCAACATGTGCCCAAAATGGGCAGTCACATGGGTGGAAGTAGAAGCCCTGGGTTGCCGAGGGAGGAGTTGGATGATGGTGTGGTCTGGAGTCACAGTGATGCAGGACTTCTGCTGCTGTTACAAAGGGTCAGTGCTGGGAGTTAGTGCAGGGGGTTTGCCTGTTTTGTGTAAAGTTGCTTGACTGTTCCCATTTCTTGTAAACCGCGCTGATACGAAATAGTGCGGTATATAAAAGCTAGTAAATAAATAAATAAGACAGATGACGATCTGATGCTGAGGGACCAACGACACAGACAAATAGTGCAGGTTAACAACTGGAGCTGAGGTGGTGACTGAGAAGCAGGAGCGAGTTGTTGGGACACCATTAACAGTTTCCCCCAAAGAAGTGTGGGGGGAAAAGAATACCCCATCCCCTTACTGCCAGGAATCTGGGGAATTTCTGACAAACTGATGAGGCTCCTGTTGTGTGGATGAAGGTTAAGGCAGATTTGAGCCCAGGAAGTACTGATAAGAACATAAGATATGCCATACTGGGTCAGACCAAGGTCCATCAAGCCCAGTATTCTGTTTCCAACAGTGGCCAATCTAGGTCATATGTACCTAGCAGTTTCCCCAAGGGACACAGGTTCCACAATGCTTGTATTGGTTCAAGCATTGATATCCTGGGTCCCTTCTTAATAATGGCTTATGGACCTTTCCTACAGGAACTTGTCCAAACCTTTTTTAAACCCAGCTACACTAACAGCCTTTACTACATCCTCCGGTAACAAATTCCAGAGTTTGATTACACGTTGAGTGAAAAAATATTTTCTTTTATTAGTCTTAAATAGTTTACCCTGTAGCTTCATTGCATGTCCCCTAGTCTTTCTATATTCTGATAAGGTAAACAATCGATCTACGTTTACCCATTCCACTCCGTTCATTAATTTATAGACTTCTATCATATCTCCCCTCAGCCGTCTCTTTTCCAGGTTAAAGAGCCCCAACCTTTTTAGCCTTTCTTCATAGGAGTAGCCTTCCATCCCCTTTACCATTTTGGTGGCTCTTCTCTGAACCTTTTCTAATAACTAATAGTTGAGCAGTTACTGAGATCTGAGCATTGAAGTGCATGGTAGCTCCTTACAGGGAAGGCTGCTTTGAGGAAATTCTATGGAGTTTAAAAAAAAGGAGAAAATGTTTTAAACATTAGTTTTACAAATGTAATTTAAAGAGTATGATTGACAGCACACATGGAATGGTCCCAGATCTAAAGGTGTCATTTTTTTCTAAGAGAAAAATGAGCAGTAATTGTGTTCAAAAATTTCTGATAATAAAAGTAAGAGGTTCAACAAAAAAGTAATTTATAAACAGCCAGGGGGATTTACTGCACTAATGAAATGTAAAGTTGAATGAATGAATGAATTTAAGAGAATTTTGCTTCGAGCGCACACAAAAAAATTAGGGAATTGAAAAGAAACCTTAAAACACCAAGGAAACAATTTTATTAATTACCCTTGGTTTAAAATAAAGCCTTAACAGGAAAGAAAAGAGCCTATAATTTCTGTCAGGTTCCACTGATCATGCTAAAACACAGGAACATAGAAAGCGACAGCAGATAAAGAATAAATGGCCATCCCTTCCTCTCTCTCAGAGATCCTTTGTATTTCTCATCTCTATCGCCTCCACCGGGAGGCTGTTCCATGTAAACACCACCCTCTCCATAAAGAAATATTTCCTCAGATTACTCCTAAGGGGTATGTTTACTAAACAGCGCAATTGTGCGGGGCGCACTTGAGTGTGCGCTAAGGTACCTTAGTGCACTCTAATAGTGTGTATTTGGTGCCCCGCATGCATGCGCTCCAGCCACACACGTGCGCGCTGCCCACAAAAGTGCGCGGCGCGCTGATGTGCGATAGAGGCGTGGAAAGGCATTTCGAGGGCGGAGGAAGGCTCCCGAGGGGCGGGGGGATGGGGTCAATGGGTGTAGAGTGGGAGGGGAGAGGCTTCCCGCACAGGAGCGGGGCTGAATTTCGTCAAAAAGAATACCGCGAGTGAAACCCTCGCGTTAGAGCCGATTTAAAGGGAAGAGAAACCATTTCCGTCAGCAATGTACAGCCAAACCGGGGAAACCTGAAAAACGTGAGCAGTGTGATACATGTGCACAGAACAAAATAGCAAATATATATTGAAAATGACCACAACAAATTCCAAAAAAATTATGATCCAGCTGGGCAACACTGATATTAATGGGCAACCATAAAAAACACTCCCAGGAAAGCTCAAAAAAAAGGAAATGATTTTTGGAAGGGTCTACGCTCCGTAGACCCTTTCAAAAAGCATTTCATTTTATTGCAGCTTTCCTGGGAGTGTTTTTTATGATTGCCCAGTGTTATCACTGTTGCCCAGTTTGGTCATGGGTTTGTGCCCCTTTTTCCGAGCTCATTTCTGAGGCTTATTTGCACTTTTGTCTCCGTACACGGTAAATAAGCCCACAGTAAAATTGTGCAGAGCAGGGTTTCTGACTCGTCCAGCCAGGATCCCTATCTCCACGGACTGCACTGTTTCTGTGGCCACAGTGTGGTGTAACAGACACAGCCAGTGCCTGTAAGACCAGAGGGTCAAAGGTTCAAATCCCAGCTTGGGCTCCTGCCAACCCAGTCCCCATAGCTTTACCCACCACTAAACAGTGTTAGTAAGGACCCTCCTGTATTGCAGAGAACATAAGCATGGTTCAAATAACCATATTTTACCCTACACCGCACACAAACCATAACAATGGGCAGTACCTACAGCCGAGTCCTCCAAATTCAGTCCTGGAGTGCCACAACTCAATCAGGTCATATGCTTTTGCCCAGATAAGGACATGTCTGCATGTTGGCGGAAGGGTACAGGTGGTGGAGGGGCCAGTGGCTGCAAGTCACAGCACACAGTGGCCTAGGCCTGTGCAGGCTGGCACGTCCACCGCAACAGACAGGCTCTGTCAGATGTACAGTCATGGACTCCCCAGGGAACACAGCATTTCTGTGGCACCATGGTGGTGCAGTGCATACAGACAGTGTGTGCATTAACAGAAGATCACAGGTTCAAAGCCCAGCTGGGGCTTCTGCCAATCCAGTTCACATATTTTTCCTACAACTAAACCGTGATAGTAAGGACAAACCTTTATTGCTGAGAACATATGCATGGTTCATATGCCTATATTTTACCACACCAAACACAGACACCATAAAGCCGCATTACCTAGAGCAGAGTCTCCCAAATGCAGTCCTGGAGGGCCCCACACCATTCAGGATCCATGCTGCCTCTAATAAAGATGCCTGTGCTGCATATCTATGCACCACCTGCATGGTATGCTGATGTAGCTCATGAATATGCATGAGGGACAGCATGAAAACCCGAACAGTGTTTGGAACACCAGGACTGGAGTTGGGACACTCTGCCGTAAAGCAGCAGCCAACAAGGCCAGACACACCCAGACACACCCCCACAGGCCCCATTGGCCAATGCCTCATGGAGAGGCAGGACATTGGGCCCTGCCTGTATCTCCCAATACTAGCAGTTGCATACCTTAGCACTGCCACCCTACACCTGGGTATATGGTACACAGCTATCAAACGTTGCACATGATAACTGGCAGATATCAATTCCTACGTTAAGCACATTTTGCTCATTGATCTCCACCTCTGCGGTGTGCGCTGCAGGTCTGGTCTCTGACAGTGTTTACCACCCTGGGGAGTGACCCCCAACAGTATTGCGTACCATATCCATGCCTGTACTGTGCCCAGGACTGGTGTGGTGGGTATGGCTGCTGGACTCCTCTATAGTAGCACAATGCTGGCATAGGTGTGGGGGTGGCTGTCTGTCTATCCAGTGTGTGGTGGCTGCAAACACCTTCCACAGTCCACACTGCCAGCAATGTTGCCAGTATTGGGCTGCCAATGTGCATAATGAGGAGCAAGGTACCATGGGTATAGGCCAGACAGGGTGGCCTGGCCAGGGTGCATCTGCACAGGGCATAGGGCACTGACTGGGACATTTTAGGGCCCGGCCACCACCAACACAGACAGGGTGACCTCAGTATGTCCTGCTGAGAGATCACTCTCACCCTGACTGTGCAGTGACCACAGCATGGTTAGGCACCCCCATAGTGCTATATAGTATTTCTCTCATGTGATAGATATGGGTTTTGTTTTGGGGCCTAATCACTGATTTATCTGCTTGCTGTGTATGCTGACATCCCAGTTCTGGGTGCATGCATCTCCACTGGGAATGTGCACTATGTCTGAACTAGCAGGCTGTTTGCAGCTGGTGTGTGTCTTGATGGAGTGGCTTGCAGGTTGCAGTGGCTGAGGACCTGCTGCAGGAGAATATCAGATAGTGTTGGGGTGCAGCTTACCATATCCAGGCCTAATGTCTGTCTGCTATTGTGTTATGGATATCTATAGAGCTGCATTGACTGCCCTGTGGGGGGGGGGGGGGGTATGTCCCTCAGCAGGACTGGGGTTGATGGTCCCCTCTACTGCCACCTTTGCAGGGAGGTAGAGGGTGGATGTATTGATAGGAAACCATGTTTGCCACTGTTGGCCCTGGAGGAGGAGGAGGTGGTCCATGGGGGCTGCACCTGACTGAACTAGACAGAGATATCCAAGGTGTTTGTGCAGAAACTATGTATCTGAAACATTAACACTGCTTTGGACCTCCAGCATGGCCTCTTTCAGGCATGGAAGGTGTTGTGGACCTGGTCCTGGGCGCCTCATCGCACACTCAGGGTGAGCACAGTACCCGCACAATGTGACGGTGCGTAGCTACTCTGTGCTAGTAACACACACAGTCAGTACCCCCTACCATGCCGAAGTGCTGTTGTGGTGCATTCCCCATCTTGTGTTCATCTGTGGACAGCTGATTTGCATGTGCAGTGCATCATGGGTACGGGTGGCCTAACCCTATCCTGGTGGCTGCTGCAGACTGTCTGTGTGGTGACGTGCAGGCTCTCTGCAGCCAGCCAGGGGCTTGTTAGTAGCTATGGTTGCATCATTGCCTGTGAAGCCAGAGGTCATGGGTTCAAACCCACAGTGGGGTTATTTGATAGGGTTGGCCAAAGCATTATCTTTTTTTTAATGTACATTTTTGATGCCAGCAAAAACACCCTCAGCGTACTGTACCCATAAGGTGCCTCTGAGGGCACTTTATAGGGCACCCTATAGGGCACCTTATGGTTCCCGTCCATATAAGGTGCACTTTACATTATCCTGTGACGCAACTTATAGGGTGCCCTATAGGGGACATTTTAGGGTTCCGTGGCGGAAAGTGCACTTTAAAATGTGACTTATAGGACGCCTTATGTGGACACGCTTTGAGAGTGCTTTTGCTATTAATGATAATTAAAATAAAGATAAAATGCCTCCTAAAGCAATCTTCCCCATAATATGCATTGCCTCAGCCAGCCTTCTTCATTGGGCACTGTGGGGTACTGAACCCCTGATCCCTGCACCATTGGTCAGTGTCTTAACCATTGTGCTGTAGATCTATTCCTATGCTTATACCTCTGCGCGCCACCTTATGCCTTCCAATATTAGAAAAGCCTCCTAAATCAATAGTGCTCCACCTAATGCCCATCAGCGCACCGCCCTATATTAGACTGGCTCCTAAAGTAACACCTTAGCCAGCTTTGTTCATTGGGCACTCTGGAGGATCAAACCCCTGATCCCTGCCCCATTGGTACATGCCTTAACCATTGTGCTGTGGCTCTGCTCTTCTGTTTGCTCATCAGCGTGCCACCTTATGCCGCCCCATATTGAGATGCCTCCTAAATATTTAGCATGCCGCCTTATGCCACCCAGTATTAGACTGCCTCATAAATTAATGCCTCAGCCAGCTGTTTTTATTGGGCTCTGTGAAGGACTGAATCCCTGCTTCTTGCACCATTGGTATGTGCCTTAACCATTGTGCTGTGGCCCTGCTCTTCTGCTTGCCCATCAGCATGACACATATGCCTCCCGCACAGCTGTCTGATGTGCTAAGGTGCGGGGCGCACAAGGGCACCGCGCACCTTAGCGCATATGTAAATTCCGGCGTTTCTTCTTCAGCGGGGAACGCCCACTCCTTATATGGCACCCGCACACTACCGGGGCCCGCACTTTACCGGGGTTTTAGTAAACATGCCCCTAAGTCTGTCCCGTTTCATCTTCATCCTCTGGCCCCTTATTCTGGGCTTTTTCAATTGGAAGATGACCATCTCCTTTGACTTTATTCCAGAAAGGTTTTTAAACATCCTTTTCATATCTCCCTCTCCAACCTTTTCTCTAAAAAATAAATATTGAGATCTTTAACTCTGTCCCCATATGCTTTATGAGGAAGCCCACTGACTATTTTAGTGGCCATCTTCCCGACAGACTCCATCCTGTTATATTCTTTTGAAAGTGTGATCTCCAGAACTCCAGAAGTGTATGCAGTACTGCAAATGAGGTCTCACTGCAGACTTATACAAAGACACAATCATAGCCTTTTTCCTGCTGGACGTTCCTCTCCGTATGCACTCACGCATCATTCTGTATTTTGCTGTCACAGTTTTACCTGTTTTGCCATTTTAAAATCATTTGATATTCAGGCCCTATACTGCACCGCTCCCTTGGGATTTTTCAGCCCAAATGCATGACCTTGCATTTTTTAGCTTTAAATCTTAGTTGCCAAGTTTTTCCCACTATTCTTAAAGCTTCACTAAATCCCTCCTCATGCAATCTACAACTTCCAAGACATCTACTTTCTTGCAGATTTTGGTATCACCCACAAAGAAGCACATACCTCCTGACAGACTTTCAGCAATATCACGTACAAAAATATTGAAAAGAACAGGACCAAGGACCGATCCCTGCAGCACACTATTGCTAATGCCCCTCTCTTCAGAATGAACTCCATTTACTAGCGCTCTCTGTCACTTCCCACTCAATGAGTTTCTTACCCAGTCAGTCAAGGGGCACTCCGTTTGTTTATAAGACACCAATGCGGAATGGTGTCAAAGGCCTTGCTGAAATCTAACTATAGCACATTTAGCACTCTTTACTGATCCAGTTTTCTGGTCAACCAAAGAAATTAGAATCATCCAACAAGCCTTACCCCTAGTAAAGCCATCTTTTCTCAGATACTCAAGTCCCTTGGATTCCAGAAAATGTGCCATCCTCTGCTTCAATATATATATATATATATATATATATATAATATATATATACATTCAGTTTCTCCTAGTTCCGTTCAAACTGTTGCTTCTTGATCAATATAAAGGTTGTGCAAGAGAACGATCAGGTGTTCTGGTATACCCATGCTTCTTAATGTGGCCCTGAGTTTATCATAATTTACACAGTTAAAAGGCTTGCTGTAGTCAATAAAACACATATCCTTTTGGTATTCTTTAGTCTTTTCAAGGATCCATCTCACCTCCGCATTGATGTCTCTCGTTCTCTGCCATTTCCTGAACCCTGCTTGCACTTTAGGCAGTTCTCGTTCCAGGTATGGTTGTAGTCTCTGCTGAATGATCTTGAGTAGAATCTTGCTGGTATGTGTGATCAGAGCGATTGTGTGATAATTTCCAGTCAGTCGGGTCATCTTTCTTCAGTATTAATATAAATACAGATCTTTTCCAGTCAGTTGGCCATGAAATTATCTTCCAACTTTCCTGGCAGAGCCTTGTAAGTATGGTAACAGCTTCATCTGATTACTATAACAACTCAATGGGAATGCCATCAATGCCCAGTGCTTTGTTCTTTGATAAGGCTTTCAATGCTGCTTCAACTTCTTTCATCACCAATTGTTCATGATCATAAGATATAGGTTGAAACGGCTGTAGGTCCACTTGATTTTTATGGTATAAAGACTCTGCATATTCTTTCCACCTTTTCTTGATCTTGTCAGCACCATTCAACATGGATCCTTGAGCATCTTGTAGTATTCCAGTTCAAGGCTGGAATTTTTTCTTTAACTCTCGTAGCTTTAGAAAAGCCAAACTTGTTCTTCCTCTAATAGCTTCTGATTCTATTTCCTTACATGTGTCATTGTAGTACTTTTCCTTGTCCTGTCTTGCTGCACATTGGAAATCTCTGTTGAGTTGTGCATTTACCTCTCTTTCTCGTTTGGCTTTAGCTTCTCTGCATTTCTGGACAATTTTCAGTTTCTTTAGTCGTCCATTTTGGCCGTTTTTACTTTTTTACCTTATGTAGAGACTTTTCACTTACTTCCAATACAACCTTCTTAATGTCATCCCATAACTGGAACTCTCTCATTGGTATCTAAAGCAGCAAATTGATTTCTCAGGCAGTCTTTAAATTCCAGTGGTATATTCTCAAGGTCATATTTTGCTACATTCATGAATGGTTTGCTCTTTTTCAACTTTAGCTTGAGTTTGCATACTAGAAGTTGGTGTTCTATACTAGAGTCAGCTCATTTCAGTTCACTGACACCAAACAGATCGAGTCGTACATGTTCCATTTCATTCTTGACCACCTCCAACTTCCCTTGGTTCATGCTTCATATGTTCCATGTCCCAATATGTAAGACATCTTTGCAATTTCTGATTCTCTTTTCATGCACAGCTACATCAGCAGATCCAACTACATCATAAATGCTGGCTTTACTCTGAGAAGTCTTCAGTTCATCCCCAGTAGCCATTTGAGTGCCTTCCAATCTGAGGGTCTCATCTTCCAGCACTACAGTGCAATTTGTTTTGTGACTATCCATTGGGTTTCCAAGGCAAAATACAAAAGTAGATTTGCCAAGCCTTTCTTCCACGCAGTTAATTCCAGTGTTGTTGCATTTGTCACAGAAATATGATCCTCCACTTATGCCACCATCCCATTTGGGCCTATGACTTGGGGCTCCATAAAAATGTCCTCACAGGGTGCTCCTAGTTGTTTCCAAGAGTTTAAAGGACAGCGTCTGTGTGAGGATTTAACCACTATAACAGAACTAGTCCATTTTACTCAAGGACACATGCCAGACGCCCTCAAGACCACAATCATTCGACCAACCCTAAAAAAGCACAACCTAGATCCCCTAGACCCCACCTCCTACAGACCAGTAGCGAGCCTCCCACTCACCGCAAAGATAATCGAGAAGATAGTCCATTGTCAGCTTCAAGAACACCTAGACGTCAACAACATACTGGACCCACAACAACACGGATTCCGACCATTACATGGGGTCGAGACCCTCATGACCACGCTGATGAACACCCTCATCATAGGAACCCAAGAGAAACACTCAGGATACATCCTAATTTTCCTGGATATATCAGCAGCCTTCGACACCATCTCCCATAACACCCTTATCCACAGACTCCAAACAATTGGGATCAAAGATACTGTACTCCAATGGTTCAGGTCCTATCTAACCAACCGACAGCAACTGATCCGCACCAAAACCTCAACCTCACCCCCCTTCCAGCAACATCAAGGAGTACCTCAAGGATCCACATTATCAGCCATGCTTTTCAACATCTACCTCCGGCCACTCTGTTCAGTCATACGCACTCACAATGTCAACTTCCACATATACGCTGACGACATAATGCTCTACGCCCCAATTACAACCACAGACCCAACAAACGACCAACTATCAACCTGCTTCACCGACGTATCCAACTGGCTACAAGAGAACAACTTATCCATTAACATAAAGAAGACCGAAGCTCTTATAGTGACAAAAGACCCAGACTTCAAATCACCCACTCACCTCACCATAGGAACCACGCAAATTCAAATACAACCACACATAAGATATCTCGGCATTATCATAGACCAAGCCCTAACCTTTAAGCAGCAAATCAACAAGACCACTAGAACTATATTCCACAAGGCGAAAACAGTACAATGCCTCCGACCTCTCCTCGAACCACAGGACTTCAGGACAGTAACGCAAGCTCTGACACTCCCTCATCTGGACTACTGCAACATAATCTACCATGGCCTACCTGCCACACAAACCAATCCCCTCCGAACTGCCCTAAACACCACGGCGAGAATAATTCACAATGCAAAGAAACGGGACCACATCACCCCAATTCTGAGAGACCTTCATATTCTCCCCATCGAAGCAAGAATCAAGTACAAAGCTCTTCTACTCACCCACAAAACCATCCACCAAACACAAGGCACCCCACTCCGCACCCTACTGCCTCGCCCAACCCACAGCAGAACAACCAGACAAACCTCCAACAGCTCCATTGCCATCCCCCACAAAAGAACCAAGGCAACACAACGGATCTGCAACAGAGCCTTTGAACTCTATGCCCCATCCCTCTGGAACTCTCTACCAAACCACACCAAGAACAACGGTGATCTCCCATCATTCAAAAAGCAGCTAAAAACCGTC
The DNA here is from genome assembly GCA_033557465.1 of Ichthyophis bannanicus. NCBI lineage: Eukaryota > Metazoa > Chordata > Amphibia > Gymnophiona > Ichthyophiidae > Ichthyophis > Ichthyophis bannanicus. The sequence continues at coordinate 66,737,400 of CM066040.1, forward strand.
CTATTCCAAGAACACCTCTGAATAGGAACCCCCCCCCCCCTATTTCTCTTCAAGAACTCCAGACCAGTAACTCTGCTATCCTGTCAGTCTCTATGTTCATCCCAAAATCATCAATGTTGAGCCCCCGGTGATGGGCCCCCCCCACTATTGATCCCCCCCCCCCCTGTTATATGTTCCACCGCTTTGACCCGGTGAAAAGCGGGATATAAATACAGTTAAATAAATAAAATAAATTTTAATTACATTTGCAGTAAAGCCCACAGCAATTTAACTGTATATTAAAGAGTACTTATCTGGACCAACACATCCCAGCACAAGATGAACATTTGACTGGGGTTATCAGCAACACAGCACTGCATTTCGGATCAAAATAAAATTCGCAAAGACTCTATGTCATGCTTAAATTCCCCATAAAGTCACTCTTGAACGGATGAAAGCTAATACAGAAGACAAACTTCTTAAACCAAAGGCATCTGACATCATCACTATGAGCTAGTTGCTTACTACAAGGCTGGCGGGAAGGTGGAAAAGAATGATGTAATCACGATCCAAGCACAACCAACAATTACATCAAACTGAGCCAATCTAATTCCATATTAAGTCCATGAGGGGGTATTGTGTTGAGACTGAAAATCCATTGTTGTTCATGTAACTGTAATAATGCCTGCCAATAACCTCTTCTAATGGAGGATGGAATCCAATCCAACACCTGCTAAGAAAGTTGAGAAAATGAATGATCCAATTGAACTATGTGTTGAAACATCGGAGCTGAAAATGTTTTTGTCTTTTCTGGGAGGCATGTTCCGCTTATCTTTTCTTAAAGGGATGAATCCTGAGGTCTACATACTTGAAACCACATGGACACAGGGTTAAGTACACAACATGAGAAGTGTCACAGGTAGTATAACACTTGATATGCCACTCCTTATTAGACACAACGTCAGTCCAAATTTCCCCCTCCAGAGTTCCTCCTGCAAGGGTAATGTCTTGTCTGTTCCTCAGACATCTGGATCCTAGGGATAGCATGGACTAACCAATCTCATAGATTTTTACCACGAGTGTATGCTACACATAAGGGCTTTTGAAAACATGCATGCATACTAAGAACCTGCCAGTGTTTGTGCAAATTCCTTGTCACTTGAGATGAAGAATCGCTGAAAGGTAAAATACCAACAATTTTAACTTCCTGTGATATGGACTAGTACAATTCAGCAAACAACTGTAGAAGACATTCTCTATGATTGTATAACGCTCTTCTATATACAATCTGAATGACCGACCAAGGGTAGACCCTATCCAAGAGCCATTGACACAACTTATGAGCATGTGTTTTCAAATCCTCAACAGAGGAATCAATACATCAGATGCATAGAAAATGGCCACAAGGAAAGGTACATTTCAATGTTTGAAGATGGAAACTACAAAAACTAAGGAGAGTATTTTTTTGCACACATTTGTGAAAAAGTGAGGTAGATAAATTCACCCCGTGGCGTAAAACAGTGACATCCAAATATTCAATGGAAGCCTGATGATGTTTGGCTGTAAACTTAATGTTATCATTATAAGTACTGAGCCAAAAAATAAATTGTTCGGGTTCAGGCAATGACGCAGTCCATATGAAAAAAATGTCATCAAGAAAATGTCGCCAGAGAATAACACTGAAGAACCAAACTGAAGGGTAAATATATTTGTCCTCAAAATGGGCCATATATAATGTAGCCACAGAAGATGATACAGTAGCTCCCATAGCTATGTCACAAGTTTGTAAATAAAAGGCATCATCATAGTAAAAATAACACTGGCCAACATTGAAATCATTACTGACTTTAAAAGGCTCTAATCTGTAGTATCTTGGTGAGCTGAACACGAATATAACATTGAAACATTTTTATTGGCTCTCATTTTGAAGATATTGCATGTAGTTCATTTTTGACGTTTCACCGTGTAAATTTATCCAGTAGGACATCAACAACATTCCAAATAAGCCTTGAATGATGTAATATTGCACCACATTGCATAATAACAGCATGCACACATCATCCAGAGTTATTTGCATCATTTTCTGATGCAATGCAATACTACTGCCAGACGGCTGTTGAAGCCATCTGACGTCAGAAGTGTACTATACGCAGTCGGAAAGGAAAGTAATCTGGTATTCTGTTCCGATATTGAAAGCCTCCTGAATGTCTTAAAAATCACTCATGACCCACAACATTGGAGACTATAGACTCTTCGAAACTGAGTCTGAAGGCTGTGCTTTTGAACAATGGAAACAGTCTTCCATCTATTCCAGTAGCGCATGCCGTCCACATGAAAGAGACATGTGATAACTTAAAGCATCTACTGATTTCCATTAACTATAACAAGTACAGCTGGCACCTCTGTGGTGACTTGAAGGTAGGTGCCCTTTTAATGGGACTGCAGCAGGCAGGGCCGGATTTACCTATACGCCATGTACGCCATGGCGTAGGGCCCACAGCCGGCAGGGGCCCACAAAAAAAGAACAAGTTCATTTTTTTTTACATACAATTTAAAAAAAAAACCTGGTGGCTGCCGCCGCGGGGCCCCCTCTGCTGCCGCGGCAGCACAGACTGACCCGCGGGGGCCCCGTCTACAAGCTGAAGCCGTCGGGTCGGGTCGTCCCTCCTTCCCTCGCTGCAGGCTGTAGGCTGTAGGCTGTGAGAGACGCGAAAGGAGAGTGTCTCCTCGCGTCTCTGTTAAGCCCGCAGGGGCTGATGGGAAATTGCGAGGAGACGCTCTCCCTTCGCGTCTCTCACAGCCTGCAGCCTGCACGGAGGGAGGGAGGGAGGGAGAACCGACCCGACCCGACCCGACCCGAACCGAACCGAACCGAACCGACCCGACGGCTTCAGCTTGTAGACGGGGCCCCCGCGGGTTAGTCCGTGCTGCCGCGGCAGCAGAGGGGGCCCCGCGGCGGCAGCCACCAGGTTTTTTTTTAAAATTAAATTTTACTTTAGGCCGGGGGGGGGGTAGGACTGGTAATGGGCTATGGGGGGGGGGCTGGGGCTGGAAATGGGCTGGGGGGGTAGGGCTGGTAATGGGCTATGGGGGGGGGTAGGACTGGTAATGGGCAATTGGGGGGGCTGGGGCTGGAAATGGGCTGCGCTGGGGGGGGGGGGTTAAGGCTAGAGGTGGGCTGATGGGGTTAGGACTGGTAATGGACTGTGGGCTGTTGGGGGGGCTTAGAACTGGCAATGGGCTTTGGGGGGGTTAAGACTGGTAATGGGCTGTGGGCTGATGGGGGCTGTCTGGTAATGGGCTATGGGGGGGCTAGGACTGGAAATGGGCTGGGGGTTAAGACTGGAGGTGGGCTGATGGGGTTAGGACTGGTAATGGGCTGTTGGGGGGGGTTAGAACTGGTAATGGGCTTTGGGGGGGTTAAGACTGGTAATGGGCTGTGGGCTGATGGGGGTTGTCTGGTAATGGGCTATGGGGGGCTAGGACTGGAAATGGGCTGGGGGTTAAAACTGGAGGTGGGATGATGGGGTTAGGACTGGTAATGGGCTGTGGGCTGATGGGGGGGGGTAGGACTGGCAATGGGCTATGGGGGGCTGACTGGAAATGGGTTGATGGGGTTAGGACTGGAAGTGGGCTGATGGGGGTTAGGACTGGTAAGGGGTTATAGGGGGGGCTTAAACTGAAAATGGGGTGATGGGGGGTTAAGGACTGAAAATGGGGTGATGGGGGTTAAGGACTGTAAGTGGGTTGATGGGGGGCTAGGACTGGTATTGGGTTGGGGGGTTGCTAGGACTGGAAATGGGCTGATGGATGGCTAGGACTGGAAATGGGCTGATGCAGGGACTAGAAGGGAATGGATGCTGGGTGAGGCTGGAACTAGAAGGGAGCTGATGTTGGGGGAGTATTAGAATGGGATGGGGCTGGAAGAGTAAAATGGAGAAGGGAAAAATATTTTGTGTGGGAGGGATAAAAAATCTACAATTGGCCGGGTATTGGGAGAGTAAGTGGGGATTGAGGATGGAGGGGTAAAATTTGAGTGGATGAAATAGGAATGAGGAAAGAGCAAAAGGAGAAAGATTAGTATGTTAAAGCAGATGTAGAGAGAGAATGGAAAAAAATCTAGAAGAGAGAAGAAAGGACAAATGGACAGCAGACGATGGAGAGTTAGCAGAAGACACGAAGAAACCAGAAGAAAGTGGCTGGAGCAATTGCAGCTGAAAAAAATGCACAAAAGGTAGAAAAATATCTCTTTATTTTGAATTTATTAATTGGAATATGTCAGCTCTGGTAAATGTGCATCATTAACGTCTGCGCTTTGTTTAGTACAAGAGCAAATTAATGTATAGTTTTATTTCTACAGTGTTGTACATTCTAAGTTTGGCTTTTGGGATTCCCAGTTTAATTATTGTCTTCCTGTTTCTAAATTGTGATTACTTGTTTGGTGATGGTCTATGTTCTGCATGTGTAACTGAGCTGAGGTGTTCTGTTTATATAATTCCTATTTGACATTGCCACTTGTTCTCTTTCCCCAGTAGGTCATGTATTGTTGTTCTCTGAAATGTATTGGTTTAATATTTGCAGTGTTGCCTTTTGATTGGTAGAGTATGGTGCTTTGTGAGTCCTGGTAGTGCTGTTAGGATACGGCGGGTTTACTATGGGCAGTGTTTGTAGTAGTTCCTAATGTGTCTGGCAGTTGGCACTGGATTATAGTAATGTAGAAATCTTTTAGTCTTTCTTTATCCATACACTCATTAAGAGGCACGTTTACTAAAAGTTAGTATATGGTAACATTATGCAAATATTTATGCAAATGAGGCCCCTTATGCAAATGAGGCCCGCCCCCCCTTGGGCCGCCCCTGCTGGGGGCCCACAATTTTTGTTGGCGTAGGGCCTCACTCAAGGTAAATCCGGCCCTGACAGCAGGGGTATATAAAATACATGTGTTTCTTATGTGAGTGGGATAGCCGAGCAAGGGATTGGCACTACTTACGGAAGGAATGGAATCGCAGACAAAATGTAACAGTTGGAGAGAAGAATATCCAGCACCCAGCTCTGGTTGAGGCTCACAAAATGCTGCTACCACCCCTTCACATCAAACTAGGTTTGATGAAAAACTTCGTGAAAGCCATGGACCGCACTTCGCCAGCTTTCCGATACCTGCATGAAAAATTCCCTCGACTCAGCGAAGCAAAGATTAAAGATGGAGTTTTTGTGGGTCCTCAGATTCGAGAGCTCTTCAAAGATGACCGGTTCAACAACTTGCTGCAGGGTGATGCGAAACAAACATGGAATGCTTTTCGCCTAGTGTCAACAAACTTTCTCGGGAATGTTAGGGCAGAAAATTACAAGGAACTAGTAGAAGATATGCTGATGCAGTATCAGAAACGTGGCTGCAATATGTCTCTAAAGATCCATTTCCTTGATTCCCATCTCGATTTCTTTCCTGACAACTGTGGTATGGTTAGTGATGAACAGGGTGAATGTTTTCACCAGGATATCGCAACGATGGAGCAAAGATACCAGGGAAAATGGTCCACTACCATGCTGGCTGACTACTGCTGGACACTCACCAGAGAAGCTCCCGAACAGCTGTACAAGAGACAGGCGAAAAAATCTAAGAAGTAGTCTATGACTTGGTTTTTTTAACAGGTATTAACCGAAGACCTATTATATTTACTATTGACATGCATTTCGTGATGTAAACATTAATTCTGTAGATTACAAAAAATCTAGAGGCAGCTTTGCAATTTCACTGTCATATTCATGTTCAGCATATAAAAATTGATAAGAAATGACTATTTTTATTTCAGTAACATGACTTTTGTAAAAATTTGTTGACCAGTGTAATTTTTAACCAAAACCATCTCCAAAAGAGTGAGTATAAACTGTTTAGGTAAACCTGCTGGCAAAGACATCAGAACAGAAACTATGATTGATAAGGCATCCTTTTGAGGGATGTTGGTATACAAACGCCACCACATCTAAAGTCACAAGAGTTATTTGAGTGCGAGGTAACACTGTAGATTGCAATAAATTTAAAAACTGAGAGGTATCTTTGATGAATAAAGGTACTTGAGCAGCTGCTGGTTGTTGTCACAAAATGTTGACAATAGTTCAAGCACCAATCCACAACACAGAGGGAGGAGTGGATCAGTGGTTGGGACAGATTACCTCAGGCCGGAAGGCTGGGGATTCAATTCCCGCATGGGGACAAGCAACTTCAGGCCAGAGGGACTGGCGTCTCTGGTCCCATGGCCATGCCTTGTGGCCTTGGGCAAGCCACTTAACCCTCCATTGCCTCAGATACACTTAGATTGTGAGCCCTTTGGGGACAAGGGAATAAAAAGTACCCGTTAGTATACATGTAAACCATACTGATTCTAAAGAGCGCGGTATAAAAAAAATAAAAACAGTCAGACAAAGATTTCTGAATTTTGGTTACAGTATTTGTCACCAGAACCCTTGGGTGTTGAGGTGTTAAAAAATTGTGTTCTTTCCATGTAATCCAACCTGCTGTCAGTACAAAGTTCACTGATTTGAGCAAGTAAAGCTGGGTTCTAATCATCCTGAAGACAAAAATAATACCAGGAATCACTCAATTGGTCCAATAGATGTTGATGGTATAAGGACTGAGACTATACCCTATGATGTCCCCCTTATCTGTGTTCCTAATTACCAGCTCCATGCCATCATATAATTACTGTAATGCCTGCTTTTGAGAGAGTGTTAGAATGGGTTGAAATTGCTTGATTTTCCAATGTTTCTAACTCAAGGTGTTGAAAAGTGGATAGAACAGGATCAATCAAACCTGGAGGAATCCACTTGAATGGTTTATGAACAACTGAATCATCACACCCCTGAATGGCATTAGCAAAATAATTCTTGACTTGTAATTTCTGCAAAAATTTGTGTAAAGCCAATCTCATGGCAAATGCGTCATAATAAACAGTAAGAACAAAAGACAAGCCCAAAGAGAGTACTTCAATCTGAGAATGGGTTAACTCTTTACTGCTGAGGTTGACAACTGGTGTTTGAGTCTTAATCTGGTGGTGGGGGGGGGGGTATCGGGCCTGTATGGGGGGGGGTATCGGGCATGGGGCTGTCCCCGATTTCGGCCTTCGGGAAAATCCTGCTGGTAATTGGTTTCATGATCAGAATGTGAATCAAAACCCTGGCCCCATGCTTCTGTCTTGATTTAGATTTCTTGGTTTTATCAGCCTCAACGGGATCATTGGATTCACTAGAAGTATTTTCAAACGTCACATGTTTTAATGTAGTAGTCTCTGATTTGGACATCCAGGAATATACCTGGTCATTCTGAAAGTCAAATTGATCCCACTTAAATTTTTTTATTTTGAATACACACAATTTATCACAGAATTGTGACATCTGAATTGATAATTCTTGTGTCATGGTGGGTGTTCAATTGGATTCCACCCTCCATTAGAGGAGGTGACTGGCAAGCATTATTGCAGTTACATGAACAACAATGGATTTTCCATCTCAACACGATACCCCCTCATGGACTTAATTTGGAAAAGATCGGCTCAGTTTTGGTGTAGTTGTCGGCTGTGCTTGGATGGCAATTACATCACTGCTTTCTGCGTTCCTGCCAACCTTGCAGTAAGCAATTAGCTCACAGTGATGTCAGATGCCTTTGGTGTTAGCTTTCATCCATTCACGAGTGACTTTATGGGAAATTTAAGCCTGACGCAGGGTCTTTGTGAATTTTACTTTGACTCAAAATGCAGTGCTGTGTCACTGATAACCCCGCTCAAGTATTTCATCTCTTGCTGGAATGCGTTGGTCCAGATAAGTACTCTTTAATATACAATTAAATTGTTGTGGGTTTCATTGCAAATGTGATTAAAATGGACTATTTCTGTTGCAGTGGTTAAATCCTCACACAGACGCTGTCTGACGATTTTTTTTTTTCCATGGGAGAAAACTTTGCTTTAGGGTTTGGCTACTAGAGATTTGGATTATTTGTAGGGCATGTCTTTCCCTTTTTGCCCTTAGGGTTTCATTAGTTAAGCGTTTAGAGGAGGCAACGATGTGGCATTCCAGTTTGATAAACTTTTGCTTTCCCAATTTCCAAATTCTTATTTGGTTTTTCAGAATTTATTGCATCAGGTACTTTCACCACAGCTGATTGGCAATTGGAAATAGTTTGGTACAAATCTAATATATCGCTGGCCTCTTTGGCCATTTTACAGACTTTATATTTCATCATGTATAGGGCAGTAAAAATTCTTGTCTGGTTGCATCAAGAAAACAGAGAGGCCTCTAATAAGTGCTGTTTTTTAGGTCAATTTAGGCATATTTGTCCATATGTTCTTTAATTGCTACAGTGTTATGAACTATTAGCAACAGGTCTTGCTACATATCCCTTTGGTTGGGACCAACAAGTACATTTTCTATTGCAATTGATTTCATCTGGTATTCTTGATGGAGATGTGTTCCTTGGCTAGGCATCTCAGTGATATTTTAATTGCTAGTGTGCTCATAACAAATTCTTCATAATTTGAAGCAGGACACATTAATATATTTTCATTTCTGGTGGCCTTTGTGCAATAGCAAAATATGAAGCCAAAGGTTCTAGGAAGGCTACTACGATGCTATCTTGGAAAATAATTTGGGGACCAGTCAATGATTTTTGCACATATACCCCCTAGTTCTTTGCATTGTGTATGGAGAATTTGCTCCATTAAGGGTACCATACTGTATTACTAATGTGGAAATGGGTAGTGGGGAGAGGATGGCAAGCGGGTGTTTGTTACTTTGTTTAATATTGTAATGTTGAAAATATGCAAATAAAGGTTAAAGAAAAACTGATCCAATGAGGAATTAATTGAGAAATGAGACATTGAAGGTCATTCTAAAAGGTTTGGTCAGGGTTTGGACGTTTGCATGTCTCTGCAGACATGCATGTGGACATCAAAATCATGGACATGTCTCTGTAACCGTTCCACAAATGCCATTCACAGGCATCTCCAGTACGGGGACGTTCAAGTAGGCATGGGGGTGTGGCAGAGGCGCGTCTGCGGAAAGGCAATGGACCTGCACGCCCCCGTTCGATCCTAGAAGTAGCGGGGCTGTCTGCAGGAACATCCATGCTTATTCCTCCTCCAGGCATGAATAGGCATCAGGAAAGCGTTTTCACCTTAAAATGTCATATAATTAAGTTTAGCACCTTTGTTATATGCAAACATCTTGGTTCATGTTATATGTAAACTGCTCTGAATCCCATGATAGGACGATATAAAAAAACCCTGTTAAATAAACATACAGACCCAGAATGTATAGAGAAGATGGAGAATTAAGTGGCTAGCTTTAGATTACAAAGTCCCACACTGGAATTTGAGCCCTGGCCAAGCTCTTAAGCCATTACTTTAACCATTACGCTATTACATGTCTTGGTTCTGAAATGTTTTTCTGGGGACGTCTGTATTGACATCTGATGCACGTGCATATGGGGCACGTCCACGTTTCTGAAACTGGGCCTGGACTTGCACCTGCCTGCCTTTCTTTTCAGACATTCCAGATTGCACTTGGACGTCCCATTTGAAATGTGCCTCACTGACTTTAGAATTTAAGCACAACTGATGAAAGTGACAATGTTTTGGGTACAATGCTGGGAAAAAGTAAGACCCACTTCTAAGGGTCAGTGTCCTTACGTGTCTGGTTAAAGGAAAAAAAAATGATTTGAAACCTGTAAGGCGTTGCCAAATTGTCAACCTGCTGTGTAAAATCAATACATTTTGTTTCTTTTACGGAACTGAGAAAATTAATTTAAGTTCCCTCAAAGCAATTAGGTCACTGGGTGGCAATAAAAATGGGAAAAGCAAACAAATAGAGCCAGTTAGCTTAAAGCTCTTGACAATAACTTAAATTCTAAATCTCACAGCACTTAAAAGGATGATAGGACTACAATAAATCTTGTGGTCGATATTGAGAAGCACTTATCTGGTTGGTGGTAGTGCCAATCAAAGTAGTGTTTATTTTTCAAAGATTTGGGCAGTAAAACTGCATTAGGCTTTTGCAACTAATGTGCCAATCTGCATGCGATTTAACAACTTTGAATAATGTGGTGTCACCTGCAAATGTAATCAGCTCACCTGTTCCCAGTTCCAGATTTATAAATATGTTTAAAAAACCCTGGCCCCGGTACACATCCCTGGGATACTCCACTATTCACCTTCCTCCACTGAGAATATTGATCATTTCTCTCTACTCTGTTTCCTATCTCTCAACCAGTTTCCAATTCACAAGACATTGCCTCTTATACCATGACTTTTTAATTTCCTGAGGAATATCTTATTTTGGGCTTTGCCAAATGCTTTCCCAAAGTCTAAATACACTATAGTGATTGGCTCATCTTCTTCTGACTCATCACTGTTAAATACCTTTTCTGGTATGAGTAACATCCTTAGATCTTCAACAGAAAAGACTGAAGCAAATAATTAATTTAAGGAGTCATTTCAGAAGAATTAAATCTGATTTGGAAGTGCCACAGATGCCAGAAACCCATGCAAGTCTAGGGCACATGCAGATCACCATTTTGGAAAGGTGGCTTTGTCCACATTTGTGCCATTGACGTTGTGTATAGAAATGTCTCCAATTGGGGCATTCTTGGGTCATGTCCAGGGGGTATAAGGAGTGTAACTTCAAGATGCATGTCCAGAGCAAATTTCAGAAGTGCCCTACACATGTCAATTAAACCTACTATAAAGGTGGAACAAGCAGGGGACTTTGCTGTCTACCTGGACTGGCTGTATTCTTAATGACTGGAGGAGATCAGTGTTTCATTCCCTGGCCTGACTGTCATATGTGTGCACAGAGGCATCCTGTAATCAACCCTCCCTGTGTCTTGTCCTATCCAGTGCCTTCCTGCATCCCAAGTTCTCCCAGACCCCATACCAGTTCTCCAAAGCCCATACCCCTAGTATATCCAACCATCTCCTACAATGCACCTGTTGTCTCTGTGCTTAAGTGTCTTGTGAGCTGTGATCAAGTCCCAGAGAGGTGTGTATCTGTGTCCCCGAGCTGTCTGTTTATGCTGTGCTGTGTGTGAGTGTGAGTATCGGTATGGGTGTGTGGGTATGTATGAACAAGCGAGTGTTTGTGCAGGTGAGAGGGAGTAGTTTTTTTTTTGAAGAGTGCACTGGATGGTGGGTTACATGCGAGTACTGATGGTGGAAGTTAGAAGGCATGGAGGAAATGTGGGCCTCGTGCAGCATGCTGGCAATGCTGAATGAGGCTCACAGGGAGAACAGGAGGGCTGCAAGGAGATATCCATATCAGAGGGCCAATAAATCCAAAACTCTGTATATAGACCTCATCGACTAGCAGTGCCTCAACAGGTTCTGCTTTGATAAGGCAGATATCCACCATCTCTGCCAGGAGTTAGAGCAGTTCCTCATTTCAACCAAACAGAGGGCCCAGTCCATGTCTGTCCACCTCACCATCACCATGGTCTTCACCTTCTTAGTAGCTGTCAGTTTCCAGTCTGTGTTGACTGCCACTGCAGGGCTCAGCCAGTTAGCAGTATCACAATGCATCTCCCAGTTCCTGAAGGCCTTCCTAACTCACACAGCTGACCATATAGCCTTTCCACGAACAGAGCAGCAGAGGTAACAAACAATGCTACAATTCCATGAGGTGGCTGGATTAACATCACTCCTGGTATTGATAGATTGCACTCATGTAGCTCTCAGGCCCCCCAAGAGGGAGGGAGTCCACCTACCGGCACAAAAATGCATTCTACACCCTCAGCATGCAAGTTGCGAGTAATAGGCTGAGTGAAATAACAAATGCATTTCCCAGGTTTCTGTCCTGATGCCTATATACTCACCCACTCAGGAATCTATGAGTGATTAGAGAGCAGAAATATAACTGGCCTGGTATGGTTAGCTAGTTAGAAGAGCATCAGACTTTTAATCTGAGGGTCCAGCTTCAAATATCCATTCAGTGACCATAGAAAGAGCCCTTTGCTTATTACCATTGTTCCATGTGAAGAGCATATCATCAATGTCACAACATCCTAAGATCTTTAGAGACATGGACAGGTGTGCACTTGATCCCTTCCTTCCCCCCTCCAGCTATAGGTAGTGACTATTCATGGAACCCAAACTCAAGAGACACATGTGTTGGAATTCCCAGCAGAGACTTTGGTAACATGCACAGCCTAAGAGATTGGAACATGCCAGAACATTTTCCTGCTAACTGCTACTCTCTTGCACCGAGGTGGTGTCTCCAAGGCCACGTACCCAAGAGGGAAGGATTAGACAGCTATTCTAGTTGGCGATTGGATCATTAAGCAGATACATAGCTGGGTCACTCGATGATGTGGATCACCTGGTAACTTGCCTGCCTGGTGTGAAGATAGCGGACCAGATGCGCTGCCTAGATAAGGTTTTAGGTGGTGCTGGGAAGGATCCTCCTTTCTTGGTATGCATTGGTACCAATGACACAGGAAAGTGTAGGGGAGGTTCTGGAATCAAAATGTAAGTAGAAAGTTGAAATCCAGAACTTCCAGGGTAGTGTTTTCAGAAATGCTTCCTGTTCCACATGCAGGACCTAAGAGGCAGGCAGAGTCTCAATATATGGATGAGACAATAGTGCAGGGAAGAGGGTTTTAGATTTGTTAGGAACTGGGCAACATTATAGGAAAGGGGAGGGGGGAGGTTTCTGAAAGGATGGGCTCCACTTAACCAAGATTGAACTAAGCTGCTGGCATTAACCTTTAAAAGAAGATAGAGCAGCCAAAAAACAGGGAAGTCAGGGCATCCTAACAGACAGGTTCCAAAAATAGTAAAAGTAGCCCAGATACCTTTAAATAAAGAGCAGATGGAGTTTAAAAAATCCCAATTGACCTCTGTCAACTGACAACGCACAACTAGATCACTGAATCCAACAGGATAAATGTTTTGCAGGAAACAAAATACACAAGATCTTGTGCAAGAGGTAATGGTGGTATGGCCACTTGGCAATGGTGATCATATGATTGTGAGCCCCTGGGGACAGGGAAATGTACACAGTACCTGAATGGAACTCACCTTGATCTTCTAAAAAGGTGTAACCTAAAGACAATAAAATAAATAAATAAACATGATCACATTTGATTTAGAAAATAGAGGGAGGACAGCAAGGAAATCCACAGTGCAAGCTTTCAAAAGGGGTGGATGATAAAATAATAAAAACGGTTTAAAAAAAACAACAAAAACTAAAAGGAGCAGCAGCAAAGGTTAAATGACATCTAGCTTGAGCGTGTTTAAACAGATTATCTTGGAAGCCCAGACCAGACATATTCCAGGCTTTAAGAAAGGTGGAAGTAAGGCTAAACGATAGCCAGCATGATTTAAAGATCAGAGAGGCTGTAATAATAGCCAACAAAACATCTTTCAAAACATGGAAAAAGGAGACAAATGATGGAAAAAGGAAACACAAGCACTCGCAAGTTAGATGCAAAGCAGACAAAGAGAGAATTTGAAAAGAAGTTTGCTGTGTAAACAAAAACTCATAATAAAAGTATTTTCAAGTACATTTGTAGCAACAAACCTGTGGGTGTCATTTAAACCATTACTGTAGATGATAGAGAGGAGATCTTCATGCAACACCTCTAATTTTCCCTCTCCTTTCCCCTTCCAATCTCCCTTTCTCATGTGCCTTGTGGAACGCACACTCCATCTCTAATAAACTTGCTTTTACTCATGATCTCTTTATTTCTAATGCTCTCCATCTTCTTGCTCTAAGAGAGACCTGGCTCCTCCCAGAAGACACGGCATCTGTCACTGCTCCCTGTCATGGTGGCTATTAGTTCTCCTACATGCCTCCTTCCTTGGCCGTGATGGTGGTGTTGGACTTCTACTTTCTCCCTCCTGCCAATTCCAACCCCTCTTACTGCCTCAGTCTCACTCTTTTTCCTCTTTTGAAGTCCACTCCATTCGCCTTTTCACTCCACTATCTATCCAGGTAGCTATTATTTATCAACCTCCTGACAAGTCTACTTCTACTTTTCTCACTAACCGACTCATGGCTCTCCTTCTTTCAGGATTCCTCTTCCCCTACTTTTATTCTTGAGGATTTTAACATTCATGTTGATAACCCCTCTGTTCCTTATGCTTTAAAGCTCCTTTCCCTTACCTCCTCATTCGACCTCCAGCTTTACTCTACTGCTCCCACTCATCAGCATAGCCACTGCCTTGACCTGGGATTTTTCTCTAGGTGCTTACCCTCAAACCTCTGTACCTCAGTTCTTCCCTTATCTGACCATCACCTGCTAAACTTCACTCTTCATTACCCACTGCCTCAACCCCGTCCTGTCTCCTCCAACTTATTTAGAAATCTTCATGCTATTGATACTTTGGTTCTCTCCTCCACTATTTCTTCATCTCTTTCCTCCACTATGTCATCTAAGTCTGTTGAATGCGTGGTTCTCCACCACTGCCTTGACTTCCTCTCCTCTCATGCCCTCCTGGATCCTTTACACTCTACTGAAACAGCTCTTGCCAAAGTCTCCAGTGACTTATTCCTGGTAAACCACAACCTTCTCCTTGATACCCTGTCCTCACTTGATTTTAAGGGCTCTATACTATCCTGGTTCTCCTCTTATCTCTCTCATCACTCTTTCAGTGTTAGTTCTGGTGACTCCTCCGCTGCTGCTATCCCACTCTCAGTTGGTGTACCCCAAGGACCTGTCTTGGGTCCACTCCTTTTCTCTCTCTATACGCAGTCCCTTGATGTGTTCATCTCTTCCCATGGCTTTCAGTACCATCTTTATGCTGATGACTCCCAGATCTACCTCTATGCCTGAAATATCTCCGGCAATCCAGACCCGGATCTCTGCCTGCCTTTCTGACATTGCTGCTTGGATGTCTCATCACCACTTTAAATTGAACATGGCTGAGCTTCTTATTTTTCCCCCTAAAACTTCCACTCATCTTCCTCCTTTCTCAGTCTCTGTGGATAACTCTCTACTCATCCGTTTCCTCAGCTCACAACATTGGGGTTGTCTTTCTCTTCTCTCTCCTTCTCCACACACATCAATTTGATAGCTAAAACCTGCCGTTTCTTTCTCTATAACATCAACAAAATCCGCCCATTCTTTTCTGAACACACTACTAAGATGCTTATACACTCCTTAATCACCTCCTGTCTTGACTACTATAACCTATTCCTTGCTGGTCTCCCTTTGAATCATCTCTCTTCCCTTCAATCTGTTCAACACTCTGCTGCATGGCTAACCTTCCGCCAGCCTCATCATGCCCACTGTATACCGATGGTTTCACTCCTATCTTTTTTCCCAGTCATACTCTGTTCTTTCTCACTACTCTGGTGTTTCTTCTGACCCCATCCCCTCCCTCTGTGGTGTTCCTCAAGGTTCTGTGTTGGCCCCTCCCCCCCTTCTGTTCAATGTTTTCCTGGCACCACTTGCTCTTCTGATCCAACAGTTTGGAATATCAGCCTTCTTTTATGCAGATGATCTCCTCTTGCTTCACCATACCTCCCCTCTTCTGCCCGATCTCTCCCCTCTTAATTCCTGTTTTCTGTCTGTTTCTGACTGGCTCACTACTAACTGTCTGCACCTGAGCCTTTCCAAAACACTTGCTATTTGGTTACTCCATAGTACCCCCTCCCCCCTACTAGCCCCATCTTTCGCTGATTCCTCTATCCCTTTGGTCCCTTCCTTTCAGTATCTTGTAGTCACCTCATTTGCTCAGCTCTTTCTTTTCATGAACATATTTCCAATATCACTAAAACCTCTTTCTTTCACCTACGTCAAATTTGAGCTGTTCAACCCTTCCTCACCTCAGAAGCCCTCACTACTCTCGTTCTCTCTCTTGTCACGTCACGTCTGGATTTCTGCAACTTAATTCTTGCTGGCACTCCCCAGTCCCAACTAAACAGACTTCAATTCATTCAGAACACCTCAGCACGTCTCATTACTCACTCTACTTTATTTATTTATTTATTTACAATTTCTTATATACCGCACTATTCGGCATCAGTGCGGTTTACATGGAACAGAGAGAAACAGAACGTGAACATAGTTCTGGGTTTACATATAACAAGACAGTAAAACTTGGATGAACAAGGGAAGCTATTTACACACTGGAGTCAAATCTCACCTGAAAGCACATTTATTTTCATCTGCTTTTGACCTTCCCACCCACACTATCTAAATTACTCCCTATAATATGACCATTCTCCCCTTTCTGATATGCATGTTTACTCTTTCTGTCCTTTCTACCCCCCTTGCCATTGTAATTTCCTTTCATTTTCTAGGCCATTGGCCGATTCTGTGACTTTGATTTTGTACACCGCTTTGTTTTAATAATTGAAAAGCAGTATATTAATCTTAATAAACAAACATATTACCCCTCTTCTCAAGTCACGTCATTGGCTCCCTATCCATTTTCGCATCCAGCTCAAACTTCTCCTGCTGACCTATAAATGCATTCGCTCTGCAGCTCCTCACTACCTTTCTTCTCTTATTTCTCCTTACACTCCCCTTGGGAACTCCACTCTTCTGGCAAATTGCTTCTATCTGTGCCCTTCTCTTCTTTTGCTAACTCCAGACTTTGCTCCTTTCATCTTGCTGCACCTTATGTCTGGAACAAACTACCTGTGTCTGTACGCCAGGCGCCTTCTCTGGCCCTTTTCAAATCCAGGCTGAAAACTCACCTCTTCGCTGCTGCTTTTGGATCTTGAATCACCTGATATCCTTGTTTCTTTACCATCCCCCCCTAGTTTTATCCCTGTGTACACCTTCTGTGTTGTCTGTCTTGACTAGACTGTAAGTTCTGATGAGCAGGGACTGTCTCTTATATATCTGTGCAGTGCTGCATGTGTCTTGTATCACTATACAAATGCTCAGTAGTAGTAGAAGAGGTAAAAGGGGAGCTAAGGGAGGACAAGGCCACAGTGGAGAGATTGAACTAGATCTTCAGTCTTTATTGAAGATAATATAGGAAAGTTACCCATGCCAGGAATGATATGTAAAGATGTTTCAAATGAACTGAAAACAAATCACAGTAATCCTGGAAGATGTGTTACAGCAATTTGATAAACTAAAAAGTAGCAAAATTACCTGGACTAGATGGCATACACCCTAGGGTGATGAAAGAATTCAAAAATATAATTATTGACCTACTATTAGTAATCTGCAAACCATCATTAAAATCATCTGTTCCACTGGAAGATTGGAGAATAGCCAACATAACACCAATTTTTAAAAAGTGTTCCAGGGTAATTCAGATGTAGAGATGTTACCCATGACTGAAATGGTATTTAAAGGTGATACTGCGGAAGAATTGAAAGAAATATTCATATATCGGGAAGATGTATTTCAACTATTTGATAAACTGAAAAGTAGCAAATCACCTGGACTGGATGGTATATATCCAAGGATGTTGAAAGAACTGAAATATGAGATTACAGATCTGCTATTAGTAATCTGTGAACTATCATTAAAATAATCTGTAACACCTGAAGATTGGAGTATGGCCAATGTAACGCCGATTTTTAAAAAGGGTTCCAGGGGTGTTCTGGGAAAATACAGACCAGTGAGCCTGACGTCAGTACAAGGAAAAATGGTAGAAACCATCATAAAGAACAAAATTACTGAACATGTAGGTAATCATGGCTTAATGGGAGACAGTCAACATAGCTTTAGCAATGGAAGGTCTTGTCTTACTAATTTATGTTTTTTTGAAGGTGTGAATTAATGGGTAGACAAAGGCGAGTCAGTTGATATAGTGTATCCGGACTTTCAGAAAGCCTTTGATAAGGTCCCTTATGAAAGACTTGGAAAAATTAAAAAGTCATGGGATAGGAGGCAGTGTACTATTGTGGATCAGGAACTAGTTAAAACATAGAAAGCAGAGGGTAGGGCTAAATGGACAATTTTCCCAATGGAGAAAGGTGAATAATGGAGTACCCCAGGGATCTGTGCTGGGTCTTCTGCTTTTTAACATACTCATAAATGACCTGGAAATGGTAGACATAGTTGATAAAGTGGATTTTCGGAAAGCCTTTGACAAAGTCCCTCATGAGGGACTCTTGGCTAAATTAAAGAATCATGAGATTGAAAGCAGTGTACTATTGTGAATTAGGAACTGGCTAAAAGACAGAAAGCCTGGGGTAGGGCTAAATGGCCAATTTTCCCAATGGAGAAAGATGAATAGTGGAGCACCCCAGGGATCTGTGCTGGGTCTGCTGCTTTTTAGCATATTCATAAATGACCTGGAAATGGGAATGAGTGAAGTGATCAAATTTGCAGATGACACAAAATTATTCAAAGTTGTTAAAACACAAGACAATTGTGAAAAATTGCAAGAGGACCTTGATATATTGGAAGACGGATGTACAAATGGAGATGAAATTTAATGTGGAGAAGTGCAAAGTTATGCACCTAGGAAAGAACAAGCCATACTATGGTTACACGATGCAAAGTTCCACATTAGGAACCATCACTCAGGAAAAAGATTTAGATATCATGGATAATACATTGAAACCTTCTGCCCAGTGTGCAGTGGTAGTCAAGAAATCAAATAGAATGCTATAAATGATAAGGGAAGGAATGGAGAATAAAACCAAGGATATTATAATGCCTCTGTATCGTTCCATAGTGCGACCACACCTTGAATATTGTGTGCAGTTCTGGTCTCCATATATTAAAAAGGGTATAGTGGAATTAGAAAAGGTAGAGAGAAGAGCCACCAGAATGGTAAAAGGGATGGAAGGATACCCCTATGAAAAGAGGCTTAAAAGGTTAGGACTTTTCAACCTGGAAAAGAGACGGCTGAGGGGAGATGATAGAGGTCTATAAATTAATGAATGGAATGGAACAGAAAAACGTAGATTGGTTGTTTACTCCATCAAAATGTAGAGAGACTAGGGGGCAAGCAATGAAACTACAATGTAAACCATTTAAGACTAATAAGAGAAAATATTTCTTCACTCAATGCAAATCAAACTCTGGAATGGCCACTGTTGGAAACAGAATACTGGGCTTGATGGATCTGGGTCTTACGCAGTATGGCATATCTTATGTTCTTATGTAGAAAAGATACAGAGAACAGCAACAAAAATGGTAAAGGGGATAGAAGGATATCCCTATAAGGAAAGGCTTAAAAGTTTAGGGCTCTTCAACTTGGAAAAGTGTCGGCTGAGTGGAGATCTGATCGCGGTCTATAAAATAATGAATGGCGTGGAGTGGATAAACTTAGATCGGTTGTTTACTCCTTCAAAAAGCAGAAAGACTAGGTAGTATTCAATGAAGCTACAGTGCAGCACATTTAATACTAATAAGAGAAAATCTTTTCACTCAATGTGTAATCAAACTCTGTAATTCGTTACCAGAGGATGTAGTTAAAGCTGTTAGTGTATCTGGATTTAAATAAGGTTTGACTGAGTTCCTGGAGGAAAAGTCCCTAAAGTATTAGTAAAGAGGGCCAGGGAAATCTATTGCTTGCCCATGGGACAAGCAGCATGGAATCTGTATGCCTTTTGGGAACCTGACAGTTACTTATGACCTGGATTGGTCAATGTTGGAAACAGGATAGTGGGCTTGGACCCTTGGTCTGATCCAGTAAGGCATGTTCTTAACATTGGGGTAATTGAAATTACTACTACTACTACTAAGCATCTATAAAGCTCTACCAGGCACATGCAGCGCTGTACAATGAAAACACAAAAAGACAGTCCCTGCTCAAAAGAGCTTACAATCGAAAAAGACAAAGCAAGAAAAGGAGTAGAAAAAGATAAGAACAAGGGCAAAGAGACAAGAGCAGGAGAGACAGGACAAAGGAAAGAGGTAAGAACAAGTGTAAGAGGAAGAAAGAAAGGGGAAATAAAAAAGGGGAAGGAAGGAGAACAGCACAATCAAGAGCCAAAGGCAGAGGTGAAAAGATGAGTTTTTAACTTGAGTTTGAAGAGGGGCAAAGAAGAAGCCTGACGAATAGACAATATATTTATTTATTTATTTGGTATACATTTGTATGCCGCCACTTCCAGCGATCAGCAGCGGACCAATGGTGTAAAATACAAGGGAGTAAAGTATAAAATCAGTTGATAATACAGTATGATTTGAGGGAGAGGTACACCACAATCACATAGAAATTACAAATATACATTAGAGTGAGCAGGTATAATTATATTTTGATCACCCAGGTTTGAGCAACAAATGAAATAATAAATATACATTTGATTGACCAGATTATAAATATACATTGTCACAGGGTAGATGCAGCAGAGCCCATGGAAACAAGCGAAAATGCAGGCAGTGAGACAGATTATGACAGTTCAGAGGAACACAGGGTAGGATGTTGCCATAGGCAACCCAAACAAAACAGCTCACGTGCAAGGGAAACACGCCCAAGCAGCAGAAAGGCTAAGAAATTAGAAACTAATGGAAGCCAGCTGGGAGTGGGTGGAGCTGACACGCACATAGAAAAGCTCAGTGCACATGGAGTTAGACAGAGCCAGTGTGAGGAGGAGAGCCAGCGTGTGCAAGAGAGCCAGCTTGAGAATCCGAGCAAGAGATGGAGTGGCCTCCTGGCTTTCACAAGTCCACTGCTATGTGGGTTTCGCTTTCTGGGTCATGTCCGTCAGTTGCACCCATGATTGATTCTTTCCCCGTCCCTCTGGTGTCTTCTTTTCGGTACCTCGGGGTGATTCTTGACTCTTCTCTCTCTTTCCATGATCATGTTTCTTCCCTTACAAGGCGCTCTTTCGCCATTCTTCGTCGTCTTCGGGCTGTTCGTTCAATTCTTCCCCTTGGGTCCCTGGTCACTCTCGCCCTTGCTCTCATTATCAGCCGTGTCGACTAGTGTAATATCTTTCTGGCCAATCTCCCCAAGTACCAACTTCAACATTTACAGCTCATTCAAAATACTGCCGCCCGTATTGTCACCTTCGCTCGCCGCTTTGATCACATCACTCCCATTCTCATTCGACTCCACTGGTTGCCCCTCCGTGTTAGGTTTCATTACAAACTTCTGATCCTTACTCACCGTGCACTCTATACCAATAACCATTTATACCTGGCTGATTTAATCTCTCTTCACATGCCCTACCGTCAGCTTCGCTCCCTTCACGCTAACCATCTGGTCTTACCGTCTCCATCTCATGCCCATCTTGAGAAGACCCGTCAGGCTGCTTTCTTCTTTCTTGGACCTTGGTTATGGAATGCCCTGCCTTCATCCCTCCACTTAGAATCCTCCTACTCACAGTTTAAATCCTCTCTCAAAACTCATCTGTTTCAAAAAGTGTTTGATCTCCCCCCCTGATTTATCCCCCTGATTTTCCCTCCCTGATACCGCCCCTGGTTATTGTCCTGTCCTAGCTTAGTTGGTCTTGCCCCCCCTCTGTTTGTCTTTGTTAGTTGTGCTGTCTGCATTCTTTGTCTTTATTTTGGTGTTAATTATTGGTTAGTGTTTGAATATTGTCAATTGGTGGCTGTTTCTATTGCCTATTATTGTTTGAATTTTTATTGTTTTTAACTTGTGTTATTTGAATACTGCTTGTTTTAACTCGTGCCCATGTTTAATTGTTATTTATTATTGTTTGTACAGTTTTGTGCTATTCTTTTCTCTCTTTCCTATTATTTTTGGCGTTCTTTTTCCGTAGTTTGCAGTGCTGCCTTTTATTTTATTTGTACACCGCTTTAATGTTTTTTAACATAAGCGGTCTATCAAGTGTGGAATAAAGTTAAAGTTAAAGTTAAACAGCCCATCCCCAGGATAGGTACTGAGTTATCACCCCAACAACGGAAGGAGTTGATCCAGATGTTGGAAAAATTTTCAGATGTATTGACGACTAGGCCGGGTGAGACCCACCTAGTCGCTCATGAGATAATTACAGCACCAGGGCAGGTGATCTGGCAGCGCCCTTATAGAATGCCTGAGACCAGGAAGAGGGAAGTCATCGGGCAGGTTAAAGAAATGCTGGCCACAGGGATAATAGAAGAGTCACGGAGCCCGTGGTCCAGCCCGATTGTGCTAGTGCCGAAACCGGACGGAACTCTCCGGTTCTGTATTGATTTTCGGAGAATTAACGATATTTCGCAATTTGACGCCTATCCTATGCCCCGCATAGATGATCTTTTAGATCGCTTAGGACAAGCAAAATATCTGACCACCCTGGATTTGAGTAAGGGATATTGGCAAATCCCGTTGACCCGCGATTCAAAGCCCAAAACGGCGTTTAGTACGCCGATTGGATTATTCCAATTCCGGCGAATGCCGTTTGGTCTACATGGGGCTGTGGCAACATGTCAGCACCTCGTCGACCAAGTGTTACAGCCCCACCACGAATACGCTTTAGCGTATATGGACGATGTGGTGATCTATAGTACAACCTGGGCACAACATATTGCCGGGTGGAAGCGGTACTCAGGGCATTACGGAGGGCTGGCCTTATGCTCAACCCAGAAAAATGTTTGTTTGCTACGGAAGAGGCCAAATATTTAGGCCATATGGTAGGAAGGAGTCTTGTAAAACCATTGTCCAGCAAAATAGAGAGCGTGAGGGATTTCACCAGACCCGTGACCAAGAAGCAGGTGCGAAGCTTCCTAGGATTACTCGGCTATTATCGCCGATTTATTCCTCGGTTCGCAGAGGAAAGTATGCTCTTTACAGAGATGCTGAAAAAGAACGCACCTAACCATGTGAAGTGGACCCCCGAGGCAGAGGTGGCGTTTGTGGCCCTAAAAGAGAGACTCTGTAGTACCCCGGTATTATGTGGTATAGATTTCAATTTGCCATTCATTGTCCAGACTGATGCGTCTGAAACGGGGTTAGGGGCGGTGATGTCCCAGGAATTCGAAGGGGTGGAACATCCCGTGGCCTACCTTAGTAGGATACTCACAAAGGCAGAGAGAAATTATGCCACTATCGAGAGAGAATGCCTGGCAATAAAATGGGCCATTGAAGCTTTGCGATTTTACCTACAGGGAGAAAATTCCTTCTGATAACGGACCACGCACCGCTAAAATGGCTCAATCAGATGAGAAACAATAATGCGCGGCTAACCAGGTGGCATCTCGCATTGCAGTCCTTTAATTTTGTGGTCCAGCACAGAGCAGGGAGATTGCACGGGAATGCGGATGCTCTCTCAAGGATTACGTGCTGTCCGCCTGAAAATGCGGCAGCCCATAATATTTTAAGGGGGGGAATCTGTCACAGGGTAGATGCAGCAGAGCCCATGGAAACAAGCGAAAATGCAGGCAGTGAGACAGATTATGACAGTTCAGAGGAACACAGGGTAGGATGTTGCCATAGGCAACCCAAACAAAACAGCTCACGTGCAAGGGAAACATGCCCAAGCAGCAGAAAGGCTAAGAAATTAGAAACTAATGGAAGTCAGCTGGGAGTGGGTGGAGCTGACACGCACATAGAAAAGCTCAGTGCACATGGAGTTAGACAGAGCCAGTGTGAGGAGGAGAGCCAGCGTGTGCAAGAGAGCCAGCTTGAGAATCCGAGCAAGAGATGGAGTGAGCGTGGGAGCAGGAGTGAAAGTGAGAGTGAGAGTGAAGGTGAGAGAGAGAAGACACACGCAGGACACAGCAGGAATGGAATAGAACCCGGTTGGAGCACGGGAGCAAGCAGCTGTGAGGCTGAAAGCCAAAGACATAAGGGGAGAAACTCTAATTGGAAGGGAGCTGAGGGCAGAGCTCTGAAAGCGTCAAAGCCCAACAGAAGCTATCAGAAAGGTAACCAAACATATAATTGTGAAGTTAGCTGGAGGAAGCCTGAAGAAAGTTTTTATACAAACAATTGGCATAAAAAGAGTAAAGCTTTTATACCTGAGCATAAGCCTGTGTCCAGAAGAAGTTTCAAAGACAGGAGTCAGGAGAAGTTTTTACTGGATTTTACTCCGGCGTCGGTAGCAGCTGAGCACAGTCTGAGTCAAAGACTGTTTAAAGCTAGCCCTACTGTTTCTAGTAGAGGGAAAAGTAGAGGAAATAAGGAACCAAGCACAACGCAAATCGCAGCAAGTATACCTTACCAGAATAACGTTGTTGTCTTAACTGACTCACATTGATCAGCCGACATTGCAGATTAACTACCTACTATTCTGAAGAACACACTATTGTTAGTCATACACAAGCTGTCCCCAACCTTCCTCTAATTATTACTGTCGTCAGTATTTCACCCTGTAATTGCTGCTATCAGTACTGTTCCCTGTAATTACTGTTGTCAGTATTTTTACCCTGTAATTGCTGCTATCAGTACTTTTCCCTGTAATTACTGTTGTCAGTATTTTACCCTGTAATTACTGCTATCAGTACTTTTCCCTGTAATTACTGTTGTCAGTATTTTTACCCTGTAATTACTGCTATCAGTACTTTTCCCTGTAATTACTGTTGTCAGTATTTTTATCCTGTAATTACTGCTGTCAGTATTCTGCCTGGTAATTAATGTTATCAATATTGATATCAAATAATTAATTTACCATTAATTACTGTTGTCAGTATTTTACTCTGTAGTTTCTACAGTCAGTACTTTACCCTGTAATTACTGCTATCAGTACTTTACCCTGTAATTACCGTTGTCAGTAGTTTATCCTGTGGTTTCTGCTGCTATTATTTTGCCCTGTAATTACTGTTGTCAGTATTTTATCCTGTGATTACTCCT
Organism: Ichthyophis bannanicus; assembly: GCA_033557465.1. Lineage (NCBI taxonomy): Eukaryota > Metazoa > Chordata > Amphibia > Gymnophiona > Ichthyophiidae > Ichthyophis > Ichthyophis bannanicus. The sequence goes on from CM066040.1 coordinate 66,762,020, forward strand.
GTCAGTACTTTACCTGCAATTGATAATTGGTGCAGTACTAACTTGCACCAACTACCCACAGTACACTTACTTCCGACCTTTTATCCTCACCTGCATAACTAACTATGGATCTGAAAAGATTTCTTACACTCACCTTAAACATTCTTATGCTCACACTATGGGTTCTACTCTCTCACACCCCTCCCATTCACTCTTTAACTCCAACCACAAACATTCTCAAGCCAGCACACATTCCTATCATTCCATACAAACCCAGACACAACACACAAAAATATACTATTAGTGACCCCTCCACAAACAGTCCACGCACAAACCAACACATTCGTGTTCAAAGGCTTATCAAATTGAACCCTTCACCAATAAATAACCCCTTACAAAACACTACACATTCAACACAATTAAATTGCATACTTATAAACGCCAGGTCAATTAGGAATAAAATACCTATCATAATAGATCTCATCATAGACGAAAATCCTCATTTACTCTGCATAACCGAAACCTGGCTAAATGAATCTGACTCAGTTCTCCTTAACCAACTAAGAGTACATGGTTATACCATACTCAACAACAACAGAGACAGAAAAAGAGGTGGCGGAGTTCTTATAATAGCAAAATCGCATCTCAATCTTTCATCTACCTTACTAGATAAACATGATGGTATTGATATCCTTAGAGTGGAAAGTCATACCATGGCCATCTGCCTTATCTACAGATCCCCCACAACTGACATACATAGTCTAGACATAATACTTGAGGCTGCATGTAACTCCTCACTGAGAAAGCCCTCTGTTATCTTAGGAGACCTTAACCTTGCCTCATTACCAGATAACCATGCACTATCCTTCCTTGAAGCAATGGAGGAAATGGAATTTAAACAAATAATGACCCACCCCACCCATTCCAAAGGTAATACCCTTGATTTAATATTCATACCATCACACTTAACACTCTCATCGATTCCTACACCACCCACCACAACTCAGGTACCATGGTCAGACCATTTCATGATACATTTCTCTCTCCCTTTTCAACCCACCAACTCTACTCATGATAACAACAAATTCACAGAACAAAGATTTCACCAGTTTAACAAGGAAAGTTTTCTGGAATCTATTTCCCCAAAATTAGACAACACCCCAAACAATCTTAACGATCTTGTTTCTACCTGGAACTCCATTATTGAAGCAGAAGCTAAATATTCAACCTCTAATAAAAGAAAATCTAGATCTAAATTGACTGAGAAATGGTACACCTCTGAGCTTGCTACACTAAAGAAAAACCTTCGGAAATTAGAGTCTAAATGGAGGAAGAAAAAAACCACTGAACTCAGGGTTCAATACTTCACAACCCTTAAAACCTACAAGGAAGCCATTAACAACACAAAAAGACTATTCCACACTAAAATATTAGCTAACGCCATCAATCGACCCAGAGAACTTTTTGAGATTATTAAATCTCTAACTAAGGCTCCCGATAACACTCCTAACAAAACACCTATAGATCCACAACTCCTTGCAAACCATTTTGCTAATAAACTTAAACTAAGCGCCCGTCCAAGCATTATCTTGACCTCTCCCACACCAAAATCCATCACGGAATGGAGCTCATTCCATACAATTTCCAACAAACAACTGATAGAGATTATATCAAACCTTAATACTACCACGTCATTACTTGACCCTTGCCCGGTATCTTGGATTAAAGCAACAAAATCTGAACTAGCCCCATACATTTTGAAGCTGGTAAACCAATTTCTACTTCAAGGATTCATGCCGGATGATCTGAAATACTCGGCTATTCGCCCTTTACTAAAAATAAAACCCTTAACAGTTCTGACCCTTCCTCATACCGCCCCATTGCAAGCATACCTTTCTTAGCTAAAATTATTGAAAAGGTAGCTCAGACACAACTTCAGGATCATATTGATATGAACTTCCCATTAGATGAGTACCAATATGGTTTCCGCTCATATCACGGAGTAGAAACCCTACTCATATCCCTTCTTGATTCACTTATCCGAGGTATGGATAATATAAAACAGACCTTCTTGCTCATTTTCCTTGACATTTCTTCAGCCTTCGACAGCGTTGATCATATTACGCTCTTATCTAGACTATCCCAACTAGGTTTAAAAGATACCACTCTTAACTGGTTTAAGTCCTACATTTCTAATCGCTTCCAATATGTCCATTTAGACCATTCCCCCTCACTACCATTCCCACAAGAGCGTGGTATCCCTCAAGGATCCTCACTCTCTGCACTACTCTTTAACCTTTACATACAACCTATTTGCACAATCTTTCAACGCCACAATCTAAAATATTTCATCTATGCAGATGACATCATGCTATTCGCCCCGTTAGACATAGCTAACCTTAATTTCAACAAAATCGCCACCTGCCTCCTTGAAGCTGAAAAATGGCTTCACTCAATCCATATGGATATCAATTTCAAAAAGACCGAAGCACTCTTCGTAACCAGAAATACCGCCTTCACTCCTCCAACTTCCATCAACCTTATGAACATTACTCTCCCAGTCAAGTCTGAAATTAAATACCTTGGAGTTACACTAGACAAGACCCTAAGCATGACTAGCCACATAAAACAGACTGCCAAAACTATATTTTTCAAACTGAGAACTATACAGCAACTCAGACCCCTCATCGACATCAATGACTTCAGAACAGTTGTCCAGGCTCTTATTATGCCACATTTAGACTTCTGCAATGGCATACTCCAAGGAACATCCAAAAAGAATTTACACATCCTTCAAAGAGCTCAGAATGTCACTGCTCGAATAATTATGAAAGCTAAAATATTCGATCACATCTCTCCTATCCTATACTCTCTCCACTGGCTTCCTATCTATAGTAGGATTCAATATAAAACACTTGTCACCACTTTTAAACTCATTAATGACCTAGCCCCATCACAGTTGGCCACTCTACTCCAAACCCCACAAGAAAACAGAACCAGAAGAAAAACTAACCTCAACATGCTATTAATTCCCATTGCAGTGACAAAATCAAAGCAAATAACCACCAACACTGCTTTTTCATATTATGCTCCCAGCCAATGGAATAAACTCCCACTATACCTCAGAGAGATTAAAGACCTTACATCTTTCAGGAAGGAACTTAAAACCTACCTATTTAGTCAACACTATAGCAACCTACAACCTGGAACCAAATTTACTACACAAAAACATGCAACAAACCAAACACAGGTCTACCCCACCTAATGCCGGACTTCATTTCTCATCCACTCAAGTTAGTCTACTCCCAATACTTTATTTATGATCACAAATAACTATTATAGTCTCTTACTAACCATGTAAATCTACCCTTCTGGTTCCTTGTAACATAGTTTTATGACTCCTTGTAACATAGTTTTATACTTCCTTTTATGTTAATAACCCTCACATTGTTTTCCATTTAACCTAGTTATTATGTAACCTAGTTTATGTTCACCTAATATTTAATGTAATTCAATATTGCACTGTTCTGCTATATTGTTGTTTAAGTTCCTTGTTTTTACTCAACTAATGTTTAATGTAATTCAATATTGCAATGTTCTGCTATATTGTTGTTTAAGTTCCTTGTAAACCGCCCCTGATCTCTGGAAGGGGCGGTATAGAAAAGCACTGAAATAAATAAATAAATAAATAAATAAAAGTGAAACTAAGAATTTCCTCTATCTCCCACCGCATTTGAGAAGCTCCCAGGGTAGACACTCCAAGGAATACGGTAACAGCTTAGCCAGCATTCTCACCCAGAAGGAAAGAGACTTCCTGAATAGTAGGGGGAGACTGTCCAGTAACGTACCATATGCTGCAAGGGATGAGTCCTTAACGGAAGAGCCCGAAGAGATGCAATGTGAGGTGCAGGGAGATAATGTAAATAGTGATTACATGGACTGCATGCTCACGGTCTCTGATAATATATTGTCTCTGAGATAAACGAATTGAATTGCCAAGCTTGAAAGCCACAAAGGAAATGATCTTTGTATGCTGGAAAGAACTGTTTTGAATACTTTTTCCTTTACCTGTTTAAAGCTGAAAATAAGCAATTTCTGTTCTCATTTTTACTTTGTTTTTGCCCAAGTGGGGCTGTGTATGCTTTTGTTTTGCTCACCCAAAAGAAACCTCTTGGAAGGGGAATAAAACCTTTTGAGCCTTACCTCGGTGCCACAACTGATTCTTTGGCTACATATCCCAGAGGGCCAAGCAAGGCTCTGGGCGGGGCCTAGGCTTGATGATATAAGGAGAGTATGACAACATTTGATTGACCAGATAAGTTACAGTTTTATCACCCAGTTAGAGCAACCAGATAAATTACAGGTTTATCAAGAATATAGATTACAGTTGAATAATACATTGCCAGATATGCAGTCTTATTAACATTGACATTGGATCTATTTTTCTGCCTCTTGTGCTTCGGGGGGTTAGGCAACTTGGGTAAGGAGGAATGTTGAATCTGCCTAGGTGATACCGTAATGTGTTTGGAACAGGTGGGTTTTAAGCTTTTTTCTGAAGTCCTGTAGATTGTTGATCAGTCGTATCTCATGAGGTAGTTTGTTCCAAAGCATGGGTGCAGTGTATGTGTATGCCCGGTTGCTCGTTCCCTCTTTGACATCTCTTATACTGCTGGGAACGCAGTATATATATATATAGAAATCACCCATTCCTTTTGTGTTGCAAAGGTTATTAGCTTACCTAATTTCTGATAACATTTCATCATCTGCCTGCTCATTTTCTCCAGGTGGATGGTAGAACCCCCCTCCCCCCCCCACCATTTTTTTCTTCCCCTTTGCACATGCGATTTTTATAATAAAGATTTCATTTCCTATAAAACTTTTATTCTTAATGCTCTCTTTAACATATAGGGCCACCTCTCCACTAATTTGACCCATTGTGATATAATATATACCATGGTAATAAAATCTCTCATTGGTTATCCTCCTTCCACCAGGTCTTTGAGATGCCTATTATATGTATCTCTTCATTTACTGCTGCATATTCTAATTCTGTCATCTTATCTTTTAGACTTCTAGCATTTGTACAAAGACATTTCAAGGTATGTTTGATTTTACAACTTTCACAGTAATTGACAATTATAATTTGCAAACTCAACTCTTTCTGCTCTTCATTTAAAGGGACCTGAGCTAAATAAGCCTTTATTGCAACCTCTCTATTAGGATACCCAAATATCTTGCTTTGATGGTATCATTCAAAGATACCTTATTCTAAGCCATGTACTCCTGAGAAAATGTCTGCTTTCCCCCAAATTCTGCTTTAAAAGCTGCTCTATCTCCCTTCTGAAAACTGACCCCATTGAATTTTCAGTGCCAGATATTCTCTGTGCCAGTTGGAAAATTCACAAAAGCTATGCCAAGTCAGAGCAAGGTCCTTCAAGCTCAGCACCCTTTCTCCATCAGTGACCATTCCAAGTCACAAATACCTTCAGATCCAAAACTTTAGTTCATATTTCTCATAACCTCTTTCCAGGAATGGTCAATTGCTTGTTCATTTCTACCTGACTCATCGTTTCTTATGGAACTTTCATCCAGGAACCTGTCAAACCTTCTTCAGAATCCTGCTATGTTATTCACCTTGATCATGTCTTCTGACAACAGATTCCACAGAATATAGTTAGCTGGACTGCCAGGAATTTTGGATTTTCAGAACTTTATAAAAGTCTACTGACCTCAGACCTAAAAGTCAGGGTTTTCAGAGCTTTGTATTAGTTTACAGATCCCAGAAACGTCTGCCATCTCAAGAAGAACCAATGAAAAAATGATGTACCAAAGTTTCTACAAGTTAAGTATAGCTGAGAAACATATTGCTAAACCTGTTGCCCCAATAGCAGCTTCTGCTTTGATCCAGATGGACAGTGTGATCCCAGGAAAGGGACTAGTTCCATGTACAAAATGAGTACAAGTTGAATCCCTTGTGAAATAAGTGGTGGAACTGAGAAGAAGTGGTGAAGCTGAGATGCATTCATTGCAGTTAGAGCTACACTGATAAAGTGTTGGAGAGAGAAAGACAAAATAGTGCTGAAAGAAGACATCACCTTCCCTTAAACTGAAGAATTGGTATGCAGCCCTGGAAACAGAAGAGAAAGAACAGGAGCAATTGGATCTCAAAAACCCTTAAGTTGCCAAATAAATGACCACTAGGAAATGAAAGGTAATAGTGGTTGATGACTCACTTCTAAGGACTAAAGAGCTTTCATTTGCTGACCAGACATGATATCCTGAAAGATGATGTCTGCTGTTGCCAAAATCTGTAATGTTACAGAGAGTTTGTGAAGGCTCGAGTCTATTGACTATAATCTGATGCTGCTCATCCATGTTGGCACAAATAATATTACTAGGTATCTCTCTGAACATATCAAGAGTGACTTCATGGCTCTGGTAGAAGAGGTGCAGCAGATAATTACATAGAAGGTGTTCTCAGCCCTCTCTGTAGAAGGTGAAGGTGAGGCAGAGAAGCTTGCATCCTGTAAATGAATGCTTGGCTGTATGGATGGTACCACAGAATTTGTTTCAGCTTCCTGGACAATGGAATTATTTTCCAAGGTCTGTCAAGCAGAGATGGTATCCACCTATCAAAAAAGGGGTGAAGTGTCTTCCACAGTTTACTGGCTAACCAACTGAAGAAGGCTTTAAACTAGATTAATCAGGGATAGGGAAACAAAGCTGATTAAGTAAAAACCCTCAGGCAAGTAATACATTAAATATCTGTATAGAAATGGGAAGCAAAGAACAATAACTGGAAAGATCTATATACTAATCCCCATGGCATGGGAAGTAAAACATTTTGGGTCTAGAAGACTGGGAGAGGCCAACTTTGATTTAATGGCAGTCATGGAGATATGATTCATGGAGAACCATGACTGGGCAATAATTATACCAGGCTATAATTTATTCAGGATGGAAGCAGGGAGTATAACTGGTGCTGTATATAAAAAAAAAAAGATTAAAGGAACAGAATTTCAGAAATTACAAGGTAAGGAGGAAGCACTGTAAGTCAATCTGGAAAGAAGGAATGGAGAGAATCCATTTACATTCGTATGATATACAGACCGACATCACAGGCAGAAGTAGTAGACAGACTTAATTGAAGATATTCACAATATTGCTATGAAATGATAAGTGCTACTGATAGGTCATTTCAATATGCCAGAAGTTGATTGGGACATGATGCGGTGTCATCTAGAAGCAGGGAGATCAAAGACTGTCAGTAGAGAAAACTGAAACCCAAGTTACTCCTTTTGAATATGACCCTTCTCTCCCCCTGAGACTTCAGAAAAGCTACATTTGTCAAGATAGGGATATACCTCAAGGAGCTGTTAGCTGGATGGGAACATCTAGGGAATGTAGAAAATCAATAGGCAAACTAAAAGAGGACATTTTTGTTGTTGTTGTTCTTGTTAAGTACCATAGAGTCAGTTTCGATTCATGGCAACCCTCTGGATAGTTGTCCTAAATTTTGTTCGGTCTTCAGTCAGGTGGCTCATTGTTGACAGGCTGGTACCTGTAGCTGCTGTTATTGTATCGATCAATGTCATTGCTGGCTTTCCTCTTTTGTGTTGACTTTCTATCTTGCCAAGCATGATGTCTTTCTCTAATGATCTCTCTCTGCATGATGTGTCCAAAGTATATTTATTTATTTATTTAACAGGAGTTTTTTTTTTCTACTGCTTTATCATTTTAGTTAAAGTGGTTTACATTTTAAGTTATACTTGGTAATGTACTCTAAACAAGGGCATTGATAACAATATTGGGAAAAGCTGAGAGATGCTGGAATATTAGTCAAGTAAGGGAAAATGTGAATGGAAGTAAAAAAATAGCCAATACAATAAAATAGAAAATAATAATTCTTTTTTTTAAAGATATGCTAGTGACAGGAAGAAGTGCAAAAGTGATATTGTGAGACTGAAGGGTGAAGGAGAGGAATATGTAGAAACGGATTAGTATAAAGCAGAACTGCTTAACAAATATTTCTCTTCTGTGTTCACAGATGATGTCCAGAAGTGAGATCTCAGAAAACACAAACAAATAGACATAAAAGTGAGGCAGATCTTGAATGATTTTCAGAAAACTTTGTTCATGAAGAAATAGCAAAACTAAACAGAGACAAATCGTTGGGGATGGATGGGAAACATCTGAGGGCATTGAAGGAACTTAGGGAAGTTCTATTTGCTCCAATGTCTGACTTTTTCAATGCTTCTTTAGAGTTTGGAGTGATCCAGGAGACTTGTAGAAGGGCAAATGTGATCCCTCCCCATAAAAACAGAAGGAAGAAGGACATTGAGAACTCTAGGCCTGGTAGTCTAAACTCTCTAGTGAGTAAATTAATGGAAATGCTGCTTAAACTGAAGCTAGTACAGTTTCTGGAATATACTGGATTGCAGAATCTGAGGCAACATGGTCATGTCATATGAATCTGATTAATTTCTTAGGCTGAGTGACCAGAGAGTTGGATTGAGGGAGAACACTAGATGTGTGCTTTGTCACACTAGGTGTGCTTTGTCAAAGGGTTTGCTGAAGTCTCTCATCCACATAAGGAACTTATAAATAAACTGAGAGCCCCTTGGGATGAGCTTCAAAGCGACTGGATTAGAAACTGGTTGAGTGGGAGGCAACAGAAGGCAGTGGAAAATGAAGTTCACTCTGAGGCGAAGGGTTTGCTGCAGGGATTGGTCCTTAGTCCTGTTTTTAACATTTTTGTAAATGATAATGTGGAATGGCTGTTGGGTAAAGTTTGCATCTTTGTAGATGATGCCAAAATCTGCAATAAGGTAGACACCCTGGAAGAAGTAGATAACAAAAGAAGGGATCTAGTGAAGCATGAAGAATGATCTAGTATTTGTCAGTTAAGATTTAAAACTAAAAATGCAATATCATGCAGTTGGGCTGCAAAAGCCCAAGAGAGAAGTCCAGTATATGGGATGAAGCACCACAGTCCACAAAAGAACGAGATCTGGGGATGATTTTCTTTGATCATCTTAATGTGGCCAATCAGGTAGAAAAGGCGATGACAAAAGCCAAAAGAACTCTTGGATGTGCAGTGAGAGGAAGGCCAGCAGCAAAAATAAAAAAAAAATAAAAAAGGAAAGCAATAGTGCCTCTGTGAGATCTCATTTGGAAATACAGTGGACACCTCACCTTCAAAAAGATATAAATAGGATGGAGTTGGAGCAGAGGGTAACCGGTTTTCATCATAACGCATTTAGAAACAGACTTGGAGGTCTCAATATGTATGCTTTGGAAGAAGGGGGAGAGGGGAGATATGATAGAGGTATTAAAGAATCTCTGGCATTAATTCACAAGAGGTGTGCCTCTCAGTTGAAAGGATGAGGCCGCACAGGATGATAGTGAATGGGTATAGGAATAATCGAAAGCACTATTTCTTTATGGGAAAGGGTGGTGGATGCATATAAGAGCCTCCCAGCAGAGGTGGAGGAGATCAGAACAGTATCTGACCCCCTTCTGCCCCCTCCCATCTTGACCTACAACTCCCTTCCCTTGAATGTTTGAATGGTGTTCCTTTTCCTTTCACCCCCTATGTTTTTATCATACATCGCTCTGATGCACTTGTAAAGGGTGGTTAACCAAATCAAATCAACAAACATATCTGAATTCAAGAAAGCATGAGGCAAGTACAAAGGATCTTAAGGGAAAGGAGGATGGGGACTGTTTACTAAAGATTGCGGTTAGCGCTTTTGCAACTATTCCATGGCATATGTAAAAACAGCATGCAGGATCTGCAAATACCATGTGGTATCTACAGGGGAGGTGTCCAGCACTAGCTCCGCAGATTTCGCAGAGGACTTGCACTTACCGCAGTGACTCACGATCCCTGCATTGGTAGGTAATGGATGTAATCCCACCGCTGCCTGCCAATGCAGGGATCATGGGATCCAGGGCAAGAGCAAGGGGAGAACAAGGCAAGTAATCGAGCTTGGCTGCTACAGTTTGCTGCAGATGAGAAATAATGCAAACCACATCCAATTCTGCAATCAAATTACAAGGGATCTGCTATTTGTGGTTGCCAGGATCCTAATCTCCGTTCCTCAGAAGGGGTGAGGACATTTTAGAAAAAAAACCCTCGTATTCAACTTTTAACATTCTTCATTCCCAGAGTCTTGGCTCATGCATACAAATTTCAGACCCCCATACAAATTATACCTCCACCTTTAGGCTTTCCTTTTAAAGAAAATACAACAGGAGTATGATCTCTAGATAAAAATCCTTTGACTAGCACTAATTAAACGTTAGCTCCTGAAAGTAATGCCCAGTACTGTCTTATCTGTGCTACACTAAGTACATTGTGACTGAAATTGCTTGTTGCTTCCAGAACATTATCTCCATTTAGTGACACGATGTGCTATCAAGCAGCATCTAAGCATTAATTATATATCCATTAAATTTGACAGAATTCATTATTATCAAATGGCATATCATTAGAATAGGCTACAAATCCTGTCAAAGTAGTAATTTCACACTTAGAGACTAAAGCACAGTATTCAAAAGTCCTGGCTTTGTAGATTTCAGAAGCAATTTATGATCTATATACTTAAGATAGCCAGAGTTATCTGTCCTCCTCTCATATTCACTATCCCTCACTACAGCATGCACCATAATAAGTACTTGGATATCAAGGGTGGAACCTTTATTAATATGAGTCAGCCAAGTAGTGCGAAAGATAACCGCCTCTTGACAACTGGCCAGCATATCTGCTAGTGCCACAGCCCAGCACCCTCAGCCCTGCCAGGGCTTCAGACATCATTTGGTAGAACCTCATTGCAAACCAGGCTCCACATACATCTTAAGCTGTGGCACCATTGGGTGAGATTATCCCAAATCAATCCATCAATCACACAAAGCCTCTGACATCCTTGCACCAAAGATAGCCAATATTCCATCCCAGGTGACCTGAGAGGGTTGCAAAATAAGGGAAATCATATGTTTGACAAACGGATGCCATTGAGGTGATAACCTATAAATGTACCAGACCAATTAATATGGATATGCCGAGCGCATTGATACTGCAACCTAGAAGTTAGCTATGGTAAGGTTCCAATTTCCAGAGAGAAGCAACTCCCTTTTCAACTTGGAAATGATATCAGACATGTACAAACAAGTCAATATTAAGTTAAACATAGTTAATTCATTTAAACAGCAGTGTGGAGAAAAGTTGTGATGCATCACGAAGGATTATGGCATTATCAAAAGATTATACATGAAGAACACAATTTCCAGGTAAAGGACTGTACATTACAAAACATTGCCATTCTCTCTCCCAAATGTAAGACTCCTATCAGGCTTGGGAGATCAAATGGTCCTTGTGCACCCCTCCCTTCCCCCCCCCCTGTCTGAGCACAGGACAAGTAGTTTATAGTTTACTTAATTTAGTATACTGCCTTTTCGCATGCCATCAAAGCAGTTTCATCATAATAACAAGCAAATAATAAATAGGCAAAAAGGAACTACAAATAATGATATGAAAGCTGAAAGATAAACTTAGAAACAGGAGGAGAAAAGAGAAGCCAATGGCACAAGGGGACAGTCCTTGGTGTCGCCACCAAAGGCCTCTTTGAAAAGCCAGGTTTTAAGCAGGACTTAAACTGTCCTCCAGATGGATAGTGGCTGGGAGGCAGTTCCATGCAGAAGGAGCAATGAAATAAAAAGCTGGATGCCTCATGTGCTCGTAAGAAGCCTTAGAAGGGGGTGAAATAACCAGTCTATGGCCATGTAAAGAACGTAGGCAGCGGGGGAGCTGAAGGATTTATCAGTTCAGACAGATAAATAGACTCATTTTTATGTAAAGATTTGCATGTTAAAGTGAAAACAGGAGCCAGCGATGCTGGATCATGAGGGGGGTGACATGGTCAAATTTTTGCTCGAGATAAGATATGGATAGCTGTGTTCTAAATGGACTGTAATTTCCTCAATTCCTAAGTGGGAAAGTCAGCATATCTAGTCCAGTGATAACGGTACTTACAATAATTGTGGTTTGAGCCAAAGTAACAAAGAATGGGCAGAGGACCTGAAAGCACTGCGGAGCCCCAAATGAGGTTCTAACAACCTGTTGAACTTCGGCAGATAGTTGATAGAAAACAGGCGAGAGCAATAAGAATGCAAACATAATAAAAAAACTTGCTGTAACGATGGAGGGATTGTCCAAAATGTGAGAAAGACTGGGGATGAGGCCTCCGCCAGGGATCCATGTTACAGTGGATTTATTGGCATTGAGTTGAAGCATGTTAGAGTGGAGTCAAGTGGAAATTTCATGTAAACTAGCATCGATGTGTGTGAGGTTGGGCTGGTGGGTATATCCAATGAGGAGAATGTCATCTGCATAGAAGCAGAATGACAGGCCAGTCTGAATAAGGGGTGGCTAGAAGGCTCAACAGCAAGGGGGAAAGAGTGGAGCCTTGAGGCACCCTGCGAGCCAATGAATGAAAAGAAGAGACTGAATTACCAGTGGATGCTTGAAAAGAATGACCAGTAAGGTGAGAGGTGAACCCTGATGAAAAACATTACCACAGAGACTGATATTATAAAGACATGAAAGGAGGATATTGTAGTCTACAAGGTCAAAAGCTTCTGAGAGATGCTGAGTGCAATTTGGCCAGGACTAAGTGCATTATATAGCTTGCTATGGAGAGAGATGACAATTGTTTCTGCTCTATGGTGTTTATGAAATCCAGATTGACATGGAGTCAAAGAAGAGGTGTGATCTCACTGTGTATTTAACTGCTGATCTCAATAAAGAGAAAGTTGCAATAAAAAAATTAGCACAGTTTCTTTTAGTATTTTTGCAGTGTTCAATTTTACACCGGCTCAGGCTGGTGTGAAGATGCAATACGGGAGCAGAGGGTGGTCTGATTTGAAGCACAGCAGTTTACCTCAGATTATCCAAGATTCCTAATGGCTTGTGGGCTCCCAGACCCCACCTCATGACTCCATTACATCTGTCCCTGTGGCCCATGTAGGCCTCTAGACTGCCCCAAACTGTACCCCAAAGGGATCCCAAGTTGGTCACAATCCTGGACTCCAGAATCCCTTTTTCTCTGAAAGATGGGAGGCATAATCAATGTCCACTCACTTCTGCCTCTAACGCTGACCAGTTAAGGCTATGCAAGAGAAGCATTGCTTTATATGGTAGATTGATCCCTAGCAGCGCGTTTTCACATACCGATAGCAGTCAGGAACTATCATTTTGCAAAATATCATTACTGGAGACAGGAGTGACTGGGTGCTGCTCCTGTGTCCCAACTTTTAGTTAGGGCTTCTGGACTAGCTATAGGATCTCTTGTTGAGAGCTTCCCTGAATGCTGTACCCAGGCCAGTAGTGCCCCGATTCAGGCTGCTCAGACCAGGGGAATATGAACAAGGCATGTCCTGGATCAGATAGCCTGAAGAGGTCCAGGAAGTAGGAGGGAAGGGAGTAGAAGCATCAGAGTGTTTGAGAACTTTGGGGGGGGGGGGGGTGATTAGGAGCATCAAAAGGAAGGACTGGAGAATCAGAAGTAATTCAGGGTTCAATGGGGGTGGGGGAGGTGTTCAGGGCCTACTCGGCTACCCAGGCATTTTGGAGGTGGTGCAGATTCCAGGGTCCAGGGGTCTACTGGATCATCAGGGAAATTTTGGGATAGGGGTATCAGACAGGAGTCAGGAAGTCCAGCATTTCTTTTTTATTTCTCCATTCCTGTTGGTACATGAATCAATCCCCACTCATGTACCGAAAGGATGGGAGATATGTACTAAAAATGCAGCAGCTCTTTTATATCACCACAATGGTGTTCACGGTTCTTTTCTGACACTGCACATTTTTTAATGTAGTGATAATTTGCATGTCATTGATTTACTGCATCAGGAGTAAAAATTAGTCCAGCACATGTGTTAGAACACTGTGCGGAAGGTTAGCACAGTGTTCTAATGTAGCACTTACTGCATTGAGATCCTAGAAAAATCCCTACTGTACCCATGACCAGTGTAATCATTAGAAATCCAAAGAAAGCAACCAATGTATCTGAAAGGTGCAAAGGAACAAAAAGAACAGATACCCAGACCGGCAGAATCTTCAGGTTTGAAAAAAACTTTTCTTTATTACCCCTACGCGTTTCGGCCAATGGCCTTCCTCAGGGGGACACTATAGGGTGCCATACAGATCGTATTGGAGTGTGCATGATATATGCTCTCTATTTAACAGAAGCTCATAAGAACATAAGAACATAAGATATGCCATACTGGGTCAGACCAAGGTCCATCAAGCCCAGTATCCTGTTTCCAACAATGGCCAATCTAGGTCATACGTACCTAGCAGTTTCCCCAAAAGACACAAGTTCCGCAATGCTTGTACTGGGTCAAGCATTGATATCCTGGGTCCCTTCTTAATAATGGTTTATGGACCTTTCCTCCAGGAACTTATCCAAACCTTTTTTTTTTTTTTTTAACTTTTATTTTCATTTTGGAACATCGAAACAAAAGGACATACAGAATAGAAGACATGAACAAATAATATTATACAATCACGGACAGTAAACCCCCACCACCCCCTCCCCCCCTGCTTCTTCTCTGGGATACATAACAATCCAGTATCGGGTGTATATACACATTATTATCTTTCGAGATAATATAATTATCTGCAACATGATGAGTGTAGCTATACGGCTATATTGGAGCATCTGGCAATCTGAACATAGTCATTAAGCATCTGCCACTTAGACAAGTGAGAGCAGTCCTGAACCTGGAATGCCATCCGACGAGGTATCTGCTCATATGTACTATACAAGCAGACAGAATTCCACCATTCGGTAAAAGTTAGGCGGGAGCCATTCTTCCAATTTTTCGTGACTAAGCATACAGCCATACCCAACATAAAATCTAGGAGGAAGCGGCCTGTCCTGGGAAGAGAGGGGATCCCCGCCACAGAGCGGAGTCCCACAATCTTCCAAGAAAGGGGCTCCCGGAAGTGTAGGATACTTTGTATCCGGTCCCAAACCCGCCCCCAATATTGCTGTAGTGCTGGACATTCATAGATAACATGGGCGAAGGTACCCACCGCTGTATGGCATGACCAACATCGATAGCTTGTATTGACATTCCATTTGGCCATCTTCTCAGGAGTATAAAAGCATCTGTGGGCAAAATAGAAGAGCGTTTGAGTGACAGAGGCGGATCTAGAGACCCGCACCACTTTGCTCCAGACTATCTTCCATTGCTGGGGAGTTAAAGTGATGTGCAATTCGCGCTCCCATGCCTGCTGGGCCCTAGGGGTGTCCCTGCCTAGACTATGAGTGAGTATTTTATAAAAGTTAGATGCCACCCCTGGTAGACTCCCGATACAACGAATCACCTCTGACAGCCCTTCCACGCTAGTATCAGAGCGCGGAATGACCCGAGCGCCTTTAAGGCAATGTTGGAGCTGCACCCATTGAAAGTAATATTTCGCCGGTAGACCAAATTCCGTTTGTAAAGCATTAAAGGTTTTCCAGCGATCCCCAGCAAACAGCTGCTTAGGTGTCCAAATCCCCCTGGAGTACCAGGGTCTCCATGCTATCGTTTTTTTGTTAATTTGAAATCGAGAGTTATGCCATATCGGGAGATGGTCCGGGGGGCACGCCTGCGGACCCAGAGATTGAATGAGGGCATTAAAGGCCACTAGAGTGTCTACAACCATTGGTGAATGGCGGGAGTCTGAATGAGGGCACATTCCGGGGAAGTAGGCCAGCGGAACTGGTCCACTAAGCTCTTCTTCAATATCTAGCCACACTGGGCGGCCTGCTGCCGGGGTATCCAACCAACGGGCACCTTGCTTTAAGAGGAAGGCTTTATGATATTTGAGAAAATCTGGAAATCTAGCTCCTCCTCTCGCTTTATCAGATTGCAAGTGTTGTTTAGCTATCCTGGGTGTTTTACCCTGCCATAAATAACGGATAAGAAGGCCTTCTATATCTTTGTAGATGTGTCAGGGCAGTAAACATGGTAGCATTTCGAGAATGTAGTTCACTTTAGGAACTATCATCATTTTCACTGTTTCCAAGCGGCCCCACCATGTAAGGGTTAGTGGAGACCACCGATTGGTAAGTTCACGGACTTTGGAGATTATCGCCTTGGCGTTGAAACTAATAGTGTCCTCTAAAGGATAGCAATAATAGACCCCGAGATATTTCACCATACTATGCTGCCAGAGAAAGGGAAAGGCTTGCATGTCGGCCGCATGTACCCGGTGGTTAAGTGGGAAAGCAACCGATTTGGTCCAGTTGATCTTATAGCCCGAGAGCTGCGAATACCTATCAAGTAATTCTAAGACTACTGGGACCGAGTCCAAAGTTATAAAAAGCATAAGATCATCTGCATAAGCGGAGAGTTTGATCTCTCTGTGTCTAAAGGGGGCACCTTGGATGTCTGCGGACTGCCTAAGTAACAGGGCTAGAGGTTCGAGCGCTAAGTCAAAGAGCAGAGGAGATAGGGGGCACCCTTGGCGTGTACCTCTTTGAAGGCTGAATGGCTGAGATTTGATAGCATTCACACATATACTGGCTGTGGGTTCGGCATACATGACTTGAAGAAACCGGAGAAAGCCCTCCCCAAAGCCGTACCAACGGAGAACAGCAAATAAGAAGGGCCATTCTAGACGGTCGAAGGCTTTCTCGGCGTCTAGGGAGAGGCCAACTAGTGGTAGATCTAGGCTTGCAACATTAGTCAAAACATGACATAAAGTCCTAGCGTTGTCGGCAGTGGATCTTCCGGGTATAAAACCACATTGATCAGGGTGGATTAGTGTAGACATTTGGTCAGATAGTTGAGAGGCTAAGATAGTCGCAAAAATTTTATAGTCTGCGTTAAGAAGGGAGATTGGGCGGTAGTTAGCTGTTAACAGCGGATCCCTCCCTTCTTTTTCAAATACTACCACATTCGCCACCGAAAAGGATCCCAAGCAAGATGTGTTTTCAGCCAGAGCAGTGAAATAGAGTTTTAGGTGGGGGGCTAGATCAGCACTGAACGTTTTATAAAATTCGGCCGGAAGACCGTCAGGGCCTGCGGCGCGTCCCGAGGCCACACGTTTAAGGGCAGAGTGAATTTCATTAGTAGAGAAGGGTTTATCCATCGCAACCCTATCCTCTTCAGAGAGGGTCGGCCGTTGGGTTCCGGATAATAATCGCTCAAAAGCCTCTGACGTGAAGTCACATTCTGATTTATAAAGACGAGTATAAAAATCCCGGAAGAGCTCTACTATCTCTGTATTATTTGTCACTATGTCCCCTCCTACCGGGTTTCGGAGAGCCGCTACCCGTTTGGCTTCTTTTTGACCTTTCAAGGCATTAGCTAAGAGTCTACCAGCACGGTTGCTTTCCCGATAGTACATCCCTTGCTGCGATGCGATATTTTTAGAAGCTGCAGCAGACAGGATTGAGTTATATTGAAAGCGTAGGCGTTGCAGTCGTAACAACACACAAGGATCAGTGCGGGAAGTAAGAACCCGTTCCCCAGCTTTAATTTGTTGCTCTAATATTAATAACTGTTGCTTACGCTGTTTCCCCAAGCGAATTTGATAGCTAGTAATGGTTGCACGAATGGCAGCTTTAAAGCCCTCCCACCAAGCCCAGCCCATGGTATCATGTGGTAAGTTAAAATGGAAATAGTCCTGAATGGCGGCCCGGATGTCTAACTGAAACTCTTGTTGCTCTAGCAGGGTCCTATCAAAAAACCAATTTCCCGGATTCCCACTGGGTAGGTTAGCGTGCAACTGGAAGGAAATGGCAGCATGGTCTGAGATATGTAATGGGTGAATCATCGCTGTGTCTACCTGAGATACCAGCACTTTAGATATTAGGAAAAAATCTATTCTGGACTGTGATAGATGGGGGGAAGAATAGAAAGTAAATTCCAGTTCAGCAGGATGCAACAATCTCCAAAGATCCACTAAAG
This sequence comes from Ichthyophis bannanicus, assembly GCA_033557465.1. Classification (NCBI taxonomy): domain Eukaryota; kingdom Metazoa; phylum Chordata; class Amphibia; order Gymnophiona; family Ichthyophiidae; genus Ichthyophis; species Ichthyophis bannanicus. Next base: position 66,779,969 of record CM066040.1, read on the forward strand.
CGAGATCTTTGATCAAGGAGGTGAGTGTGAGGGAGCTCTTGGGCAGGCCACTCGTTCTAGGCGGTTGCCTGTCTATCAGAGGATCGACGACTTGATTAAAGTCGCCACCTATTATCAGGGAGGTGCTAGCAGAGGCCTGCGCAACCTGAGCAATGGTAGCAAAAAAGGCAGGATTATCCACATTGGGGGCATATATACATATACATGTTAGTTCAAGGTGTCCAATTTTAAGATGGACGCGGGACCATCTGCCCTCCGTGTCAGAGCTGGTGGCAACAATGGTGACAGGCAAGGATTTCCTCACCAGAATAGCTACCCCACATTTCTTAGAAACAGCCGGAGAGTAGGCAGCTACCATGTAAGGTTTAATATTGAGTTTCAGAGTTTCGGTAGAATTTAAGTGCGTTTCCTGAAGAAAAAACCAGATCCGCCTTTTCATGACTCAAATAACTAAGGATTTTCTTTCTTTTAATCGGGTTGTTGATTCCCTTTACGTTCAATGAAAAAACCTTACATAGGGCCATAAGACATTGTCATACATTTGAAGTAAAAGCGCAGGCGAGTATGGAATATATACCACATCTGCACATCTATTTCATACACATCAATTAAGATACCAGATACACCCCATATGAGAAAACAAGCACCGAAGTGCCCCAGAGAAGAAGCATAACCCCAAATATAAATGGCGACCATATGTCTGCGGGAGGAGGCCCAAGAGAGTGCGATTGTAATATTCGAACCCTTCTGTTATTATAGTCTCTGATCTCCACCGAAGTAGCTGTGGGCATGATAGAGCAGGGCCATCAAGGCTAGTGAAAGCCAAGGCTGTGAATTGCCAAGGCAGTCTCTAAGGTAGAGAGCGTCCGAAAACAATATGGTGGGTTTTACCAATATAAGGTCAATTAGCTAAGTGTTCCTTGGATCAACGCATCTGATCTGCCTCTTTGGACTCCAAAAATTCCGCAAGTAATTCAGGATCATCAAATGTTTTGGTCTGGTTGTGCAGCGTTACCCTAAGTTTAGCCAGGTACATCAGGCCATAGCGAGCTTGCAGTTGTTGTAGCCTCGGTCGAAATTCCAGGAATCGCTTTCTACGATCAACCGTGGGCTTAGCCAAATCAGGAAAGAAGGATATCCGGTGGCCCTCAAACTCGATGGGGCCTTTTGCGCGAGCGGCGTTCAGAGTTTGCTCAACATGTTGGTATCTTAAGAGCCGAAAGATAATAGGCCGCGGGGTCTTCCGATTGAGCGCCATATTTGAGGGCACTCGATGAGCCCAGTCAATCTCCAGGTCTTTAGCAAATGTGATCCGAAGTAGGGAAGGAAGCGCCTTACAAAGAAACTCCTTCATGTCCCCAGACTCAGCTCCCTCCGGTATGCCCACGAGCCGTATGTTATTGCGGCGGGCCCGATTGTTGCCATCTTCCACTTCTTTCTGAAGGGCCCGTATCTGGCGCTCTACTTTGTCAAGTTTCGCCAACCGGACCGTGTGTGAGTCCAGTATACCTTTTGTCTTGTCGTAGGGAAAGCCCTTCAAGTTTGCTTTGCAGCATGCCGAAATCTTCACGCAGCGCTCGGAGTGACTCCCCGTTGGATTGCACAAGGTCTTTTACCCCTCGTATTTCAGTGAGGATCTCCTGCTGCATCTCGGGACCTTCCCGAGGTGCAGGCTGCTTCTGCGGAGACGGGGGCTCGGTTTTGGAGCGTTTACCATGGGAATTCGTTGGGGTCCCGAAATCTAGACGTGCTGGTTTGGTCCCCGCCATCACCCCAAGGTACCCCGGTAGAGTCAAAGCAATATTCAGAATTAAAACGGTTCAAAATTCAGGAGTCTTGGTAGGCCTCTCGGGAGCCTCAGCGCTATGCGACTATCCCGCTGGACATCAGGCTCCGCCCCCCATCCAAACCTTTTTTAAACCCAGCTACACTAACAGCCTTTACTACATCCTCCGGTAATAAATTCCAGAGTTTGATTACACGTTGAGTGAAAAAATATTTTCTTTTATTAGTCTTAAATAGTTTACCCTGTAGCTTCATTGCATGTCCCCTAGTCTTTCTATATTCTGATAACGTAAACAGTCGATCTACGTTTACCCGTTCCACTCCATTCATTAATTTATAGACTTCTATCATATCTCCCCTCAGCCGTCTGTTTTCCAGGTTAAAGAGCCCTAACCTTTTTAGCCTTTCTTCATAGGAGTATCCTTCCATCTCCTTTACCATTTTGGTGGCTCTTCTCTGAACCTTTTCTAATAATGCTATATCCTTTTTAAGATACGGCGACCAGAATTGCACACAATATTCAAGGTGCGGTCTCACTATGGAACGATATAGAGGCATAATAATATCTTTTGTTTTATTTTCCATTCCTTTCCTTATGATACCTAGCATTCTATTTGCTCTCTTGGCTGCCGCTGCACACTGGGCCGAGGGTTTTAACATGTTATCCACAATGACGCCTAAATCTTTTTCCTGGGTGGTGGTTCCTAATGTGGAACCTGGTATCGTGTAACCATAGTTTGGGTTGTTCTTCCCTAGGTGCATAACTTTGCTCTATACATATACATAAAAGGTTTGCACCCTATAGTGTCCCCCTGAGGAAGGACATTGGCTGAAATGTGTAGGGGTAATAAAGAAAAGGTTTCTTCAAACCTGAAGATTCTGCCGGTCTGGGTATCTGTTCTTTTTGTTCCAGTGTAATCATTAGGCCAGATTAGGCAATTACCTCAAAAGCTGCTGCCCTATAGGCCGCAAAAAGCAGCAACAGCAGCATTATTTAAATGATAGATCTTTATCTTTATTAAAACAGTTGATAGACCGCCCATTGGGAGCCATCTGGGTGGTTTACAACAACAATAATATATATATAAGAAAAGCCAGAAACAGAAAAGGAACTACAATACCAGACAGGAAAGTGCACACCCGTACAGGACTAAAGAGAAATAGTTGATTGCACCAGGCAACTTTGAAGTCCTCAACATGATTTACCCCTTAACTACAAAGCAAAACAGGCCTCTTCCTGACTTGGACTAGCAGAATCGACTGACTGCCTACACATACTCAATGGTCATTTACATGGGTTATACCAACTTTCGTATCATGTGCTTGCAATTCCTTCTGTCAATTTATAATTCACATTTAAGCAAAAGGATACTTCTGAGGTTAACTGCATTACTTGCATAGACTCAGTTTTAGCTGCAGTTGAAGCATAACAGGTTACAAGCCACACATTCTAACATGCATTCATGCACAAACAAGATATTGATAACTCAAGAGCAATTTCCTCAAGAACAATTAAAAATAACTCCCGGCTGAGTTCCCTTTCTAGTAACAGGAAATTTGGAGAGTGTTTTAGTTTAATTACAAACAGATAATGTCTTTAAAAGCATTGCACAAAGCAGAGCAAGACAAAACTCCTCCAACAGAGGTGAAGATGGGGGGATACAGAATGAAGAAGTTCGACAGAAGTCACCAGAGCCTGCAAAATCAACACTCCAAATCCTCCAGCCATTGAATGGAAGAACCAGTATGCAACCCTGGAAGTGGAGGAGGTGAAAGCATCCCAGGAAAGGGAAGAACCAGAGTTGCAGAATCAGTGACCATAAGGAAGCAAGGGGCAATGGTGGTTGGTGAATCTCTTCTGAGGGGTACTGAGACGTCTCAGCAAACTCTGTCTGGTGCATAAATGCCTGTAGCATGGGAAATACTGTAAGATCCCAGATGGAGGTTTTAATGGAAGAGGCTGACTTGGATTTAGTAGCAGTTACAGAGACATGGCTCAAGGACAACCATGACTTGGATATAACTATACCAGGCTATACTTTACTCAGGGAGAAGGGGAGATGGAGTGACACTATGTAAAAAAATATTATTAAAGCTATAGAATCACAGGACTTAAAAGGAAGAGAGGAGACACTGTGGGTTAAACTAGAAAGAGGGAAAGGGAAATCCATTTGCACTGGAGTGATAATCAGATCGCCCTCACAGGAAGAAGGAGGATGACAGCATACGCAGCATTGCCATGAAAGGAGAAGTGCTACTAAAAGGTGATTTCAATATGCCGGATGTTGATTGATACATCCTTGCTGCAGTGTCATCTAGAAGAGAGAAGATCTTGGATTCTCTACAGGGAAAACTATTCCGGCAACTGGTTATAGAACCCACATGTGAAGGGGCCAAACTGGCCCTGGTGCTTACCAATGGGGAAAGTGTTTCTGATGTTATAGTGGGAGAACATCTTGCATCCAGTGATCATCAGATGGTGTGGTTCAGTATTAAGGCGTTCCAGTAAGTCTCAAAAAATCCATTCAAAAGCAAGAATCTTAGACTATAGAAAAACTAACTTTGCCAAGATGGGACATTACCACAAGGAGTCATTAGAGGGATGGGAATAGCTGAGGGATGTAGAAAAACAGTGGGCAAAACTGAAAGGAGATATTTTAAGGGCAACAATCCTTTTTGTTAGAAAGTTAAATGCATATCAAAGGAAAAGGAGGCCTCTATGGTTCTCGAAAGAAGTAGCTGAAAAGATGAAGAAAAAGACGGAGGTCTTCATGAAATACAAGAGATCACAGAGAGAGGAAGACAGCATCTATATTTGGAAAAACAGAGAAGCTAGCAAAGTAGTCAAGAAAGCAAAGATACAAAAAGAAGAATTAACCAATGCAATAAAATGGGGAAATAAGACATTATTCAGATATGTTAGCGAGATGAGGACGTGCAAAAGTGGTATTGTCAGAATTAAGGGTGGAGGAATATGTAGAAACTGATGAGGATAAAGTGGAATTGCTTAACACATATTTCTGTTCTGTGTTCACAGATAAAGGGAGTCAGAAAACACTCACAAACAGAAACATAAGTGAAGAGCTTGAATGATTTTCAGAAGACTGCATTCATGAGGAGCTAGCTAAACAAAGGGTAAATAAAACAATGGGATTGGATGGGATACATACGAGAATATTGAAGGAATTTGGGGGCAGTCTAGCAGCTCCATTGACCGACCTTTTCATGCTTCTTTAGAGTCAAGAGTGGTCCCAGAGGACTGGAGAAAGGCACATGTGGTCCCTTTCCACAAAGGTGGAAGGAAGGATGAGGTTGAAAACGACAGGCCAGCTGGTCTAACCTCTGTGGTGAGTAGATTATTGGAAACACTACTAAAAGAATAAAAATGTTTCTGCAGTCCAGTAGATTGCAGAATCTGAGGCAGCATGGGTTTACCAGAGGTATTTCTTGTCAGACAAATCTGATTGATTTCTTTGACTGGATGATCAGGGAGTTGGACTGAGGAAGAGTCCTAGATGTGGTATACTTAGATTTCAGTAAAGCCTTCAACACCATTCCACACAGGTGACTTATAAACACACTGAGCACCCTAAGGATGCTCAGGGATGTTACTGACTGGGTTAGAAATTGGTTGAGTGGGAAGTGGCAAAGGGTACAGGCAGGGCCGGATTTACCTTGACTGAGGCCCTATGCCAACAAAAATTGTGGGCCCCCAGCAGGGGCGGCCCAAGGGGGGTGCGGGGCCTCATTTGCATTAGGGACCTCATTTGCATAAATATTTGCATAATGTTACCATATACTAACTTTTAGTAAACGTGCCTCTTAATGAGTGTATGGATAAAGAAAGACTAAAAGATTTCTACATTACTATAATCCAGTGCCAACTGCCAGACACATTAGGAACTACTACAAACACTGCCCATTTAGAACCCATAGCAAACCCGCCGTATCCTAAGAGCACTACCAGGACTCACAAAGCACCATACTCTACCAATCAAAAGGCAACACTGCAAATATTAAACCAATACATTTCAGAGAATAACATTACATGACCTACTGGGGAAAGAGAACAAGTGGCACTGTCAAATAGGAATTATATAAACAGAACACCTCAGCTCAGTTACACATGCACAACATAGACCGTCACCAAACAAGGAATCACAATTTAGAAACAGGAAGACAATAATTAAACTGGGAATCCCAAAAGCCAAACTTGGAATGTACAACACTGTAGAAATAAAACTATACATTAATTTGCTCTTGTACTAAACAAAGTGCAGACGTTAATGATGCACATTTACCAGAGCTGACATATTCCAATTAATAAATTCAAAATAAAGAGATATTTTTCTACCTTTTGTGCATTTTTTTCAGCTGCAATTGCTCCAGCCACTTTCTTCTGGTTTCTTCGTGTCTTCTGCTAACTCTCCATCGTCTGCTGTCCATTTGTCCTTTCTTGTCTCTTCTAGTTTTTTTCCATTCTCTCTCTACATCTGCTTTAACATACTAATCTTTCTCCTTTTGCTCTTTCCTCATTCCTATTTCATCCACTCAAATTTTACCCCTCCATCCTCAATCCCCACTTACTCTCCCAATACCCGGCCAATTGTAGATTTTTTATCCCTCCCACACAAAATATTTTTCCCTTCTCCATTTTACTCTTCCAGCCCCATCCCATTCTAATCCTCCCCCAACATCAGCTCCCTTCTAGTTCCAGCCTCACCCAGCATCCATTCCCTTCTAGTTCCTGCATCAGCCCATTTCCAGTCCTAGCCACCCGTCAGCCCATTTCCAGTCCTAGCAACCCCCCAACCCAATACCAGTCCTAGCCCCCCCATCAACCCACTTACAGTCCTAACCCCCCATCACCCCATTTTCAGTTTAAGCCCCCCCTATAACCCATTACCAGTCCTAACCCCCCATTAGCCAACTTCCAGTCCTAACCCCATCAACCCATTTCCAGTCAGCCCCCCATAGCCCATTGCCAGTTCTAACCCCCCCATCAGCCCACAGCCCATTACCAGTCCTAACCCCATCAGCCCACCTCCAGTCTTAACCCCCCCAGCCCATTTCCAGTCCTAGCCCCCCCATAGCCCATTACCAGACAGCCCCCATCAGCCCACAGCCCATTACCAGTCCTACCCCCCCAGCCCATTACCAGTTCTAAACCCCCCCAAAAGCCCACAGCCCATTACCAGTCCTAACCCCATCAGCCCACCTCCAGCCGTAACCCCCCCAGCCCATTTCCAGTCCCAGCACCCCCCAATAGCCCATTACCAGTCCCCCCCCCCCCCCCACCCGCCTAAAGTAAAATTTAATTTAAAAAAAAAAACGCTGGCTGCCGCCGCGGCAGCATGGACTGTTCCCGCGGGGCCCCCTCTGCTGCCGCGGCAGCATGGATTGTCCCGCGGGGCTCCCTATGCCCGGCTGAATCCCCTCTCTCCCTGCCGGCTGTAGTTTAAATTTCATAGTCACTCAGGGCCTAGCATCAGCAAAGTACTTTTAGTTTCAAATTAAAACACAGAAGAGAGCTTTCTGGTTAAATTTAGAATCCAGCAGAGAGCTTGTAGTTTAAATTTCATAATAGGTTAGAGCCTAGTAGCAGCAAAGAGCTATAATTTAAATCAAATCAGAATATAGTTTTCCTCAGCAGCACAGGACAAGGTACTGTGTAGCAGCCCTTTTTTAATAAGTGTTATAAGGGGTGGGTCACATGGGCCCTGGCCCCACCAAAAATGTGGCATAGCAGGTAGCAGACTGCCCATGGGGAATCCTATCCCTTGTGGGCAGAATTCAAAGGGAAGCCACAATTGTGGCAAAGACCCTTCCTGTCTGCCCATGGCAGATTGGATCCCCTCAGACAGAACAGGAAGGGTCTCTGCCTGCAGGGTGGAGCTTGGACCCCTCTCAAAGTAAAAAAAAAGTCTTCTGCCACTCCTGCAGAAAGGAATTTTTCACATGAGCTAAGGATGTGCAAAGTCTCAAGCAGACAGCACATTAAAATCGATGGTAAAGAGGCAACTAACTCTTCAAAGCAAATGCAGAAAAGTGCACCGAAGACGAGAAGTGTGAGCTCACTAGGATTTTAATGCAAAGTCTGAGGAGGCGTGAACCTTTAGGTCTGCAGTCAGCAATGGTGACAAATCCGCAAATACACTCACACAGGGAACCAAATGTCACTTAACAATATATAAACAATAAATTGGACCCTCTAAATTAGATTAATCTATAAAGATACTTTATAAGAAAAAAACCCTTGAATTTATTTTTAATCTTACCTGCAGACTTTGAGTGGCACATTGCATACACCTTGCTTTGGTGGGAGTGACTTCAGACAGCTCTTAAGCTGAGTATTGGTATTATATCTCCAAGCAGTGTTTGAGAAACATTTTGCATTGCTGTCACTGTGGTATGCCTTCTCGATTTTGGGACTGTAATTGTGATTTATAATCTCTTGGCTGCAAGACAAGGAGCAATAATGTCTATAAATTAGTGGCAGATACATCTGTAGTGTCATTAAGTCCATAGTTGAGCTCCAGCAGTTCAATGAGTTTAAATAATATATTTTTTTTATTTGTAGTGCCATCAAGTCAGTGTTGACTCATAGTGACCCAGCTATCTCTGGGGTTTCTTGGCAATGTATCACTGGAAGTAGATTGCCAGTCTTTTCTTCCAAGGCAATGGAGGATGAAGTGACTTGCCCAAAGTCACAAGGAGTGCCAGTGGGAGTCAAACCCTTGATTTTCTGGGAACTAAGCAGTTGCTCTAACCACTAGGCTACTCCTCCACTAACTTGTATAAAAACATTTTTAAAGATGTTTTTTCTTATAAAGTATCTTCTTAGATGAAGGTGATTTAGAGGGTCTAACTTATTTTTTTATATATTGTCAGCGGTAGCAAGGAATTTATATCTGTTTCTTCTCTACTTGAATGTACAGCACCCAGACATTTCTTTCTGGCTTTGTTGAAGGGAGTGGTGGAAAGAAATGGTGGTGGAAGTGTGCTTGAACAATGCTATGTGCATGTGCTGAAAAATGCAAATAAAAGTCTGTTATTCTTCACATAATAATTATGCACCAGAGAGGATTTCAGCCCATGCACACAAGTGCCAGGTTTATATGTATTTATTTTAGTGCCATCAAATCAGCACTGACTCTTTGAAACCTGGCTATCTCTATTTTCCTGGCCATTTACCACCAGAAGATTGCCAGGCTTTTTCTTACAAGACAATGGAGAATAAGGTGACTTGCCCAAGGCCACAATGGGTACCAGTGGGAATCAAACCATTGAGCTTGTACATACCAGGCAGTTGCTCTAACCACTAGGCTACTCCTGCACACCTGCATGAGTGGGCATAAGATAGCATAAATCTTTCTCAGCCGGGATGCTCTTCCACTAAAAAAAATATGGAATTGTAACCAAGTGGGTCAGGTGTTGATTGGGCACTCTCCAGATTGAATGCTTAGACTGGATTTCACAAAGGTAAAATTATATATTTTTTTATTTTTGTTAATGATGGTCAACAACAAGAATTAAAGAAATAAATTATATTATTACTGTTCTCTCAAGTTATTCTCTTCATAACATCAGATGATGAAATATTTTCTTTTGAGGTATCGAGAATCAATTCAACAAATATTTTCTTTATAGCACGTAAACATTCAACCTTTGCAAAACAATTTTCTCTGTTTTTTATAGCTCCCTACTGACAATGTTTTATGGTAACAGAGACCATTTACATCTGAAACATTACTATTCAGTGTTACAGTTTTGATTAAGTTACTTTGTTACTTAAATACTTTGTTTCCCAAAAGCATTGATACTTTTGTTATTCTTTTCCTCAATAGGAATCCAAGACTGCTTGCCTCCTTCAGCATTAGATAAGTAAATACAGGGATCTGTTTACTGCGTGGCATGGGCAAAAATACCAGCGTGCTAGGTGCAAATCCTGTGTGGTAAAAGCCAGGGGCATGCCCAGATCTACTCTGCCTTTTCCACACAGGGCAGACACTTACTGCACGGACCCATGTTCTGTGCCCAGGCAGGGAAAGCAGGGCCCAGGATGGAAGAGCAAGCAGCTGCTGCTGCTATGTACTCCCCTCTGCAGCTGCTGCTGCTATGTACTCCCCTCTGCAGCTGCTGCTGCAATGCACTCCCCTCTGCAGCTGCTGCTGCTATGTACTCCCCTCTGCAGCTGCTGCTGCTATGTACTCCCCTCTGCAGCTGCTGCTGCTGCTATGTACTCTCCTCTGCAGCTGCTGCTGCTGCTATGTACTCCCCTCTGCAGCTGCTGCTGCTGCTGCTGCTATGTACTCCCCTCTGCAGCTGCTGCTGCTATGTACTCCCCTCTGCAGCTGCTGCTGCTGCTATGTACTCCCCTCTGCAGCTGCTGCTGCTGCTATGTACTCCCCTCTGCAGCTGCTGCTGCTATGTACTCCCCTCTGCAGCTGCTGCTGCTATGTACTCCCCTCTGCAGCTGCTGCTGCTGCTATGTACTCCCCTCTGCAGCTGCTGCTGCTATGTACTCCCCTCTGCAGCTGCTGCTGCTATATACTCCCCTCTGCAGCTGATGCATCCCACAAATACATAGGATACACCCCTCTCAAAGGAAGGCTGAACCGCCAAGATGACACCCCCCCCCCCCCATTGAGGACACCTCCCCTGTCAATCCTGCTTTCAACTTCACAAAGCCCCCCTATCACAGACAGTACCGGTTTTCCCTCAACCCTCCCCTATACTCCAGACCCCGAAGGCCATGATCCACATTTTCAGCTTTATCTCATAGTAGAAACGTTAATCCCTCTAAGTCCAAAACTATGTGAGTTACTCACTATCCCTCTTCCACAAAGGTAGACACTGTAATTCCCTTATCGGATGACCTAATGATTCATCATTCTCATTTCAGTGTCATATCTCTTCAGTCATTAAATCTTCAGATTTTTTCTTGAGGAAAAGGTTTTTTTTCAATTAAGCATTACTCAGAGCAGAGTGGCCTAGTGGTTAGAGCACAGGCTAGATAACCAAAAGAACAGAGCTCAATTCCCTTGTGGTATGGAATAAATTGCTTAATTCTCCATTGTCTCAGAAGAAAGGACTGCCAATCTACTTCTGGTCAAACTGCCAAGAAAACCCAGGAGCTGCTGGTTTACCAGGAATCAGCATGGACTTGAAAGCACGCATTGCATTGCAATCCTTACCATATTACACAGTCTTAGTTAACGTAATCATATTGATTACTGTAATTTGCATAATTGTGATTTACCAGAGTCTACATTAAATTGATTGTGATTAGTGCAAATCACATCTGCTAGACTATTGACAGATACTGGTAGATATGATCATATTTCTCATTTTTTTGAGGAAATCAAATTGGTTCCTCCTAAAATATCACATTCAGTATAAAGTTTGTACCATAATTCATATGGAGAGGAATGGCTAGCAGAAAAAAGGAGGTGATAGTGCCTCTGTATAAGTCTTTGGTGCGACCTCATTTGGAGTATAATGTGCAATTCTGGAGACCCCACCTTCAAAAGGATATAAACAGGATGGAGTCAGTACAGAGGGTGGCTACTAAAATGGTTAGCAGTCTTCATTATAAAGCATATGAGGACAGACTTAAGGATCTTAATATGTATACCTTAGAGGAAAGGCAGGATACAGGTGATATGATTGAGATGTTTAAATACCTCCATGGTATAAATGTACAGGGGGAGAGCCTCTTTCAATTGAAAGCAAGTTCTGCTACTAGGGGACATCAGATGAGGGTGAAGATTCAGGAGTGATATGCGGAAATATTTCTTTACGGAAAGAGTGGTGGATCTGTGGAATAGTCTCCCAGCAGAGGTGTTAGAGCTGAGGACAGTATCTGAATTAAAAAAAGCATGGGACAAACACAGAGGAAAAAAAGGGGACTGTTGTAGTTGTTGATATGGAAAGACAGACTAGACAGGCCATGTGGTCTTTGTCTGTCATCATATGTCTATGTTTCTATAAAGTTCTACATACCAATATTCCTCAATACCTCTCTTCTGTCATCATTCCCATCTCTGGTTCAAGACCACTTCAAATAAAAAAACTCTACCCCCTCCCCTCCACTCCTCCTCTGCCTCCCCCTCGGGTATACGGAGGGCTCCCTGATGGTCCATTTATAGCACCTGCTTTGCTCCTGTCAGTATTCAAAATGTTGAGGGTCTCATGGTACTGAACCCTAGTGGTAGAAATGTAGAAACATGATGGCAGAAAAAGACCATATGGCCTATCCAGTCTGCTCTTCCATACCAACTACCATAGTCCCTGGTTGTTTTCCTTTAGAGATCTTCTATGTTTCTTCCATGAATTCTTGAATTTAGATGCAGTCCTTGTCTCTACTACCTGCAAGAGGATTGTGGAAAATTGCAAGAGGATCTTGATAAATTGGAAGACTGGGCATCCAAATGGCAGATGAAATTTAATATGGACAAGTGCAAGGTTATGCACCTAGGAAAGAACAACCCAAACTATGGTTACACGATGCAAGGTTCCACATTAGGAACTGCCACCCAGGTAAAAGATTTAGGCGTCATCACGGATAACATGTTAAAACCCTCCGCCCAGTGTGCAGTGGCGCCAAGAGAGAAAATAGAATGCTAGGTATCATAAGGAAAGGAATGGAAAATAAAACAAAAGATATTATAATGCCTTTATATCATTCCATGGGGAGACTGCACCTTGAATATTGTGTGCAATTCTGGTTGCCGTATCTTAAAAAGGATATAGCATTATTAGAAAAGGTACAGAGAAGAGCCACCCAAATGGTAAAGGGGATGAAGAGAGGCTAAAAAGGTTAGGGCTCTTCAACGTGGAAAAGAGATGGCTGAGGGGAGATATGATAGAGGTCTATAAATTAATGAATGGAGTGGAACGGGTAAATGTAGATCAATTGTTTACATTATCAAAATATAGAAAGACTAGGGGACATGCAATGAAGCTACAGGGTATACTATTTAAGACAAATAAGAGAAAATATTTTTTCACTCAACGTGTAATGAAACTCTGGAATTTGTTACCGGAGGATGTAGTAAAGGCTGTTAGTGTAGATGGGTTTAAAACAGGTTTGGACAAGTTCCTGGAGGAAAGGTCCATTAACCATTATTAAGAAGGGACCCAGGATATCAATGCTTGACCCACTACAAGCACTGTGGAACCTGTGTCTTTTGGGGAAACTGCTAGGTACGTATGATGTAGATTGGCCACTGTTGGAAAGAGGATACTGGGCTTGATGGACCTTGGTCTGACCCAGTATGGCACATCTTATGCTTTTATGTAAGCTTTTCCAGATACTGATGTTTGTCTTCCTCTTTCTGCTATCTGTTGTATTTTATGAAGGCCACACTCTTTTTCTTCACCTTTCAGATATTTCCTCAGAGAACCACAGTGGCCTCCTTTTCCTTTTATTTACTTTCCTAATAAAAAGGTTTGTTGCCCTTAAAATATCCCCTTTCAGTTTTGCCCATTGCTTTGCTACATTCCCCGGCTGTTCCCATCCCAGTGGTGGTAACACATGCAGGGCAGTCAGTGGGCAAAGGAGCTGGAGATTATACAGATAGTGGTAATTTTCAGTCACTACCTAGATAAATTTGTGGATAAATTTAGAACAGCAGCAGGCAGTCCTAACTGTATCCACAAAGGCTATCCAGATAGCAGCTGAATATCACCATTAAGTGAATAGGGCCATCACCGACTGCAAGCAGCAGATATTCAGTGGAAAATGCCCCTGAATATCTAGTATAATTTACCCTCAGCAGACGGCAATTAAAGAAGTCACTGACCACTGCAGGCTGCACACAAAATGCATACAAATTCCTTTTATGGGCGTATACGTAAGCATTAATGCACATACAATCAATCTGCAGGCTTAAACAAACATACCGCAAGACTACACTACCTGTATAGAAATGATGAAGTGAAACTAACTGAAAAAAATGTCCAAAACCTGAGAACATATCATTTTTAATAAACACTAATCATTTTTTTTTTTAGCTGTTAACATGCCTAATAGCTCCATATTTTCTGCACAACTTTCAGGATTATGTACACCTCTATCATATTTCCTCAAAATCATGCCTATGCAAGTTGAATCAGCTCATCTCAGCTTTAGGAACTGTAACATCTTTACAGACAGATCAATATTGAACAAGGAACCAGAGTTACTGGCATCTGCTACCATCTCAGTACATGCTAATACCATTCATGCATGTTTTATCACAGGTCCTGTTTTATGCAATGGGACCTAGTTACTATTAATCCATGCTAAAGCAGTAACACATGTGAGTAACTCTAGCCATAAACCTACTACATATTCAACATGAAATCAAGTTTTAGAATGTACTAGTACAGTATCTCTCACTGGGCAAGATGAGGAGCATGTCCTGACATGCTGACCAGTGACTTATATAAAATGAAAAAGTTGATTATGATAATACAAAATACCATGATAAATACAGCATTCTGCTTTTGCAGCTTGTCGTGCTGTGAGGGCTTGTGTGCATCAGTGATGCTGAGAGCTAAACTATTGGTAGTTTAACTACTGGCAGGGTCTCCCAAGATGGATAGGTCTCAGCTGAGGTGCCAAACCAAGACAAACCACCCATCTGGGCAGCAGCAGAATGGGATAGTGTTGACGGCGGAGGATCACATTTCTGTGACAACGGCAACAACACCAAACTTAAACTGCACGGAAGGAAGGCCTGGCAATCTACTTCTGTATCTTGCCATGAAAACCCAATGGATAGTTACAACAAAACAAATTGTGCAATGGTGCTGGAAGATGAGAGTCCCAGGTCAGAAAGCACTCAACTAGCTACTGGGGAAGAGCTGAAGACTTTTCAGAGTAAAGCCAGCATTTATGATGTGGTTGGATCAAAGCCCTCGGGAAGTCTTACTGCTGATGTAGCTGCACATGAAATGAGAGTCAGAAGCTGTAAAGATGTCTTACACATTGGAACATGGAACGTACAAAGCATGAACCAAGGGAAGTTGGAGGTGGTCAAGAATGAAATGGAACGTGTACAACTTGATCTGTTGGGTGTCAGCGAACTGAAATGGACTGGCATCGGGCACTTTGCATCAGATGATCACATGTTCTACTATGCTGGAAATGAAAGACAAAGAAGAAATGCTGCTGCATTTATAATAAAGAAGAAACTTGCAAGAACTGTAATGAAATACAATGCAGTCAGCGAACGTTTAATCTCTATTCGTCTACGAGGAATGCCTATCAACACAACTATAATTCAACTATATGCCCCAACAACAGCTGCAGAAGAGAATGAAATTGAAGAGTTCTATGAACAAGTACAAGCTGAAATTGACAGAACATGCAAACAGGATATCCTGATAGTCATGGGTGACTGGAACGCAAATGTTGGCAACAAAGAAAGCGGAAAAGTACTTGGAAAATATAGACTTGGCAACAGAAATGAAGCTGGAGAAAGACTCATAAAATTCTGCAAGACCAATGATCTATTCATCTCAAACACCTTCTTCCAGCAACACAAGCGGCGACTGTACACATGGACTTCACCCAATGGATTGTATAAAAATAAAATTGACTACATCTGTAGAAGTCAATGATGGAAAAGCTCTATAACATCAACAAAGATAAAACCTGGAGCTGACTGTGGTACAGATCATCAACTACTAATATGCAAATTCAAGCTAAAGTTGAAAAAGAGCAAACCACTCATGAATGCAGCAAAATATGACCTTGAGAATATACTACTGGACTTTAAAGACTGCCTGCAAAATCGATTTGCTGCTTTAGATACAAATGACAGAGCTCCAGAAAAGTTATGGAATGACATCAAGAAGGTTGAGTTGGAAGAAAGCGAGAAGTCTCTACAAAAGGTGAAAAAGAAAATATGGCCAAAATGGATGACGGAAGAAACTCTGAAAATTGCCCAGAAATGCAGAAAAGCTAAAGCCAGAGGAGAAAGAAAGGCAATCACAGAACTCAACAGAGATTTCCAACATGCAGCAAGACAGGACAAGGAAAAGTACTACGACGATGCATGCAAGGAAATAGAAGCAGACACTATTAGAGGAAGAACAAGATCGGCTTTCCTAAAGCTACGAGAGTTAAAGAAAAAGTTCCAGCCTTGAATTGGAATGTTACAAGATGCTCAAGGTTCTATGTTGAATGATGCTGAGAAGATCAAGAAAAGGTGGAAGGAATATACAGCGTTTTTATATGATAAAGATCAAGTGGACCAACAGCCGTTTCAACCTGTACCTTATCATCGGGAACGATTGGTGATGAAAGAAGAAGTTGAAGCAGCATTGAAAGCCTTATCAAAGAACAAAGCCCCAGGCATTGATAGCATTCCCATAGAAGTATTACAGCTTTCTGATGCAGCTGTTACCATACTTACAAGGCTCTGCCAAGAAATATGGAAGACAACATCATGGCCAACTCACTGGAAAAGATCTGTGTTTATACCAATACTAAAGAAAGGTGATCCAACTGACTGTGGAAATTATCGCACAATCGCTCTGATCCCACATGCCAGCAAGATTCTACTGAAGATTATTCAATAGAGACTACAATCATACCTGGAACAAGAACTATCTGAGGTGCAAGCAGGGTTCAGGAAAGGGCGAGGAACGAGAGACATCATTGCGGATGTGAGATGGATCCTTGAAAAGACTAAAGAATTCCAAAGGGATATCTATTTGTGCTTTATTGACTATAGCAAGGCTTTTGACTGTGTAAACCATGAGAAACTCTGGGCCACATTAAGAAGCATGGGTATACCAGAACACCTGATCGTACTCTTGCACAATCTGTACATTGATCAAGAAGCAACAGTTCAAATGGAACAAAGAGAAACAGAATGGTTTAAAAAAGCAAAGGTGTAAGACAAGGCTGCATACTTTCCCCCTACCTGTTTAATTTATATGCAGAACAAATCATCAGAGAAGCAGGAGTGTATGCAAACGACAGAGGTGTGAAGATTGGTGGAAGACTCATCAACAACCTTCACTATGCTGATGATACCACATTACTGGCTGAAAGTGAAGATGATCTGAAACATTTGCTTCTCACAATCAAAGAACATAGTCTCAAAATGGGCCTGCACCTTAATGTAAAGAAGACAAAGATCATGACAACTGGCATAATCAACAGGTTCATCGTTGAAGGAGAAGAAATTGAAATTGTGAACAACTTAACCTACTTAGATCAACTATCAATAAAGAAGCAACAAGAGGTCAAGAAATCCGATGACACATTGCTCTTGGCAGAATGGCTATGAAGGACCTAGATAAGATTCTCAAGAGCAGAGATGTCTCTCTCCATACAAAGATTCGACTTGTTCAAACCATAGTATTTTCAATAACATCATATGGATGTGAAAGCTGGACAGTGAAAAAGATAGACAGGAAGGAAATTGATGCCTTTGAATTATGGTGCTGGCAGCGAATACTGTGTATACCATGGACTGCCCGAAGAACAAACCAGTCGGTACTAGAGATCAAACCTAAGCTTTCTTTAGAAGTTCAGCTGAAAAGACTTCGACTTTCATACTTTGGACACATCATGTGAAAAAAGAGATCATTAGAGAAAGACATCATGCATGGCAAGGTAGAAGGTCAACGCAAAAGAGGAAGGCCAGCAATGAGATGGATCAATACAATAACAGCAGCTACGGGTACCAGTCTGTCAACAATGAGCCGCCTGAATGAAGACCGAACACAATTTAGGATAGCTATCCAGAGGGTCGCCATGATATCAACAAGGAATGTCAAACACCCGAAAAAAGTATTCAAGTAATAAACCGCACAAAAAAGAATACTAACAATACCCTCCACCATTCATTATTAACTTTTGTCGGGCATAAACCAAGCGAGAGACAAAACCACTCCGTCACTCACAAATGGTACATGTCCCTTTTTTATTAAATACAAATCATTTTCATCATTATTTTTTCATCGTGATTTAAAATCAGCCAAAAGAGCAAGTCACACTTAACTCATCCACCACATGACGTGCACGTTTTGGGGCAGCCGCCCCTGTATCAAGTGCCTCCAAGGAAATGCAGTGTGTATGCTCACCCACACGTAACTGATAAAAAACGCTGACTTAATTGCCGGTAAAGTAGAGGAAAAGACTCTCAGGATTGGCTGACAAAAGTCCCGCCTACTTATTCAAAACCAATCACGTAAAGGAGGGAACCCCAACCAAAACCAGGGTCTCCATAGTGAAAGGTGGAATACAAGAATGTCAAAACATCAGAGTCCCAACCAGTCAATGTCCCGATTCAAGCCACCCAGAGCAACTGTATGTAAATCAAAAATCCAACGTTGTTCCAATCTTCGCAGCCGGGCAGTGCAATCCCCCCACGAGGGTCTAAGGGAACATGATATATCACGGTCCATTTCAACTCCTCAAAAGAATGGTTTAAGTCCAAACAATGTTTTACTAGTGGAGCTGTCAAGACCTCCTGCCGCAGGCGTGAAGCGTGCTCTCCCAAACGAATCTTAACACACCGGGTTGTGCTC
Source organism: Ichthyophis bannanicus (assembly GCA_033557465.1). Classification (NCBI taxonomy): domain Eukaryota; kingdom Metazoa; phylum Chordata; class Amphibia; order Gymnophiona; family Ichthyophiidae; genus Ichthyophis; species Ichthyophis bannanicus. The sequence goes on from CM066040.1 coordinate 66,798,290, forward strand.
CCAATATAACGTAAGGGGCAAGGACATTCCAAAAAATATACCACAAATTGAGATAGGCAGGAGGTCTGCCATCGGCGAAAATAGCAGCGGGACGATGATAAGTCAGACCAAGATGATCCCGAAATCGTAGCAGAACAATACACACAATTGTTGCATGCTGTATGATAACCCGAACGGGTCCCCGGATAGACAGGTCTATCTACGGGATCAGTTGGTAAAATCTGCAACGTTTGGGAGAGCACGCTTCACGCCTGCGGCAGGAGGTCTTGAATAAGTAGGCGGGACTTTTGTCAGCCAATCCTGAGAGTTTTTTCCTCTACTTTACTGGCGATTAAGTCGGCGTTTTTTATTAGATACGTGTGGGTGAGCATACACACTGCATTTCCTTGGAGGCACTTGATACAGGGGCGGCTGCCCCGAAACGTGCACGTCGTGCGGTGGATGAGTTAAGTGTGACTTGCTCTTTTGGCTGATTTTAAATCACGATGAAAAAATAATGATGAAAATGATTTGTATTTAATCAAAAAAGGGGCATGTACCATTTGTGAGTGACGGAGTGGTTTTGTCTCTCGCTTGGTTTATGCCCGACAAAAGTTAATAATGAATGGTGGAGGATATTGTTAGTATTCTTTTTTGTGCAGTTTCTGAGTGATATGGCAGAAGGATTGAATGGCAGAGCCTTCCTTTTTGCAGATAATACAAATATTTGCTGCAGAGGAAGCAGACAACACAAGAACAGATCTACAAACACTGAAAGAATAGCCTATGGTTTGGCAGTTGCAATTTCATGCAAAGACGTGCAGAGCCATGCGCTTGGGATGCTGAAATCCAAAGGAATTGTATGCATGGACCAAGAGAGGGACCTCGGAGAGCTAGTGTCCGAGGGTCTCAAGATGCCAAAACAAGGCAACAAGGTGGTAGCCACAACCAAAAGGATGCTGGGCTGTATACAAAGAGGAAAAACCAGTACAAGTCATTGATGAGGCCTCACTTGGAATATTGTGTACAGTTTTGGAGACCATATCTCACAAAGGACACCAAAAGACTTGAAACGGTTCAAAAGATGGCTACCACAATGATATGGAGCTTGCACCAGAAGACATATGAGAAGAGACTTTCAGACCTAACTATGTATATCCTAGAGGAGAGGATGACAGGGGAGATATGATACAGACTTTTAAAAACTTAAAGGTTATCAATGAAGAACCAAACCTTTTTTCAGAGAAGGGAAAGCTGTAAAACTGGAGGGCATACGATGAAGCTGCAAGGAGGTGAACTAAAAAGCAACATCAGGAAATACTTTTTCAATGAAAGGGTGGTGGGTGCATGGAATGACTCCCGATGGAAGTGGTGGGGGCAAATACAGTGGCAGAGACAAAAAGGCACGTGGCAGACACAGTGAATATCTTCAGAGCAAGGGGATGTATTCAAAGCAAACTCACATATCTCTTCATGGGGGGTGGGGGCTGATCTGCATGGAGCAGCAGTTACAACCACTCTAGCCACCTTACTGGGCAGACTAAATGGACCAGACTAGCTGGACCATACTGGTTTTTATCTGCCATCAAATACCACACAATGCCTCTTATCTTATAACCTCAGAATAAATTACAGTAAAACTGAAGCACTTTTTAATCACCAGAAACAGAGACTTCTTCCCCCATCTAAAATTCAAGTTGTAGAAGCTACTCTTGAAGTAAGGAATGAAGTTAAATATCTAGGTATTACATTGAACAAAACCTAAGTCTAACATCAATAATACAGGTCAGCAAAAAAACATTTTTCGAGAGCTGTTTTGGTTATTCCACGCAATCTTTATGTTTTTTGGTGCGCTGAATCTGAAAATGACCTCCATTTTGTCATAGGACATCACATTTCCTGACAATTTAGGTAACTATGTTAAATAAGGCAATACCTCAAAAGAAATGGAAATAGACTTATAAAATTAAAGCTTTATTACAATATTTTCATGAAGATCCTTTTTTGAACTGAAATGAGCTCACCTACACACACTAAACTCGATTCTTCTTCCTTGCGAGGCTCCTCTTGGCGCATTTATGCTTGTGAGTAGCATCTGGAATGTCTCTCTGAAGCATCCAACAGTAGTCTGCCATCATTGTAATGCTCCATTTTCCCTGGTATCTCCTTTCCATCTCTTTAATGTCTTGGTGGAATCGTTCACCTTGTTCCTCACTCACAGCTCCCAAATTTTCAGGAAAGTAGTCAAGGTGGGACTGGAGGAAATGCACTTTCAAACTCATCAGGCGACCTAAAGCTTGAAATGCTTTCAGCATTCGTCCAATGATCTTTTTGTAGTGAGGATCTTTGTTATTGCCTAAAACTTTCTGTATGACTTCTTTAAATGCAATCCACCCTTCTTTTTGAGGATCCGTCATGGTACTGACAAACTCTTGATCAACTATCAGTCTTCTAATGTCTGGTCCGACAAACACACCTTCCTTCAATTTTGCCTCTGACAGGCCTGGAAACTTGGTGACCAAGTATTTGAAGCATTCTCCATCTCTTGGAAGTGATTTTACGAATTTCTTCATCAATCCCAATTTTATGTGGAGAGGTGGTAGAAGAACTTTAAGGAAAGGTACCAAAGTTTCTCGGAGGACATTTGTTTCACCGACTGTTAGCACCCTCGGCTGCCAACTCTTCTTGGTCCAATGATTTTGTTGGTCTCGACTGTCCCATAGACACAGAAAACAAGGATATATGGTATACCTAGCTTGTTGCACAAGCAGCATGCACAAGACCTTCAAGTCCCCACACACTTGTCAACCATGGTCTTCATATTTAAGTTTACGAAGAACCAATTCCAAGTTCTCGTAGGTTTCCTTCAAGTGTACGGAATGACCTACAGGTATGGAAGCGTAAAAACCGTTGTGGAGTAAAACTGCTTTGAGACTTCTTTTTGAAGAATCTATAAAAAGACACCATTGCTCTGAATCATAATGGATTTTAAATTGACCCATCAGACCTTCGACATCGATGCAATAAACCAACTTGTCTTCCTGGGCGAAGTAAGGAACGAACTCCTTTTCACGATGTCTGAACCATGAAGATGGGGTCCAACAAAGGGCACAACACCACGTGCAAAAGCAGTCCAACAAAGAAACGTGGATAGCAACGAAGGACGTGTGAAAATCTTTATTGGTCAAATCAGCCAAAGGCTGATGACACTCCTGGCAACAATAAATTCCTGCTTTTCAGCCTTGATCCGAGTAACTCAGCGGCATCTTTGGGAAGATTCAAGTCTCTTACCAAATCATTCATCTCCTCCTGAGAAAACAATTTTAGTCTTGTATCATTTTCAAAGTCAGAACTTGATTCGTCATCTGGTTCAGGTATGACTTCACCTTCATCGGAGCTAGGTATCTCTTCCAAGGTAGCAGGGGGCTTGGGTACTGGTATATCTGTGCCATGGGGGATGGGACGAATTGCCGAGTGAAGATTGGGGTATGAAATGGAATGATTCCATTTGGAATTAAACCCTTTCATGTCGCATGAACAAAAGTAACAGTCATCACTATGGTTCTTTTGCTCTCGCCATACCATAGGAATCCCATAACGGAAAGATTTTTTCTTACCCTTGAACCAGTTTCGGAGGTCCTCAACACACCGTTTGCACACTTTATGAGGCGCCCAGACTTTATCTTGATCTCCAATTTTTAGTCCAAAGTATGCAAAGTATACTTTTTTCACAAAGTCTAATATTCTGCTGTTGCTTCAACACTGTATATTCACCACAGATGAAACAGAAACTGTCTGGCGAATTAATACACTTTCGCGGAGCCATAACATAACGGTTGAAGAATGACGAGCTACCATGAATTGCGATGAAAAACCTGATGATGATTCGTGCACAAGTGTGGCATGCAGGAGAGAGCAGCTTTGTGTCTGTACACGAGACGTCACAGTGCTGGCCACGCCCCCCTGCACTGACCGGAGCTGCTGCTATCTGCCCTGGGTCTCCCTCCCACTGGATTCTTCAGGAAAGATTAACCCCTTCTACCATTAGAAGCACGGACTTAAAATTTGCTTAGCTTATGTATATATTGCTGACCATCTGATTTACAGTGCTATATTCTTTTTTACATAACTCGGACAACTCCTTTAAGGTTTTTTTGGCATCTTATATCTTAAATGCACTCATGTGAATTAATTAATAGTAATTTGAAAAAAATTGATAAGTTTGAAGACAGTTTTGCATGCTGTGGCAAATCATGACATCTAGGAGTTTTTTCAATATTTTATTTGTTTTCAGCACACCAAAATACATGGAAATTAGATGAAAATAATGAAACAGCTTTTTAGTCGCAGACCTGTGTAATACAACTCAAGATGTGTACAGAAAGATTAGAATAATCCATCATCTAAGACCTTTGCTAGATCCATGCAATTTCCAGTCTGTCCTCCAAGCCATGATTTTCCCTCATCTCAACTTCTGCAGGGCTTACCTAAGCATGCATTCATCCCACTTCATAAGTCTCAACACACAGCAGCCCACACAATTCAGAAGGCACCCAGATCAGAGCACATCACTCCCATATTGCAACAGTTACACTGGCTCCCTATACGCAGTAGAATCCATTACAAAAACCGAATTATCACATTCCTCATCTCCATTCCACCTGGGATCACTAGGATCCCGAATAATAGATGCTCAAAACTCCCTAGGGATCCCAACAGAGTTCAGAAAGACCAAACAGTCAACGCTCCTAATCTCTGCGACACCTTCTCAGATAGCTTAAGAAACACAGGAGACCCCCTCACCTTCTGAAAAAACGTGAAGACATTACTTTTCTCAGAATATCATGGAACCAAACAAACTGATACAGATATTCTCCCCCAAAAAATTATTCTCTGATCATGACACTCAACATATATACCCAGCACACTCCCTTCTAAACCTTAATACTAAGCCCATGTAAATGCGTCATACAATGCAAATACGTAAATCACTCCAAAACCTCATTGTACATATAGGGGTATGTTTACTAAACTGCGGTAACGTTACATAACACGCGTTATGTAACGATAATGATCGTTAGCGCATCATAACGCGTGTTATGATGCGCTAACGATCGTTAACGTTACATAACGCGCGTTAACCAACATTAACGATCGTAAAGCTCTGCGGCGTGGTAAAACACCGCAGAAGGTGAAGAGAGGGCGGAGAGAAGGGGTCAATGGGCGGAGAGTGGGCGGGGAGAGGCTTCCAGCACACTAACGCGCTGATCTGAAGAGCTGAATCCAAACGCGATTGAAAACCTGCCGTTAAATGCACATTACAGGGGAGAGAAACCATTTCAGTGTCAGCAATGTACAGCCCAGGCAGGGAAACCAAACATAAGTGATAAGTGTGATATATGTGCACAGAACAAAAGGGCACATAAACACTGAAAATGACCCCAACAAACTGGGAAAAAACCATAGCCAAGCTGGCAAATAGTGGTATCAATGAGAAACATCAACCCTTCCCCCCCCTGAGTAATCTCCATAGAACAGATATAAATCGTGGAAGGGTCTATACTCCGTCCCCATACAAGGTGAATGAACCCATAGTGAAATAGCGCTGCTCAGGGTTTTCCCCACCATCGGACAGGGTTCCTATGGCATGCACATGTCCCGCAACATCAGGGCGGGCATGTCGTAACGGCAACTGGACAGATGCCGGAGAAGGGGATACAGAGGACTGCAGGCGGCACATGCTGTGGTGGAGCTGGGCCACAGTGCGGACTAGGGTGATGCCCAGGTGTCCCATACGAATGCTGAAACAGCAGAGCAGCCAGACAGCAAGTGCTGAAGGCCCAACATGGGCACAAGTGTGTTTCCCACAGTGTCACAGGGGATAGTACCCAACAGCTACCCCCAAGGGCACGGAACATTGGCAGGCGGGGCTGGGGGGAGCGTGGACGTCTATGCAGGCACCCCTACCCCAGAACCTGCACCATAGGCAGCCGCCTACCTGCACACTTGATGGCTTGAGACTGCGCACCACCAGCACCACCAGCACCACCAGCAGAAGGGCATGTCAGCACGGTGGCTGAGGGATACTGGTGGTGGAGGGGGCAGTGGCAGCTGCCCAGAGCAGACCGTGGCCTAGCCCTGTGTAGGTGGGTGCCGTGTACTGCAACAGATGGGCCCTGTCTGACAAACAGTCATGGTATCACCAAGGAATGTACTGACTCTGTGACAACAAGGTGGTGCAGTGCACAAAACCAGTGTATTCAGAAGCAGAAGGTCACAGGTTCAAGTCCCAGCTGTGGTTCCTGCCGACCCAGTCCCCATATTTTACCCACTACTACAACGTGCTAATACAGACAGCACCTTTATTGCAGATGACATAAACATGCCCAAGACACCTACATTTTACCCTGCAGAACACGGGCACCATAAACATGCACATTACCTAGAGCAGAGTCTCCCAAATGCAGTCCTGGAGGGCCAAACACCATTCCGGTTCCATGCTGCCTCTGATAAAGATGCCTTTGCTACATTTCTATGTGCCACCCCCATGGTATGCAGATGTATCTCATGCATATTCATGAGGGACAGCATGAAAACCCGAACAGTGTTTGCCACCTCAGGACTGGAGTTGGGAACCTCTGCCTTAAAGCAGCAGCCAACAGGGACAGACACACCCGCACCCACAGGCCCCATTATCCAAAGCCTCCTGGAGAGGCAGGACTTTGGGCTCTGCATGCATCTCTCAATACTAGCACTTGCATACCTTAGTAATACCACCCTAAAGCTGGGAATATGGTACACATCAATCAAAAGGTTGCTATGATTACTGGCAGATAGCAATTCCTAGGTTAAGTACAATTTTCTGAGTGAGCTGCATCATAGCAACCTTTCTGATGTCTGTGGAGTGTGCTACAGGTCTTGTGTCTGACAGTGTTTACCAACCTGGGGAGTGACTCCTACAGTATTGCATACCATAGCCATGCCTGCACTGTGCCCAGGACTGGTGTGGTGGCCTGGGCTGCCCAACACCTCTATAGTTGCACAATGCTGGCATAGGTGTGGGGAGTGTGTGTCTGTCTATCCAGTGTGTGGTGGCTGCCAACACCCTCCACAGCCCACACTGCTAGCACTGTTGCCAGTATTGGCCTGCCAATGTGCATAATGAGGAGAAAGGTACCGTGGGAATAGCCTGGATAGGGTGGCCTGGCCTGGCCGCATGTGCACAGGGCATAGGGCAATGGCTCGGACATTGTAGTGCCCAGTACCACCTGCACGGACAGGGTGGCCATAGCATGTCCTGCTGGGAGGTCACCCTCACCCTGACTGAGCAGTGACCATGGCATGGCTAGGTTCCCCCATAGTGCTATATAGCGTTTCTCTCATGTGATATTTATGGGTTTTCTTTTGGGGCCCAATCACTGACTTATCTGCTTGGTGTGTATGCTGACATCCCTGTTCTGGGTACATGCATCTTCTCCAGGACCATGCACTATGGACTAGCTCAGGGGTGGGCACCTCCGGTCCTGGAGGGCCGCAGACCAGTCAGGTTTTCGGGATATCCCTAATGAACATGCATGAGATATATATGCATTAGAGATATCCTGCCAACCTGACTGGTTTGTGGCCCTCCAGGGCTGGATATGGAGACCCCTGCCTTACACCTCTGTCATTTAAGATCGTGAGTGGGCAAGGTACAGATGTCCTAGTCATCGAAAGGGTATATAGAATGTGTCACATTCCTCCTCGATTCTCACCACCACCAAAAAGTTGTCTAATAGACAATTTTTTGGTGGTGGTGAGAAGGGAGGAGGACTGTGACAAATTCTATCTAACCTTTTTGATGTCTTGGACATCTGCACCTTGTCCACTCACAATCTTAAATGATAGAGGTGTAAGGCAGGGGTCTCCAGATCCAGCCCTGGAGGGACACAAACCAGTCAGGTTGGCAGGATATCTCTAATGCATATATATCATATGCATATTCATTAGAGATATCCCGAAAACCTGACTGGTCTGCGGCCCTCCAGGACCAGGTTTGCCCACCCCTGGACTAGCTGGTGGATTGTCTGCAGCTAGTATGTGTCTTGCTGGAACACCTTGCAGGGTGCAGTGGCTGAAGGCTTGCTGCTGGAGAATGTCAGATAATGGTGGGGGCAGCTGAGCATTTCCAGGCCTGCCGTCTGTCTGCTATTGCGTTATGGATGTGTACCGCTCTGTCTGTTCCCCAGCAGGACTGGGGTTGATGGTCTTCTCTACTGCTACCATTGCAGGGAGGTAGACTGTGGATCTATTGGTGGGTGATCCTGTTTCCCACCCTGAGCCCCAGAGGGTGGGTTGTGTGGTGGTACATAATCTGCCTATGGGTCCATACACCCCTCCCCACCTACAGCAGATAACCTTGGCACCAACACAGGCTATGCACTATTCTGGGTTCATCATCGCCCATAAGGACTAGACATGACCGAGACATACAGCAGGACACAGATGTGTGTCTAACGGAACTACCTATCACACACTGATGGGGACCTGCAGCATGGCGTATTTCAGCCATGAAAGGTGCTGTGGACCTGGTGCTTGGCGCCCCACCTCAACCTCAGGGTGGCCACAGTACCTGCACAATGTGACTGTCTGTGGCTACTCTGTGGCAGTGCCACACACGGTCTGTTGCCCCTACCAGGCCGAGGTGCTGTGGGGGTGCATACCCAATCTTGTGCCTATCTGTCAACTGCTGATTTGCATGTGCAGTGCATCATGGGTACGGGTGGGTTAACTCTATCCTGGTAACCACAGCAGACAGTTTGTGTGGTGACGTGCAGTCCTTCTGCAGCCAGCCAGGGCTTTGTTCACAGCCTTATAAGGTGTCCTATAGGGGAGATTATAGGGTGCCTTGGCGGACAGTACACTTTATAATGTGCCCTATGGAGTGCGTTATGGGGTGCCTTATGTGGCACCTTAGGTTATGCCACCGTGAGGGTGTGTTTGCTGGCAGCATTAATTAAAATACACGTCAAATGCCTCAACAATCACTACTTAAATGTAAAGGGTGCTGCCTCAGCCAGCCTTATACATTAGGCCCACTGGGGAATCGAACCCATGACCCCGTACCATCAGTCAGTGTTGTAACCATTGTGCTACAGCTCTGTTGCTATGCTTGCATGCCTGCGCGCCTTCTTAAGATTAACGCGCGGTAACGTGCCCTGTAGCGCTCGTTCATTTATGGCGCCTTGTAACGCGCGTTATCGGTAACGATGTACCGCCCATGTCCTTATTTGGGATTTCTGTCTCTACTGCGGCTCCTAACGCGAATCACACTAACGCAGTTTAGTAAACATACCCCATATTCTCTAATGTAAATAAGTTACTGCTGGTTACCATGTATCGGAATTCCGTTGATTACTAACTTTCTTGTATTGCTAACTATTGTTTCTTGGTTTTGTTCTTTGTAAACTGCTTTGATTACCTGATAAGGCAGTATAAAATACTTCTAAATAAAGAAAATAAATAAATATACTAAAGCAATTCTGTTACAATGTTACTGTCTGTCTCCTGCAGCATGGACATTGCAAACCAGGCATTCATTTCATCCATGCTTTGCAGATCCCAACATCAATTCCCTCCATGCAACCCTCCAAACTCACTGCGCGCACACACACACACACACGTGCAGGGATGAATCCTAGAAGATAGCGAAAAATTGGAAAAGTCCTGCTTTGTTCCATGTATCTGGCAGGAATAACGTGCACGTCTCCGGAAAAGGCTGTAAACATGCAGTATTCACGTCTCTGTGACTGACCACACCCCCGTTCCACCCCCTCGGAGATAGCTGTGGACATCCCTAGGCAAGCAAGATAAACGTGCATGAGCACCATGTACCAGAATACACTCAGACTTTTTTTTTTTACCACAAACTACAAATGCTTATTTGGCTTCTGGAATGACCCTAATAATGAATAAATTCAGTTAACTGTTCTCAAAACTGAAGGGTGAGAAAAGGGGAGAAGTGGGAGAAGAATCCAGCTATAGGTGTATAGAGGCAAAAAAAGCAACTGAGAAAAAAGATCAAAGGGAAAAATAATCATTATCAGAGATGGATGCAGAGGAAGAATGGAAGATAAGGAGAATGACAAAACAGAAAATGGAAAACATATCTAGAGAGAGGACACAGAAAAAGAAAAACAAGGAGCAAGAGACAAAAAAACAAAACAAACCAGTTACAGTAGTCAACTAAAAAGATCCGATGCAGCAAAGTTACAAAAAAGTATTTCATTTTGAGATTTTATTGATTGGAATATGCCAGCCTTGGTAATGCACATTTGAATATAGTTTTCTATTTTACTCAGTATAAGAGGAAACATATGTTATTCTTTCTCCCAGTGCTCACTGTAGAAAGGGAATTATAGGGGGCTGGGGTCTCAGGGAACAGTTTAGAGTATGAGAACAGCTCTGAAGATGCTGAGGGGTGTTTATGAACAAGTCAACGTTGCATCTTATAAGACAGAATGTTTGTGTCTGCAGAATGCTTGTCACAACTAGAAATAGCTAATATGTCTATGCCCAGTTTGATCTGAAACGTATGGAAGCCAATTCAGGTAAGGATATACATCCCCGATGGAAATGGGCAGCCAGTGGAGAAGATTCCATAGGCACATGGATGTACGTACCCGCAGCTACAGAATCATACCATAGATGTGTCTGCAGCTATAGTGGTGCCTGCTGTGCATGCATGCCCCACACGTGTAAACAGCAAAAACATCTCCCCTGCTGCCCGTTGAAACTGCCCTGCGTTACATGGGCCCTGCCCGTCTACGGCCACACCCGATTCCACTGCCGCCATCCACATGCAAGTCTGAAAATATACACACCTGTACTGTGGTCCATGTGTGACAGGAAACAGGATTGAGTGAGGCCCCCCACTCACCACAGGCAATCCCAAAGTGAAAGTAGTAAGAATGGCTACATGCCAGACAAACCTTTCTGAGCCAGACCCCTGCCTGCTGATCAGACTGGTCCTGCGAGAAGGTGCTGCTCCCCACAGGGCAGACAGCCAGCCCATGCTGCTGCACGCAGGGGCTGGGAGAGGATAAGGACCATGCAAGCTCAGTAAGTACACAAACAGAAGTAAAGCTGGTAGACATGTGCTGTTGAAATCATAATGTGAGGTAGAGAGAGGTCATGAAAGGGATGGACTGGGCATGTGCAGGAGAAATGCATGTGGAAGAAGAACAACAGTGCAGAGAGTAAGGAATGCAGCCCTACTGCACAACCCCCATGTGAGTGATAGGATGTGACACCCACTGGCTGGTGGGTTCTGGAGACCTAGAGAATGGGCACACAGAGAGAACACACCACCAAGTGTATGGACAACCAAAACAGGGCCCCAATCCCAGAAAAAAAGATGCAGGGCACCCCAAAATAACAGAGCAGTATACAGTACACAGGTAGAAACAGAGCACACTATGGAAACAAGACATATGCCCAAGTACAAAGGACAGATGACCCAGAAGATGAACACATGTGCACATACAGGTGAACACACAAACTATCCCATGCACCATCCCCACGTCCCCTAAAATGTATACAGACAAACTGCAGTAACCACCAGCACGTTTATAGCAAAAGGCAGTGACAGCCCTGTGAGATGAGGCAAAGCGAGCATGACACCCTATGTGCTGTAAAATCCAGGAGGGTAAATGGAAAACTGCTAAGACTTGTGGGAAAGCGCCATGAAAGAAAACAAAGAAAACCACATAGACAAAGAATCAAGAACTGAGAATGTGTGTGAGTAACAGCAATAGGCCTTGGAAACACTGAGTGTAAGTGGGAATTGAACCCTGTCCCCATGTGCTTCAGGGCAGTGCTAGAATCTATACAACACACCACCCAACTCCACCATGGGCTAAGACAATAACCACGAGGCCAGCAGTGAAGATGCAATGAGGCACCAGTGAAAGGTCAACCACAGGGATGGCCGAAAAGGCAGGTGCAAAGAAGGTATAATGCAATGCTGCAATATGACTGGATGTTTGCTGCAAAGTTGTCAGGGAGGTGCACCATAGACCCGATAGGCCCAAGATCATGGGAAACTGCTGGAATGTCAGAGGAGCAGCAGAAAAGCAACAGTATGTCAGACGAAGGTGCAATGCACCCTGTATCCCTTCCGCAGCTGAGCCCCAGATAGTTTACAAGAACCTGCTAGGTCCCCCCCCCCCCCAAAAGAAAACATGTAGGGCTCACAATGTGCAGCCCAGGCCAAGCAGTAGATGTCCCAAGTCTGTCTGAACAATATCTAGCCAGACTGTGAGTGGAGGAGTGGCCTAGTGGTTGGGACAAGGTACTTCAGGCCAGAAGGTCAGGGGTTCAAATCCCACTAGAGGACAGCAACCTTGGGCTGGAAGGACTGGGGTTTCTAGTCCCACAGGTGCTCCTTGTGGTCTTGGGCAAGCCACTTAACCCTCCATAGCCCATGTTCCCTGTAAAATAGTTATCTCCAAGTTATAATGCCCTGTTCAATGTAATTTCAGTTTGTTCAATGTAAACCGCACTGATGCAGAATAGCGTGGTATATAAGAGAATATAAATAAGCCCATGCCTTCTGCTTCTCTAGCCCATGTGCTAACCAGAAGGCTATGCAACCAAATATGAGGTAAGAAGCCTGGATGAACAGGGCAAGCTGCAGTCCAGGGTGAGGTAACTGTGAAGATGTGTCAGCCCATGGGGACTGGGTCCAGCCAACACAGGAAAGGGGAATGTGGCCAGGCAGCTATAAGGTTTCACCTGGGAGGGAATAGCACAGTCACTCATGGTGTTTTCTAACTGTCATGTCCACAGACGCTTCCACATCTTGAGGGACATGGAGGCATACCAGGTCCAGTGCAGGATGATATGGCACACCAAGCCCCGACTCATACAGTGGCTCAGGCAGGAGCAAGGTGAGTGTTCATGTAGAGTGTCAGGACAGTTGTTATGTTGCAAGACCTGCAGTAGATATGTCCCCAAACATGATGTTGAGCTGCAAATGCTAGCGCTGCACCACCAGGCTGAGGCACAGCAGTAGACCGATGCCATAGAGAGTTGAGAGACATCACTTCTGTGCATTTAGCCCAGACCATAGATGCATGGATACTGTAGTGATGCTGTGGGAGACAACACAGACAAGGTGCACTGTTCGCAGCTGGGTGCAACAGCAGGAAGTAAGAACTTGGGAGTGGTTGGATAGGAGCTGTGAGCAGTAGATGCACCTGGATCCCCTTGAAAGTGCAAGATGCTGTGGGTTGACAGGTACGTTGCATGTTGTGGGTGATACAGAAGTGGACAGCCATGGCACTACCATCAGCCACACCATAGGATGGCAGCAGACTGATCCATGGCTGCCCCCGATGTTCATAGTGAGGCTGTGGCAAATATCTGCATGAGAAGGGAAAGGTGAACGGAGGACACACATGAAAAGACAAAGCCCTGGTTGCATCCAGTAGATGATGGCGCTGTGGTGCATGACTCCACTATACCAAGCAGCACCATAATCAACATGTGCACCGTCCACACACCAAACCCAAATTTATCTGAGAATCACTTGATGACAACCACCCATAAACATGTTGGCACCAGCACAAGGCAGACAGAGTGCCGTATAAAACACAGATAGAAATTGTCCCCACCAAACAGACTGCACAACCCACTTAGGAAAATGCCAAAATGAGGAGCAAGGATAGAAAAGGGAAGGTAAGGAGACACAAGGGAACCAGGGAGCAGGAGACAAAGGACACCCCAAAGAGGTCTGCCACAAGCACAGATGTCCAAAGGGGGCGATATAGAGCCAGACGGACAAACCCAGAAAGTGTGTTCCAGGCATAAGTTAGTGCATGGTGTGGGGGACGAGATCTGGGACAAGTAATGGATGAACAGAACAATGGGTAGAGTGAGCCAGTAGACATGCAGAGCGCATGGGGAGGGGCCAAGGGAGAGTGGGGGAGGGAGGTATGACAGTGTGAAGCAAACAAAGGTAGGCAGGCATGTGTCAGAAGGAGGCAGCTGAAGTGGAAACTGAACCTGAAGGGAAGGAAATGATTGGCACGAAGTAGAGGGTCATGAATAGTGGTGTACCCCAGGGATCTGTGCTGGGTCCGCTGCTTTTTGACATATTCATAAATGATCTGGAAAAGGGAATAACGAGTGAGGTTATCAAATTTTCAGTTAACACAAAACTATTTAAAGTTGTTAAAACCCATTAGGATTGTGGAAAATTGCAAGAGGATCTTGATAAATTGGAAGACTGGGCATCAAAATGGCAGATGAAATTTAATGTGGACAAGTGCAAAGTTATGCACCTAGGGAAGAACAACCCAAACTAGGATTACACGATGCAAGGTTCCACATTAGGAACTACCACCCAGGAAAAAGATTTAGGAGTCAATATGGATAACATGTCAAAACCCTCTGCCCAGTGTGCAGCGGCAGCAAAGAGAGCAAATAGAATGCTAGGTATCATAAGGAAAGGAATGGAAAATAAAACAAAGGATATTATAATGCCTAAATATCGTTCCATGGTGCGACCGCACCTTGAATATTGTGTGCAATTCTGGTCTCCGTATCTTAAAAAGGATATAGCATTATTAGAGAATATACAGGGAAGAGCCACCAAAATGGTAAAGGGGATGGAAAGATACCCCTATGAAGAAAGGCTAAAAAGGTTAGGGCTCTTTAACCTGGAAAAGAGACGGCTGAGGGAAGATATGATAGAAGTCTATAAATTAATGAATGGAGTGGAACGGGTAAACGTAGATCGATTGTTTATGTTATCAGAAAATAGAAAGACTAGGGGACATGCAATGAAGCTACAGGGTAAACTATTTAAGACAAAAAAGAGAAAATATGTTTTCACTCAACGTGTAATCAAACGCTGGAATTTGTTACCAGAGGATGTAGTAAAGGCTATTAGTGTAGCTGGGTTTAAAAAAGGTTGGAACAAGTTCCTGGAGAAAAGGTCCATAAACCATTATTAAAAAGGGACCCAGGATATCAATGCTTGACCCAATACAAGCATTGTGGAATCTGTGTCTTTTGGAGAAACTGCTAGGTATGTATGACCTAGATTGGCCACTGTTGGAGATAGGATATTGGGCTTGATGGACCTTGGTCTGACCCAGTGTAGCGTATCTTAGGTCCTTATGTTCTAATATGGCTGGCTAAAGATGACCCGTGCAGTAGACCCATGACCAGAGGGAAAGTTAGAGAGATGAGTCAAAGGTAGACCAGCAGGAAGGAGGTTCCATGACCAGAGATGGGAAGTAATGAGCAAGTTGATAGGTGTGGTAGTAGTGTGCCCTTACAGGAAGGGACGTACGCATTCTGAGTAATGGGGAACAAAACCACTGGTCGGCACAAATGATACTGCCAGATATCCCTCTGAGCATATCAAAAGTGACTTTATGGCTCTGGGACAGAGGGTGAAGCAGATAGGTGCCCAGGTGGTGTTCTCTTCAATCCTTCCTGTTGAGGGTAAAGGCCACGGCAGAAAGCTCGCATCCTGGAGATGAATGCATGACTGCGTGGATGGTGTCAGAGACCGTTCTGATTTCCTGGACCATGGGATGCTGTTCCAAGGGTTGCAGAGTAGAGATGGTGTCCATCTATCCAAGAAAGGTAGACATGTTTTCAGTAGCAGACTGGCTAATCTACTGAAGAGGGCTTTAAACTAGATTTGTTGGGGATGGGTGAAGAAAGCCCCAAGGTAAGTGCAAGCCCTCAGATAAGTGAAACATGAAATTCCTTTATGGAAATGGGTAAAAGGGGCAACATATGGAAAGCAATATGTATAAATGCCCGTAGCATGGGAAATAAGATTCCAGATGTTGAAGCTTTAATGGGAGTGGCTGACTTGGATTTAGTGGC